>JAIFKI010000009.1:31166690-32454190 GCA_025389145.1 Misgurnus mizolepis | reverse complement strand
AAGGAGAGATAAGGAGCTACTGTATGACTTGTAAATCAGATCCAGAATCAACACTTATTCAGAGGTTCTTAATAACATGACTGCATTTGGAGATGCTGGGGATTGATCCCGGGACCTCATACATACAAAGCATGTGCTCCACCACTGAAAACAACATCCCCAACTTGATAAGCTCCAATGTGGCTAAGATGTTTAGTGTTTTTCGTCTTACTGGAGGCAAGGAGAAGAGATAAGGAACTACTGTATGACTTGTAAATCAGATGCAAAATCAACACTTATTCAGAGGTTCTTAATATCATGACAGCATTTGGAGATGCTGGAGATTGAACCCAGTACCTCATAAATGCGAAGCATGCGCTCTACCACTGAGCTACATCCCCAGCTTGATAAGACCCAATGTGGCTAAGATGTTTAGTGTTTGTAATCTTACTGGAGGCAAGAAGCAGAGATAAGGAACTACTGTATGACTTGTAAATCAGATGCAAATCAACACTTATACAGGATTTCTTAAAATCATGAAGGCATTTGGAGATGCTGGGGATTGAACCCAGGACCTCAAATATGCGAAGCACGCGCTCTACCACTGAGCTACATCCCCATAAGGTTCCTCTGCTGTTGTTCGTTGAGATTTAGGGATTTAACTTGACCATGTTACAACTGTTTATTGGAAATTATTTTGTGACTTGTACAATAAGCTTAATCTTAGAGCTTCCAAGAAGCTAGATTTCCAGTAGGTTGTACTTAGAGATTTAGGACTTTCATTTTTACTATACAACATGAGAAATTTCATGAAACATTAGCAATTACTCCGGTTTTTCATAAAGTGAGAACAGCACTTGGAGATGCTGGGGATTGAACCCAGGACCTCATACATGCAAAGCATGCGCTCTACCACTGAGCTACATCCCCAGCTTGATAAGATCCAATGTGGCTAACATATTTAGTGTTTTTCGTCTTACTGGGGGCAAGAAGGAGAGATAAGGAACTACTGTATGACTTGTAAATCAGATGCAAAATCAACACTTATACAGGAGTTCTTACAATCATGAAGGCATTTGGAGATGCTGGGGATGGAACTCAGGACCTCATACATGTGAAGCATGCGCTCTACCACTGAGCTACATCACCAACCTGATAAGATCCAACGTGGCTAAGATGTTTAGTGTTTTTCGTCTTCCTGTAGGCAAGAAGGAGAGATAAGGAGCTACTGTATGACTTGTAAATCAGATCCAAAATCAACACTTATTCAGAGGTTCTTAATAACATGACTGCAGTTGGAGATGCTGGGGATTGAACCCAAGACCTCATACATGCGAAGCATGCGCTCTACCACTGAGCTACATCCCCATAAGGTTTCTCTGCTGTTGTTCGTTGAGATTTAGGGATTTAACTTGACCATGTAACAACTGTTTATTGGAAATTATTTTGTGACTTGTACAATAAGCTTAATCTTAGAGCTTCCAAGAAGCTAGATTTCCAGTAGGTTGTACTTACAGATTTAGGGCTTTCATTTTTACTATACAACATGAGAAAATTCATGAAACATTAGCAATTACTCAGGTTTTTCATAAAGTGAGAACAGCATTTGGAGATGCTGGGGATTGAACCCAGGACCTCAAACATGCAAAGCATGCGCTCTGCCACTGATCTACATACCCAACCAGATAAGCTCCAATGTGGCTAAGATGTTTAGTGTTTTTCGTCTTACTGTAGGCAAGAAGGAGAGATAAGGAGCTACTGTATGACTTGTAAATCAGATCCAGAATCAACACTTATTCAGAGGTTCTTAATAACATGACTGCATTTGGAGATGCTGGGGATTGATCCCGGGACCTCATACATGCAAAGCATGTGCTCCACCACTGAAAACAACATCCCCAACTTGATAAGATCCAATGTGGCTAAGATGTTTAGTGTTTTTCGTCTTACTGGAGGCAAGGAGAAGAGATAAGGAACTACTGTATGACTTGTAAATCAGATGCAAAATCAACACTTATTCAGAGGTTCTTAATATCATGACAGCATTTGGAGATGCTGGAGATTGAACCCAGTACCTCATAAATGCGAAGCATGCGCTCTACCACTGAGCTACATCCCCAGCTTGACAAGACCCAATGTGGCTAAGATGTTTAGTGTTTGTAATCTTACTGGAGGCAAGACGCAGAGATAAGTAACTACTGTATGACTTGTAAATCAGATGCAAATCAACACTTATACAGGATTTCTTAAAATCATGAAGGCATTTGGAGATGCTGGGGATTGAACCCAGGACCTCAAATATGCGAAGCACGCGCTCTACCACTGAGCTACATCCCCATAAGGTTCCTCTGCTGTTGTTCGTTGAGATTTAGGGATTTAACTTGACCATGTTACAACTGTTTATTGGAAATTATTTTGTGACTTGTACAATAAGCTTAATCTTAGAGCTTCCAAGACGCTAGATTTCCAGTAGGTTGTACTTAGAGATTTAGGACTTTCATTTTTACTATACAACATGAGAAATTTCATGAAACATTAGCAATTACTCAGGTTTTTCATAAAGTGAGAACAGCACTTGGAGATGCTGGGGATTGAACCCAGGACCTCATACATGCAAAGCATGCGCTCTACCACTGAGCTACATCCCCAGCTTGATAAGAGCCAATGTGGCTAACATATTTAGTGTTTTTCGTCTTACTGGGGGCAAGAAGGAGAGATAAGGAACTACTGTATGACTTGTAAATCAGATGCAAAAACAACACTTATACAGGAGTTCTTACAATCATGAAGGCATTTGGAGATGCTGGGGATGGAACTCAGGACCTCATACATGTGAAGCATGCGCTCTACCACTGAGCTACATCACCAACCTGATAAGATCCAACGTGGCTAAGATGTTTAGTGTTTTTCGTCTTCCTGTAGGCAAGAAGGAGAGATAAGGAGCTACTGTATGACTTGTAAATCAGATCCAAAATCAACACTTATTCAGAGGTTCTTAATAACATGACTGCAGTTGTAGATGCTGGGGATTGAACCCAGGACCTCATACATGCGAAGCATGCGCTCTACCACTGAGCTACATCCCCAACCTGATAAGCTCCAATGTGGCTAAGATGTTTAGTGTTTTGCGTCTTACTGGAGGCAAGGAGAAGAGATAAGGAACTACTGTATGACTTGTAAATCAGATGCAAAATCAACACTTATACAGGAGTTTTTAAAATCATGAAGGCATTTGGAGATGCTGGGGATTGATCCCAGGTCCTCATACATGCGAAGCACGCGCTCTACCGCTGAGCTACATCCCCATAAGGTTTCTCTGCTGTTGTTCGTTGAGATTTAGGGATTTAACATGACCATGTAACAACTGTTTATTGGAAATTATTTTGTGACTTGTACAATAAGCTTAATCTTAGAGCTTCCAAGAAGCTAATTTTCCAGTAGGTTGTACTTAGAGATTTAGGGCTTTCATTTTTACTATACAACATAAGAAATTTCATGAAACATTAGCAATTACTCAGGTTTTTCATAAAGTGAGAACAGCACCTGGAGATGCTGGGGATTGAACCCAGGACCTCATACATGCGAAGCATGCGCTCTACCACTGAGCTACATCCCCAGCTTGATAAGATCCAATGTGGCTAACATATTTAGTGTTTTTCGTCTTACTGGAGGCAAGAAGGAGAGATAAGGAACTACTGTATGACTTGTAGATCAGATGCAAAATCAATACTTATTCAGAGGTTCTTAATATCATGACAGCATTTGGAGATGCTGGGGATTGTTCCCAGGACCTCATACATGCGAAGCATGTGCTCCACCACTGAACAACATCCCCATAAGGTTTCTCTGTTGTTGTTCGTTGAGATTTAGGGATTTAACTTGACCGTGTTACAACTGTTTATTAGGGGTCAAGCACCGAAGGTGCTGAGACACCTATTGGAATTGTACTTTTTTCTTCTTCTTAGCCATTGGTGCCTATGGCAGCCCTATGAACCGTACATAGAAAAATGATGAAATTTGGCACAGTTATAGAGGTGGTCCTGAAAAGTCAAGTGACCAAAAATGGGGTCTCTAGCATTAACTCTATAGCGCCACCAGCAGTGCAAAAATTTAATGTTCAAATGGTTATAACTGCTGATCCGCTTGATCTATGAAAATTCTACTTAGTACACGTGATTGCTCTCCTCATGGTTGTTGTTTTTAATGCTTTACAGTAAAACTCCACCCATTACAGTAGTGGCCATTTTGAAATGTACAGTATGCCGTTTATTCGCTACTCCTCCTTCAAATTTGGTTCAATTGTTATGAATTTTAGCACAGGTAATCTTTGGAGTGAGCCGCACAGAAATGACCGAACAGAATTTTGATATTTATCTTTATTTAAAAGTAATAAATGCGCAAACTTAACGAGGTTGACGCAAAAATGGTTCTGAAGCTATAGCTCGGTCATTCTTTGATCAATCGAGATAAAATTTGGTACGCTTCATGTCGACCATGAAATGGGGGTCCATGCCAAATTTGGTGACAGCGCCACCTATGGGTCATGAGATAGTAAAAAAGGCTATTTTTGCGCATAACTTCTGAATCGTTTGTCAGAAAATTATGATCTTGGTGTCTACGGATTCCTTACCTCATGCCGCATCTGTCGATGTGTATTATGCCGGGTTTGACCGAACCGCCTGTCCGCCATTTTGAAATTTGTCATAAATTGTTATAACTTTTGAAGTATTGGATATATTGGCGCAAAAATCGGTAGGAAGCTTTGGCATGATGTCCTGATTGTATCTGGGAAGTCAGAATACAGCGCCACCTAGGGGTTATAAACTATAACAGTTCTTATAGAACTGCTCATAACTTCTGAATACTTTGTCGGATATTAATTTTCTTTGTGAAATTGTATTCACTGGTTTATGCCGATTGCAACGATACCTTGTTTGTCATTTTCCATCATTCTGTTCATGTGTTATTGTAAGGCATATGGTAAATGATTTTTTCGCTACTCCTTTTACAAATTTTGTTTATTTTATGCCAGGTTCTGCTCGTATAATGTTTGGAGCAATCCGCACAGAAATGACTGAACAGATTTTTCTTGCACCTAGGAATTTTTTTGAGAAAAACCTCTGTAAAGTTGATCGTCCCTGTGATGTTGTCTATTTGTCATAGTTAATTACTTTATATTACATTTTATAGCGTTACTCTACGGAATGTTCTTCTTGTCTTCAATCTCACTTGAGCTTTTTGATTCTCATATACATTGTATTTCTGTGATTTCTGCTCTGCAGTGTCATTTCTACATCTTTGGTGATTGGCATATGTCAATGCTTGCATTTCTGTAATCTCTTTCCTGCTGCCCCTTGAGCTGTGTCTGCTGAGTGGCGCATCCACTAAGTCGTATGCATAGAGATCCTGAGTTCTTGGGTTCGAATCCCACCTGAGGCAGGTGTTAATTTCTTCTATTAAAGTTTTGTTCTTTCCCACCTATTCTTCTTGACCTGTCTGTAGTTCACATATGTTCTATTTTTGCCATGTTTTCTGTTGCTGCTCTGCACTGCGGTGGTTCTGCTCTGTCATTGCAACGCTTTGGGTACTTGCTGCGCTTTGTGTTCTTGATGCACCTTGGGTGGTCAGTGAGGATTGGGTGATTGATACCTTCTATGTTGCTTGCTGTGCTTTGGGTGCTCATTGCGCTAAAGGTGCTTGGCCCCGAATCGCTGCTTGCAGCTATATTTGGAAATTATTTTTTTGTGACTTGTACAATAAACTCAATCGTAGAGCTTCATGAAGCTAGATTTCCAGTAGGTTGTACTCAGAGATTTAGGGCTTTCATTTTTACTATACAACATGAGAAGTTATTACGAAACATCAGCAATTACTCAGGTTTTTCATAAAGTGAGAACAGCATTTGGAGATGCTGGGGATCGAACCCAGGACCTCATACATGAAAAGCATGCGCTCTACCACTGAGCTACATCCCCAGCTTGATAAGATCCAATGTGGCTAACATATTTAGTGTTTTTCGTCTTACTGGGGGCAAGAAGGAGAGATAAGGAACTACTGTATGACTTGTAAATCAGATGCAAAATCAACACTTATACAGGAGTTCTTAGAATCATGAAGGCATTTGGAGATGCTGGGGATTGAACCCAAGACCTCATACATACAAAGCATGCACTCTACCACTGAGCTACATCCCCAACCTGATAAGCTCCAATGTGGCTAAGATGTTTAGTGTTTTTCGTCTTACTGGAGGCAAGAAGCAGAGATAAGGAACTACTGTATAACTTGTAAATCAGATGCAAAATCAACCCTTTTAGCCCATTTTGGAGTAGACGTCACAGTAACGTCACTGCAAGCTGCGCGCGCAATGTGGTTGCAGAAAAACAGTGGAAATGAATTAGACACGAGTGAAAAGAGCAAGATAACTCACTGGAAAATGTCCGGTTGTGCTGTTAAGTGTCAGAATAAGAATGCCAAAAAAGATGGCTTTCATTTTTATAGAATACCATCGTCGAATACATCATTTGAAGATAAGAATTCTGTATGACTTGTAAATCAGATGCAAAATCAACACTTATACAGGAGTTCTTAAAATCATGAAGGCATTTGGAGATGCTGGGGATTGAACCCAGGACCTCATACATGCGAAGCATGCGCTCTACCACTGAGCTACATCCCCAACCTGATAAGCTCCAATGTGGCTAAGATGTGTAGTGTTTTTCGTCTTACTGTAGGCAAGAAGGAGAGATAAGGAGCTACTGTATGACTTGTAAATCAGATCCAGAATCAACACTTATTCAGAGGTTCTTAATAACATGACTGCATTTGGAGATGCTGGGGATTGATCCCGGGACCTCATACATGCAAAGCATGTGCTCCACCACTGAAAACAACATCCCCAGCTTGATAAGATCCAATGTGGCTAAGATGTTTAGTGTTTGTAATCTTACTGGAGGCAAGAAGCAGAGATAAGTAACTATTGTATGACTTGTAAATCAGATGCAAATCAACACTTATACAGGATTTCTTAAAATCATGAAGGCATTTGGAGATGCTGGGGATTGAACCCAGGACCTCAAATATGCGAAGCACGCGCTCTACCACTGAGCTACATCCCCATAAGGTTTCTCTGCTGTTGTTCGTTGAGATTTAGGGATTTAACTTGACCATGTTACAACTGTTTATTGGAAATTATTTTGTGACTTGTGCAATAAGCTTAATCTTAGAGCTTCCAAGAAGCTAGATTTCCAGTAGGTTGTACTTAGAGATTTAGGACTTTCATTTTTACTATACAACATGAGAAATTTCATGAAACATTAGCAATTACTCAGGTTTTTTATAACTGAGCTACATCCCCAGCTTGATAAGATCCAATGTGGCTAAGATATTTAGTGTTTTTCGTCTTACTGGAGGCAAGAAGGAGAGATAAGGAGCTACTGTATAACTTGTAAATCAGATGCAAAATCAACCCTTATAGACCAATTTAGAGTAGACCTCACAGTAACGTCACTGCAAGCTGCGCGCGCAATGCGGTTGCAGAAAAACAGTGGAAATGAATTAGACACGAGTGAAAAGAGCAAGATAACTCACTGGAAAATGTCCGGTTGTGCTGTTAAGTGTCAGAATAAGAATGCCAAAAAAGATGGCTTTCATTTTTATAGAATACCATCGTCGAAGACATCATTTGAAGATAAACGTAGGTGTTTATGATTACAATAAGCCCTTAAACGGACAGAATGGAGCAAGGAAATCATCTGGAAATCTTTTAATAATTAGAATAGAAAATAAGTAGAGAAGATGTCCGGTGTTCTGTCGAAGTCTGTTCCCTCCATGTGTTTCTTATAGCGTTTTTATCACGTTACAATTATAATTTATTAAGGAAGAAATAATAGAAAACAGGAAAATTATGAAATATTTAATAAACGCTATTATATATAATACATGATAGTATTGCTTTTACATGTACTTTAGCGATTCAGACTCTAAAAATATTTGATTTAGCAAAAAAGAACAATACATATACATTACATACATGCATATCAGTAGCCAAGCCATTTTAACTTTTTATCTATCTAAAAAAATAAACGTAACGTGATTAAAACGCTATAAGAAACATTGCACTAAAGGGAAACATAAAGGAATCAGACTTCGACAGAACACCGGATCCATAAAAATCACGGTTTAATGCTAAAACACTTCACAACCCTACTGCGGAGCAGTCACTTTCTGCAACCAGTTTTGCTCCGCCCACAAAAAACGTCATCTCTGTTTGCAAACACGAAATTGGTCTATACAGGAGTTCTTAAAATCATGAAGGCATTTGGAGATGCTGGGGATTGAACCCAGGACCTCATACATGCGAAGCATGCGCTCTACCACTGAGCTACATCCCCAGCTTGATAAGATACAATGTGGCTAAGATTTTTAGTTTTTTAATCTTACTGGAGGCAAGAAGGAGAGATAAGTAAATTCTGTATGACTTGTAAATCAGATGCAAAATCAACACTTATACAGGAGTTCTTAAAATCATGAAGGCATTTGGAGATGCTGGGGATTGAACCCAGGACCTCATACATGCGAAGCACGCGCTCTACCACTGAGCTACATCCCCATAAGGTTTCCCTGCTGTTGTTCGTTGAGATTTAGGGATTTAACTTGACCATGTTACAACTGTTTATTGGAAATTATTTTGTGACTTGTACAATAAGCTTTATCTTAGAGCTTCTAAGAAGCTAGATTTCCAGTAGGTTGTACTTAGAGATTTAGGGCTTTCATTTTTACTATACAACATGAGAAATTTCATGAAACATTAGCAATTACTCAGGTTTTTCATAAAGTGAGAACAGCACCTGGAGATGCTGGGGATTGAACCCAGGACCTCATACATGCGAAGCATGCGCTCTACCACTGAGCTACATCCCCAGCTTGATAAGATCCCATGTGGCTAAGATGGTTAGTGTTTTTCGTCTTACTGGAGGCAAGAAGGAGAGATAAGTAACTACTGTATGACTTGTACATCAGATTCAAAATCAACACTTATTCAGAGGTTCTTAATATCATGACAGCATTTGGAGATGCTGGGGATTGTTCCCAGGACCTCATACATGCGAAGCACGCGCTCTACCGCTGAACAACATCCCCATAAGGTTTCTCTGTTGTTGTTCGTTGAGATTTAGGGATTTAACTTGACCATGTTACAACTGTTTATTGGAAATTATTTTTTTGTGACTTGTACAATAAACTCAATCGTAGAGCTTCATGAAGCTAGATTTCCAGTAGGTTGTACTTAGAGATTTAGGGCTTTCATTTTTACTATACAACATGAGAAGTTATTACGAAACATCAGCAATTACTCAGGTTTTTCATAAGGTGAGAACAGCACCTGGAGATTGAACCCAGGACCTCATACATGCAATGCATGCGCTCTACCACTGAGCTACATCCCCAGCTTGATAACCTCCAATGTGGCTTATGTTGCATTTACACCAACCACGGTAAGGGCGTGAAGCGCGAGTGATTTCAATGTTAAGTCAATGTGAAGACGCGTTGACGCGCGTCAGGAGGTCCCGCGGCGTGGAAGAGGCGTGCGGCGCGGATGACGCGTTTCCACCTCTTTCGCGCGTGAAGCTCGGGCGAAAGGAGCGAATTGAGAGTTGTGTGCGGTACGCGCGGTAAGCGCGAATGGTGCTTTTTGTGCATCTAGCGGTTCACGCGAATTAGCGGCTGACGCCCGAGTTGAAAAATTTGAACTTTGGCGGAATTTCGCGCCGCGTTAACCAATCAGGAGCCTGCTTGCTGCTGTGGTGGCAGCCCCGCCCGGAGTCACTCACTCAACCAAGGCTTGATATTGTCCATAAGCAGACACCCGGAGCTATACGACACAAGTTCTTATTTCTATAACTTAGAGGAGACAGTAATAAAAAGGACCTCGCTTGGAAGAGTGTCAGTGAGGACATTGGGCAACCTGGTAATTGTAATACACACTTCACTTTTGAGTAACGTGACGTTTATCGACCCGTGTCGTTTATTTTCCCCATAGTAAGGTTACCAAATACAAACTGGTAACTCTCTCGATAAATGCACAATCAACATCAGTCATTTTGCAAACAGACAACCACATAGCACTTGCCCCTCCCACAAGAAGCGGAATTTGCCTCTGACGCGCGTCAAATGCTTGGTTTTTCCGCGCGTCTACTCCGCTCTACACGCGCGAATGCATCCAAATTGTTCAAGCGGCAAACCACGCGCGGTAGACGCGATTTTGACGCCCAAACCGCGTTTGGTGTAAACTCAGCATAAGATGTTTAGGGTTTTTCGTAGTTCTGGAGGCAAGAATCAGAGATAAGGAATGACTGTATGACTACAAAGGCATTTGGAGATGCTGGGGATTGAACCCAGGACCTCATTCATGCAATCACGTGCGCTACCAGTGAGCTACATCACCACCTGGCATGCTACACTGAGGTTTTCCATATTACATGAGGCAAGAAGAACAGTAAAGGATCCACTGTATGACTTGTAAATCAGATGCAACACTTGATGAGAACAGCACCTGGAAATGCTGGGGTTTTATCCAGCTTGCTAAGCTCCAATGTGGCTAAAATGTTTTTTTTTATCTTACTAGATACAAGAACCAGAGACAAGGAACTTGTGGACGACTTGTAAAATAAAGATGCAACAACGACACTTACTCAGGTGTTCTTAAACTGGAAAAGTACTTGGAGATGCTGGGGATTGAATCCAGGACCTCATACATGCAAAGCATGGGCTCTACCACTGAGCTATATGTAAAATAAGATGCAACAGCAACACTTATAGACCCCTTCAAGGTTTGTAAACATTGAATGACGATCGGGTGCGCGCGCAGCATGGGGTCAAACTGTTCATACCATTTAGGCTTTATAATTTAATCTAACACGGCTGAAAAATGATGACTTACCTCAAATGAAGTTAGCACTACAAACACAAGCCTCTTTGATATTTGCATTGTCCCAGTCTGCACGTTAATTGCTTGCAGACGCAGATGTTGTATTTTTTTTGTTTTTGAGATTGTGCATGAATCGCGAAAACTTAACGGAAGACCTGGTGCGATTTTCACAGCCCACAACGTAAGTAGGCATTTTTGACGATACCGAATAATACCCAACTCAATCTGCTGTAATGACTTTTCTGACCCCGACATGCGCAGTGGAAACTGCCTGAGACGTGAACCGTGAAGGGGTCTATAGTGGAGCGGCTAAGTGATATAATCGTTCAGTTTATGATACAAGCGTAAAAATTGGCATGAGCAGTCTCCATGGGTCACTAGAAAAGAAAATTGTCTGAGGCACTTGAAATTTCAAGATGGCGGGCCATTTTTCAAGATGGCCGACAACTTAGTGGATCAGTTAAGTGATATAGTGGTGTAGCGATTTTAAAGGAGAGGCTTATGATAATTAATAATATTAATTATGAATATTTTAAATACATTCTCCACCATCCCAATTAAGGGAAACAAACATACGCTCAAATGTAAAGTACTTACAATGGATTGTAATCAATTATAAGTATGTGGACCAAATTAAGGTCTTGGGTATCTTGCCAACACACATTCAGCGAATGTTTAGTCAGACACTATAGACGATATAAGGATATAGCTCTCTTGGCTAAGGAAATGAATATCCTAAAATTGATCCAACAGCTTTAAGAGCAGGTAGCGATACCTTTATGTTTAGTGACTCCAGATTATGAGCATGAACTACAAACAACATCATGTGTGATACAAATCAGACTTTATTGACCTACTAAACACATACTACTCTAAAGATACAAACACACACACACACACACATACATACAGTTCAGCATTAGAAGAAGGTAAAGGTTTAAGTAGAGAAAAGAATAAAGCATGAAGTTATGGCAGTATTTGTAATTCAGCAGATCAAAGCCTAAAACGAACCATCAGTTACTTAATGCGAATGCACCTTAGTTAAAAGGGGATAATGATGCGTGATGCATCAGTGAATAAGACTAAGTATGATACTTGCATGTCTTGCCCATTAAAAGAAAGTGTCCTGATGTAGTTTGGTGAGGCTTCAGTTGATCTTGGCTGAAAGGATTGATGAGAGAAAAAAACAGCTTGGTCATTCCTTGGTAAATGAAAAAGACAAGACCTGTCAAGTTTCGCTTCCTCATTCTGATGAGAGTCCTAAAAGGAACTGGGTCTGATCTGGCTCAGTCGTTACAATGATTTATTTGATGATACAAGCATGAAAATTTGCATGAGCAGTCTCTGATGGTCAATAGACAATAATCCACCCACAGCTACTTGAAGTTTCAAGATGGCAGCAATTTTAAGATGGCCACCACCTTATTGGAACAATTAGACTTAAGAATTCATTTAGTTGATGATACAAGCATGAAAATTGCCATGAGCTGTCTTAAAGGGTCATTTGACAAGAAACCACCCACAGCAACATAACATTTTGAGAGCTGGGATCCTCTGGTTGCCGTGATTTCACCAAGTAAGATGTGATCCCGGATCATTATTTTTTGTTGATCCTGGATCAATGTTTTAATCAAAGATTCCTCAATCCACCCTTAACTCAACCCCTAACCATTTTTAAACCCTCAAATTAGTGTCAAATAATAGTTTGAGGAGTATTTCTTAACAGCCCCTGACCCAATCCAAAACCTTAATCTAACATGCACACTAATCCGGCAATCTGATTGGTTAATGAAAAAGTTGATCCAGAACCAACAATGGTGTTGATCCAGGATCACATCGTACTTGGTGGAATCACGTTCACCGGGATGTTCTTGGCCTCTTGACATGGATATCTTTGGTATCTTCAGTGTCTTTAGCAGCAGTAGATGCTCTCTTTTGGGCCCTTTCCAGCTTTGTGTTATTGAACATAAGTTTACAGCTTGAATTTTGTTTCTTGTCAATGTGTTTTCTATGACATCACCTTTATCTAGTAGGGTTGGACTAAGTAAGATAGGCAGAGCATTGATCTTATGAAATAATGGAACATTTCTTGCAATGGATTCATAACCAGTATGATCTTGCTGTCTGTTGAATAACTCGGATGAATGAGTTTTTCCTTGGTGTCCTGCTGACAAATGAAGCATCTGTCCCAGTTAGTTTTCTCAACTGTTATGATGGCTTCTGCCAATTCTGCAGCAAATGTATAGGCAGAGGCCAAGGGTTTATCCTTTTACCACCTTTTACCAAGCACACTGATGTATGGGATACAACTAAGTTCATGCCTTAACCCTACACTTAGTTCGATCGTTCATCCAATGCCATTTATATCCTGTGGGATCTGTAAACCATCTGGTTAACTAAAACCCCAGTAACCTTGGCTCGGCCCTCCCATGCTGGCACAACCTGTCAATTCAGGTGCAGCTATCTAACTGTTTTGGGGTAGATTAGACAGCATTTGGGATACTAACTTTACAATTAGCTGACATTGAACCCCACTCTGAGTTTAACAGCAGTGATATATCACCAGTCCCTACTGAAAAATCCAGCTAAGACCAGCAAAAGCTGGTGAGCTGGTTTTAGCTGGTCTCCCAGCTTGGTTTTTGCTGGTGTAGCAGGTTGGTCTAGCTGTGTTTTGGTCACTTTTTAAGCTGGACAATTTTCTTGTCAAGTCACACATGCAGACTGCTCATGCCAATTTTCACACTTGTATCATAAACTGAATGATTCTGCCAACTCAGCCACTCCACTATCTGCAGATACTGATGGTTTTACTTTTTACACATAGTTTTGAATTATAATGTTGTAATGTCCTAGCAGCACAGAACAAACTACCATCATTCTCAACCATTTTAAAATAATTACATAGGACAATTTCTGATGCGCCCTTTTTGTTTGTAGGATTTAATCAGCTGTTTTTAAAAATTGGTTTAATCTGCTGTTACCAATTATAGGTTCCTGTATAGCTCAGTGGTAAACTATAGCATTAGCAGCACAAAAGATTATGGGTTCAAACCCAGGGAATACACATATTGACAAAAATGTTTACCTTGTTGTGCACTGTAAGTCGCTTTGAATTTTAATGTAGTTTAGGCTGTTCACTTGTGCATCCCAAGGTGTAACATGTAAAGAGTTTATCTGTGGTTCATTTTGTAAGGACCTAGATTAACTGAATTTATACATCTTTTAAAAGACACCATTAAGTTAAAAGTCTCAAAAAAACGTAAAAAAGCTGTAGCGTCTTCAGCCTACAGATACCACATGGTTTGATATGTAGTGCAATTATATTTAAAAAGATGCTGGCATATGTGTCTAAGTGCTTTTGAAGATGTTTACAAGTCACAGAGCAATTCTTCATAAATTTCTTTCTGTGCACCATATCCTGTATTTCTCCTTCTTTAGCTGGAAATCCAGTCTCCTCCAGGAAACACAGTAGGTTATGTTCGGCAGCAGTGGCACCCTTTCCTTCCTAAATTCACCATTGAGAATGAGCACAGAGAGCCTGTTCTCAAGCTCCGGGGACCTTTCTGTGGCTGGAGCTGCCTACCAGATGTGGACTTTGAGGTATCTTCACCCAAACACTGTGTGGCGGTTTCCCGGACAAGTCTAGTCCAAGACTAATGTTTGAGCTGTCTTTACTGATAACAGCTTGCATATCTTAACATACAGTGTCAAGAAAAAGAACTTGAACCTTTTGGAATGTTATGGTTTTCTGAATACATTTGTCATAAAGTGTGATCTGATCTTCCTGGTATTGACAAACAAAATGTTTCTAAAAATTATTACACAAAAAATTCTGATCTTTCATGTCTTTATTGAACACACACACATTCAAAATTAGAGTGAAAAAGTAAGTGAACCCTTAGAATTAATAACTGGTTGACCCCCGTTGGCAGCAATAACTTAAGCAAATTGCTTCCTGTAGCTGTATGTTTGAGGAGGAATTTTAGCCAATTCTTCCTGGCAGAACTGCTATAGCTCTGTCATATTGTTTGGACATCTCATGTGTATGGCCCTCTTCAAGTCAATCCATAGCATCCCTATTGGGTTGAGGTCTGGCCACTCCAAAAGCAGATTTTGTTTTTCTGAAGCCATTCTGTTGTGGACTTGCTCTGGTGTTTTGGATCATTGTCTTGTTGCATCAAACATCTTCCACAAAGTTTCAGCTGACGTACAGACATTCTCACATTATCCTGAAGAATTGTCTGATATACTTGGGCATTCATCTTCCCCTCAATGATTGCAAGCTGGCCAGGCCCTGATGCAGCAAACAGCCCCAAATCATGATGTTTCCTCCACCATACTTTACAGTTGTCATGATGCTTTCATGATGTTATGCTGTACCCTTTTTACGCCAGATGTAGCGCTGTGTGTTGTTTCCAAATATT
Organism: Misgurnus mizolepis; assembly: GCA_025389145.1. Classification (NCBI taxonomy): domain Eukaryota; kingdom Metazoa; phylum Chordata; class Actinopteri; order Cypriniformes; family Cobitidae; genus Misgurnus; species Misgurnus mizolepis. Next base: position 32,438,863 of record JAIFKI010000009.1, on the reverse strand, counting down.
TCAGTCTTGGTTTAATCAGTCCACAAAATGTTTTGCCAATACCGCTGTGGAGTGTCAATGTGCTATTTTGCAATGTACTTTTTAGTAAGCACTGGTGCCCTGACGTGGATGTCCTGCCTTGGATACTCTGCTTGTTCAGTGTTTTACGTATTGTAGACTCATGAACAGAGATGTAAGCAAGTTCCAATGATGCCTTCAAATCTTTGGCTGTCATTCAAGGTTGTTTCTTTACTTCACTGATGAGTCTTTTTTTGTGCTCTTGGTGTCATTTTGACTGGGTGCCCACTTCTTGGTAGAGTAGCAACAGTCTCAAAGTGTCTCCATTTGTAGATTGTTTGCATTTAGACTGGTGAATTTCTTATGTCTTATTCTGAAATAACTTTGTAACCCTTTCCAGCTTTATGTAAAGCAACAATTCTTGATCGTACCTCCCCTGAAAGCTCTTGTTGGTAAGGCATAAAGGATCATAATTTATGTTTTATAATTTTTGTTTTTTTATTTTTAGACACATTATGTTTGTCATTACCCTTGATTAAGATAAAGATGAGATCACATTTTATGAAAACGATGAAATTCGAAAAAGTTCACATACTTTTCTTGCCACTAAATAAATAAGACCTCGTACTGGATACTTTCCCTACTGTACAGTATGTGATGGATACCTAGTCTGATATTTAAGACAGTTATTAGTTTTTGTAAGCTAAACTTTAAAAGTAGTTGCATTATGAATGTTTTGTAGCAGATTAGCAGCATACATAAAATCTTTGTGTTGCTGTCTGCTGTCTGTTTGGATTAGTCTGTGAATGCCCACTAGGGGGAACTATTGATCAGAGTATGCAATCTTCTATGACTATTTGCATAATGATATTTTAGAAGTGTGAAATGTTGTTTTTTTGTGTATTTTATCATTTGTTTTGTCCTCTGTAAGATCTTGACTATGGATGAAGTCAGTATCGGGAAGATCAGCAAACAGTGGACAGGTCTTCTCCGAGAGGCCTTCACGGACTCTGACAACTTCGGGATACAGTTTCCAATGGATCTTGATGTGAGAATGAAGGCAGTGATGATTGGGACCTGCTTCCTTATTGTGAGTATAAAAAATAGAGAATATGCTTTTATGGTGTGTGAGACACCTCAGTAAAGTGTTACAGTAGTTATAATATGTTTGATGTATTTTTGATTTATTTTCAGGACTTCATGTTTTTTGAAACGAATAACTAACTGCTCTGCAGAGGAATGAGAGGATGGCGTGATGTTCTGATCTATGGAAATAGGTGATAAAAGGAAAAACTATTTTTAGGCATCGTTCAAATTTGAAATCAAATGCAATGCATGTTAACATAGTGTAGATATTTTTCTTGTGAAATGATTAAAGTGTGTTTAATTTTTATACATGTTTTACTGTCAAATATAAATACACAAATGGAATTTTACCGGACTAGTTTTCCAGAAATTTAACATGCCCAAGTTACCTCTGCTAAATATAGAAATTAAAAATTTAGCATTATGTTGCTCCAAATTCATATGACTTTTTCTGTGGAAAACAAAAAGAGATATTTAGCATAATATATTTTATTAAAACATAGTTCAAATGACTCATTCTCTATATTCCAAATCTTCAGAAGCCATATGATACATTTGATAAATCTACATTTTATATTTAAATATACGGTTAAGATAAGTAGCACAATGCATATCATGCAGTAAAACCCATACTAAATGCCTAGAAATGTACAACTATACAACGCCATTTCAGCTTTAATGCTAAAAACAAGTGCAAGTGGTCAAGGAAACATAATTGCATATATTAAATATATGAGATTTTTTTGGCATGGGGTCATATGACTTTGCTAAAAATAACATTATTTTGTGTGTTTGGTGTAATGCAATGTGTTTTCCACATACCTTACATTATTGTTGCTCCTCAATGCTGCGCCTTTCTGAAACATGTAATTTTTACAAAGCTGAAAAGCGCAATGTGTTCTGATTGGCCAGCTATCCATTGTGTTGTGATTGGCCGAATACCTCAAGCGTGTGGTGGTGGAAATGTTACACCCCTTACAATATTTGGAATATTATCTCCAAATGCACAATAAAAGTTACCACCTTTTTTGCGTTGTCTTCCCACACATCAATATGCGGGGGCGTGTTTAAATGAGGCGTTTTAGGAGGACCTTCACTTTTAAAAAGAATATCTCTAAGGGTTTGAGACTTTATGGATTTTCTATATGCACAAATAGCTTTAACACTCCAAAGACAAAGGAAAACATGAAATCGCATCATATGACCCCTTTAATAGTACTTAGAGTTTCCAGCAGAGGGCAATGTTGATCTATATGTGTGCACACATTTTTATTCAGCTCTTGAATGATTTTATTATATATTATGACTCAGGTTTGCAAACCACCAATCTTTGCATCGAAAACATCTAAGTGATCCTGTCTTATTATACCGAATGTATTATACAAGATACTGCTGCTCTTGGTTCTGTTTTTTAAAGCTATTTATTTTGGCACGTTTTTTGATGCTCGAGTTCATCCACTACATCATTTTAATAAGGTCACATTCTATAAATTCCAGATTTTTGTATTGTTTATACATTAATATTTATTATTATTGTGTAGCCAACCAACTGCTATTTAAGTTACTTCACCATTCATCTATTTATTAAATGTACAACAAGAACCAAGAAAATTGTGAGTGAATACTCAGTATGGCAGCATTGATCTGATCTTACTTTGTGTTGAAATGAAGATTTTTACCATCGCATTAGTGTAATGAAAACATTTGAGGCAATACATTTTCATCTTGAATGCAATAAAGGAATGGTTTAGTTGGGAATTCAGCTCTTCTGGGCATAGATATTCAGATCTTTCTATTTATGTGTCCTGCAGGAGGATTTTATGCCATGTTTGCTCATTGCTATTTTTGGTTCTCTAATGCAATTGGTTTAAAAACAAAATATAAATCTGGCCTGTTTATTAAGATTTATATAATTATGTGTCTTTGTTTGTTTGAAGAAAAATGAGGAATGTCCATGTGTTCACACTTTTAGGAATGATTTAATACATAGCAGTCTGGTAGTTTACTGTAATATTACAGTGGAGTGTTTGCAACAAAGTATTTCTGACAGTCTGTGTAATAAATTGGCTATGTTTCTCTAATGCACTGGATATTGTTTTATATTCATTTGCAAATGTACTTTTGAGACCTGAATATGAGTAATATTGTGTTTATGCAACTTAAATATCAGAGCTGTAGTAGTTTTGTTATTAAACGGAAGAGCGTTTAGGTCAGTCAGATGGACTAATTGGCTTCATGGTTTCCTCAATATTACAAGAGCGGACAGAGCCAAACCAATCTGCCAAGCAAGATGATGATGTAATGTTTTGCCATAAAATGCCCCTGTGAACTATGTGTAAGGCTTGGTTTGAGTACACACTGGCAACTATTGAAAAAATATATGTATATTTAGGATTTAAAATAAAATTTGCTCAGGCGATACTGCATTCAAGTTTTGCGGTGCTTTACCACAAACTGCTAAGAGTAACAACAAAAGAATTTGAAGAGACTGATGTAACCACGTACTTTTTTGGTATTTGGTAATGTGTGTTTACTTACTGGCTAAAGGAGTTTGCCAAAAGAAATGCTAAAACTAGGTCAAGGCTGATATGTAATCAAGGGGAAATGACCCAGGTTGTACGGTTTGAACATTTGTCTTTGGTAATTATAAGCATACTAGAATAGTAGATTTGGGAAGAAAAGAAAAACATCCCTGCTAACCTTCACAGAGGGGCAACATGTGCGCTCGGTGACGTAAAATTAGGTAGTGTACATAGATATGTATAGATCTTATTCCTTTCCATAACTGTTTGAATGGCTTAGATATTAAGGCGAAAATTGTGCACATGCTTGATTTGAGTTGGAAGGTTTGACATTGAATCAAGTATACAAACTACTCGTCACTGGACTGGACTCAAATCCTAAAAGCTGTGATCAGTGCGAGATTAAGAGCCAATCCTTGTGAATCCTACTGACTATGGTTAATATGTACTTGCTTCCCTCTGGTTTTGTTTATGTTGGTTCAATTTCTGTTATTCCATCATCGTCCTGACCATATCCCACACCCCATCCTAAGACTAACCGTTATTTACCCCTAAAATCTAAAGGAAATGATAAGTTAATAACAAGGTTTTTCATGGCCCCCAGCCCGAGCATTTCCAATTCATTACATGGTTGTTAGGAATGTTGTTTGAGGACAAACAATGTTGATCCAAGAAAAATATAATTTATGGCAAAACTACATTAAGCCACGAGAGGCAATGTGATGTTACAGTCAAGATATGATAAAATATGTGTTGCAGTCAAATGCCATACTACCATGAGCTATATCTCAAAATTTAATTAATAATTGTAACATATTTTATATTTTATCTCACTAAATATGACATCTTTTCCAGCTGATTATCAAATTCCAGAAGCCCCCTGTACTCATTAGGACAGTTTCACATTACCTCATACCCAGATTGTGTTCATTTTAACCTTGACTTACTGTCAGACAAAATAAAAAGTCCCAAGCTATCCCTGGGGCAGCATCTATTATAAAGGTCCTAATACATACCCTTGTGGTACTAATGTGCACTCTTTGGTACCAATATGTACATCTGAGATACTTATATAAACTTTTTAGTTGCAAAGATATATACTTTTTGAAAGTGTGCCACTACCCCCCCCCCCACTCCCTCCATTGACAGCTAGAGACCATTTTTTTAAGTGTAGGGTTCAACTGAGGTACATTTAAAGTACAATGGTGTGCTTTCTTAACTGGGTGCAATTCATATTATTTGATCAGACCCTCTGACAGCTTTGTTTGAAAGATGTGTAAGAATGCTGGTGTGATCGGCAAATAATGACATCACTGCTTACTTATTCAAGCTACAAGGCCCAACAAATGTAATTTCCTGTATCAGTGTGTGAAGACCACACAGCCAAACAGAGGTCTAACAAACATCTGTGCAAACAAAACTGGGAGATACACTTCACAGTGAGACGGGACGTTAAGAACTGGCTCTCTATATACTGTACAGCTGGAAACTGCAATGTTTAGATATCCACTCTGGCTGAGTTATTGTTTGGAGATACTGCGGTGAGACATTTCACTTGGTCTCCTTCACAATATAACATGCTTCCCACATATTTCTCCGTACTGTATAGCTGACCACTAAATCTTACTTATAATGCACATTCCATGTAAAATCCGGCCTTGACTTCGTCCTGAATATAATGATGGTCAGGGTGTATAAATACATCCGCCCATCTTATTTTAGCCCGGCCTGTCTAATGATCACGTTTGGTATTACTCTAATGAGAGACTGCTTATAAAGCTCATCCTGTATAATTAAGCTGAGGACAAATCTCCCAAGAGGACAACTAAAGATGTCCAGTGGAGCTCCACCTTTGAGCCACCTCAGGTCTAACCATTACACTGGCCATGATTTTGGTGCCATTCTGTGGTTACATGTTGTACTGAAGGTTTCTTGAAGCTAAGATGTCCCTGAAAATTTGTTCATTTAAACATCACTCTAAAACCCATATAACTTTTTACTTTTGAACTCAAAACAGATAAATTTAGCAGCATGCTGCTGTTTACAATTAAACTGTGGCTACAGGCTGTCAAGCTTCTAATAGGACAAAAAGCAGCACACAATAACCAAAAAGTGGTTTGTATGACTGAAGTTGCAGCTCTCAAATATAATTAGCTGTTTATAATGTTATCCAGTTTGGCATCAATACTGTGCACAGATTCCATTGTAGGGTGTGTGCATGCAAAAATCTACGGCAACGTTCATATTTATAAAAACGGTATTTGACGTGCTTAGCGCCACGTCACTGTTTGAATAGACGTATGCGCTTTTGCTTGTCCGAGTGCTCAGATTTTTGAAAAAATAAGCCATTCTTGCCTCTTGTAAAGAATTTGGATGTTGACAGGTGCCCTTTTATATGTCAATGACATTAATTAGGTGTTGATTTTTTAAGGCAGAGATTTTAAATTGTTTAGCTTTGCACAATTACGAGTGCAATGCTCTACCACTAAGCTATAGAGGAGTACATTGGGCAGAAGCATATTTCACATACTATCATATGGCTTTAGAAGTTTTTGAATAGTACACAAGCCACTAGACTGCTGCACATTTGCACATAGTATTTAAAAAAAAAACTTGAAACTTCTGCTTAATTTTCCCTTTTTTTCCACTCTGTGAACCATCCCTTTAATCCAATTCAGAAAAGTTACCATGGTTGTGGTTACGTGGCAGATGGACTCACATGTGTTTTTTGCCTCTTACTAAAAATGTACAAGACTAGAACAGTCTGTTCCACAGTTATCTGTTTTTTTTGAGCATTGCAAATGGCGCCATTGAGGATGCATATATTGCATGCTGTACCACCCATATGAATGATGGGTTCTAAGTGGATACTTTGTGATGGATAGTGTCTGTGACGGATGGACTTTCTCTGGTGGTCAAGTTCGCTTTGTGATTTTGTCTTTGTAATTCCCTCTATTCCAAACCTCTAACCTCACTCAAAACTGATGTCAGATATAGAAATAAAGTGGTCAGGTCAACAACGGATGGTTTATCAAGGAGGCAGTGGACCTCTATAGATGCCAGCTTGTAATTAACACAAGTGACACGATAAAAAACATACATTTGACAAAAAAATAAGAAAGCTGATGTTGAAAGTAATTACACAGTAGCATAAGGCCAGTAGCGCTATGAGACCATGGGAACTTGGATGAATGACTCATTATTGTGATCGGAAAACCATGCAGCAGAGCTGTCAGCACCACAAAATAGTGAATATGGTATGTTTTTGGGTTTTCTCCCTCTACATGTGGAAAAACTAGGTGGGCTATACTTTTATTGTATTACATTGAGATTGAAGACAAAAGGTCTCGTGCTCTGTTCTAATGTTTAATGCAGATTCATGTATTGGTTTCATCACTGCCCGGTTCTTTCCGCTTCATCAAGATTCAGAGTGCCTGTCAGAGTTTGTCAGATGAATGGAAATAAAAAAAGAAATGACAGTTTTAAAGAGAGATTTATGACTGGTTTTAATGCCTGCAGGGAGCTGTCTTCTCAAACGAATGAGTTGTCTTTTCTAGTACGTTAGAACAGGGAACACGTCAGGTTTTTTAGATATCAAATCTATTTTTTTTTAAGACAATTGTCTGGAATAGACACTAATATATTCCTTTCCAAGTAAATAATAGACAATTACAACTGTAACTGTTCTATGTTCTTTATTACATCCAAATGGTATTAATAAATTATTGTTACAAATGGTCATCATCTGATCTTACTTCTATGTCTTTACTGATACTACTAAGCCGACTGAAGAATTATGTTTGCATTTGTTTATCTCCAACCAACATTGAACTGATGTTTGTAAAATTAAACAATTGTTGATACTAACATAAAGCATTGAGTTCCACAAGGTTCTGTGTTAAGACCTCTTCTTGTTCTTGTTGAACGTAATCCCTTTAGGTGATATTATGGGGGAAAAATAAATGTGCTTTTATTGTTTCCCTTTTGTTTGTCATTAACCTAACTCTTTTCAGCTCCTGTTATGCATCAGTGTATGCCATCCCAGGTGAAAAAGTAGAACACTTATTATACATAAAGTGCTCTATTTTCACTCTATTTTCACATACTAATTTTGTACTTAATATACTAAAAATTCATATTTAGTACTTCTTAAGATGTTGTTAGGAGTGTACTTATTTGTGCTCTTTTGAGACACCATGAATATGAACTACAATGCACTTTTAACATACTGTATTAAAAAATTTTTTTTATTTAACACTTGTATTAAACTTGAACCCAACGTTCATACAAAGATGTGTTCAAGTTTACTACAGGTGGTACATTTTTTTTAAATACATTTTCAGCACATTTTAGTTCATATTTATGGTGTCTCAAAATAGTGCAGTGAAGTACACTTAGATGTTCTTAAGATTATCTTAAGAAGTACTAAAGATTTTTTTTGTATATTAAGTACAAAATTAGTGCGTGAAAATAGAGCACTTTAAGTACACTATGGAAATGTACTTCTTTTTCACCTGGGATATGCTCTACTTGGGGATCTAGCATTTATCTAGCATGAAATTCTGCAAGCACACAACTGTACCACTAGAGATGTTGGTGCACTGATTGTGGAATTTTTATCATTTTGGTGGTTACCTCACAACACGGTTTACATTGTCATAGGTCACAATGCAATACATGTTTCTATATCATTACTATTGTATGTTCGGCAGAAAGTGACATTGCCCAAACCATACTTAAGCGATAAAAAAATTATATGCAGGTTCAGTTTTAATATTTCCCAAGCAGCTTTGATCTCTGGTAGGGTCTTTACAAGAGGAGCAATCACACAGCTGTTTTTGTCAGAAACACAATACAGTTACATTTCTGGAGAGGTGCACGCCAGTCTATAGCTTTGGCTACAATGATATCAGTTCATTGCTTAAGTATACAGTTTATAAGACTTTTGGGTGTGTTTTCCTACCAACTGCACTTTCCCCTTCCCTTGGTAAAAGTTGCTATTTTCTGTTTAGATCATTTGAAACAACATGAAAAGTCAAAACTTATGGATTTAATGGTCACATGGGTTATTGATTTCCATTTTTAAGAGGAAATCATAACATTACTTTACATTACAACATTACATTATTTTTGTTTGTCTGTTCTTTTGCTTCAAACAATTAAGATATGCATTAGCAACTCTGTTTCTTCACTTCTGTGAAAGTTTCTCTTTCTAAAGCTGTAAAATAATTCTTAAACTGTTCAGTGCCCACAGACGATGCTTGTAATTTAAACATGCATGTTCACATCTGTACTGTCCCTCATCTGACTAACCAGGAGCAGATGTGGCAGACGTATGCAAGGTTAACATGTTTCTCACTGTGTAATGAGAAATCACAAGTGAGTTCAGCTGTTGATGGTTTATCCCCCCGGCACCTCTATCCCCCAAGTTGTGTCAAAATTAACCCCACTCTCTCAGAAACCTGTGAAGTGTCGTGGGACATATTGAAAGAACAGTTTTGCTATCATTTATGTTTTCTGGTATTATTTATATTTGCACAGATTGTCCAAGATGTATCTGAAACATTTTTAACCTTCAGTGAGAAAGTCAATGACATGTTTTATGGGCTACAGAGAGCTAAGGATCTTTCTCCCAGTTTTGAGTATTTGTACTGCTCAAACGCATGAGTAAGACTTTGAATTCTATAAAAATGTGTATATTGGCCTCAGTGACATTAATCAGAGACTCCTAAGAGGCTTGGACATGAACCAGATTACCTCATTATACAACTGTGTGAAACAACACCATGTGTCTGAAAGCTTGAAAGAATATTAAAAAGCATAAATTCTATAGCAACTATATCATTTGACCTTTTACAATGCACAGAGAGTATTTATTTTCAAAGTATTGTGTGTGTGTATATATATATATATATATATATATATATATATGAAGAGTTTCGTTGCAAAACTTTGCAAAAATTTTTCAGAAATCTTGTTTTTTGGTTGTGCATTCCAATTAATATTCATTCATCTGCAGTTGCTTTGTTTTGATTTAAACCTTCATAACTTAAAAAATACAGCTAAGTAGCACCATAAAACAAAATAATAAAATGATAACATAATAATAAACATGTTTTGACAAAAATGTTAAAAACGGATTTAAAAACGAAACTCTTATATATATGTATATATATATATATACACACGCACACACACACACACACACACACACACACACACACACACACACACACACTATATATATATATTGTAGTGGATGAAGACTAATGTGAGACAAAGTTTCTTTAAAATACCATATATAAACGTGTGATTTAATATATATATATATATATATATATATATATATATATATATATATATATATATATATATATATATATATATATATATATATATATATATATATATATATATATATATATATAAATATATAAATGTATATATATAAATATATATATATATATATATATATATATATATATATATATATATATATATATATATATATATATATATCACATTTTTATAATTGTATAAAATAGTACCAGAATCTTGTAATATGCCTTGAAACTGCCACTTTTCATTATAAATTATGGAAATACCATTTGTAAGAGTAGCCTATTTTTTATACACACAAATACTTAGATTCTTACTTTATTCATACTACAGTAATTGCTAAATAGGGCAGACTAATTCTATCCATAATTTTTTTTGAATTTTTATTATGTTTTTATACATGTTTTTATTTATGTATTTTATTAATACATTTTTATTATTTATTTTCTTATAAGGATATTCTCAGATAGAGGTTTTGTAATAGGCTACATGGGTATAGGAAAGCATACATTTGTGTCACTGGAGAAAATTTAAATTGTATTAGTAAAGGGATAGTTCACCCAAAAAAATCAATTTTGTCATCATTTACTCACTCTTATGTTGTTACAAACCTGTATAATTTCTTTGTTTTGATAAACACAAAGGAATGAATATTTTAAGAAATGTTTTTAACCAAACAAGCTCCATTCACTTCCATAGTAGCCTATTCTTTTTTCATACGCTGGAAGTAAATGGGACTCATGCTTAGTTGGGTTACAAAATATCTTCCTTCTTGTTCATCAGATGTATGAAAAAATGTATGAAAAAATGTATACAGGTTTGTAACAACATGAGAATGAGAAAATGATGACAGAATTTTCATTTTTGCGTGAACTGTCCCTTTAATAGTAGTCTGAGGCAATTCAAAAGGTCCGATCAGAATCAGAATATGCATGGGTCTTTCAGTTAATTCCTCCTGATGCCCGGTTATAAAGTTTCGTATAATGGTGTTATTCTGAGTGGGGTGTAAATGAGGGCGGTGCAGGGGGGGGGCTTTATTATTTGAGTTTGAGCACTGTGACTGGAGGAAGGGCAAGTGAGAAGGCGGAGGAGTGCGCTCAAACACAGCTGTACTTGTTCAATCACACGCACTCCTGTCAGATCGAGGGCACTGTAACAACTCAGCTTGTTCCTGAGGAAATATTTAACACATTTATTAACAGTTAGACTATATTATAGATGCACGACTTCACGTTGGTGATCTCTGAAAACTGACTTTATTATTGACCCCCGCCCGTGCTGCTCGGACGTTGCGCACTGACCATCAGAGACGCAATAACTTTACACAGTTGTTCGTTTCTGAGGAGCTGAGGCAGTGATGGAGTCCACGCGGTGCTTCTGTGCTTTAATTTTCACGCTGATGTTTTCTGTTCATTATTCCCAGGGCATGGAGATGAACACGGACATTTCACCAGGTAAGAGTCCGTTACATTGTAAACTGCGCACTCTGCTGAATGATGTAGCGTCTGCTGTGAACGCGACGCAACTGTCTACGCTAGTAGTGGGAGCGTTTTTGTTGCGTCGTGTAAAACTTTCCCTCTCTCCAGATTAGTGTGGGTCAGTGTGTAATGAATAGAAAAATACATCAATTATATAACAAAATATGATTATTAAAATGAGGTGGTGACTCATCAAATTTATTGGCACTAATAGTTCTTTCAAATATGAATAGCCAATCCCAAGCTATATATACACGTGTTAAATTTCCTATCTTGAACGTGAGGGATGTCAGGTAGACTTTTTCACACAGTATTGTCACTGTATGAGAGGATGCGGGGCTGACAAACAGTGGGGTCCATAAGTCTGAGATCACTTTAAAAGTCTGTGATTGTGATTATTATTATTATTTCCATGTAAACCCCACAATTAGAAAGGATGAGGAACATCTTTAAACCAAAAGTATGTCAATAAAAATAAATATTTTATTCTCTAATCAAATTTGAGACATTGGTCATGTGCACTACTTACAAAATATTTTTTGCTTGCTTTAAAACATAATTTGCTGGATTATTGAACTTAGATCATTTTACATCCGTGTTCACGTGGAGCTTGTGGCAATTTAAGTGCTGGGGATGGTGGGGGCACTAATAAAAAATTCAGTAATTCTTGTTATATTTATGAATTAGATTAAAGTACACATTTCACTGGTAAATGAAACATTTGTTGTTAGACTTTTGGAGCATGTGGAATAACGCTTAGTTATTAAAAGTACAAGGCTCAGAATTTATAGAGCAATTACTACTGTAACAAAACAGGAAGGCACACAGCTAATTTACAGAGTAAAGGATTAAGTGTTTCTTTGAAGGTTTGAAACTACTTTCTGGATTCAATTTGGTTGTACAATAATTCATTTGTGATGGTAAAAATTTACAGCCTTTAAAAAATTATTAAAACTTTTAATTTGTTCCTCCTTAGTTAGAGAACAGGAATATAAAGTTGCTCTGTCGAGCACTGAACAAGCTTAGTCAGAGGGAAAAATATAACCCACACACTTTTCATTCAGTTTGGCGTACACCATTTCCCAACAAATTTCCAAGCCACACGACTACAGCAATCTTTATCTTTGAGAGTTCTAGAGCTACATTTATATTGTATATGGTACAAGGCACTAACCTAACCCATCCATCAACCCAGTACTGGGAAAAAAAGTGATGGGTGCTTATAGATAAAATTTATTACTTGGGAAAATGGCCAGAATTATAAACAATATAATGTCTTCATGTAAGAAGAGAGTTAAAATGTCCAAATGTGCTGTTGGATGAGAATATAGCATTAAACAGTATTTAGATCAAATGCAGGGAATGAACATTTTCAAGTACTACAAAGTATCTTTCTAAAAAGAATGCTGCTGAAAACCTGCCAAAACCAAAACCCCTAAATGCAGCAATACATCACAATTGAACATTTTACAGCTGTAACTTTATACACAACGCTGGGAAAAGGTACTCACTTTGTATGAATTAGTAAATCGAGGTTCCATACAGTAACATTTAGCATCTGTAGTTTAACACAACCTCAGTAAGAGTAAATTTTATTTTTTACATTTAAAGGATTTGTAATGAGTTTTAAACCTCTTTCACACAGCACATTCATCCTGAAAATTAGCATAAAATTGCCTTTTGTGTGAAGGTAAACATGTCCTGGATTGACCCTGGGACCGCTCCCAGGATGGGGACCTACAGTAGTAACTTTGCTGTAACATTCCCACAATGCATCTTGCGTGAACAAAAGGCACTAACAATGCCATAAGGCAGTGTTTCTCAACCCTGGTCCTCAAGGACCCCCTTCCAGAATGTTTCAGATGTCTCCTTATTTAAAACACCTGTACCAACTCATCAGCCTCCTTCCAGAATGTCTCCCTAACAAGCTAATGATTTAAATCAGGTGTGTTAATTAAGGAGACATCTAAAACATTCTGGAAGGGGGTCCTTGAGGACCAGGGTTGAGAAACACTGCCATAAGGGATGTATCTTAGTGAGGACGTGTCGACACAAAAACAAAGCTATCATTCACTGACAGTGTGAATCCGGGGTTTCAAACGATCCTGGGATAAATACCAGACACATTTTCCATGTAGTTTTTCATAAACTGTGTGTGAAGAGTTTAGTAACTTGTAGTGATGCAAAGTCCGATTCATTTCCGCGAACCGGCTCTTTTCGGACAGTTCGGCTCATTGAACCGGTTCAAAAAGGCGATTCAACGGTTCCTGACGTCATCAAGAAATGACATTGCTACGCATTTATTTTCTAATTACTTGTATCAATGAAACATTCAAATAAAGTCGTTTGTGTCAACACATTAAAACATTCAAATACATTTTTTTTTTGTGAAGGCATGGCTGATTTATTGCCTTTCATTCACAAGTTAGTAATGTTTGTGGTCACATTTTCAATCGCGGATCGTAAATGCCAGATACAACTGACCAGTTTTGACTAGTCTACAACTTGAATAAGATTCCTAAAAGACACTGATGCACAATTGCGGATGTGTAAGTATAAAGAACAAATAAACTTGTCTTTTAAACTCATTGGTCTTCCTTAAACAACTACAATATGATTTGCATGCACAATAAATCGTACTAAAACTAAAGGTTTTTAATAAAACAAGCATATCAAGAAACTAATAAAACAAGAAACTTCGCATATCAGGCTCGTTCAAATCCTCTGTGATTCACACGCAGTGTCAGCAACTCATCCGTCAGAATCATCGGCAATCCTCGCCTCGGCAATCATCGACAAACTTCGTTAGGTTCTTTTTTTAGCTTGACGTGCTATTTCGCTTGTGCGTCCTGCGTCATCAACCCAGAACCTATGCCCAAAACTAAAGTTCGATTCAGTTCGATATGTGAACCGGCTCGACCGGTTACTTACTGAGAACCGGCTCAAAAGAACGATTCGTTCAAGAACCTAACATCACTAGTAACTTGAAGTGATGAGCCTTGTCAACTTTCAAAAGATCTGTTTGTCATTCTGATAAAGCAGCACAAGATTTTGTTTCATTGTTTATAAAAAATTTACCCCTTTGCCAAACCTCTCAGATCTCATTCACACAAATACATTGTCAAATTTGCTATGTCAAGATCCACTGTGCCAGATATGAACTATTTCTTCAAAGAGATACACTGGTACCAAATAGCACTAAAAGTGGTTCAATGTCTCGTAATCAGAGGGAAACCATTTTTGTGCTAAACATCTCCTATGTAGCACCTGTGTAGAACCATATTGTGCTACTGTATGTTGAACCATAAGTGGTGCTATAGTCATGCTTTAGCATCACTTATGGTTCTGCAGAGGTGCGCTATATGTGCTCTGTACCACTACAAATGGTTCTATGAAAATCCCCAATGATTTAAAAATTTTCAGTCCCTCCAGAAAAACGTGATCATGTGATCGCATGATTTAATGCATAATCAGCCAAAGTCTGCATATTTATCCAATGCCGCATTTTTTTCCAATACGGCGCACTTTAGCCGCATACATTGCAGATTTCCGCAAGCAAAATATGTGGGGCTTGCATGGTTTCATAGTCCCTACATTTTCATAGCAAAAGGTCACATATATCTTAGCAGAAAGTTAAAAAAATTTGCATTTACTTCACACAAGCGCAGCCATGCCCCCTGTTGCCATGGGAACGTTATGAAGTGCAAACTGCAAACCCTGCAGTGTCGATGAATCGCATTAAATCGCATAAATATCCTGCATATTCCATCGCATTTTTTAAGAAAATGTAGCACCAATTTTTAGCACCATTTTTTTGATTGTAGTTCACTTCAGAATGACATTTTTGTCATTTACAAATTTCGATTTTTTTATGAAATCCCAGAGATTTCTGACCCCATGATTAGCAGCAATGCAACTACAACATTCAAGAAATGGTTAAAATAGGACACAAATAGTGGTTCACACTTCATTTCATGAAGCGACAAGAATACTTTTTGTACAACAAAAAATGGTAGACTTTATTCCTTATGTTCTTCTATTCCATGTCAACCTCCGATCTGATCTCTTGCATCAGCGTCACACATTTGCCATGAAAGCCGAGTACTGTATCGAGCATCATGTGCACATAGACATAATTAATGCCTAGAGGGGTCATTGAATGCTTTTTGGCAAAATGATGCTGATGCAAGAGGTCAGACTGGAGATTGTGTTTATGGCGTGCTAATGCCCCGACCAATGTGGCGGCGCCTGTCAATTCAAGCATAGCCTATGCCTTGTTGTCAGCACCACATGCATGCGCCATGATCCTTTGAATGACACAGAAGAGAAGAAAAGGTGGAATTAAAGTCTTTCTTTTGTTTTTTTTTGGGGGGCACATAAAGTTTTCTTGTTGCTTCCTGAAATGAAGATTTAACCACTGCAGACTATTTTAACCATGTCTTTCTCCCTTTCTGGACCTTGAACGTTGTAGTTGTATTGCTTTCAATCAGGGTGTCAGAAAGCTGTCAGACTTGTCAAAAATATCTTATTTTGTCTTCAAAAATGAACAACGGTCTTGCAGGTGTGAAATGAAATGACGGTGAGTAAATAATATCACAAGGGGAGCAAATGTCAAAAATGTCAACCCAATCAGCAGCAACATGTAAAGTAAACCATGCAGTACTAAAGAGACAACATACACAATAGGTCCAAGTTGGGATGTTCTCTTTTATTCTGGACGGCAAGGGCAGTGACTGTAACATCCAGTGTATTTTGCAGTATTAATCTATACTGATTTCATTAGGCTCTGAAAATTAAAAAAAACAACAACACAAAGAATGGCCCTCTTAGCTGCCGTAGTTGCAACTTTTGCGTCATCAGAACAGGGTGTTCAACAAATCACCGTTTCTGTTTAAAAAAACCTTGAAAGCAGCCCTGTTTATACTACCTTATCTTGTATTCAAATCGCATAGTGGAAAATGTGCCAAAAGTCCTGATTTATATGGGCAGATATTTATTATTTATAATGGACAAAATGTTCACATTTACTGCTTGATAGCAAAGATTGGGTATAACAAGATTGAACAAAGCAATTAATATGAATGCTCACTATGGTCGTTCTGGCAAGGGAAGTCCCGCCTTCCGGTTAAAAGAACCCATCATCAATCGATAACCACTGATGATTCTCTAGGGGGAGGAGCTCTGTACAGTCACTCTTGATTTGAGCTTAAGAAATAAAAGTTATGATACAGTTGACGTCAGGTTTAAGTTTTGGTCAGAAATGTATTTTAATTGTAATTTTAGCAAATGAATTTAGAGATATAGGATTTTAGACTTAGATGACTGAAATAACTGCCCGGAGGCATTGCAGATATGGCCGCCAAGTTAAGGGACTTTGTTGATAACTTCTTTCATGTGATTTATTTCTGTGTGAAAACAGGATATGTAGAAAGTAGGCATTACATGCAGTAATACAGTGAAATCAGGCATTTGGAGCAAAGGGTTTGAAAAATAAAGCATAATTTGTGACATCATCTAAAAATTAAAGTTGTTTACAGAGGTGGAGCAAGTTATTACATTTTGAATAAACAATTATGTTAGCAAATGTTTTTGTAATAGTATGCACTAATGACCCGTGCACAACAGACCCAGTCATGCACATTAAGTAAATAAGGTCAACTGTAATTTCATGTTGACTTCAAACCACTGACACATACCAACACACATACTTGGCAGTAACTTTCCAAATAAATGCCCAGCAGATTCAAATCTAAATGGGTGTCTTAAGCACTCCAGATCTTAGGTTTTGTGCATATTGGCTAACAGTAATGGACCTCTGGAACATTAACAGTTACTGGAATTTAATGACGGAAGCAATTGTGGAACACAGGAGAATATAATGTATAGAAACAGGGGAGACAAGCTTAAAGAGACAGAGAGAAAGAGAGGTACAGGAAACCTTTGAGGCATGACATCACCACAGTCTGTAACCCATCCATCAGTCTATGTATCCGAACAGTGGCGTGTTTTAAGTCTGAACATTCCTGATGTCATCTGTTCTGGAATGTCTTTCGGGAACTGTTACCCCTTGTGTGAGCTCAGCATCCACCCACGTTAAGACCTAACACTGCCTAGACAATAAAATATTCCCATATAGGCTGGACGGCCGTGTAAGATTTATGACTTCCTAGACACCAAGTCATATATTTATACAAGTCAACATATACGCTTGTCTATAGCGTTGACTGCTGGAGCTGGCAGAGGTAGCCTGTATTTGGGTTTGTGCATTATGGTGTCAGTCAACCACATGCTTGATTGAAGAAGTCTGGTTTGTATAAACAGTTCTGCTGGAGGCCTGTGATTGGCAGACTGTTAAATGATTGTCATTGGCACAATAATCAGATGGTGAGATTTGCAAGTTGGCTGAGACTATAAAACATATGAGCACGGAAAGGAAATCGTATATGATGTTGTAAACTCTCTTTTGAGTCCCTGGCTTCTTGTTTCTCTACACAAATCTGGCCAAATGTACAGTTTGTGTGCAATGCAGCTTTTATTTTTTATATCAGTTATGACCTCCGAGGGCCATGTCTGCACATCTGTTCTTTATGATGGCACATAAAGCTCCTACTAAAGATATCATACTTCAGTAGCACTTGCTGAATTACTATAAAAGTAAAATATTTTATTCATACATGCGAATCATGTGCTCTACCACTGAGCTACATCCCCATCAGGTTTCTCTGTTGTTGTTCGTTGATATTTAGGGATTTAACTTGCCCATGTTACTACTGTTTATTGGAAATTATTTTGTGACTTGTACAATAAGCTCAAACGTAGAGCTTCCAAGAAGCTAGATTTCCAGTAGGTTGTACTCAGAGATTTAGGGCTTTCATTATTACTATACAACATGAGAAATTTCATGAAACATCAGCAATTACGTACTCAGGTTTTTCATAAAGTGAGAACAGCACCTGGAGATGCTGGGGATTGAACTCAGGACCTCAAACATGCAAAGCATGAACTCTACCACTGAGTTAAATCCCCTGCATGATGCATGACTCTTTTGCTAAATTAGTGTTTTTCATGTTATGTGAGGCAAGAAGAACAGAAAAGGAACTACTGTATGACTTGTAAATCAGATGCAACGCCAACACTTATTCAGGGGTTCTTGAAATAATGAAGGCAATTGGAGATGCTGGGGATTGAACCCAGGACCTCATACATGCAAAGCATGCGCTCTACCACTGAGCTACATCCCCAACTTGACAAGCTGTAATGTGGCTAAGAAGTTTAGGTTTTTTTATCTCACTAGAGGCAAGAAGTAAAACAAGGAACTACTGTATGACTAGTAAATCAAATGCAACATCAACACTTACTCAGGTGTTCTTAAACCAGAAAAGTACTTGGAGATGCTGGGGATTGAACCCAGGACCTCATACATGCGAAGCATGCGCTCTACCACTGAGCTACATCCCCAGCCTGATAAGTGTCAAAGGCAAGGAACTACTATACGACTTATAAAATAAGATGCAATAGCAACACTTATAACTATAATAGTTAGTACAGTATTTTATATGTAATACAAGTTGTATAATGTATAGAATAGGTCTCATATTTGTATTATTGTCTTATCTTACTATATCGTATGAGTGGTCTTTTATTGCTTAATGGGGACATATCATGAAAATCTGGTTTTCATGAAGTCCCCAGTGCTTCTATCAACCTAGAAAATATGAAATATTCTGTGCAAGCATGTGAAAAAATATCTAATTGAAATTTTGCTCCCCTTGTGATGTCAGGAGGGGATAATACTGCCCCTTAATCTGCACTATCCAACCACAGCATTGCCGTTTAGTGCAGATATCAGCTCATTTGCATTTTAAAGGAAACACCCAAAAACGGCACATTTTGCTCATACCTAAAAAGTGGCAATTTTAAAGGTGACATAGAATGATTGAACGGGGTATTTATCCTTGTTCTGTGATGTGACATGTATACAAAAATGTTTTTATTTGGGTCTGTAATGCCTAAGAAGCTTCCTAAAAACCTCTCTCAGATAGCTCTATTAGGGTGGGGGGTTTTAAACAAGTGGTTTTGCACCTATTTGGCTCCCCCTACTGGCTTAACTTGCAATCTCATTACTGATTGGCTGACTTTGCTGCTACTCAAAAAATGTAGCCAATTATTTTAAAGTGGAGGGGCAGTTAGATGCCTGTGATATCATAAGCATCAGTTTTTCAGATTGGGCCGTTTTCTGGCTGACATTTCTAAAAGAGAAATTTCTATGAGACTGAGATGTTTAGCATGTTTAGCACTTTTTGTATATTCGTGAATGCGGGTAGACTACCATTATTCAACAAAGAAATGGTAAAAATGGTTTTTCATTCTCTGTCCCCTTTAACTTGTTTTAATTAATTATCTGTGAGGAATTTTGAGCTAAAACTTCACATACATACTCTAGGGACACCAAAGATTTATTTGACATCTTAAAAAGTCTTGTGAAAAGTCCTCTTTAAAGTAAAGTGACAAAATGCTTTTTAATGTGGTCATAATATGAATAAGTGGTCTTTTTCAGCTTAAGTAACAAAGACTTACGTTTCCTTACTGTCATACTTTATTATGTAGTGATTAGTCTGTATGATATTCTGGATATGGGTCCAGATATGGTTGGCTTACACCTCTCTTTAAGGAGCTACAAAATATGTGCTATCATTCACTCTGTAGCACAAACAGTCCAATAGCAGTAATCCAAAGCAGAGCAGTATTGCATGCCTTCAGATTTCCCAAATCCCTTTATAGAGGGGAAAAATTCATTTGTAATTGTAGTATTTCCACAAACAAACAGAAGCAACTCCTATGTTGGCTTGTCTAGTTGCTCTTGCCAGTTAAACTCTATGGCAACACTCCTCAAAGGAAGTGACCCCACAATCTGTGAGCAACCATTTGGGTGGGCTATTGTCTGTATGGTCAAACGTGATTTGGGTGACGTCGGGCAAACAACCCCCATTGGTTGTCTGTTCCTCATGATTGGAATTGTTCCAGCTTGGGAATAATAAAAAAGTGTTACTGTTATGTACAAGCCCTAAACCGACTATTGTGTAAAAACAGGTGTGGATGATGTCATGCAGTGTTCCATTCAGCAGGCATTTACAACAAATGCAATTCGTCTTAATTCCAAAAGTGTGTCCCCTCCGCCAGAATACTACATGGTTGTAGACACAGGCGCATGTTTAAACAATCAAGGAAATTTCCAGGCCCCGACAGAGAAAGTTTTTCTATTTTAGTCGGGGACTGGTGAAATAATCTCCGTCTAACAGTCATCTCAAGAGCCGATTTTCTCAAGTTTGTACTGTGGCCAGACTTCAAATTAGATTACTCATCCTTAAGCGATACCTTGCAACGGAAGAGAAGTTTAGAAAGCGTTATAATTCTGCTTTTCTGTGTTTGTAGACGAGGATCATGTCATGCTGTATCATTTTTGTGTAGTAGTAAACTACTTATGGTTACTTGTATTCGCAGAAATGTGATGAGTTCTTGTCATACTTTTTAACATGCCTATGCAATTTGAACAAATAACAAACACAGCTCCCTACACTGATTCGGAAGTGCTGGTCTGTTGGAGAAGCACAGTGACATAAGGTATCAATGAGTAGGTGCTGTGGTATTGTCTGGATCTTGAGGGATCAGACTGTTTAATAAGGTCAGTTATGTGACTCAGTAAAGGGTTTATTTGTTTTCCAGAACTGTCTGCAGCCATGTTAGGAATTGCCATATTCCAGCTGATGGTAGTGTGTTTTTTAAAACAGATAATCTGGTGATCATTTAGTTGCAGTATGTTATTTTAGAAGCACAGCAGATGCAAGAGCCGCCACTAGGGTGGTACCCTTTCAAAAAGTACTATACACTTGTACCTAAATGTGTACCATTGATAACGCCACTGATAACATCAACTTGCGCCTGGACACAATGAGTTTATGGCCATTTATCAGACACCTTTTAAAGCCATTCATAGTGCAACTGCAGAGGCAACACCCCAGAGCAATCTAGGGTTAGTTATTTCCCTCAAGTGTGAAAAGTATTTGGGCAAGATTGTGATCTGAGTAATTTTTAGTACCTGGGTCTGTCCAACACGACAACTTTTGTGTTAGGGCGCAATCACATTTGGCAAGGTTGCCTTAAACTTAAGTCCCACTCCCCCACAGGCTTGCACTCATACTGTATTTTTTCTATCCTTGCCCGAGCATAATTTTGTCATTAGGTTGCGAAGGAAATCACTCTCTCAGCACTGGAGGCCATCACAATGCAACATTTGGGATGCGATGACGCACAGACCTCTCACATGTCTGTGCTCCCCCTCTGCAAGCTGGCCAGGGTGCGATTAACCAAACCATGCATGGTATGACGCCCTCACACTTTTCAAACAAACCAGGCTTTGGGGGTCAAACGGGTACCATTCGTTTTGGATAGTGTACAACCGTAGCGTCCCAATTCCTTAACTATTTAGCCATTGGTTTAAAGAATGATTTAATAACACATTTTTAACAATATCCATATAGAAAAACACAGTATACTGACACTTTGAAAGTCTATTTTATCTAATAAAAAGCTTTAAAGCTAGACCTTGAATGAAAATTTGCTCTATTTGCTCCAGGCTGGTGACTCATTTTTTTGAGGGCGCTCGATGTGAAGTTCGTCAAAACATGTATGTAGTCCGTCATGTGTATGGTTCGTAATTTTAAAATATTTGTTCTGCGTGGCAAGTGATCCTATGTGCAGCATGGATGAGCAGTCACAAGTTGCCACTGTCCATGACACTAGGGGTGGTTTCCCGGACAGGGCTTATCCTAGTCCCATACTAAAATGCATGTTTGAGCTGCCTTCATTTTAAAATATCTTGCATTGATGTATCTTAAAGGCACACAAGGCAAGTCTGAGTATTATTTCTCTACTAGCTCCCCCTAGTGTCTGGGAGTAAATGCGTTCTATATCTAAGACTATACGAGACTGAAGGACACCGGGTCGGATACAGCGAACTTGCAAGTGGGGTTTTCTTCCTACAGACGGTAGGGGCGGGCGAGAGAGTCTTCAATCGTCATGTAATGAGTCATTTAACCATATACCGACTTACGAAGATGATTTATTAACATAAAAATGCTGCCTTGTGTCCCTTTAACATATATCAGTGCCACTGTTTTGTCTCCAGGTTTGTTTTTTGTAAGGGATGTTTGTAAAAACTTTAATTACCTAATATAACTAAGGCCTAATCCTGGATTAATCTAAACCCTGTCCAGGAAATTGCTCCTTTGTCCCATTGAGAATGCTAGAGTTTTTGCTTTACACAAAAACTGCATTACAGCATGTGAATAAAGTCTGTTTTTCTTTCATTTATGTGTGTAAATGTTTTTAAAACACTTATGATATTTTAGACTCGCAAATAGTTCTGGTTTTAATGATTTGTGCCCCATCTGCATCGCTCTGGGTCTCACTATGCATTAACAAGGAGGTGGCCCATTTTAATGATTTACTCACCTGATGTATTTTGGCCCAACAGAGACCAGACAAAAAAGTGTGAAAGTCTATGTTATTCTAGGTTGAGAGCTTTCTTAAACATACTCTGTCTCCGGGGCCACAGCCATTGCTTATAAGACAAGCTTAAAGGGCCAAAGAGAAAACAGTGTGGCTTCTCTAGTTTCCTAGTTATACAGTTCAGAAATAGAAATCTTTTGGTGTTTTCTAGAAATGTATACCCTGTCTCTGCTTCTGTAACTTGAAAGTTCAGTGAGTGTGTCATAAGAAATGTGAAAGTTTACACAGATGGTCATGTCTCACACAGCATTCATATGAATCACACAACTGATCTGTCAAAGACTGTCGACTTGGGTTGATCCACATCAATGTTCCTGTAACATTTTACTTTAGCTCTAGCTAAAAACAATATTTTTAGGTGGAAAATTGAATTCCTTTGAGTATTGGACAGTGACCTCTCTGGACTGTACATCATCTTAAAGCACATTATGTACGGTCTGTGCACTCCATTAGCACACATTACTGCCCTATAGTCTGAATACTCCCATTATAATAAGTAATATAATATGACTCCTCTGTTTTTGTCATTCTTACTCTTTCAAGTGTAAAGGAAGCAACACAAATCAGGAAACAAACTATGAATAAGGTGAATTATTTTTTAATCACAGATGATTAAAGTGTGTGATTAAAGTAATGTGTGCTGGCTTGGAGTAGAAGGTCCGGTATAGTCACCCATAATTGCTCAGTTCCTGTGAAGTTGACTTTCTCCATATCCAATACATGTCAAGATTAAAGAGATGCAGAACAAAGAACCATCGATCATTACAGGCCAAGAGATCTGACTTAATTTTTCCCATAGACTTATTAAGCTGTGGTCACACTTGATTTTCAGCATGCAGATTTCTATGCAGACCTTTGAATAGGATATCACATGCTAAAACGTTTTTTTTATTCATGATTGATTCTGACGCGCTTGCACCGTTATGGTTGCTTTTTAGTATTGTACAAAATAGGATTGTGTGATACTCTTTTCAGTTTATCCTCCATCTGAAAAGGTCACGCTTTGAATGAATTAACAGGTCAAAGTTCACTAAACTTGAACTTTGGAATGAAGTAAAATGCAAAACTTTTCGCACAAACTTGCATTTCCGGTCTGATGCATTTGCATGCTTATAAATTGTCAAGTCAATGGAATGAAAAGTGCAGTGTGACCTTACTTGAGACATACTGTACAGTATCTAGTGACTAGAGTAGGCCTGCTTGGGGATAGGTCCCAAAAACCCTCAAGAACGCTCTTCTTTATCGCTAAAAAAATTTGTTTTGCATGGGCAAATATCAGATGGTAACATTACTTAAATGAGGCTTGGAAGTCATTAGCCTACCGTGAAATTTCTTGGCAGATTTTGTATTTAAGTGGTGTGGAATGTGTAGGTCACTGGTTATCTTCATATCTTCACAGTCGGTTCTGTTCGCCAGCAGTCGTGTCTCTTCACAACCCAGTGTCTGTTTATTTGTAGCCATGGCAACTGAGTCGCTCCAAATGTGTTGGGCTTCACTTGTGAGCCAACTCTCTATCTCTTCAGGGTGGCTAGTATAAACTTAACTGGCTACTGTGATCATTTGTTTTTTGGTGTTGTCTTAAGGGATCAAGTGGAGGTTAGGTCACTGCTGGGTCAAAGCAATTGGTGTTTATTTGCTTGCCTTAGGGAAAGACAAGAGAGAGAATGTAACCCCCATGATTACCCCCCTCATCCATTATGTAAATGTTTTAAGATGCCTGCTGCGCTGAGAGTCATGCCGTAAAATAGGTTTTAAATTGTGCAGAGAGTAAAACAATTTTGAAACAATTTTTTTGGTGGGACATTTCAGTATAGGCCTACTGAAGCCATAGTGGTATACAGTACAGCCAGGTGAATATTGTAAAATAATTATACATACGTGTGAACGATTATATAACTTTAGACAACACTCTGGGGTATGGTTGGGTTATAAACCATAATGGGAATATATTGGACAGAACACACTGCTGGGTTAAAATTTACTCAATGCTGGGTTGTTTTAATCCAACTGCTGGGTTATTATACCCCATGGTTCCATAACAACAACCCAACATTAGGGCATTTTTAACCCAGCATGGGGTAATTTTGAACCCAGCACGTGTTCTGTCTAATATTTACTCGTTATGGGTAAAAAATAACCCAGCCATTTTTAGAGTGAAGAGTTTGATAAGGTAAAAGCTTGTTAGATTTAGAAAAAGAAGTAATGTTTATTTAATGTGGTTCATAAAACTTTAATCAAAATAAAGAGTTAAACAAAGTAAATGGATTTAAGATAAATGCTTGCCACAGAAATGAAAGTAAAATCTAGATTGGCAGGACCTGGTTTGTATATACAGTACATAACAAATAAAATAATATAATATTTAATATGACATTGTATGTTGTTTTTTAACAAGATGGAGCATACTTAATCTTAATTAAATAGGACAGCAAACGTTCCCACCATGGCTTGACTACTTTTATGGAATACTGTAGTGTTTTTTTTATTATTAATTTTTATTGAACATTTTCAGTTATAAACACAGAACAAACAAACACTGACATACAGCAATCCCAGACCTTATAAACAGTAATAAAGCAAATAAGGAATGAATAAATTAATATGAAGTAAAAAAAATCCATTTAACAGTGTATGGAGATATTTCAATAAAGGTGCTATGTTTTACAAAG
This sequence comes from Misgurnus mizolepis, assembly GCA_025389145.1. Lineage (NCBI taxonomy): Eukaryota > Metazoa > Chordata > Actinopteri > Cypriniformes > Cobitidae > Misgurnus > Misgurnus mizolepis. Next base: position 32,413,204 of record JAIFKI010000009.1, on the reverse strand, counting down.
GTGTATAATTTGGGGTTTTGTTAGCTTATCCAAATGGTCAAGAAATGAACTCTGGTTAATTGAAAACTTCTCTATGAAGTTACTGTAGTTCTCGAAAATTGGAGTCTTTCCATTTGTATAACAGAGATCATGTCCGTTATCCACATCCATTACATGGGGGGTAAGGATGATTTCCAGTTCTTTAACACAAGTCTCTTGGCCACGACCATGATTGTTGAAGCCTCGCTGGGAGGGAGGGAATATTTCCTGAGAATCCAAAGATGGCCAGTTTTGAGTCCGGCGGAAGAGGCACGTTGTAAGCTTTGGAGTATCAGTCAAATGTTCTTGTCCAAAAAGCTGACAGAGAGGGACAGAACCAGAAAGCATGGGCGGTGGTATCCTCTCCCACATTACATTTGTCACATACTGGTGAAACAGAAGGGAAGTTTTTGTGTAGTTTTGCTTTTGGTGTAATGTTGACGATGGACTTTATTAATATTAAGTGTGCTTGCAAAATGCACACTTACTGTTCTTCATAAGTTTTCTTCTTTTTATTATTATTATTTCGGCCTAAGTTTTTGCCAGCTTCTGCAACTAGGCCGTTTGACACAACCCTGAGACTCTGTTCAAGTTTTAAAATGTTCGGGCAGTGATGGTCTAAGTTACTAAACTGGACGTACATGATCCTTGGACCAAGCCTCACAAAAGTTACTAGAAGGATTTTTGATTTTCAGAAGCGTTTGCCTGTCACAGCCCAAACGAAATCTGCAGCATAGCCGCCAAACAGGAAGTCGTTCATATCTCAGGAACGCTTTCACGCATTGAAACCAAACTTTGTACATAAATTTGGGACTCTAATGTGACGATGCACAAGGTAAAAAAACTAATTGGGCGGCACCAGAGCAAGCACACTTTCGCAGTACATCCGGAAATGCATTTTCAGTTATTATTATTATTTTAATTTTAATGTATGTGCCCTTAAAATCTTTAATCAAAAAACATTAACATCATCCTCTTCTTAAAACAACCTTTCCTCCCTTTCTGTCATGAGGAATGGTGGGAGGCGGGACTATTGAAAACTTGTTTCTCCCTTGTGAAAAGTTTGGAGTGATTAGCAATTTGTATCCAATCAGTTCTCAACGGAAGAAATCAAGTCCCGCCTTACATTTTTTCTCATTTCAGAAGCCATTTCTCTTGGATTTACGTCACATTGTGAAAAAGACGACAATCGCTACTTCAGTTTCATAGTGACTTTAAGTATGATATTTGTAGTAAAACTGCAGTAACCACAAAACTATGATTAATTTTCATAAGGGTTGACTTTCAAACATTGATATGTGTGTGATTTACTACATAACATTTTACGTCGGTTAAAATGTCTATTTGCTATTTATTTAATTTCATTGCTGTCTAAAAAACTGTTTTTTTCCTTTCTTGTACACTTTATCTGTTTTGCTTTAGCATGACCCATGTTTAAAATGTCTGGCAAATATCACATTTTATCAGAGGTAACATTCCGGTCTTATTATGATTGATTTACTGATACCTTACAGCCAGATATTAAATAAGGGGTCTTTTTAAGATAAGACTCAGTGAAACCTAGACATTTTATTGGCTCTATATTATATACAATATATCAAGATCCACAGACACATTTATACAGATAAGAAAAACACATTTAAAATGGATCAAAATTAAAAAATATATATAACAATACAGTGCCGTCTACATTGTAATGATCTCCAGGACATCCTGGTGTTTCTTGAGAACTCCTTAACTATGTAAAACTGACTAATGTGTTCTTCAGAATTAATGTCTAATATTTTGACTCGTGTGTTTCATCACACTGACCGAACTAATGCATGTTTTCCCTGTGGAAAGTTTTTATACTGTTAGTGGGGGAATTCTCTGGAATGCTGCAGAATGAATTAATGTTTTGGCAATGCATGTTATTCCAGAGCAGCTTCACAAAGAACAGTGCTTTATAAACTATACAAATTTAGTTTAATTCTAAACATAATCACTTCTGATGGCACGAATCGTGCACAGGCAAATTCCTGAAAGCAAAAGGATATTAGAAACTAGAAAAATACATGGTGAGTGCTTTGGCAGTATCCTGTGCATAATGAGTAATAGTGTTGCGTATGGTGGTGGTAAGCGTGGTGCTGACGGTTAGTTAGCAGAGAAAGGTTTTAGTTTGTCAAACACCCGCTACATTTCCGCTGGAGGTGCCGTGGGGGACTAACGGGCCTTCCAGTGGAGCGGTGTGTGAAAATAAATTCTGGGCTGGGGTGTGAAGGACTGGGTAACTTCAGTCATCCGTCATCTCGGGTGTTTGAGAAACAGCCCCAGAGAAATCTTAAAAAAACACGGGAGAAGAAACTGAATGTGTATTCGTCATATGTAATACTTTAGCACTTCGACTTCACAGATGACACACAGTGAGAATAAAACCTAATTTTTTGTCTATTTTTGGTGCAATAATCATGTAATTGTCCAATAACAATGCATAAAAATATTAGGCTATTTACTAATCCAGTATTCCACTAAATGAACAAAACATCAAACAGTTTCCCTATGTCCGTCTCCCACTGGTTGAAACAAACATGCTATCTTGCCACAGACTCATGCTATTGGTTGAGCCGAGGATGCTATGTCAGGCTGCTCGAACAAACAGAGCAATGTTTTTAAAGGACCACATAGCACAGTTTGAAAATATTTTCCTCATATTTGTCTGCACATAAAACTGTGATATGAAATGTATTTTGACATTGAAATATGTATACACGGCACGTTTAAAAGTATTCTGGGTGGGTCTCAAAAGTTGAACGGAGGGTCAATGTTTTTGCCTCTTTTATTTCAGAAAGGAACACATGATTCATTTTCAGCTATGAGTTATGGAAGGAGCAACTGGATTTCTCCACACATTTAATAGCTCAGCTGTGCACTTCCAGCTTAGACCACCTGATCTCTGTGTCGAGAACAACATTGAAAAATACTACAAACAAATGGTTGATAAAGGTTTATTCTAAAAGTTTAAACACCAAAGCTTTTCACGCTCCAAGTTTAGGTCTTACGAAAAATAATTATTTTTAAATTTTTCAAGGTTCAACTTCTGACATACATCATGTTGAACAGCAACACTCTTGGTATGAATGTAAATCATAGATTCCCTCAAGGTTTCTTCTTGAAATAAAAATGTTATTTCATGATTTTTTCCTTGTCACTCTCTCACCATCAGCTGGTTCACTGCGAGTTTATAAAGCACTGTTCTTGTTAAGCTGCTTTGGAATAACATACATTGCCAAAACATTAATGCATTCTGCAGAATTCCAGAGAAACTCCCCAATATCAGTCTAAAAACTTTCCACATGGAAAACATGCATCGGTTATAGTGTAATGTAACTCACGAGTCAAAGTATTAGACATGAAATTCTGAAAAACACATTAGTCAGTTTTACATTCTGTAGATAAGGACTTCTCAAGAAAAAACAGAGATCATCACTATGCAGACGTCATTGTATTGTTATTTTTTCTTCGAATCCACTTTAAGGGCAGGTTTCCTGGACAGGGTTTATCCTAGTCCCAAACAAGAAATGCATGTTTAAGCTGCATCTGTGGATATATTGTACAGGAAACTGTAATTTTATTGGCAATAAAAGCAAAGGATCAGATGTAGCTAATAAGCTACAATATATACCTCTAGGGCTCACTGAATCTCATCTGAAAAATACCCTTTCTTTAATGTCTGGGTTTACGGTATCAGTAAATCAATTACAATGAAACTGGAATGCTACTTCTGATAAAATGTGATATTTGCATTATTTAATTCATTCGAAATCTAACTGCTAGATGCCGCTAAAAAAATATACTGTACCTTTAAAGGTGCTTTGTGTAAATTTTAGCGGCATCTAGTGGTGAGGTTGCGAATTTCCACCAACAGCTCAGTCTACTGCTCACCCCTCGCTTTTGAAACGCATAGAAAAGCCATGGTAACCACCACCGGAAAAACATGTCACAGTGGAGAGAAAAAGTTTGTCCGTTAAGGGCTTCTGTAGAAACATGGCGGCACAAAATGGTGACTTCCATGTAAGGGGACCCTCTGTTTATGTAGATAAAAACGTCTCATTCTAAGATAATAAAAACATAACGGTTCATTATGAAAGTTTTTATACACCCCCGATGATATAGTTTTGTACATTATTTTGCATTTCTGTCAAGAGATCCTTCTAAAAATTACACACTGCACCTTTAAAATTAAGAAACCAACATACAATATATTTCAGATTATGATGTATTTTATTTGTGACATATGTATAAACCAGGTCCTACCAATCTAGAATTTACGGTCATTTTTGCAGTCAGAATAAAATTTATTTTGACAGTGTCAGATTTTTTTTCACACACCGCTCCACTGGAGGGCCCATCATCCCTCTGCGGCTCGTCCAGCGGAAATGTAGCGGGTTCTTGAAAATCTAAAACCTTTATCTCATAACTAACCGTCAGCACCACGCAACACTATTCCTCATTACGCAAAGGACACTGCCAAAACACTCACCATGTATTTATCCTCACACAAGAAGGTGATGAACTTTCGGACTCAGTCTTACGAGTGTTGACTTAGGTTTGAGGTTTGGTTGTACCTTGGTTTGGAGTAACTAGATATCCAATACTTCATACGGTAGGCAAAGAGCAACGTATATATTTTGGTAATGAGGCTCTTTAGTGCACAGCGGGGTTTTGGAAGCTGAAGATTACTAAACGGTGTACTTTTCATGAAGAAAACAGCTCTCTGGATACGCTTTCTAAACCCAACTTAACCACAGTCACAAAACTGTCATGTTATTGTAATATATGAAAATGTTATGCTTGACGTTCTGTTTCATTCTCCAGTTTGTTTACTCTTTATTTTCCTCTGTCAACAGACAAACTGCTTGTACTTACCGTTGCCACACAAGAGACGGATGGTTTTCTGCGATTTATGCAGTCAGCCAACTACTTTAACTACACTGTGAAGGTAAGACTGATATAACAGAGTAGGCTATATCTGTTCATAGCTTCATTATTATTGTTATATCGGCCAATTTACTAATAACAGTGCAACAATTATGTGTCTAGCAGTTTAATATAAAATAAATTAAAATATCAGTACCTGACTAATGTGTCCACGTGACTATTTTTATGTCAGTTACCACCAAAAAATTCCCTATGGGTGATGCAAGACCTCAACATATCAGCCTTAAAACTTTGCATGAATAGACACCAATGAGTACACAAAGGACTTTCTGGCTTGATAATAATATATTTGAGATGTCAAAATTGTCAACTAACATTGCTAAATGCTAACACAGGTGCTGGGAATGGGGGAGACTTGGAAGGGAGGAGATGTCGGTCATTCCATTGGTGGTGGTCAGAAGGTTCGCTTACTGAAGGAGGCCATGGAGTCTCTAGCTGATCAAGAGGACATGGTGATTCTTTCTGTGGACAGGTAGGTTCAGCATTAGCTTGTATGGGTCATATGCATGAACTAATTATTGGAATTGGAAAAAAAACGAATTATACAAGTGAGCATTAACTAGTCAAAGCTGATTTGGTTTGGTGCCTTCAGTAGGATGTTGGGCACTTTTTTATCTGGGTCCCAGAGTGGATAAATCTGAAACCGACACCCTCACATCTTTGTGTGTAAAGCCAATCTGTATATTTTAGTCATTTTCTCACACAGATTACGGAAAATACACAGAAAAAAATGTATGTTTGCTTATCCTCTGCTATTTCTCTCTGGAGAAACCATCCACCTGAATTTATTTTCTGATATCAACATGAACTTGCGCATGACGCGCGCTGTTTTCTGAAGCTGATAATTGATCTCAGTTTCATCACAGATAGTGAGGAGCTCCCTGATCTCTGCATTATTCCAGTTTGCAGACATTTCTTGTTGTGAATGTTGATCTTTATATAAAACCTCCGTGTCAAAGAGCTGAACGGCAGCTTGTTGTGATGACACTACAACATAAGCCATTGTTTCTGCCATTTGTTCACACCTCACATATTTTTGGGGATGGCTCTGTATTTACGATCGAATAAAAAGGATTGTAAAAAAAAGATTGGATAGAGAAAGCACTGGCTTCGTATGGATGTGACCTTGGAGACTTGTTAAGGGACTTAGCATCAGCTTGGCCAGGCTGGGTGATCAAACAGTGTATTGTTTCTTTCACATTGAAACAGTTTTAGGATACTTTTAACCCCTTTTTAAGCAGCTCTTTAAACTTGTAATTCTGTAAGTGGATGAACAATGCTTTAAACCCCGAGTTATGAATCATGTGCTATCTCTAAACTGCACTGAAGAAAATTTGCTGAAATCATGCAGCTGGTTGCCAGTAACTTACTGTAAAAGATAAAGACTGAAAATGGTTCATATTCATTTAACTTTGAACAAACTGTTGCCAGTAAATAACATAAATGTAAAATCTACAGTAAGTTAATGGCAGCTAGTTGCCAGTAATAATGTAATTTCTACAATGTTTTTTTTTTTTTGCAGTGTTCAGTTAAATTTAAATATAAAAAAAATCCCATAAATGACAGCATATATACCATAAAGCAGTGGTTCTCAAACTTTTTGGGATGGCCACCCCCCTTGTGACACTTATACTTAGAATTTTAATTATATTAATTTATAAAAAATATATTAAATTATATAATGCAGTGTTGTTTAGTTCGTAGGGGAAAGTGCGGCACAACCTAACGCTCATTGACTTTGGCTCTATCATTCAAAAAATATTTAAGTTAGATTAATAAAGCAATAAACCCCAAGAAGCAGTGGGTTACCAGTGCATTTTATAACAGCTAAGGGGCGTTGTTAGGCACGACGCGAAGCGGAGTTCAAAGCTGAAAATTTTTTTCAGCTAAAAGTGGAGATAATTCCATTTATGTGAATAACTTTTGTAAGAGATCAGATTCAGAGCCTGATCTAAATCAGTACTCGGCCTTGTAGAAATATGTAAAGTAGCCGTGTTACAATAAACCTGCGTTGGTTTGTGCCCCGCTTACCCCTACCCTTATTTAATTCAGTTTTAATTACAATTAATTTATGATAAATTTATGTATTTTGTTAAATGTCAGAAAACTGGGCCCCCCCGGCACCATCTTGCCCCCCAGTTTGAGAACCACTGCTATAAAGTAACAATACCAGTCCACAAGTTTCTTTTTAAGTACTACTCTGATATTCATGTTTATAATAAATAGACTTTAAGTGAGATATTTTTGTAAATATCTGTAATAAAATAGAAATAATGTTCAACAACAGATCCTGTTAAATTTTCAAAATGTATGTAGTAGCTTTTCAATCAACTATAACAAATGTGCCATTTGTGTAAAAGCACATCCATTTTATACTCCATCAGTCAGACATCTTGGGTTACTATATAGACTTTAAAGGCAAAATGGATGGGCATTTGTTCAACAATTTTGTAGGCCTACATTTAAAACCAAGGCTCTTGCCGAAATGGTGGCATTTTGCTCAATTTATAGTAATCAGCCATGAAATGGCCTGTTATTTAACCTCATCATTCATGGAAAATGATGGCATGTTGTTTTATAATGAAAGTATAGCAAGAGTTATTTGCCATGCCATGCAGGTCTGGGTGTGGTGTTGAATTGAAATCTCATTATTATAATCACAGAGCAGAAAAAGCCCAGTGTTTGAAGTTAACTTCATGTTTACCCTGCTATGCAATTGTGTTTATCAAAGGCTCATTTATATAACCCCCCCCCCCCCCCTTAATATAAAACACATCACATCAAGTCCTTATAACATATCTCTCTGAATTTAAACACAGCTATTTATACATACCCAAATCTTTGAGCTATTTTTAGGTCGTTTAAACAAGGAGAAGTTTAGGATAACAAATTTCAAAGCTGTATGTAAATGAATAGGTAATCTTATGTATAACCTAAACATTTAGGTAACTCCCATGCACCTAGTCTCTTTGTTATAATTTTTGGGGGGATTACTATATTTTTCTTAGTAATATTTCATGCACATTTATATTTGAGACCATATTGCCACATCGAGTCAGATATTCCAGAGCTGAATTCTCAGTCGTGCTTGGAATAGGAAAACAATTTGTGTGCACAGATGTTCCTCAGACAAGATGAAACTTGGTTCTACCCCCAGAGTTCACTTCCTATGATGACATTTATAGTACCAGGCAAGACCTAAGCGCCTGTGAAATGCCCTCCATTCTATTCCAGCAGTGAAAATAGACACAGCTGATTAAATAAACTAGTGGTGGATTAGCAAATATTGTTTATATAACTGTTTTGTAACATCCTGTGAAAGTATGACGTACTGCTGATCAATTGATGAATAGGTTGGCGTAGTGAACAGGATGACAGATTAATTATTTTCCATTTTCCCTCAGTTATGATCTCATTTTTGCTGGTGGACCTCAGGAGATTTTAAGAAAGTTCCAGCAGTCCAATCATAAGGTGGTGTTTTCTGCAGATGGTATTATCTGGCCAGATTCACGACTTACAGAGAAGTACCCACCTGTTCGCAATGGGAAACGCTTTCTTAACTCTGGAGGTGAGTAAAAACATGCACACTCAGTGGGATATAATGGAAACACCATGTTTGTGCAATGACCCATCAAGATGTTCTGTTTTTACATGGAAGATGTCCCAAAATGCATTGTGCTTATTTAAATTAATTGAAAACAAAGCAACAAGAAACCAAGATAGAAGTTGTGTCCCAAATGACATATTATGCCCTTACACTATCCACTATGTAGTCTACCATCTAGTGTTTGAATTTATGAATGCTAGTGAGACCTATTGTCTCTCACTAACTGTTTTATGCTAACCATCAGTGTAAGTGGATTTCAAGGGAAGAGCCAATGACATCAAATGCATAACACAGTACGAGTCAATGAATATCACTTTGTACGTTGTACATTTGATGTAAGTGTTCACTATTTTGTCCAACATGACCATAGTCACCATCAGACTGAAGTGTAATAATCTTTGCTCACACATTGCCTGATAGCTCTTCTCCTCCATTACATGAGCAAACTGCAATTGTTGAGTGCACAAAGTGTCCAGCGTTAGTTTTTTGAATGAATGAGTGCATTATTCAGGTACATGAAGTGCACTTGTTGTTGGAAATTTCCATTTGGCGTAGAATAGTACATACGTTTGTGATTTGGGAAACACCTATGGTTCTGAAACAAATGTTTAATAAGGATATGAACGTGACTGCTTCAGCTTCAGTCTGCATTTAAGTACTCCTCAAAAGTTTGTTTAGTACGTCTTGGTTCACAACATCGTAAACAATCTGTGTCACATTTTCCACCTTCAATGTGACGGGTCAGTCTTTAAAGGATTGCTCCACTTTCATAAAACAAATCCCGATAATTTCCTTAGCCGTATGTCATCCAAGATGTTTATGTCTTTTTTTGTTCAGTCTAGAACAAATTAAGTTTTTTGAAGACAACATTCCAGGATTTTTCTCCATATATTGGATTTTAGTGGACATCAATAGTTTGTCAATTTTAATGCAGTTTAAAATTGCAGTTTCAATGCAGCTCTAATCAAAGTCAACCAAGGCATAAGGGTCTTATCTAGGGAAATGACCATCATATTTGCAAAAAAAACAACAACAAAAAAGTACTTTTCAACCACAACTTCTCGTCTTGCACTAGCCATGTGAGACGCCAACTGCAACCTTACATATTACACAATAATGTCGAAAGGTCACGCATTACATGTGTAATGCACACTTGTGGACCATTTTAAACAATAAACTGACACAAGGACATTAATTAGTATCATTGCACATACAACTGCGTCACAACGGTCCTCTTTCTCAACACTTGTAAACAATGGAATGGTAGTTTTGCATATGTCATGTGTTACCCTTCGAAGTGATTATGTAATGCGTAAGGAATTACGTAATAATGAGGTTGTGGTTAAAAAAATAACATATTATTTATTTATTTTTTGGCAAAAATGATGATTGTTTCGCTAGATAAGATCCCTTTGAAGCTGCATTGAAACTGAGGTCCACTAATTTAACTGTATGGAGAAAAATCCTGAAATTTCCTCAAAAAATTAATTTCTTCTCAACTAAATAAAGAAAGAGATAATTCAATTATCCAAATTTTTATTAACAAAGTGCAATATTCCTTTAAGAGCTAAACTCAGGCTTTACTGACTGGGAAGACTTTGTTTGCACAAGGTCATGACCGTCAGTGATTTGACCCATATCTTCCCAACATAGTTTCCCCCGAACGCTGCTGTGTTGGTTTGTTTGGTCTAGTAGGATTTGGGACAATGCAAGCCGAGAGATAACAGAGAGCACAGAAAACAGTAAAATTTCATTATCAGTGAAATACGATACAGAATTTGTTTTCTTTGTAAACCACCAAGCAGCGGCCAGTCACCCTGTGGAATTTCCTGAGGCATAGAGCTCTATTCATGCAAGGGCTCAAGTGAATGGTGCATTTATTTGAGTCCATGGGCGTACGTGTGTGTCTGTCCATCCTGCCCAGGCTCTCAGATGAAGAACAGTCACATCGGCGATCATTACACATAAAGCCTATGGTCCTTCCTCGTCTTAACGCAGTAGTCTTGATCCAGGCTATTTTAAACCGGTGAATTGCTGCTTTGAATGTGGTGGTCACTGGTCTGGTGTATTGTCCTGTCAGGGCGTTGAGTCTGTGTCATTAACGGGACAAATTTATTTGTGTTGGAGTTCCTGTTCGATACCATTCACTTTCTAAATTGAAGGCTGGTTTTATACCTCAGGCTGTCCAGTGGATTGTGGTGACCAATGTTTGTTTCTTTTGGACAAGGGATGTCATGTCCATCAGTTTGTGGAAACATAAAAGATTCAGAACACTGTGCTTTAGTCAAAAGGAGATCCAGGTCTTTTTTTGGTCCTATTCAGACCTGAAGTGATCTCAGTCCCTTTCTTGTTCACATATTAACTTCATCAGAATTCAGACCCAGCTTTCTGTGCAGCAAATGATTTTGATTTATGTCAAAACCCACGCAAAGCATACTGGGACCTCATTACTTTCACATGTCAAAAAGAAATTAAACCACAAAAGAACCCAAAAGCGAACTGTACTTGGATGTGGTCTGAGTATGGTTCACTTTTGAGCCTTTTAGGGGGGTCTGAAATTAGCCTGGTCCAACCAGACTCTCGTACATTCATTTCATTTGTACAGAGAGTCTGGCCACGCTCCATTGCAAAGCGTTACTTCCGTTAAGGAGGGTCCCTTGTTGAAGTTTAAAACTATTGGATCTGCCCAGAGTCACTCAGGATCTGCCAAAGCCAATCGCTAACGTGTGGTCGTGACGTATATCATACACCGAAACCGGACGGAAACAACAAGTCAGAATGATCAGACAAACAAAACTTAGCAATCCTGGTTCTTGCTCCGGCTTTAACTTCTGTATATTCGGCAGTTTTGCAACAACGGACCGAATAGCTTTTCTCACGTCTTTCTCCGCTGCCATTACTAAACTACATCTCAAACTGACGCACGACCTCAACGTCATCGTTCTTAGCCACCCCCATCTGTTCGCTGATTGGTCCTGCAGATTTTTGCAGGAGAAAACAAAACTCTATAGAGCCATCCCAGACGTACTGCTGAAGCGAAATGAAAATTAAGCGGAAGCACGTAGGAGGGCGGAGCCAGGATAGTCTGAAATCACTTTTTTTGTTTAAATATACACTTGACTGATCTGAGAGCGTTTGAAGGGCTCAAACGAACAAGGTGTGAAAACACCCTAAAATTCAAATTGAAATATTTTCAGTGTAATGCCTCCTTTATATGATTTTTTTTTCATATAAATTCATTTCATGATTTTATTAACAGCTCAGTGGTATTTACCTAATGGAATTAACATTACAGTATTTTCGCAATTATTGCAGCAACAATGGCAACAGATTGTTCATGAAAAATGTAATACATTTTTGCATTTTAAAAACCTAAATCTCACAGTGGAACAAAGCTGTACCGCCTCTCGTTATGACAGATAGTGGCAATCTGCTGCAACATCCCCAATCTAGTAATCATGACTGCCGTTGTAAATGGAGATATGCGTTTAGCACAGATTTTGTCGATGTGTTTACAACATTACCTGATTTACATAATTTCTTTATTAAATAAAAAACTATGCAGACTGAGCATTGTTTACTTGTGCTCTGCATGTGTGATTTATTCTCAGTGAATCCCCCATGTGTGCAGCTTATCCCTTTTTTGATCACCACTCATTGCCTAAATCCAAGGTTGTTAAAGATAGCAATGTTTTATTTAGTGGGAAACTAATTCTGATTTAAAACCATGCCATAATCCTTTACATCTGTATTTAATCTTTCGAACCTGGACATTACGTCAAGGGTTTTACCGGACTGTAATATAAGTTCAAGCCACCACATATGAGATAAATAAATGACTAAGTATAAATGACTACGTTTATACTAAAATGATAAAGTAATTTACCAAATAAATTGACATCATACTTGTATAGTTGATCTTGTACAGAATTTCAGGTTCTAGTAAAACTTTGAGACATTGTGCTTTTTAATTCTTCCAACTATTGCCATCGAAAGCATAAGGTATTTATGTAAAATACATGCTTTTAAAATCAGGAATACAAATATTTAGAGTAAAATAAATAATAGTTAAGGGCGGGATCATGGCACAGTTTGTGATTATGAAAGGACGACAATGAAAAATGACATCCAAAATTGTATGGAGGGCGATGTGAGAGCCAAACCCTACAATTTCTAACTATGGTTGGTGAGCTTTAAGGAAAAGATATAGAAACCCCAATGCATAGCTGAGGGCCCTACTGCCTACTATACTCCATTCTGGGTAAATGTAGAATCTTTTCCCGTCTGAGGTTAGACAACGCCACTCGACACTTCTTGCTGGTTGGTTTTTGTCATTCTTCACAGTATTTTGAGGGTTCATGGAGCCACACCATAAATTGGACTGGTTTTTAGAAGGCACCCGTCATATGTGGGCATTCCATATAATTTTAGCAGTTTACACACCTTTATTACATCCTATGTTTTATGACACATTAAAACCCTTTGTAATGTTTTTCACAGGCTTTATTGGCTATGCACCATATATAAACAAGATTGTAAACCAGTGGGACCTTCATGACAACGATGACGATCAGCTGTTTTACACAAAGATCTACGTGGACCCACTTAAGAGGGTTAGTGAACAGACTTATATATGGAACATATAAACATGCTTGTAACTTGACTACGTCCTTATAAAATGCTTAAAAACGCATCAAAGGACACAATCTTACTGCTTAAAGTAACACCACCTGAATATTTAAACAAGCACAAAGGTCATATCTTTTTTTTTAACACAAACTAACTTCTCTTTATTTTCAGGAAAAGCTTAACATGACCTTGGACCACAAGTGTGAGATGTTCCAAAATTTAAACGGTGCAGTGGGTGAGTCAATCCAAGAAAACACAGTTTTGCATCATGTTGTGATTTGGTTTGTGTATTAGTTGTTACTCGCAACCTTTAAAAGTATACTCAAATTATGTGAATCATATTGTACCCAAGTACGTTTGACCCCAAACTACAGTTTGTTTGGCTAGTCTTATCACTCCATACTGTATAAGGGTGTGGTATGTTAAGAATGCCCTGGTATGTTTTGCATAGGTGGTCTTGGGTACGGTTCGCTTGATTCGGGGTCAGGGCACACACGCTGGAATGCGAAACTTTAGCTGTCACTGTAAAACATTCTGATATGTGCAGCACAAATACATACAGCCGAATAAAATACATAAAACGGATCGATCGATTAAGGACATTAAGCAGCACGAGATCGATTGGAGAGCAGACTGCTCTAATATGTTTAAAAATCTCTCTCTGGGTTATTTTATATCATACTTAATCATACATATATTTTAATGATGTAATCGTACTCAGGTACTGATCATAAAAGTACATTGTGGGGAGGGGGGACAATCATACTCAGGTATGGTTCAGTCCGGTTAAGTATGATGTGAGGGTGCCCTGACATTTTTCAAGAAATCTCTTAATTAAATAACATGTTGTGTCATTACCATTACTACCTTTCACACTTATGCCTAAGAATTTAACCCTTTATATTATATTTTGGTGTGCAACGTCTTCTACATTGTTTCTGTTACAAGTATAAATAAAAATTATGCACTTATGCATAATTATTTTATTATGTTTAGGAAAGACTAGCTGATAAGTCCACAGATAGTTTTATTACTAGCAGTGGTGGCTCGTGACTTCTTTTCCGAGGAGGTGTTCGATGCATCATGATAACCTATCATGTCAAAATATGTGCCTGCCGCATAGGAGTCGAAAGGGTTCATGATAAAAGAGACGCTCACGTCTCGCAAGACACTAACTTAACACTAAACTGTGATTACACATGAGATTAAAGGAATAGTCAATTTTCTTAAAAAAAAATCCAGATAATTTACTCACCACCATGTGATCCAAAATGTTGATGTCTTTCTTTGTTCAGTCAAGAAGATGAGATGTTTTTTGAGGAAAACATTCCAGAATTTTTCTCATTTTAATGGACTTTAATAGAACCCAACACTTAACACTTAACTCGACACTTAACAGTTTTTTTCAAAGGAGTTTCAAAGGACTCTTAATGATCCCAAACGAGGCATAAGGCTCTTATCTAGCGAAACGATTGTCGTTTTTGATGACCTTTTTAAAAATATGCACTTTTAAAAACAACTTCTCATCTATCTCCTGTCCTGAAAAGCGCCAGCGCGACCTCACGCAATACGTCATCACGTCAAGAGGTCACAGAGGACGAACGCGAAACTACGCCCCAGTGTTTACAAGTGTGGAGAAAGAGGACCGTTCCAACGTTGTTGTATGTCGAATGATACTAATTAATGTCTTTGTGTCAGTTTATTGTCCGCAAATGTGCATTTCATATATGTAACACGTGACCTTTCGACATCATTACGCAATTACATGAGGTCTCGCTGGCGCATCACAGGACCGGAGATAGACAAGATGTTGTGGTTTAAAAGTACATATTTTTTATTTTTCTTGTCAAAATCGTTTCGCTAGATAAGACCCTTATGCCTCGTTTGGGATAGTTTAGTGTCATTTGAAACTCCGTTGAAAAAAACTGTTAAGTGTTGAGTTAAGTATTAAGTGTTGGGTTCTATTAAAGTCCATTAACTCTTTCACCGCCATTGACGAGATATCTCGTCAATTAAGAGAAAACGCTTCCCCGCCAATGACGAGATTTTTCGTCTTTCCCTTCCGCAACTTTTTAAACCCGGAAGTATTGCCCTATGCCAAGCGGCTGCATGTCCGTGTCTGTTTTAAAGATCGCTCTGAATGGGATCTCTATGAAAAGTCCGTAACAAAAATTAAATTATCTCTGGTTTTTGCTCAAAATGTGGTGTTTTTGCAGAAACCTACCCATGTTTAAAAGCTGATTACAAAAGAACCACTGAAGGTAGAATGAAACGTTTTTTTTTTGTTTGAAAGCAGAGGGTCTGTTCTTTCATTTGGTATATTGTATGTTTAAAGAAGAACATTTTCTGGAAGGCATTAAACTTTGATGAAAATCATGAAAAACGCTGGCGCTGGCTGGCAACTTTTTTTAAAAACGCTGGCGGTGAAAGAGTTAAAATGAGAAAAATCCTGGATTGTTTTTCTCAAAAAACATAATTTTTTCTCGACTGAACAAAGAAAGACATCAACATTTTGGATGACATGGTGGTGAGTAAATTATCTGGATTTTTTTTAAGAAAATTGACTAATCCTTAAAGAGAGTATCTTGCAAACGTGAACTTACAAAGCTTCTGTAACAGGCATGTATTTTGACATGACGTGCAATGCACATAGGTTCACATGATGCACCGAACACATATTTTGACATGACGAGCCACATACGACGATGTATTGACAAGTTTTGAATTTGTGCCTTCTCGGAAAAGAAGTCACAAGCCGCTACTGCTAGTAATAAAACTAAAAATCTGTGGACTTATACTGAAAGGGAAACATAAGCCATATCCAGGAACAAAAGCATCACTTGGGGTTTGGCTCTTTTGACTTGATCTGTAACAACCACCTAACAACCACACAAACATCTATGGATCTGCACAGAAATATAATAAATATTGCTAATAATTTAGTGGTAGGATTCACTGAAACCAAACACTAGTTATATTTTCCATTCCTTTTTTTCCATTCAGATGAAGTTTTACTGAAATTTGGGACGGAGCGAGTGCGAGTGAGGAACACAGTCTACAACAGCCTGCCAGCTGTAATACACGGAAATGTGAACACCAAGGTGAATGTCTTTCTTCTTCATGCATGCACAGATTTAAAAAAAAAAATAATATATATATATATATATATATATATATATATATATATATATATATATATATATATATATATATATATATATATATATATATATATATATATTTATATATCATATCAACACCTATGACATTAAATATAGACTTTCGTGGCTTCAATTCCACTCTGGTCTAATCTGTAAGTTATATGTTAGGATATTTATATAAGTTATATCCCCCATTCTCACAGGGACTGTCATTAGCAAATAACAAAACATGTTTTATGGCTATTTCATGGCTGTTGGCTGTTTAACAAAATGATAAACATTTCAAAATGTTCCTGTCCAACATCTTCAGAGCACAGGAAACTAAACTACACTTGTCAAGACATTTTCCAGAGTAGTCACGACACTGATATCATTCAAATCCTGCAATTCTTCAGAATCTGTTAGTGTACACAGTTTGTGATTAAGACTTGACTTTCGCAACAATTTCAGCATCAGTTCTTACTGTCCAGCTGTTGAGTATGGCAGTTTTACATTCCCTGAATGTCTGCATGATAGCATAATCTTAACTGAGAATTTCCTTAGGTCCCTCTGTATAAAATTAAACAAACCCCAGGTGGTGTGTTGAGTCATCTTCTCCTGATCCTCAAATATTAGTGCTGTTTCAAGTGAATATTCATCCATCTAGAGCCTACCACCCATGCTTTATGGTCCAGACAGTCCTGTGTCAATCCATGGGAATCCTCCTTGAGATACTTATCAGACTCTTGGGAATACAAATGTTCTCATAAACACAAGGGCCATTAAAACTAACAAGGCTTGATGATCCACATTAGTAGGTGATGAACAGAAGTCACCGGCTTTACGTTTACAACGACTGGTCAGCTCCTATTTCCAGTCTGCAGTGTTTAACTAATTGACCTCAGAGTGCAAAAGGTCAAGACCTTGGTGTCCAAGGGTTGTCTGCATTATCTGCTACCTTTAACGTTAAATTACCCACAACCATCTAACCTGACTGAACATATTAGACAGACTGCATCTGGATACCATCCGTAGTGTGGTTGAGGCTGGTTTGAATTGAAGATCGCCTCCTTAGTTTTACTTTCTGACTTCCTGTAATCAAAAGCAGCATGTTAAAAGTGTGCACGGCTCTTTTGCCAGACTGTGCATCCAAAGGCTCACTGTATGCTCAAGTGAAGTGAGGATACAGAGTTTGCCAGGAAACAGAAACTCAATGCTGATCAAAGCGAATGGACAGTTTGTAATGAATTAGTTGATTTAAGTTTTTGAGTCAATCCCAAGGAAACACACAAAAATGTATGTAATGAATATAATGGAAAAAAATTGTAATGTGTTGATAAATGTTCTTCAGATAAAAGTGAATGCTAAATGCAAAATAAAAACAGGTTTGTGACCCTGGACTACAAAGCCAGTCATAAGTAGCTCGGGTATAGCAATAGCCAACAAGACATTGTATGGGTCAAAATTGAAATTTTTTTATGATAAAAATCATTTAGGATATTAAGTATTAGGGGTGTAACGATTAACAGTGCAAATGTGCATTTTCTCAATGAATGAATTTGAATGAATTACGGTGAAATCCCGGCACATCCAAAAGCCAGGGGGCGCTCTCGTGCAGAAACACCCTTTGTGCCACAGAAGAAGTAGCATTACAAACGCTATTCCAGGAAATGTCTACAGGAATATTTATATGAACGCTGTTCTTCAAATTGTTTCAGGTATTTTCATGATGATAAAGAATATTTTTAATGATTTTGTTTAATGAGCCGTTCAGAATCGATTTCAGACAGGCATTTTTAATGGGACACACGATTAATCGTTACATCCCTATTAAGTATATTTAGTAAATTTCCTAATGTAAATATATCAAAACTGAATTGATTTTCTCAATATTTAGATTATTTAACCATACTTCAATGGAAAGCTTATTTATTTAGCTTTCAGATGATGTATAACTCAACTTATACCACGGGGCTGTTAAAGGCACATTCCACTTTTTTGAAAATATGCTCATTTTCAGCTCCCTTAGAGTTCAACATTTGATTCTTACTGTTTTGGAATCCATTCAGCTGATTTCCGGGTCTGGCGCTAGCACTTTTAGCATAGCTAAGCACAATCCATTGAATCTGATTAGACCATTAGCATCGCGCTAAAAATAACCAAAGAGTTTCGATAATTTTTCCTATTTAAAACTTGACTCTTCTGTAGTTACATCGTGTACTAAGACTGACTGAAAATTAAACGTTGTGATTTTCTAGGCAGATATGGCTAGGAACTAGTCATAAATATGCCCGAAAATAGTCCCCTTGGTTACTTTCAATAGCAGGGGACTATTTTCGTGCAGTGCGTAATATCACTACACCTGCCGCTGCCATGTTACATCAGAAAAGTCCTTGATTATTACGCCAGTTTAAGAGTACAGTTCCTAGCCATATCTGCCTAGAAAATCACAACTTTTAATTTTCCGTCTGTCTAAGTACAGGATGTAACTACAGAAGAGTCAAGTTTTAAATAGGAAAAATATCGAAACTCTGGTTATTTTTTAGCGCGATGCTAATGGTCTAATCAGATTCAATGGATTGTGCTAAGCTATGCTAAAAGTGCTAGCCCCAGACCCGGAGATCAGCTGAATGGATTCCAAAATGGTAAAAACCAAATGTTTAACTCTAGGAGAACTGGAAAATATAGCATATTTTCAAAAAAGTGGAGTGGCCCTTTAACTGCTGTATTCTAATTGGTTGTTCCATGGGTGTTGATTATTTTTCTGTAAAACGCACACCTAACCTATCAAATGTCTTAAAATAACCACCAGAGCTATGTTTGTGCTAACCGTAATATAAGCAGAATAATTTACTCCGGTCTTTTGAATTATCTGAAAAGAATAAATTATTTTTGAATAATTCAATGGCCTGTGATTAATTATTCCCTACTTAACATTTGGCAATTATAATATTGATACAAGTTGCATAGAAGCATTTGCTTAATATTTAATGTTGTCAATCTGTCAGATTTCAGATATAAATTTTGCTTGCCTATTTTTTCTTGTTGTTGTGCTCATAAAAAAAGATTTATGGGTGGGCCCTTAATAGGGCAGTAGGCAATAACATGTGGGTTTCCATCTTGGGTTCCTGTTTATGTCCACCTGAAATTGGTCTTTTTGGGTGTGAAAAAAGTTATGAAGCTTATTCTGGTATGTTTAAAGTTTCTGTGCAGCTACTGGAAGAACGTAAATATTTGTCAGTGCAAATAACTTTTCATCTAATGTTCCTAAGGCTGAACAGAGGGTTTGGATTTGGAAAACACAGACACTTTTATCGCACAAATCAACAATCACTAAAGATAAATATTTAGGGCTTTCAGCAAAGTTTAGGCAGGCCGTTTATGTTACATTAGTTTTAGCATCCTGATCTCAGATAAACACAGACATCTCCCGAATGCCTACACAGTTCTTTTCTCAATATATATTATTAAATATGAATGATGTGAACATCAGATGTTTCTGAAGCTTCCCTTTCTGTTATTCTGTCCAAGAAATTTTTAGCGCAGATATGCAGCTGCTTGTATTTATCATTTGATCTGTGTTTTGCCATAAATCTAAATTCACAGTTTTGCAATAATAACAGTTCAGTTGAAGTGTAGTTTATGATAGTTCCAACCAAAACTACCATAGTCTGGGCTGGGGAAAGGATGGACATTTTTTTATCCCTACTGAAACATAAATCAGTTTTACCACCTGGAATACATTTTGGAAAGTAACTTTTTGACCAAACAATGCTTTTATCATCTAAGCTGTTAGCACGTGGACTTGAACCCATAACCCTTGGTATTCCTGTAATGCCATGTGCTACCAGCTGAGCTACATTAGCAGTGTTTAAGCATTCAAAATAATCAAACTCTTCTTTTTCCAGATATACTTGAATTATTTGTCTAACTACATCCCCAATGTGTGGAACTATGAGCAAGGCTGTACCAGCTGTGACCATGACGTGGTGGATTTGTCTCAGCTTGAAGTAAGTCATCCAAAGCCACATTTTTTCCTTTTTTTTCTCAGCACCAGAATACTAAAATCACCAATAAAACAGATCTAATAATAAATGGCTGAATGTTTAAGATGAATAACACATTCAGGGTTTCACATTGAGATAAACCAAGAGAAGTCAACCTTGGGAATGTTGTATCTAACAATAGCAAGTGAGTTGCCGTAGGACTCTTCAGTCATTCATTAAAACGGTATAAATGCCCATGAGGAGCCACTTGAGGAAGAGGAAGAGTTAGCTCTGCTGTGGTGCAGGAAATGGCTTTTGGTTTTTTGACAGTTTCATTTACAGGGGTGTTGCTGTCAACCAGACATCTCTTTAGTGGGCAGCTCAGTATGGGGTTTTATCCACAGGGTAACATATAGTGGTTATCCTGAAAATGTGTCCTGGGTTCAGCTAAGGCTGGAAAACAGGGACCTTGGGTAGTAGCTAACGCATCGATAAGTGGTTGTAGGAATGTTTCTGGAAGAATCCAGCAATCTCATAACTTTCTCCCCTATATGTTTCTGAAGATCTCAGCAATGTCTCAAACAGTCCCAAGATTTTTCAGCCAACAAGACATATTTGATTTATTGCTAGAAAGCATTTCATCAAGGGTGAGCTCAGATTTAGCCCAGTTCTTAAAATGTGTTATTTGTCAGGGCGAGGCAGTGGATTGGTCACATCACCTTAATCTGCGTTGTGGTTCTGGGTTGGTTGCTGAAGAGTGGACAAGGGTTCAGATTCTCACACTGCTGAGGTTGAAAGGGCCCTGGTAAAGGAAACTGTCCCAGTCTAGACTCTGCAAAATCCTCTGTGTCTCCTGTTTAGTCTTTGGTCTCCTGTCAGTAACAATTTACAGACCTCTGGCTCGATCTTCGGACACTCCCTTCGGAAACACAGAGCCAGGGTCGGAACTGGAAAATTACATGGTGCCAGTTAGGCCCTGTTTCATCTAGTGAGCCGTGTAGACTGGTCAAGAACCACAAAGTAGTGGTGAGCGATCCATGTAACCTTAAGCTCGGTGTCATGGGAAAGAAACCTCCAGTTTCTTTTAGACCTCCTGCATAGATTGGCGCTCTGGGAAAACTATGGCCAACCAACAGAAATCAAGTTGTATATCACAACCAATGTGCAGCATCCACTTGGATGATGCAACAGCAGACATATTGCGGCAGAACGCCCACCACACACCAGCTTATTGGTAGAGAGTAGACAGAGTGATATAGCCAATTAGTATATGAGAGGATGATTAGTAGGCCAATGGGCAAGTTTGGCCAGGATGCCGGGACACACCCCTACTCTTTTTCGAAAGACATTTTGGGATTTTTAATGACCACAGAGAGTCAGGACCTCTGTTTACCGTCTCATCCGAGGGATGGTGCTTTTTGACAGTAAAGTCTCCCTGTCAATATACTGGGGTGTTAGGACCCACACAGACCACAGGGTGAGCACCCCCTTCTGGTCTCACTAACACCTCTTCCAATTATAAACAAATGAGTAATCCTCATCTCAGTGAATGACAAAAGACGGATGAGGGAATTCCACTACTATACTCTCATTGGTAGTTGCTGTAAGTTGTTCATCATTTGTATAATGTTGATCTTTTCCCAATGGTCACTGTTGCTCATATTACCTGAAGTCCCCAAGCTTCCACTGAAATAAACAAAATTGTGTAGGCGGTTGCTGGTGGTGTGCATGCAGCATAAAAGTGGTGAAGAAGATGAAAATAAATAATGTTGAAGATGTGAATAGATTGTTAGAGTAGAAGTTGTTAGAGCAAGAACAATCCATTTTGCAATAGTAATTTTATGCTTTATTCGGGGCTCTCAAGTTTTATCAAAAGTTTGGAGTGAGATTACCTCTATTAGTGGAGGGGACACTCAAGTTTTTGCAGAAGAGGCCCCCCAGCCCCACCCAATTCTCTCAAGTTTGTGCAAGCAGTTCAATTTTACCTACTGTTCATAACTGACCAGCACAAAACTAGAAATTACAACAATTCGTAAGTCTGTTAAAAGACAGACAAATTCATCACAATGCCTTGAAGACAGGGCAATTATAATGAATAGATTAATTTCAGAAAGTCTTTAGTGAGTTCCTTAGTTTCATGTAAGAAGCTTCTGGTTGTAAAGCAGTTTGGGAGTTTTTGACTGAATCAATCAAAATTTAGCACAAATTTGCTTATATTCCCCAACGTGCATTATTTACCGCATTTATCGCATCTTGCTCTTCCAACATCAAGGCGAAAGCATTTTGAAATCAGACTCCTCCGAATGATTGCACGACTCGTCCTCGCTGTACTTTGATGTCATCTGCATGTCGTTTTTTTGCAATACTGCGTAAAGTTGAGCACATTTAAAAAACTTGAGAAAGCAAAGAACTTGGCAGAGAACTTCCCTTCGTATTTCTGCGCCTCGTCCATTATTTGTACAGCAGGAAAAGTTATGCCTTCTCAGTGTGAAAAATACAAGGTGTGGTGTGTGAACTGGCCTAAATGCATGTCTCACAGTAAATCCGCGGGCTTGAGAGCCCTGGGTTTATTTTTACATAACTTGAAAGTGTGAAATTGCAAGACTTTATTTATTTATTTTTTTAAACTATACTTTATTTATTGATTTACTTTTTTCTTGTCCATCAAGTTCTAAATACAAAGCGAAAGCAATCAAAAGAGATAAAACGCTTAAAAAAAGTAAAACAGTAAAATATTTAATTTGCTGAGTTGTCCAAAAGATACTCATACTTTGATATACGATATGTGATATTTTGGTCATACCGTCCACCTAGTAAAAACATCTTTTTTCACTGCAAGATAAAGTGCTCTCCGTTCAATGCTTGACAAGTTTTCTCTTTATCTAAACAGATGTTTCCACGGGTGACTGTTGGTGTATATATTGAGCAGCCGACCCCATTCCTGCCAGAATTCCTACAGAGACTCCTGACTCTAGATTATCCCAAAGATAAACTGGATGTCTTTGTTCATAACAGTGTAAGTGTCTGGCTGAGAAAGTAATGATAAACATTCAACCTTTTGGATTTCAGGATGTTCATGGACATTTTTCTTCTTTTTCTTTAGGAGGTTTACCACGAGAAGCACATACAGAAATTCTGGGATGAGAACAAGGATGTATTCCGCAGCTTTAAGGTCGTTGGACCCGAAGAAAACATAAGTCAAGGAGAAGCGCGGAACATGGGCATGTAAGCCTTCCCCTAATTTGAGAGTGGCTCCCGAAAATATGTAAATAACATCGAAAATTACAATGCAAAACTGACTCTTACTTGTCATTCACGATCGAAGCAAACCTCTACCTCTGAGAGCCACATGTCAGGTCCTTATAAACAGAAAAACACAACAATAACATCCAACTCACCACAAAGCTGTAAATCCACCTCTCCTGTAACAATGTGCCAACAAAATGAAAAAGCAAACTCTTCCAGTTGTCCTCAGTTTGGCACAGAGCAAAGTGATGCTGTTTCCAGATTTCCCAGAACAGCACCAAAACTCTATTTTTCTTGTGCATGTCTGCTTTCATAAAGTGGCTGTATTAAGAATTGTAAAACGTGTGAAAAAAGTTTAAATCAAGCATTAACACACGTTGCTTACTTTATTTATCTGAGATATGTTTGCACTGGTTAAATACAGGTAAGAATGTTTTTTTTGCTTATACCGTACATAGGGACTCATCATGCACAATTGTAAAATAGACATTTGTTTTTAAGGCAGAACGTATGTAGCTAGTTAATCCATGAAGTAAAGTAATCCGTGGGTGCACAATATGACATTCACCTACAATAATCCAACATGCTGTTATTTCAGTTTTTAATATTCCTGATTGTTGATCATTTATTGGTTGGAAGTCTTTGTGTGATACAATTTCCAGTCAGAATTGAAATATTAATTTTTATGCACGAGATTTGCTTTTCTGGTCTATAGCATTGAATGGAAGTCAGCAGAAGGAAAACTCTAATATGACCCTGTTATCATGCTTCAACTCAGTTTAATGGCGCAACTCAAAAATATATAGTAGTGTGTAGGTTGTAAGTTAGTGTTTCTTTCTGTCAAAACTAGGATAAGTTGTAACTTACGCACAGTTGGAGACTAGATAGCTTTGTTCTGTCTAGATTCTAACTTCATGTCTGTGTTCAGAGTCAGTGGCTGTTATCACCGGGATCTCATTCAAGTTGTTTGTCTAAATTGCTAGGCCAAGAATGTTGGTTTAAGCTGTTAAAGCAGATGTTAAATGTTTTCTACAGACACCTGTCATTGTGTTTAAAGTGTAGCAAGTACAAATTTGATCAACATGATAACCAAAGGAATTTTTATTGTTGTTTCATTGCGCAGGAAAACTCCATTATAAGCTTTTTTCAGATGCCTTAACCATACCCGATATGTCTTCTGAAGCTTGAGGAGACGCATGTTTGATTAGTGATGTTTTTTGCATTTGGATAAAATAATCTTAAAAGGAGATTCAAGAAAAGTCTCATTTTGCTCTCAGATATTAAAGGGGACATATCATGAACATCTGACTTTTTCATGTTTAGCCATAATCGGGTCCCCAGTGCTTCTATCAACCTATAAAATGTAAAAAAAATCAACCCAGTAACCAGTTTTGGTAAACCATTCTCTGAAAGCATGTGAAAAAAGGGCATTTAACTTCGGCTCCCCTTGTGATGTCACAAGGGGATCTTATAATAATAATAATACCACCCCTTAATCTGCACTATCCAATCACGGCACTGCCATTTACTGCAGAGAGAGAGAGAGAGAGAACATTTGACAGCCCAATTAAGTTTCAATTTCAACAAACCATCATTATGGCGATCAGTGTTTGCATTTCAAGGGTACGGAAGAGGATTAGGGCCACTGGTGAAAAAATTATTTGAATTCTGACTTTTTTCTCAGAATTCTGACTTTAATCTCAGAATTCTGACTTTATTCTCAGAATTCTGAGAAATTTTGAGTTTAAAGTCAGAATTCTGAGTTTAAAGTCAGAATTCTGAGAATAAAGTCAGAATTCTGAGATTAAAGTCAGAATTCTGAGAAAAAAGTCAGAATTCTGAGATTAAAGTCAGAATTAAAAAAAAATTCACTAGTGGCCCTAATCCTCTTCCGTACAAGGGAACACCCAAAAATAGCATATTTTTGGCAATTTTAACATGCTATAATTAATTATAACTGGGTAAAGTGACATACAATTTTACATAAACACACAGAAGACTTATTTTACATCATAAATATGTCTCATTAAATGTCCCTTTTACCTTTGCTGTAGGTATACATAGCACTGAAATGTACTATTAATAACACCTAATACAGTAACTTACCTTTTTTCCACAGGGATTTGTGCAGAAAGGATCTTTCATGTGACTATTACTTCAGTATCGATGCAGATGTTATGATCACCAACCGACAGACCCTTAAACTTCTCATCGAGCAAAACAGGTGATTTTACTTTCATCTGGAATCTTAATCTGATGTTTGGCAAGTGCTAAAACCACATATATCACAGTGAACCAAACACACCTCTTTTCCCACGGTGCTTGGAAAGAGTCTGTTGAGCATTGCATGGACTCCTGCAGTAAACAAGCTTAAAATTAGCTGCATTTAGTATTATGCATGACTTTGGAGGAAGCCTGACTCAGATATTTAAAGAAACCTTGGGAAATCTCTCTTGTGACCTCTGGGTTGTGGTGTGAAATTGTAACTGTGAGCATGTGGAATTTAACTTTCTTGCTTCACGTTGTTGACCAACACTATAATTTTCACTAATGTGAATGACATGTTTACCTCAGTAAAGAGATATTTTGTGCGCTTCTAACGTTTTCACAATAAAAACACAATAGTGTTTAACTGTGTGACTTCAGAAGCTTATTTTTTATACAATGTGTGTAATCCAGTAAAAGTCAAGACCAAGTGTGTTTTGTGGACTCTTATTCTCTTCTAACATCAGATCTCCCTTTACTTTCTCCTGTTTTCCTTTGATTTATTGTCATTTATTTATTTAATAATCACAAAGTGTCTTGGTAAATCTATTGCAGTGCTTCAAAATCCTGGTTTTGGGATGTTTTAACTGTTTCCTAATTTAAAACACCTGATTCAACTAATCAGCCTCCTTCCAAAATGGTAAGCATGTCTCTCTTACAAGCTGATGAGTTAAATGAGGTGTGTTAAAAAAGGAGACATCTAAAACTTTTTAGAAGGGGGTCCTCGAGGACCAGGATTGGGAAGCACTGATCTATTGGCTTGACTGGTAGCAGAGAAAAAGGCTCAGTGATTTTTATGTAACTGAACTTTTCCTTCATCTATCTCTCTACTTAGAAAAATAATCGGACCGCTTGTCACTCGTCATGGAAAACTGTGGTCCAATTTTTGGGGAGCCCTGAGCCTGGATGGGTATTATGCGAGATCAGAGGACTACATCGATATTGTGCAGGGAAAGCGTGTGTGAGTATCTTGGATCTGATCCAGGAATGTTTGAATAAAGAGTCAAAGTCTCAGCCATATTCATTTTTTAACAAAAATTGATGTATTAGGCTAGATATAAATCTACTGTAATGCTCACATCAGTTCCTAAACATGGATTAGCAAATTTGAATTATGTAAAGCTGACCAAATATTTACAAAAGTTAAAAAGTAAAAAGCATGTGCAGTTGATGTCTATGTGGAGTTGATGGTTACATTATACAAACATGCTTTTTGTGAGCAAGGGCTACCACAATGTATAAAACAATCTGGAGGGCTACTTTTTGATATAGTCTACTCAAAACATTTTTGTTTCACTTATTTTATATGATATGTTTTATCATTGTTTAAAATGTTAAGATACATAAAATATAAAAAAATATGTAATACATAAATATTAGGGCTTTAACGATTAATTGTGCAATCATGCATATTTTCTCAATTAAAGGTGCTCTAAGCAAATTGACGCGTTTTAGACCAAAAAACATTTTTTGTTACATACAGCAAACATCTCCTCACTATCTGCTTGCTGCCTGTCCGCTGATCAAACTGTAAAAAAATGCGATCTCTGTAGACAGCCCAGGCTTCACAAACGGCAATAACAACACAGTGGCCAAACCTAGCATCACAAAACAAAACAAAGTGTTCCAGCCAATAAACGACAAAAAGGATTTGGGGGTGGGGGTTGAGCTCGTTCATGAAAGCACGGAAGGGAGGGGGAGGAGTTAGCTACGCTCCGTCTGTTTGAAAACAATTCAAAAACAAGTCTCGCCGATTTGCTTAGAACGCCTTTAAAGGTGACATAGAATGATTGAACGGGTTATTTATCCTTGTTCTGTGATGTGATATGTAGACAAAAAAGTTTTTGTTTGGGTCTGTAATGCCTTAGAAGCTTCCTAAAAACCTCTCTCAGATAGCTCTATTAGGGTGGGGGATTTTAAACAAGTGGTTTTGCACCTATTTGGCTCCCCCTACTGGCTTAACTTGCAGTCTCATTACTGATTGGCTGACTTTGCTGCCACTCAAAAAATGTAGCCAATTATTTTAAAGTGCAGGGGCAGTGCCATAAGCATCAGTTTTTCAGATTGGGCCGTTTTCTGGCTGACATTTCTAAAAGAGGAATTTCTATGAGACTGAGATGTTTAGCATGTCTAGCACTTTTTGCATGTTTGTCAATGAGGGTAGACTACCATTATTCAACAAAGACAAGGTAAAAATGGTTTTTCATTCTCTGTCCCCTTTAATGAATTTGAATTAATTAAGGCGAAATGCCGCCACATCCAAAAGCCAGGGAGCGCTCTCGTGCAGAAACTCCAATTGCTCCACAGAAGAAGTAGCATTACAAACCCTATTCCATAGATATGTATAATAAAGACTAGATGTCTCGCCCGCGCTGCTGGCCAATTGAGTGGAACGTCCACATTTGGCGGCCATCTTACCACAGGGCGATTGCTCACTCGTAGCATTGAGTTTTAATGGTGCAGGTACTTTTAAATGACCATAACTTGCATAATGTTCTACCGGTTTGGTTTGTTATAAACGTCAAAGATGTACCTACGACACTGCATACTTATACTAAAAAGAAAATTCATGAAACATGAAACCAAATTTGAAAAGCGGTAGAAAATTGAGTAAGCTATGGTCATTTAAAAGTACATGCACCATTAAAACACAATGCTACGAGTGAGCGAGCGCCCTGTGGTAAGATGGCCACCAGTTGATGACGTTAAGGACTCCGCCGTAACACATCTAGCCTTTATTATACATATCTATGCCCTATTCCAGGAAATGTCTAGAAGAATATTTATATCGCCGTCCATTAGATTGTTTCTGGTATTTTCATGATTATAAAGAATATTTTGAATGATTTTGTTTAACGAGTGTTGCTTTTTTAAATGCACGTTATAAACGAAGAATGATTTTAGATTGATAAGGACTTCTTACTGACCAAAACGCCACAGTACATGCACAGAATCGCAGTCTTGTGAGTCAGAATTGATTTTACACGCGATTTATCGTTACAGCCCAAATAAATATTAAAATTGAGGCTATAAATAGAATGTGCTATAGTAGACACCTCACAACCCTTGGGAACCATGTTGGAGACCATTGCTTTAGATACACTGTGCTGTGATTTCGAAACCTTTAGGATCACAGCATTGTGATTACAAAGGATTCTTGTATGCACATTTCAAGAATAATGCACGTCCTAACCCAACTTCTCTCTTGTGATAACAGCGGTGTGTGGAATATCCCCTTCATGGCCCATATCTACCTGATTAAGGGCCAAACTCTGAGGAATGAGCTGAACCAAAAGAATGTGTTTGTCTTGGAGAGGTTGGACCCTGACATGGCCATGTGCAGGAATGCCAGAGAGTTGGTATGACCACTGTAACAAAGAGCCATACAGTACAGAGTTTCATTAACCACAGATAAATTACAATATAAGCAAACATAGGGTTTTGGTGATCAGTTTTAAGTATATAATACAAGCCAACGTGTAAATATTAGTAAAATGTCTTTTTATGTAAGCTTTGTTTTAGAGATAAATGATGCATTTACTTCTAAAGCAAATATGTTAATCTATCTACATAAGTTTGTATATGACGTTAGTTTACAAGTGCCTGATTTCTCAATGCTTTTAAACATCTGCTGCTCTTCTGTGACCAGGATGTAACTGGCACGTATTCAAAGTATATCAATGTGCTGTTTGTGTTAAAAGCATGACTTCTTTATTTCTTTATGGCAGCTGTGGTTCATTTACAGTTTCTTCAACATCCTCTTGTTATATCAATCACATGACCTTCATCCAACAGGAATGGGAATCTCTGGTTGGCTGCAATGTTGTCTCAAAACTAAAAACCAATCCCACTAATAACTATGCTTTTTTCTAAACGCTTAATGTCTACGACTAACTGCTCAGGACATCTTAAAGCTTCGCATAAGCTCCTTTCTGACCAAATTAGCCAACTAAAAACTAAAAAAGGGATTTTTGCTGCACAAGCATTTCTCAAGCGCTGCCCTGGAAAGATTTTATGTGGCGGGTCCATTTCTTTCCTTTTGCTCTATGTGCATTGTACTTTCTCTCATTATTTATTTTACATGGTGCTTTTCCTTCATTTTAGACAGTACACAGAGAAAGAGAATCTCCTTCTCCGGAATCATTCCATATGCTAAGAGCACCAAAGGTTCCTCTTGTTTTGATTATTACTTCCTTAAAATACAAATATTTGTTGTAAAGCAAGGCATCTCTTTTCCAAATGGCAAGCAAGAAATAATCCAACTATAATATGTTTTAAAAAATATGAAAATTACAATTTGCACTAACATTAAATATTTTATAATACAGTTTATGTATTATAAAACAATATTAATAATATAATCTACAGTATCTATTCAGACAGATTTATGATACATTTCTTCCTTGGATGCATGAGGAAAAACCATAAATCTCTATTTTACTGTATATGATTATAATATGGTTTTTCTGTCCCAATAGTGTAGATGCATGTCTCTGTAGGCTTTCAAATATTTAATTTGAAGCGGTAGTCATTCTGGAACGAACGCATCTCACCCAGACAGATGTGTTCAAAAAACAAGCCCATCCCTTTGGGAAGGTGATGCCATTGTTTTCAGTTTGATAAGCTACACCTGCTGTCTGATGGAGTTTACCTGGAGAGAAAGCACCACATATTTTACTGTATGCAGAACTGTAAAATCCTGCACCTTGAGTTAAGTGGTGGAAAGGCTTATGAAGGCAGTAATAAAGATCCCATGCATTAGACTAGCCCATTCCTCGCAGTAACATCTGGGTTTAAGAGCAATCCCTTCCCAAGCACAAAAAGCTTACCCTCAAAGCTCCTTGACTTATCTCAGCCTTGGCAACAAATGTAATGTAGCAAATGTTTAAATTCAACATTCGTGCTTACTTTTGACACGGAAAAAGTATCTAAATAAAGCCTAGACTGAGAGTAAGTCTGGACCTTAATCCCTGTCCCTGCTTCTAGAGTAGTAATCAGGAATGATGATTCCTGGAATTGCTTTATTCCCAAAAAATCTCCCTGGGTTCCCGTTCTGTTCCCACTCACAGACCTCCTCTACATCTTTTCATGGACTATTTGGTTATTGGTGATTTCTTCTGAAACACTTGGAATAATCTGTAATAAGTCAAATACTTGTTTTGCATTGACAGTTTCTTTTGAATTGTTGGTTATTTTGTCATATACTTTTTTATGATCTAATCTCATTTTCTTTGTCCGCAACAGGGAGTTTTCATGTACATTACAAATCGGCACGAGTTCGGAAGGCTTATTTCCACAGCCAACTATAACACATCTCATTATAACAATGACTTGTGGCAAATATTTGAAAATCCACTGGTGAGTAACCAGATGACCAAATGTTTTCTGTGATACATAAGCAGTCAGAATCCAGAATTTATTTTCATTAGACGATACATTTGTCATCGATAATAAAATGGAGTGCTGAACGAGTAAACATGTGTTGACCTCCATCAGGCCTGGTCTTTGTCCATCTGTTGAATGAAAGCAGATGGACTGAACAGTGTTTGGCCTGCAGCTGGAGAAATGACAAATACAGCAACGACATAATCCTCTTTCTTTTTCACAGGACTGGAGAGAAAAATACATCCACGCCAACTACACACGGATTTTCACTGAAAATCACTTGGAGCAGGTACAAATGAACCTTAAAGGTGCAGTGTGTAATTTTTAGAAGAATCTCTCGACAGAAATGCTATATAATATACAAAACTATATTGTCAGGGGTGTATAAAGACCTTTCATAATGATCTTTATGTGTTTATTACCTTAGATTGAGACGTTTTTATCTACATACCGAGGGTCCCCTTACATGGAAGTCGCCATTTTGTGCAGCCATGTTTCTACAGAAGCCCTTAACGGACAAACTTTTTTACTAAGTTGTCTCCGACAATGACATGTTTGTCCAGGGGCGGCTACTGTAGCTTCTTTATGCGTTTCAAAAGCTAGGGGTGAGCAGTGAACTGAGCCATTGGTTGCAATTCGCAACCTCACCACTAGATGCCGCTAAAATTTACACACTGCACCTTTAAGGCATTATTATCGGTTTAGACTTTTGTACAGTAAGTAAACTGAAAACGATATTTAACTTGGATCATGAATGTCATAATCACTAGTCCAACAGTAAGTGTTTCGCTGAGAGATAAGTAGACATTAACCATTAAAGTGTTGCTGCCAGTGGTACCAGTTGGCAGACGCTTCTTGAAGTTGTTGCTTTACGTGGCACTGTTTTTTTTTTCTTTGTGCTGAAGCCAAGCACAGTGAAACTCCAATAAACTAAATTATTACATCCCTAAAAGTGTTATAAATGTTACGGTCACAGCCCCACACGCAGAACACTGATTTTATTTTTTATTTCAAAAGAAAAATCTTGCTATGTCCCTTTTAAAAAAAATATTTATATGCTGTTTAGATGACTTGGGTAATTTACTGTGAAAATCGTGCTTGTGTCAGTGTGATATTAAGCTGCTGTTTATGTTTCTGCAGCCATGCCCAGATGTTTTCTGGTTCCCCGTGTTGACGGAGAAAGCCTGCGATGAGTTGGTGGAGGAGATGGAAAACTTTGGATCATGGTCTGGTGGAAAACACAAGGTCAGATAATCTGCCGACTTCAAAACAGTCGGCACACTTTGCACAGGAATCGCTCCATTCCAAGACTCAAAAAGGAATATTGTTCACCTTAAAAAGAAAACAAAAACATCTGATTTGTGAATAAATCATTTGTAGTTGGTTTGTGAACTGAATCAAGCAGTGCATTAAAAAGTAACTCCTTTATAGTCATGACTATGTTTATCGGTGGAACATACGATGTTTATCACTGTTATTATGTGTTCGTCCTTAGGACCAGCGGATCACTGGAGGCTATGAGAGTGTGCCGACGGACGACATACATATGAAACAGATTGATTTTGAGAATGAGTGGCTGCACTTTATCAGGGAATTCATCTCCCCCGTGAGTCTCAAGGTCTTCTCTGGCTATTACACCAAGGTGAGTTGCTCTGTCTGGGTTTGAACCAAAGCTATAATCACTTCTTAAATCATTACGTCTGAGCTTGTTTTAAGGTATATCCATCTCTTCTCCCTTTCTCTATATTTGTTGTCTCCATGGCATGTTATTCTTTACTGTTTGCTTACTATGTTGAGAAAATTAAAGATGACAGGGCCATATAACTATGATTTTTTTCCATTGTGACCTTATTCATGACAATTACACTTATATGTATCCCCTCCACACATAAATTATGACAGCCTCAGTAAAGATTTTGTTCCTGTTTTATTTTCTCTTAGGACATGAAATAAAAGATTTGAATTTTTTTTCAAATAAATTTTCAGATGTCCACTTGAGTGGACACCATGCATTTATGACTTTAACAGAAGTTAAATTTGGTAGAGCTTTGTATTAACATCAAAAGGTTGTACAAAAAATTGTGGGCTTGTCAGTGTAAACACATGGTTCATACCTTGAATAAACTGTAAGTTGCGTTGGATAGAAGCGTCTGCCAATGCAATATGTAAATGTAATACAAAGATACTCTATTAACTTTAAAGGAATAGTCTACCCTTTTGCCATATTAAACTATGTTATTACCTCAACCTAGACGAATTAATACATATCTATCTTTTTTCAATGTGTGCACTGTACAGCGCGTCGTGAATGTGTTAGCATTTAGCCTAGCCGCATTCATTCCTATGGTACCAAACAGTGAAGCCACCAAACACTTTTGTGTTTTCCCTATTTAAAGACT
The DNA here is from genome assembly GCA_025389145.1 of Misgurnus mizolepis. Lineage (NCBI taxonomy): Eukaryota > Metazoa > Chordata > Actinopteri > Cypriniformes > Cobitidae > Misgurnus > Misgurnus mizolepis. The sequence goes on along the minus strand of JAIFKI010000009.1, from coordinate 32,379,552 downwards.
GTTTCATGAGGAGTTATACCAGTTAGTATGGTGCCACAAAATAAAACTTTTTTTGGTACCATAGGAATGAATGGGGCTAGGCTAAATGCTAACACATTCACAACGCGCTGTACAGTGCACGAATTGAAAAAAAGATAGGTATGTATTAATTCGTCTAGGTTGAGGTAATAACATAGTTTAATATGGCAAAAGGGTAGACTATTCCCTGTTCCAGCTTCATATCCAGATTGGGTAGGCACCCTAATGTGCCATTTGTATTCCCATATATCCCCAATAGCCCCAGTCTGGAGATCTGCAGCTCATTCGGTTTCTCTGGGTCTTTGTCTAAAGCCCGGAGTATGTTTTTTTATGTGCACGCAAAAGTACACAGACGGTTAAACGCACAGCCTTGCAAACTTTGACCCGTTCATGTACACAGACGTTTGATGGATGCGCATTGCGACAAAATGCAGTCATCTCCTGTTCGGATTTAGCCTTGCTCCGCCCTCCTACATGCTTCAACTTAAAGGGGACAGAGAATGAAAAACCAATTTTACCTTGTCTTTGTTGAATAATGGTAGTCTACCCACATTCATGAACATACAAAAAGTGCTAGACATGCTAAACATCTCAGTCTCATAGAAATTCCTCTTTTAGAAATGTCATCCAGAAAACGGCCCAATCTGAAAAACTGATGCTTATGACATCACAGGCATCTCACTGCCCATCCGCTTTAAAATAATTGGCTTCATTTTTTGAGGGGCAGCAAAGTCAGCCAATCAGTAATGAGATTGCAAGTTAAGCCAGTAGGGGGAGCCAAATAGGTGCAAAACCACTTGTTTAAAATCCCCCACCCTAATAGAGCTATCTGAGAGAGGTTTTTAGGAAGCTTCTAAGGCATTACAGACCCAAACAAAAACTTTTTTGTCTACATGTCACATCACAGAACAAGGATAAATACCCCCTTCAATCATTCTATGTCACCTTTAATTTTCATTTCGCTTCACTACAACGTCTGGGACTGCAGTGTAGAGTTTCGTTTTATCCGGTAAAAATCTGCAGGTCCAATCAGCGAACAGATGGGGGTGGCTAAAAACAATGACGTTGAGGCCGTGCGGTGCTAAGTCTATGCGCATGATATACGTCACGACCAAACGTTAGCGATTGGTTATGGTAGATTCAGAGTGACTCTGGGCAGATCCAATAGTTTTAAACTTCAACAGAGGACCCTCCTTAATGGAAGTAACGCTTTGCAATGGAGCGTGGCCAAATGACTCTCTGTACAAATAAAATGAATGTACCCCTCTCGTACCCTTAAAAATTGACCATATGGTACTTTGGTATTCCGTAAATTTCGGCTGCCTTTTTGTTGTACCTGAGGGTAAGGTTTAGGGTGAGTCTTATGTTTTGTATAGGAGGGGATAGCAAAATTGTCAAGCACTGGCTTCAGTGCAGTTAAAGAACCATTCTACTCCCTTGTAGCCATTAAAGGCACACTATCTCAGCCACTGGGCTTGGTTAGGTACCTTGAGGTGCTTGGAGCTATGAGACTAAAATATACCCTGTAATGCCTGGTGTCCATTATAGTTGACAGATGATTAATTAGAATTTCCTCGCTAAAATCAATACTTGGGAAATTTAACAATAATATGACTCCTTACTTGATGTTACAACTTTTTTTACCTTCACGCTTCTCCTAGAATAGAAGGAATCAGTGGATACTCTGGTCTTGGTTTGGAGAGAAAGCAATTACACATACAGTACAATGCTTGCCACTCGGTGGCACCATATAGGATGATGGAAAAATGTCCCATGTAGAGATTGATGTGCAACTATTTCAGCAAAACCACATACACATGCAAAAAATGGCTTTTTAAAATAGCTGTCCACTGTGGATGTCATGCATGAAAGGGGGATACTTTGGATGTATTTGTAATTCTCAAATTCGTCTGTGTTGTTAGACTTGCACAGTAATACAGTACAGTACTTTCATCATACTTGGACAAAATTGGTTAATTCCAGAGAACCATTGGAGGCCACTTCGGGAAAGGAACACTACATAAATATAGAGAAATGTTGTTCCTATCACCAAATAACTTTCAAACAGCCAAATTATGAGACGCAATTGTCTTACATATTTCAGGATTTCCACCAGTAGGGCGCTGCCCTTTAGAATAAGACGTGTGTTTACTTCTGATTGGAATTCACCCATTGCTTTAAAATAAAGTTACTAATAGCATTCTGATTGACAAAAACAAAATCTGACCACAGCCCCATCCCACAATTTTGTTTGTGGTTTACAAATTCAGGGAATGTCACAAAGATGAAACCCGTAATTTAAGATACCCATTTCCATATTATTGGGAAACCATATGGTATATATAAAGTCAAAGGGAATATTTAACTTTTGCCATGCCAAATTTGAGTTGTCGTTTTTTAAACCTTATTTTTTTCAGAAACATAGTGAGCCAGAATAGATTTCCCGCATTTTAAATGTATTACCATTTTGTTAATCATACTACCACTGTCATCTAAAATAATACAAATTGTGTTCCTCATCAAAACCCTATTATTTCTCAGTCACCTCAGTAAGTGTGTTGATTTACATTTCACATCAGCAGGATTTTAAAAGTTTTAAGGGAGTCACACACTAGCCGCACAGCTCAGTGTCGTGCCACGTCGAGTCACGTCTAGAACAACTCGGAGGTATCGTAAACAGGAAGTGCACATTAAATAGCGCGAGCTTCGTCAGATAGCGTCTACTTCAAAATGCAAAATATACTGTAGCAGCCAATGTTAATTGTTAATGATTTGGGATAAATATTATGTTGTTTAATGTTAAACTATGTGAGTGGCGCTGTGTGGCGCAACAGGGATTTGAGCAACTTCCTGAGTCAAAGCTTGGCGGCGCCTGTGTGTGTATACTCATAGAAAACAATGTGTTCGATTTTTTTAGTACGGCGCGGCGCTGAGCTGTGCATCCGGTGTGCAATCCCCTTTATGCTATGTACACACCAAACGTGGGGCATCGCATTACTCGCTCTAATTTACTCGTGGGATTTAACTTCGTGTAATGCTAATTTTTGGGCAAAGACGCGTTTGAGGTGAATAGTGCGTGTTTTCATGTTAAACGCGCCACCCATATCGCTTCATTCGCATCGCCCCACGCATGGACGCATCCGATTGCTTCTTTGCATTGACTTTGTATGTAATCTACCCGCGCAAATCGTTGAACTCCCACCTGGTGTGAACCCACAACTGCAACACTTCCTGAGAAGTGTCTGAGACTGATAGATCCCAACTGATATTGCCTGATAGTGATAGATCCCAACATGACTATGTCAAAAATGTTAGATCTTACAGATCCAAGGTTTAGATTCAGTTCAGTAGTTCTCACTTAGATATCTCTTCATCAGGAAAACGTCTTTTTTTGTTACTCAAAGATAGTCAACTCTGATGGGAGGTAACACTTCTACTCAACCATGAGGCAGATGCAGAGATTGAAGTGAAGAAGTGCAGGCAGGAGATCAGGAGATGAAGGAATGATAGAAATATTTAATGGTTGACTTGACTCATGGAATCTCTCTCTCTCTCTCTCTCTCTCTCTCCCACCTCTCCCTTCCCCCCTCTCTTTCTCTGCTGTTCTTTGGAAAACCTCTGTCCAATGTTCACTGTATAAGCACAGTTAGGTCTCTGGTTGATTTAACAGATGGAATGTAAACTTGGGACAGCGCCAAGAATCAGCTTTTTTGGGGTCATTTATTAAAAAAGGCAGTAATATTAATAATAAACTAAGTAAAGGTATTACTCCCATTTGCGCAAATGTTAAGTAAGGAAAATGCACAGCCAGATGGTTGTTATCACAGAATGAATCCCGACAGGATGATCAGGTGGACTTGTATAACCCTGAATGGCTTCATTTGCATTAAAAACCTGCTTGATGTAGATTGTCCCACTTAATGCACTTGCTCCATAAGTAATTTATTTGACATTAAACATTGATTTGAAATTTTATTAGCTAATTTGTAACCGTCCACTTAGAACATTTTCTTCAGGATTTAAGCCAAGACACCAAGTTCAAGCAAGACGAAGATGCCAGTTGGTTTAATTATTTATAATTATTAAATCTTATATTTGTTATTAATTATGCATTTTTATATTTTATCTAATTTTTATTTTGTCTTGTTTTTTCCAGGCCTATGCCGTTATGAATTTTGTGGTGAAGTATACTCCAGAAAGACAAGCCTATCTGAGACCACATCACGATTCATCAACAATTACTATTAATGTAGCTCTGAACAACAAAGGGATGGACTTCCAGGTAAGCTTGCGTTGTAGGTTAAGTTACAGTGTTAAGGCTGTCACTGTTTACGTGTATGTTGTGTGATGGTTTTGGGCCATCTATTTGATGGAATATTACAAATAAAACAGCATCCCTGGAGATATTTATATATCAATAAATATAATCTTAACATGTGCTCATGATTAAATACATTTTCTTCTGTTTTAGGGTGGAGGATGTCGATTTCACAGATATAACTGTTCCATAGAGTCTCCTAGAAAAGGCTGGAGTTTTATGCATCCGGGTAGACTCACACACCTCCACGAAGGACTACCTACCACCAGTGGCACGCGCTACATTGCAGTGTCCTTCATAGATCCATAGGCATCCACTCACCCTGCTGAAAACCCATCCTTAACCAGCATGAGGTGGTTAGCTGGTCTGCCAGCCTGGCCAGTTTGACTGTTTTGCTGGTCTTTGAGGAAATTTTAGGTGCTAAGGATTGCTGACCAGATAAACCAGCTTTAAAAATCCAGAACCGGCAAGCCACCTCCAACTGGTTTAATCTTTTTTCTACACTAGGAATTTACAAATCTTGTTTGTGTATTGTCATCTGTTTGGTTGCGTTCTTGGTTTTTATGTTTTGTGTGACTGTCGTGTGGTCTTTAAAAACATTACTACTGTCGAGAGAAATGGAAAAAATGAGGATTAAAAGAAGTTTATTGAAGGTCTCTGTACACATACACACACTCAGACAGACGTACAAACCTTGGTGAGAGATTTGACTGTAATTTGGCCACACATTTAAACTGGATTGGGGTGTTTAGTGTTCACACTCATTCATAATTGCTGCCTTCAAGTCCTCCTGGGAAGTTCCCTCTTATAAATTCGGAAATGATTATGACATGATGTGCATTCAAGTAATTTCAGTTGGAAATAAAACAGATGTTTACAGCCTGACTAACAAGATGAGTGCTAGCACAACAAAATAAAGATCAGTGTTATTTAACATCTTCTGCTACCAAAGATAATAACAGAGAGCATAATTTGTTATGCACCTTGACACCTCAGATGTTGGAGTAATGTTTCATGACCTCCGCCAATGCAACATTTGGCGCAAATCTCAAAAATACAATTATTCTGACGTAACTTGAAGGTAGCAATAATTTTACTTTTAGCCACCACACCCCCTGAAAAGTGAAAGGGCATAGTTTAATTGGATGAATTCAGGTTTATTTTCGGTTGGTAAGAAGGACCTCTTTGTTAATGTACTGTAAAAATAAATATGTATATGAAGTTGTTAGTGGCGATGCAATAACATGCTTTCAACTGCAGTGCCTGATCATATGTTTACAAAAATAACATCATGGCTAAAGTTAGAGCAACAATGAAGTGTGGATATTTTGTCAAAGAGTTTGACCAACTTCAACAAAGATATATACAAAAAGCATTCGTATTTTTTGTATATTTGCACAACAAGGAAGTACAGGAATTAAAATAAATCCTGTTTAGGTTTTTGTAAGACAAATTCTTGTTGAAGTGTTTTATTGTAAAATACAAAGAAAATGAATTTTAAACTGAGAATAATGTTAAATGTTTTATATGTGTCATCCAGGTCAATCTCTTAACTTATTTTTAAATCTGGAAAATAATAAAAGATGTTTTGAAAGATTTTTTTGTCTTTACTTCACAATGACAGCTTTGTGTTGAAAACCGTTAATGACAAAATGATGAATTTTGCATGAAAAATAGGCTACAATTTAGTGGACATTATGCAGAACAGATTATGTTAGTTTCACTGGCATAAGATATTAAAATTTCACATAAACGTTGAGTAATCATTGAGCACATTTAGCTTACCAGTCATGCAAAGGCCATTATTTTATGCAATTTCACCAGATGAGAGATTACAATTGGGAACAGTCCAATTATTCAACCACAGAGCCTTGCAGCCACTGGAACTTTAGAAAAATACAGACTCAATGAAACTTTTAGTTTAAAGCAACACCAAAGAGTTTTTTTTACCTTAAAATAACGCTTCCAAAACAGTTTCAGTGGTTCATCCACTCTAAACAGGGTGAACAGCACTTTCACATTCGCTTTGCAGCCCTCTATCGGCCAAAACCGCACTAAAGAAGTTTCCAAACGTCGGGTAGTGGTCCTGTAGTCCGAGTGAATACTACAAAAACTTGCTTTACGGCAGACCTACAATCCAATCAGAGCCAGCTATGCCTCAGTATTTATGACAGTGGGTAATGGACAATTACGCTTCTAACCTGTAGGGGGAGCAAAGAGCCAAAACTCTTTGGTGTTGCTTTAATACACCTTGCATTTTAGAAGGTCATGATACTTCTGTACATTAGGCTTATCTGATAGGCACCAGATTAGAGCTGAAGATCTGTAAAATGATAGAAATTAAGCTTGAGCCCGACCGAACCTCTTGGGTTCAGGCTTCATTTCTATCGTTTTACACAGGCTCTGGCTTTCCCTTCGGCTTTTGTGGTAAATGAGCGGCTATTTCGATTAGCGCAAGAAAGATGCAATAATGGATGCTAAGGAGGTGAAACGAAGGCTTGCCTCTGGCGATTACGCTTTGGTTGCAGCAGCAACTAAGCAAAATCTGAGGTGTGGAAATGTTTTGACCACATGCATATGAGACTATATATTTTGAGCCAGTTGGTGATGTGGGTAAAAATTCAAAAATGCGACATTCTGTTAAAGTATGACAGCAAAACGACAGGGAATTCGTCCCTGATAAGGCATAGTGATCCAAGCTGTTCAACACCTGCCAGTTCCCAGGATCAACCTACAATCAAATCATTTGTTAAAGCATCAAAACCCATCAATTTAAAGGTGAAACAAACGACCCTGCTGGAAATCAATACCAGCAGGACCAGCATATGTTGTGTTTTGGTGCTAGTGAACACCAGTTAAACCAGCACCAAACCGACATAGACCAGCATGGGAATTATGCTCTGTGGCCATACCAGAGATTGGACTGCATTGACCATGTCATTAATACGGTACTGCACCATATGGACTCGACATTGCCGAGTTATCCAAAGCCGACAGTGCTCCGGACATATGATATACAATTTTTGCTGCTAAATCATTAGTCAGGTACATTAAAGAGTTAGGGTTGGCTGCGCAACCAACCCAGTCTCACCCCATGGCGTATAGAAGTAGTGTGAGGTACACCGTACTAAACCGAGTGTCTCCCATTTGCAGCAATGTTATTGAGAGTTGCGCTAACACAGTCTCACCCCATGGCGTCAATATTTGACGACACTTGACCATGCGTCAATATGTTGACGCGGAGGGTATACCTTTCGCGTCATTTTTTGACGAACTGGGGACTTCAATACTATTATGTCCGTTGCGTTCTCTTTCCTATTTTCTTACCATTTTCGCGTCGGTTTAGGGTTAGATTTACATAATGACATCCCTACCCAAACCTAACTCTAACCCCAACGCCAGGTGACAACTGTTTAATTTCGCGTACCTAACTCTAACCCCAACGCCAGGTGACAACTGTTTAATTTCGCGTACACTGTTTAATTTTGCGTAATCTAACCCTAAACCGACGCGAAAATGGTAAGAAAATAGGAAAGAGAATGCAACGGACATAATAGTATTGAAGTCCCCAGTTCATCAAAAAATGACGCGAAAGGTATACCCTCCGCGTCAACATATTGACGCATGGTCAAGTGTCGTCAAATATTGACGCCATGGGGCGCCACTCTCAATAACATTGCTGCAAATGGGAGACACTCGATTTAGTACGGTGTACCTCACACTAACTTCTATACAGGCCATTTATCATGAGCTCCATGAAAAGTTTAGTGAAACGAGGGAGAGTGCACATTGTAAAAATAGAACCGGACACACTGGGCTTTATGATAGACTATCCTAAGCCGTTCCATGCAAGAACTTGAGGGAGACCAGTATCCAACCTAATCGTGTGTGTCTCTGGTGTAAGAAACTGAAACCCCACTGTCAGCCCAATGCTCTCAACTCCACTCAGCAAGCTGTCATGCATAAAACGGCATGAAGAATGGTTTGCGTGTAAAGTGATAATAAAGGACATTTACAAGATCGCAACTTCCCTTTGGACAAAATTTAACCAGCTGAGAATGTTGTCACAAAATCAGACTGGAATCCAGTACATGCTCATGCCTGAATGACTGCAGGTGCACTAGATGTGGAGATTCAAGACCCAGAGCTCTCCGAACCCACTCCTCCTGAAGAGCAAATTTTGCAGATTGGGAAATTGTACAGCAAGCTGACTGGGAATATGACATGGTCACTCACTACATTAAAATGGCTGTCATGGAAAATAAATTGGATGTTCTTGGCTGGTGGAAGATCAGCAAACCATCCAACCCAAAATTAGCCAGATCAGTACTTTGCATCCCGGCAGCAGCAGCAGCAGTGAAAGGGTGTTCAGTGCTGCTGGACGCACACTGAAGACATTTAACAATTGTCCTCCATAAAAACATGTAGCCTTATCTTGGTGAGTAAAGGTTTTTTTTTAATTATAACAAAATATTAATTGAGTCTTATGCATAATGTAGAGAGAGTATAGGCCAATGTAAGCATTATGGTAATTTCACACGTTAACGCTTCCTATTCACTTTTAATGGGTGACGTCGTCATGAATTGCCGAACTGAATTGTGGATTTGTCGGCGCCGCGTCAATGCCATTGTTCGCGACAGAAGTTGATCATTTCTCAACTTTTCAAGCGGCAACGCGTGCATTAGCCAATCAGATCGGCAATTACCTAGTCAGAGCTAGTCAATGAAAGGTGTGTTCAAGATCATCCGGCGCTGCGCAGACCGATCGGCGAGGTTTGCCGCTTGCAGTCGAGGGAGGAACTGAAGACGGAGCCGTCAAGTCGGACACCTGCTGCTTGCCGTAGTGACGTGTGCGCCTTGTTTCCTTGTTTTTAATCGCAAATGAAGTGAATTAGATGCTGAATTTGATAAAAACAAACATTTTAATAAAAATTTGCAACCAGAAACATCGAATATTTTACTTGCTGCTTATACTGTATACCAGAAAATAACGGGAAACAAGCCTATATTATTAAAATACCAATAGAGTTTGTTATTTTCATTTTTATTTTATTACACGACACAATATAACATATTTTAGCATATTAAAGTGTTTTTTCCTGTTTTAAACATGAATTTATAATGTTTATTATTGGAACTAAAGGTTGGATTAAACTTGAAACGCACGTGATCGTTGTCATCAGTGAGGCGACCAATCACGTAAAGATGTGTCGTCATCACAACTCTGTGCAGCCGCTCTGGAGAAGCTGCACCGGCTGAGCTAGCCGGCTACTCTCGAAACGCTCTCGCGGTACTTAAAAACCATATGACACGTGCCTGCAGCGCCAGCTGAAGTCGGACAAGATTACTAACCAGAATGCACTGCTTCAAGTCAGCCGCCGATCGGTCTGCGCAGCGCCGCATGAAGTCGAACACACCTAATGTTTATGGAAGACTGGAGCATGTGTTGCGGCCCCTGTGATTGGCTGTTGGCCACGCTTCAGACTAACCTTCCATCAAGCGTTAACGCTTTCGCCCTGTGTCAATGTACCGTTATTCTTGTATTAAATTTCAGCTGCCATTCAAAGTCGCGCTGGATTGTGGAGAGAAGTGGCGAAGCAAATGCCGTGAAGCCTTTATCTTAAAAGCAACACTAAAGAGTTTTTGCTCTTTGCTCCCCCTACAGGTTGGAAGCGGTATTGTCCATTACCACTGTCGTAAATAATTTAGCCTACCGCAGCAAAGCTGGCCCTGATTGGACAGTAGGTCTGCCATAAGGCAAGTTTTTGTAGTTTTCACTAGAACTACAGGACTGCGACCCGATTGTTGGAAACTTCTTTAGTGCGGTTTTGGCCGATAGAGGGCTGCAAAGCGAATGTGAAAGTGCCGTTCACCCTGTTTCTAGTGAATAAACGACTGAAACTTTTTTGGAAATGTTTTTTGAAGGTAAAAAAAAACTCTTTGGTGTTGCTTTAATTTCGTTATTGGCAAATACCCATCTTTATTTATTTAAATTTAATTTGTTAAAAAAGACTCATTTTTATTGGCATGTTGGCCTATATATAGGCTAAGTGTTTGCCTAGGCTATTTAGAGTGCTGAGATGTTACGATCTGATAGAGGACTTATTTTATTTCGTTGTTCCAACTTCCAAGTGACCTATAGCCTATGTTAGTTATAAATAAATTATGTTTAAACATGCATAAATGACTCATTCTTGTCAAAACTGTGTACGCGCGCACATTGGGCTATAAATAGGATTCAGGCTTTAAAAATTTTTTCAATCAAAATTTATTTGTCAGGCTCGGGCCAAATTCTGTCAGGCTCGGGCCCTGTCAGGTCTAACTTTTGAGGCCCGATTACAGCTCTAAAGCAGATCAGTTAAGCTTCACTTGTCTTCACCTCAGCTGGTAGCTGCCACATCACATTACTACTAATTTGCATCCCCTCAACCTTGTCGTGTCACACGGTTGTTCGGCACCTCAATACATCAGTTCTTATTGAAACTTCTGACAGTGTGAACAAATCTGCAGTGTAAACCCGGCCGAGTGACCTGAAGAAAGGTCAAAAGTTGTTATAGCGATGGATGGCGGTGGATATGCCTTTTGAGTCGAGACGTGAGAGCTTTTTCCTTCCTTTCGTCTCCCAGTTGGGGTTTTCTGGGAAAAGCTCCCTGACTTGTTCAATGTTTCCGTCTGGCTCTGCGGCTTTGAGAAGCTGCTGAGAAATGCAGTGAAGGAGGGAGGCATGTAGGTCAGAGACAGCAGCCCAGCAGCAGGCTACAGAAAGAGCCTTTTGTGGCCCTTTTCTCCCCTTAGCTTACGGCTCTGAAAGGTATCATTGATGCTGAGCAGCGGCACAGGAAACCAGCGAGGCTAATAAACTAACAGGTTCTTTGTGAATAACTTATCGAATAGAGCTGAGAAGGAAAAATTGTAGTCAAAAATATCACAGCAGGATAATTTCACATGGAATCTGAAGTCAGATAAGGCCACGTAGCAAAAGGTGTTCGACCAATAGAAGATCTAGGCTTGTTACACAAAAAAAAGGGAAATGGAATTTTATGCATTTTTTGAAAATAGCACTGTTATTGTTTCCATTTTAAACAACAAACATGGAAATGTGTGAAAACGATGACGTCATTTGCATGCATATAATGCATTCAGTCGGACACGAGTCTGGTATAATATTAGCGGCCTTGGGTAATTTTAAATGTATAATTGCGAGGACAGGGGGGTTTCTTTCTGGTGCGTGCACGCTGCCAACTGCACACATGTTGGTGCCGTATACAATCATGTTCATTCAGGTTAAAAAATTGCCACTGTGTCAAATCGGACTCGGGTCTTTCTTTAAAAAAAAAAAAAATTATGCACATCAGGTTTGGGTAAAAACTGCTTTGGGTCATTTCAGGTCGGGTACATTTCTTTGGATTCGAGAAGACCAAGAAGAATGCATATGTGCGCAAACACATCGCCAACTTGACTGGTATACTATAGCATTTTGTCATTTTCACAGTATTGTGTGAATGGGGATCGTTTTAACAATGTTGTGATGTGTACGTGATTTCTTTAAAAAATTCAACGTAGTTTAACCTAAAAGACTAACATCACATATTAACCAATAGCAGTATGTTGATTTTGGTATTATTATTATTGTAAATGTGTTATAAAAAGTTCCTGGAGCGTCCTGACAGTATGCTACCCACATTCATTGTGTGGTCCTAAGTATTTTTTGCAAGATTTAAAACTAATGTGACTTTTATCTTTGTATATAAAATGTTAATGATGCTTTAAAAACAGCTGCTGCTGCTTACAGTGGATAGACGAATGCTACATCCATGGTGTGTCTATTTCAGGTCAAAGACAGGAAATCATGGTTTATGAAGGAAAAACCTGAGAGCCATATGCAATTGAATTGACGTGTGCTAACCCAGTGCCAACTGTCAGGTAGTGTAGTGGTTACTTAGTGCAGGACTGGCCACATAAGAAACTTTGCCACCCATCTGTTTTTGTCCTTTATTTTTCTCTAATTAAACTCACACACATTCATTGTGGGGCAGGGTGGAGTTATTACTGACTGGTGCCACGCTGTTTACTGTGGCGTTAGGGTGGAGACAGTTGTTTAGCAGCAGGCACAATTAAAGCTGGATCCCGTAAAGTGGTGCCAGCCATCCGGCAAAGCACTGGCAAGCACACCAGACTTACTGAGCAGTGTTTGCCCACTGGCTGGGGTTTAGGTATTTAAAACATTTATTTTATAGCACCGTCATGCAGGTTTTCAGTGAGGGTTGTGTCTTCAAATCGGTTAAAGGGACATTGCACTTTTTTGAAAATATGCTCATTTTCTAGCTACCTTAGAGTTAAACATTTGATTCTTACCGTATTGGAATCCATTCAGCTGATATCTGGGTCTTGCGCTAGCACTTTTAGCATAGCTTAGCACAATCCATTGAATCTGATTAGACCATTAGCATTGCGCTAAAAAATAACCAGAGTTTCGATATATATTTCCTAACTTGACTCTTCTGTCGTTACATTCTGTACTAAGACCGACGGACAATTAAAAGTTATGATTTTCTAGGCTGATATGGCTAGGAACTATACTCGCAAACTGCCGTTAAAATCAAGGATTTTGCTGCTGTAACATGGCTGCAGTAGGCGTAGTGATATTACGCACTGCTCAGGGGACTATTTTTTGGCACTGTGAACTATCGCCGCCATGTTACATCAGCAAAGTCCTTGATTATTAGTATATACCTACAGAAGAGTAGCCTGACGTTGTCATACTCAATTCTAGTCAGAATTTGAGTCTGATACCGCTCCATTGAGCTAAAATTATGAGGCGTGTCTCAACCGAAAAATGCCTCTCCAGTCAATTGGATAGACCTATGACCAATCAGAGCAATGGAGTGTGTGACGTATGTTGAAATGTCATCTTTTGCAGCCTGACCAAACTGCTAGTAATTTCGCTACAATGATACTAACATCATTGTAATTATACTAAGTCTGAGTTAGCGAAGGTACATCAACACCTACTATGTTTACAACATTTAATTTATATCACAACATTAAGTATTAACTAAGTCATACAGTAAGACTCTCTTACCATTTGTACGTTAGGAGAACTTCATCCACGACGATAGCTACCCATTACATTGGCTTGAAAAATATCGGAGCCTAGCATGTCCCTCCACTTATTCAGCAGTCACGATTCCAGGCTTCCGAAAAGAAGCTGGCAACGACCGCTAATTATATCCATCTCGTCGTGCACGCCAGTTGCATCGCCATGATACCCATTTCAGTTGCTTCTTTAACTTTGTCCTCCATAAGTGCGACCAACTTTTGCCGAATCCCGCGGCGAAAACATAAACAAATGCCTTGATCGCGTTTCTCTGTTCCTCTTTTAAAATATGAATATGAATTCTCCAGCGGCAGCCATTTCATTGTAAACAGATTGAACACACGCGCTCTTTGGTGACGTGGTTGATACGTTACTGTTGATCATCTGTCCATCATCGTATAAAGCCCGCCCTCACAATTTGATTCGTCTGCCAGTTTTGGGACTCGCATTAGTAGCTCCTCAACGGAAAAACGCTAGACCGATCTTCCCGTTTTTCAAAATGTGGTGGCCGGGGCTAAGATCGGCTGGCACCCAGGCTAACAGAAGAGTCAAGTTTTAAATAGGAAAATATCAAAACTATTTGGTTATTTTTTGCACAATGCTAATGGTCTAATCAGATTCAATGGATTGTGTTAAGCTATGCTAAAAGTGCTAGCGCCAGACCCGGAGATCAGATGAATGGATTCCAAAACGGTAAGAATCAAATTTTCCAAAAAGTGCAATGTCCCTTAAAATAAGACCAGGTTGAGAAGAATGCAGGGGTATACTGTACTATCATCTGGTATAGAAGGTTTCAGCAGTAACAACATAAACAAGCGGCTGTCGCGGTCCGCACGTAACTTCCGGTAAACTCCGCTAAGAATAAATAACAACAAAGTTCTTTATTTATATAACAAGCAAAAGAACAACACATAGATTACCTAGGAAATCAAAGCATTTGTTATTTTCGACAAGGCATTTATTCAAGAGATCAGTTTAGCAACTAGTCAGACCATTAAAAAAACGAAACCGGAAGTAAGGTTCGGATCCAGACGTGTATCACGTGCATCCGATGAAACCGTCTATACTTTACTGTATACAATCTCACACACTTTTGGATTGTGTATGAACAAAAATATTTCTTAATATACACGTGGCCCCCATATGTGACCCATTATTTGAAAACCCAAAATTATGTGAAAACATAACCTTGATATATTTACTATTGGCTAAGTAAGGTCATGTGAAAGACTGAAATCAAAGTGAAATCAGTCATTAAACGTTGATGCTCCTCATCTCAGATGTGGATTATGAGACTTTAGCATGGACTTCACAGACAGGAAAATATAGTGCCTGGTTAAACTGTATTCCTGAATTGTTAGTCAGCAAACAAGATGCAGATTTTTCTGAGTTTAGTAGTTCAGCATGAAAGTGCCTAAACTTTAACCCAGAAATCTTTTCTCATGCATTGTATTTACCAGCCAAATGGATTTCCTGGCTACATTTGTTAAATCTTAGTAAGTTTAGTGAATAAGTGGATGAGATCATTCAAACTGCCCAGCATGAATGGAATCTTTAAAAGGTTTGACACAGAGCATGACATCAGGTCTAGAAGAGAAACAATGCAGACTTTTCAGATCTTTTAAAAAACATTACCCTCTCATCACAGGAATGAGCTCTAAATTCAACACATTTATCACTTCAAATTTAACACGGTGTCATACAAAAATGAATGTGGGATATGATTTTCAATTTAAAAAGCCAACATAAGTGCAAATAGTAGGTGAAAATAAGTTTAATTTAATAACACCTCAGTATTAATGTAGATTAACAGGATGCAATAATAAATTATAATGTAAATATACTTATTAAAATGATTAAATAGATGCTACATTATTGGGAGAATAAAAGTCCTCCCTACAAATAAATGCATTTTCGATGTGATGTGATAGGTAAAGGGAGAAGAGCGAGGTCGGCAAAAGGCAGATTCAAATCAGCAACATCATATCATACGCTCAACTGCCTGCACTACTGACACCGTTAATTTCAGTGCCTATTTTTAATCTTTAGTGCCCCAACAAGACATTGGTGGGCGGAGCTAGTGTAAATAGTGTTTGCCAACACAACTGAATGTCTATTTACTTGTTTTTCTTTGTTTTTCATTATTTGGTCATTTTTAGCATGTTACCCAACCCAAATTATATAATATTATAATATAAAAATCTAAGGCCAAACAATTGATTTGTGTGAGGAAAAGATGCAGACAAGGTTCTCCAAAATATACATAAATACTATAAAAAGGTATAAAATAATTTTTAACTTTACAAATAAAAGGAGTGGAGAGGATCTCTTATCTTGGTATGATATTGGACTTGCTCGAACTTACGGCACGCCTTACACAGGAAGGCTTGTACAGTCAGTACTGAATTGCTTGAATTTATTCAAATGCTAATTTAGAGACTGTTTAGAGTGACTCATGTAAACCTGTGTACTTCCCTAGAAACCTCTTATTGCTACCTATGTTACTCCCTGTCCGAGGGAAAACTCTGCATGGATGCATTGGTGCACAGCTGGCCTCGGGGTCCCCTATTGAGCCTACTTGCACAGACAACGTGCAAAGTCAGGGAGGACGAGGAGCACGTCCTACTCATGGGCCCATACTGGCACACCAGCACCTGGTTTTCCGAACTCATGCTCCTCGCAACAGCCCTTCTTGGCAGATTACCCTAAGGAATGACCATCTTTTTCATGATGGAGCACAATATGGCACTCGGGTTCGGACCTGTGGACTTTAATTGATTCTTGAATGGGATGCGGAGGTTCTAAAGTGGCTTACCCCAGTAGGTAGGGCACACAATCACTTTGGAATGAACACCGTCTGCAAGACAAGCTTACACTTTAAAGTGGATGGGGCACAAAATGGCACCCGCGTTCAGACCTGTGGAAAACTCGAAATGGTCCTTGGATAGGACGCAGAGGTTCTAAAGTGGCTTACCCTAGTAGGTAGTGCACACAATCACTTTGGCACAAGCACCGTCTGCAAGACAAGCTTAAGCTTTGAAGTGGAAGCTGTTCATTGATGGGGTTGTTCTCACTAAGAAGACACTCGGAAATACAGTACCCAATCTGCGTTGTGCTATCTCTTGCAGCACTGGTTGGATCGGAGGCTGTCCCTTCCACAATTTAAGTATATCGCTGTGATATCCGTCCACCATGGCCCTATAGCAGGTAGGTCGGTCGACCAGCACGGGCTGGTCATTAGGTTTCTTAGGTGGCAAGGGACTTTAATCCATCTCGGCCCCCCTCTATGCTTTCTTGGGACTTGTCAGTGATACTGAAACCACTTTAGCACCCTACGAGCTTTACAGTCAGTCAAGCTCAACGTAAGCTCCATTTAACTTTGAACCTGGTTGCACTGGCTTCGATAAGAGGGCAGGGGACCTGCACGCACTTTCACTCAATGACTCATGCCTAAAAGTTTGGGCCCGCTGACTCCAGTATAACGCTGAGACCCTGGCCTTTCTGCCCAAGGTTCCCACCACTCCCTTTGAGGGTCAGGTGTTGAACCTGCAAGGGGGCGGCACCGGCATATGCAAATAATGTTATGCTATGCATGTCAACATTCTTTGGCTCTTTGGATGATTCTCGAAGCAAATATGTCTCTCTAGCGAGTTCCCAATACGCCGTGACATCTCCATTACCTTGTTTCAGGAAACTAGGGTTACAAACGTAACCACAACGTTCATACTCATGGTGTCTCAACATAGCACAGATAAATACACTTTTTCTTAAGATTATCTATAGAAGTACCAAAGAAGAAGTAGGAAGATATTTTGAAGAATGTTTGCAACCAAACTGTTCATGAGCCCCATTCACTTCTATAGTATTCTTTTTTTCTACTATGAAAGTAAATGGGGCTCAGGAATTGTGTGGTTGAAAACATTCCTCAAAATATCTTCCTTTGTTCATCAAAACAAAGAAATGTATACAGGTTTGTAACTCAACATGAGAGTGAGTAAATGATGACAATATTTTCATTTTTGGGTGAACTATCCCTTATGAGAGTATACTATGTTTTCACCTGGGTGGACTAGAACATATGGCTCAGTGGGGAATGAGTGAGTCAATCCTGTTTTGACAAGTGGTAAAATACTGACTGTGCTAAAAAGAAAGCCGCAAACATAGGAGAAGATGAAATGACAGGTGTTGTCCCCTGAAAATGATGACGAACCCTACCCACTGGGTTGTAACTTAACCTATGCGGGGTTGTTTTAACCCCCAAAATTCTGTTAGGTCAAATATAAAACTTTTCTAGGCTAATTTAACGCAATGGGTTTGGGTTTGTCCCTTTTTGACCCAATGCTTGGTTGAAAACAACACAGTATTTTTTTAATTTAAAAGAATTATTTTTGCTGTATGGTTTCATAAAAACCTTTAACATCCACATTCTGTTTTACAAAATGTTTCTTATAGTAGAAAAGATGTTCCTTTAGATTTCCAGCTGGAAAACACAACATGGTGGATTCATCTCATTTTGTTTGATCTCATCTAATCGCATAGTTTGAGAGTGGGAGGCGAGAGTTGTATTCTTTGTAATTATTAGACATTTTGTCAAATAGACAAAATTGGCGGTTTTGCCTATGATTTCTGGCTTAAGTGTTTTGCTTATGTGGCATTATTAAGGTGTGACATCATGCTGACTTCCAGATGGTCTACAGGACTCATTTCTAGCTAACACAGCCAACACCCCATATAAGCCCTGTCCTTTATTTTTATTTAGTGTTTAGTAAATGTGGGCTGTTGCCTTTGGGTCCCTGTAGGGCCTTTTTAGACCACTCACAGGCTGTACAGCTAGACAGACACCACCCTGTGTGCGCTGTGTTAAAAATGTCTACTGCCACCCTAGTTAAGACCAGTCATTTGATGCTGACGCCCATAGTCATGACTACTTTTCAGGTGAGTACTATATCCTTTCTCCTAAACAGTAATTATGGTTGATTGTATGCTTATGAGTGCACCAACTTGTTTGCAGCCATGGGATCGTTTACTAGATCGTTTTAAATGCAGGGCAAAGCCCATTTAGCCAAATTACACAGCAACGCTCTGGGAAAACAATCTACAACACTCCCAGACATTTATCCATCGATTTATGGAAAGACACAAAAGGAGGTCTTTACCCACAAACACTTTCATGAGCAAGGGAAAGCAGCACTGTCTTAATAGTTTGCCATTCTGCACTCTCTGGAGTGGATTTATAGAGTCCAGCTGAGGCTACCATAACAGGGGTTGCTGGCAGGAGCTTCTGTTTAGCAAAAGGTTTATGATGTTGACACTGAGGTGTTTCTAGAAAGTGTTGTGCACGTGTGTAATCACAAAAATGCTGTGCTTAAAGGTCTGATCTGTCAGCATGCTTTGCCGATCACAGCTAGACATTGAGCACACAAAATCAGTCAAGTTTGTGTGTCAAACAGTCTGTCTCAACATAGACTTGCAGTAGACAGACTTCATGCGGTTTTACAGGGTGAATGGGACCAATGAAATCTGTCTCTCACAATACGGTTTCTTTACTGAATAGCCAGACAACGAGGAAGTGGTAGACTTCGGGATGGATGTAATGTATTTTTTATGCACGAGCAGTGAATCACAATGCACCTACATTAAATCTCAGCTGCATGAGTCAATAGGGCCATGAAGTGAACCTTGTTGCTAAAGTCTATCAATGTCTCAAAGCAGCGACAAAGACCAAACCAAACAAAATACTACACAGTCATTCAACAAATAGTGCTATGAGAAAAGCACAAGCAAGAAAATATTTGTGTTGGTAAAGGCATGTGGGCCGTCAAAGAGGCAAGTCTCTGCAATATCAAAGATAGTAAGCCTGTTTGCCTCATGCTTGTCTCTGATAAATGATAATAGATTGAGAACAGCAGTGGGAAAATCTGCATCTGTTGTGTTCTTCGCTGTCATGTTTGTTTGCTTTGCTGTCATCTTGCGTTTGTGTTGATCTGTTTTGCGTCACAGCTGTCCGCTCAGTGTTTATTAGGGATTATAACTGGCCAATTGTTCTTACAAGACCTAGAGGGGGCATTGCAAATTTCCTTAAAAGGACTTCGACTGGGGTCTCTGTTTGAATTTCTTGTTGGAGGGAATAGTTTAAACTTACTTAAATTAAAGGGATATCTTTGAATTTATTAAATATTCAGTACTGGATTGTGAAGTAATTAAATAGCAACATTAGTTGGTTCACAGAGCATGAAATGGTTAGGTCTACCAAAAATATTCAATTGCATTAAGTCACCGGGCATATCAGATTCTATTCCACATGATCTTAACATTAGATCAAATCTAAATTTGGGATGCTAATTAAGATTTTCAGACAAATTTGGTTGAATTCTCTCACAATGCAACAGCAGATCCCACACAGAAGAAGCTAAAGTTTGCTAAAGCTGTGGTTTAAATCAACGTAAGCTATCCATGACGGTATATGCTCCATTCAATTATAACCAACCATGCATCCATTCCCCAGACAAAGAATAGCTCTATGCGTGCCCTCCGGTTGAGTAACGTAATTGCATGCTTTTTTTGGCACATGGCTTATTGCATTTATACCCTGCACCTCTTCAAGTCCCCGGTTGCATGCGGAAGCAAAGTCAGCCCTGCCCTGCCTGGGAAAGAAGAGTGCATTTGGAGTTGTCGGTATGAACCCATCGCCCCCTGTCCTTCCTGTGAAAACAGTCCAAGTTAACCCCGAAACAAAAAAAAAAAGCTCAGTGACTTTGACCCTAGAATATCGAAAGATCCTGACCAGACACAAAGAAGACAAAAAATCTTCCCATTTGACTTTTTTAGGACATGCTTGCGTGTCTCTAGAAACTTTCGCCACGGTGGATCCTGGACGTAGGACTGAGGTTCTGTCTTGTGGCAAGGCTAATTTACTTTTGGACGCTGAAGCCCTGGTTAGTTTTTTCTCTTTCTCTTTTGGTAGAAATATGAAATACTGGTGATGGGCGCATAGTGACAACCATATTGTGCCTAATTTAACAACAAAGGCACAATACTCATACCATCCTGTATTCTTATTTTGTGTCCCCTCTGTCATTCCAAGTTAAAGCATATTATCTGATCTCCGTCATTACTTTGAAAACAGATGCACAAGGGCTGGCCTTTTTATTTAATACAAAAACAATAGCAAACGGCAACTGGTGATATCTTCCAAGAATGCAGCAAAATACAAGAGGAAAATGAGACTGAACAATGCAGGCAGACTAAACAACAAGGTTTGCACTTCAAAATAGACACAGTAGATGATGTAATGGTAGCTGAATCTATTTGAATCTCTCTCAGAAGTAGCTTATTAAGATCCCTTTATTTCCCTGAAAACCAATAAAACCCAGCAATTTCAAAATTCACAAGGACATTTAAAGCCACCAGGCTTGTTGTACTTCACCCAAGGTTTTAAACAGCTCAGTTTCCCTAGTTTGTTCCTCTCCAAGTTATCCAATTGTTCCTGCCAAACACCACAGTATTGGGACTATAATGGTTGTTCCCGATAGTGGCCTGTTTTTTTTCTGAGGGACATATTGTATAAGGAGTGAACTTCTCTGGGGGCATTTGTGACAGCTTCATGATTTCTTTAGCCTTTCTCACATCCCATGAGGTCATTACCTTGTGCATCTGGAATTCCTCCACTAAACGCAGCACAAACCACACCAAGTGAAGGCTAATGGATCAAACCGTTCTCTTCCCTCAGCTCTGGAAATATTACTTATGAGCGCCTCTCTCCACATTTACCGCATCGAGTTGGATGGCAAATTCTTGGAAATTGCAGAACATTTATAAAAAGTCTTTACCGTTTGGTAATGAGGCATATCATCCAGATGACTGACATTTAGTGTTTAGCAGGTAAAATTTTAAATCTTTCCTCTTGATTTCCAGTGCCAAACATGCCAAAACGCTCTGTCACTCAGAACATCTGTGAAACACTTCTGACAGCTCTGTGATCATGCTATAATCAACTGTAACCAAGTCATGGCTGGTCACCAAGGCTGGTTTGCAGGTCAAAAGTGCACACAAGAATTACAGCAATCATATCCGTAGGTCCAGGGTGGGGTGTTACGAGTTAACAAATGCTGTATTACTTATAAAATGTACTATTTTCGGGCACTACTTTTGTAGCTAATATACTGCACCAATATACAAAATTTTCTTTAGTACTTCTTAAAATTAACTTAAGAACTTAAATGTACACACTATTTTGAGACACCATACTAGAGTAGAACTTTACTTTTAATAAGTATATTTGTAGCATAACATTACATAACTTTTTTTTTTTACCAGGGATCTAATTTATTCTGTTTTAACCTTTTTTGCCATTTTACCCTTTGGGTACACACTCTGTCTGTCTGTTTTGGGGGATGGACTGAGCCTGTTGACTAAGGGTGGATTATATATATTTATTTTTCATTATATGAACATGAACTTTTCAACTCTTATGAATGTTTTCATGATGACTTTGTTTGAGGTTAACTCCTAAATTGAACGAAATAACATTCTGCAGAATTCTTAATGCTTTTGTTTTGTTGAGATTAGCTTTACTGTTTTACACTTGGGGTGTTAACTTTTGGCATTTATTATTTAAACCCAATTGTTTGTCATTTTTGTACCCCGTAAAGATCAAAGTAAGTTCAAACCTTGTCCTACAGAAATAAATCACAGAAAACGCTAACACTAACCTACACCTAATCATCACTTTATATACATTTCCCAAATTGTCTCATTAATTGCTAAAACACAACTTCTAAAGAGGATTCTTAAATGGGATCTGGCAACACTGCGAATTCTGCACCCGCACCCTCGTGGCTCAAATCAATCCCCGCCATTTTACACTAAACTGCCCAAACTTAATTATATACACGGATGCCAAGATGAGTTGTATGAAAAACTAATCAGGCATTCAGGGAACGTTATTTGGGAATATTATTTTTTATATGAAAAATATACAGAGGTCCTCTGTGACCTCATAGCTGGCTACGGTCATGACAGCAATGTCATCCTATATAAAACACCTGATTCAAATCAGCTTGTTAGTCGGTTATTAGGGAGACACACAACATTATGCTTGTTCAGCTTCAGTCGAGCCACACAAACCGATCAGCGTGTGACATCCTAGTACCACCCAATGAAGCCAATTAAAAAGTGATTTAATCTGCAATTCATCGACTGGCCGCTTGAGGCTGGCTCCAAAAGCGAGTCAATTCCCTTAGACCTCCATGTTAAAATGTCCAAGAAGAAAATAATATGTTAACAGCCTGGTACAAAACGTATTTTTGGTCTGTGTAGCTAATTTTGCCCTTCATGACAACTCTGAGGGGGTGAATTTTTTTGTAACTTATCCGTTTATATTATATTAAGCCTTTAAGTTCTGCATAATTAAGGGCGTGGCCGCTTGAGTGATGGGTGACCAGCCACTGCTCTCACTAATCGAGCTAGGCGGGTTTGGTTTCAGCAACCAGCCACCTCAGCTTCACACGTGTCCCTCCTCTTTACCCATTTTTGGTTATCCGTGAGTGATTCGCAGGGTGACGCGCGGGTAAGATGGCGACGGCAGGCAACGCCTACTTTAAGCTTCAAAAATGATCTTCATAAACCAATGGGTGACGTCACGACACTACGTCCATATTTTTTTACCGTCTATGGTACCACCACAGCGATTTAAAAGTAGAGGGCTCGATATGTTTTCAGATCTATTTTTGCAGTACTGGATGTCACACACAGATCAGTATGGATGGCCCTGCATTAAGTCGAGCAAAAGTGGCCCAAATCACATCTAAGACACCTCTAAAATAGAAGCTATATACCCATTATTGGTATCTGTATCGTTAAAACATGTGGCATCCATTACAGTGGCACAGAGAAATAAGTATGGGAAGCAACAACTGTGACGCATATTATTTTTTAACGCTAAATGACTTTTGCTGTTGTAAGGTATCACCCACAAGCCCAACGACAGATACAAGTGGAGTGGGTGAAGGGGTCTCGTGTTCGTTCCTTCCTCAGCGCTTCTAGAAGAATAATTCCATATCAGGATTATTTAAAATTCTTTTGACCTCTGTATTTAAATTATAATCTGACTCCAATTTAATATAGTAAGAATTTAGTGCATTATTCCAATTATCTGTTGATCATAATTTAGATATTTGATTATTTATAAATTCCCATAGTCTTAGTTATTCGTTCATTAGGGACCCAGTATCGCACAGAGTATACGCCGGCCGTTGCGTATATCTCACGGACACAAAATTGTCAGTCTGATCCTAGTCAGAGGTTGCCGGGAAAACTAATATTTTTATGTCTGGCCGCTCCATGCTTGCTCCGATCATAAAAATAGTTACTTTAGTTTAGCGCTCATGCAACTTGCTAAGGCAGGTGATAGACAGAAATCTGAGAGTTTTAATGAATGTGCCCCATGCTCCATTCGACCATCAAAACACCAGTGTGTTCATATCCTGACAGAATAATCTTGCGGTAATACCAGACTCCTTCTAATCTACTAGTCATAATAATTTCTGAAAGAATTAAAATAAATCAATACAATTTCTGAAGAATTAAAATGAATCAATTATAACAATTTATTATACCAGGCAGGTTCCAGCTTAAAGAATATCATATAATACAGAATATGATTCAATTCCAATTAAAATGATCAACAGTTGCAAAAGTTACAAAGTCATACCTGGCAATAGACACTCTGGCTACAGAGTACTTCTATCATGAATATAATACACCTAAAATGGTGTAGGAAGATTCTTGTTAAAGATTTCTTCCATGATGTCTGAATACACACACCCAAAGTGTGGGGAAGATTCTTGCTAAAGAATACTTCCATAATGTCTGAATACACACACCCAAAGTGTGGGGAAGATTCTTGCTAAAGAATACTTCCATAATGTCTGAATACACACACCCAAAGTGTGGGGAAGATTCTTGCTAAAGAATACTTCCATAATGTCTGAATACACACACCCAAAGTGTGGGGAAGATTCTTGCTAAAGAATACTTCCCAGAGTCTCTTGCCAAGCCACCTTATATACACAGAATGAGACAAAGAATAATAAAATCTCAAAACAGGATTTGGTTGGTCGGTTCTCGTGACCTGAAGAGGAGCACCAAATGGGACTGTTAACCATCTGTAATCTAGATCTTCTCATGATGTGACACCCCTCGCAGGAGTACAGATTATGTCTTTAAGTTTTAAACTTTGATACACTTTCTCTTAGTATTATAGAAATTAGACCTTTTTAACCATCGCACCATCACCTTTAAATTGAAACCAAACATGAAGATGAAACCTTTGTAGCATCACAACATAGAATGAATATGACATTACATAGATTCAATAGACCTTTAGTGAACTGGAATGTGGGAGAGGAAGTCCTGAGTCCTGGTTATTAGCACCACCTGGGGATTTTATTGCTTTATGGGTATCTCCACAAGCAAACCCAATGCTGATCTCTTGAACGGCTACTACACTGTGAACTATAAAATGCTGAGAGGTTTACATAATAGGCACAACAAGTTCTGTAAACCAAGTTTTCATAGCCGTTGCTTGACAACCGCATCATATTCCTCACAGCTGCACGCTATAAAACCTCATGGGTTTTACGAAATGAAAAGGCCTTGCTTATGTGACTATTAAATGTCTATCTTACATATGAGCTTTGGGTTTCTGAGGGTAAACTGTGAATTGGCTAGTAGAGTTAACATGCATTTCTCTGGCCAAAACAACAATACTCAGTTGGTGCAGGAGCAAATGGATGAAGTAAAAGTGGGTGTGAGAATCGTTTCATATATTCTAACCTTCCGCCCAACTGCCAGCCCGTGGAGGTTCCAGCATGTCTGCTCTACTATTCTAGAAGACTGAATGGAGAACTACTGAGATTAATGTATTTCATGGCTGGTTTTAGTTTCATATAACAGTGCTGACCATGTGGAACTGATTCTATTATCAAACAGAAGAAATGACTGCAAAACTCATTCACATGAATCAACTGATATTAGAGCTCCGATCTCAGACCTAGCATAGCATTTCTGTGACAGATATGGCTTGTGTCCTTCTTTAAATGTAATCTAGGGGATTTTTTGCCCCATCAGGCATAAGAATTAGGTCTGATCGCTTGGAAAAGTTATAAAAGACCTCTCCTTAACAAGAAATATAATCTCAGCTACTGTATCATTTATGATAGTAAGACCAATATTCAGTGCATTCTTAAAATTAAGGGTGACACAAATGATTCATCACAGCAATGCCATTTTTGCTTCACCAAAGAACCTTTCTAGCAAAGTTTCTGAAAAGAACCATTTAATTCTTACCTTTATATAGTATAAATAACATTTATTCACTAGAAAAACCTTTTGTGAAACTGAAAAGTTATTTGGCTCCAGACACCCCTGCCTTCCATAAATGCTCAGATTTTGTATAAAAGCTAATCGTTTTGAAAAGCGCAGTGTCCC
The DNA here is from genome assembly GCA_025389145.1 of Misgurnus mizolepis. Taxonomy (NCBI): domain Eukaryota; kingdom Metazoa; phylum Chordata; class Actinopteri; order Cypriniformes; family Cobitidae; genus Misgurnus; species Misgurnus mizolepis. The sequence continues at coordinate 32,353,630 of JAIFKI010000009.1, read as the reverse complement.
TGATTGGCCAGCTTACCAGTACGTTGTGATTGGCATGAATACCTCTGACATTAGCCGGAAACGCTCCTTACCATGTTTAAAAGATTCTGTCACAAATTCACAATGCAGTACTAACAATAGTTCACTTGCAAGCTGTGAGTCTGAAGAGGGAGGAATTATGATAATGTCGGTCTTTACTACATCACCAATCCCAGTAAATAAACTGTTGCCTACAATCTGTGTGTTTGTTGTAGATTTAAGTTGGAAACCATAACTCGCATCATCATTTACTTTGGTGTTTGTACCTTTTGCATGACATTAACATGTACTAACACATACTTACACACCAAAGAAAATGTAAAATCATGAATTGGACCACAGTTGCTCTTTAAGACTGTAAAAAGGTGTAAAACATGTCACTGGGATGGTATCCTTTAGAAAATGTGTTAATGTGTGCCTTTTAGGTACATATAATATGTACCTAAAAGGCACACATTAACACATATGGTGTTAATGTGTTAATGTATTGGTGCCAAATGTGTACATTACAGTAATTTGTGACCCTGGACCACAAAACCAGTTATGAGTAGCATGGGTGTATTTGTAGCAATTGCCAATGTCACCACCAGGGGCTGGCTATGTTAACTTAAAGCCACGCCCCTTTGCAACTCCCACCTCGAGGAGGTCCCCAAAGCCAACCCAATGACCAGACAAACACGGGAAACAGGTAAGTAAAATTTAAAACAAGCTTTATTTGGTTTAAATACTTAAAAGAACTGGGGAATTGGGGAAAGGGGAAATTAAAACTAATAGGCTTCTCCTCCTCCCTCCAGGGAGACTGCAGCCACGGGCAGACAGGGGCAAGGGCAACAGGGGGGGGGGGCCAACCACCATAAGCCGGGGGAAAAAGGGAAACGTCAGGCTCCGGCCTGGACCCTGCTAACCGTGGCGCCCTCCTTCTTTCCTGGAGGCAGAAACAATTTCGGGGTGACTGGTAGGAGATTTTCCACTGTCTGTGTACCTTTCCTCGGTTCGGCAGGGGGTCCTCGCCCCGCGTGCCTTCACGTTCCCCGTCGTACGTCCACCCTCGTTCTTCTTGTTCCCCACAGGTGGTCACTGCGACACAGAAGCACTGTTAGCTTGGACTTTATGTATTCCTCACCGGCTCTGCTGTTTACAGCTCTCGGGGTAGGTAGCACGTTACACAGTCTGTTCTCCAATTGTTCACTTTCGTCTTCCTTTCTCTCCACAGGCGGCCACTAAGACACAAAGACACTGTTACTTGGACTTCGGGTATTTCTCACCGGCTCTGCTGCTTACAGCTCTCTGGGTAGGTATCACATTACACAGTCTGTTCTCCAATTGTTCACTCTCGTTTTCCTTTCTCTCCACAGGCGGCCACTAGGACACAAAGACACTGTTACTTGGACTTCGAGTATTTCTCACCGGCTCTGCTGTTTACAGCTTTCTGGGTAGGTATCACGTTCACAGTCTGTTCTTCAGTTATTCACTCTCGTTTTCCTTTCTCTCCACAGGCGGCCACTAGGACACAAAGACACTGTTACTTGGACTTCGAGTATTTCTCACCGGCTCTGCTGTTTACAGCTTTCTGGGTAGGTATCACGTTCACAGTCTGTTCTTCAGTTATTCACTCTCGTTCTTCTCTCTCTCCACAGGTGGCCACTAGGACACAAAGACACTGTTACTTGGACTTCGAGTATTTCTCACCGGTTCTGCTGTTTACAGCTCTCTCTGGGTAGGTATGGTTTCCTCCGTAGGTCAGCAGAGGGGCGAGGGTCACACACCACCTCACCGGGTCGAGCGCTGCCTTATCTCCACTGCCCGTAGGGCGATCGAATCCCGGACAGGGGCGCCCCTTTGTAGAGACCGCGGGGGCGGCGGACCCTTTCGCCTCTGACTCTGCGACAAAGACAGACACAGGTAAGTTTACACCACGAATATTTCCAATGTTTTACTCACAGTCACTGACAGCTCTTGGTCTGCGTTCCTTCGTACTCCGAAACAGCACACTACGTATGGTAACAGTAATTTCTGAGGTCGTTAGCCTCTCCGTCCTCTGCCCAGTAGAAGAAATGGATGATGCGGGGCTTCGTCTAACGGGACACACAGCAACCCACAGCAAATACACAGCACCACTCCAACGTGAAAAGCTTATTAATTGCAAAGTCTCACTCACCACACTATAAGTGCAACACACAAGGGAAGCGCCCGGTGTCCTCCACTGCGCTTGGGCTGAGATAGGGGCGATGGAAAATACGACCAAAATAAAGTCTCGTTGCTGTGGCTGTTTGGATTTACACTTCTAACGGCTCGCCCACCACACTATTGTAGGGGTAGGGCCGCCCTCCTTCTCCTGGAGGTTTCCAACGGTTACACAGGTTAATTTTTGCAAGTTACTCCACACCAAAAGGGTATACTCACAGCGGATAGCCTTTGTTTACGTTGTACAACAAGGTCAATTTTCTTCCTGCTTTACTCCTTCAAAAGTACTGGTTAGACCAAGGTTCCTTTTTACCCATAGGATTTTCCGTTTACTCCAGCAGGTCCACCGTAAACTACAACGAGAGAGGGAGAGAGAGAGAGAGAAATACAGACAGCCACCACGTCTAACAATGAGCACAGCTCCGTTCCTCAGCACACACTACGACCCTCAACTGTGATCTAACTGTGCTTTTTATACTCCTCTCTGTACTCCAGTTGTCCAATTGCCCGGCGATCTCTTTAACTAGGCACAGCTGTGCCCAATCGGCTGATTACAGCCTTCGCGAAGCTGCCGGATGTCCGGTGTTTCTGTTCTCCGGTCTGGACGGAAACATCCGGGCGGAACCAAACTTCCTCAACTTTTGGTTCCGCCCTGAAAGATCGTCACCCCGTGACACCAACAATACATTTTATAGGACAAAATTATTGATTTTTAATGCCAAAAATCATAAGGATATTTAGTATAGATCATGTTTCAGGAAGATATTTTATAAATATACGTATATACAGTAAATATATGTGTATATAAATGTTTTTATTATTAGTTATGTGGTGCTACAAACTACCTTTGGACAACTTTAAAGGCAATTTTCTCAGTATTTTTGCACCCTCAGTTTTTCTAATTTGTATCTTGTCTATTATTCTAGTCTATTAACATTAATGACACAGATTTAAGTAGGTTAATTGAGGTTACTGTTTCTTTAAGAGAAGCACAGACCTGTTTTTTTGCCTAATCTATACATAAACCTAAGACATAAACAAATGTTTTTACTGGAAAAAGAATACTGTGGAGATCATTTTGTTTGTATGTGCCCTGTCAAGAACAGAAAGATTTTATGTTTGCTTGCTTTCAAACGCATCTCTCCATGTGTGCACTACTACGAATTACAAACGGTCAGTGCTGGGCAGTAGCTTCACTACATTTTTCAGTAGCTTGGCGGTAGCTTAGCTACTTTCTAAATCAAATAGCTTTTCAGTAGCTAAGCTCTTTTTTTTGACCAATTAGTGAGGTAGCTTCCACACAAGCTACAATTTTCCAAACATTTTTATATAATGAATTTGAATTTGAGAATAAGCGCGTCAATTTGAATCGACACAGGACGTCATTTGTTCCGTATTTTCGAGTTGTGCAGCCTTCATTCATACAAAACATTACCACTCGCATTCTGTGAAGACTCGTGCTCTACCTCTGACTGGGTTATGTCACCAAGCCAAGCTAATATAAAAACATGTAATAAATATTACAATTGAAACTATTAATAGAATGTGCTTTGGCGGGTACCTCACAGACTCTGTGCAGGCTACCTGCTGCCTGCGGGCACCACGTTGGAGACCCTTGTGTTAAGATATGTCAGGGCCAAGTGTTTTTGAATAAAGGCAGCTCAAACATGCATTTTATTCTGGGAGTAGGATAAGTCCAGCAAACAGCCCCAAAATGTGAAGTACCTAGGCCTACATTATGCTTGTATTGCCTATAATTACCAAAATGATAAATTGAAACTGAATAAATAATTACATAATAAAACTGGTTAAAAATAAAAAAGTAGCTTGGATGTAGCTTGCTACATTTCCCGGGGGGTAGCTTCAGTGTAGTGAAGCTTCATTTAATGTGAAGTAACTGGTAGCTTAGCTCACTACATTTTCCAAGTAGCTTGCTCAGCACTGCAAACGGTGCAGCGTAAAAACGTTACGTTGATTTTCAGTGCTCTATTCCTCAAATGTATGTTAATGGACTACAGTATGAGACACAGTAGCGTAACTCTCTCTAAAGTTTAAACATCAAGTGTTCTGATCTCTGAAGGGCAGGTGAGGATCACATGACTTGAGCTGGACCGGACACATTCAACTGCATGTGCGTCCAGAGAGCTGCTCACTTTATGGGTTAAATTGTTTAAAATCACTTTAAATGTTAACATTTGCAAGCCTTTGAAACACGTGCAAATGATAAACTTGCCCTATTTCAATTTGCATATTAATCCGTGAATCGCATGCGAGCCGAACTGTGGGTCGATCACAGATCAACCGCGACCTGTCAGAAAACTGTAAAAAAAGTCAAAACATAACATACTTTTACTGATTTTATGGTCAGCGTTTCATACTACATAATGGCACACAGAAAGAGGTTTGGATATGGTAGAGCGTAATGTACAAATACTGCGGCTTATACTGAAACTGTCTTAGTCTTATGCCGCGTTCCAGGCAACCTGTAACCCATAACTCACGACTTCAAAACCACGACTCACGACTCTGAACTGGGAGTACATCGATCTAGTACGAGTTCATGGGTGGGAAGTCACGGGTTTGACTGCCGTTCCAGTGCACTTTCACCGGTAGAAGGTTGTAAAAACACGGGTTACAGGCTGCCTGGAACGCATAGGGTCGTGAGTCGTGGTTTTGAAGTCGTAACTCACGAGTTTAAAAACCTGCCTGGAATGCAGCATTAGATATTAACAGACCTCCACAAGGTGTCACTCCACCTGCAGGGTATAATCAGCCTGTCTGTTGTGTTATTTCAGCGCTACTGATTTTGGGTTGTGTACAGTCAAGGAAGGGCAATATTTTCAACCCATTATCACGAAATTACGTAATTATAGTCACATAATTGTGTGAGTGTTTTCCGTGACACTGACACGTTTTTCCGCCTTTTTGTATGAACATGTCACGTATTTCTGTGAACTTGTCACTGTCACGTATTTGTTTACATAAAATGACATCCTTACCCAAACCCAACTCTAACCCTAATGCCAGGCGACAATATTGAAAAATCATAAATTATAAAAAATAAATAATGAAAATAAACCAATACTTAAAGTGATATCCTAACGCAAACACCAAATCTAACCCTAAACCGAAGTATCAATGGTTTAAAAATATGACAAAACAGTTGTGTAACAAATATGTGACAGTGACACATAAACAGAAATACGTTACATGTTCACGCAAAATGGCGGAAAAACGCGTCAGTGTCACGGAAAACACTGACAAACTTACATGACTATAAGTACGTAATTTCGTGATACAGTAATGTAGATACTTGTATTTCAAATACAAAATTGAATGGTTTTTTAGAATATTGAAAATTTGTAAGGAGTCTACATGATGACATCATCGAAATGCTGCCTCTGATTGGTGCCTACTGATGCACAATGGTGAAGCTATAAATCAAATACTGATGGAAGGTTTGCCAAGACATTTAATATTCCCTTGTAAAAGTATTTTTTTAGTATTTTCAAAATACAGTAGTTTAATTTGATACATGTTGTGGCTGCTGTATTTGGTAGTTATTTTGATACTTAAAACTAAGGTACTTTGTATTTAAAATTTTAAAATAAATGATGTATCTTTGCCCAACCATGTGTACACTTTAGTTTTTCATACACACTCATTTCACATCCACATTCTGCCCCCTGGAGGATAAGTGACACAACACAGGATCTGAACATAAGAAACTGTGTATTACATTAACGTAAAAAACATCCAGATGAATGAGTTTATAAATGAACCACAGCAAGAAATCATTAAAACCTACATTCACGGTAATACAACAGTAATATTTTAAATACAAACTTTCAAACGCACTTGTACAGTAAAGCGCTTTGGATGTCCATGGTCTGAGAGCACTACTGTATATAAATGCAGTCCATTTACCATTATACATTCAAAAAAAATAATGCACACAATTGGAAATAAAAAGAAAAGCATAAAACACCACAAGGTGGAAGCAAAGAGCTATAAATGAAAATGTTGGACTATTAGCTCAACCCCAAGCACAGGGTTGCCAAGTCTGTGGTCTTCTTGCGGAAATGGGCTAATTTTAAATTGTTGGCGTGGGTTATTTATTTCCCACAGGTATAAGTTGAAAGGATTTAGTTCATTAGCTGTCAATCCTTAAGTAAGATGATTTCATTTATGGAAAAAAGACAAAATACAAGAAACTGTGCAATACATTACAGTGACTGTAAAATATGTATTTAAGGTAAAGACATGCTGTGAGTTTTGGTATTCAGGATAGGATAATTGAGCTTGTAATAATGCAGATCTGGCAACCCTGCACTCCAGTTGTGAATCTTACGCAATGAGTGATTTTTGTGTCTCAGTCAGTGACATAAAAACTGTAAAAACTGTAAAAAGTTAATTCATAATTTATTTGATTCATTATGAAGACTTCAAGCTTTATGAAGGAAAAACTTCCAAGATATTTCCAACATCAGTCAACTGAATTAATGGTTTGTTTTAAAGTGCAGCTGTAAATACTCATCTGTAAATAGACTTTACAGAATTGCTAAAAAATTCTGCTCTTACTTATTCAACCTCGTCATAACTCAACCTCAAATAAACAATCTTGACAGACCACAAATGTTTATGAGACATGAGAGAACTAATGGTACTCGATGTGTGAAAATGAGAGCTATCAAGGGAAAGATCACATTTATATTTACATTTATTCATTTTGCAGACGCTTTTATCCAAAGTGATACAAATGAGAGAGCATTTAACATTTTGCCTAGGGCCCAACAATAAACATAAATATGCAGTCTGTTTCTCAATTATAGATAAAGTAAATGATTTCATAAGAAGAAGAATATAGTGCACAAGTTCAATAATAATTTTGTTTTTCATATTTGTTGTATTTCTTGCTCAAAATGATTTATTAAAATATTATTATTAAAGTGCGCTCCACAATAATGATGCCTAAATTCTCCTTTTTAGTTCCGCTAAAGGATACAATTGAAGTTATTGACAATATATTTAGAATGAACTGACCCTGAAACGTATGACTAAGAGGAAGATAAAGAAAAATCCTGGCCAGCAACATAATCTCTGTTACAGAATCTGTCTGTGTGATCTTTCATGTTGCAATCTCCCTGTTTTCAGGCTTGTTAAACATTACATTTCAACATGCATACAAGAGTTAATTGCCTGCAAAACTACAAAAAAATAAGCATCCAAAAAAATAAATGGAATTCAAACTATTTCCATGTTGCCAGATCACAAAGGCGGCAACACACTGGATAAATGTGTGTATCCTTGAACGTGAAGAAAAACCTGGCATCAACCAGCAATGCAAGATTGATGTCAGTGGCTGACTTGTGCCACGAGGCCTGTCCAGGTCTAATGAAAAGTGAAGGATTTTTTCAAGGTGGACTCTTCAGAGGGCCGGAGGTGTCCGGACAGACAGCCGATAATGTGGAAGAAGATGAGGAAATCATCAGAGAACTCACTAATCTCTCCATATTACAGCCCGGAGAGACGGCACACAGGACCAGATGCCTCTATAGTCCGGCTTTTTGTGTCAGATAAATGTGACAGCCCTGGGCTTTCACCATAATGGCCTCTCTAAGGATAAACTGTGTAGTTTTCCAAAGCCATCAACAAAAGTGTCCCCGAAAGTGGTGATTGTTATACAGGTAAAAATAAGTATGTATTTTTATATGGTAAAGGTTTTTTGTCTTTAAAAGCATTTTTGTCTGGAAAACCCTTTGAATTATGAAAGTTGTATAGTTTTGTATACTATTGTATACTATTAGTATTCAAGGCACGCCGCTTGGACCTTCACATTTAAGGCACTTGAGATAGCATCACGGAAGGGTGATTTTATGAGGTTGATATGCAGCAATAAAGTGGAGAGAAGCAGGTGAAAGTAAACAAGAGGCTAGATGTATTTAAAAACCTCTTACACTCTGAGGCTATTTTGTGGATTTCCTCCTGGATTTGGCCTACCCAATTTCAAAAGCTTCCCATACCCACATGCAGAGGTGTACATACAAAAGTTTGGTATCATTTTACAGAAAATCCTTTGAAATTACATAAAACACTGTTGAATGTGCCAGACATGGCTGTATGTGATATCAGTCCTTTAATAAACACAAAAATAAATAGGCGCTTTTTGATGTTTTTTTTTTCTAAAGTCTGTATTTAAAAGTGTATAACTCTGGCCCTGAGTGGTAACGAAATTTGCAGAGAGTTTTGTTTGATTTCAGCAATTGTCAGCTTACACAGTAAAAATGATTTTTTTCTCTATCATAATAAATGCAAAAGTTATTTGATTCCAAATGAAGGGAGGAATAATACCCTTTTTGTATACAATTTCTGCCTAAAACATTTGAAGTGCTCCCATAACCACATACAGTGGAATAAATGCAATATCTTTATATCATTTTCCAGAAAACCCTTTCAAGTTACATAAAAAGCTGCTGTTTGTGACAAATAGTGTTATTTAAGTTGTTTTTCATATGATGAAACACCAAATTTTCTTTTTTATGTTGTAAACACTGTCTTTGAAAGTGAATAACTCTGGTTCTGTGTGGTCTAGCAGACTGCAGACAGTTCTGGTTGTTATCAGCAGGAGACAGTAACCCCCCCCCCCCAAAAAAAAGACTGATCTCTTTAGCATGTCGAATTCAAAAGTTATTCATATTTTACTGAAGGGTGTGAAAATAAACAACAATTTGGTTCACACAACCAAATAAAATGCTATGAATGGACTCATTTTTTAGAGTAAGACCTAAAATAAAAGATGGTGTATCATTTGTGGCTATCTGTGCTATCTGAGGCAGTTCACGCTCAAGTTTCACATATGTTTACAAAATATTTTTTACCTCATTATTCATTCGACAAATGTTGGATATGTGAAAATAATAGAACAAAAAACAAAAACGATGTAGTCTCATTCCTGAGAGTGAGAGCTTTCATTTAATATAAGACTTGCCCATGTTTGTCATATTTGAAAAATATGAAATATGTGAATATTATATCATATCAAAAAATTGGGGGGGGGTAGTGTAAATTAAGTGTAAATAACTTTCTTACAGTAAAACATATCTCAAAGTGATGCATATCCGCAGAAAGTAGAGATTCTAAGCTTTCAAACAGTATCTCATATGTGGTACTGGGTCCATGACAGACCATTAAAAATTAAAGGAATATTTTATATTAAGTCATAATAAGTCATTTTGGACCCTGTACAGGGTCCGCAGACTTAAGCCGCCTTTCCACTGCACACGACAAACGACGGCCGATAAGCCGGAAGTCATTCATTTCCTATGGAGAGTCGCAAAGGGGTTGCGTGAGGTGCCGACCATCTGCGGATGCGTAAATATCGGATCCGTTTTGAGCGTTGGATCCGTTAAAAAAATTTGAACTTGTGCGACTAAACCGCATGCGATATGACGACCGGAAGTTATGTATTTTATTGTATTCCAATCACAAACTGTGGGTGAGGTGAAAATTATTAATCCTTTTGGTTTAACTTTATTAGTAACACTAAAAAAACACTTTTGATAACTGATAAGTAATACATTATTAATTTAATTTGTGTATGTTATTATTTTAATCTTGTCTTTATATGTTCTTTCCCAAAAATATTGTCAATCTTTGTCGTATATGCAAAGCTGTTTATTGTTTTTATTTATTTGCGTTCATTTATTTTTTCCGCCATGGTTAACATATTAGAATGAAGCCTCTTGTGCTGGAATCAGCTTCTCTCCCATATACGATTAAACTGAAACTTCATTACGACTACCACTAGGGGGAGAACTCCGACTGTCCGTATGTCGTGTGCAGTGGAAAGGCGGCTTTAGACCAGAAGAACAGGATTAATTTTTATTTTTTAATTTTCAAACCAGCATCACCTACATGATGCTTAATTCAAACTGTCCTGTAAGTGGCCTTGGATAAACGTGTTGTTCGTACTTAACACATCAGCAAAGTACATTATTTTTATTATGTTAAGAAGGACCTACAGCACAAACAGAGACATGGCGAGAAACCGAGTGCAAGTGATGAAGATCAAAAGAAAACAGGTGAATGCAGAAGGGAATGCATACCTGAAACACTGACATTCTACTTCTCCGGCCTGTTCTCCCATAAATGCTGTTGTCATCCCGGGACGCGGGGGCAATTAATCTTTGAGAGGCAAACAACACAAACCCACCGACACAAAAGCTATCAAGATGACGAGACGAGGCAGTTCAATATACCACATTTTCATTGCTATCAAGTACACAAATAGCAGTGATAAACTTGTTCAGGCTGAACAGTAACAGATTGCCACTGTGGGATTTTGTTGATATGTCCGTAATTGAGATTTTCAGTTTTACAAGATGAGCCGTAACACGCATCTGTTTGTTATCAGAGCAGAGACATAGTATCCAGGGACAGCAAAGAATAATGTAGATTCAGAGGTATTAGGTGTTCAATACAGACTGATATGTAAAGCTCTAGAGACTGTGACATCATGGTGTATATAAAAATAGCATGACTTTTCTGCTTTCCTTTGATGGCGAGCTTTATACACCAGACTTAAAAGATATTTCAATCTAAATGAAGAGAGCTTTAAATAAGATATATTTTTAAATTATATACATACTGTATAAAGCATATAAAGGCTGAATTCAGGTAAGTGAAGATATTGACAGTCATCTCAATGTGATAAAGAGTCACAGTTTACCTGAATTCACCCTATATAGTGTTCACTATTTTGTCTGACATACTATTTATCCTATAGTCTCTGCACTCTTTTAATTCTTTTTTTTTCAGATGTGTAAAAATGTAGTTGTTGTTGTGTTATTCAGCTATAACTCAAAATGATACTGGCTATTGTAAGATAAAGAGAGAATGATTCAATACTAAAGAGAGAAAGTCTGGCCTGGACTCAAATGTGGTTTAACCACTGTTTATAAGTCTGTCTATGTTTATGTGTCTGTAACTGCTGCTCATGTTTGCATTTACATTTAATCATTTAGCAGACGCTTTTATCCAAGTGACTTGCAAATGATGTAACAATGGAAGCAAATCAAATCAACAAAAGTGCAACAATGCGTAAGTGCTCCTCAACTAGTCTCAGTTAAACTAATGCAGTACACTTAGCCATAAGCATTTATTTTTTATATATGGAAAGATGTTGAAAAATGTCAGGTGTCGAAAAAAGAGATGTGTCTTTTCTTGATTCTTGAAGATGGCTAACAACTTGGCCGATCTTGGTCCAGAAACAAGTGCGTGAGAGGGATTTTGTGGATCATTGGGTCGCCTGGGAACCATAGCAGTTCTGTCTTTGCGAGGTTCAGCTGCAGGAGATGGTCCTTCATCCAGTCAGAGATATCACTCAAGCATGCCGAGATGCGAACGTTGGATCATTTGGTTGAAATGAGAAATTGAATTGGGTGTCATTAGCATATAATGATAAGAAATGCCATGTTTCAGTATGACAGAACCTAATTTCTGCCATGTAAACTGAGAAGAGCAATGGCCCCAGTACTGAGCCATGAGGCACCTCTGTATTGAAATGATGAGACTTAAAGACCTCACCACTCCAGGACACCCCAGAACGATCTACCTGAGAGGTAAGACTCGAACCACTGGAGTGCTGTTTCAGAGAATCCCTATTTCCTGAGGGTTTACAGGAGAATGTCATGGTTAACTGTGTTGAAAGCAGCAGGCCGGTCCAACAGGATGAGTACAGAAGATTTAGAAGCTGCTCACAGTTTAGAATACAGTCTCAGAGCTTCAATGACAGAGTGAATGGCAGTTTCTGTTTAGTGGCCCCTTTTGAAGTTGCTATCCAGGAGGTTGTTCTGTGAAAGATTGGAAGAGAGCTAGTCAAAGGCAACACACTCTGTTTGATAGTCCAACATGATCCGCTTCGCTTCGTGCACTGGTAAATCACTACTTCTTAGGGCGTATTGCTTTATTTTACCCTTATCATCCGACCAGATATTGTAGAGTATCACTTAGATATTGCAAATATTATATATTCAATCAATACGACATAGAGCATCACTGAACCATTGAACTATGTTGACTATGTTCGACCAATGATAAACCAGGGGTTGAGAGTTTGAAAAACCTCATATCATTTCTGACATTTCATATGGTGATGTTAATAGAATAGAAATATAAAAGTGCAAAAAAGGTAACTACTAAACTAATTCTCTTTGGCCATGAGAGTTATTGCAAACTTCACCACACAGAATTTGATATTTCTGAAAAACTCATTCTTTAAGCTGTTTTATAAATAACCAAGCAAACACACAATACCACCAAAATCTAGTTATTCCTCTTTAATTTATGATCACAGTGTTTGTTTGAACTTATTAGCTTGTTTTCCAGCGGCCCGTCAGTTTCACCTTGCCTCAGTTCTCTTTATCAAACCTACAATACCGGCAGAGCACAGTGAATATTTCTAATAAGCCTCAAATCCTCTTGTCTCTCTTCACGAGCAGAGGCGCCGCATACGAGACAGGAAAATTCATACCAAATCAGAAATCATTATTTTTGCCCTTCAGAAGTGCAAAAACATAGGGCAGCAGGTTATCTGGCAGAAAGTAGATTGAATTTTACTACTATTATTTGAGTGTAGGTGTGACAGAAAGATACAGAGAAAGATAGGGAACTATCAGTTCAACCTCTTCTGATACCCAATACCTGAGCACAACGCATAAATAAGAGATGGACAAATTGCACAAATGTTTTATCTTGTACCGCCTGCACTCCATTTCGAATAATCAAACCAAGGTCAGCTCAAAGTTAACATATGCGCCAGATGATAAAAAGCAAAGATTGTGATCGTGACCTTGCGTTCTTATACGTAGCATATTTTATTTGAGTGTTCTCATAAAGCTGTTACATAACATGCAATCATGTGTGGGTGGGAATGCACTTAGTGTTTCCTCTGTTCATTAGTGTACATTTCTGTCATTAAAATGTTTTATTTGTTATCTCTTCTTTGTTATGTGACTCTTTGACCCTAACTCAGTGGATGGAGCATATAGAGTTGCAGAACTAACATGTTTGGCCAGGATCTATGTAAGGATTTTGAGGTCAGCGAGATATTGTCCTGCCCTCTTCAAAAAACAGTCTGCATCTTTGACAGATGGGTCTACGGCCAAGAGTGTATTTTAAGTAAACCCTATCAGGGAAAGACTAATTAAAGTGACACCAAGTAATTTCAGGGACTTCTTGCTTTTGTGTTGTTCTTTTATTGTGTGTTAAACTAAAGCACAGTGCAGGCTATAAATCAGTTTTCATTTGCAATAAAACCTATGACCTTTGTGGAACTAACACAACGATCTACCAGTTAAGCTACATGAATATATTTACTATGGTACAGTACAGTACTTATACACATGCCAAAGAATCAGCTTTGTACCACAAGTTGCATGCATCTTAACACAATAATTATATTTTTGTGCACCAAATTCTCTTTCTTGAGGACAGGTAAAACATTTTAAGGTCACATTACTGTTACATTTTTATGTTTTGTTTTTTTTTGTACTGTTTGCATTTAGGAAAGCAATGTAGATCATTTCAATGCATTTTCTAAAGCCTGCAATGTTTAATTTTATTCAGCATACATAACAGTGTTTCAGGTATACCCCTAACCCATGCACAAACAAAACAATAAAATTTAAAGCTGGAAGGCAATAATTTATCATTACCAGCCACTATGCTGAAATGCGTATTTGACTGTAGCAAAAGGAGGCAATATTTTCCCTTAAACTGCAGCAATTTCTCCTGTAACTCTTTCTGTGCTGCAGTCAACCTCTCCTAAGAGGATGTGAAATGAGTATTTTCCACCTCCTCACGGCACTAGCAGGAGAGATGCCCGTGAAGGATCAAGTCAAGTCCTCGGGTCTATCTATGCTAACCCTCTGTGCTACTGGAAATGGAAAATAAAAATTGCCCATGCAACACAAGCTCACCTCTATAAATTACAGTGTGAAAAACATAATTTATCGTCTGCTTGCGGATAACCCTTTTCAGCTGACTCTGAAATCACAGCGCACATAAACAGGCTGCATAAAAGGGCTACGGCCGCACCCGAGAGAATGCATTACACCATGAATCAGTTTATTAACGTCGGCTGGTGGCACAATGCCGGCGGAGGTGAATTTATTCATTCGTAAAGATCTGTTTACGACGTTTATCTACACCATGATGCCAGACCACTAAAATGTAACAAACGATGAAAACATAAAGATATGCCATAAAGAAAATTAATTAATTCCAAATGTAGTTTGACCCAATGTAAGGCTGTCGAATTTAACATTACAAGAAAACATAAATAGCTTATTACTGGATTTATGTTTAACCATGTTGTTATTGCTTTATAGCTTTAGATTTTTTTACTTTGTATACATTGTTTATTTCAATAATTATTAATTTTTTTTTCTCAGTCTGTTTATTTATTTATTTTTCTGACAAAAAAGCCTCCCGTGCAGGTGTTGAAAATAAGCATGTATGCGTAAATACTCAAACAAAGCATATGTAATTTTAATGTGCATGTCAAGTAAAAGCTCCACAATGAGTTGTCTTGGGAGGCTATTTTTTTTTTACATTTTTAAACAGGCAAAATGTCAAAAGGGTTTAAGTGTTGCCGAATAAAACAACTGTCATGGACTAAACGGTTACGCGGCGGGTGTTGTGTCAAAGTCTGTTCCCACTATGTTTCCCTTTAGTAGTGTTTTTTTATCATTTTATCACATTATACATTTATTCTTTATATACATTGAAAGTTTTAATGGCTACTGAAGTGTACATGTGTGCATTAATGTTATGTATCTTTATTGTTCTTTATGGTAAGTCAAATAGTTTTACTGTATGAATCATATTATATGTATAATATATATTTATTATGTATACAAACATAACTTTTTAAAACAAACAGTATAATGTAATAATATGTTAAAAGCAGCCGAACCTAATATAAAACTGTCAAATGTATGAAATATTTAATAATTTGTATTGTAGAATACATGATATTGTTGCTTTTTAGTATAACCAATTCAGGTCTTTAATCTTTCTAAATAAATGATAAATGTAATGTGATGAAAACGCTATAAACATAGAGGGAACAGACTTCGACGGGGAACAAACACCGGCGCCATCTTTGATTCATTAGTTCTGATACCAAATAAAGTCAACTGCATAAATAGTCCTCTATCCATTGCAAACATATTTTATTATAAGTCTTAAAATGTTTTTTTAATGATTTTTAAAGACTGCTGCACAGTGGCGGCGATAGCGTTTTGCGCTCAAACAAAGCTAAGAGAGAGCTTACGAATGGTCCAGACCAACCTTACGAAAGTGTGACTTTTAAAAGATATACTTATTGTACTAACGTTTTGGGAATCGTGCCATAGAGTTTAGAGAGAGGTTAAGGAATAGGTTAAGAACTACTTAGCGATAAGAACGTTTTGGGGAACCGGGCCCTGATCTTTGTGATGAGTACATTTTCCATTGTAGCATGCGTGCAAAAGTACAGTTCATGCATCCCTGCTGAAAAAACCAGCATGAAACCAGCATGGACCAGCATGGGAATTACGCTGGTCTATGCTGGTTTAGCTGGTGGTCACAGCATACCTGCACCAAAACACAACATATGTAGGCTAGTGACAATGCCCCAGAATTTTTAAGATACCCCTACCGGAGGTAGAACTAAACCCAATTATGTTTTTCCTCATCTCTAAGGTCTCCCATATATGAAATGGATTCTTGGCTCAAAATATTTTACTGCTAAGATTGTTAAATTAATAGATATTGTTATACACCCCAAAACAAAAAAAAGAGTAAAATATAGCCTGTCCGTATGGAGGTTAAGGCAAATAAACTAGTGCAGATCAATCCCACAAGCTCTGAGAGCTTTGAAACTTGACATGTTTGTAGTCAAGAAGTTGCTTTACCTACCAGAACAGACTGGATGTGAATATCTTGATGTATGGAAAAAACAGAGACATATAAACACATACCTAAAATAAGCGGACATATACAAATTTAATATCTATGCAGAATGTTTTCATTAACTTTGTGGTTGCTTTGCCATGGATTATCATAGAAACATATATGATGGCTTGTTGGAAAGGTGGGGTTGTGCTGAATCTGGCAATACCAAATTTGTAAATAAAGCATGACCAATCAGAGTGTTCTGTCACTTAATGTATGACGTGTCTAAAATGAACACACAAAATATTTAAGATTCATGATACATTTAATAACGATACATTTTATAAGGCACAATATACTATATGATTCCTATGAAACACAGATCAAATTGAATCATGTTAACATTGAAATGCAACACCTTTCTTAAAATATGTATATCCACTTTTATTTATATTGTTAGCTTTTGTCTGTCCAGGCCAGCAGAGGGCAGTAGAGCACTCACTGCTTACTTCACCCCATTGGTGTGATCATTGATTAGATAAGAATAAGATATTAGTGTTATGCTAATGGTTGGATCTAGCTGTAGCTAGCTACTTTATTGATATCTTCCTAACCAGACAGGTAAATAATTACAAATATTATGTCATATGAAAAGGCTGACCTAGCCTAATACAAGAAGCTAAGTAGCTAGTTGTATAAATTACTTAGTATAAATTACTTAATGTTGCATGTGTAATTCAACTTGATCTGCATTTCAATGAAAATTCTGAAATGTATATAATTTTTCCTTTTCACTAGTCTCTTGAATTATGGAGAATGTCTTACAGACATTGGATCCAAAGCTTTGTATAATTTGTGGGAAACAATTTGAAAAGGGCAAGAAAAAAGATCCCTATGTCCAAAACCCCACAGTAGAAGGCCTCCAACGCATACTTAACCTTGCTCAGCAGAGAGATGATGATGTCCATAAAACTCTGGCTCCATATACAGATGACATACTTTCCTCCAAAATCAAAGTTTCATATCATGTATCATGTAGAGCGAACTACTGCAGTAAGACAAAAATCAGTGAGCAGCAGCAAGTTGCAAATGTTGAGAGTGAGAGCACATCTGCACCAAGAAGGCTGAGTAGGGCTGATACAACATCATTTGAAATACGGAGAGATTGTTTCATTTGTGGGAAGGCCAGCTCTAGACCAGAACCTCTGACACCCATTTCGACTGGTACAGGCACAAGTACCAGAGACAAGGTCCTTCGGGCAGCTTCTGAAAGGCTTGATGAAGATGTACATCTTCGAATTCTTTCATGCCCAGATCTTTTTGCATATGATGCCAAATACCACAAAATGTGCCTTGCACACTACATCTCGGAACGAAATATAGCAGCTGCCAGACGAAGAAAAGAAACAGAAAAGCAGACCAGTGTCTATGACAAAGCCTTTATTAAGCTCACTGAAGACATTGATAAAACAGTATTGTCCAAATATATGAAAGTGAAGACACTCACCTCTTTGACTGATAGCTATGACAACATACTAAAGACCATTGCTGAGAAAGAAGGTGTGTCCATAGTTCAACACAAGAAATATAGATCCTGGAAACTAAAGGAAAAGCTGATACAGCATTACAAAGACAGGCTTGTATTTGTTCCACGTCCAGGACAGTCAGATCTGATCTGCTCAGAAAGTATGACCATAGGTTATGCACTGAGGGAAGCTGCTAAACTCACAGAAATAACAGTAGACAGTGAGACAACATTTCCACAGACAAGTCAGAGTCTTTCCGAAATCCAAATATTACACCGGGCTGCAGACATATTGAGGAAAAGCATGGAGCAGATAGAGCATGACAGTCAATCATATGTCAGCAGTGACCGTCTATCACGTCTCCAATGCAGCAAGTATGTACCCAACATCCTGTATGACTTTGTCAACTGGTGTGTTGATTCAGATGCCCACAGAGATTACCAAACATGTGATGATGACCCAGCTTCAAAGGACAATCTCTGTATTATCGCAATCTGTCATGATCTCATTGGACAGAGCTGTCACATCCATACGCCAATCACACTGGGACTTGCCATTTTGATACATCATGAGTTTGGTAGTAAGACACTCATCAATGAGCTCAGTGCAATGGGGCACTGTGTTTCCTATACAGAGGTTAGGCACTTCCTCACATCTGTGGCAGCAGACCAAATATCAAGGACAGAGAGTGGTGTCTACATCCCAACTGGCCTCACTGGAGTTGCTGAACATGGAATTGTTGATGCAGCCATCGACAACTTTGACCAAAATGAAGACACCCTGGATGGGAAGCGTACAACTCATGCTATGGCGTCTGTTGTGTTCCGAAGAGGCCAAGTCTCCACAGCAGATAAATGCCTAGCACGGGTTCCACAGAGGTCCCTCACCACCTTAAACACGTTTGATATGAATGAAGATAAACTTTACAGGTACATTTGGTCCATTATTTTTTCTTTCATGTTATGGTATTTGCTTAGTCACATGAACAGCTGAAGATAAATACAAATTAATGTTCAAGATGAAAGTATGTTTTGATTTTTTAAAGTGATTTGATATTCAATGCATATGATCATAAGCTTATCCTCTCATTTCAATTGTGATTACAGATACATCAAATCTACAAAGCGACCCGAACCACCTGAACTTGCCCAACCTGAGTTACTGCACACAAATACAACAATCTCTAAAGCAGCTGAAGACAGAGATCTGGTATGGAAGCTGTCCAGAAATTTATTTGAGAATCAACAGCATGTCCCTGCTTGGTCTGCATTTAATGCCTTCACATCAGACACTGCTTGTTCAGTAGCCAGTGTTCTCTACCTGCCCTTCATAAGAGAATCACCCTCAGAATTGTCCACCATCTACACAGCTATGATACGACTTGTACAGCTTGCTGCAGAACTGGGACAGCACCATATTCTTGTGACAGCAGACCTTGCCATTTATAGTAAAGCACAACAGATATTGTGGAGCAAACCATTGCCCTTACAAGGAAAGATAACAATGAAATTGGGAGGTATGCATATCACAATGGCTTACCTAGCAAGCATCGGAAAGCTCTATGGCGATGGTGGACTGTTTGACATACTAACTGAGTCAGACGTGTATGCAGAGGGAACAGCTCGACAGTTGCTTCAAGGAAAACAGCTGGCAAGAGGAGTAAGAAGCATAAAGCTAACATCTGAGGCTCTGTTCAGGCTCTTCTGGCAAGCCATGCAATCATGGCTTGAAAAACAAGGCCTATGTGCAACGACTGAAGCACAAGAACAAATCCTACGCGATGTACAGCATGCATTTCATGGTAATGACAAGGCCACTGCTCAACAGCTCATCAGTGAAGTGGAGACTGAACTTCCTGAGATCCAGAAGAGAATCCAGATGTTCATAAATGAGGGAGTTAAGCAATCAGCAACCTTTGGATACTGGTTAATGTTCCTCAGTGGGGCTGATCTATTGCTAAGGATTCTTCGTTCGGAGCGTGAAGCTGACTTTCAACTTCACCTAAATTGCATGTGTGAAGTGATGCCTTGGTTCAGGGCTGCTGGCAGGACCAATTATGGCAAGTACATGCCAATCTATGTTGCAGAAATGAGAGCACTTGAACATGAACAACCAGAAGCATACACATTCATGCAGCAAGGTGGGTTTGTTGTTCGCCGGTCTGAGCATCGAAGCTTCAACTGTGTGCCTACAGATCAGGCACTGGAGCAAACCATTAATCGAGAAGGCAAGAGTCAGGGTGGAGTTGTTGGCTTCACATTACGAAAAGGAGCTCTCACAAGATGGTTGATGACAAGACATGTGACCACTGCATATGTGGATGCCATGAAAGAGCTTTGTGACACTGATGATCAGAGCCCGAAAGCACACAAGGAGCATGGAGCATCCAGAATGGACCGAGACGAAAGAGACATACAGAAGATAATGGAAGCTGTAGAGCAGAGGCAGAATCCCTTTGATCTTGATAGCATTCCTGAGGAACTAATCAACATAGCAAGTGGTCAGGTTGCATCTGAGAAAGTTGCAAAAGACCTCTCAAGCTTCCTCCAAGATGGTGCGAAGCAGAATGCCATCTTTATTGAACAACGTCTGGCAAAATCAAAAAGAACAAAGAGCTTCTGGGAGCCAGAGAAAAGAAACCAGTGTGCAACCTTCAAGGACATGAAAACATCAGTTGGAGTCAGCATTTCTAGAAAGGTTCACATGGACTCAGATGTGCTCTTTCGAAGATTACTGGCTGTCTCAAAGCAAAGAGAGGTGTCCTTGGAGACTGTGATGTCTCACGAACTCGCAGCTGTCCCGCCCTCTTTGTTTTATGATGATGGAAGCATGAGGAAGACAACAAAAGCTGACCTGGCCAAGAAACTTGAGGCTGTTGTTGAAGAGACACAGCAGCTGCCAAATGTTAAAGAACCATCAGCATATATCATTGATGGAATGGCTCTTCTACAGAGTCTCAATGAATCAGCCTTTCAAACGTTCAATGACCTGGGTGAGTGTGTCTGGAAAAAGATCGCAACTTTAATGGGAAAGGAAGTTAACAGCTGTGTCGTTATAGTGTTTGATAGATATGACCACCAACACTCAGTCAAAGATCTTGAAAGACAAAGAAGAGGCACCATTCACACCAGCAGACGAACACATATCATCACAGGACAAACAAATGTTCCAAACTACAGAAAATACCTCAGGATCAGCGGAAACAAGGCTGCTTTATGTAGCTTTGTCAGCACCTACATCGCCAGTACTGGGCCAACGAAAATTTCTTCAGGGAACACTGTCATCTTGGCAGGTGGCTTTGAAAATGGTCAGGAGGTTAAAAGGATTAGCAAGTCAGGCATTGACTGCTTGAAAGATCTTTACAGTGACCAGGAGGAGGCTGACACGAGGCTTGTGTTACATGCAATACACCTTGCACAGTCACATTCTCGTCTAATTGTCAAATGTGATGATACAGATGTACTTGTTTTGCTTCTGTACTATTCTAGCAAAGGGATGTTTGGATCCTCAGCAGTTTTTATGCACTCTGGACATGGCCTTAAGGAAAGACTCATCCCTATATGTTTGATCGCTCAGAAGCTTGGAGCAGTGCTTTGTGAGTGTTTACCTGCATGCCACGCTCTCACGGGTTGTGACACCACAAGCAGTTTGTACAGAATTGGGAAGGCCACTGCCCTCACAAGACTGAAGGCCCATCTTTGTGAGTTACAGGAAATGACCAAATTTGGACTCTCTGGTAGCCTGGAAGAGGCTTTACCTGTGGCAAGAAGGTATGTCCTCCTCCTGTATGGCCAAAGAAAAAAGGTGGATGGGCATCCTTGCACCAACCTGGATGAGCTGAGGTACACACTAGCATCTACTACAGATTTGTCAGCAGCAAATCTACCTCCAACAGAAGATGCCTTCCAGCAACATGTGCTGAGAGCCTTGTACCAAACAGCAGTGTGGCGTCACAGCCACCTGGCCAAACCTCTTCTCTGGAACCCAATTGGTAGAGGGTGGAGGCTCAGAGAAGATGGGTGTATTGAACCTGTGATGTTCCAGAAGGCACCAGCACCTAAAGAAGTTAGAGACATCACCCACCTTTACTGTAAAGATGGAAACTGCAACGATGCCACCAAATGCCAATGTCTTTCAGTGGGCTTGACCTGCACAGAGTTTTGCTCTTGCCCTTTCCCAGACTGTCCAAATATGACCCACTTTGTCACTGAAGACAATGTGGATGAGTGAGAGTGGTGTGTTGCAGTTATAACATCATGGGGGCTGACCTCAGAATGGCTACCAAAAGGAGTTCATGTTTCAAATGGTTGGTGCTAGAAAATAAACAGCCTGAGAAGAGAGTGATTATCCCCCCTCTGAGTATTTGTTTTGTTAGATTGCCATTTGTTTGATTTAAGATAGTAATTTAATTTGTATTTGTATTGTGAAGTTAAGTTTTATAGTTTTATTAAAAGCCTCATTAAGGTCAAACTGCATCCTGACTCCTGGTCTCCTTTTTGTGTTATGGTAAGGTGTAATCTTTTGATTTCAATCTTTGTATCCATATAGTACAAGGTGCCATATGAAATGTTTCATTATTAAATATATCTTATATTTGCATTTCTCAACATTATTCTCACCAATGATAATGGGCTTTGGACTAAATTATGTCAGTGTTCCATTTTCTTTCATTTTAGACACCTCATACATTGAATGACAGAACACTCTGATTGGTCATGCTATATTTAGATATTTGGTATTGCAGGATTCAGCACAACCCCACCTTTCCAACAAGCCATCATATATGTTTCTATGATAATCCATGGCAAAGCAACCACAAAGTTAATGAAAACATTCTGCATAGATATTAAATTTGTATATGTCCGCTTATTTTAGGTATGTGTTTATATGTCTCTGTTTTTTCCATACATCAAGATATTCACATCCAGTCTGTTCTGGTAGGTAAAGCAACTTCTTGACTACAAACATGCCAAATTTCAAAGCTCTCAGAGCTTGTGGGATTGATCTGCACTAGTTTATTTGCCTTAACTCCCATACGGACAGGCTATATTTTACTCTTTTTTTTGTTTTGGGGTGTATAACAATATCTATTAATTTAACAATCTTAGCAGTAAAATATTTTGAGCCAAGAATCCATTTCATATATGGGAGACCTTAGAGATGAGGAAAAACATTATTGGGTTTAGTTCTACCTCCGGTAGGGGTATCTCAAAAACTAAAGCACTTTTTGACCATTTGTCACTAGCCTAATGCTGGGATGACCAGCATGGGATGCTGGTGCTAATGCTGGTTTAGCTGGTGCTAATGCTGGTTTGTTGCTGGTTTAGCTGGTGCTAATGCTGGTGCTGATGCTGGTTTGATGCTGAGATAATAAAGTAACACTTTACATTATAAATGACAGATAAGGACAACACTTCATTATGTTTTATTCAATGTAAGAAACCAAACATTAACCTCAACCCTTCAGTAATGTGTATGCATGACATATAAATGACATTTATATATACAGTACAAAAGTGAAGTATAACATCTGAATGTTAATTTATATAGCTTAAGTCAACATTAAACATTGAAAATAAGGGAAATGTCCCGGGTTACTCGACAAAAATACGGGAAGATTTTAACATTTATCTTTCTGTTGCTATCCCTCTGCTCACAGAAAAAAATTAGTACTACAAAACTGCTGCATTAACTAAGTGAGTAGGTCGTACGTGACTTTGCTTACAGATTGACGTGAAATCGTGCTCTCACAACAACCACGCTGTTATCTTAAAAAGGCTCTTTATTCACTATTTTTTCATATGGAACCAAACTGTTAATAGTTCCGATTTTGTCCACATACCGGTCCCTGCTTCCCTATTTAACGTATCCCAGTAAATTCCACATCTTCTTTTGGGATTTCTCCCAACTCTGCTGCTTCTCCTCGTTCGACTTTCTGTATGTTTACATTCGCGAGGCCATCAACGTGGCCGCCGTGTTGCATTTTGGGACGTGGCGGCCATGTTGATGCCCAAGCGCTATATTCTTCTTATACCACGTTTACCACAAATATTGCTCTGGTGCCCATTTTTAAGACATTTGACAGTTTAGGCGTGTGTTTATTTAAAAATAATCAACACACCCATGGAACATTTCTCAGCCAGTCAGAATAAAGCATTTAATAGCCCGTGGTATAAGATTTAGTAAATCTATTATATTATAATCACTGTTCTCTCCCTCTAATTTTCTATATCCATTAATAGATTTTGATATACTAAGTGTTCATTTTCATGTACTTTATATTGTCTTATTTTTTTATTTATTGTAACTACAATAATGCACACATGTCTTATGACTTTAAACAATTTTGCGTTTAGATTTGATTATTCTGACCATTGCCTAATGTATCTCACCGACATCTGTTGTCTTTTGAGGCATTGCAGCGATAAAACAGATTGCATGAGAACCGGCACTAAGCAGCTGAGCTCAAACCGTGATCTCTCTCTGAGTATGTGGCACTCAGGCCTTTGCTCATATTGCTCATATGCCTTCCAAATAAACCCAACAGATGTCTCCCTTCAAGGCAGGTGCTTGATAACTAACCCTGTAGGTTTCTCTTTAATGTTGTTATTTACCAAAGAGAAATGAAAGGGGCTGGCTGGCTGTTTTAAATATGAAAAGAAAAATACATGCTAACTAATCGTGCCATCAGTTTGCTCAGTCGAGTTCTGAGATCTACAAACTCCACAAATAAAAATAATTACCTTCTGGTTAATCCTTGTTTTTTGTTTTATCATTTTACATCTAAACTGTGTTTGTCAGATTAAATTGCTGTTTTCAGCTATGCAAACCTTATTAAATGTTTAAACATTTAGGCGTTTCTGAGGGAAAAGAAAGTTTCTGAGTACATCCTGATGGGTCAGTGTATAATTGTACACCAGAACAAAATCATATCTCTCAGCTATCAACCAATTCCCAAACTTCATGAACAGAACTGCAGCAGTCACATTGAAATGACTGCAGATTTATTAAAAGCTAATTCAACTGAACAGAGAAAAAAAATGAGGGGGGGCATGCTACTCGCTTGGTAAGCATTCCAGAAACCAAATCTCGGCTTTTGGAGAGAATCTGTCAGATTATTTTCAACACAATGAGAGCTTTCAAGGCTCTTCTGGGTTATTTATGACATACTATCTTTTTCTTATTTGGAAATTTATTTTTGACTGTCATTTCCATCATTTCTGTAACCGCTTATTCAACCTTTCTACATTATACCCTATTTACATTCAGTAGATTCACCCTTTCGAAGGAACTAACAGTGCATTCAAAGTATAAATTGTATTAGTGATTACCAGTGTGACTATGCCATATGCTCTACCAGTTGAACAACATGGAAAATATAAGATGTCATATGTCCACATGCTTGTCAGCCATCTTGTTTTGTCTTGCCCTCCATTTTGTATTACGGATTTTAGTACCAGTGTCCATGTTAAGTAGTCGGCTTGCTTTAAAGGTAGGGTAACACATTTTGAAAAATGCTAACGGTAGCCGCCTAGCAATGAAATCCCGATCCCACCCTCAAGTCAAATCGCCATCCAAAGTCACGCCTCTTTCCAAACACATGAACACGCACAGATCTGACGGTCACGTCTCATGTCTCATTCACCAGTGAGAAAACTTTGCAGTACAAAGTGAATATCACTTCCAAAATAACCAACATAAACAACTGGTTTACATCAGAATTAGTTTAAGCACACGTTCGATTGTGTAGACGTAGTAACTATATCGTTATGCTAATGCAGAAAACGAACACAAATTTCATAAGCAACACAACGTTTCATCAAAGTAGAATATCTGAATCCATCTCAATACAAACATATCGCGTACCTACCTTACCAAAATAAACAGTGCAACGACCCTTTCAGACCCTTTGCCTCCTGTAGCTGTTTGCATCTCGCGGTAAAGCAGTAAAGTTACCGATGCTAATTTGGGTTTTTGCTCTTGCTGATCCAGGCAGTTTTTGCTGTTGTTGTTATAAAAGATGCCTTTAGTTTTGTTGCTCCTGTGTAGGTTGTCAATTCAGCAGAAAAGTTTGCTGTTCTCGCTGTTTACAGCCAGAGCGCACGTGAACGCGCCGATGACGTATGGTATCTGCGTGGACTCGCTGCGCGGTGGGAATTCAAATTACGCTTACGTATGAGGGACATAAAAGGAAACGTCCGTTCGGACCGAAATCTATGATTTGTTGAACATTTTTTGGTCCTACGCCTTTCACAGATGACATAAATTTTTACAAATACATTTAAACAACTTAACACAGTGATTGCTATCAGAATGTGAGGAGACTTTTAACCAGCATAACTAAAAATGTTTCAGGATCAAATCTGTTACCCTACCTTTAATAGTGTCTTGCTATTATCTGACACTGTAACTCTCCCTATAAATATTCCTGTTATTCTAGTGTTGGGTCTTTATAATGGATTTTCCCTGTTCTCTGCTGTTGTTTGGATTACTGTTGTTCACTTGATTTAATTGCTTAGTTGTACTTGGATCAGTTAAATGTATTGTTGCACTTGGATAACACATTTCCCTGATAGCAATAGGCTCCGGAACGGATCTGCAACGGATCTGCTCCGAAGCCGAAAGCTCCGGTCTGGATCCGTTGCGGATCCGTCCCGGAGCTTATTGCTATCAGGGTTCGCCTCATCGGTGCATAAGATGAGCTGCCTTACTGTACACCTCCTAGACAACAACCTTCTATAAATGCATATGGCTCCTAAATGAGTGATTTGATAATGATAATATGCATATCTAGTAATGCACTGTAAGTCGCTTTGGATAAATCGTCTGCCAAATGCATAAATATTAATGATGTGGAACAAAGAGAGCAACTCCACCTGCACACATGCAGCGTGATCTCGTGAGAATTCATCTGTATTTTTGCGTAAAGTGTGGATGTGCATTTACTTATGTTTTCATACACGGTGAAACTTAAAATATCAATGTGTTGACAGGACTAATATTTTAATTATTTATGTATTAACAGCTTGACAGACATACAAATTTGTAAGCATTTCTATTAATAAATATTAAAAGCGCGGCCATTTGCGTATCTGACTCATATTAATGGGCATGTTTGCAGTCGTATTGTTGACTTATTTAAGAGAGTTTACTCATTCACCTCGAACTGTACATGACTTTCAGAGAATTACACATATTAAACAAGACTACAATATAAAACCTTAAAATGAATAACATTGCTGTAATCATTTATCCATTTTGTAATATTTAGTTTGTTTGCCATGACACACAAAACACGTTTTCTCCTATGCTGACTTTCCTATGCAATAATCATTACCCCAAAACACAATTTATAAAATTGTACGTAACAGATCCAAATTCAGCCCATTATCCAGCAATATTGATCCCAGTTCTCATCAGCAGTGTTGGGGGTAACGCATTACAAGTAACATGCATTACGTAATAATATTACTTTTCTGAAGTAACGAGTAAAGGAACACATTACTTTATAAATGTACACATTAATATTTGAGTTACTTTTTCTAAAAAGTAATGCAAGTTACTTTTCAATTTATTTAAATCAAATTCAAAATAAATTAATGTTCTGAATTAAGCTGAACATATTAACATAGGACATTTTACGCACTATGTGTGCTGGAGCAGGAACAGTTTGAGTCAGAAACGGAGATGGCAGGCCAGAGCTTGACATTTTTGCGATCATAAAAAAACACCTGCAAGGCCTGAAAGAGATCAAGCCTCAGCCAAGTAAGAAAAAGTAACGCAAAAGTAACGTAAGCATTACTTTCCATGTAAAGTAACTAAGTAACGCAATTAGTTACTTTTTGGGGAATAACTTAATATTGTAATGCATTACTTTTAAAAGTAACTTTCCCCAACACTGCTCATCAAAGACCGTAAACCACCTCAAGAAGCTTTACAACACATTGCTTTAAGGCAGTTATATCAAACGCTCACTGGCTCTTGCGTGCCACATCACAGTTTGTGACATTTCCATCTTTTTTACGTTTTGTAGCTGTAAAAAACAGAATAATGCGGCAATTAAATGTTGCAAATACGTCTACTACTGTTAATTTTGCTAGACGAGAAGAGACTAAATATGTTCGTCAACAACCTTTTTTCCATGACTAAGACGAGACGATGACGAGACTGCACAGATGTCCAAAAATGCTGACCAAAACTAAATTAACATGCATTATTGTTGACGTAAAAAAAACGAGACTAAAATGTAGGGCTGGGAATCGATTTAAAAAAGAATCGATTTCTCGATTCTGAGGGGTTAGGAATTGAGAGCCGATTCCAAAGGTTGGAATCAATTCCATTAGGGGAATCGATTCCTCTTTAAGATTTTTTTACACAAACCGCGGACTGTAGCTGATTTCATTTGGGAACACAATCACATCACCAGTAAAGAAATAAAGTTCAGACTAAATGGATCTAGACGTGTGTAGGCAATCAGCGCAATGACTGACCCAATGAAATATTTAGAATTGGTTGCTGGGCGGAGTTTGATCTTGCTCGTTGTAGTTAAGAACAAGAAGTATAACTCAATCGACAACAACAAGTCACACTCACGCGAAGAAGAATGTCTCCAAGGTCAACCTCAGCAGGGTGGTGCTATTTTTTAAGTTTATATGTGTAAAGAACTAAAAAGTTTGTATGTGTAAAGTGTGCATGAGTCTGTTTCTGAACAAAATGCTTTTAGAAATTAACAGGGATTTTAGTTATAGTTTTATAATACTGGATTAAATAAATCTATCTATCCACATACATAATTATGTATACGTGCGTGTAGGTATGTATGTATTCAAATATAATCTACCGCATATGGTGAACATATTCCTGGTCTTTACACTGTGTCTACTGTCTACACCTGACACAGGAAGCACGACATGACAAATCCCTGGAGAAAATGCCTCATTATATTTATGACCAAGCAGCACTCACAACATGTCTAATAGGAAGGAAATTAATAAGCAACAGTCGCTTTTTGTCACGCCTGGTGTAATGTTAGAGAGCTTACCGCTGTGTGGCACGGTAAGACGCAACAATGTTAGACACGATGCTGGTATAAAAAGAATCGAAAATAACAGTGAGGAATCGATTCTTTCGATTCCAGAAACAGGAATCGGAATCGATTCCAAAAAATCTGGAATTGAAAAAAAAGAGGGAAAAAAGAAAAAAAAAGTAATACCTCAAATATTTAAACATTTTCAACTTAAAAATGTAGGTTAAAAATAAATTTTTACCAATTGAAGTATTTTAAGTTATTCATCTTTTAGTTACACGTACAGTGCAATGCAGACAATAAAATACATCTACAAAGTCTAAGAATGAAATAAAAAAATTTAATTACATTA
This sequence comes from Misgurnus mizolepis, assembly GCA_025389145.1. Classification (NCBI taxonomy): domain Eukaryota; kingdom Metazoa; phylum Chordata; class Actinopteri; order Cypriniformes; family Cobitidae; genus Misgurnus; species Misgurnus mizolepis. The sequence continues at coordinate 32,324,586 of JAIFKI010000009.1, read as the reverse complement.
AAGAAGACATCATGAAAATGTGACTTTTTTCATGTTTAAGTGTTATACTGAAAATTGGGTCCCCAGTGGTTCTATCAACCTAGAAAAGGTGAAAAAGAACAACCCAGTAACTATTTTTTTACTCACACCTACTAAGTTGCAATCTTAACATGCTATAATAAATTATATATGTGGCTAGAACTTTACATACACACTGGAGACACCAAAGATTTATTTGACAATTTGAAAAAGTCTTGTGAAATGTACCCTTTAAAGTATTTGTATCTGTTTTTAATATGAATATGCTCGTGTTCTCACCATATTTGGGTTCATCACGCTGCTTTTTGACCCAGCAAGCAATAGTCGCAATTTTGTCTATCCAGTATTTACTAAAATAATGTTACTTAAAAGGCAGTATACTGCTGCTTTTTTAATCAAAGCTTTTGTATCAGGAGTGCACCTATGTTTTTAAAACCCCCAAAGCTGGGTTTTTGAAACAGAACTACAGTGTTTGTTGCACAGCAAATAATAGTGTTTGCCAAAAATAGCCCTAATTTTGAATAACGAATGTTCAACTTTCAACAATTACTACTTAAAACTCTCTAGAGGTGTGTAAAAAGAGGTTTGTGAGTTCAGAGCAGGTGTAACAGTCCATCTGGTTCTCCTCAGAAGGCTGAAATGGGCTCGGTTGATGAGAGCTTCACGCTGTGTCAGGTGCTCGGCCTGGCTGATTGCTTCTCGCGTGTCCTCCATAGTGGGTGATTATGAAAATGCCTCACAGTAAGATTGTCACATGGCACATAAGTGTTTATCTGAATCTCTGATTGTGGGGCAAGAACGTGGTTTGGCTGTCAGGGCTGATTCTGATGGGATCTTTTGATTGCTCATGTGGTAAAGGGGAACCTGTTAGCTCCAAGAGAAAACCCATTTCTAAAAGAACGCATTTTGACATTACTTACATCTTACAAAGTGGCCATGGAAATTATCATGATTCAACAACATGTGGAAAAGGACAATCGTGTATAATGATCACTTAGAATAAAAGAGCAAGAGAATGTCGGTTCCAGGAAAACTTCAGTGCGGCTTGGAAACAAATAACAAAGTGGTGCATTTTATTGATCTTAAAAAAGTAAGAAAGCAGGGTCTGGGTGAAAACCAAGATGAAGTTTCTGATAATAAATTTAATGCTAGCATTGACGTCTTTGTTCAGAGAAAAAATTGGATAAATGGTTTGATAAATCTAAAAAAATATTAAAGCAATCAGTAACCTTTTAAAATGATCGCCCGTTGTTGACCACCCTCAGTGCACAGTCTTATAAATTATTGCCATATCCATGTTTCAATACTCTGTGGCTCAACAACCTTCACACTTGGCCATATGTGACATTTCTGAACAAGCTCCTGGCAAGTTAATTTTTCATGAGTGCTCTCTCCGAAAATGTCAGTTGGGTATTTGTCGAAGCCATAGTGCTAATACACCTGAGGACTTTGAATTGTCAGGATGGCTCAGGTGCTTCAAATAAATCAATAGATCCAGTCGAAAAGGGGCAAGACTGTGACTCATCTCTGTGGATCTGTTAGCCTTGCAGGATCTTAAATTTAGAAGAGGTGCTTGCACTAGAAAACAACAACTGAACCAGATCCAAAAGTGCCAGCGCCAGCATGCTCTCTTTCCTTCTGTCTAGAAGAAAAACATGCAGTGGTGCTGTGTGGTAGCTTTCTGGTATAATGCCAAGCATGAACATTACACTACACCCCTGCTGGTAGAGCAGCTTTGACCCCTAAAACTTAGAAGTTGACATGAGGTTGCAGACATGTTCATGCTAGACTAAGGAGGATACACAGCCCTACTGTTTTATGACTATTCACAATGTGGGTCATCATTGCAATGTGACTTATCTGCACAGGGATGTCTAAATGTGTTTATCTTGTATGTGTTATTGTTGCAAGGAAACATATTAACATGACAATCTCTATTGTAATGAGAATACATTATATAACCACACACTCACTTATAGGCACATTTTAATTACATAGATTTCAAGCCTTATTCAAGGTGATGTTGAAGGTAATGTCTAACTTTAAACAATGATATTATTGCTCTTTATTCAATATTTTATTCAAGATGCATTCACAGTTTTGTACGCAACCCATTTTCACTCCCCATGCGTCAAAATCTGAAGCATGTTCAAACGCCTTCAGAGTCAGTATGAAGACGCAAAGGGTGCCCCTATGCTTCACTATATAGACGAAATGGAAACTCAGTTGCTCTCATGCTAATCCCTCAGCGTCGGATATAGACAAAAGGGCATCCCGGAAGGTAATGCAATCACGTTATGCGACGTCAACGTAAGGATGCCGCTTCTGGACGTAAAGTACTCACTTGGGGTTGGGGTTAGAACGACTTTCTGTTACATAAAATTACATCCTAACCCAAACCCAGCTCTAACCACAACCCTAAGCGCGATGGTTTAAAAATAAGAAGTCAAAAAGTATAAACCAATACTTAAACTGACATCCAAACCTGAACTCTAACCCCAACCCCAAGCGACAATAGTTTAAAAATAGGAAAAAATTGAGTAGTTACCATCCAGAAGCGCCGTGATCCTTCCGATCGTCCCATACGTTGACGTCGTGTCACAGGAGTGACGATCTTTGAGGCGGAACCAAAAATTGGGAAGTTTTGGTTCCGCCCGGATGTTTCCGCCCGTACCGGAAAGAGCAAACACCGGACATCCGGTGGCGTCGCGAACGCAGAAATCAGCTAAACTACACACAGCTGGGAGCGATTAAGGAGAGCGCCGGGTGATTGGAGGAGAACAGCACCCAGGGAGTATAAAAGGACAAGGCAAAACACAGTCTGGGCTGATGTTATCCACCGATGTGTTGGTGTGTGTTGTAGTGCCGAGTTGAGCTCGCCTAAATACACTATATTCGGATTATTGTACTGCTCTCTCTCCCCGTATGGATTATAGATCGATGGAAAGGAGGACATCGAAGACCTTAAAGGTGAAGTACTAGTCGGACTCTGACATTGTTTTGAGGGAAACGGAAGGAGAGGAAAACTTACCACTGTGAGTACATATCGGTGGGAAAAGTGATGTTTGTGGCTGGAGAGCGCCCTGTCTAGCTGCCTGAGTTACTGTTGACAGGAAAACAACCTAGGACGAAGAAAGATAGAGATTGTGAGTAAACAAAACCTTGAAGTGAATGTTGATATACATATCGGATTGATTCATTGTTTGAGTGTTCTTAAGAGAGCGATCGAGTGGCCCTACCCCTGGACCAGCGTGGTGGGTGAGCCGAGGGTTTCGGTGGGAAAGCAGCTACAGCAATAACCGCAAACAAACGCTAGGCCATCTACCATCTCCCTATTTCTCGCCCAGAGCGACGTGGAAGAGGACGGGTGTCTATTGTGTGCACTGAGCGTGGTGGGGTGAGTCTTTGGAAATTTTCACTTGAAGTGGTGCTGTGTAATGCCGTGTATTGCAGTGTGAGTGCTGTGTCTTGTTTGACGAAACCCCGTTCCCAGTCACTCGTCCCGGGACGGTGAAGAGGAAAGAACGGCGCTAGAAAACCCTGTATAATACTGCTGTAGTGTGCTTTCAGTTCCACAAAATTAGAGTGGCGGCGAAGAACTGTGCGAGTAGCAGTGTGTGTGAGTACTGTACCTATTATTGTTAACTTACCTGTGTTCTTTCATCATCACAGAGTAGAGGCAGGAGAGATCCGCTGGCCCGAGGTCTCGACGAAAGGGCGCCCCGCTCCAGTTTTCGATTGACCAACGGGTCTCGAGGAACGGGCAGCGTTCGACCCGGTGTGCCGGCGTGGTTCTCGCCCCTCTGTTCATCAACGAGTTCGCCGAGAGGGTCTCGGCCCCCGGCGTCCCATTACAAACCATTGCTAAATCGCTGCATTGAGGAGAGCCAACGTGAACACGGAGATACTGAACTGTGGAGAGAAAGAGAGCCAACGTGAACACTGAGATATTGAGCTTTGGAGAGAGCCATGCCTACCTGGAAGCTGTAATCAGCGCAGAGGTGAGCAAACGACTTGAGAACGATTCACTGTGTCCCTGTATCCTAGCAGCCATCTGTGGAGAGAAAGAGAGCCAACGTGAATACTGAGATATTGAGCTTTGGAGAGAGCCATACCTACCTGGAAGCTGTAATCAGCGCAGAGGTGAGCAAACGACTTGAGAACGATTCACTGTGTCCCTGTATCCTAGCAGCCATCTGTGGAGAGAAAGAGAGCCAACGTGAACACTGAGATATGGAGCTTTGGAGAGAGCCATACCTACCTGGAAGCTGTAATCAGCGCAGAGGTGATCAAATGTCTTGAGAACGATTCACTGTGTCCCTGTATTCCAGCAGCCGTCTGTGGAGAGAAAGAGAGCCAACGTGAACGCTGAGATATTGAGCCGAAGGAGGAGAGCCTAGAGTGGCCGTTATTTTAAGTTCCCCTGTTTCCCTTCCCTATTTATTATTTTTAAGTAAATTAAAGTATATTTTAATTTATGCTTACCTTGTGTGTCTGGTCATTGGGGTGGCTTTGGGAATCTCCTCGAGGTGGAGAAAGGGGCGTGACCTTATTTACATCTGGGTCCACCCCTACCTGTGACAGATTTTGGCGTAGTCGGCAGGGCTCCACCTCGAGTTGAGTAACCGGACTAGCCCAATGACCGACAACGCAGGGCCCGCAGCCCAACCCCGTGCGGTGCCTGTCTTTATGGGCAGCCCTTGGGTCCAAAAGTATGGAGGGATAGAGTCGGGAATACGACTAACAGAATGGAAGGCCCAGTTGGAGTATTTAGCCGACCTGCAAAGCCTTAGTGTGGCCCAGCGACTCCAGTTCGTGTTAAACTCCCTAGAGGGAGAAGCGCGGCGAGAAGTACAGGCCGCCCCTGAAGCTGTCCGAGCCAGTGCCCAAACTATATTCCAGTTCCTTACTGAGCAGTATGGTGACCACACCCCCGTAGCTGTCCTCCGTTCCCAATTCTTTAATAGCAAACAGGGCCCCCGACAACCCATTAGAGCTTTTGCCCTGAGACTGCGAGAGCAGTTCACCCGGCTACAGGCCCGTCGCGATCATGGATTGGGAGATGGAGAGACCTTGCTGCGCGATCAATTCCTTCTGGGGATGAAAGAGGGCCCCGTGAGACAGAGTTTGAGGGTCCAGTTTCGCAGGGACCCCGACCTCACATTTGAAGATCTGAGGAAGGAGGCGTTAGCCTTGGAGGGCGACGAGGTCGAGGTGAGTGAGACTCCAGTATGTGCAGCGGTCAACGAAAGCGTGCCACCACCACCAGAGCGCACGGATTGGAAGCAGGCCCTCAAAGTAGAGCTGTTGAAGGATGTCCGGGAGCAGATGTCAGAGTTATCCAAAACTCTCCTGGGAGAGCTGCGCCAAGGTAGGGCGCGGGAAGAGCCAAGGCCGGCACCCCGAGAGCGGGTGTACTCGGAGAGGAGCCGAGAGCCGCCGGGACGCCCAAGCCGCTATAATCGACCCCGTTTTGAATGGGATGACCAGGGACGACCAATTTGCAATCGTTGTGGTGAGCCCGGGCATTACAGTCGTCAGTGTGGACCTCGCAGGGCATCTGAAGGGGGTTTTTAGGACGACCGGCCACAGTGGGTCGTGTGGCCGGGACCCCTCGAGAAGACCCGGGAAGAAGGAACGGTTCAAGGCAACAGATGATCGGGCATAGCCCGGTGGCAGAAGTCAAAGTGTGTGGCAAGTGGATTCAGTGCCTGGTAGATACGGGCTCGCAGGTAACGATGTTTGCAGAAAGCCTCTCCAAGGAGATATTCGGACGGGAAGGAGTACAAGGAGCGGAGGCCCCCTGGTTGACATTGAAGGGCGCTAATGGCCTGGAAATCCCCTACATTGGCTATCGCCTAACGGATCTAGAAGTGCAAGGGGTAGTCGTCCCCCAAAAAGGTGTGGTCATTGTGGAGGATAGGTGTTTAGGCACCCACAGAGCCCTATTGGGCATGAACGTCCTCTCTGAGTGCTGGGAGGAGATATTCCGGGCTAGGCCTGGTCCAAGGATCTCACCGGCCGAGAGGCCCAAGTGGGAGCGCGTGGTGGCTGACTGCCGCCGGGTCCAAATGAATCAGGTGCGTAGAGATCGGGAGGAAGTGGGAAGAGTAATGTGTCGTTTTGCTTTGTCTATTCCCCCTAGGAGCGAAGCTATCGTCTGGGCAAGAGTGCCCCTTCGGGAAGCGAACCCCGAGGAGTGGGTGTTGGTAGAGCCACACACGGATTGTCCACAAGTGGAGGTAGCACGGGGACTAGCGGCGGTCTACCGGGGAAGGATCCCTGTGAGGGTGAGAAATGAGCACCCCTATGCAGTCCAACTATATCGACACCAACGACTGGCCCGGCTAACGACGGTCACGCCTCACCAGGTGAGAGAAGAAAGGGACGTTAGTTTTCGTCAGGTGTGCCCCACTGTGATCGAGGTGGCCCTGACCCAGATGGATGCCCCGGCGAGTAGCCAGGGGGGAGGCGTGCCGAAACATCTAGCGGGTGAGTCACTGCAAGGGGATGACCTGGGACAGGTACAGACGCAGAAACTGCAGGCACTTCTTCGGAAGTGGCAACATGTGTTTGCAAGGCACGATGAGGACTACGGGTGCACCCGGGTGGTGGAACACCACATCCCCACTGGGGATGCGGGGCCAAGCAGGGAGAGGTATCGACCGATCCCACCTACCTTATATGCGGAAGTACGTACCCTTCTGCAGGGCATGTTGAGCCGGGGCATCGTTAGAGAGAGTAGCAGCCCTTGGGCGGCCCCCATCGTGCTCGTACAAAAGAAGACAGGAGCCTGGAGGTTCTGTGTGGACTATCGCAAGCTGAACCTGGTAACAAAGAAAGATGCTTTCCCCTTACCACGAATCGAAGACTCCCTCGCTAGCCTCACGCAGTCAGCCTGGTATTCCACCTTAGATCTGGCCAGTGGATATTGGCAGGTGCAGGTGGCCGAGGTGGACCGGGAGAAGACGGCCTTCACGACCCCATTCGGATTGTTCGAGTGGGACCGGATGCCTTTCGGACTCTGCAACGCTCCAGCCACCTTCCAACGCTTGATGCAACGCTGCCTTGGAGGTCAGTTGATGGAGTCGGTATTGGTATATTTGGATGATGTGATTGTGTATTCCCCAGATTTCGATTCCCACCTCCGGCACCTAGAGGAAGTCTTTCGAGCCATGGAAAGATACGGGCTGAAACTGCAGCCGGACAAATGCCACCTGTTGCGGCGAGAAGTGAAGTTCCTGGGCCATGTGGTCAGTGCAGCGGGGGTGGCCGTGGACCCCGAGAAAGTCTCCGCCGTAAAGGAGTGGAATGCGCCCAAGACTGTGAGGCAAGTACGATCTTTTCTGGGATTCGTGGGATATTACAGACGGTTTATTAAAGATTTCTCCAAGATTGCCAAGCCCCTTAACCAGTTGCTGGTTGGCACAGGACGAAGCCGGGGCCGTGGATCGCCCTCGATTAACTGGGGTGATGATTGTGAGAGGGCTTTTCAGAGGCTAAAGCAGGAGTTGTTACAGGCCCCCATCTTGGCGTATGCTGATTTTTCTAAACCCTTTGTCTTGTATACAGACGCAAGTAACCTGGGATTGGGGGCGGTATTGGCCCAACGACAAGAAGGAGCTGAGCGGGTGATCGCCTATGCGAGCCGAAGCCTCCATCCGGCAGAGAGGAACGATGCCAACTATAGTTCCTTTAAGCTGGAACTGCTGGCCCTGAAGTGGGCCTTAAGCGAAAAGTTCAAGGACTACCTTTGGGGAGCTGAGGTAACGATTATTACAGACAATAACCCTCTAGTGCATTTACAGACGGCGAAGTTGGGGGCTGTGGAACAGCGATGGGTGGCTCAGCTGGCCAACTTCAACTACAAGTTGCAGTATCGGCCCGGGCGAGAGCATACGAACGCAGACGTCCTTTCAAGATTGCCGGAGGCAAAGAGCCCCAGATGCCAGGGGGATCAAAGGGAGGATAGCCACGAGGAGGGCTACATGATAGGGGTCGTGGAAGCACCAGGAGGCCAGAAGGAGGCCGTGCCAGGGAACTGGGGGTGGGACCCCCGCCGATGGATAGAGAGGCAAGCTCAGGACCAGGATGTGCGCCAAGTGAAGGTGTGGGTGGAGCAGGGCCAACGGCCCACGCCGGCTGAAAGATTAGCCCAGACGGAGACGGGGAAAAAGTTATTGGGACAGTGGGAGAAGCTAGAGCTACAGGAGGGGGTGCTTTGCCGGAAAACCTGCGACCCGAAATTGGGAGAAGAAGTGTGCCAGATTGTGGTGCCCGCCGACCAGGTAAATGCATTAGTCTCAGTCTACCATGACCAGTTGGGGCACCAGGGACAGGAGAGAACTGTATCCCTACTACGTAGATTCTTCTACTGGCCGGGGCTGGAGGCGTCTGTGCACAACCTAATTCAAGCTTGCCCCCGGTGCATGTTGTTCAAGTCTAGACGAGAGGCCCGAGCACCGATGGTACCCGTCCATGCGAAAGCCCCCCTCCACATAATGGCCATGGATTTTCTGACGCTGGGCCGCCCTCAGGACCGTTATCAAAACATCCTGGTCATCACCGATCTGTTTACTAAATACGCCTGGGCAGTTCCAACGCTTGATCAGACAGCCAATACCACCGCCACAGCCTTATGGCGCCATGTTTTTCAGACGTTTGGATGCCCCGAGTTCCTGCACTCCGACCAAGGGGCGAATTTTGAGTCCAAGGTGATCCGTGAGTTGTGCCAGTTGTATGGATGCACGAAGACCCACACAACGTCGTATCACCCCCAGGGAAATGGAGCCTGCGAGAGGTTTAATCAGACCCTATTGGGGTTACTGGGGACCTTGGACCAACAGCAGCAGAGAGATTGGGTGAGTGCTCTACCGAACCTTTTGCAAGCATATAATAACAGTGTTCATAGCACAACGGGGTATGCCCCTACTTACCTGATGTTCGGCAGGCACGTGCGAATGCCCACTGACCTGGTCTTGGGGGTGGCAGCGGACCAGGAAGAAGTGAGTGTAACGGAGTGGGTGGGGCGCCATCACCAGCGCTTACACTTCGCATATGAACAGGTGTCGAGGAGAATACAGACGGCAGGAGAAAGGAACAAACGGCTGTATGATCGGACTGCCCGAGATGCCCCCCTGTTACCAGGTGAGAGAGTCCTGGCGAGAGATAACCGGCGGCAGGGAAAGGGGAAGCTGAGCGACCGCTGGGAGGCGATCCCGTATGTGGTCTGCCAGCAGCAGAGGCCGGGACAACCGGTGTATACCATTCGACCCGAGGGAAAACCTGGCCCCGAACGTGTGGTACACCGTAATATGCTTCGCCCTTGTCCGAACTATCCCGAGGCGGTGACAGAAGGGCCCACCGAGCCAGTACCGGAGGCCCCCTGGTTGGAAGGATGGGCTGTGGTACCAGGGAGACCCATGGTAGCGCTACCCCCGGCCGCCCAGAGACAGCCAGAGGTGGCACCAGAGCCAGTTGAACCCCCAGTGGCCCAGAGGCAACCAGAGGTGGCACCAGAGCCCGTCGAGCCCCCAGCGGCCCAGATGCAGCCTGAGCTGGCACCTGAGCCGGTTGAGCCCCCGGCGGCCCGGATACAACCAGAGGCAGTACCTGGGCTAGCCGAGCCCGATTCACCCGTAAGGCGCTCCCAACGAGAGAGTCGAGGACGCCCCCCTGCCCGGTACGGGGAGTGGACAACGCCGAGGCATTCTAGGGACTAGAATGTATTGGTGGGGGAGGATGTCACAGGAGTGACGATCTTTGAGGCGGAACCAAAAATTGGGAAGTTTTGGTTCCGCCCGGATGTTTCCGCCCGTACCGGAAAGAGCAAACACCGGACATCCGGTGGCGTCGCGAACGCAGAAATCAGCTAAACTACACACAGCTGGGAGCGATTAAGGAGAGCGCCGGGTGATTGGAGGAGAACAGCACCCAGGGAGTATAAAAGGACAAGGCAAAACACAGTCTGGGCTGATGTTATCCACCGATGTGTTGGTGTGTGTTGTAGTGCCGAGTTGAGCTCGCCTAAATACACTATATTCGGATTATTGTACTGCTCTCTCTCCCCGTATGGATTATAGATCGATGGAAAGGAGGACATCGAAGACCTTAAAGGTGAAGTACTAGTCGGACTCTGACATTGTTTTGAGGGAAACGGAAGGAGAGGAAAACTTACCACTGTGAGTACATATCGGTGGGAAAAGTGATGTTTGTGGCTGGAGAGCGCCCTGTCTAGCTGCCTGAGTTACTGTTGACAGGAAAACAACCTAGGACGAAGAAAGATAGAGATTGTGAGTAAACAAAACCTTGAAGTGAATGTTGATATACATATCGGATTGATTCATTGTTTGAGTGTTCTTAAGAGAGCGATCGAGTGGCCCTACCCCTGGACCAGCGTGGTGGGTGAGCCGAGGGTTTCGGTGGGAAAGCAGCTACAGCAATAACCGCAAACAAACGCTAGGCCATCTACCATCTCCCTATTTCTCGCCCAGAGCGACGTGGAAGAGGACGGGTGTCTATTGTGTGCACTGAGCGTGGTGGGGTGAGTCTTTGGAAATTTTCACTTGAAGTGGTGCTGTGTAATGCCGTGTATTGCAGTGTGAGTGCTGTGTCTTGTTTGACGAAACCCCGTTCCCAGTCACTCGTCCCGGGACGGTGAAGAGGAAAGAACGGCGCTAGAAAACCCTGTATAATACTGCTGTAGTGTGCTTTCAGTTCCACAAAATTAGAGTGGCGGCGAAGAACTGTGCGAGTAGCAGTGTGTGTGAGTACTGTACCTATTATTGTTAACTTACCTGTGTTCTTTCATCATCACAGAGTAGAGGCAGGAGAGATCCGCTGGCCCGAGGTCTCGACGAAAGGGCGCCCCGCTCCAGTTTTCGATTGACCAACGGGTCTCGAGGAACGGGCAGCGTTCGACCCGGTGTGCCGGCGTGGTTCTCGCCCCTCTGTTCATCAACGAGTTCGCCGAGAGGGTCTCGGCCCCCGGCGTCCCATTACAAACCATTGCTAAATCGCTGCATTGAGGAGAGCCAACGTGAACACGGAGATACTGAACTGTGGAGAGAAAGAGAGCCAACGTGAACACTGAGATATTGAGCTTTGGAGAGAGCCATGCCTACCTGGAAGCTGTAATCAGCGCAGAGGTGAGCAAACGACTTGAGAACGATTCACTGTGTCCCTGTATCCTAGCAGCCATCTGTGGAGAGAAAGAGAGCCAACGTGAATACTGAGATATTGAGCTTTGGAGAGAGCCATACCTACCTGGAAGCTGTAATCAGCGCAGAGGTGAGCAAACGACTTGAGAACGATTCACTGTGTCCCTGTATCCTAGCAGCCATCTGTGGAGAGAAAGAGAGCCAACGTGAACACTGAGATATGGAGCTTTGGAGAGAGCCATACCTACCTGGAAGCTGTAATCAGCGCAGAGGTGATCAAATGTCTTGAGAACGATTCACTGTGTCCCTGTATTCCAGCAGCCGTCTGTGGAGAGAAAGAGAGCCAACGTGAACGCTGAGATATTGAGCCGAAGGAGGAGAGCCTAGAGTGGCCGTTATTTTAAGTTCCCCTGTTTCCCTTCCCTATTTATTATTTTTAAGTAAATTAAAGTATATTTTAATTTATGCTTACCTTGTGTGTCTGGTCATTGGGGTGGCTTTGGGAATCTCCTCGAGGTGGAGAAAGGGGCGTGACCTTATTTACATCTGGGTCCACCCCTACCTGTGACAGTCGCATAACATGACTGCATCACCTTCCGGGAGGGATTAGTATGAGAGCAACTGAGTTCCCATTTCATCGATATAGTGATGCATAGGGCACCCTTCTCGTCTTCATACTGACTCTGAAGGCATTTGAACATGTTTCAGATTTTGACGTGTTGGGGTGTGAGAATGTGTTGCAGTGCTGTATGCAGTTTGCATTGGTTTGTTTGGAGTATAAACTGAAGAGAATTCAAGGTTTGACAAACTATTACACACTCAACCTGATCTCACAAAGTTCCGAGGGATAGTCACAGAATTTTTTGCTCATTTTTCCGTGGCATTCTCAAGGATTGGTTACTCAACTGCTTTTTCCTATTTTCAAACCATTTTCGCTTCGGTTTAGGGTTAGATTTGGTGTTTGCGTTAGTATGTCACTTTAACTATTGGTTTATACAATTTTTTCTGATTTATTTGCCTGGCGTTGGGGTTAGAGTTGGGTTTGGGTAGGGATGTAATTTTATGTAAATCTAACCCTAAACCGAAGTGAAAATGGTCAGAAAATAGGACAAAACAGTTGAGCAAGAAATTTGTGAGATCAGGCTGTACACACAACATTGTGCAACACACACAACACAAATGTATAGCCCAGTACAACCATTAAAAACTATTATAACAAAAGAAGATCAAGAAATAACAACCTATAAAGTAGTAGTAAAAGCGCGAATAGTGACCAGCTCTCTGATCTCTGATTTAGTCCAGTTTGCTGACATTTCTCATTGTAAATGTTGATCTGCGTTTTAATCCCTGTGTCAAAGAGCTGAACCATAACTTCTTGTTTTGATGACACACACGTCCCCACTACGACATGCCACTTACGGCATTGTTTCTCCGTCTTGTTCACACAGAATGCTTTCTGTAAACGGCAAAGTTACTATTTTGGGGGCGTGCACACAAAGTTACCTTTTTAGAGGGCGTGCACACCAAAGCTTTTATGCCGGTGGCTGGCATATATTTCCAAGTTTTTTTCCACACTCTGTACTGAGTGCCGACAGTTGAAAAGTGTTCAACTTTGGGTGAAAAGCTCAGCTCGTCAATGTCAGTTCTCACATGGCCATCCAATCACAGTGGAAAAGGGGCGGGAAAAACATCACAACAACCAACTCACGCATCGCTCAACGACTGATAAAAAAGCTGAAGTATCACAACAACCAAAGCGCTCAGCTGAAGAAAGCTGGCAGTCGGCTGAAAAAGCTGACAGTCTGTGTCCGCCTGCCGTTTTTCAGCCGTGTTTAAAAGCTTGGTGTGCACACCCCCTTACGGAACGTGTTTGTGTTCATACAGAAGCTTCTCTGCCAATTTTGCAGACATTTTCTAGGACCGAAATGCTGTGAGAATATGGTTTATGTTTTCTGATAAATCCTCAAACATTTCAGAATTGAATAAGCCTGCTTTTCATGCGTCTAACTGTATCCTAAATATAACCAGCAGCAGGCAATCTTAATTTATCTCCTCACTCTCTTGTTTCTGTGTTAACCTCAGCACGGTGTCGTCTTCAGGCGATGCTGTGATGTTGTTGTTTATCAGAGGTTTGCCTGACTTGTAATAACGGTTAACCTTTTTGGAGTTCGGCAAAACGTTAATCAATGTTGAGGTTGATTAAAACTGTTAAGGGTGTTGGGAGGAGGAGCTGAAAGTCAGATTAACATGCAGTAAAGAGAATTCTTAAAACATGTTTTCTGTTTTATCATACATGCTTATGTTATGTTATATAATTTTATATCTTTATTTAAAATATACTTATTTTGTCTCTGAAATGACAAAAAAATATTTTTTATTAATTTAATTTTAAATCCCTTTCCTCTGACCACTTGTCTGTCATAAAGATTTTGTGTCACCATCCCACTAATTTCCGAAGGGAGAATTGTGTATAGGAGCAGCTTGAAAATTCTACTATAAACATAATTTCGGGTTGCAAAAAGTTTGTTTTTTGGTAAACTATCTTTACATTCCTTTTATATGACATTATAGAAATTAATTAAATGTGGTGATACCTGTGAAAATTACTATAAAAGGATGTCAAGTCAAAATAAACAGGAGCAGCCGTGAAGTCTTATGAAAACCTCTAGATCAGGGTCATGGAGGGTCATGGATCTTTAAGAGTTGGCTACTGCTCAGTATTTTGTTCACATGCAATTGATTTGTTGAAAATACAACTAAAGATCATAGAAGAGTAAGAGGTCGAAAACAATATACGCCAATGACGCCTTGGCCAGTTGACTGCATAATATACTAACATTCATCATCTCTTACCTACAGAACTCTATGCACACACAATATAACCAAACTGCAACAAACAATGACATCATCTCCTTTTACCCATAATGCATTGCAGATGGCCTGTATTGGTTATTGCATAGAAGCCTGAGTAGGGTGATGGATGATGCTGATGTATGTGAAACAGGTTTGTTGGGTCAAAAGTACCCAAATAAATGGTATACATAATCTCTCCAATATCTCTCATAATGTTGAGAACGAGAGATATGAAGGACCTTGTTTCTCTTTCTCATCCTCTTAATGTTGAAGTCAGTATGTGTCTTGGTGTGTGTCTCAGAGTTAACAAATAGAAGGACAGCTTATGCTACTGAAAACAACAAACAACCTTGAATTGGCTTCATACAACCACACAGAAGGTAAAACATTTTTTGAAAGAGTTTTTTATGAACTTTGAAGAATTTGTAAATGTCTCGGTTACGACTGTAACCATGGCTACCTTTCGAGGGAACTCAGCGCTGCGTGTCCTTGCCATAACTCCTTGTGCCTATTGGGCTTACTTCATATCTACAAGCTAACGTACACTGTTTCCATTACCTATTTATACCGTCCTGTGTCCGTGACTAGTTTTACATATTATTCAGATGCGCACAACCTAATGACATTCCCAAAGTGTAATTCCATGACGCAGTATTGAGTTCCCTCGAAAGGGAAGCATAGTTGGATAGATAAGAGGACCATAATTTCTTAAACTGTGGTAAAATCACTTTGACAACATCAAGTAGCTTATTGTAAGATTCATTTAATTGACATATTTAATAGGCTATATAGGATATACCACTGCAGTAATAAAACTGACAAAATCATACAGCAGTTCTCTAAAGTATGGATGTAACTACTACTAAAGTGTGCAAGTGTTTCTATTTAGGGATTTAATATTCCCACTGTGCGCGCCCGCACACACACAAGCACACACACACACACACAGCTCATGGCAGTATGACAGCAGTCACTGCAGTCTGTGAGTATTTAATGGTTTTGAGTGTTTAGGCAGGACCAGGTTTCCAACAGCTCAATGACATTTACTCACATTATTTTACTCAATACATTTAAAAAATGTTAAACATGTTAATACTTAAAACACCATTGCATATTTACAAACCCACATTTGCTGTCATTTACATGAATTTTTTTTTTAAAGATTTTTTTAATAATTTTTTCATCATGTATGGACATAATTCATAATTCTCTTTTAGCACTGCAAAAACACTCATTACCAAACACATTAAATCTATATCTGGTCTTGCTGTCTTTTTAATCTTTATAACGGTATTATTATTATTATTATTACAATAAATGTGAATTACAATATTATAATAATACTATAATAACATATTAGCTACTTATATAACCCAAATTATTATTACGATCATCTTAACACTAACTCAAATATATATGCCACTGCAACAATGACAGATGCTGACAGTTCTTATTTGTCATCATTTCCCGCAGACTGCACAGGGCACTGTGTTTACTTGAGATTTTAACCTCAGGCTGAAGAACAGATGTGACCCGCCTGACTGCTGACACAAGTCACAGACTCAGATGCTTGTAGTTTATTTGACTGCCACCACATGTTTCACCAATGCCCCGTGGTGCATTTCACAGTTAAAATACAAAACTATTACCTCACATTTTCTCTGCTGGAAATGACTGGACCAGAGTTGGCTTTAAAAATAAAAGTTGGCTTTTATGTGTATTTTTCCAGAGTACACAAATAGGTTACACACTCTTAGTATATAAAGGTGCTACAAATGTTTCTTCACAGTAATGCCACAGAACATGGGTCTCCAAAACTGTTCCTGGACAGGAGACCCCTGCCATAGAAGAAACATTTTTGGTTCCTCAAAGAACCTTTCAGTCAAAACTTCATAAACATTATTTTATCTAAAGAACCTTTTCTTTACAAATAAGCTTTTTTGCAACATAAAGATTCTTCAAATATTAAAGCTTCTTTACGGAACTATGTTGCCAAAAATACATCTATGAGATCATGTAGGACAGGGCTAGTCAACTGGCGGCCCACGGGCCAAATGCGGAACTCCAATCATCTTTATCCGGCCCGCCGGTCATCTTTGTCTGATTTTAAACCAGCCTGGTTACTTATACCTTTCCACTGTACTTGACAAATGACATCCTTTAATCCGGAAGGAGAGACGGAACGTGGCTGCGTGGGGTGCGAACCATCTGCAGGTTCGTAATTTCCTCGGTCCAATTTGAGCTTTGGGTGCTAACGAATAAGTATATAGTCATAGATTGAAGGCTCTTGCTGTCACAGTTCTCCATACATAACGAATGACATAAGGCAAGATTAAAAAACTTACAGGACTTTATTCACATAGGACAGCATACACGACGACAAGGTAACACGAGATCAGACAAAGGACAGGCACATTAGGGCAGATTATAAAGGGTAATGACAATGACAGCTGTAACTTATAATGATTGATTAACTAAACACAGGTGTGAGTAATTAAAGGTAACAAACACAAAGAGTAATAATGAACAATGATAAAAAAGAACTTAATGGAACCAAAACCCTGACACTTGCATTGGAATGAGCTTCTCTCCCATGTTGACAAAGATTTACGCTTAAACTGAAATTTCATTACGACTGTCACTAGGAGGCGAACTCCGACCGAATGTAGTGTACAATGGAAAGGCAGTTTAGCCTATATATCTTCAAAATATTAAAAAAGAAAACAAAGTGCAATTTTACTATTTACATTTGTCTCTTGCATTGTTAAACTGGGATTGTTTTTAAAATTTTATTATGAGTTGTCAGTAATTAAAAGGCAAAATACTGGATACAAGATGTTATAATATATAATAATAATAATAATAATAATAATAATAATAATAGGTAAAAGTAAAAAATATATAAAAGGCTAAAATGGGGTAAAAGTTTGGCCCACATCATATTTTCATTTTTAAAATCTGGCCCTCGAAGAAGAGTATAGTTGAAGACCCCTGATGTAGGACCTTCGTTTTCGAGAGTGCATTATGTAAAGAAAAAACAGTGCACGTTTTGAAATTGGTTGGAAAGTATTCACTCATTACCTTTCATGCCCAAGAACACAAGAACATGATCCATTCAGTTTATAAATAAATGAATGAATCATGTTTCATGAACTAGATCAGCTGATTCAACAAAAAGATCTTTCATCCACAAATTGTATATTGCCACATTAAGCTGAGACTAGTTTAAATAAACTTAAAACACGACAGCCAAAAAGCCATTATAACTTCAAAATATTTAAAATATAACACCTACCACTATATATTATATAAATAACGTGGTGAGAATATCTCTTAAGAAAATCACCATTTTGTGTTTCACAGAAGAAAGTAATTTAACTTTGCCCTTGCGTGTTGACACTGGACATGCATGAATATGCCCATTTAGCATTTACTACTGTACACTCAAAAAAGGTGCTAAATAGTACTAAAAGCTCTTAATCATAGGGGAACCATTTTTAGCACTACAGAGCACCTATATAGCACCTCTCTAGAACCATAAGTGGTGCTACAGTATGCAGGACTATAGCACCACTTACTAGTTCAACATGGGTGATATGTCGTGCTTAAAGTGGTTCCCAATGATTACAAGCCAGTGAACCACTTTTAGTGCTATTTAGCAACATTTTTTTTTACAGTGAATACATTTTAATCTTTACTATATAATATTATATATTTTCAAATTTTCCTATATTTTATTACTGTCTATATTGATTGTTTATTTACCCCCCTTTTTATTGTGTACAGCTGCTTTGCAACAATGCAAAATTGTGAAAAGCGCTATAGACATACACTTGAATTGAACGGAACAAATTGAAAGACATAATGGTGAGTACATTTGGGTACACTATTCTTTTAATCATGACTTCAATCAATAACTTCTCAGATTCTAAGTACATTAATCTTGTAGTGACATGTGAAAGACAGAGAAAGCAATAGAAAGCCAGGGAGACAGGCAGTTAGAGAGAAAGAGAGAGAGAGAGAGAGAGAGAGAGAGAGAGAGAGAGAGAGTTGAGTGGGTTAGTGTGGATGTGCACCCAATCTTCACAGTACCCTAATAAATGTATTTCTCTAACCTGAGCTAAAGGTGACATTAATCACTTTCTTTAGTTAGAACTTCCATTTCACCTTGAGAGCACCTCACCTGTTTTTATCAATATTAATGGTTCCCTCTTCTTACTTAGCCAAAGCTATTTCACACTTGGTTAGCTTGGCCATGAGAAGTGTCTCAGGGGCGGTATATTTAGCTGGCTTCCTAAATATTTTTCCGAGATCCCTAATCATGCCACCAAGCCCGCCATTTGTGCTTAACACAATACAAAATTTCACGCAAGTCATTTATTTTCCTCTGGCTGATCACTCAGTTCATGCATAGCGCGGAGACCTTTGAGAAGTGCTTAGAGAATTCTAATTGGCAAGTGTTCAATAATGTACACAGTTCCCACATCGCTGTCAGAGTCCGAAAGAGTATTTCTCGCTGTGCGAATGAGTGTCTACACACATACTCAAGTAATAATTATATTGTCTATGAAATGGATGAAAATGTAAATTCAGATGTGTAGTGTTACATTCCTGGTAATGTAGACCTCTCCCTTCACTGAATAATTCCATGTGTCCTTTCAAGTGCCAATAATAAAGTGGCAAATGCTCTTCCACCCCACCTCAATGTATGCTGAATATAAAATGAAAATTGAGCTCTGAATTTATTAAAGGCCTAGCATGAGGTGTATCACAGTGCATATGCTTACTGTAGATCTCTTATGCAGCACTGCTTTATCTCAATTTCTGTACAGGCGACCCACAGGTACCTTGATCCCCATACTCTTGCATGTTGCCTGAAGCTACACCTTCACAATTCAATTCCCATCTCTAAATGAACCGATCGGACTCACTGCCTGGGTTCTGACCTTGAATCGCTGAAAACATCCAGAAAAGCATATTTCTCTCCCACAAACACGGATATAGTATGTTGTTCAGTGGTAGTATTCGGAAAGCAGCTGACATCTGCTGAAACAACCTGTTAAACAAGTCAACACAGCAGTCGTCAGTCTCACACAATAAAACTGAATTACAGAAATAAAATGATTGCTTATCCCCCCAGAACAGGTTGTCAAATTTAAAAAGTACAAAATAGACGTGGAACTGGATCACGGGGCAGACGTGGAACCGGATCACGGGGCAGACGTGGAACCGGATCACGGGGCAGACGTGGAACCGGATCACGGGGCAGACGTGGAACCGGATCACGGGGTAGACGTGGAACCGGATCACAGGTAGACGTGGAACCGGATCACGGGGTAGACGTGGAACCGGATCACAGGGCAGACGAGGAACTGGGTCACGGGGCAGACGTGGAACTGGGTCATGTGGCAGGAATGGACCCGGGTCATGAGGCAGGCTTGGATCTGGGTACACCTCGGCCTCCACCTCAGTGTCCTCTGCCTCCTTCCTGTGTCCGGGAACTATCCCCCCCCCCCAAAAAAAACTTGGGGAAGCTTCCGCTGACCAGGGTGGCGATGGAGGTGCTTTAGACCCTGTAATCAAACAAATCAATAGTGGTTAAAACCAAAGTGGACCTAGGTGAAATAGGGTGGACATCAATGCCTACTATCAAATTACATAATTTTACAATATAGAAGTGATTAAATCGATTATATTACGTTTTTTTTTTTTTTTTTTTTTTTTTTTTTTGAGTCAAACATAATTTTTGGATCAGCAAAAAAGGGAAAGCAATTTAATTTGATCTGTTTGTGTTGACTTTAAGTCATAACTGATTGTTTTTATGAGAATACTTGCCAAGACTGTGGTATTTCGAGATAATTTTGCAGGTATGTGTCCGGTCAAGCATATTAAGATTCTGTGTTTGTGTGGTTTTTGAAACGCACGTCTCCGTGCGTGCATATTGGGTGTCCAACTGAATTTGTGTGTGTGTCTTTGCTCTCTGTAACATCTTGCGCTCAAATTGTTTAAAAAAAGTTTTAGAAACATGCAAATGATGAACTTTCTATATAAATTCTATACAAATATTTCTGAATGATGCGTAATTGAGAGATTATTAAATTATTATTATTAAAGAGATTATTTTAATTTATGTATGATTTTGTGTCTCTTCTGATTGGGTGGGCCAGGGTAGCCTCGCCACTGGTTAAAACTGTTGGTTGTAATTTTAACTTTTTTAATAGTATTAATATCAAATAAAATTTGTGTGGTTTCAGTGACAGAAACTGTGGAGGACATTTTCACAGTTCTGTGCTTCATTACAACAGACCAGCATCATCAAACCAATAGAGATGAGAGCAAGCATGATAAAACCAGATATGGACTATTATCCCAAAGCCTGTTTAGTGGTACTTCAACAGTTTCCTGTTTATGTTTAAGATATATGTCCCTGTTCTCCAGTAGAGCATGAAATCGAGTTTGCAAGAATGAGCATTCAGCCACAATCTGCCTGAAAAATTCAATTTAACCGCACCATTTGATACAGAATTTATGCAATGCATAATACGATTAGAAACCAAAAAGAAACACGCTAGTATTACTGTACGTACATATATATATATATATATATATATATATATATATACACATATAACTATGGAAAACATTATTTAGGGGCAGTTAAAGATTTTTAATTTCACAGTGCTGTGTATTTGTTTAAAAGAACAGATGCACATTCTGTTAGATGGTAAAGTGGCTTAGATTCGGGCAGTGAATCTTTTACTTTAGAGAAACGTAAAAGACAGACAGACGTCCTGACCCACTGAGAGGGTTTCTTTATGAACTCATTGCCACAGAATTATTGTTAAATATTTAACAAACAGCAGTCACAGCCACCCAGCCAGTTCCTGAGTGGTGCAAAACACACATAAACATATTAAACATCCTGCAGATGTTATTTCTATGAAATGTCAGTGTGACCCATTTTATAGGAGGACACAATTAGGTCTTCCTCTTGTGAGAGCTCATGCACAGAGTCGTGCAAAGTAGTTATTAATCATTAGTGAAAGGTTTATTCCTTTAAATAATTCAATAATTTTCTAAAACAACAATTATTATCATTATCAATGTTCTGTTAGGATGTAACAAGGAATGCCATACACTGTAAAAAAAAAAATATTTTTTTTACAGTTTTTGCCAATACATTTTACTGTGTTTTCCCTGTTTTTTTAAATTACAGAAATGTTTTATTAAAATTACAAAAAAAAAAAAACAGTTAATTGACATGTGTAATGTAATTAAACAGAGAAACTTTGTATAAATGGAATACAGTATATATCTGTTTTTTAAACAGATTTCAATGATAATTTTAACAAAACTAACTGTAAAAATAAAGTTTTTTTTTATTAACCTGCTGGCCTCTTTTAACACATGAAATACTGTAACAACTGTGTTAATTTCTGACACCCCTTAGCTTGTCACAGATTATCAGTGATCTGTTAAAAATTTAGATATCCTAGTTAAAAGTATATACTTGTGTTAAGCAGCTGCAGGCCTCTTCTTTTTTTTTTTTAAACCAGTCTTAAAACCCATATTTTCTCTTTGGCTTTTGAGACCTAGTAAGATGTCGACTTTATTTGCTTGTTTTAATTTGTTACTTTGAATGCTTTTATTGTGTGTGTATTAGTGATGCAACAATACAGTTAGTCCACGGTTCAATACAATTTTCGATTCTTGTCCACGGTTTTCGGTTCGGTTTCGGTTCTCATGACCTTGCTAAAAAAACAGCATACCAGCATGTGTTGTGTTTTGGTGCTGGTTTTCTGGTGACCACAAACCAGCAACAAACCAGAACCAGCGCCTGCACCAGCACCAGCATCCCATGCTCGTCATACCAACAAGACCAGCATATGGTGTGTTTTGGTGCTGATATGCTGGTGACCACCAGCTAAACCAGCAACAAACCAGCATGGACCAGCATGGGAATTATGCTGGTCTATGCTGTTTTTTTAGCAGGGGACTTGGCCTATTAAATCGTTTTAAATTTTTCTATGCTTAGGTAACAGGAACAGTGAGATGATAAGAAGCAAAAAACTAGTTTTAATTGCAAATCTCTTTATTTTATGTAAATGAAAAAACACACTTCTAGTGTATACACATTTCTAGTGTATTGATAAAATAATATAAGATATTATTAAATAAAGATATATAAAAATGATATCCTAATCAAACTGGGGAACACGTGAATTCTTACATTTACAAAATAAACACATGTAAACATAAATTGGCCATTTTATACCTGTACTGAGTAAATAAAACTTTGATGGCTATACCTTAATGCACTACTGTTAAGTCCAACATCATGCTGTCTGTAGAAACCAAAAATGCGTTCCTTACTCAAGATTACTTTTAGCATCATGCAAATTCTCTTCTGGAGTTGAACTTTCCGCGGAAGACGTGTTTGAGGCAAATAACGCGCGTTTGCGGCAAAAAAAGCCAATTTGGGTCATTCGCATTGCCCCGCGCGAATTTGCATCTTTACATTGATGTTGTATCATGTAATCTACTCGCGCAAATAATTAATCCACACCACAGAATTAAAAGACAGTAATGCTGCTTTTATTTGTTGTCGGATTTTTCTGCTCGTGATCACTATGTGACTGCGCGAATGAAATCTGACACCAGCATTGCAAGCAGTTAAAGCAGCTAGTGCATAGTGACTGGATATCAACTCGCTGGAAGGCGTTTAAGTTTTATATCCCAGCGCGCAGATCATGCGGGCACGCAACACACTAACTGAAGTACAGGGAATATAAAACGGACAGATTTGAATGGATAAACCGAAAAAACCGCAAATCACATGCGTGAATTGAACCGTGGGGGTCCAACCGACCGGTTCAATATTGTATTGAGAATTGTGGCATCCCTAGTGCGTGTTTATTGTAATTATGTTTATTTTTCTGTACAGCACTTTGGACAACTTTGGTTGTTGTATAGTGCTTAACAAATAAAGTTGTAGTTTAGCTGTTTAAAAAAAAAGACCGTTGCAATTTAAATAATAAGCTACAAAAACCAATGCAAAAGACAAATCAAAAACCTCTGTGTTCAGCGAATCATTTTCACGGCAATAATTATTTAAGCCAATCAGAATTGACACCTCTGCTACGTTGGTGGCGCACGCAGGAAGAAGCACGCGACATGATGAAGACGGCGGCGCGCTGGTGAACTACTCTGTTGTTTTCGACGAAGCAACACTTGTGAGAGGTAACATCGAAAATATTTACTGACACATTCAAAAATTCAACGCAGTACTGACATAGCTAGAGTATACATTAAGACTGACGACCGAAAACAAAACAAGTAATGTATGTCAGATGTTGCATTAGTTAGGTTGCAGATGCAGTTTAGCTTTGTGTTAACGTTAATTTACCTGAACGCAATTTTACGTTGCATTTATGAGAACATTACCTTTGTGCTGGCTTGTATTTTTGTGGCCGTGACTGTGTGGCACGTGGCTGGCTAACTAAAAAATTTAGCTAACTAAAGTTGACCACTGCTAGCGACAGCTTTCAAATATGCTGCGCATTAACTGGCCCAAAACATGGTCAAAATTATTAGAAAAAGATACTTGTTTGGGTTAAAGTGATAAGTCAACGTTGACTTTGGTTTCAAATGGTACACTAACAGCACTCTCTAGCAAAAGCATCCACGATTCTCAAAAAAAGTCAGCAAATTTAGTGTAATTAATATAGCACTCTACAGCTAAAATAACATAAGGAAAATACTCGTAGTGTGGTGCTAGATAGTCACATTGTAAAGGTTTAAGAAACAAACACACTTTATTTCAATTTCTAAAGGCTTAACACTGAGTGACTGTTTCAGAAATGCCTAAATTACATATTTTTTGTGACTGAATCTGAGACTCAAGTAAATAAAGAAAATTAATGTTGCTGTATTACAATTTTTGTAATGTAATTTTGCACAAACATTATGCAAACTAATTTTTTTCATTTCTTTTTCAGTTTTTTGATTCAATACCAGGAATTGGAACAATAGCTATCTGGAACTTCTGGAACTGAGATCAGTCAGAAGCCTTCAAGCTCAAACATTAAGGGGTTGTGTACACCAAAACTTTTAAACGCGGCTGAAAACGCCTTGAGGACGCCGAATGCCAGCTGTTTTTCAGCTGAGTGCCAGCTTTCTTCAGCTGAGCGCTTTGATAGCTGTGACACTTCAGCTGCGAGCCGGTTGGTTGCTGTGGAAATGTCCCGCCCCTCCTCCACTGTGATTGGGCGGCCGTGTGAGAACTGACATTGACGAGCGGAGCTTTTCTCCCAAAGTTGAATCTCTTTCAACTCTCGACGCTCAGCGCCGAGCGCGTAAAAACCGCCGAGCGCCGGTTTTCAGCGCGGAAAAAACCCGCTAGCTGCTGGCTTATTTGAAAAACGCCGAGCTTCCATTGGAAACAATTGAAAACATGCGCCGGCCGCGGGCGTAAAAGTTTTGGTGTACACAACCCCTAAGTAAGTTTGCAATATGGCAAGTGTTCTAAAAGCTTTCACATGTCCTACATGTGGCATTTCTATGGAAACAGTGAAAGGGTATGTAAATCATCAAAAATTACACACAAATGAAGCACATGGTGAATATGCCTGTTGTGTAATTGGGTGCAAATCAAAGTTTATCAAGTATAATTCCTTTAAAAGTCATATGTTGCGCCAACATAGGCGGTCATCTGTGTCACAATGTGAAACCGTACAGGGTCTGAAATGTGAAAAGCCACATTGCCAGAAACAATGCATTGATCTGAAAGATCTTTTAGGTCATTTAAAGTTGCATGTTTCAAAGAAAGAAGAGGTGAAGTGCCCATTTAAAGGCGAGTGAGTGAAGCACGTCACATCTGTTCGCGGGGACCAGCGACCCAAACGCACTCACTTTCTTACAGCCAGTAGCGGAATGGCAATCGAGAGAGTCGGGACTTTCCCGGTGGGTCGATCTGATAATAATTATACGTTTCGAGTTAACAACACCGTCTGGCGGCGTGATGTGCGCCGGTTCCCGCAGCCCGCTGTGCGCCGGTTCCCGCAGCCCGCTGGTCAAAGTGCAGCCTCTCTGCTCAACAAAGTATATGAAAGTGCTCAACCTGTTCGGCAGGTCCAAACATGTACAGGATTTATAAAAATACGGTGATCAATGAGCGGTTCCTCCTCAAATGGCATAGTCTGTCGTGATGTAAAAAGCCGCCGAACGCCTGTTTATTACAGTATGTATGCGGTCGGATCCGAGTGTGCTGCTGACTGCTGCTGCGTATAAAATGATCGTGTGATTCGTTATAATCACATAAACAATATAACAAAGCATCCTTTTATTTCACAAAACAATATATTTGAGATATTATTTGATAGACTAGTAAGTGTGGATTAAGGATGTTTAAAAATCTCTAGCCTGGTGGTCAGGACATGAATGGATCAAATCAGCAGATTTGCGAAGTTTTATTTATCTCCACATATATCATAAATAATAATTAGCATGGTAACTTTGCAGTATAACACATTATATATTTCCTACGATGTATATATGATTTCCAAATTATATACGTAAGTATTAAACAGCAATAAATGTCTCATCTATCTCTATGGCTCTGGCTGAGTCTTTCTCCACTTCTCCCCAACGTGACGTCATCGCAGAATTGCGTTAAAATAACCGTTAATACCAAAAACGTAAAAAAAGTGGTCTTTAAGACCATTTTTGAGACATTTTAAAAATTATACACATATCTTGAGTGATTTATGTACCCATTAATCGACAGTGGTGGTTAACCTGCAACACGCACTTTAACTTTTTAAAGGAACACGCCCACATTTTGGGAATTTAGCTTATTCACCGTCTCCCCCAGAGTTAGATAAGTCCATACATACCTCTCTCATCTCCGTGCGTGCTGTAACTCTGTCTGACGCAGCCCCGCTAGCTTAGCTTAGCACAAAGACTGGAAATGCATGGCTCCAGCTACTATACTGCTCCCAATAAGTGACAAAATAACACAAACATTTTCCTTTTTATGTGGTGTGATTTGTATATTCACACCGTGTACAAAAAACAAGGTCTTATGAGACACAGCGATCTTTTAACAGTATACATACTGGGAACTATATTCTCAGAAGGCGAAGCACTGCTACTGGGTGGAGTGATTTGCACAACTCTGACCGAACTCTCTGCTCCTCACCAGGGGCTTCTCGTGTGCTGCGAGCAAATCACTCCACCCAGTAGCAGTGCTTCGCCTTCTGAGAATATAGTTCCCAGTATGTATACTGTTAAAAAATCGCTGTGTCTCATATCACCTTGTTATTTGTACACGGTGTGACTATACAAATCACAACACATAAATAGGAAAATGTTTGCGTTATTTTGTCATTTATTGGGAGCAGTATACTAGCTGGAGCTATTCACTTCCAGTCTTTGTGCTAAGCTAAGCTAGCGGGGGCTGCGTCAGACAGAGTTACAGCACGCACGGAGATGACAGAGGTATGTATGGACTTATAACTCTGGGGGATACGGTAAATAAGCTAAATTCCCAAAATGTGGGCGTGTTCCTTTAACATGGAAAGGTAAAACCCAGATTAGTAAGGTTTTGTTGTTGTGCTAATTTGCGAGCCAAATAATGTGGTTTTTTTTGACAGACAATGTTTTTGACTTCTTATTTTCCTATGTACTGTAGGGAGTTCCCTTTCAGTCGGTCACTACGACGTCACGTCGTGACCGACGAATTGGGAACTCGCTTAGAGAGACCAATCTGCTTCGTATACTACTAAAACGCCAATGAACTTGGCATTGAGATATTTGCATAATGCTGGCGCCGCCCCGCCAGGTGCCTTTATAAGCAGCAGGTGCAAATAGGGAAATTAGCTTTTTCGCTTCGAAAGCCGGCTTTATCTGCTACTGAGAAGCTACTTTACTCTGTTGGGATTTGATTGCTGAAGTTGGTTGAACTAGCAGTATCACAGCGGACGCTTCGCTTATTCCACGGCTCTACATCTGTTTATTGTTTTGAGTTTAGTGTGTGCGTTGCCTTCCTGTGCGCTCATCAACTAAGCATCTGAGTGAATTTCCCTAAAAGAGTGATACGAGAGAGCTTTGTGCCTTGTTAAAGGCAGCCACTCTCTCGTATATGCGGGGATCAGCGTCCTTTTCAGGATAGCTTTTCGCCCGTGCGATCTTGGATGCGAGAAGTATAAGGGTTCCAGTGACGGTCACGAGCGCTGTCTTCGTGCTCAGGCATCGAGCACTCCGGGGCTGCGTTCGTGGAGAGTTTCTGTTCTCTCTGTGAGAGCATAACCCTCTTGGATTGCGGAGACGACTGTCGTTTCTACGGGAACGCTGTCCGCGCCTTTGCAGTGCTGACGCCGCCATGGTGCGGCTGTCAAGCGCTCGCAGGGCGCCCTTCGCGTCACTACGCTGAGTAGGACGGAGGATGCGTCCTCCACCTACCGGCCTTCTCATCCTCAGCCGGTTGAGGCTCCGGTGGAGACTGCAGAGTCGTGTTCTACGATGTCTGCCGAATCCATTGGACCTCCTTCTGGTCCCGTCACTTCTGCAGCATCAGAGGGGTGTCCATTTTTCCTCCGAGGCAGAGTCGTTCCGGAGATGGCGGCCGTGCCCGCGAGCGGCGGAGACGGTAGAGTTGGAAAGGTTAACCCCTCTCCGCCCGAACCGTCCCGCCCACATGATTGGTACTTCGGAGGTGCTCGGGCCTCTCGGTCCTCTCCTCCCCTGCCTTTCTTCCCCGACGGCACGAAGAGCTGACGTGATTTGCGGCCGTCCGGCCGTTCAGCTTTCACCCCTCACCTCCCTCACCAACGGAGCCGCTGAGGGCGGGGACCCCTTCAGTGGAGCGGGATGCGTTCCTGGAGGGACCACCCAACCCTTCCCTCCCGTGTTTGTAGACAGTCGTCCGGTTACGGACGCTGCCCATCAGGCATGCCGGAGAGGCGGCTTCAGCCCTGCACGTAATAACGTTGCTGCAGGCTCACAAAGGATTTACCAGGGAGGCCGCGACCTTCAGTCGTGCGATGTCCACCTCAGTGGTTCAAGATCGCCACCTTTGGCTGTGTCTGGCTGACATGACGGACGCAGACGAGAACAACTTGAATGCTCCTGTCTCACAGACCGGCCTCTTCGGCGAGCCAGGGGAGTCGTACAGCTCCGCTGCACAGACTGAGGCGATCTCCTAGGTCATGCCCCGGCGGAACAGAGCTGCCCTTGGTCCACCACGCCGGCTCCTCAGTCTGCCTCTCGCCGTCGGCGTCCTGCGGCGACCACCTCCGTTCCCCTCCTCGGACCCCATCTCGGCAGCGCAGGGGAACCGGTCGTCAGCAGCTCGCCCCGCCCGCTTAGCCGCTTCCCGTGAAAATCGGGAGTTTAAGTGGCCAGTGAAGGGCGACCCGGATTGGCAGAGGATCACTCTTCAGGAGATGGAGCTCCTTCCCCCGATAGAGGGTCGGGTGGAAAATCCTTGGTTTGCATATGTTCCACCGGCTGTTTAGCCGGTACCCACTAACCACACATAGAGTGCATTCCTCTTCCCTCTCCAGGTCTCCAGAGGATCGAGAGAGCCGTGAGCGGGCACACACCAGCTCACCCTTCCTCTCCTCTATCGCCAGCGGGTGACCTGAGGAGTCCGAGCTCTCCGCTGAGGAGACCGGACCACCAGCACCCTTATCGGAGTCTGCGCTCTCTGCAGAGGAGACCAGACGACCGTCACCCTCAGCGGGCTCAGGTCAGTGTCACACACACATACTGTAGATGTTTATGCTGTCACAGCAGACGCACCGGCAGTCCCACCTGTCTCGCTTCGCTGCCCCACCGCGGGTACTTCGGTAGTGTCGTTATTTCTCCTCGTACGGTGCCTGGGTGCTTGGCTTCAGTTCCCAGCCCGTTTCGTTGGGTTTTACGCACGATCCGCCTCGGTTACGAATCCGGCACACCCCAAAATTTCGGGCTTTCGTTTCACTGTAGTGAAAGCGTCCGATGCACATGTACTGCGTGCAAAAGTCGATATCCTGTTGGCGAAGGATGTTCGAGCCGGTCCCTCTTACCGAGATGATGATGATAGGGTTTTTCCAGCCTTTATCTCATAGTACCCAAAATACGCGGCGGGTTACGATCGATTTGATTTACGCACCGGCTCTACGAAGGTGTTCTTTTTGGATGATAACGCCGAGGCTCGTATTTCAATATTCAGATCGGTTTGCAGCCTTAGACCTGTAGACGTGTACTTTATGTGTCCATCTCCCCTCGCTTTAGACCGTTTTTCGCTCTGCGTCGTGGGGTGGGCATATTAATACGAAGTACACCATTCGAGCTGTCTCTCTCTCTCCGTGTCTCCATGTGCTAGTCACGGCATTAAAATGTCAGAGAGAGAGCGTTGTTCGCATTCTGCTTTTTTCTACGTCGACTTATAATAGCCCGTTCTTGGCAGACGTGCGCGAACACAGAGAGTTAATGCTTTGGCATCTCGCTCGTTTAAGTCTTCAGGTCGACTGGGAAAGAGCAACTTTGCCCCGTGCAGAGGATCCTTTTTCTCAGTATGGAAATAAGACTCGGTCGACTAATTGACGTGTTTAACAAGAGCGCGCAACCAGTCAGTTCTGACTTGCCTCGGTTTAATTCGAGGGAAGTACGCGGTCCCTCTGAAACAATTTCAGAAGCTCCTGGACATATGACAGCATGCTGCGGTTGTGACGCCGCCCGAGCTGCTTCATATGAGACCGCTTCAGCATTGGCTTACGATCGAGTCTCGAGGAGAGCGTGGCACACCGACATACACCGTGTAAACATTGCACCTGCGTGTCATTTAAATTTTTCCCTGTGGTAGACCCGGCATTTCCGATAGAAGATATGCCCCTGAGGGGTCTCCTGGCATTCTGTATATTGCAATGCCCTCAGCACGGGATGATCAGCCACGTATGACGGGCTTGCAGTCTCAGGGGTGTGCATAGCACCCCAACTGCCGCGAGCGGTGCGCTGTATATCTGGGACTTGTACGCTCCGCTATGGAGATGCGAGGGAAGGATGTATTAGCCGACACCAATAACATTGCGACTGTTGCGTTATTTACCGTTAAGGCGGTTTTGCGCTCTCGTCACCTGTCGCATCTCGCTCGTCATCTCCTCCTTTGGAGTCAGAAGCATCTAGGTCCCTTCGTGCCATTTACATCCCGGGTTCGCTCAATACAGCGGCAGACGCGCTTCCCGAGCTGCGCCCCCGGCGAATGGCGACTCCACCTCCAGACGGTCCAGCTAATTTGGAAGAAGTTCGGTTGTGCGTAGATAGATCTGTTTGCGTCGCCGGACGATACCCACTGTCGCCTATTTTATTCACTAACCGAGGGCAGCCTCGGCGTGGATGCGTTGGCACACAGCTGGCCGCGGGGGGTGCGTAAATACGCATTCCTTCCAGTGAGCTTTATTGCGCAGACACTGTGCAAAGTCAGGCAGGACAAGGAGAGCCTTTTATTAGTCGCCCCGTACTGGATTGGTTTTCAGAGTTAATGCTCCTCGCGACAGCCCCTCCCTGACGATTTCCCCTGAGGAAAGACTTTCTTTCTTTAGGAAGGGGCACATTATGGCACCCGCGCCCCGACCTGTGGGATTTCCATGTATGGTCGTTGAGCGCGCGCAAGGTTTAGGTGATTTATCGCAAGCGGTATCTAACACCATCGACGCGGTTCGAGCACCGTCCACAAGACGGGCTTACGCGCTTAAAGAAACCTTTTTCGTCACCCGGTGCTCTTCGCAACGCGAGGACCCCAGAGAATGCCCATTAACATTGTGCTTTTATATCTTTAACATAGGTTAGATGGTAGGCTGTCCCTCCGCCATTAAAGTTGATATCGCCGCTATTTCTGCTCATCACTCTCTTATCAACGGCAGATCAGTTGGCCGGCATGATTTAATTATTTCATTTTAAGAGGCGCTCGCAGGCTAAACCCCTCGCGCCCTCCCTCTTTCCTCCTGAGACCTGTCCATGGTGCTGAAGCCTTCAGGTCTCCCTTTTGAGCCTTTGCAGTCTACGAGTCTGATGTTTTTATCAATGAAAACTCTGACCCTGATAGCATTGGCCTCCATGAAGAGAGTAGGGGATTTACATGCATTCTCTGTTGACGATTCGTGCTTTTAGTTTGGTCCTGCTGTCTCACTGAGACCCAGACCAGGCTACGTGCCCAAAGTTCCCACCACTCCCTTCAGAGATAAGGTGGTGAGCTTGCAAGCGCTGCCCCCGGAGGACGCAGACCCAACCATGGCTTTGTTGTGCCCCGTACGCGCACTGCGACTCTACGTGGATCGCACGCAAAGCCTCAGGACCTCAGACCAGCTCTTTGTTTGTTATGGTGGCCAGCAGAAAGGGAAAGCTGTCACTAAGCAGAGGATGTCTCATTGGATAGTTGATACTATCGCCCTGGCTTATAATCTTCAGGGTATTCCTTGCCCCTTTAATTTGAGAGCGCACTCCACACGGAGTGTTGCCTCATCTTGGGCTTTAGCTCGTGGTTCCTCGCTAACAGACATCTGTAGAGCTGCTGGTTGGGCGACACCTAATACGTTCATTAGATTTTACAGTGTTCGTATCGAGCCTGTATCCTCTCGTGTTCTTTCCTCACCAGGGAGGGCACGGAGAGCAGACTCGCATGTCGGCTTGCAGCCTCCAACTGATGCTTCATAACTGTGTCAGTGTGGAAGGCCTTCAGAGCAAAAATGCGTAATGGTTTGAATTGCTCTTCCTCCGCTGCCTTGGCAGCCTTTGTTGCGGAGCATTGGCTGTCAGCCTTTCACTAGCTGTATCCTCGCGAACCTACGTGTCTGGCTCGGGCTCCACATTGTGTCCCACCGGGTTCCTTTGTGAGTATTTTTCCGTGGGGTTAATCCTACCAGCCCACGTTTCCCTTAGCAGAGCACTGCTTTGCTTACACAGCCACGGCTGTCTTTATTCTCAACTACGGTTGACTTTCGCCCACCATTAGCCCTTAAGACGGGTGGTGGCTTCCGCAGCGTTCCTATCCCGCTCAGGTAGGGCGCTTCCCAGTCGCTGGCACTTCTGTGGGGTTAAAGGAACATCTAGTGCCCGGCCTTCTGCCTTAAAACCTACCTCCTCCTCCTTAAGTGGAACCGGAGGGCTTTTACGCAGTCACTGGAAGAGGTCAGCCCCTAGTGGCGTTTTGATAGGGATTCCCAATTCGTCGGTCACGACGTGACGTCGTAGTGACCGACTGAAAGGGAACGTCTCGGTTACGGATGTAACCCTCGTTCCCTGAAGGAGGGAACGGAGACGTCACGTCCCGTCGCCACAGGTGCTGCCACCTGCTGTTTATCGGCCGGTCTCATTTTCCCGGCTTTCTCAGCGAAAAGAAGCTAATTTCCCTATTTGCACCTGCTGCTTATAAAGGCACCTGGCGGGGCGGCGCCAGCATTATGCAAATATCTCAATGCCAAGTTCATTGGCGTTTTAGTAGTATACGAAGCAGATTGGTCTCTCTAAGCGAGTTCCCAATTCGTCGGTCACGACGTGACGTCTCCGTTCCCTCCTTCAGGGAACGAGGGTTACATCCGTAACCGAGACGTTCTCCCCTCACAGCTGAAAACTTGATGATTGCTGTGGACCAGACCATCGTGAAAGATGGGGTTACAAATTGTGGTGATGCCCTTCTGATGATGTTCGTATCCTACTACTGCCTCAACATCAGTTATCCACTGGAACTTGGAGCAACTCTGGAGTTCATGCAGAGGTAAGACTTAAAGTTTAACCACAAAATGCATTTCCTGAAGAACAAAAAGTGTGTATATATGGCCCAAAGATGGATAAATAAACAATTATCCATTTAGGAAATTAATGGACATGAAACCGGTAACAGAAGAAAGTCTAGATAAATTTTATTTGATGGCAAGATCATTACAACATTTATTCAATGACAGGAGCAAAATGAGCAGACGCTGTGCATTTCTGGGGCCTCATTTATCAACAGTGCGTAGAAAATGTTCTATATTTTGTCCTACGAATGAAATTTAGTATGTGCGTAAGTACAAAAAAATCGGTATTTATCAAACGTGCGCACGTGGTTCGTACGCACATCAGTAAGTAATCCTTGTTGATAAATCCCGCGTGTTCTTAAGCACCAAGCTCGTGCACGTTCATGGTTCATTTGCATTCCAAAACGCCTCCAATAATCCATATATGGTGCCAACACCTCCCTTTTGAATTCACGTGGTTGTGCTTTTTCCCCTCACCGCAATAATGGCAAAGAAAGTGAAAAAAGGGACTTTACAGACACAGAAATGGAGTTGCGCGTGGATGAGGTTAAATCCAAATAACACATACTGTTTGGTTCACTTAGTGCGGGAGGAATGACTAACAAAAGAAAAAAATCTGCATTGTGAACATGTTACCAGTGCGGTTAATTTCGTTGGGTCTGAGGAGAGGACACTTACAGAAATAAAAAAGTGATTTGACATTTAAATTATCAGTCAAAAAATGCGTCACAGCACACCGACGTGAAATCAGTGCAACTGGAGGAGAACAGACAAAGACAGTACTTTCCACCTTGGACAGCTGCATAGCCAGCATCATCGGCTGTGTCAAGCATTTGTCTGAGCTTTCTTTTATAGGGGTAGACACCAATTTGACAACAAGTCACAAAAAAAATCATTAATTCAACACTGGTTTGCTGTTACTATATTAACAATAATCATTTTTAATACCTGCTTGTGGATAATAAATGCACACTTCTTTACACACTGTGGATGATCCGGTGTAGTATCGGTATTCTACCACTAGATGCTATGCGTACGCATGCTCCGAGCTGTGCGTATATTTACACACATTTCTACGTATAAGTGCAATTTGATAAATTCCACACTTTGCGTAAAACTGTTCCTACGCAAAATTTACGCACACTTCTGTTCGTACGCACGCTTGATAAATGAGGCCCCTGGCATCTGTGGGAAGACAACTGGTATTGGTACATTATTAACTGTCTATTCCGATTTAATAGATCACAATTTTTTCCCTGTTGGACATTACATTTTTGTGGCGTTTAATCAGACCCAAAAGTCGCGCGCACAAAAAACACGCGCGAGTGAGATACGAACGCGCAGAACACTATTCGCGGCGGAAAAGCGTCCTCGCGGGAGCGCACCTCCGCTTAGCGCGCACAAATGCAGTCACGCGAGCAAGGGCTGGGATGAGCGCTCGCTCGACTCGCTCTATGCTCGCATGGCTGCACCACACGCGCTCGCTCGATCAAGATCCGTTTTGGGACTTTGGGGGCGGGACATTGACTGATGTCTCTGCATGTGTGATTGGTTGTTTGATTTAATCAGTGACACGCATAATCTTCTGTTCCTCAATTTGTATCCAGTCACTCTAGGTAGAGAAGACACGTTTAAATATGACCATTAATGTCAGAGCAGGTAATTTATTAAAACATTAGTTTTGTTTAAACCATGCAATAAGCTGCAAACAATAACCAAAAAACGCTAATTTAAGGTATCAATTTTGTTTGTTGTTTAATATGTAGATAATTTAACAAAATGAACCATATTATGGCAAAAAAAAAAATCAATGCTATTTTGAACATGAAAAGGTCCAGAATGGCTATGTGTGTACACACACACACTTAGCCATTCTGTATAACGTCCTGATATATATATATATATATATATATATATATATATATATATATATATCTTTGTTTATACTACTTATTTTTGCTTTGTATATTTAACAAAAATCTTACTGTTCCATTTTAAAATTTTCACTGTATATCTTATTTCTTTTTATTTTATTTTTACACAGGCCAACTGAACATGCTTTGGGAATACATGAACAGTCTTTGTCATGCTAATAAGGTCCACTCAAATTAAAATGGTTAGATAATATCACCTTGCAAAGCTTTGTACAGGACTATACTTAAGTTTGCTCATGCTAACTTAGTCTGAACCAACTCTGTGACGTGACAATGTAATTGTAGCCTACAGTATATATTGCAAGATGATATTATCTAATTAAACCGTAACCATATAAAACCTTAAAAATTGGTGTTATTTTTTTGGTTTGCAGCTTATTGCATGGATCAAACAAAACTAATGTTTTAACATAAATTACCTCCTCCGACATAATGGTCATACTAAAACGTGTCTTCTCTATCTGTGTAACGGATTATGCATGTCACTGATTAAATCAAAAAACCAATCACGGATGCGGAGACATCAGTCAATCTCTCACCCTCAAAGTCCCAAAACTGATCTTGATCGAGCGAGCGCGTGTGGTGCAGCCGCGCGAGCATAGAAAGAGTCGAGCGAGCGCTCATCCCAGCCCTTGCTCGCGTGACTGCATTTGTGCGCGCAGAGCGGAGGTGCGCTCTAGCGGGGACGCTTTTCCCCGCGCAAAATGTTCTGGGCGCTCGCGAGGACGCTTTCGCGCGCGCGAAGTGTTCTGCGCGCTCGTATCTCTCGCTTGCGCGTGGTTTTTGTGCACGTAACTTTTGGGTCTGATTAAACGGCATACATTTTCACCTTCCATCAATCTTGTGGTGCGACTATCACTGTGTCCTAACCAGACACGATGCGATAAGATTCCAGCGACAAGCAATTTGTCTGTCCACACCAGACACGATTACAAGATTCAACAAAATCAATCAAAAACCACAGCTAATCAGAACAGCGTGTGGGCGGGCTCCCGCGGCAAATGCACGGCCCCAGAGATTAATTTTGTTAAAAACATAATAAATCAAAATGTATTATTTTACACTTTACACCATTTTAAACTATTAAAAATACATACGGAGTTATTAAAGCAATCTTTGTTATAGAATGAAGTTTGAACGTTCTTGTTTCCATTTGTGAAATTGTAAGACCTGAGGTAGTACGGCTACAAGGTTGGGAACAATAAATGATATTCAAAGTCACATTACACGCTTTTAACATTAAATAAAGCACATAAACGGTACCTGAGATTATCATTGCCATACTTTGCTTCTATTTCATCGCGGCTGGAACTACAACACAGTTTCTAAAATACAATCATTGTTTGTCGCCGTCACGGCTGGTTAGGACATGGTATAACACTTCCTTTATGATCTATGGAGATGTTGACATTGGCAGCAGATTTTAAAGGAACAGTATGTAAGAAATTTAAACAGTTGAGTTGCAGCCCTCAACTGATGTTTATGTTGTCATGTTGTGTATTGGCCACCAGTTGTGTGATTGCAGTACCAGTTTTAGCCACAAGTTTTGTGATTGCAATACCAGTTTTGGCCACAATCCTACATACTGTTCCTTTAACACTGGTTGTTGGAATGCATCACAGCCATTGTAGGCACAGTTGCTTAATGGGAGATACTTGTTCACCCCAAAATAAAATTGTCATCGTTTACTTGCACTCATGTTGTTTTAAACCTGTATGAATTTCTTGTTTTGGACACAAAGATATTTTGAAGAATGTTTGTAACCAAACAGTTGATGGACCCCATTGACTTCCAAATTATTTTTTTTCATACTATTGAAGTCAATAGGGTCCATCAACAGTTTGGTTACAAACAAATCTTCAAAGTATCTTCTGTGTTCAACAGAAGAAATAAATGTGTACAGGTTTGTAACAACTAAAAGTTGAGTAAATGATGAAAACTTTATTTTGGGGTGAACTATACCTTTAGATATGTCTGTCACCTGTGTAGCTCAGTTTAAGTACTTTTTACCTGGCTCATCACAATTGCTGATTATGAAAAATGTTTGTAGCACTATATTAAAGTATTTCTGTCTTCACAGATGCCTTTTCAGGATAAATCCAGATAGGGGGACCAAAGTGGAGAAGCAGCAATCTAAAAAACAGCAGTCCGTAAATCCTAAGGTTCTTTCTTTGATAACAAAAATTGCAGACTTTGAATGGCGAGAGTAGACATCTCACATGCCAGCTTCTTTCTGTTTCATACATTTCCATTTAGTTCATATACTGTTCTGTAATGTGTAAAGCGTTCATTCTGCTTGTATTTTGTGGCTCACTGTTATCTTGAGTGAGTGCAGCGTTTTAACGTGTGTTTACACGTTTTAAATTGTGTACATTTCAAAGTAAAGAGTTAAAAAAAGCTCCCAGTAAAGACCGGTAATTTTAACCAGTGGGGAGAACCAGTTTCATAAAACGTGTGTGTGTGTGTGTGTGTGTGTGTGTGTGTGTGTGTGTGTGTGTGTGTGTGTGTGTGTGTGTGTGTGTGTGTGTGTGTGTGTGTGTGTGTGTGTGTGTGTGTGTGTGTGTGTGTGTGTGCGTGCGTGCTGCTAAACAATGCTTTGTTAAATGTTGATCACAGCATGTATTTGCAGATAACAAATAAAACAAAATTAAGATTACTGTTGTTGTTTTTATTATTAAAGCAAATCTTTGTTATTTTGCAGTCTAAACTGCAAAAAAAGTTTAAGAACTGTTATAAAAAAAAAGTTATCACTCTTTAAAGAATTTTTATGTGTTTTAGGTGTTTGAATATTTTAACCATGTTATTTTAACAATGTATGTTAAAATTAAAAGATTTAATGGTATTATAAGGATATTTTTGTGTAGAATAACCGTAATAAACCATAATTATAGGATTAGAAATTACCGTTTTCTTACAGTATATCAGTTATTATCTGTACTTAAAACTTTTTTTAAAGACAAATTTTCTGTGTTTTAGAGGTGTATGACTGTATTTTAACAATTAATTTATGTTAAAATTAAAAGATTTAATGGTTTTATTAGGATATTTTTGTGTAGATTAACAGTAATAAACCGTAATTATAGGATAAGAAATTACCGTTTTCTTACAGTATATCAGTTATTATCTGTACTTAAAACCTTTTTTTAAAGACAAAGTTTCTGTGTTTTAGAGGTGTATGACTGTATTTTAACAATTAATTTATGTTAAAATTAAAAGATTTAATGGTTTTATTAGGATATTTTTGTGTAGATTAACAGTAATAAACCGTAATTATAGGATAAGAAATTACCGTTTTCTTACAGTATATCAGTTATTATCTGTACTTAAAACCTTTTTTTAAAGACAAAGTTTCTGTGTTTTAGAGGTGTATGACTGTATTTTAACAATTAATTTATGTTAAAATTAAAAGATTTAATTGTTTTATTAGGATATTTTTGTGTAGATTAACAGTAATAAACTGTAATTATAGGAAAATAAATTACCGTTTTCTTACAGTTTTTTTACAGTTTTTTTTCTGAAAGTATTTTTCCATTTTTTAACAGAAATTTTCTGGCGCCCCTGCTGCCAGAAAATTACCGTTTTTTTACAGTTTTTTTTTACAGTGTAGCTTTAACCCAATGGGTCCAAAAACGCGGCGTCGCGTTTTGACGTGTTTTCTCCTTATCATAGCAGAATCAACTTAAAATACTACATCATTAATAATCATACACACATGATGTCATAAGGAGATTTTATTATAACAATACCGCTCCTTAATCTGCACAATCCAACTACAGGACTGCCATTTAGTGCAGAGAGAAAGAGAGAGAAAGAAAATAATTCACAGCACAATTCACTGTAATATCACTGTACTTTTTATCGATCCAAGCCTAAGCATGTTTTCGTCATCAGGATGCCATTGTTTTTAAGAAAACAGGATGTAAAGCGTTCTCTTAACACTGCCCTTATGCAACAAACATATACTGCAGTATATTGGAAAATATCATGTAATATATTAGGCAATATATTACCATATATCAGATTTAATATTTATATTTCCCAATATATTGTAATATATGCATAGAAAATATCATGTAATATATTAGGCAGTATATTCCCATATATAGGATTTAATATGTATATTTTCCATTATATTGCAGTATATGAATAGACCATACATGTATATATTGATACAAAATATATTGTAACCAAGACCAAAAAGGGCACTATGTTTTTCCATGTAATAGTTTGTCTTTATATGATTTAATCAGTGGGGAACCTTCAGGGCCTTCTACGCCTTCAGAGAAGGCCTTAAAAAATTTATAAAAAGATTTTTTATAACTAAATAATAAATAATATAGTATTCAATAAAAATATGTTTTTACATTTTTAAATGTCTATTTAATTCAATTTAATACAATAGATGTAATATATTTTCTCTCATCTATGTTCTAATGTTAAGCTTACTGTCAGGTTCATGTCATGAAAACATCTAATCCAATCAGAATCGTCTGTCTCTATTAAGGCCCGGTTATCTGGCTCATTCATTGGTTAGGACTTCATGAATCCCAGGGAAGGCCAAGCTATGTGTTTTGGTGTGGAGAGTGACGGGCAAATTGACCAATCACGTTTTGATTTCAAGTGGGCGGGTAAAAAACAAAGCATTGTAAGCCTTCATGAAGTCCTAAGCATGCAACAAACTGGATGCGAGCTGCCGTAAAACACCAAAAACGAAGATCATAGACCGTTAATATTAATACAGTCTAGTGGCCCGAATCTCTGCGGTGAGAATGGTTGAGGTAAATGGCGGAAAACGTGATTGACGTTGTGGCTAGCTTGATAGGGCTGAGGTAAAAACGAAATAACTTAAGCGCGTACTCGTGAAGAGCACAGCCGGGAGAAGCGCGTGCAGAGGAGAATGACGCGAACACGAGAAAAATAATGGGTTTAATTATACTTTTACTTCCTGACAGTTTCACTTGTTACGTGAGGATAGTAATGAC
This sequence comes from Misgurnus mizolepis, assembly GCA_025389145.1. Taxonomy (NCBI): domain Eukaryota; kingdom Metazoa; phylum Chordata; class Actinopteri; order Cypriniformes; family Cobitidae; genus Misgurnus; species Misgurnus mizolepis. The sequence goes on along the minus strand of JAIFKI010000009.1, from coordinate 32,284,864 downwards.
TGACAGACGACGCCGAATTACATACAATATAATTTCCTAACTAAATCTGAGAGAATGCGAAAACATTCAAATATTTTTTTCCACCATATACCCGATGGGCAGGGCGGAGATACATTTTTCGACATGAATATAGCCCCGGGACCTCGGGGCTCGGGTTAGCGATTTTGCGAGCCCTGGATATATCTTATAACAACAGTTATTAGCCACAAGGAGGTGCACTGAGAACCCTGGGTGGTATATTTCCCCTTATGAAAAGACTAACAAGGTATCCTACAGCTAAATATATATTTCCAAAAAATTAAAAAATAAATTAAAGAACATAATTTAAGCTTGTTAAATGCAAATTTACAGAGCCCCTGTCATTACAGAGCAGCAGAGTCTGTATTTGTGTTTATCAGTTAGATTAAAGTAATTTTAAACTTTAAAACTGCATTTAAAGGCAGACAATGCCCATTCTGTAATTCAACTTTGCGTGCTCAGAATTTTTACACGTTCACTGTATGATTTAACGAAATACGAATAGCCTAGTATTATGGATGTAGAGGCATTTGCACTTCATTGCATATTTTGAAGGCCCAGCTGAAGTACCCACGGTTCGCCACTGGATTTAATATACTGCAATATATGCAGGGGCATCGCTAGACCCCTTTAACCAGGACACATGCCCCAGTGTAAATCTTTTGTGCCCCGGTGTAAATCTCAAGTTTAAATTTTAGCAGTTAAATAGTGTATTCCTTTACAAAGATAATCGCGGCAAAAACGGATCTACATGCAATGTAGTTACCCAATTTACGCTTGTAACGAAGCAGTCGCATTGACTCGTGCACCCACGTATCCATGTCCGCGCACGTCTTGCGCTCATCCGCATTGCACACAACCGCATTCAAAAGGTGATGCCACGCGAGTGACTTAGCTTATGAAAACATGACCAGACTAAAGTAAGTTTCTAAATAATAATAATAATCTTATTTTGACTCGATCATTATTGGCTTCTTTAGATGAACATGTTTTGTGCAAAGCAGGGAAAGCGAAGCAGACAAGAGAGATGATGAGTTTTAAGGAGGTAAGACAAACTACATCCTCACCCGATCAGGTCTGAAACATTAGAGGAAAAATCTCAGGAAAACCTTGTCAAGTCTGTAGAATTGAATTGTTGCTGAGACAGATGTAAGATGTTCTTAAGATTATCTAAGTGTACTTCACTGTGCTATTTTGAGGCACCATGAATATGAACTAACATGCACTTTTAACATACTATCTCTGTATAAAAAAACTTATTTAGTTAACACTTGTATTAATCTTGAACACAACTTTTATACAAAGATGGGTTCAAGTTTACTACAAGTGGTACATAAATACATTTTTTAAATACATTTTTAGCACATTTTAGTTCATATTTATGGTGTCTCAAAATAGCACAGTGAAGTACACTAAGATGATCTTAAGAACATCTTAATATACTAAAAATTTGTCTTTAGTACTTCTTAAGTACAAAATTAGTGTGCGAAAATAAAGCACTTAAAATACACTATGGAAGTGTACTACTTTTTCACCTTGGTTAACACATGAGTCAGTTTTGGTGAACTGTTACTTCAAAACTCTACACACAAATCCTTACATTTCTCAGTGCTTACACCATCTGGTCATATGGAAAGCACTAGCATTCAATACTGTTCACTCAAGTCAGCACAGCTTAGCAAACAATTACCAAGCTGGAAACACTAAAAGTCAAAATTGAACACACAGCAATCAGATCCTTCAATAGATACATAAAAGGGCCTGAATCTGTTCATTGAGCTTTGAAACAATGGATCCACAGAGAAATGAAGGAATAGGTCGAGGAAGAGGAGGAGGAAGAGGAGGAGGGAAAGAAGAAGGACATGGTGAAGGAGGAGAAAGAGGACATGGTAAAGGAGGAGGGAGAGGACATGATGAAGAAATAGGTCGAGGAGGAGTAGGAAGAGGAGGAGGGAGAGGAAGAGGCAGAAGAGTAGGGAAAGAAGGAGGACGTGGTGAAGGAGGAGGAAGAGGACATGGTAAAGGAGGAGGGAGGGGACATGATGAAGAAATAGGTCGAGGAGGAGGAGGGAGAGGAATAGGAGGAGGGAGAGGAGGAGGGAAAGGAGGAGGACGTGGTGAAGGAGGAGGAAGAGGACATAGTGGAGGAGGAGGAAGAGGAGGAGGACGTGGTGAAAGAGGAGGAAGGAGATGAAGGGCAAGGTGACAAGCAATTTCAAGGTGAAATACAAGCCACTCTAGTTGACCATGTCCTGGTCCATGGTATGACTATGAGGGAGGCTGAGCAACGAGTAAAGCCTAATTTGAGTCGCTTTACTTATGCCTCCATCTTCAGAGCCTTCAGGGAGGAAAACAGATAGGTGTACTTACAGTAAGACTGCTCTATACTTTAGTGTGCATACACTGTTGGACTATGCTACTGGAATAAAGAAATGCATCAAATTGCCTTCCATACAGATAGACATATCAGCAGATGAATGCAAGGGGTGGATCAGGCAAGAGGATTTTACCCTTGCTGTTTGGCTAGGACCAATATAGCCTGTGATGTGGATGAGATTCTCTGGCCTGACCCAGAACTAAGACGGGATGTTGAGGCGAAATATTACAATTTACAGTTGTGCTGTGTATAGCACATGAATGAATAAAAATGCATACATTGATTGTGTCTTTTTGGTCATGTGAAAAGGTTTTTGAGGGGGAGAACCACAAGCAACTTACCAGTTTTGGATATATTGTTTTGAATTGATTGCACAAGTGTGTAATACTATATTGTAGTGTGTGTGTTTTTGAAAGCTTGTGTGTGTTGTCTGAGGGAAAAGTTTGGTATTTCAGTAAGAGTGAATGGTTTTGAGTGTAGAGCTTCATTTTGACCTGAAAATATGATGTTTGGAGTATTGTGTGAGACTTTATGGAATTGTCTTTACTGTTTTGAGAATATGAGGCATAGTTTCAAGAAATGTGTAATAATGTTAGGTATAACGAAGATTATACTTGTATATATGTATCTTTTGCAGTAACTGTTGAACTGTAGAATAGTGGGTTGAGCAAAGGACATTGTATAGAAGTGTTGCACACTTCTTGCACACAGCAGGCTTTCAAAAAAGTCAGCAAAAAATGGGGGGCCTGTGCCCCAGTAGAGCTTTATATCTAGCAATGCCCATGAATATATGGATGTGCTATGTATGTATGTATGTATGTATGTATGTATGTATGTATGTATATATGATTTAACAATTTTTTTTTCTTTCCAAATAAACAACTACAGCATATTCATGAATATGCATGGCATATAGCCTAAAGAAAATATTAAAGACAAAAATCTGCATTACACAAATAACAGTTTTATTGAAACAGCAGAGACCTTTCTTTCATTTTCTACATTTGTCAGTACTCTACTCAGCACCGACTGCTTCAACCAGAATGCGTGCCAAAGGCGATGGAGCATAATGCTTGAGTAGGAAGCTGAGATTCAGGCGCGAGGAGAGGACAAGGACACATACCTGTGACTAGCAACAATGAGGCTGATAGGTCCTGACCAGAGATGTATAGTAACGAAGTAGAACTACTTCACTACTGTACTTAAGTACTAAAAGACAGTATCTGTACTCTACTGAAGTATATATTTTTTCTCCTACTTCCACTTTTACTTCAGTACATATTTTCGATGAGTTTAATACTTTTACTCCGATACATTTTTTATGTGCTGCATAGTTACTCGTTACACTCAAATGTTACGAATCATTCCAAACCCACATTATCACTGCCAGAGCGGTGATACACATTAGAAACACACACAGATCGTGTTCTAAACCAATCGGAGATAGTGAAGGGCGGACCCCTCCCTCCCTCTCACTCCCAAATATGAGCCGGGGTTGTGGACAAAGTGAAGCAAATAGAGAACCAAAGTGCGCGAGAAAGACAGAGAGAGAGAGAATGCGTGAGAAAGGGCGAGTGTGCGTGAAAGAAGGAAACTTAAGTTCATTGAAACACCTTGTACCTTTACTGTACCTATTACCATTATATCGACTAATTATTTGGTTAAATTAATCTAAATTATCTGAACAGTCCTGTCTTTGTATTACTGCTACAGCCAAAGGAATTGTGAGTGTCCTTTAGCTAAAACATTTGAAATAATATAAACAATATTATATTCAAACTTTTGACTGTTTTCTTTAATAACTACATTACACAATACTTGTACTTTTACTTTCAGTACTTGAGTAGTATATTTTAAAATAAACTACTTGCAATACTTAAGTACAAAACATGTTTAATACTTTAGTACTTCCACTTAAGTGGTGTGCTTAAAGAGCACTTCAACTTCTACTCAAGTCACTTTTTTGATAGAGCACTTGTACTTTTACTCAAGTCTGGGTCCCTAGTACTTTATACATCTCTGGTCCTGACCTATAGTCCTAACTCATACTCCTAATCAGTAGGTGGCGGTAATGCACCTAAAAGTTGTTTGCTAACCACCAGTAAAACTTGAGAAGGAGACTGATCGTTGGCATGCTCTCAACCCAGGAAAAACTTCAAGCTTTACAAGGTACATAGTTTTCAGAGGTGGTGCTTTCCAGTTTTGATTGCATCTCTTCCAGGAGAGATTTTTGTGAACCAGAGGGGAAGGAGTGAGAAGGGAGAGAGTAATCGTTGTTGTTTTGTTCCACAGATGCTGTTTTAAACCAGTTTCCACGGCTGAAGCTGATGTTAGAAAATCCATCAACAGTAGAATATGCGAGCTAAGACACCAGGTGAAGTGCAAAAGCATGGGTATATAAGTAATTTAAACCAGTGAAGAGCCAAGATGGACTCCTAGCCAGGATAAAGGCCTGTTCTTTTGGTAATTTATTTCTTTGCTTTTTCACATTGCCAAAGCTCCTTGAAAGTTTGTTTATATCTATTATTGTCTGTGCATTTTGTTTATATTGTATTTTTAACTGTATAACGGCACTGCTGAAAGTTTGAAATAAATAGACCTTTGTAATTTAAATTGCTTTCATTTATATTTTGTATATTTTCTGTTTTATGTCACTCTTTTAAAATGTAATTTATGTTAATGTAATGCAAGACATTTATGTAATGTAAAGCAAACCACATTGTCTGACCATGTGCAAAATCTCTTGTGGTTGTAATAGGTCTGTTTAGCTCTCTACCTCAAATTAGTTTTAGTATGTGTGCCTGATTAAAAGAAAATAAAGGTGGCTTTTGATAGATTATCCATTAGTCTGTGTTAATATGTGGTATAAATGTGTGTACATATTTTTATGTATATATTTCTATATAATTTTACATATTATTTAAAATATATTCTACAATATAGTAAACATACATGTGACACTATATCTGTACATATATTGTTAATACATTTTTGCATATCAATCGGAATACAATATGGTGGATATTTGTAAATATAATATTGCATATTTTGAGATATATAAACACATATATTATATTCACGTGCAATATATTAAAAGCGACAATTATTTATATTTATCAATATACTGCAATAAATTACATATATATAGAATATATGTATCAACATATTACTCATGTATTTTACAATATACTGCAATATATTGCATACATAAAGAATATATGCATCAACATATTACTCCATATATTGCCAATATATACTGCAATATATTACATAGATAAAGAGTATATTTATCAACATATTACTCCATATATTGCCAATATATACTGCAATATATTACATACATTAAGATTATATTTATCAACATATTACTCCATATATTGCCAATATATACTGCAATATATTACATGCATTAAGAGTATATTTATCAACATATTACTCCATATATTGCCAATATATACTGCAATATATTACATGCATTAAGAGTATATTTATCAACATATTACTCCATATATTGCCAATATATACTGCAATATATTACATGCATTAAGAGTATATTTATCAACATATTACTCCATATATTGCCGATATATACTGCAATATATTACATGCATTAAAAGTATATTTATCAACATATTACTCCATATATTGCCAATATATACTGCAATATATTACATGCATTAAGAGTATATTTATCAACATATTACTCCATATATTGCCAATATATACTGCAATATATTACATGCATTAAGAGTATATTTATCAACATATTACTCCATATATTGCCAATATATACTGCAATATATTACATGCATTAAGAGTATATTTATCAACATATTACTCCATATATTGCCAATATATACTGCAATATATTACATGCATTAAGAGTATATTTATCAACATATTACTCCATATATTGCCAATATATACTGCAATATATTACATGCATTAAGAGTATATTTATCAACATATTACTCCATATATTGCCAATATATACTGCAATATATTACATGCATTAAGAGTATATTTATCAACATATTACTCCATATATTGCCAATATATACTGCAATATATTACATGCATTAAGAGTATATTTATCAACATATTACTCCATATATTGCCAATATATACTGCAATATATTACATGCATTAAGAGTATATTTATCAACATATTACTCCATATATTGCCAATATATACTGCAATATATTACATGCATTAAGAGTATATTTATCAACATATTACTCCATATATTGCCAATATATACTGCAATATATTACATGCATTAAGAGTATATTTATCAACATATTACTCCATATATTGCCAATATATACTGCAATATATTACATGCATTAAGAGTATATTTATCAACATATTACTCCATATATTGCCAATATATACTTCAATATATTACATGCATTTAGAATATATGCATCAATATATTACTTCATATATTTCCAATATATTATGGGATATATTAAATAGTATAATGAGATGTATTTAATCAATATATGAAAACGGCAATAATTGCAGTATTGTATAATATATTGCAATATATCACTTACATATATATAATATATTTTTATATAATATATCATGATATATATTACTTTGTAAATTTCACAATATATGGAGACACATTAAATATATTGTCATGTAATATATTGAGAAATATATGTTTGTTGCATAAGGGTGGAGCCAACTGGAGTCATTTGAGGCATGATAACACACAGCTCTTTCACATTGCTTAGTTCAGACATTCACACACATCACTGCTGTGTTCATCAGAAGGTTTTTACAAAAGCAGATGAAGGTGAGCGGTCACACAAGTGAACCATGCACTGGCATGATTTGCGATCACACTGCACATTCTGCGCCTCAGCCCAAGTAAACCATACCCGATCCCACCTCTGCAAATGGGTCAGGGCGCGATTAACCAAACTGCCCCTGGGCACGGAACAGAGCGATCATACTACTCAAACAACCCAGGCTTTGGAGGTCAAATGCGCTCGGGCGTGGTTTGGATAATGTAAGTGCGCCCTAAGTGTTGTTGAGACAATACACTGTTTTTGACATGCTCTGCACCATATTACCCACAGGCTTTGCCTGATTCCCATTCACATATAAACAGAGACGGCCATATAGCTCTCCATTCTCACAGACAAGGGTAAATATACTTATTGGAAGCGAAGACTTTCTTCCCCTGAGAGGAAACATTTCTTGCTCATTTTTTTTTTTTTGTGAAGAAACACTAAAACTCTCCCCAAAGGATCTAAATCAAATCGTTCTTACTTCGCCACTCTTCATTAGGAAAAGTCAACAAACCCTTATCAGCATTCTGCATTCACCATCGTTTGAGCGAATATAATTGATTACATTCGGGAGCCATGTGGTATTGGATGCGTGTCTTGCTAACGGAAAAGATACGCGACTAAATTAAGTTTAGCCTCCGCAGGCGGAACCAGACAGAGATGCAGTGACCTCTGCTGCCGAGGAAATAATCAGAATGACAGTGGCGAATGAACATCGGACCCATTTTTCATGCTGTGCCTGTTTTGTCCGCGCTCGCACATATGCGCATACGCTCAAGCGCTCAGTCGAGCCGCTCTTGGGCAGGTTGCATTACATGTCGCCAGCTTTATTCCGATTGGAATGATGAAATGGAACGTTCGAATTCCCATCGTCTGCTGACGGCATAATGAAGTGAAGCAAATGTTTGCAATTGTGGGAGTTCTGGCTAGCTGTGATAAAGGCCTTGCGAGCATGTCACACAAGCGCTGCAGTGACTGTGTGAGAAACATACCAAATTAGCAGCTGCATTACGCTATGGTTGACTTGGCTCATCTATCGCATCTAAAGATAAAATGTTAAATGAAGTCTGTATCACACATCTGCTCTGTCAGTGTCCGCAACTTGGTTACTTGAGCAGTGTCAATGTCATTAAGCTCGTTGTTCTACTAGAAGGTTTTGTTCAGCTTTTGGCACTTTGGGTGTCAAAAAAAGGGAAACATGTTTTTTTAAACTTTCCCCAAGTCATACAATGGATATACACACACCACAGAAGAATTACATTGTTTTATTTTTTCAGAGTAATTTTTTTCTGAATCAACAATTGTCATTTCTATCACTTTTTACATTCTGTAATGAAAAATAAATTGTAAACATTTTAATGCATGCAATTTAGTTTTTTTCACTTGCATATTTTTATATAATTACAATAAGTACACCCAATGTCACAGGGGCGAAAGCAATCCTACAAAAACGTACAAATTTGGTCTTAGGAAATTAAATGACTACGTACAAATTGCCATAATAGTGTATTGGTAGGTCCAAACAATAAAATGGAAAGTTTCATTTTCATTAAACTGATGCTAGCACCACAAGTATGCGATTCATTGAGGCAATCGTTCATGTCTCAAATTCTGCTTGCATTTCTTTTTGACCCAGCAGGTTCAGTTGCAATACACATCAAGAGAAACCTTCCACATGCACTGTTTTATTTCCCATAATTCTTTGCTTATTTCTTTTTTATTTGTTTATAATGGTGTGACCCTTCTTATGATTGTATCACGCTGGCCTTATTCCTCTAACTCTGGTGTATCTAGACACTGACAGGCTCATTTTCTCTGTTTTGGGCAGCTGAGCTCATTTATCCTGCACTCCTCAACGTTCAGCTGAGGGTGATGTGGATAAACTCACTTTGTCAGACAGTACACATTGTGTTTTGTATAGAGGTCACAGGGTCACATTGAGCAGTCCAGGAAGCCTAAATAGACCGTAGACTATTGCAATTGTTTCCATTTTGAAGGTTAAAAATGGCAATGTTGCAAAAACAACATCAAGCAACAACTTAAGGCATCACATTTTAAAGTAAATGAGACAACACTGAACCAAATATTACACACAGTACTGTAGCCTAAAGGATTAATTCACCCAAGTATGAAGATTCTCGTAATTTACTCATCCTCATCTCATCCCAGATGTATATGACTTCCTTTCTTCAGCCTAACACAAACAATTGTATTAAAATGACTTAATGATTGATATTTTCTTAAATAGGAGCCATAGTGAAGCTTCAAAAAGCACTTGCATCTATCATTATACCACGGGGCTATGAAAAGCTTTATTGAGATTTAATTTCATGAAACTAGCTAATCTAATGACTTTTGACTTATTTGCAAGTATTTAAAAGAGCCTTTGTAGTATGTTGTATAAAAACCCTGTTTACGCTTACAATAAATAAATAAATTACAGACAGACCGGTTGGAGCTAGCTATATTGAAAAGGCTCTTGCTATTTTTGTTTTCAATCAGATGTTTGATGAATGCATTAGGTCTAATGCTGCGTTTTCACCAGCCGCGGTAGAGGCGGCAAGCGCTAGTGATTTAAATGTTAAGTCATTTCAATGTTAAGTCAATGTGAAGACGCGTTGACGCGCGTCTGGAGGTCCCGCGATGCGGTAGACGCGTTTCCGCCTCATTCACGTGTCTAGTTCGCGTGAATTGAGCTTATGGTACGCGCGGTAAACGCGAATGGTGCTTTTTGTGCATTTTGCGTTTGACGCGATTTTGCGGCTTACGCCCGAGTTGAAAAATTTTTACTTTGGCGGATTTTCGAGCCGTGTTAACCAATCAGGAGCCTGCTTGCTGCTGTGGCGGCAGCCCCGATCGGAGTTACTCATTCAGCATGAAGGCTTGATATTGTCCGTGAGCAGTCAGCCAGAGCTATACGACACATGTTCTTATTTCTATAGAGACAGGAATAAAAAGGACCTCGCTTGGAAGAGTGTCACTGAGGACATTGGGCAACCTAGTAAGTTGTAAATACACATTTCACTTTTGAGTCACGTGACGTTTATCGACCTGCACCGTTTATTTTCCCCTTATAGTAAGGTGACTAAATACAAACTGGTAACTCTCTCGATAAATGCACAGTCAACATCAACCGCATAGTACTTGCCCCTCGCACAAGAAGCGTATTTTTCATCTGACGCGTGTAAAATGCTTGCTTTTTCCGCGCATCTACTTCGCTCTTGACATGCGAATGCATTCAAACTGTTCAAGCAGCAAACTAGGAGCGGTAGACACGATTTTGACGCCTGAAACGCTGTTGGTGTAAACACAGCATAAGGGTGAGAAAAACAAAGTATAGACTCGGTAACCCCAGTCCAGCTATTTAGAAACACCATGTATATAGGAAAATACTGTTTGAACTATGTAGGGACAGGATCAGACTATGCCAAGAGCTGGAGTCTCTCTCCTTCACTCTCTCTTTCTTTGCCCAGTTGCGATAATGTTGTCATTGGGCACGGATGGGCATGACGAGATGAGAACACTCTTCAGGGAAAAACCTAGCCAAAAGACACTCAGCTGAATCAATACCAAATAATAAACAGTCACAACTGTTTAAATACATTTGACCTATCCCTGTGTTTGTAGTCTTCCTTCTGCATGAAACAGATTTGGGGGAACAACTGGCCACCAAAATGAATGTGAATTCTGTATTTTTAAGAGTGCCAATAACCTCCAGGGAAGAACAGAGAACGAGAAAACCGTCCAATTTCAAGGGAGGAGAGACAGAACAGAAAGAAGGAGAGCAGTAAATGTCCCTGTTTGGAGTTTGCCTGGAGCAGAGAGTGGAGCAGTGGAGCACTTCTGGAATGACATCTTCTTCTTTAACCCCAAGAGATGGGATGATTTTCTCACACCTGAGGCTTGTGCTGCAGCCAAACTCATTCATGGAGGCCAGATGGAGTGCCTGGATAAATTATTATTTGGGGGAAAGGATAATTTGTCAGCGATTACTTTCAAATATGTTACCTTATCCTATAAAATGTGGACTTAGTTTGACTATAAGTAAAAAACAAAATGGTATTCTGGTGGTTCTTACAGAGGCATCCATAAAAACCGGTATACAGTATGTGCCTGATTTAAAATAGGTGTATCTTAAATATGTACTACTAATACTTAAATACAAAAATATTGTAATATTGTACTTTTTGGGGGGATGCAATGTTCTTGTGGTTGCAGTTGCCAATCTGTATTGTCATGACAACACTTTCCTGTACTGTATCTTCCAACTCAGACTTACCCACCATATGTACCACTGTCTACATTTCTGCATAACCTAAAATACATTGTTTCAGGTTATCGCTGCATCTTTCGTTAAAATATCCACTAGTGTTTTTACGCAGGGTCGTAAAAGTTACGAAGCAGACAAATACACAAATTAAAACCTGCTCATCTTGGTTAAGTAGATTTGTGTCATTTGTTCTTATTTATTGTCATATGCAAACAGACACATAATGGTTCACATTTCGCATTTAAAACCGCATGGAATACACAACCATACAGCTTTCCTGTTTTTTCAAACGCCTGTGGGCGGATGAGCAAAACAACATTGAGCCGCACTCCTGATAAATGTATTAATGTGTCTCCATGCATTGTTTCTTGTATATGTGTCAAAATTGATAGTTCAGCTATCTTGAGTTAAAATAGAATGATACAAAGTGTACATGGCCCAATGTTGATACCGAAGGGCAACCTTCCAATCTCTCTGATGAAGTCAAAACAGACGTGCCTTAAACTGCAATTCATCGACTGGCCATTAGAGGCAGGCTCCAGAGGGGAGTAAATTTCCATAGACCATGTTAAAATGCCCAACTTTACAGCATAAAAATAATATGTTTACAGCCTGGTACAAAATGTTTTTGGTCTATAGCTAATTTTGCCCTTTATGACAAATTTGGGGGGGGGGTAAAATTTGTGTTACTCATCTGTTTAAATTATATTAAGCCTTATAGTTCTGCAGAGTTAAGGGTGTGGCTACTTGAGTGACGGGTGAACTGCCACTGCTGTCACTAGAATCGAGCTAGGCGGGCTTGGTTTCAGCAACCAGCCCCCTCAGCTTCATTCATGTCCTGCCTCTTTACCCATTTTCGGTTATCTGGAAGTGATGCACAGTGACAAGAGGTGTGTTCGAGATCATCCGGCGCTGCGCAGACCGATCGGCGAGGTTTGCCGCTTGCAGTCGAGAGAGGAACTGAAGACGGAGCCGTCAAGCCGGACACCTGCTGCTTGCCGTAGTGACGTGTGCACCGTGTTTCCTTGTTTTTAATCGCAAATGAAGTGAATTAAAAGCTGAATTTCATAAAAACAAACCTTTTAATAAAAAGTTGCAACCAGAAACATTTTATATTGAATATTTTAATTGCTGCTTATACTGCATACCCGAAAATAACGGGAAACAAGCCTATATTATTAAAATACCAATAGAGTTTGTTATTTTCATTTTAATTTTATTACACGACACAATATAACATATTTAAGCATTTTAAAGTGTTTTTCTTGTTTTAAAACATGAATTTATAATGTTTATAAGTGGAACTAAAGGTTGGATTAAACTTGAAACGCACATGATATCGTGTCATCAATGAGGCGACCAAGACATCAGACTTTTGTCCACCACAGTAAAAAAAAGCATGAACTGAAAATATACGGCAATAATGCTAAGTATATAACCTTGAATGAATCCATATCAAAACGTATAAAAAATAAGAGCCTCTAGTGGAAACTCTATCCGAAAAATGCAGATATATGTACCAGGAGAAACATATTTTTATGTTATGAAGAAATGTAGGCAGAGGTATGAAATTCCAATGGACTCGTGTCGGTAACTTCAATGTATTTATTCGCATGACAATTACGGCTGAGGTAATCTGTTGATTTTTTTAAAGCAAAAAATCAAATAACTTTTGAATCCAATTATAATAACAAACATACAAAATTTCCAGGAATTACTAGCCTCTCATAATAACAATAACAATAATACATTTTATTTATAACGCACTTTACGGGCTGGTTTCCCTGGACCGGGATTAGCTGAAGCCATGACTAGGCCTTAGTTTAATTATGAAATATAACTAGTTTTAACAAACATGCCTTACTAAAACATTGCTTGTGTGCATTTAGTGGTTTTATTGGGAATTTTATTGGTTCTAATGGAATATGGCCCAAAACACACTACAGTGTAGTGGTTTTAATGGTAAAAGCTAATGGTTCCTATTGGTATTTTAATGGAAACCATTAGAATTTTCTGTAATGGTTTTATTGTTTTTTTCAGCAGGGAACATAGACTCTCATGGCAAGAATAGGCTATAATGGAGACCATACTTAATGAAAATTGCCACAGTATAATTTATATAATTTAAAAAGTGCTAATATTTAGTATTTAAATGGTTGGTAAGGCAGGTTTAAAATTCTGTGTGCCAGATGGGAGTACCTTCAGTACCTGAGAATCTTCAAATAGTTCAAACAGATTGGACCTCCCTCTGCAAATGCATTTGGGCTTAATGCTTTGAAAAAGCCTGATTAAAAGAAGCCTCTCATACTGTCTGACATTTTCCATCTCTTCTGAGGTCTGTCTGTGTGCATGTTTTGTGAATAGACTGTAGGAGAAATACAGATCATATTATCTTTACATGTGTCCCCTTTCATTTATTGGATCAGTCTCTTTGACATCCTAGAATCCACTTAAGTTTGCAATATGACTGCATCTACAGTATTGTGTGTTGTCTGATGCATGTTCTAACCTCGTCCGTGTGAAGTAATGTGTGTTCACACACTAATGAAACACATTCCCCCATTAACCTTCCAGGCTATACATCAGTCTGTATACTTGCTGAGATAAGTGTCTGGATGGCTACTGTAGGTGTTCCACTTAAAAACATCCATAAAAACACAAGGTACTGAGCTAATGGGCAGAAGGGGCGTAATGCACCCTGATGATATTAACCCTGGACAGCAAGAAAGAATGATGAGTTTACAACACAGCCGCAGGTAATTATCATTACTTCAGATGAAAGACTTACGCTCATCTTCATAATTAAAAAAAGATTGTCAAAATGATGGCGAGTTATTAATTAGCGCTAACTTTGCATAATGATGGTGGCCATGTTTTGTGTGGGCATCTGTTGATATATTTAAATCAGACAATTAAATGGGAAATTCGCTGGATGATAAATAACAAACAGACTGTTATTAAAGATAATCACAGGAAAGAGGGTTTGCTGTCGTGGCCTTCGCTTCCCTGGGTTTACTGTTGATTATGTGTTTGCAGACAATATGTTGTTGGAATATGGAACAATATTTGTTTTTTGTGCTGTTTAGTTATTAGTGTAAGTGAGGAAATGACTGGAAATTATGGGAAGAGCAGAGGATAACAGGATGAGGGCCTGGTTTAATCTCGTATCTGTCCCATGAGCACCAAAATAGTCGTGTTTGCTTTATCGGGCCACAAACGGTGCGCTATTGCATGCCAGGGCAGTCGCATTTGTACTGTTATATCCGGTGCTTGATCATTCCTTGCTGGGGCTTCCTCGTGGCCAAAGTCCAGGTTTTCCTGTTCTGCTGAATACCTTGGGCCAATGAGGGCCAGATGGGGCTAGAGAAGTGATTAACTCTTTCACCGCCAGCATTTTTTTAAAAAGTTGACAGCCAGCGTTTTTCATGATTTTCACAAAAGTTTAATGTCTTCCGGAAAATGTTCTTCTTCAAATATATAAACATACAATATATCAAATGAATGAACAGACCCTCTGCTTTCAAAAAAAAAAAAAAAAAAAACGTTTCATCCTACCTTCAGTAGTTCTTTTGTAATCAGCTTTTGAATATGGGTAGGTTTCTGCAAAAACACCACATTTTGAGCAAAAAGCAGAGATAATTCAATTTTTGTGACGGACTTTTCATAGAGATCCCATTCAGAGTGATCTTTAAAACAGACACGGACATGCAGCAGCTTGCCATAGGGCAATACTTCCGGGTTTAAAAAGTTGCGGAAGGGCGCCACCTGGTGGATAATAGCGGTATTGCGGAAAGACGGAAAAACTCGTCATTGGTGGGGAAGCTTTTTCTCTTGATTGACGAGATATCTCGTCAATGGCGGGGAAAGAGTTAAGGACAAAGGTTTATGTGAGTATCTTGCAAGATGCGCGTTTACCTTTATCTGTGGATTAACCTGCAGATTTACAACTTTTTAAAAAGATTTAAAAAATCTGGATCACTATTACTGATCAACGAAAGATACCTGCTATGTTCTTAATTTGAATTGAAGAAAATGCTCAACATCTGTAAAAACAAAGAAACGTTAAAACACATTGCCTAACTCAGCTCGCTAAGGATCCAGCACACACCGCTCCCGGTTTGGGAGAAGTTTATAACATTGCGGGCACAGAACAACGCTTAAAATGAACAATCGTGCTGAGAGCCTGAGAAATGATAAATGGTGTGTTGGATCATCATCCTTCTGTTAGAGGAGAGATCACTCAAATCATCATGGCAGATACAAATCGTGAGTTAACTTGTTAACAATGTTTGTCACACGTTAATGTTTCAGATCACCTAACAAATTTAAATATTAGTCAAAAATAACACAAGGGAACACAACAAGCAGTTTTTAAATAAAGGTTATTATTATAAAACAAAAACAAAAACCAAACCCACATGGCCCTGTGTGAAAAAGTGCTTGCCCCCACCCATTGAAACATAACTGTGGTTCATCACACCTGAGTTTAGTTTCTCTAGTCACACCCAGGCCTGATTTCTGTTTGCATGCCTAACAAAGTGAAGTAGGCCAAAAGGGTTAGGGTTAAGCATCCTCAAAGGCTAGCTATCATGCAGAGATCCAAAGATACTGTATCCAGAAACAACTGAGAAAAAAAGTAATTGACATCTATCAGTCTGGAAAAGGTTATAAAGTCATTTCTAAAGCTTTGGGACTCCAGTGAACCACACTGAGAGCCATTATCTACAAATGGTGAAAAAAGGGAATAGTGGTAAACCTTCCCAGGATTGGCTGGCCGACCAGAATTACCCCAAGAGCGCAACAACAACTTATCCAAAAAGTCACAAAAGACACCACAACAACATTAAAAATCTGCAGGTCTCACTTGCTTCAGTTTAGGTCAGTGTTCATGACTCTACCATAAGAAAGAGACTGGACGAAATGGTCTGCATGATAGAGTAGCAAGAGGAAAACCACTGCTGAGGAAAAAGAACATAAAGGCTTGTCTCAGTTTTGCCAGAAAACATCTTGATAATCCCCAAGACTTTTGGGAAAATACTTAGTGGACTGAAAAGACATTTTGGAAGGTGCGTGTCCCATTACGTCTGGTGTAAAAATAGCAATTCTGTTAACATGTTTACAAACAGACATGCATGCCTACATTTTAAAATAAATGATTCTACATAAATCTAAAATTAGGACTCTTTATGTTCTTTAAAATATTGTGTATATAGTTTAATGGCACATTAGGTAAATTAACATTTTCATTCCGTAATGTTAAAGGTAGGGTAACACATTTTGAAAAATGCTAACGGTAGCCGCCTAGCAATGAAATCCCGATCCCACCCTCAAGTCAAATCGCTCTCCAAAGTCACGCCTCTTTCCAAACCCATGAACACGCACAGATCAGACGGTCACGTCTCATGTCTCATTCACCAGTGAGAAAACTTTGCAGTACAAAGTGAATAACACTTCCAAAATAACCAAACAACTGGTTTACATCAGAATTAGTTTAAGCACACGTTCGGTTGTGTAGACGTAGTAACTATATCGTTATGCTAATCCGGAAAACGAACACAAATTTCATAAGCAACACAACGTTTCATCAAAGTATAATATCTGAATCCATCTCAATACAAACATATCGCGTACCTACCTTACCAAAATAAACAGTGCAACGACCCTTTCAGACCCTTTGCCTCCTGTAGCTGTTTGCATCTCGTGGTAAAGCAGTAAATTTACTGATGTTAATTTGAATTTTTGCTCTTGCTGATCCAGGCAGTTTTTGCTGTTGTTGTTATAAAAGATGCATTTAGTTTTGTGGCTCCTGTGTAGGTTGTCAATTCAGCAGAAAAGTTTGGTGTTCTCGCTGTTTACAGACAGAGCGCACGTGAACGCGCGATGACGTATGGTATCTGCGTGGACTCGCTGCGCGGTGGGAATTCAAATTACGCTTACGTATGAGGGACATAAAAGGAAACGTCCGTTCGGACCGAAATCTATGATTTGTTGAACATTTTTTGGTCCTACGCCTTTCACAGATGACATACATTTTTACAAATACATTTAAACAACTTAACACAGTGATTGCTATCAGGATGTGATGAGACTTTTAACCAGCATAACTAAAAATGTTTCAGGATCAAATCTGTTACCCTACCTTTAACTATTGCTTATTGATCTGATATTGCCTCATTGCTGGATTGCTCGTTTGCAGCAAACATAAACTTTCTTAACATAAACTCCTGTCTCTTGTCAGATTGAAGTGACTTCTTCCTCATGCTGAAACAGATGGGATTGTGTGACGTTAGATCCATGTTGAGCTATATAATTTTGCAGGTATTATTTATGCTCTAACAGCAACATTGCACACTAACTATGGTTTGAAAAATGGGATCACGAAAAATGGCAGTTTAACATTCAAGCCATTTTAAACAATTCGAGCGCAAGAAGATTATAAAGTGAGCTGTTTTCTGTGCACACAGATGCATACACATACTCAAATGACAAAAAACACAATCACTTATGCAGTTTAGAATAAAGATGACGGTTTTGTTATTCTTTTGATTCTATTTCTGTTTCTAAACACTACTGTTGAAATTTATTTGTACTTTGTTCTTTTCCATTTCCATATGCTTATAATTTCTTGATTTGTTCTTATTTTATTTTCCTTATTTCCATTTTTTATTTTAGGTTTTTGCTGATTGAAAATCTCACACAAGCTGTTAGTAAATCTGGCACTAAGTAGCCTATCTTCGAAGGATACCTAACACAATAGGCAGTTTTAATAGTTCCCTTTCAGTCGGTCACTACGACGTCACGTCGTGACCGACGAATTGGGAACTCGCTTAGAGAGACCAATCTGCTTCGTATACTACTAAAACGCCAATGAACTTGGCATTGAGATATTTGCATAATGCTGGCGCCGCCCCGCCAGGTGCCTTTATAAGCAGCAGGTGCAAATAGGGAAATTAGCTTTTTCGCTTCGAAAGCCGGCTTTATCTGCTACTGAGAAGCTACTTTACTCTGTTGGGATTTGATTGCTGAAGTTGGTTGAACTAGCAGTATCACAGCGGACGCTTCGCTTATTCCACGGCTCTACATCTGTTTATTGTTTTGAGTTTAGTGTGTGCGTTGCCTTCCTGTGCGCTCATCAACTAAGCATCTGAGTGAATTTCCCTAAAAGAGTGATACGAGAGAGCTTTGTGCCTTGTTAAAGGCAGCCACTCTCTCGTATATGCGGAGATCAGCGTCCTTTTCAGGATAGCTTTTCGCCCGTGCGATTTTGGATGCGAGAAGTATAAGGGTTCCAGTGACGGTCACGAGCGCTGTCTTCGTGCTCAGGCATCGAGCACTCCGGGGCTGCGTTCGTGGAGAGTTTCTGTTCTCTCTGTGAGAGCATAACCCTCTTGGATTGCGGAGACGACTGTCGTTTCTACGGGAACGCTGTCCGCGCCTTTGCAGTGCTGACGCCGCCATGGTGCGGCTGTCAAGCGCTCGCAGGGCGCCCTTCGCGTCACTACGCTGAGTAGGACGGAGGATGCGTCCTCCACCTACCGGCCTTCTCATCCTCAGCCGGTTGAGGCTCCGGTGGAGACTGCAGAGTCGTGTTCTACGATGTCTGCCGAAACCATTGGACCTCCTTCTGGTCCCGTCACTTCTGCCTCCAAGGCAGAGTCGTAAAAAATTAACCCCTCTCCGCCCGAACCGTCCCGCCCACAGGATTGGTACTTCGGAGCTGCTCGGGCCTCTCGGTCCTCTCCTCCTGTGCCTTTCTTTCCCGACGGCACGAAGAAAATGAAGAAGATTTTTTAATTCAGAACTATATTTTTAATTCAGAACTATATCTTTGGTGAACATGGTATTCAGATTCAAATGTGTTTTGCAAGAATGTATGTCTCATGCTTGTAAGCTGAAGACTAGCAGTCTTAAAGACTGCAATGTATGCAGAGTTTAAAATATGGTAACTGAGAGCAGAGCTAAAAATGCATAGGCTGACATTTAAGGAATGAAGTCACAACACCTGTCAAACATAAAAACATGCTAAAAACAACTACATGGGAGGGGTTTCAACTTTTAGAGAACTGTATATTAGGTTGCATTCTGAAAAAGACTCTTTAGTTGCCTGGCCACCAACTCGGCCTTATTGTTGTATGCAATAAAGTCATCTTTTGGCAATGGAACCCTCTGTTGAAAATTATTTTTCATAATCACTAAAAAAATCCACAACATTTGGCGACGAGGATGGGATTGGACAAGAGCATGGAGGTGGATGACCGCTGTGGGCTAAGTTTGGATGAGCAGCATACAAAGGACCAGGTAAGCAGTTTTTGCTTATTTACTGGTTTACTGTTGTGTTGTTCATCTGGGTTGGCTCATGGTGGAAAGACTTTCACAATGCTCTTCCAATATAAGAACTAAGATTAATACAGTTAAAAAGGGTTCCACTTCCAAGGATTGCATGGTGTGATTTGTTTGAAATGATAAAGAGGAAAAAATTCCTGAGCTCAGGTGGATAATCTGTGGTTTTGCTGAGAGGGCCTTTGATTGGACAGCATTAACCTGGAACAGATAATAGTTTAATAGCTAAGTGGGCTTTGAAGATAGCATTAAACAGAAATAAAATTAATCTGTGTTCATTTGTAAGAGGGCCTCGACGGATACAAATGGACTGTAACAGATTATAAAAATGCTTATTGCAAGAGGGCTTTGATAGATGTAATAAGCGGATACACTGTAAATGCATAATTGTATAAAAATGAAAGTGATTTGGTTTTGGAAGCCAATACATGTTGCACTTTGTTAGTTT
Organism: Misgurnus mizolepis; assembly: GCA_025389145.1. Lineage (NCBI taxonomy): Eukaryota > Metazoa > Chordata > Actinopteri > Cypriniformes > Cobitidae > Misgurnus > Misgurnus mizolepis. The sequence continues at coordinate 32,264,605 of JAIFKI010000009.1, read as the reverse complement.
AAGTAACTATGTAGATGTTGATTTGACATTAATACAATATATCATTTGCAGTGTATGGGAAAAAAAAATAGGATAAAATTAAATAATCTGTGTTTATTCTGTAAAAGGGCCTTGATGGATACAGATAGACTGGAACAGATTATTAAAAATGCTTATGGTGTAAGCTGATACACTGTAAATGACTGATAGCATTAAGACAAAGTTATGTGATGGTGCAAGCCAATCCATGTTTTGCCTTAGTAGGTTAAGTAGTGATATGTGTTGATTTGACATCAATATTGCATTTTATTTACAGTGTATGAAAAAAAAAAGATAAAATTAAATAATCTGTGTTTACTCTGTAAGAGGGCCTTGACGGATACAGGTAGACTGGAACAGACTATTAAAAATGCTTATGGAACAAGTGGATACACTGTAAAATAATGACAGCAAAAGGAAAAGTACTTTGGTTTTGCAAGCCATTCATGTTTTATTTTGTTATTTTAAGGTAATAAACATATATGTTAATTTGACATTAATGCTGCATATTTTACAGTTTATGGATAAAAATGATATAAAAAATAAAACATAAATAAATAGAGCATGAAACAAAAGTGTTAAAAAGTGGACAGGGGTCTGCACGGGCAGAATTGATTTTTATGAAACAGCTCTTTATATATGTTTATATAATAGAGGTCTGAATGGATAAAATATTATTCTGTGGATACCGCCCCAATGCATGATAAAAAGTTTGTGTGAGTAAAAGTGGAAAGGATCCTCAACAGTGAAAAACAAGTGGTGTCATGTTTAAAGTGTGAATGACTGGGTGTATGTTATAAATAGAGTGAGTGCAGGCCTGACTGAGTGCTGTGGATGAAAGGAGCTAGCAGTGAAGTGAAATAATATAAGTAAAATAATAATAATAATATATTATTTATATAATAAAGTAATAAGAGATTATAGGTAAAACTATAAGTAAATGGTATATATAGGTTGAAAGGAGGTTTTTACATCTATATTTTAAATCTTAATCCAATGAAAAATCTTTGTGCTTAAGACTAAAGGAAAAAATAGTATTACTTGACAAATGAAACAAATTGAATTGAAAGAGAAACATTAATTAAGTAAGGAACTGCTTGAAAAACATTTGCAGTGTAGAAAACGTAATATGGGAGAGAGGATGATAAGCTTGACGTTTATGTATAAAAGACTACTGTAATATTGCTAAAGTGTTTTTATTTGTTAATTGTCTAATGGAGCTAAAAAATGGCTAAATATGATAGAAAAGATTGAATGGAGAAGTAACAGGTGTAGTGAAAAGTCATAGTTGTTATTCTTGTGGAAATATCTATTGGGCAGAGATCTAATAAAGAATGTGTCTAAGAAATTGTCATGAAGGGAACATTTGATGTTGCAATGTGTAAAGAAATGGATATTGTAAATAAACCTATATTAAATCAAAAGAAAGATAAGAAGGATGGATTTGAAGAAAAAAAGCATTGGCATTATTAATGAATAAAGGAGATATATATGATAGAATGTTAAAGGAAGTTGATAATGGAACAAAAGAAAGTGTGTTAAATGTTACTCTATATTTATCATGCATACTGTAGAAGGTTGATTTCCAGTACTCAAGGGCACTGTGGAAATTATAGGTAAAATGTAAATGAAATGATCAGTAGTTATGGAATAGGAAAATTAAACGGGTTTGGGAGTGAATCTTACAAATGAGGAAATATCCTAAATGAAAGAAATTTAAAGTATTATCAGAAAGAGTATAAGTGTGTAGAGTAAAAAGACAAGAGGCATTGTTTACACAAATATGTGAAAAAGAAGATGAGGTAGGAAGATATAAATAAAATAAGAAATAAAAATAAGAAAAACATTAAAAAGAATTAATGAAGCAAAATTGGAAGAGAGTAGAGTGGGAGAGTAAAGAGGAGGTGTCATCTGATGGAGAAATGTGGATATGGAAAAAAAGGATGGCTTAGGCCATTGGCCTTACAATTTCTTAGTTTAATAAAGGTATTAAGGACCTTGGGAGGCTGATCACTTACCCTCAGGCATTCATGGGACTGGGAAAAGGACTAAGTTGTGGCAATGGAGAAATGAAAGAAACCTTTGACCGGTGGACTAACGTTACATGAGGAGGGACTATTTTTGAACACATCATAGCAGTGTGGCAGCCACTGCTTGGACTCTAAAGCACAGAGAGAAAACTGGGAGACACAGAGAATCCAGTTTTGTTCAGAGACAATAAAAAAGAGACTGAGGGAAATCCAGAAGGAGACCCAGGAATGACCACACTGTTTTGAAATGCAAAGTGAATAACAGTGATGACTCTTGTGTTCAGCTACTTTCAGCAATTCCTCCAAAAAACCAGACTCCTGTACCCATCATAAATGACTTTGCAGCATCACCATCTCAGAAAGAAAACAACTTGAACTGGGAGAGACAAAGAAAACATGCTGAGGACTACAAAAAACCTGGCCACGCCAAGAGAGACTTTCGCTATATCCATGTACCAGCTCTGTGAGTGAAGGGGGGAGGGTGACAGCAGCCTTTCAAAGTCCAGTTTATGGTCCAGTTGTAAGATTTGTTAAGAATATGATTCTCTGGACAAGTATTGCTAATTCAATGTATGTCTATAAACAATAAACAAAACCATGACCATATCTATTCTCATATCAAAATCACACTCCTGTTTACTGGTTAGGAAGATATGCATAATTTGAATTAAGCCATTGGAATTTGTGTTTTCCAGAAGGGTATAGGGAATATAGATATAAAGTAAGTAAGACATGATATTAAAGTGATATTAACTTAATCAGAGCAAATGTATAATAAATAGTGATGTACAACAAACAATGAATAAATTGGAAAATGTATTGAAGCACAAATTTTTAATGCAAAGTTATCAAAGTGGGAATTTCATTGTATTATAATATGATCATGAGAAAGATATTCAACTTAAAAAGTGGTAAAAAAATATATAATATAGGACAAGAAATTGACATACCATCACAGGAAGGTAAATAAGAAGTAGTTAAGAGTATGGTTGAAAATCAGTTAATAGAATAATGACTTAATGTAACTGATTTATTTCCACAGGTCTCTTGTATACTGGAAAAGATTGGGAAGAAAAGGATTTATGGGATATGATGAAAACAAAAAGCTATACAAAGCCAGGAGGATAAATCCATTATGCTTAGGAATAACATTAGACTTATGTGCTAAAGTAAAAATAATTTGTAAATGCAAAGAATAAATACAGATGATAACAACATGCAAGATAAAGAAGATGTATTAATTGTTAAAAGATGTAGAGAACAAAGTACTAATTGAAGTATCCAATTAATGACATTGTAAGACTAATCAGTTGATATCCAGATCCACATTGCTAACAAATGTTTTCCCAGATGACAAATACTGTAATTGATCTTTGTTTTATATATTTAAGTATTCAAACAGAAGAAATATTTGTATGTTTTTATGAAATTAAACAATATACAATTTGGTATAGGAACAAAGAGGCTTTCAAAATAATGAGGGAATATATATTCAATGTACTGGACAAGTGGGGTTAATTTCTGCTACAATATTATTAAATTAATTGGCAATCATAAAAGATTAAACTTATATAAAAATGAATGATAATTTTATTAATGGTAACAACACAGCAGATTTGGAAGCTAAAGAAGCCTCAGAATGCCATACAGAAGTAGTGCTTCTATAGTGTTAATACAAAAGCCTTACTTAGAAGATAGAAGGAAAAAAAAGAACACGCTGGATGTTAGGAATATTTTGTGGCACCTAAAGGGGGACAAAGAAAGACATTCAAGACATCTAATGTACACATTGGGGATAAATCATTCTATTGTACTGTAAAATGTTACCTTTCCAGATGGGTGGTTTTAATTTCAAATTAAAAACTGAGATATAAAATAACTAATTAAAATTAAAGATTAAAAAGAGGAAAAATTGGTATTATTCTCCATATGTGAAAAAATGGTCTCAATATTTGAGTACATTTATGGTTGAGTTTCTGTTCAACGGGTAAAGCTAGTGCCAAACAATAAGGATAAAAAAAAAATATAGAAGAAGTAATCCCTAGATCAGCATTTATTTAAAAACAATAAAGTGAATACTGCAACATTAAAGAATAAAGAAAAGACTAAGATGTGTTTACTATCCTTAATCATAAAAAGTATACCATCCCTTCAACGTCAAACTCAGCAAAAAATGTGAATGCATGAGCTGAACTGACTGGATGCTTTGTCTCTTGCAATAACAAGTGACAGACTGCAAACTAACACTGCATGGAATGCTTATTGGTCGACCAATGCCAATACCAATGTCTGCGCAATACTATATAACAAAAATTCATCCCCAAAAAGGACTTCCTCTGGAACGACTGCAGATGGAGCTTTTGGAACAATTGCAAATAAAGATGAGATCTTATATGATAAAACTAACTGTATGCATAAGCTATTTGTGTGCAGGAAAAAGAAAAGGAGCCTGATGAGGAGATGGAGATAAAATGCCATATTGTGCCATGGGATATAGTGGATCTGAGGGTCTTAAGGAGAGAGTGACATAAAACAAGGAGCAGGGAGAGCAGCTCTAACAGCAGGCCAGGGGGAAGGAGCACATCTGATGTCATCTGAGCCATTGCACAGAGTTCCTAAAATACCAGTCGGAGAAGAGGACAACAAAAACACGATACTGAAGAGGAGAGCTGAGGAGCAGAGGAGAACCAAAAACACGATACAGAAGAGGAGAGCTGAGGAGCAGAGGAGAACTTAAACACAATAATGAAGAGGAGAGATGAGGAAAAGAAAATAATAAAAGACATGATACAGAAGACAACAACAGAAAAATTAAAAGCAATTCAAGCCTACAAAGAGATAAAAGAACTAAGTACTGACCACTCAGGGCATATCAAGCAATGGCAACAAAATTAAGAAAAACATGTAAATGAGAAGAGACTTTCAGGAGCAACAACCAATGAGTGCAAAGCAGTGGAGTTCACAAGCAATACACAGAGACAAAGTTGCTGATAATGTGTAAAGGACACACAAGGAAAACTTCAAGGAATTAGCCATGGAAATTGAAAAATTAAGCTAATAACCAGTTTGATAATTATGAGCAACATATGGTAAATTCACACGACTGCAGTTAATAATCAAACTTTTCTTCAATAAACTTTTCACCTATCAGCAAGGATCAGTAACACTTCAGCGAGGACCAGTAACACCAGTGAGAATTTATTCTACAATAATCTCTGCAGAACCAAAATTTAGATAAAATACTGAAGATACCAAAACAAAAAGGAGACAAGGACATCAACAGAAGAAAAAGGACGTCAACGGAAGGAAAAAAAAATATGTTGGACATTTTATGGGAAACAAAAAAAAACATTATGAATGAATAGTACAAATGGGTAACTTTCAAAGCTAAGAGAAATTGGTATGAACAATTGCTTATTATGCTCTAAATCATAAAAGGTAGGAATAGTCAAAAGTCAACATGATATTACAGGGGGGTTCGATGTAACAAATTGACAAATTCTGGTGTTATAAAAGAGATGTTATAAAATTTTTAATAATTTGGGTGTTAGGTATGGAAAGGGTGGACAATGCTATTATATAGTATAGGAAATGAAAAAATGAAATCATAGCAGTGGACATATGAAGATCAAACAGTAATGTTAGCAGAATTCTTTTGGTTTAATTTTGATTTAATGGGAAATGTTAACTTATGGTGGTTTTGCAATTAGAGAAGAAATATATATGTACAAGACTAAGGTTAATTTAAGAAATCATCATGATTATATTGAAGTATATTAAACAAAATACTGAGAAAACAAATGATAAAACTAAAATAGTTTATCCCTAAATTGGTTTGGTATTACCTGTTACAATTTAAGCAAGAGATGAGATAAAATCATGGTTAGAATAAATACTGATTTAATCTAGAATTACTAAATTATATCTACTATAATCAACAAAAGTTTATTAAATTTAACTAATGACGTTTTAACAATTTTAGAAAAACAATGAGATACTACAAAGGGGTATAGTTTTTTGTATGGAGATTAATGTTATGCTAACAATACAACATCAAAATAGGTATTTATTGAAGCTATCAAGAAACTTAAGAGTTTATGATAGAAACTGCAACTAATACAGGAAGAAAGAATCTTAATGTGGAATTGGTGTGATTTAAAATTAGGGAATTGGGGAAAATGGTTTGTCAAATTATCACAGACATATTTTGGTATGTCAAATGATCAAAGGTATAGGTTAAAGGATGAATATTATCAAAGGTATTAGGTAAAGAGTGCAAATTATCAAAGGTTAAGGATTTGCAAGTTTAATTGGATGAATTGTTATTTTACTGTGTACTTCCTATATTGAAACAAATGTTAATGTTGAAATATCAAGATGAAAAGTTACTTCATATAAGAAATTACAAAGTGCATCAAAAATGGGTTTTGCAAAAGTTTGAAAATGGTAATATTACATCAGAAAAAGATATTAAGAATTGAAAAGGTATTTGACTAATTTACACTCTTATGATGAATATTTTTATGAGTTCTGATTTTACAGCAACAATGACATAATGAAGTATATTCCATGATCATAAAGGTTTATTAATTGAAGGAGTAGGTTCTTTTACTTCTCCAAGAGAAGATGTTTGTTCCACACTCCACCAAAGTGCGGCAGCATGATTTAGTCATTGGTAAAGGGAAAGATGGCTTAGTTGGGCCATTAATTAGCTTGACTTAATTGAACTGGATTATGAAGTTGCACTTTGGGTGAGACTTGTGAAAGTCTCAAAGGGTGGAATGAAGAAGATTTTTTAATTCAGAACTATATTTTTAATTCAGAACTATATCTTTGGTGAACATGGTATTCAGATTCAAATGTGTTTTGCAAGAATGTATGTCTCATGCTTGTAAGCTGAAGACTAGCAGTCTTAAAGACTGCAATGTATGCAGAGTTTAAAATATGGTAACTGAGAGCAGAGCTAAAAATGCATAGGCTGACATTTAAGGAATGAAGTCACAACACCTGTCAAACATAAAAACATGCTAAAAACAACTACATGGGAGGGGTTTCAACTTTTAGAGAACTGTATATTAGGTTGCATTCTGAAAAAGACTCTTTAGTTGCCTGGCCACCAACTCGGCCTTATTGTTGTATGCAATAAAGTCATCTTTTGGCAATGGAACCCTCTGTTGAAAATTATTTTTCATAATCACTAAAAAAATCCACAACAAGAGCTGGCGTGATTTGCGGCCATCCGGCCGTTCAGCTTTTCACCCCTCACCTCCCTCACCAACGGAGCCGCTAAAGGCGGGGACCCCTTCAGTGGAGCGGGATGTGTTCCTGGAGGGACCACCCAACCCTTCCCTCCCGTGTTTGTAGACAGTCGTCCGGTTACGGACGCTGCCCATCAGGCATGCCGGAGAGGCGGCTTCGGCCCTGCACGCAATAACGTTGCTGCAGGCTCACCAAGGATTTACGAGGGAGGCTGCGACCTTCAGTCGTGCGATGTCCACCACAGTGGTTCAAGATCGCCACCTTGGCTGTGTCTGGCTGACATGACGGACGCAGACGAGAACAACTTGAATGCTCCTGTCTCACAGACCGGCCTCTTCGGCGAGCCAGGGGAGCCGTACAGCTCCGCTGCGCAGACTGAGGCGATCTCCTAGGTCATGCCCCGGCGGAAGAGAGCTGCCCTTGGTCCACCACGCCGGCTCCTCAGTCTGCCTCTCGCCGTCGGCGTCCTGCGGCGACCACCTCCGTTCCCCTCCTCGGACCCCATCTCGGCAGCGCAGGGGAACCGGTCGTCAGCAGCTCGCCCCGCCCGCTTAGCCGCTTCCCGTGAAAATCGGGAGTTTAAGTGGCCAGTGAAGGGCGACCCGGATTGGCAGAGGATCACTCTTCAGGAGATGGAGCTCCTTCCCCCGATAGAGGGTCGGGTGGAAAATCCTTGGTTTGCATATGTTCCACCGGCTGTTTAGCCGGTACCCACTAACCACACATAGAGTGCATTCCTCTTCCCTCTCCAGGTCTCCAGAGGATCGAGAGAGCCGTGAGCGGGCACACACCAGCTCACCCTACCTCTCCTCTATCGCCAGCGGGTGACCTGAGGAGTCCGAGCTCTCCGCTGAGGAGACCGGACCACCAGCACCCTTATCGGAGTCTGCGCTCTCCGCAGAGGAGACCAGACGACCGTCACCCTCAGCGGGCTCAGGTCAGTGTCACACACACATAGTGTAGATGTTTATGCTGTCACAGCAGACGCACCGGCAGTCCCACCTGTCTCGCTTCGCTGCCCCACCGCGGGTACTTCGGTAGTGTCGTTATTTCTCCTCGTACGGTGCCTGGGTGCTTGGCTTCAGTTCCCAGCCCGTTTCGTTGGGTTTTACGCACGATCCGCCTCGGTTACGAATCCGGCACACCCCAAAATTCGGGCTTTCGTTTCACTGTAGTGAAAGCGTCCGATGCACATGTACTGCGTGCAAAAGTCGATATCCTGTTGGCGAAGGATGTTCGAGCCGGTCCCTCTTACCGAGATGATGATGATAGGGTTTTTCCAGCCTTTATCTCATAGTACCCAAAATACGCGGCGGGTTACGATCGATTTGATTTACGCACCGGCTCTACGAAGGTGTTCTTTTTGGATGATAACGCCGAGGCTCGTATTTCAATATTCAGATCGGTTTGCAGCCTTAGACCTGTAGACGTGTACTTTATGTGTCCATCTCCCCTCGCTTTAGACCGTTTTTCGCTCTGCATCGTGGGGTGGGCATATTAATACGAAGTACACCATTCGAGCTGTCTCTCTCTTCGTGTCTCCATGTGCTAGTCACGGCATTAAAATGTCAGAAAGAGAGCGTTGTTCGCATTCTGCTTTTTTCTACGTCGACTTATAATAGCCCGTTCTTGGCAGACGTGCGCGAACACAGAGAGTTAATGCTTTGGCATCTCGCTCGTTTAAGTCTTCAGGTCGACTGGGAAAGAGCAACTTTGCCCCGTGCAGAGGATCCTTTTTCTCAGTATGGAAATAAGACTCGATCGACTAATTGGCGTGTTTAACAAGAGCGCGCAACCAGTCAGTTCTGACTTGCCTCGGTTTAATTCGAGGGAAGTACGCGGTCCCTCTGAAACAATTTCAGAAGCTCCTGGACATATGACAGCATGCTGCGGCTGTGACGCCGCCCGAGCTGCTTCATATGAGACCGCTTCAGCGTTGGCTTACGATCGAGTCTCGAGGAGAGCGTGGCACACCGACATACACCGTGTAAACATTGCACCTGCGTGTCATTTAAATTTTTCCCCGTGGTAGACCCGGCATTTCGATAGAAGATATGCCCCTGAGGGGTCTCCTGGCATTCTGTATATTGCAATGCCCTCAGCACGGGATGATCAGCCACGTATGACGGGCTTGCAGTCTCAGGGGTGTGCATAGCACCCCAACTGCCGCGAGCGGTGCGCTGTATATCTGGGACTTGTACGCTCCGCTATGGAGATGCGAGGGAAGGATGTATTAGCCGACACCAATAACATTGCGACTGTTGCGTTATTTACCGTTAAGGCGGTTTTGCGCTCTCGTCACCTGTCGCATCTCGCTAGTCATCTCCTCCTTTGGAGTCAGAAGCATCTGAGGTCCCTTCGTGCCATTTACATCCCGGGTTCGCTCAGTACAGCGGCAGACGCGCTTCCCGAGCTGCGCCCCCGGCGAATGGCGACTCCACCTCCAGACGGTCCAGCTAATTTGGAAGAAGTTCGGTTGTGCGTAGATAGATCTGTTTGCGTCGCCGGACGATACCCACTGTCGCCTATTTTATTCACTAACCGAGGGCAGCCTCGGCGTGGATGCGTTGGCACACAGCTGGCCGCGGGGGGTGCGTAAATACGCATTCCTTCCAGTGAGCTTTATTGCGCAGACACTGTGCAAAGTCAGGCAGGACGAGGAGAGCCTTTATTAATCGTCCGTACTGGACGACCAAGAATTGGTTTTTCATAGTTAATGCTCCTCGCGACAGCCCTCCCTGGCGGATCCCCCTGAGGAAGGACTTTCTTTCTCAAGGAGCGGGCACATTGGCACTCGCGCCCGACCTGTGCGATCTCCATGTATGGTCGTTGAGCGCGCGCAAGGTTTAGGTGATTTATCGCAAGCGGTATCTAACACCATCGACGCGGTTCAAGCACCGTCCACAAGACGGGCTTACGCGCTTAATGAAACCTTTTTCGTCACCCGGTGCTCTTCGCAACGCGAGGACCCCAGAGAATGCCCATTAACATTGTGCTTTTATGTCTTTAACATAGGTTAGATGGTAGGCTGTCCCTCCGCCATTTAAGTTGATATCGCCGCTATTTCTGCTCATCACTCACTTATCAACGGCAGATCAGTTGGCCAGCATGATTTAATTATTACATTTTAAGAGGCGCTCGCAGGCTAAACCCCTCGCGCCCTCCCTCTTTCCTCCTGAGACCTGTCCATGGTGCTGAAGCCTTCAGGTCTCCCTTTTGAGCCTTTGCAGTCTACGAGTCTGATGTTTTTATCAATGAAAACTCTGACCCTGATAGCATTGGCCTCCATGAAGAGAGTAGGGGATTTACATGCATTCTCTGTTGACGATTCGTGCTTTTAGTTTGGTCCTGCTGTCTCACTGAGACCCAGACCAGGCTACGTGCCCAAAGTTCCCACCACTCACTTCAGAGATAAGGTGGTGAGCTTGCAAGCGCTGCCCCCGGAGGACGCAGACCCAACCATGGCTTTGTTGTGCCCCGTACGCGCACTGCGACTCTACGTGGTTTGCACGCAAAGCCTCAGGACCTCAGACCAGCTCTTTGTTTGTTATGGTGGCCAGCGGAAAGGGAAAGCTGTCACTAGCAGAGGATTGTTCTTTGGATAGTTGATACTATCGCCCTGGCTTATAATCTTCAGGGTATTCCTTGCCCCTTTAAATTGAGAGCGCACTCCACACGGAGCGTTGCCTCATCTTGGGCTTTAGCTCGTGGTTCCTCGCTAACAGACATCTGCAGAGCTGCTGGTTGGGCGACACCTAATACGTTCATTAGATTTTACAGTGTTCGTATCGAGCCTGTATCCTCTCGTGTTCTTTCCTCACCAGGGGGAGCACGGAGAGCAGTCTCGCAGGTCGGCTTGCAGCCTCCAACTGATGCTTCATAACTGTGTCAGTATGGAAGGCCTTCAGAACAAAAATGCGTAATGGTTTGAATTGTTCTTCCTCCGCTGCCTTGGCAGCCTTTGTTGCGGAGCATTGGCTGTCAGCCTTTCACTAGCTGTATCCTCGCGAACCTACGTGTCTGGCTCGGGCTCCACATTGTGTCCCACCGGGTTCCTTTGTGAGTATTTTTCCGTGGGGTTAATCCTACCAGCCCACGTTTCCCTTAGCAGAGCACTGCTTTGCTTACACAGCCACGGCTGTCTTTATTCCTCAACTACGGTTGACTTCGCCCACCATTAGCCCTTAAGACGGGCGGTGGCTTCCGCAGCGTTCCTATCCCGCTCAGGTAGGGCGCTTCCCAGTCGCTGGCACTTCTGTGGGGTTAAAGGAACATCTAGTGCCCGGCCTTCTGCCTTAAAACCTATCTCCTCCTCCTTAAGTGGAACCGGAGGGCTTTACGCAGACACTGGAAGAGGTCAGCCCCTAGTGGCGTTTTGGTAGGGATTCCCAATTCGTCGGTCACGACGTGACGTCGTAGTGACCGACTGAAAGGGAACGTCTCGGTTACGGATGTAACCCTCGTTCCCTGAAGGAGGGAACGGAGACGTCACGTCCCGTCGCCACAGGGCTGCTCCCTGCTGTTTATCGACCGGTCACTTTCTCCCGGCTTTCTCAGCGAAAAGAAGCTAATTTCCCTATTTGCACCTGCTGCTTATAAAGGCACCTGGCGGGGCGGCGCCAGCATTATGCAAATATCTCAATGCCAAGTTCATTGGCGTTTTAGTAGTATACGAAGCAGATTGGTCTCTCTAAGCGAGTTCCCAATTCGTCGGTCACGACGTGACGTCTCCGTTCCCTCCTTCAGGGAACGAGGGTTACATCCGTAACCGAGACGTTCTTCCCTTTGTATTTTATCATCCTCCTTCCTCACTTCCTCTTCATTTCTTCTAGTCAATTTCCCTCCCTGGTAGCCGCAGTGTTCAGTCAGCTTCAGCAGCTCTGTTTGACCTTGTGGTTCATAAAAATAGCTGAGATGGCAGGTTGGATCGTGGCCTGACAGTTTTGACTGCTTTTTTGCTCATATGTTGCCCTAAAACATGCTCATTTTCACATATGTGTACCTAATATTCATGATATCAAGTTGTGTGTCAGAGGAGGTGAGGTGGTTAGGTTGTTTTATTTTATACAATTTTCTTTTCGTTTCCCCTTCAGGCAGCATGTTTAACTTAAAACAGAGAAAAGTAGCATCTATCACATTATTAGAAATACAAGCTCTTTGCCCCAGTCGAATGTAAAAAAAAATGTCTGTTAACGTTATATAATTCAAACATTTATAATGTCAGGACAATTCATCAGGTACCACATTTGAATACTTTAAATCCAACAACTGGCAATGAAATTTAAATAATACAAATATGAAAAGTGGTAAAATGACATATTGTGCTCTAAAATGTGGACAAATAAATTTCCTCCAGGATTAGTTTATTTTGTCACTTCTAGAAAACATTTTATCGTATTGTATTTCCCCAGCTAGCTTGCGCCACAATGATTGATGATACAAATAATGTCTTACTTAAGAAAGTGAACTTTCAAGCTCAATTCAGAATCTCTTATAGAACTTTTCCACAACTCAACTGATGGCTCAAAACACAGGGCACATAGTGTACTGATACATGCATATTATATTGGAGACTTTCATACATACAATATACACTTGTGTAAGTGACCTGTATACATCATGTTCTGTATAATAATGATTTATAAATGATAAGTAATCAGTACCCAAAAACTAACTTAACATTATTATGAAGCATCATCTAAAATCCTTAGATGTTCTGTTTCTGTCATAGCAAGACTTTCAATCCTTATCTGCTTACTAATTGGTTATGTTTGATGTGGATTTATTCTGTTTCCTCTTATTTGATGGGATTAGCCCTTACCCTCCAGTGTGCTTACTAATTCCCAACAGTTTTTACATTTCTCAACATTTATTTTATTTACAAGTCAGCCTGTTAGTTTAGTCAATGTCTAGTACTAAATGTTAGGACTGTGCATTGATGCATCGCGTTCCCCATTAAAAATACCTGTCTGAAATCGATTCTGAATCGCAAGTCTCCGATTCTGTGTTTCATGCTCAGCTTGTGGGTGTACTACGACTCTGTGATCACTAGGAAGTCCTTATCAATCTAAAATCACTTTGAGTTTGAGTCGTTTATAATGTGCATTTATAAAAGCAACACGTCAAACACAATCATTCAAAATATTCTTTATTATCGTGAAAATACCTGAAACTATTTGAAAAACAGCAATATAAATATTCTTATAGACATTTCCTGGAATAGCGTTTGCAATGCTACTTCTTCTGTGGCACAATTGGAGTTTCTGCACGAGAGCGCCATCTGGGTTTTGGATGTGGCGCCATTTCAACGTAATTCATTCAAATTCATTCATTGAGAAAACGCGCATTTGCATGATTAATTTTCACAGCCCTACTAAATTTACACTGTTTAAAATTAAAGGGTTTGGCTTAACTCAAATTGTAAATTCTGACTTTCTCATATGACTTTCCTGTGTGCGACACAAAAGATGTTTAGGAGAAGCACGGAGTTAGTCATTTTAACATAATTCCAATGAAAGTGGAACTCCAAATGATCATTGTCAACCATTTTTAATAATCCATATAAACTCCAAGTTATCTGAAATCAAAGCATTGTGGGATACATTTACACTAGGGGAGTAACAGTACACAGAAGTCACAGTTCAGTGCATACCAGATCATTTCATCCTACGTTCATTTGTTCTCTTTTTATCAACTCTCAAATATGAGTAGGTTTTATTCAAAAATACAACATTTTGAGCAAAAAGCTGAAATAATTGCATTTTTGTGAAGGACTTTTGATAGAGATCAGATTCAGAACGATTCTCAAAACATACATGGAGTTTGAACTGTTTGCCCTAAGGGCATACTTCCGGGTTTTATAAGTTGGGGAGCGCAACCTGGCAGTCAAAAATTTCTCTTAATTGACGATTTAACATGTTAATAGCAGGGAAAGAGTTAAAGTTATTGTGTCTGTCATACACATAAAGCACGCCAGACCAGTAAATTATCACATGCCAAGAGCTTTTAAACGCTTTTAAATTTTAGAGAGTGTAGATAATATTCTATTGTCCAGCCACCTGACTGGCGGACAATCTGCACATCTTTACCCCCTAGACTTTTACACCCACACTTATGTTTGTCCCATAAAGACAGTTTGCAGCTGTTCAGCCAGCACTACAGACTGGTTTCATCAAATAAGTGCACCAAAAACCTAATTCGGTGCTATGAAGACAGATGTGTGAATGACATCAAATTAAAGTGAGAATGGGCAGCACGACGTCAAGTCAAACACATTTTACTTCAAACTGCTTTGCCCATTAGGGGTGGCCAACTTTAAATCAGGGGTGGCACTGGCCACCTAGCTACACCCCTGACATCCAATTCAAGACTCAAGTAATTGCTCTATGAAGTGTGCTTCTTGTTGGTGCAATCAACCTTAGGGTTATTATTAGGCTCTCAAATGACTATCAAGAAACTTAGATGCCACAGGCTGATCAGTCTGCACAGCGCTGCATGCACCCAAATGAATGTATTCATCATCAGACTGTGTGCACAGAACCGTGACGTACGTAATGTTATGGTTTGTGATGAATACACGTACTGTTACACCCCAAATACACACACATACATACTGTACATACATATGTGTGCTTGTACTAGTCAACATTTGAAGTGGATCAAACCTTTTATTAATGTGTTCTCAAACCAATACCCAAAACCCGTTCTTGTCTTAGGATACCAGTTCTTGTCTTATCACTTCAAATGTTGACTAGTATATATATTTATATGTGACAAGTCATGTACTGCAATAGCGCAAACCCTCAATGAAGCCCTAAGTTTGGCCTTTTGCTTTAGAGTGCAAAATAAATAAGAAATGTCACAAAAAATAAGACCTGTTTACCAAAAACTAAACCCAACAAGAACCTCTGCCCTCCACGGATATTTCAATGCAGCATCTATAAAATTGAATGTGGCAAGGTCTGGCTACACTTCAGTTCACTTTGCCCACCACCCAGCTATCTCCAGACTTCTGAAGGTGATTTTGAGAAGCACTGAGTGGTTTTTCCACCAGAAGTCCCCTCAAGAGCTTCAGAGAATAATGCTACAATATAGTACACAGAGTCTCTAGGTAAACACAAAGCGACGGCCCTTTGATTTGTTGTTCTATTCCTGTTGAGCCTTTCAGCCTTGATCTGTCTCAGGGTTTTATCAGTAACTAAAGCTTTTTACCACTCTTTGTTTACAGCAAAGGCCCTGGGACACTTTGTTGGCATCAAGATTGCTTTTCAATCTCTGAGTTTACGCCTTAAGCATCCTCTAAAACTCAGCTGTTCCTGTTTGGGTGAGAAAGAAATGAGCCTGAGTAAATGCTCAGAAACTATTCTCTCTTCAGTCACCACAGGCCAAAAGTTCGAAGTCCTCAGAGGAGTTAAATAAGTTGGCTGGATGGCTAAAGTCATCAATGGAGATGTTGTGAAAACTGTCGACTGACTTCTTGGCATCAATTATGATCATATATAGATCCAGCTCCTCTATCCAAACATCCAGGGCTAAAAAATGCACGGTTGCCAAGGTAACCATCCGAGATAGTGAAGCTTACGTTGCATGTGTCATTCTATCCTGACCAGACCGCAATGCTGGCGAATCTAAATTGAGACGAGGGATAAACAGTGCCATTGTAACACTGAAGACGCAATGATTCCATCTGAATACTAATACATTCGATGTATGCTTGTTTAGAGAGAGCTTAGCGGAGGATTTCAAGTCTAATCAAATCAAACAGCTAAGAAATTGTTATCTTATGAATGGAAGGTACGTAAAATTTCTATCTGAGCTCAGATTCAGATTACATTTGAGCACCAAATCCCATTTTAAGCCACTCGGTGAGCTGAGATGAGTTTAATTTAGTTCAAACCGAACATCTCTGGCAATGCAGCCCGCATGCAGATTACAGTGTCCACCGTGACACGAGGCCAAAGAAAGATTTGGTTCTGCATTAAGACACATTGTTATCGTGAACTCTACCACATCACTAAGTAGTAATACATAACCTTTTAGCTCAGCTGAGGTTGGAGGTGAAACAGCCGGGTGGTCAGGTTCCAGGATTTTGAGATGTATATGCAAGAGAGGTGTTTTGCATTTTCTAGCGCTACATGCGAGAGTGACTCTTAGGTCATGGCTTTGCCCCCAAGCTGAATTTGCATAAATCCTTTTCTCCAAATGTGTTCTCTGTATTTCAATGTATTTGGGCACTTAATATTTAAAATATAGAAAATGAGAGTGAACTGAATAAAATGAATCATCACAAAACATGTGCTTTGGCTGTTTTAATAGGGGACCTTTCATGCAGACTAATATTTGACACAAAATGAGAATCTTGACATGGCTTTTGCTACACAATGACAATGCACAACAACCACATCAATCTCCAAAATACATAAAAAATTTAAGGTCCGTATGACATCTGTGCAACATCCCAAGACTTCTGAATTCATACAATAGCTTTATGTGATGAATAGACTTTCACTACTGATAATCTTCCCATCCACTATAGCTTTTATATCAGCTTTGACATTTATAGAGCAAGTAGGACATCAATGACTTTAAACATCATTAGTTCTCAAGACATTGATGTAAAATCTGATGCATTACGTCTAAGAGCAGCATATTTGGCTTTAGAGATGCAGTGGGGGGAAGATTTTCTTTTGAACCGTAGCTTAAATTTCTGTCTGTTCCTAACAGATACTTTTGCTTCAGTTAACTCTATTTCATAAATATAACACAGAAGTTTTATGGTGTTTGTAGTTGTGTTTTGTTGTTGATGCGTGTCAGATGAGAGCACTATGATCTATGAAAAATATAACAACAAACTGGTTTGGAATGACAGGAGTATAAACTGTGCCCCATAATCTAGTTATGATATTAGGAGCATTAAAATTTGATTTCACACATTGTTTTCTATCTTTGACACGATTTTACTCTTTCAATATTAAAGATTATACTTTTTTTAAGGTTATATTTTTACATTATGTAGAATGATGTTAAATCACAATACATTGATCCCTATTCGGCGGTAATTGTTTCTCATGAGGATGTCTCTAAAATTATATTTGCATGCCTCCTCTATGATAAAACTCAAAAATAAATTTGCAGTGGATGCGTGTGGTTTTAATTCAAAGCACCTGGAAATGCGCTGTACGTATGCTTAAATACACAATCATTCACATGACCTGGACTGTATGTACATGTTATAAATATGGTATAAATACTGTTGTGTAATTAAATAAATTGTACAATTGTATTTAGCTGATAATAGACATTTTAAACATTTTCGTGATTTTCTTCTCTTGATTTATATCAGCTCCCACTTGCTGTAGTGGAGCGATGATGAAAAATTGTTCCCATATACAGTACAGTACTGTGCAAAAGTCTTAGGCCACCATTACCAGCTTTGTTGTTTTAGCAAAGTTTTAATGTATATCTATATGTCACAGGTCGGAGCGGACCCGAGATAGCTAAAGGGTCACTCCCCTTCCTAGTTTCCACCTCGAGGAGGTTCCCAAAGCCACCCCAATGACCAGACACACAAGGTAAGCATATAATTAAAACAAACTTTATTTAAATTACTTAAAATAAGTTGGGAAGGGGAAGGGGGAACTTAAAATAAACAGCCTCTTCTGGCCTCCAAGCAGGTTGAGAGAGCGGAGAGGGGACGAGATCTTCAGGGGGTCTTTACTATACGTGGCGCCCTCCATGTCCTGGAGGCAGAACTTCACCAGACGGCGATGCTGAATAGATATCTGACGGTGAACTGTGGTTTAATCCTCTCTCTCTCTCCTACAGGTGGCGGGCTCGTGATCTCCTCGCTTGGAGGGTTCGAGGCTGTGAACACAAAAGCACACTGGACTATGGTTGTGTTCTCTTCTCTTGCTCTCTCCTACAGGTGGCTGGTAGCCGTGGACACAGTAGGTACTCCTCAGGTAACTTACTCGTCGTTCTCCTCTTTTAGAGGGCTCAGGGCTGCAACACAAATCACACTTCACTGTTAACTGCGATTTCCTTACTTGTAGGGGGCTGGTAGCAGGGGATACGGTAGGTACTTCTCAGGTAACTGACTCGTCGTTTTCCTCCTTTAGAGGGCTCGGGGCTGTAACACAAATCACACTTTCTCCGTTAACTGTGCTCTTCTTACTTGCAGGTGGCTAGTAGCGGTGGATACGATAGGTACTTCTCAGGTGACTGACTCGTCGTTTTCCTCCTTTAGAGGGTTCGGAGCTGTAACACAAATCACAATTTCTCCTTTAACTGTGCTTTTCTTACTTACAGGTGGTGGACAGGCGATGGGTACGGTGAGTAGTAGGTCAGTGATCTTTCTTTCCCAGGGCCTTAGTCAGAGAAGATACATGCGGTCACTGCCGAGCCGAACGCTGCCCTCTCCTGTCCATGCGTGGGAATTGCTGGACTCAGAACAGGGGCGCACCTTTGAAGAGGCTCCGTGACAGGCAGTTAATAGCCGACTAAGCTTCAGCAATGCGATAACTTCACTCACAGGCAAAACAACACTCTGTATGGTACTCACATGTGATCGTTACTTCCTGTACCCTCTTTCCACCGTCACCACCGTAATACACGTTGCCCGGGCCGGAGACTTCGTAGTGTCTCACCAGCCTCCACACTCAGGGTTATTTGACAGCATAATAGGCTGACTCTTCGCTCGCCACACAGCGTCTTCTCCGTTCTGATATGGCCAACTCCAAACAATGGTAGCTTCTGACAACAAGTACACAGCACTTCACTGCAATACAATCACGTGAACACACTCACTCTGTAAATCCAGACTCACCCACGACACATTGGTGAATAAATAATGTCAGGCCATGGGTCTTTTCGTGGGGTCGGTTGAAGAATCCGCGGGGCACTGCAACGAAGAAGCCAGAGGTTTAAAAAGGGTTTGCTGATGTCGAATTCCCAATGGTGTTGCGTTCCCGGCTCTCCCACCGCTCCTTTCCGTGATGGGGCTGCTACGTCTGTTGAAGTGTTGAATACTACTTCCTCTCTGCGTCTTCTTAGCTCCCCCACCGTTCGATTTCTCCTTCGTGTATCACGTGGTTCAGTAACTGTAGTAAAAGAACTCCACATACATTTCTACCTGTCAAGCGAATCAGACATCTTACATACAATAGGGGTTTAGATCATACTCAGCCCAACCAAGATTAATCCGTCTTGAGGTCCCAGTCGCTTGTTTGTTACTCCAATACAAATGTTCCTGATACACAGCCCACCAGACAGCCAAACTGCATTGCCACAATCGTCAGCAAAACTGAACACTCTGTGAGGCTCCTTACAAAACGTCCTCCTCCTCCTTGTCGGCTCCTTCAGCCGTCTTCTTTCCGTTCGCAGAGCGATCCCCGGATCAATGGCGCCGTCTAGAGAGTGGACGTTTAATCCACCCTTGGCAGAGCGGAGCGCTTCCCAAAGGCAACTGTTTTCCCCGTAAATCCACTGCCCCCTAACCTTCGTTTTCAGGTCCTCTTTATCCTCCTTCTATCCGTCTCTTCCTCCAATCACCGATCGCTGCGTTTATTTGTTACACCTGGGTCTCGTTCGCCTGATTTTCCTTCGCGGTGTTTACCCGGAAGTCCGGTGTTCCAGTTTTGACCTCCGGGTGGGAAACCTTCCGATCGGAACCAATCTTCGGTGTTTTTGGTTCCGCCCCCGAAAGATCATCACCGTGTGACATATATTTATTTTTCACGCTTCTTTAATATACAAACAGAAAATACGGGAAATATGTACACAAAATTAAAAACAAAACAAATTTCAAAACTAAATGTCTTCTTCAGGCATCAGTCAGTCATCTTTTTTGAGGAGACTGAAGTCCTGAAGTCATCCGATTAAAATGAGAAATTAGGATTTAATTTAATTTAGGAGTTCCTGCAGCTGCTTGCTTTTGCTCAAGTGGTAGTGGAGTTTACGCTAAATACTTGACAATTTTGTATTCTAATAAAAAGACTGAGAAATAGTTATATATGATCACTATACAACTGCAAAAAAAAAAAAAAAATCTAATGGTAGCATGGTGGCCTAAGACTTTTGCACAGTACTTCTCATCATTTCACACTGAAGATGTCGATATTTGAAATGGTTGCAAAGAAAGACTCCACTGATGCAGAATAAACGCGAAGCGCATGCCATACGGTGCCCTTTCGGTGGTCTTAAAGGAAGTGCAGAATGACTTTTACATTGATCCCCTTTTATAATCTCAGAGATATGGATTTGCACGGCAATTAAATTACCACATGAACTTGGTGTTTGTCAAAAAACATTAGGTAATTCGGCCGAGGATTTTTACGCAGGTGGTCGGAGAAAAACACTGAAATTCTGGATTTGGATGGCAAACCACTAAGAACCCCTGTAAATGATGAAACTACCTTACATCCACACGAGAAACAATTATTGTCCGAATAAGACTTAGGTCACAATGACAGAACTTTATTACTGTACAGTCAGTGATTTGTGTAAATGATTATGATTTTAAGGTGAATTGTCCACCCGCCTTTTAAAGAAAGCCTTATGAATGGAAGTTTGTTTATAGGGTGGACATTAAGATGACATGTAACAATAGCAGTACTGATAGCCTGATGTGGTGCTACCAAACCGTAACTCACATTGTCACAAATGTCATTTACTTGTTGTGGTGTTTTCAAAAAGAGAACAACTTCAAAACAACAACTACTATTTTTAAAATAAATATATTTGCTAAGCATGGTTCAAGGACATGCCATACTGTAGTGTTTGTACCATTATTTTACTCTAACCTAAGGCTAAATTCAGAGCTCCTAAAATCTTTTTATTTTATTTTAATTTGGTTATTTTTTATTCTTGAGTAAGGATGTTTGAACGCCCTTCTTTAGAAACTGCACATAAAGGGAATTTGCTTCAAATAGTTTTAGCTTACAAGGTTGAATGTTGAACACTCAAAAACAGAGTAAGTTGTAATTCTAAATTGGTTAAAAATAGTTTACAACTGAAGTATTCATGGTCTTTGTCTGTCTGCCTTTCAGTTTTTCTTTGTTTTCCCCATTCATCATCCATCTGGACTACATTTCCCATGATCTACTATGCTCCCTCACCTGTTCATTGTCTACAATCCTCCTCACCTGTCAGCCATTACCCTTATCAGCTTGCATATATATTCTCTGGCTGCATCATTAACTGGCTACTTCCACACTATACAGTAGGCGAAAAGCAGTAGGCAGGGCGAGTAGTATTTCCGAATTCATAGTATCCCAAAAAAACAGTAGACGAAAAGTACCCGGATGACCTACTACTCCTGGGAAGATCCCGAAGTGTTCATTCGTTGGACACTTTGCTATCCCATGAGCACCCGGAAGAGGAGTTATCCAACGAAGAAGAAGACTGGTGGCGTGGTTTTATTCAAAAATTCCCAAAAGCGGTAACGCAGCTCTATTCAAATGCAAATACATATATTAAACAGCTGTCCCTTGTGGTTAAATTGCGCTAGTTTAACATCATTCCAGTTAACGACTAACTTGTTGTTATGACGATGTATGTCACGTGATGTTTAAACATGGCGAATGTAGTATGTCCAAATTCATTCATACCATCCATATTCATACTATATAGAACATACTTTTATAATGGTCGATCAGTAGGTACTTCATCTAATTCAGTACATAGAGTCACAGTATGCGATTTCGGACGCCTCTGTCTGTTTTCCCCAAGCTTGTCCGATCTTACTTGCATTGAAGTCATGTTTAGTTTGTGTTACTCTGCCTATTATACAGTATGTTTGATTATTGTAGTTTATTTGTTTTGGATTATTCCTCATCTCCTTCTTCCTCCACAACACATTATGTGACAGTTATAGCCCACTGTAGTTTTATTTATAGTGTTAGAGTTTGATTCTCTTGCTAAACATGGATAAAGTTTCAAAAAACTAATTGAACGTATGAGTATTTCTGTGATGAATACACTCTGACAGAGTTCATATAAGTTTTGGAAAGTTTTATTTAGGTATGGCCCGATCAAGATCCCAGTTATGAGTCAGAACCACAGGCGGTACAGTAAGTTAAGCTGCGTCAAACGTCTGTGTGACTCTTAAGTTCTGCCCACGGCAACCCTCCAGGAGCTCCAGTGTTTTCAGAAAGAAGCGGTGAAGCTGTATTTGTCTTTTAAAAATCTGATTAAGCAAAAGAATCTTGGAAGATATAAATGATACAACATTACTCTATACATACTTAAGATTAACATAAGATTGACTGTGTGTGCATTTCTCTGATATTTTAAGGTTTTATGTAACTTTCAATAACTCTACTGTCACTCCCATATTCAATAACAACATCTAGGGCCACTTGAGTGTTGTTTATATGCTGTTTTCCTCGCCACTTATAAAAGTAGCTGTAAATGCCAAAATAAATGACTTACAGTAGTAGACAAATAATATAAAGTTTGTTCAAAGTGAATTTTAGTGTGACATCACCTGTCATTTGACACTTGATCCGCCTTGAAACACATTTCTGCTACAGTATTTAAAGTATGAGCTGAAAACAGTCCTCTGTAAACAACACACCCCCTCACAATACTTCCTCCCATTATAATGTACTTGTTTCTCAAATGCATTATTGATCGACCTGTATGCCACATTTATTATTTCACTCTTCTCATGTGCATACATTAATACTGTAACAACTGCACTTGAAAAACTAAACTGAACTTTTGAACACATTGCTGTGCTGATCACCCTCCAACCAGCTAAAATTAAAAGTAGTGAGTCAGTGGATGTGTAATTAAATTATACATTAAATGGTGAAGAGCACCTTTTTGCTAAATGAGGTTTCATTTCGCTGACCAATTACGATCCTAAAACTTTGTTAGAGGAGAGTTTGAAAGTTTTGTCTTTTATTGTTTTTTTTAAAGAGACAGGCCAAAAAGTAGCATACATGTAGTACATATAACCTTATTTTGTTATGAAGCCATTATGAATAGCTTTGTGTGAGAAACAGAACAAAGTCACAATTTATTGATACATTTGTTATTTATGTTATCAAAATCTCATTTTTACATCCACAGTATAATGCACATACTGCTTTTATGGAGATTTTTTGGATCTTGCCACAGGTTTAAGGCCTAGTTTAATTAGGAAATATAACTAGTTTTAACAAACATTCCCTACTAAAAACATTACTTGTTTGCATTTTGCACTGAAAAAAAAATTATTCATTCAATTTACTCAATTATTTTAATGTAAGTGGTTGCAATCAATTTAATTAAAGGGGTGGTAAGTTTGTCGTTTTTATTGTTTTAAACTGTTGTATGATGTCTACTTTTGATGTTTTTTTTTTACATTCAAAAACATCAAAAGCAATAAGTAATACGCTATTTTGTAACATGGATTAGTGGCTGTCTGGTGAAATGGTTCTTTGAAGGGGCGGGCCGCATTGAAGACCTAGACGTAACGCCCACTGCTAAGATTGGACCGCTTCATTCCCCGTCATTACATGTGGGGAAATGTTTTAAAAACATTCATGTGTAAAAATAGCAGCCGAACACAAATATATTTGAGCCACAAAAGATTCTGGGTGCTAAAGATGATACACATAAATGACAATACGTATAGTAAAGTATAAATGCAGAAAAGAAAAGTCCGCACACAGTAATCCAAGTAATGTCAAACATTTATTCTGTGCCGAAATAATCCAATGGCCAAAGATGCAAAAATACAAACGTTTCGGGCTTAGCCCATCTTCAATGTAATTACTTTTGTAATTTGCAATGTAATGTATTTTTGCATCTTTGGCCGTTGGATTATTTCGGCACAGAATAAATGTTTGACATTACTTGGATTACTGTGTGCGGACTTTTCTTTTCTGCATTGATCTAATTTTTTGGAGTTACGCACCTGAGTTACCACTATATTGGACTATAGGCGCGGACGCCATCCTTTCACACGTAGTAAAGTATAAACAAATTTTTTAACTCAACGTGACTAAATTACCGTATACAACACAGTAAGCGCACATCAGAATCTAAACTGCGTCTGATAAATCCTTATCAATAACTTTGTATATTTCTAATGTTATATTACAGTCGTATTGTTGTTAAGTGTTGTACCTTTATTAATAGTTTAATGTTTTTAGTAAATTAAAACAGTCAAACATACGTGTTTAGACACGGATGTTACAACAAGACATATCAAGCGATCTCTTCTAACAAAGCAATAGTGAAACGCAGTAACTTAAATAAAGTAAAATGTCTTACTTGCTGTGTCATTTTCGTCAGATCCAATATTAGTGGTACTTTTAATCACAGTCTCTCTGCAAATCCAGCATCGACTTGCTTCTTTACAAGTGTATCCGCACAGTACACAAGGTAATCAAACTCTCCCCATGCGAGCTGGAACTTCTTCAAAAACAAACTTTATCCATGCATTCCTAATGTTATGTTCTGAGCCTCCGTTATACAGCGTCTGTGTTCTTCCCATAGATGGTTCTATCACAACCGAAAACTGAAACACCGTCTCCATGGTTACTCTATCATAACAAATCACCGCGTCAAAATAAAAGTCTCTAAAAAAAAATTATTTAAAAGTCATTTTGGTTACATTTGGCAATCTTTGAAGACATGTTTACTGATTGTTGAGACACATGTCATGCGAAGCTGTGGGCGGGGCTACAAAAGTGGTCATTGTATTTGGCTTGTGGGAGGTGCTTCAATTCTACTTTGACGTCATATTTCTCCGAATTCCTCACTCGGTCGTAATACTGGCTTGGTGCCAAAAACTGTTATATTTCAGTAGCACGGATGTTTTCAGTTCTGAAACTTCATTTCATTTAAGTATGATGAACAAATTATCAAGTTAAAATTTAGTATTTGATTCACCGCTTCTTTAAGCTACATTTAAACAAACATTTTTTGTTTTGTTTTGTTATTCAAATGTTTTGTGTTTAAATGTAGCTTAAATAAATTTATTGCAACCACTTACCTTAAAAAATCGAGTAAATTGAATTACTCATTTTTTTCAGTGTGAGGCAAAACAAAGGGCACTGATGTATTTAATGATACTGTATGTCACTGCAAGTTGTTTTCAGTTTGGACAGCTCTTACATTTGTTTTAGTCTAGGACTAGTCTAATCCCTGTCCGGGAAACCACCCCAGTATGTCGCAGTGGAGATGC
Organism: Misgurnus mizolepis; assembly: GCA_025389145.1. Classification (NCBI taxonomy): domain Eukaryota; kingdom Metazoa; phylum Chordata; class Actinopteri; order Cypriniformes; family Cobitidae; genus Misgurnus; species Misgurnus mizolepis. Next base: position 32,239,120 of record JAIFKI010000009.1, on the reverse strand, counting down.
ATTGCATTTTGTCGCAATGCATATGCGTCAAACGTCTTTGTACACTTACAAGTCAAATAAAACTAGTGTGTACATTAATTGATAGATGACATCTGCATCTGTGTAGTTCTTTAACTGTGTTTTCCTTGATTGTTTCAAAGTCATCAAAACTTGTGTGGCACCAGAATTATATTGTGAACAAAAATTTTGAAAATATGTATGAAGTGAAGCCTCAGTAATGCATTTATATTTAGTTAAAATAATTTCAACAGCTATTTTGCTGAATGAAGCAGATGTTTTGAGTTATGGTTAAATGAGCAACTTGTCCCCGCCTATAATAATGTAGCATGCACAACTTGTTGAATAATCCACAACAGCACGCACTAATCCCACAATGACGCCGTATAGTAACTCATTATATTAAAACTAGTTTCCAGCCTTTAAACACACATAAGTGGGAATAAAAAAGCATAATTATTACACAAATCATCCAGTTGTGTTTTTGGTTTGTTGCCATTTTGGGTTTACTGCTTTGGGGTTGGGACCCCCCATAAGACTTGATTTAATTCAAGCACACTCCAGAGAAACAGGAAAACATGTTGGGGTACTGTACGTAAATGGTGACAGAATTCTCATTTCAGGTAAACTATTTCTGGCTGAAGGTTTCACTCTTTCCACACATCCCTGATGCCATTAGTTTGTACTTAAATCCACTGGCCTGTCAACAGCTTGAGAATATTTCTGCACATACTAAAATAGGACAAGCACAGTCAAAATAATTGAAATCACATCTATCTGAAAGTGGGTGGAAGGCCAGTCCAAACTTTATGTTACAGCCAAACTCAAAGTTTGCATTTGTGCACAGCTGTAGCACACAAATAAAGGGTAATTGGGCACATCATTAAATTCCTCTGTCTCTGCGTATAGTGTAAATGAATGTAGATAATGTACGCTATGCAAATACCCCTGGGTAAAGAGGTTTCTATACACAGACTAAATGACTGGTGCCAGTTAAACATCGGCTGAATTCAAACCCGCTGCTTTGTCGGGTGCATTAGTAAATGAAGAGCTGGCTGCATCCGTACAATGTGGAAAATGGGATCCAATTCAGTAAAAACGAAAAAAAAAAGAGTGAGCACTAAGGCATTTTACTGCAGTACCAGGATTTGATCAAAGCATTCCCCTTTGATTTGAGCAAATAAGAGCTCCGATACATGACCGCGAGTCAAAGCACTTACACATCATTTAGCTGCAAGAAGTAATGGCACACATGATCTATTGAAGTTTTGATGTCGAATAGGATGCTGATGCATTACATGAAGAGCAGGAAAGACTCGAGTTTATACATGCAGATGATCCATGGGTGGAAATTTCTTCACATGCATCCTGAATGTTAATCACATTATCAGACTCATACTGTATCTGCCAGACCAAGCAGATAATGTAAAAGAAATTATGAGCAATGACTTTTTTAAATTTGCTTTAAAGATGAGCCACAAAACATGCTCTATTGATTCCAATGGCTTTTATGTTTGCCTGAGTACCCTAACCCCTTTGCACTTTAAGCAAGTTATGCATGGTGAAATAATAGCAATAGGTCGACTCTTATGAAATATATAGCCTTCCTTAGAGGACTTGAATGAATTATTTTTAGATATTTTCTTTCCTGCTTTGAATTATAGGAAGTGTCTTAATACCCCAGGGACTTGAGGAGGATTTCTTAACCATATTGTGGGTCAGCGTGATCTCATAAAAATGTGTGTATTTTTACATAAAGTGTGGTTGTTACGCTTTCATACACATTGAAACATATAATATTGACATACTGACAGGACTAAAATATAAATTATTTACGTATGAACAACTTTACCAATGTATAAATCTGTACATATTCCTATTTATAAATATTACATCATGGCATTAGATTTCAGTTTTCATATTAGCATTTAAAGTGCAATGTGAGCCTTTAAGGAGGATCTCTTGACAGAAATGCAATATTTTTTTATAATATACACTCACCTAAAGGATTATAAGGAACACCTGTTTAATTTCTCATTAATGCAATTATCTAATCAACCAATCACTTGGCAGTTGCTTCAATGCATTTAGGGGTGTGGCTCTGTTCAAGACAATCTCCTGAACTCCAAACTGAATGTCAGAATGGGAAAGAAAGGTGATTTAAACAATTTTGAGCATGGCATGGTTGTTGGTGCCAGACGGGCTGGTCTGAGTATTTCACAATCTGCTCAGTTACTGGGATTTTCACGCACAACCATTTATAAGGTTTATAAAGAATGGTGTGAAAAGGAAAAACATCTTTAATAACCACTTGTTACAACCGAGGTATGCAGCAAAGCATTTGTGAAGCCACAACAAGTACAACCTTGAGGCGGATGGGCTACAACAGGAAAAGACTACTCAGAATAATTAACAATGCCACGTAGAATTAAGGCAGTTCTGAAGGCGAAAGGGGGGCAAACACAGTATTAGTATGGTGTTCCTAATAATCCTTTAGGTGAGAATATACTATATTATCCAACCCATTATCATGAAATGCATATAAATAGCACGCAGTTGAAAAGTCATGCAATACATACGCCAAATTCCAATTTTGTGTGCATATGATACGCCACTCCTTCCTGATAACTTAAACTGCCTTTTTGTGTCGTTTTATTTACTGGTTTCTCGTTTTTTTCTGTTTTTTTTTTTTTTTTTTTGCTTTAGGATGTCATTTAATATATAGGTTTCTTCATGTTTGTCTATTTTTAAACCATTGTCGCTTGGAGTTGGGGTTAGAATTGGGGTTTGGGTTAGGATGTCATTTTATGCAACAAAAACTTGCTCTTACCACAAAACCAAGTGACAATGGTATAAAAAAAACAGAAAACAAATGAGAAACAATAAATAAAACGACATAAAAAGATGCGCCATATAATTGAACGTGAAGGACTGGCGTATCATATGCATACAAAATTGGAATTTGCCGTATGTATTGCACGACTTTTCAAAGTCTTTCAGAGTCTTTTCACACTTCTGCAAAGTCTTTCAAAATGTTTATTATGTCCAGTTGATGCATGATTTTCAGCCATGAGTTTTGAGGTTCATAATTGACTTGGCTTAAGTTTATAGGCTACTGCACATGACAGCAGCAGACAGAGCATGTTGCTTGCTTGCAGCCAGCCCAAAAGGAATTGGAGATCACTCTATGATTGTTATATTTTCTCTTTAGTGGCAAAAATTTTAATCATAATACCTATGTGCTTGTTTTAAGTGTCAAACACACTGCTTAAAATGAATGTTTGAGCAGCTGAAACCCATAAACATCTCCTAGCAGCAACTTGTTCCTAAATTACATGTGACTATATGGCTGAAGCGGTTAGTTTTGATTTAGATACATGTATGATCGGTAAATACCCATAAGATTTTTGAACCCCTCCACACTGCATGCCCTTCGGTTACGCCACAGAACTTTATATACTTTGACAGAGTGACAAAGTGAAGCTGTAACATGTTTGTGAATTAATAACTTAAATATTTCATTGTACTTCATTGTATTTCAATGTACAAAACTATTATATAACTCCAGAGAGGACGCATTAACAATGAGACTGGGCTGTGTGGGGACATGCACGACTACACAGCACTACACTTGAACCTCCAGTCAACTGACGATTGCTAATCCATTGAGAACATTAACTCTTTCACCGCCATTGATAAGATATCTCGTCAATTTAGAGAAAACGCTTCCCCGCCAATGACGAGATTTTACGTCTTTCCGCAATACCGCTATTACCCACCAGGTAACTTTTCCACAACTTTTTAAACCCGGAAGTATTGCCCTATAGCAAGCGGCTGCATGTCCGTGTCTGTTTTAAAGATCGCTCTGATTGGGATCTCTATGAAAAGTCCGTCACAAAAATCTTTTATCTCTGCTTTTTGCTCAAAATGTGGTGTTTTTGCAGAAACCTACCCATATTCAAAAGCTGATTACAAAAGAACCACTGAAGGTAGGTTTTTTTTGTGTTTGAAAGCAGAGGATCAGTTCTTTCATTTGGTATATTGTATGTTTATATATTTAAACATTTTCTGGAAGGCATTAAACTTTGGTGAAAATCATGAAAAACGCTGGCGCTGGCTGGCAACTTTTTTTTAAAAACGCTGGCGGTGAAAGAGTTAAGATGTCCATTTGTGTCTTTTACCTTTTAAATAATAAAGTGAAATATTTAAAAGGTAAACGATTTGACTTTTAGGGGTGGGGATCTTTGCTACCACTATATAATTCATTATGGTACTGTATGACAGTCCAGCCTCTATTATGGCATTTTACTTCATCTCATTTCCCCTTGTCTACGTTATAATCACTGCAAAGCTGCCTACAGGGACGATCAGGGGTGGATTTACCCATTAGCAAAGGTCGGCAATTGTAAGTTTATATTTCTATTTTGTGTAGTTGTGTTTTTATTTTGTACTCTTTATTCTTTTTTTATTATTAAAATTGTTGTTTTATTCAGTTTGATTCTATGTTCTTACATCGCTTTGAGAAGCTGCATTTAAAAGGTGCCAGACAGTATATAATAAAGGTATTATTATGAATAAATTTAATTTAATGGAAATTAATTCTATTATATTATTTAAAAACAAATACTGTCACTTTCTCAAAAGACAGAGTGTAGATCTGTTCAGAGATCTACACTTGCTTGGTGTGGGTTATCTGCAGTCTAATGATAGGTCAGTTTTAATGGTTTGGGTTTTGCTAAGCCTTACATTATGGTGGAGAACAGAATAAAAAGCGGTTACTTTACTCACCTCTTATTAACCTTCCCTACCCTTGTCTCACTGGAGTCAGAGATAAAAATGGTACAAAATTGGGGTCCCAAAAGAATAAATCTGCCAGCACTATCCACAAAAAGTCCAACTGCAGCTTTTTTATCACCGGCTTAATACCGCCACAAAGCTGTTAGAGATCCTATCTGTCCTATCTGTCTATCCAACAATGTGGCCATCAGGCTCTAAACTGCTGGAAAATTTATCTCAAACTAATAGGTGTTTTCAAACATACTAGCTGCTTTCTAGGTCATCCAAATTGGTTTTACCTCATTTTTTAGCTCATTGGACATTTGACTAGCCTCACGATCCCAAAAAAAAAACATCTGGCTGTTTTTTGGTAGATGGTATATTAGCAAGATCTATTATAGCTAGATCACCACCCATCTTGGTTTTGTAACTTTATAGTTAGCATAAGTGTACATCTAATACATGCATAACATTATCATCTGGGATTGTGCTAAAACATTCCGAGTTAAATGCTTAAGAAAAAGCTCTGTAGACAAAACTGTTACCACATCTTTCCTGTTCAAATAATTTTCACCAGGCTTTCGCGTTAATCTCTCTGAACCCTTTCAAACACCCTTTAAAAATAGAGACAGTCTCTCAGTACAATATAGGCTATACAACACCCTACAAACCTATCCACTGCCTGGCACCGGGACAGCAGTCCGGATTTCCTTAAAAGGATGATCACACAAGTGCAGGAGATTAAACACATTTTACAGGGATTGCCGCTGGGCTAGTTTGCTTTGTGGAAAAACTGCAGCCCATTTTTGAGGTGATTTACTGCAATGTGTCAAGCTAGCACTTGCACAGAAGGCCAGCAACTAAACAGCACTTAGTCTTCAAACAAACAAGGGAACGCTGGGAAAACAAGCTTTAGATCTTGCTAATAGCAAAACTTTTTATTGCTATTTTATTCAATTTATATTGGCTTTTAAACAGAAATGTATACTTATTATCATTCTTATGATGCACTTTCCTAAATTCTGAATCTTTTGCTTTGTGTTTAATCCACACTTTTCTCACCCATTTCCTCCACCAAATCTTTCACCTTCTGATTCGCTCTTAAAGAAGCCTTGACCATCTGTGGACCGGTGAAGATAACGGTCAAAAGCATCAATCAGTCTTTGAAATTTCCCCTTTGACTTTGGCACTGAAGATTAGCACCCTCGATATAACGGCTTCCCAAGAGGATTGTGGGAGCTTTGAAATCTCAAATGAAGAGTTAGAAGAAGCTCTGTCTGTAATCCTCTTATCTGTAATGCATCGGGCCCTCTTCCTCACACTTCCACACTTATTGCAGAATGACTTCATAACACTCAGTGTCCTCTCCACCTTCCTGTCAGCATTTGTGTGTGCATTGTGTTCCTCGTGGTTCTGTGTTTAAATCGCCCAATAGTGTCCTGATAAATGGACTTCCCAGGGTGTTTGGCCATATAAAGTGAGATTCCAGTGTGTGTACTCAGTCTGAATGATAGAGATCAAATGTACCTGACTTCAGAGTATGTACCTAATTTACATCAGTACTAAAGTTTAAAGATGTTTTGTCGTTTTTTTATTCTATGTAGGTCATTTCAGGAGTGTTAACTGGGCAATTGTGTGTTCGTATAAAGGTCACCAGATATTTGATTGTTACAATATTCTTAATTAACCAATATATTTATTATTTTTGTATTCATTTTTTTTTATTTAAAGGTTTGGATCTGAGTTTTTATTTAAATATATTTCAGTATATCAAATATTTCTGTGTTTAAACAAGTGTTGTCTGTGTTTGACCGTGTTGCAGGCCGTTCAAATTTCAACTTTATCAAGCAAGGAACTACATTCCCATTCTCTGCTCAGTGTGTAGAGAACAGTGAGCACTCCGTAGGGAACGTTTCAATTGAAACACAATTTATGTCTCTTCTGCTTCCACTTACAGTAGGTGTGCTGACTTAGGTGTGAAATGTTTTCTGCAGCATGTGGTTAGCAGTCTAGCACCAAAGTGGTGCCGTGACCCTGGTGCTGTCTCCTCACATCCGTCTGAGCAAAGTCACTGCAATGTCACTGACAGTTAAGGTTGAGATTTTTGTACTGTTGGTAAGATGCACACAGAAGGCGCTGCAAATGCAGCTGGTGTGAAAGCACAATGGACACGGGCTACAAACCATTTACTTATATGGGTTACACTTTATTTTGATAGTCCACTTTAGACATTCTACTAACTATAAATAACTTTGCAACTACATGTCAACTAACTTTCAATAATTTGCAACTATACGTCAACTAACTGTCATTAGAGTATTAGTAGACTGTAAGGGTTGGGGTTAGGGAAGAGGTTTGGGTTAGTGGAATAAGTTGACATGCACATGCAAAGATACTTCTAGACAGTTGAATGTCTGTTGAGATATCATCGCAATCAAGTGTTAGTAGATATTAAGCAAACAGTTTACTAATTATCTAAAGATTGGTAGTTGATAAGTAGTTGATAAGTAGTTGCAAAGTTACTTATAGTTAGTAAAATGTCTAAAGTGGACTATCGAAATAAAGTGTTACCCTTATATGCTGCTCATGTGTGCAGTATGAAACCAGTGTTAGCATGATCTTGACATGTATATTAGTGCCTGCTTATAATTACAATAGTCAAGTTTTTTTTATGATGTTCTTGTGAACTTATAATATTACTTAAGTTTTTTTTAACGAAGACTTTAAGCTATTTATGGCCTTTTACAACCTGTTTTTATACCTTGATTTGAAAAAGTCTGATTTGTGTTTCCCCTTCAAGAGCGTTAGGACTGGCTCTGTGTCCCATCCACTACACAGCTACTATGCAGTTTCACTACAAATACAGCTTCTCAAATGGTCTTTTGCATCTTTATTCATGTCACAGACACAGATAAACAGGGACATGCAGAAACCTTTGGAGGGGCAGGTGCTCAAAGTATAAAAAGTGCACATAACTCGCTGACACGCACGCACACTACTGAAACAAATAAAAAAGCAAAACAGAATAGAAAAGACAATTTTAAGTCTAATATTTTTCTTTATTTTCCTTGCAAATAGAGTGAGACAGAAAAATCTATATAGACAATGTTTTATATTTACAGGTGCTGGTCATATAATTCATATAATAACATTTATTTATTTTACTAATTCCATGTAAAAAGTGAAACTTGTATATCATATTAATTCATTACACACAGATTGATATATTTTTAAATGTTAATTCTTTTAATTTGGATAATTATAACTGACAACTAAGGAAACCCCCAAATTCAGTATCTCAGAAAATGTGAACATTAAAGACACCTGGGCCGTTTATCAATACCAAGTAACCCAAGTTCGGACCTGCATCCTTTGTAGTTTGGACTTGCATGTTCAGTCTTGGAACAACGAACTCCCTAGGACGGGAGGATGGGAGTCCATTTATATTGCAAATTGAACTTGAGGTCGTCATTCAGTCTGACCAATACGTCCAGTCCTGGCTATTCTTATTTAAATTTATTTTTAACAAAATATATAAAATGCAAAAACCCTAATATGTGGTTAAGGCAACACGTGAATACACTGATTAGCTTTAATGTATTTATTACAAATGAAGTATGATATAAAACACATTTATTTATTTATTTACTTATAACAGTATGCATTTTTGATATTATATGATATTATATTATATATTGCATTGTAACATTAAGATATTATTAGGTTTACAGGCTTGTGTTTTTTGTCATAATATAATATAATTCTATTCCTGTTGTAAATGTATTCATTTTAATTATTTAAATAGTAATAAAAACAGCATTTATGAGGATAGATCAGATGATTATAAAATCAGAATGAGCATGTTTACCAGTGATGTGAAAACTATTTTTATGACACTCTACGTTTTTTAAAATAAAAACTATTATGACAGTAATTTGAAGTATGAATAGTTTTTAGTAAAAAAAACAAAGACCAGACCCTTCAAAGCCTGTGAATCTCCCCCAAACAACAAGAAACCTAAGTGAGTGAACATGTATCCATCATTGTTTATATTTGTATGCTGTGTACACATTACGCTGCTATAGCTAACGTTACTTGCATCTAAGAGGTTAATACACACAGCAATGTAAACAAAAGCTGTGCATGCTCTCCTCACGTCGTTCTTGTAAACTAATAATAAGTAACGTTAACATGCATACCCTTTCGGTCAATGCCGACTTGAGGGGATCCTCCCTGTACTCCCTGTGTCATTTAATTACAAAAATATATAAAGCCATTTCTAAAGCGTAATGACTTTAGGGAACCACAGTAAAGGGGATCAAACACATTGTTTTCTATGAGTATACGCACACCGGCGCCACCAGGTGGCGCCTGTCCGTGCCGCCCAGCTGTGATTCAGGAAGTTGCTCAAATCCCTGTCGCGCCACACAGCGCCACTCACATAGTTTAACACTAAATAACATCATATTTGTTCCAAAACATTAACGATTACCATTGGCTGCTAACGTATATTTTGCATTTTGAAGTAGACGCTATCTGACGAAGCTCGCGCTATTTAATGTGCACTTCCGGTTTACAATACCTCCTATATAGTAATAATAGTTGTCCTAGACGCGGCTCGACGCGGCGCGACGCTGAGCTGCGCGGCTGGTGTGCGATCCCCTTTTAAGAGCCTTATCCACAAATGGCGAAAACATGGAACAGTGGAGAACTTTCCCAGGAGTGGCCGGCCGACCAAAATGACCCCAAGAGCGCAGCGATGACTCTTCCTAGAGGTAACAAACTGCCAAACAACAACATTTAAAGAACTGCAGGCCTCACTTGCCTTAGTTAAGGTCCATGTACATGACATGTAAAAGTAGCACCACATTTCAGAAAAAGAACATCAAACCAACAGTAAAATATGGTGGTGGTAGTGCGATGGTCTGGGGCTGGTTTGCTGCTTCAGGACCTTGAATAATTGCTGTGATAAATGGAAGCATTTATCTACCAAAAAATCCTGAAGCACAATGTCCGCCCATCTGTTCGTGACCTCAAGTTGAAGAGAACTTTGGTTCTGCAGCAGGACAATGATCCAAAACACACCAGCAATTCCACCTCTAAATGGCTGAAGAAAGCAAAATGAAGACTTTGGAGTGGCCCAGTCAAAGTCATGACCTCAATCCTATTTAGATGCTGTGGCACGACCTTACAAAGCGTTCATGCTCGAAACCACTGTATGTCAATAGGTCAAGGCAAAATTGATTCATATGACCCCACACTAGATACATATTCCTCACTGCATGCATTACTAGATGTAAACATAATGTAAGGGTGAAGTTTAAACCTGTGTATTTCTCCCATCTGATTTACTGTCTGTTAATGAACCAAAATATCCAACTTTCGTAAAAGTTGTTCGGGAAATCCAAACTCCATTATAAACCTTAAACTTACTTCATAGCCGAGCTCAGCACAAAGGATTTTTTGGAATATTTTTAATTATGGATTAATCTTTCTTTACAAAGTAACAAAAGTTACTCAATCGAGAGCAGTGAATGCTTTTCTCTTATTCTTATTTTCTTAACTTTAATGACATATACTTTGGCAGGCTAGGCTTATCACAAGACCGGATGCAATAAAATGTTTATTCGTTTAAGACTAAGAAAGCTATTCTGAGCATTTTCAGTTTATGCCAAAAAGACGCGAACATGACCTCATTCAGGCTCTAGCACTGCACGCGGGCTATTCATGGGTACGATGCCGTCGCATTGTCAGGTTCAAGGCGGCAGTCCAGTCCAGCTAGTAATTATACAGTATAGCTTACTAAGATCACATCATGAATAAAAACTCTGCGTTGGGTTTTGTTGTTAAAACAGTGTGAATAAGGAAAAGGTATACTAATCTTAGACTTTTTTCAGTCTACAGAAAGACAATTACACACTTCCAGCGTATGCTAAAATCATGTAGTCTTAGCAATAACTCCTTTAAAGGACTTGGAATACAGCGCATTAGCAGTGTTGGGAACGTTACTTAAAAAAAGTAATTAGTTATAGTTACTCCCCAGCAAGAAATTTGGGCTAAAACCAGGCTAAATTTGGGCTGTCAGTGAAAATCTAATAGACGTCTACCATAGCCCAAGAATAGACGATACGTATGAGTTTAAAACAAATGAAAGCAAACACCTTGAACACCTGTTGACTTTGCCTACATGTTGGAATATCATACATCTTCAAGTTATTTTGGCAAAAATGGCATGTAACCAAATTCAAAGCTATTTAGGGTAAAAGTGGGTTACTCATAGCCGGTCTATATTGGGTCTACAGTTAGCCATCATTTCAACTTCTTGGTTTTCGCTTGCTGGGTCACTACTTGTTCCAAAAAGTAAATGAGTTAGTAACTGAATTACTCTATAATAAAAGTAACTCGTTACCAGGGAAAGTAACTATTTGCGTTACGGTTAAAAAAAAGTTGCTATAAGTCAAAGAATTTGTATTTTTTTTAGCAGTTTTCACATGTCAGTTGAAATGAGTAGAACAGACAGGTGTTCATACATAACTGTCCATATTTACTGCACGTCAACAGACAGCAAGAGTTTTATCCTACACTTCAAGTATTATCTTTGTAAGAAAAGTAAACAGTTACACCATATAAAGTGCATTTAACTTCAGCAAACCTAATTAAATCAAACTCTCTCAACCTGAGACAACTGGTCAAGTAAACAACCTGTACTTCCAAGTGTTTTGTTCACAAAAAGTTAACTTTTAAACAACAAAAAGTGTGTTTGCTCTGTAGTCGTGTTCTTAATTTAATAAATCAAACTCCCAATGTCAGACAACTGGTCTGGTAGATATTTGTACTTCAGGTATTTTCTTCAAAAGTAAACAGTTAAATCATATAAAGTGTGTTTGCAATAACTGTAGCAAATTAAATAAATCAAACTAACAACCTGAGATAAATAGTCTGGAAGACATAGGCTGCTGTATTTCGTTTTCTTCATTAAAAAAGTAAACAGTTTAACAATATGATTCATTAAATTAGAGTTGCTTACAACGGATGTCGACAAAGTCTTCGCTCCCGGACATAATGTACACTATGGGAAGCCGATCTCCTCAAAAGAAGGACGAAACTGCGCCACTCGATTGATCCGCGCTGCGCGGACCAATTATATGCGCGGCCCAATGGACAGAGCCGCGTGACTCTGGATAGCGCAGAGATGAGTTGATTACTTGCGCCACCCAAAGATAGCGCAGCGCTGACCAGTTTCATCAGAGCAGCGCGACCCATTGGGAAGCGCAGCGCGACTCTGATGGAATAGACTCGATTTACCCACAATTCTCTGCTAGTGGGACAAAACTGTGTTAGTGCTGTCAAAACATTATTAAATATTAAAGATAAAAAAAAATTAAAGTATAATTATTCGACTGTTTATTTATTGGCAGGCAACTTGTGCGAATTCCACTCCCCCTCTCAAAGAAGCAACTTAAACCATTTTGCAAGATGTAAACAACGCTGGTCCAGAAACACTTCCAGTCTCATTCTGTAACCGTTTTCTTTATTTCACATATATCTTAAAGATGTTTGTTTAACTTTTTGATTCAGATCTATATGTTCTTTTGGTTGTTGTATTTTATCCCAACGTGTTAAAAAACTGAAACACGAAGAGCTTCGACCAATTGTTCACGACTTGCAAAATGGTCTATATGGTTATTGGGAACAGTTGAGATATTAACAAATACAGCTTATGTCACTTTATCAGTGCGGGACTAGCAAACCAAAGTAACTTGCAAACCCACATTTATTTCCTGATATGTCAAGAAATGCAGCTGGCACTACTAGAAAAATATATGGAAAACAATTGCATAATGCTATAATGTCATTATTAAATCATTAAAAATTATTACAAAAATAAAATAATAAAATAAATGTAACTGCAATGCATAAAGTATACAAATGATGAAGCAAAGCAGCATCAGAAGTGTGTTTAAACGGACTCAGAACACCATATAAGATATTATAAATATAAAACGAGCACTCAAGGTAGATAAAAAAATCGTTGATCATTGCCATTCATATTGTAATTATTTTTATTAATGTCAAATAACAGAATAGTAGAATTCGTGCCTATCTTGTAACACAAAATAAAAAAATAATAATAAACAGAGATAATTTACGTCAGACGTGTGGTCACCTCTATTAAATTAACTACCAAGAGGAAGAAATTGTTATTTATGGTTACCCGATTATACCAATCAAGCTGATAAGTGTTATAGATGCTGTTTTAACTTATGCAGCATTAGTAAATTAAGTTGTCTTGTGGCAAAATAAACAAAATGGTTATTTAAACCGGAAATAAATTGTATACTAGCAGAGAATTGTGGGTAAATCGAGTCTATTCTATCAGAGTCGCGCTGCGCTTCCCAGTGGGTCGCGCTGCGCTTCCCAGTGGGTCGCGCTGCTCTGATGAAACTGGTCAGCGCTGCGCTATCCATCGGGTGGCGCAAGTAAACAACTCATCTCTGCGCTATCCAGATAGTCGCGCGGCTCTGTCCATTAGGCCGCGCATATAATTGGTCCACGCAGCGCGGACCACTCGAGTGGCGCAGTTTCGTCCTTCTTTTGAGAAGTTCGGCTTCCCATAGTACACATTACATGCACATTTATGCCAACTTTTCATCACATTGCTCCTCCTGACTCGCCATCTCTTCTGCTGCCACGAATCTCTGTTTAGCTGTTGCGTGTGTGTGGGTAAATTCCAAATGCCGTTTGTGCGCCCTTGAAGGGCACTTCGTGAAGGGGATGTAAAATCCAAATAAACAGAAAAAGACGCTGTATTTTATCACCAAGTGTATTTTAATTAGCCACACTATGAGACAACATTGCGCAACTTTTCTCTAGAGTTTATACATCAAGAGATTTGATCTTCCAAGGGAATAGGGCATAGTGATCATCACTTTCGGTTGGAATTCGCCCCCTGTGTGTGTGTCGCCGCAGGCGCGTGCGCTGGCATGTGTATAACAACACTGGCTCTGATTGGCTACCATGAAACACATTACTCTGCCTTAGCCAATCATAATCGCTTATCTCGTTATTAACCTACCTCCTCACTAGCTGTGTGAGCCAGGGTTGCGTTTGGATCACACAGTTTATCAAGTCAGTGCATAGTAACGCACCGCATTTAACGTCCGGTAAAGTTAATGGCATTGTAACGGCGGGAATAGTAATTAATTAGATTAGCCCGTTACTGAAAAATTAACGTCGTTACGTAACGCCGTTCTTTTAAACGGCGTTATTCCAAACACTGCGCATTAGTCACATGAACCTTGTTTATGGTGTTTTTTCTTTACATTTTTTTTATCATGTGATGGCAGCTGATCCTCATCCACTTTTATTTATGCAAGACATCAGCTAAGACATTCTGCTGAGGAGTTTTGAAGTTCTTCAGAATCAGATTAAACCTGTCCATTTGCCTTCTTTTAAGTGTTAAAAAGAAAATGAAATATTTATACTTTGTTTAAAAAAATAATTGAAATACTTAGGCACGTTTATTAATTTAACCAGACAGAAATAGAATAACACAGCGATGTGAATCATCCCACAAATGATTTTCCATCGCTGTGTCACTATTTTTTAGGTTTTACCTTGTCTGAAATGAAGGGAAGTGGAACGCTCAAGCAGCCTGTCATTCCAGCACAAACAGACAATAATTGTTTCCTGAGAGTAATTGGGTTTTCAAAGCTCGTTGACATGAGAGACTTTTTTATTTGTTCAACCCAATGGAGTTGACTAGAGCATCAGACGTCAAACAGACAGCGCTCCCTTCCGCTCAAGCATTAATATTCTGGCCAAAATAGCTTATTTTTCTACCTTTGTGCCTGCATTCTCAAACAAACCTAGAATGTAATAGATTCCTTTTATGGTTTTTGCCTTTCATTTCAGGTTTTACTGTCATTGTATTTCTGAGAAGTGTTTATGTACATTAGTTATTTCCATTTATTTGTCTTAAATACACTCATGCATAACCTTTATATTTTTGTTCACTTTTAATTATAAGGGAGTTAAAGGAATATTCCACTTTAATAAAAAAGAAAAATCCCAATAATTTACTTGAAAGTGGAATATTTCTTTTTACAAGATTAGTTTAAGTGACACTTTACATTTACAGTTTAAATTGAATAGTTACACTCACCTAAAGGATTATTAGGGACACCTGTTCAATTTCTTGTTAATGTAATTATCTAATCAACCAATCACATGGCAGTTGCTTCAATGCATTTAGGGGTGTGGTCCTGGTCAAGACAATCTTCTGAACTCCAAATTGAATGTCAAAATGGGAAAGAAAGGTGATTTAAGCAATTTTGAGTGTGGCATGGTTTTGGTGCCGACTGATTCAAGCTGATAGAAGAGCAACTTTGACTGAAATAACCACTCGTTACAACCAAAGTATGCAGCAAAGCATTTGTGAAGCCACAGCACGCACAACCTTGAGGCGGAACAACAGCAGAAGACCCCACCGGGTACCACTGATCTCCACTACAAATAGGAAAAGAGGCTACAATTTGCACGAACTCACCAAAATTGGACATTTGAAGACTGTAAAAATGTTGCCTGGTCTGATGAGCCTCGATTTCTGTTGAGACATTCAGATGGTAGTCAGAATTTGGCGTAAACAGAATGAGAACATGGATCCATCATGCCTTGTTATCACTGTGCAGGCTGGTGTTGGTGGTGTAATGGTGTGGTGGATGTTTTCTTGGCACACTTTAGGCCCCTTAGTGCCAATTGGGCATTGTTTAAATGCCACAGCCTACCTGAGCATTGTTTCTGACCATGTCCATCCCTTTATGACCACCATGTACCCATCCTCTGATGGCGTCTTCCAGCAGGATAATGCAGGACATGTCACAAAGCTCGAATCATTTCAAATTGGTTTCTTGAACATGACAATGAGTTCACTGTACTAAAATGGCCCCCACAGTCACCAGATCTCAACCCAATAGAGCATCTTTGGGATGTGGTGGAACGGGAGCTTCATGCCCTGGATGTGCATCCCACAAATCTCTATCAACTGCAAGATGCTATCCTATCAATATGGGCCAACATTTCTAAAGAATGCCTTCAGCACCTTGTTGAATCAATGCCACATAGAATTAAGGCAGTTCTGAAAGCAAAAGGGGGTCAAACACAGTATTAGTATGGTATTCCTAATAATCCTTTAGATGAGTGTATGTCTCATAATTGATTCTTTTTTTAATAACAAACACACCATAAAATATAATGATCAAGTAAAATAATACAGTTACATAGCAAATATATTATTTAACAGAATTTAACAGATATGAGACATCTCTGATACAGTATACATACACTTTTCTCCTGTACTCTGTGTGTGTCAGTGTGTAAGAGCTGCATTATTTAGGTAAGGGCTTAGGAACCAAATGTACAGACACAGGGCAGGCCCACAGAACAGAATGACAAACAACAGACATTTAAGAGTGATGCATGTCTCAGTTATGGTGCATTATTAAAGATTGAGGGAAGGCGAGAAAGAGATAACAAGCTGAAGATGCTGTAATGATGCACAGCTCTATCCAAAGGCCAGATGGGAACACATAACTGGGCAACAGCAAGTCACCTCCATGGAGATCCAACATGAAGCATTAGCATCACAAAAAAGTGAGGCCACAAATCTGCAGTAATCAGTCACAGTGGAGCTGAAGAGATGAATGGTTCGTGCTACATTAAAAATGCATGTTTTGGGCAAAGAATTCACATCATTGCACTCACATGACACATCTCCAACCAGGACATGGACATAATGCAGTATTGTCAGTGCCAAACCCCTGCTCAACAGAAGTTTAGAGACATATACCTTAAAAAAAAAACTATGTAAAACCTGACATATACCTTAAAAAAACCTATGTGAAACCTGACAGCGTTCTTGTATCAAGCCTTTGAATATTCCCCCAGTCATAAAAACATCACATGAGTTTAAAATGAGTTTTGGAGTTCACCAAGAACAAATAAAAAAAAGTAAAATCAACTAACAGAATCCTGGGTTATCTGTTTTACATTTCATACTGGCGTTAAGAGACCCTGGGTATTCATAATCTGATGTTTTACACTGCTTTCATAAACCCTGGGTTTTATGATTTGATAAAAAGCGATGTCAAATTAATTGACTGTCCACGTCAGTGACAGAAGAGGTTACAACGTAAATTTTTCTTTGCTGATTTAAGTCTTCTGGGATGCCATTTTTATTTCAATTTAGGTGTTTTCAAGTGTGAAACACTTCTTAACCTAGGGTTAAAAGCAGGGTTTAGAACGAAGATAACCCGGGGTTAAGCGCAGTGTGAAAAGCCCTTAAGAAAAAATATTCTCCAACCCGTGTGACAGTTTAGGTCATTTGTCTATTCCCCAAAATATGACCTAGAATTGTTTACTAAAAATGCTGTAGGCGAAAGTATCACCTGCTGCCAGCAGAGCCACTAATTTAGTAAACGCATCTGTGGGTCGTATTTGACGAATTACCCTAAAGCTTGTATGGGTTGGCACATAGGTTAAGATGGAGGCATCTTGGACAGGAAGTTACAAAAACATCAGATGTGAACATGTCTTGTTGCACCTCCCTGTCTCTGTATACAGTACTACCTGAGAATCTTTCAGGTTTCCAGTGCACACACATAAAAAGTAAAAATCAAAATTCTTGAAAAAAGCTCAATCTTTCATCCGTGCAGTAGGACAGGAAACATCACACCGCACTGAAGAAATGAAGCAAAAAGAGATCCATCTGCTGGCTGGGCACAGTTGGAAATCGTTTACACACCAAAACATTGCATCCATAAATATGTATTGAGTGGGGGGAGGTGGTGGGTGTCCACAGAAAAACATGCAATTCCAAATGGAAAGCTCAGGTGTGGGGTGCTTTCTGGAATCATAAATGATATCTCTCGTCTCTTTCTCTTTCATCGTGTCTTCTATGGCTGCGTGTGTAGCGGAGACCTGGCAGCGGACCGCTGTGATTAATCTAGCACATGGTGTTTGAAGCACAGGTGTGCTGTACTGTCTCAGCATACAATGATAAGACCTCCATTTCAGCCCATGAATTACCAGCAATCATCTCATGCCTTATCCGGTCTCACTAACTGTTTTACATATTATTACTGACATCTCAAGTGTGTTGCCTTTCATTCATCTTAAAAATCTGCATGTGAGTTATGCTTATTTTCATCATACTTATAATAAATCTCTTTGGATACCCATACAGCATTTTCAAATATGTTTACAATTTTTTTTTCACCAATATATATTTTAGCAATTTTTTGTATATTTTGGAATCTATTTTAAAAATATATACATATTTTAAAGCATAGCAGGTTTAAAAAGGTTCAAATTAAATATTTTTTCAAATGCAAAAATATACTTATAATTGTATATTTTATACATACATACATACATACATTTTATACTTACTGTATACATCTTATTCAAACTTTTATTTTTTTGGCCAGGAAAAATATAAAACAAATGGTACTTGTTGCATGGCATTATGCATAATCTTAGAAAATTGTAATTGTTTTGAAAAAAATATCGTTTTGAAATAATAACATTAAAATAGAATAAATAAAAATCCTAATGTCTATTTTTAAGATCTGTGGGATGTTTTAAAGTCGCCCTGTACTCGATAAATTAATCCCCATTAAAACAGCATATGTTAACGTTTTTCCTGTTATGATAATTACTTCATGCCTTAAAATAGCTTAAATGTAACTCTACACCCTTGCCTCGTTTAGTATATATAGATCTATGAATATGCAAATTTGTCTCAAGCACACACCTTGGAACATAGTTAAGGGGGGGACAAATGTGCATATTCATATCTATCTATCTATCTATCTATCTATCTATCTATCTATCTATCTATCTATCTATCTATCTATCTATCTATCTATCTATCTATCTATCTATCTATCTATCTATCCATCTATCCATCTATCTATCCATCTATCTATGCAATCGTTTCAGTAAAGAGTCTATATGGCATCTATATATAATATATATGGATTAGATCCACTCATTCAACTGTGATGATGTGACTGGTTACTTGATAGGAAACCAAGGCTGTGGTTTTAAGGGTTTTTAAGGAGAAAATGCTCAGTAATGCTGTTAAATGATGAATTTGCACATGGCTTATAGTAAAAACACCACATTGACATCAGTGGCGTAGCAAGTCAGTCCCGGGCCCATATGGAAAAAAAATGTATGGGCCAGGCCCGGTACTAGGCTTGCTGGACTGGGGGGGCAGTCAGGATTTTTGGGTGGGCAGCCATTTCTCGACTAAAATGATTCATACACTAAAATTATGGATGTTTCAATCCAATATTATTTTGCATGTCTTATAAAAGGCAATTTATATGTCATTTTGCACGTTCACATTTTAAAAGTAGATGCAATTAGATTAATGATTTATAATGTTATAATGATTACACTAGTTTGACACATTTAGTCACAGTTAATGAAATCAGGCAAGCAGGTGATATAAATATAAAGCTGTACATATAGCTATATTTTATTAATGTTTACACTGCATTTAATCTATTATTTTACTTATAGATAAATTAAAGCCATTCTCATACCTACCCTACCCAACATATGCCTTTATTCTAAATAAACACTTGTTAGGAACTTTATTTCCACTTCTCAAACATTTTCTTCATGTAAAATAATGTATTTTCAATGTGATAAGCTGTATTGTCATTAATTCCTGACCCTATCATTGCTGCTGCAGCAACCTCAAATATCACAACAAAGCACAATGCTTTAAATAATATATTGTTGCATCATGTAAGCAATTTGACATGCATGACAAATTCGTCAAAGGTTATCCTGTTTGCCTATAACAGCACCAGACAAAAGCACAAGCCCTAAAATACTGTAAGTGTGATTTGCGACGAGACCAAAGATAAATCACACTGCTTTGTTTATAACACAGCAAATTAGATATTATAATACAACGCAACATTATAAAATACAACGTTTTACCTTACGATGACCTTGCGGAGTGAAAGTTCCTCCTGAACTTAAAAGTCTGTAACGTTAGATTTTTGCGTGTGAAGTTTTTCTCAAACGCGAGCTGAATGAGCTGATGAATGACGATGACAAAACCGCTAAAATTTGATTTTAAAACTGCACTGCATGCGATGCTCAGCTGTTACAATACTGTATATTTACTGTATAACCATCTTATATCATTTATATCTACTATATAGTATGCCACAACCAAACTGCATATTCTAATTTTAATAAACAGAACTACGTCTAAAACAAACACATTAAATGCTGCTGGAGACTTGCCATTGGCTGTTGTATTTGCATGAATAAATAATGAGGTGAGTCTAAGAAAGCATAAGGGGCTATTTTGGGCATGTTTTACTATAAAAAAAGTTTTAATTTAATATGTGTTGGGTTATTACGTTTATGTAATACTAAATTGCATTGTTTTTGATATATATTTTAAAGATGCGTTTTTTTTTTAGTTACCGTCATAGAGAACAGTAGTGCTTTTCCTGTGACTTAAATACGGCTGAAAAGGCCTCCAAAGTTTGAATAAGCTAATCAGATGTTAGTGGGCGGGAGCTGTGAACGCTAGCGCTTGCCTATAGAAGCTGTTTTTTGTGTAAAGAAACGCCGTTATTTTAAGGTTGGCTGGACATTTTTGGGGGGGCACAAGGAAAATCTGGGGGGGCAATGCCCCCCCCAGCCCCCCTGTAGACCCGGCCCTGGTATGGGCCCCCCTAAGCCAAAGCCACCTTGCCCGTTGGCACTGTTAACTGTGGCGCGCAGGTCTGTTTAAAACATATACTTTTAAATGAGGCAGTCAAATATTTTTACTTTACTTTTTTACTTTAAAGGGTAGATTTAAATAAAGAAAAACAAAATGTTTTGGGTAGTTTTTGACTCTTGACTAACTTCTCCGCCTTCTCTTTTCTCTTTAATGCCCCACTTTTATGTTTATATTTGTCCATCCTTAATGTTCATTTAGATAGCAGCTATAGTAACCTCTCACACTGTGTTTTCTTTTTTTTTTGGCGCGGAGATGCATCATGTAAAGAAATAATGATGGCTTGGTAGTCTACGGCAGCCGTGGAGTGCAACATTTTTTTAAACGCAAACAAGAAATTATGGATAAATTAGACATTACGGAGAAATAAGAAATCACTACACATGATATGCATACAAAAATATTTATTGCGGTCACAAATAAAAATTAAAGTGAAAAAGCTGGGGCGGGCCCAGGGCCGGGCCCCCTATTGGCCCGGGCCCATTTGCATGTGCATACCCAGACGCTACATCACTGATTGACATATAAACAAAAATAAAAGGGGAGACTTTACCACACTACATGGGGACTTTAATTTCCATAACACATTTGAAAAGTTAAATGGCGAGTATAAGTCAAGGTTATACTTGTAATCAATTAATTTGGTTTGATTTAAAAGCAAAATTATTGTGTTCGGAGAGGATGCTTCTCTTTTTCTTAGCATTGCAGTTGCAATTTTGATTGTCCTAAAAAATAGGCTTCATTTTCTTAAAGGCGGGGGGCATGATTTATGAAAGCCAGTGTTGATATTTGAAATCATCTAAACAAACACGCCCCTACCCCAATAAAATCTGGACCTTCATTTGATAGACCCGCCCCACACATATGCAACCCAGGCAATGATGTCGGTTGGTAGACACGCCCCTTACTGCTGATTTGCTACAAGTTTTTTTTGATTGTCGGCCCGACTCCATTTTCCAATGAGTTTTTCAAAAATCAAGCACCCTGCCTTTAATGAAAAATTTTAATTACTGAAACCCAGACATTTCTTTGTGAAATATGTTTGCTTTAATACATCTAGGTTTCCTTGAAAAATAGTTATTGCCCCTGTAATTACCATCAATTTAGTTGAAGCTGACAAACTCCCTGAAGACAAGTGCGATGCAACAATTTGAAATGGCACTTTAAAACCATCACTTACCTGTATACGGAGAGCTACAGCTAATGACAGTTTAGCTTGAAAGACATAATAAAAAAGGCAAGATAGAGGAGACAGTAAAACAGTAAAGGTTTGCTTAAATCCTTCGATCTGCAACATCTAAAAACACTTACAGTAGCAAACACCACTAAATTAAGATAAAAAAAAACTTTCAAAACCTTCTGTATCTCTGGTTTCCTATAAATCATTCTATATTCACCATACTTATAAACTGCTTAGCAGCCCTGTATCTGTAATGTATCTGTAATCTATAGATTTAAATCTATTTAACCTGACAAAATAGCTGACTGTATGTGTACTCTGTTTACTCTGTTTTGTAGCTTGGATGTTGCTATAAAATGCATTGTTACTCTCTATTTTACTTTCTGTTCACTTGTTCTGCCTCTGAGTATTTCTGCCTCACAAAAAATGTATATGACCAGTTTTAAAGATAAAGAAAACCCTTGTTGACCATATTTTGCTATAAGGAAAGAGTATTCATGCAGGGTTTGAACAGTGCTGCACTTTATGAAGAATGCTCTTTTCTGGTAACTGTCATTATCCCTAAAACCTCAAAAGATGGAGGACAATTAGACAAACCTTGAGTTTGAAGGGCTTTTACGGGCTCTTTGCTATCAAAAAGACAGTATCCTCTGTAATTGCAGACATGTTCTGGTAAATACTGCAATGATTCTGAGGAAAATGGCTTGTACATCAAGATCAATCATATACAACCACAAACAATATTGATCAGGGCAACTTGGTGAAGCCATTAGTCATGTAGGATCTTAGTGCTTTATCCCCTAGCACTTAAAACATCCCTTAAAACATCAAACGAACAAGATTATATGGACACTAAAAACTGGGGAGATTAGGGAAAAACACTAGGGATCGTAAGTCCCTTTTGGCAAGATAAGAGAATGTAATTACTTTTGAAGTCTTCACGGATTTGATTCTGACCGGTTTTGTTAGGTGTATATCAATATATTATGACTAAAAATGTATTTGATTATTTTGCTTATAATAGTTAATTAATGTTATTTCAAATCCTTAAAGAGCAGGATGCAAATTGTTCAATGAAAGTCTGTAATACTTTTTTTTTTTCCAAAAAAGTTGATAACCTTGTAGATATATCCAGGGGCGAAAATCTCATCTAAATGTTGGGGGGGACAATAAACATAAAATTTTTCAAGAACAATTTTTGAAGGGGACACCAATAATACAGGCAAAATTGTACTTGCAAGGAAATGGGTACAGATAGAAAACGTTTCTCTTTCTCTATGAACGGACGCAAATTTAATTTTAATACATATGAATGCAGAGGTGAAAAGAGTAATACAATTTTCTACTTAAGTAATAGTAAAGTTACTTTAATAATATTTTACTTAAGTAAAAGTAAAGTTACTGGTCTAAAAATCTACTCAAGTAAAAAGTCATTTTAATTTTAAGAGTTACTTTTTTACAGCGGGGAGAGGTTTCTAGTATAGTTCACAAAGGAAGGATATATACATCTCAAACTATGTTTTTAATTGTAAACATCTCTACAATTAAAGTGCAATAACAAATGTTAATAAAATAAAAAGCTTTTTATAACTAAGAAACATTTATGGAATTATTTAATGATTTTTACAGGTGAGTTATGCACTTTTGAAGCAAAAATAATATGAGGTCAGCAGCTAGTAAATACAATCATTATATGAAGGTTGTAATTGATGTATTGCTGGTAACATACATTGTTATTAAACTATATACATAAATGAACATATAATGAGATGAGTGCCATGGCTATACACTATACATCCTTTACACGTTTATTAGCTCCCAGACCTGTGTACCTGATGTCTTTCAATCTATCTCTCTCGCGCTCTCTCTCTCTCTGCAATGTCTAATGATCTGCGCATTCTCGAGGACGTTCTCAAGTTGTTTGACTTGACGCGAAGCTGCTAGACCTCGGAAGATAATGCGCATGTATTAAAAATGCATCGTGCAAATTAGCGGTTAAACACGGTCGGCAATTCTCAAACTCCGTACTCAAGAGCATGAACCCTACCTGAATGAAACAATCGCTTTGCGTCAATGGCCAGGGGTTTCTTTCGTAAGAATTGAATTGAGGGTCTGCATTAGCCTGCGCCTGTCTCGTCCCTCTCCATGGTTCTTTTTGCGCGTTCCCCCGCCCATCAATCAATCATCCGACCGTGGCGCGTCTTTATCACCTTACTTTTTTATTTATTTTTACTCAGTAACGGATATGATTTAACATGTAGCGAAGTAACCAACAATACTTTAAACATACTTAAGTAAAAGTAAAGTACAGATTTTAAAAACTACTCAAAGTAAAAGTACACAAAAAACTCAGTTACAGCAAGGTGAGTAAATGTAATTTGTTACTTTCAGCTCTGCCTCACCTCTGCATGAATGCATAAAAATGTTTTCTTGATCGTTTATCTGCTTCTGTTCTCAGAAAACGAAATATGTTCATGTTTATATGTCAAAATAGTCCAGTTTTAAAACATATGAGGATAAACTGATAAGTGATGGGAAACGTTGTATTGTATATAGCTTATTAACGCGTCGGCTCCGTACACTTCTCTACCACCGGAATGTGTGGTGGTGAGGTAAAAGGGGCGTGGGCAGTGGACCAAACCACTGTGAGGCAAGGGAGGGGGAATCCAAATATTTAAAACGTTTTTTTGTTGTTGCTCCGTTTGCATTTGTATTGTTTCACTTCTTACACAACTAGTTTAAGTATTATAAATCATTAAATTATTTTCAATACACATATTCTAATGATAATTTAGGGGGGACAACCCTCAGATAGGGGGGGTCCTGTCCCCCCCGACCCCCCCGGGATTTCCGCCCATGGATATATCATCAACCAGCAGGGTCTAAGTGTGCCATTTAAACCACCCAAACCTGGTCTTGATTTCCATAGGCATGGATAGATTTAAATTAGTACTCATATAACATTAAAACGACTTCTACAGGTACATTTAGCCAATTTTTAGATGTCCTAAAATGTCAACTTCTAGCAATTTGAGCTAATGCACACCATAGGACTACCTGACAGCTGACTGTTACCACAACGAAACTTATCAGGGATATTCATTGTCCCTGCAGAGGATAATTGAGTCACAGTACAGAATCTTTCTCTTACCAATAAATGACACTGAATTTGAATGGAAGACAATCAAATTTATATTCAACGCATTCGTTCGCTACCGACGCTGAGGGAAAAACAAAGTTTTGCAAGACCTTTATTGAATCAGGTCTTTTCTTTTCTAAACAGTCTCTGGAGAGCACTATTCAGCAAAAGCAGATTGGATCTTCTCTTCACTGGGAGGTCAAGTTCCTGCATGCATCAGGCCCAAATTGCAATTTCACAAAAAGAGGCCACTTTGTAGAACTCCCATCCCCTGAGCAAAGAGTACAGTCAAATACAGCCTCAAAATCATTTCCCTGTCCTGACCTCAAATCACCAGCAACAATTACCGTCCTATTGACTTGCAAAGCAGCGTTTGCATGCTATCCCTTTGGGTGGCAGTTAATTATGGAGCACACAGAAGGACTTTGGACTGATGGCAAGGCTCTGAAGTTATTATCCAGACTGGATTTAAATTCAGGCAAGAATGTCCTTCTGATCTTTCTCTCTAAATGGATCTGGCATCATATTGCGCTCAGTTTCTGAATCGGGTGAAACCGTTTTAAACGGCAAAAGTGAAAATCTGATTCACTTTGGCAAATGAAATGAATCTTTAGTACAATTATCAGCACAGACTGAAAGAGGAGATTTGGCCTAAGATAAACATTTTTATCATTTACTAAAAGCAAAATCTTGAAGGTCATATCATGGAAAATGTCTTTTCTTGAATCTTGTGACATGATGTCATTTGATGTGATATGTAAACACGGATACCTCCTAGCACCAAAACGTTTTATTTTTTGAAACAACGGTTGCAAAAACAGGTTATCTTCATGCTAAATAAAATGTTAACACATGCCCACACACATTTACATATAAATTAATGTTTTCAGTAATTTGCACTGTCTAGTCAGAGTGAACTAAGGGGGTAAGTAGAATTGATAATATTATTCTTAAACACTAGAAGGAAAATTCATATCTCTATATGTAGATGTGTCTCTGCATAACAAATAAACAACAATCTAAAACATATTACTTTTCTTAGTATGCTAAGAAAAGTAATAAAAAACTTTTAAAATTAGCTTTGCTTGAGAAACATGAAAGTATGCAGATTCATAGTATTTCGTTGAGAACCGGAAATTACCATTACTTGCCAAATAAATAAATAACAGACCAATACCCTACACATCACATTAACCTTTATGTGTAATGTAAATGATAATTACCAAGTGTCCAAACTTTTGTGCCCTATTTTAACGATCTAAACTCATGGTCTAAAGTGCACTTAGGGTGTGTTCGAATCCACTTTTGCTAGTTAAACAACGGGAAAAATGGTCTGTGCGCCCAGTTCACGGTCTAAAAGGGTTGTTCCTATTCTCTTAATGAGTAATGGGTGTGTTTTGGGCATAATGTGCAATAAACTATTGAAAGTCTCTTCTTCCATCCTTTTTAAAAGCCAGTTAAGCTCGCGCCATGTCGATTCCCTATTTACATGACAGAATTTGTAAGCGGAAAACCAATTTTAGATTGATGTAAAAAAATTGTGTTTTTTTATTTATTGAAATTATTATTTTGTAATAAAAGCTTTTGTTCTATTTTCAAGTCATTTTTTTAGCCATTGAGTAGCCTAAAGGTCTTTACACACCGGGACGTTTTTCGTGGCGTTTATCGTCGACGTTTAACGTCTCGTGACTCAAGAACGAGCGCCAATGTGAGTGCGCACACCCACGCGAAAAGCGCGAGGCGCAAATGCGTCATTTTCAGAAAAACGCGTGGGACACGTTTTTTTGGTTTGACGCGGCGCGTTAAAAGTTGGCCGACCAATGAGATTGGCGCTTTTGTTCACGTGCCTGGCGCTGCTGAAGTTCCAGAAAAACACGACTTGGTGGCGCTCAAGCACAAAATGGTCTTGCGGAGCACGTGGAACAGGTAAACACACAAGGAAGCATCGAGGCTGCACGGTTTATGAAGGTGTCGGAGTTCCTCACAACATCGACTGAATTTCGAAGGTAACGTGATATATATAAGAACATAACAATACATAGCTGTGTGGGCTATATGATTAGATTAGATTCAACTTTATTGTCATTACACAAGTACAAGGCAACAAAATGCAGTTTAACGTTAGGTCTAACCAGAAGTGCAAAAGCATTATAAAAAGTGCAGGATATCAGTATTTGCATAGGTGCAGGATTATGTAATACGATGGAACAATTTACTGTGGGTGGTACTATGAACATAATATACAGAAATTTACAAATGGATATGTACATAATAAATTAAACTATACAGAACAGGAGTGAAATTAATATTTAGGTAGTGCATGATTGAATTTGGATTGTAACTAGTCAGTTAAGAGTGCAATGGCATAAGTTATTGTGCAGTGAATAGTTATTCTAATATTCATTACATAGTACAGGGGTGTAAACGATGCAATTCAAGTAGTCCAGCAGTGCAAATGAACAGGGAGTATGAAATAGACAGTCCAGTAGTGTATTGAACAGACCAGTAGTGCAAATTTACATTATAACTGCAAGTAATAAAAATGAATATTGGTGCATTACATTATGATATGTAATGCACTGACATTGAACAGTGATTAACTTCATACCATGCATGTTCCCTGTACACCGTGTGATATCACGTTTTGTTGTTTGCACCATAATACTTTGTGTGTAACTGGAACCTGTTGTACACAAACGTGGACAATTACACTGCTTCATGTTCAAAGAAAAATATTTGGTTATTATATTCATTGCTTCTTCCTAACCCCAAAATAACTGGAAGAAATCTAAAATGCAAGCCAAACCAAAGGTCGGGTTTTAGGAGGTTAATTTGTCTTCTGTGTATAGGTAACCTAGTTTGTTTAGTCAGATGAAATACCATGAATCTAAATTACATTTGTAATCAAATATTGACCTCATGGATATCGTGGCATGGCCCTCAGTGTGAAAGATTGATTCTGATGAAAACTACATTTATCTTTACAGTGTTCACAGCAATATTTCTGCTAAAAATGATGTGAGCAAAAGTGAGGAGGCCCCAGCAAGCACGTCTTCAGGATCATCCAGCACCAGCCGTGACAAGGTCCAATCTAAACAAAAGAAAACAGTCCGAGACAAACCTCTGGAGAAGTACCTCTTATTAAAAGATGCTAAAAGGAAAACATTGAAAGCAGTGCACAGAAGAAAGAGGAGCACAGGAGGAGCGCTCTGCCAGTTTTTGGTCACACCTATAGATGTTTATTATATACCATTTTATTTCGTTTTTTAATGTTTATACATTCAAGAAATACAGTTGAACATGTACATTTCATACATATGTTTATTTGCACTACAGTTCACTTAGACTTCTATCATTGTGACTTTTTGCTCTAACGCCCCGCCAGTTCTTGTTCACACAAATTAATGTTTATTATATACCATTTTACTTATGTATTTTAAGTGATTATACATTTAAGAAATTCATTTGAAAATGTCTAATTTCTAAATGTTGATTTGCACTACCGTTCAGTTGCACTAAAGTCATTGTGACTTTTCTGGACCAACATTTCTGACTCCTGTTTTATTTGATTTTACTGTCATGTCTCTGATTGTTATTGCAAACTGCAGTTCATTCACAAAAATAAATGTTTGATTAAAAAACGAATTGTAAATAACGTGCCATTTTGACACTATGCATATATTTGTACATCAGTATTGTTGACCTCTTATTGTAATAACTACATACCTACTTCTTTAGCCAAATCACAAAATACAATACATTTGGGAGGAAATGTGAGAAAATTGTTAACAAGAGAAAGTGCTTGTAAAAGATTAGTTAAAAATACACACATCGGATCACCCATTACCTTATATTTTGTGAAAGAGCTTTAATTTTGATATAACGTGTTCTATCAAAATAGTTAATTTTATGTGGAGCGTGCTGATAATAGAATCGAATTATTTGATCAAATAGATTTGATTTAACAAATGTATTTAAGTAGTTAAGTATATATATATATATATATATATATATATATATATATATATATATATTATAAACACACCGTTTTCAAAATGGCAATTATAATGACTATAACACGAATGCACAGTTTGCTTTTATCTGAGAAGATCATGTTTCACATGATCATACTGTCAAGTAGCTGATGGTGAGTCCTGATGGTGAGTTGAAGTAGTCTTTGTATAGTTGCTGCTGTTAGAAATCGAGCTGCTACTAGTAATATCCATGTTTTGTTAAAAGCAAGCATATGACTTGTTATTGACTAGCGTGTGGCTTTCTTCTTCTGTGTGACAAGTGAGTGTCAGAACAGAAGCATAAAGTTTCGCTGCGCCCCCTTGTGTACCGGCATAAATCTGTTTTGTATTAAGCGCCATCTAACGTCCAGGGGTGAATTTGCACCTCACTCGGCTCAGCGCCAGTAAAAATGGTCTGGGTGTGAAAGCAAAAAAACGTCACGTTAAACGCCGACGATAAACGCGCACGAAAAACGTCCCGGTGTGTCAAGACCTTTATACTGTAAGTAAATCAGCAGGGTTTTTATATGCTGAAAAGTTTGGATACATGATCACTGTAATCTCAAAAAGTAAAGACCCCTTCACTGTTCACATCACAGGAGAATTTGCGGTTCGCACTGCGCATGTCAGGGTCAGAAAAGTCATTCTATCAAGTTGAGTTGCGTATTGTCACCTACTTGTTGAGTCGTGGGATGTAAAAAATTGCACCAGCTCTGCAGTTAAGTTTTTCAGGATTCCTGCAGGATCTCAACCATTAAAAAAATAGGCAACATATGTGGTTGCAAGCAATTAAACGTGCAGACTTGGACATTGCAAAGATCAAAGAGGCTTGTGTTTGTAGTGCTTACTTCATTTCAGGTAAGTCATCAATTATCGGCCATGTTAGATCAAATTAGAAAGCCTGTATTGTATGATCAGTTTTTATCAGCTGCGCCATTATTCTGACCCCATGCTGCACACGCACCCAACCCAGGTGTTCAATGTTTAGAAACATTGAAGGGGTCTATTTTTACAAGATTAATTGACAAATATGCAAAAAAAAGGTTTGCACTCTAAAATACGTTCTTTCTTACAAATCGGAGATAAATAATTTACAAACGTGTGGAGAGCCGAAATGTTTCAGCATTGGGACAGCACCATGAGTGTTTTGATAAAAGTAGCCTATTACTTTAAAATGGTTCTCATCTCACCATATTCAAGATGAGGTACATAGCCATCATATACAATAAATTTGTGGGGTAGGATTTAAAAAATTTAAATAAATGCACTTTTAAAAGAAAATAAATCAGCGTACTTCTCAGGCTACAGGTGAAGCAGCTCTTCTGCCAGATGATCTCAGTCTTATGCCTTCTAAAGTCATGTAATCTGTCCTCATTTATGTCCAAGAGACTCAATAATAATCTTTTACATTTTAATCCTTTAATTTTTCATATTTAAAAATGTTTGTGTGCTGCTGCGCATCCATGTGTGTGATAAGCAAACACACAATGTCATTCTGTTTATGAGCGCATTTTACTAACACGCACTTAAAACAACAACAAAAAATAAAAAATTGACTTCAGACAAGGTTTTAGTTGGTCAATAGCTGGTCAATAGCTGGTTTAGTTGGTCTATTTTATTTGCCTCAAAATAGCAATGTGCCAACAATGCGCCTGAACCAGTGGTGTCAAAAGTATTCACATTCATTACTTGGGTAGAAGTATAGATACTAGAGTTTAAAAAGACTTCTGTAAAAGTTGAAGTATCAACTCAAGCTTTTTACTTAAGTAGAAGTGTAAAAGTACTGGTTTCAAAACTACTTAAAGTATAAAAGTAAAAGTAATAAGGAAAAAATGCCATTAATGACAAACGCTTAGGCTGTGCCACAGGGGCCTATTGTGCACTACCCCAAGTCCTTAAAAAAACATTTCTAAAGGCCATAATGATCATATTAAAATTATAAAGTTGAAAAATTTGGGATGTACTAGGCTACCCGTTTCAGCCGCATACTGCATATGCCCATTAAAAAAAACACATTTTAGTACAATGCAAATACACATTACAAGAACCATATATGCGTACTACTGACCCTGAGCTGTGTTTCATGGAGCAGAAGATATGACTAGTTGACTAGAAGTATTGTAAATGGTGCAAAAAGTCAAACTTCAGAGGCATGTCATCAATAACCTTTATTGAAACAAACACATTGGACTCAAACAACAACAGGGTAATCAACATCAGTTAAGCACAGAACATGTGACAGAGTTACCAATAGGCTTTGTTCAGCCGCAAAAGCAGCTGGTTCTCAAAGTTCTTTGAACCAATGCATGCTCTTTTTGGCCTGAAGATCACCCCTGCAACACTAAACAGTCTTTCACAGGCTGCTGATGCAGGGAGTGCCGTATTAAGCTTAAGTGATAGCTGGCACACAGCTGGGAAGGACTTCAGTACCTCTACTGTGTCTCCTGGGCACCCCAGGTATGCATCCAACTGCTGTGTTGTTTCAAGCGGGCTGGTCTTCTTCAAGGAGGAAAAGAAGTCCTCTTCCTCAGATGATTGGGAGCCCTCATTGATGATATTCTCAGACTGACAGTCTAAGTGGTTTTTGATGTAGTCAAGGCCTGTGGAATAAAAACAAAAATCAGGAAATTTAGACCATATGACAGTATTGTAAGTGTATTGGATAGTGTGTGTGTGTGCGCCATTAAATTTCTTTTTAAACTCAGTGAAATGAGTTTGAATGGTCTCCATAGAAATTACACACATTAAAGGTATAGTTCACCCAAAAATGAAAATTCTGTTATCATTTTGTAATCTTTATGTTGTTCTAAATCTGTATGAATTTTTTCAAATGAACACAATATATGATATTTTAATAAACTATTGTAAACACACAGCTGATTGTAACCATTGACTTCAATAGTAGGAAAAACAAATATGATGGAATTCAATGGTACCATCAACTTTGTGCTTACCATCATTTATCAAAATATCTTATTTTGTGTTCATCAGAAATACATAAAAATCATACAGATTTAGAACAACATGAGGATGAGAAAATGAAAGAATTTTCTTTTTTGGGTGAACTATCCCTTTAAGGGGAAGTTGAGAAGTGAGACACTTACCAAGTTTGAGGATATTTTCGTCACTTGTCCAGCAGGTCTTAAATTTGGGAACTAGAATGGCTGCGGCTATCAGCTCTGGATCAGCAAGCATCTCGCCAAATCGTTTTTCAAGGCCTGAAATAAGTGCAGCAATCAAAGGTTCACAGAACTTGGAGGTGACCTGAAGGTGCTGGAGCTTGGTCCTTAGTAGAGTTATGGTGGGGACCAACCAACCCATCTGCACACTGGTTTCTCCCTGAAGAACATCCAGTGCCTTTGCAACTGGGCTCATTGTCTTTGAATATTCTGCAAGAAATGCAAGTTCCACTGGAGTAAATCTGTACAGAGAAAAAAGAAAAACACAACATGGCACATTTAGCCTACTTGATATAGCACCTTCAACTGGAGAAACTGATAATTAAAAGGAAAATATTGTCATCTAAGACTTTTAGAAATGTAGTTGTGTTGCTACAAATCATTTCCATAGTAAATATGGGGACTGAATATTGGCATTGTGCATACATGTGTTCTATATTATTCAAAGTATAAGACTGTGACTTAATCTATTGTTTATCAATTTATTAACTAAAAGGCAGAAAAAAAGCACTTACTTGGGTGTATCTAGTTCACTGCAGACAGCTGCGAGGGCTCCTTCGCCTTGTTCTCTTGTTATTCTCACTATTCTTTCTACAGCTGAGAATAGTGAATTCCACCTTGTAGCAACAGGCCTTACGAGTTGGAGTTTGCAGTGGTCTTCAATTACTTCAGATGCGGTGGTTGATCTTGAACTTTTGTTCCACAGGCTAGAGCATTTGGCAAATGTGGACCTTGACACACGCTTGTACAATGGATTGACTTCTGCTTTTGAAGCATCAACTGTGGATACTAAATTAAGGAGGTGGCAGGCGCAGCGATGGTGCTTGGGTAGCTGGTATTCCAAGTAATCATCTTCGTCCAACAGAGCTCCGGCATCAACAAAATCCACACCCTCAAAGCTTTCCTCTTCTTCATCGTGATCATCATTTTGCCCACCATCATCCTCTTCTCCATCACCCTCTCCTACAGGTTCAGGATTGTTGTTCTCATCAGTCTGCCCATAAACTCTGAAGGCTTTCAGGAAGTTTGATCCGTTGTCAGTAGT
The DNA here is from genome assembly GCA_025389145.1 of Misgurnus mizolepis. Classification (NCBI taxonomy): domain Eukaryota; kingdom Metazoa; phylum Chordata; class Actinopteri; order Cypriniformes; family Cobitidae; genus Misgurnus; species Misgurnus mizolepis. The sequence goes on along the minus strand of JAIFKI010000009.1, from coordinate 32,205,974 downwards.
AGTGCGAACAATCTTCTCTCTGATATTGAATTCTGTGTGAATATCATTTAGGGCACCAGCCAGGGCAGAAAAGGTGTGGGACCCTTTTAGCTGCTTGCATGCCAGTGCAGCACAGGATCTCTGCATGGTCTGGGGGTCAAACCAGTGTGCAGTGACACCAATGAAACCGCGACGGTGTGCTGTCCAGCAGTCCGTTGTTGTTGCTATGAACTCAATTTCACTTAGAGCAGCTTTCAGTTTTCTTTTCATTTCAACAGAGGCCTTTGTGACTTTGTTGACAACAGTATTGCGTGTCATGACATTTGTATTTGGCTGAAGATGTTGCACAAGATTAATGAAGCCCTGTTGCTGAACAATGTGTGGTGGGTGCAAGCCTTGGACAATAAATTGGAGGACTACTTTATCTACACTTGCCTGGGACACTCTTTGAGTTTCCCAGAGCTTGGTTTGTTTGGAGGGTGGGGCCAAAGAACCTTCAGTGGATGACTTCCTTTTGATGGCTGCTGAAGTAAGTTTCGTGTACCTCTCTAGACGAGTGGGGTGTTTCTTCTGTGGAGAAAAATGAATGCACAGGCACAGATTGAGATTCATATTATTTCTCTCAAACCACAAGCTTAGAATATCTAGGACTTCCGCTGTATTAATGTCATGCTTAAAGTTCATGAATGAAGGTCAGACTACAAGTTATGGAGCAGTTTCACTGGTCTATGCAATTATGTTGAGCAGTCCAGAATATTGCCACTTAAAGTGATAGTTCACCCAATGTACTAAGAATAGTCATGACCCTATGTGTATGAGAGTGCACGTGCCTGTGTAAGACAGGCCCTATTCTTGAAAAGAGGTAATAGGCCAAACTATTAGCCAAAGTCAGTTTTAAATAAATTCAATGCTACTTCTCATTCATGCCAGCAGCTGCTTGTGGCTAAAACAGCTTTAAATGATAATTCACCCAAAAATAAGAGATTTGTCATAACTTTCTAATCCTCATGTTGTTCTAAACCTGTATAATTTTTTTTCTGATGAACAGAAGATATTTTAATAAATGATGATAAGCACACAGCTGATTGTAACCATTGACTTCCATAGTAGGAAAAACTATTATGATGGAAGTCAATGGGTACCATTATCTGTGTGCTTACCATAATTTATCAAAATATCTTCGTGTTCATCAGAATAAAGAAATTCATACAGATTTTAATCATCATGAGGATGAGAAAATAACAGAATTTTTCTTTTTGGGTGAACTATCCCTTTAAAGCTGTTTTAGGACCAGAAGCAGCTGCTGGCATGACTGAAAATCATTTTAAACAGCATTTGGCTAATAGTTGGGCCTAACTCTTTACAAGGACCCATAGGCCCTGCCCCATACAGGTGCTTGCACTCTCATACACAGACAGGATCATGAACAGTATCCTTAGTAGTACATACTTATCAAAATAGCTGGAGATTATAGGCTTGTTCGACTTCATGCGGCGCCGCAAGAACCGACAGCCGGATGACGTCAAAGTACCGCGAGACAAAATTAGACTTCTTAAGATTTCTCTTATCGTTCTCGCGGTACTTTGACGTCACCCGGCTGCAAGTTCTTACGGCGCCGCATGAAGTCGAACAAGCATAATAGCTTTGCACAATTAACTTACAAATATTGCATATAGTAATATTATGAGCCAAGAAAACATTTGGTGAAAGTTGAATTTCAAAACTCACACCAAGCCCACCAAACTAATTTGCAACGTACTGCTAGCAGGCAAACAAACCATTGGCATGTACCCAAGTTTAGCATTGCAAACATTGCAAATGCATCATTATTTTTAAGTTATTAGGTGACTACAATATTGTCAATAATCGACTGAGAATAACAAAAACTATAGCGTTGCACAATTAACTTACAAATATAGCAATAATTTAAGCTCAGATAACATTTGGCTAAAGTAAAACTTCAAATTAGTTAATAATTGACTAATAATAACAAAATTTCAGCTTACCTCAATATGCTTTTTCAAATTAGATGGTGAGTTTTTGAAAGCCATTAGCTCATGGTATTTGGGAGCGCATAGCTTACAACGCATGCGAAATGAGTTATTTTTCGATCCAACCATTTCAAAAAATTCTTCCAGGTACGGCCAGGGATGTATAAGGGTTGGTTGGTCTTCCTGGCTACCAACTTCCTCGCTGGTGCTTGGTTGTTGAAACATTTCGCTTGAGTTTTGAGCCTCTGCCACGGACATCTTCGCTACGTCTGCTGTGTCCAGCGTTGGAGTAACTGAAGTGTGTCGTGTGTCATACGCAGGTGCGATGGATCGCGTACAAACCAATAGCGTGTCGGAACCGTATATGTTTATACTTCTCATCCAACCACAATCAAATTCACTGTTTCCGGATGGCGCGATTTGTCTTGATAGGTTATTTTTGAAAGATGACAACTCGAAATGAAATAGGAGTAACGAGGCTATTTTTAAAATGTAAGGAGTAGAAAGTATAGATATTTGCGTGAAAATGTAAGGAGTAGAAGTAAAAAGTCGTCTAAAAAATAATTACTCCAGTAAAGTATAGATACTCAAAATTTCTACTTAAGTAAGGTAACAAAGTATTTGTACTTCGTTACTTGACACCTCTGGCCTGAACACACCTCATTTTCAGACCAACACGCCCATGGGGCAAATTTATTTGATACTTAAGTGTTGCAAAACATGAAAGTGATAACTGTGTCAGAATGAACCTAGCAAAAAAAAACATTGGCTTGCATCCTGCGCTACATTGCACCAGGTGTATGATTGTTAATTTCTCATATACAGTAGCTTGGGTACACAAAGCAGTTATATCTTATATAGACTGCACACACTCTTAGAACGAATGTGTTAAAAACAACACATTAGTGTTGATTCTGGGACAACACACTAAATGCGTTGTCCCAGAATCCACCCATCTCTGTGTTATTATTGAAACAACACATTTTGTGTTACTTTTAACACAACTTGTGTTATATTTTAACACACATAGGTGTAAAAATTAACACATCCTTTCTAAGAGTGCACCCCTGCAAGATGTGGGGCAAGTCTGCAAAACTGCGCAGTTCCTACAAGCAAATTCTTAATCACAAGAATGTTATTAGATTAGAACAGATGTTTCACAGGAGACTGGAGAAACCACAACTGTTGTGGAGAGCATATATACAATGCATAGTCAAAAAAGTCCAAATATGTACCATTAGGGACAGATACAGTATGTATACATTTGCTACCAGTACCTCTTATATGAACTCTTTAGGTGCAAAGATGTACTTTCCGAAAGGGTACCACCCCAGTGACAGATTGACCATTTTTGTATGACATACCGTAGGCTGTGCCATTTACCATGACTATAGCCTACAACGTAAATTTGACACAGAAGTATGCATCAGCTTTAGGGCTGTGCACCGTGCTGTGCTATTAAATGATCAGTAGTCTGATCATAATATTTATGCAATACCTTAATGGCTGAGGTGACCGGCTCAAATAAATGTTTTTTTAAGGGACTGAGTGCCCATGGGGTTGATGGCCCAGCCAAGCAACTGTTAGTAAGATGAATGGGAATGCTAATGGGAGGCTCTCTTCAGGTATATTAGAAGTCCTTGTTTTCACTTCTAAGCATCGGGGAGAGACTGGAAAATGGTCATGAAAAACAATATTATGTCTGCAAGAAACTTTCACTAACATCATAAGATGACCTCAGGGAAAAACAAATATGATATTAACGTTTTAAAATCAGGGGATATTGCTCTAAACGCAAGACTGCTAAAACTAATGCCTAGTTAATGGACCAGTTTCCTTTCTTTGTCTCTTTGTTGAATGGGTGTAAAATGACACAGGGTTGGGCAATTTGACTGGCCAGTGATTCTGTTTGGGGATTAAAAGCTGAAAACAGTTTTGCTGATGCAGTCTTTTTGCTGCTTGTTAGATTTATTTATGACACAACACTCAAAATCTTCTAAGTGAAAGCTGAGAAACTCACCTGAGATGACCCCCACCCCTCAATTATCTCCAGTTTTGTAAGCTCCATGGGTGATGGACAGTCCCCATCCTCCGCATCCATGCCCCAGATATTCTTTTTCTTTTATTAGAGTCAGGTAAATTGAGTTTGGGAGGAAGAGATATATACAGTATATACACCAGAGATGGACTTACAGCATAACACAGCAATCAGTCTGATTACATACTGCATCTGCAGAGACACAGCTCCAAACACATTACAAAATGCCACAAGTTCAGCTGAAGCTGGGCACAGAAAACCACTATAATGTTGGGGTGCATTTTTTAAAGCTTTTAGTTAAAAGGTACCAGAAAAGTAAGTCTGGGGGTGGTTGGGCTTGAGAGGAATGGTGCTCAGATTTGTTTCTGGTAATCTGGACATCCAGGATAATGTGGTACTGCACAGATCCTAGTAGGGGTCTTCACGTGTCCACTTAGATCTGAAAACCAAAGGTCCGACCTGAGCAGGTTTGGGTCCTTTAAAATGAATGTGTTTTGCTGAATGGACCCGAGATGACCTGAACTAACTCGCCTGTGTATGTCGAGTCCCCTCTCTGTTTGCCAAGAGCACTTGCGACATTGTGTGGCTGGTAGAAGATTATTTTTTGTTAAGCCAGACCTCAAAGAAATTGCCAGTGGTTTGAGTCAGACTCGTGGGTAAATTTCTTAAAAAAAAAAAAAAGATTTATGCACATCAAGTTTGGGTAAAAAGTGGTTCTGCCTTTCAGTTAAAACTGCCTTCCAGTTAAAAGAACCAATCATCAGTAGATGAAGACTAATGATTCTCTGGGGAACCGGCTCTGTACAGAGTCATGTGTCAATCAGTGCACATGCTCAGTAGCTAAAACTACTTCGTTTTTTTACTGCAATTTGATCTTTACTCTTTCCCCGCCATTGACAAGTTATCTCGGCAATCCGCAATACCGCTATATCTACTAGGTGGCACACTTCCGCAACTTGTAAAACCCCTAAGTATCGCCCTAGGGCAAACAGCTGTACGTCAGTCTAAGTTTTGAGGATCGCTCTGCAACTGATCTCTATCAAAAGTCCTTTACAAAAGTTATCTCAGCTTTTTGCTTAAAATTTGATGGAGAAACCTACCCATATTTGAGAGGTGATAAAAAGAGAACTAATGAAGGTATGATGAAACTTTTTTTGCTTAAAAGCAGAGGGTCTGTTCTTTCATTAAATATTTTTTATATTTATATATATTTAAAGAAGAACATTTTCTGGAAGGCATTAAACTTTTGTGAAAATCATAAAAAATGTTGTTGGGGAAAGAGATAAAAACAAAAGTCATGACACAGTTGATTTGAGCATGTGATTTTAGAAATATCTGTCTTTCCCTATTCAAGTAGATAGGACTATAGTCTTGCATGACTGAAATAAATGCTCCAGAGGCGTTGCAAAAATGACCACCTAGTGGAGCAACTTCCCAATAGGGTAATGGAAAGATGGGATACAGCAGATGGCTAAACGGCTGTAAAGAACTGTAGGTTCTTTATGTTGGATTAAGATAAAAAACCTGTGAGATTTTGCGAGATTCTGGCTGTAGCTGTGTCCCATCTAGCCACAACCTCTTTAAAGTGACTTTGCTTAGTAGGGATGGGTATCGTTAAGATTTTAACGGTATTACTACTCTTAATGATACTGCTTAACGGTCCGGTACTTTAACGGTATTCTTATCGGTACTTTGGCCAATGTTAACATTTGATCATGAACCTATGTTCACATGATTAAGTTAATTATGTGTCTGCATTTCATTATTACAAATAAATTTTTGGATATCATTTCTAAATAATATACATATATTTGTTAATGCACCAGCGTGAAAGCTGCAGAAAAAATACTTTAAATAGGATATTTATCTGTAGGCTATTTTGTAAACTAACTTGAAGTGCTGTGCATTTAGCCAAATAAATGTTTACATACTGAATTTTCTTTATTTGGGATTTTAAAACAAGTAGAACATGTTGAATGCATAACGTCATTTCTCCCAAAAGAAGTCAACAGAATTTCAACGTAAGGTAACCAATTAGGGATATTGTACATTTATTTTAAATGACGTGAACAACGTTGATTTAACATGATGTTAGCATACAGTACATGCCTGACAGGCGCGGTGGGCGCGTGCAGCAGGTGACGCAAATTATAGGTCCTCCGAGGTTTAGACCGTCTCATTTCAGTTCTCTTCATGGACTTCTCAGGCTGCCACCTTGACAGACCGAGTGCTCACCTTTTAAGGTCGTATGCTTAGAAGGTCGCAGCCCTTGAATTGGGACACAGTTTCTGTCTGCACGTAATGCACTTTTAAAAGATGCTTTGACAGATTGCTTGTGTTTCCGCCCTTACATGCAAACATCTTGTTGCACTTACCTGTATGACAACGAGCGTTGTCTGCATCAACTCTAGTAAAGTATAACCGCACTTTTGAACGTTTTGCTCTATCCGCTATTGTCAGTCTTGTTATAAAGCGGGAGTTTTCGTGCTGTTATGCGTATGCATGCGCCGTGCTCGTCATGTGTGAGTGTGACAGACAGCATCCGCGGCGCGCATGAGAGATCTCGCAGATCTCACAGACAAACATCTTAATATTATCTCAAATTAGAAATGTTTGGTGGGACAAAATGTGCACGAAAACATTATTATTCAAGAATACATAGAACATTTATTTTTATCTTTTTCTCCAGGACCGAAAGCAGAACCGATAGCGTCAGATCTTACTGATACTACGGTCTTTAATAATTTAGCCCCGGGGCAAGTTTAATACCGGGTTTCGGTACCCATCCCTATTGCTTAGAGTCACAAAGGACACCTGTTTAAAAGATAACTCAGGTGGAACTCAAGCCCACAATAGTCATTTCCAAACACAGCTGTTGGAGTGGCCAAATGGTTAAAGTATTAGCCTTCAGAGCTTCATGATTGAAAAATTCTTACAAATCTAATGTTGTAAAAACAGTACAATGTTTTCACCATTTTTGCATAACACACAATGTGTACATATCTTTAATACAAGATACAAGCCAGGAGCTTGTATGAGTTTTTAACATAGACTGTAAAAAAAAGATGGACGACGCGACGTCGCCTCCCACCATTTTAATGAATTGAAGCCAAAAATGTCCGACCACGGTCGCCGCCATGTTACGTAAAAACGTCAGTTCGGAGCCAAGGCATGCGCAGAAGGAATTGTCCGTGGAGCCATAGTATCCAACTTCCGCCCAAACGCTCGCGCGACCAATTCAACCATGCCAATCATAACGACACGCCCCGTTTCTATAGCTTAAAATTACAAGCTAAAATGAAACTTGTCACAATAATGAACACTTGAACATATATCAGTGTGATAACAATTACTTGAAAGTACCAAAACCATTTTTCGGAAACTTTTATTGTATGTGTAAATATTTTTTTTATTTAGAGCAGAGTCCCATTCGTTTGAATGGAGAGGGCGGGGTTTATGACTCATACTGCAGCCAGCCACAAGGGGGCGATCAAAGAGCCAGAGGCTTCACTTTTCAAGGCTTATGAGGCACACCCAGTTTTTAAAGTCTGTGACTAGGGTTGCTATCACTCTGTGGTAATGTGAACATCATTAAATGACCAATTAGAACATTTATATGTATTTTTACAATATTTTTATACAAATACAGAACATTTTTGTCCTATCCATGGACTATTATTGTTGTTGCTTTCTCTCTGTTTGACAGTGAGGTAATAAACAACAACCTCCCCAAAATCCACCAAGAAAATTCATTTCAGCCTATTACAGTTACAACCATACACTGCCGCTCACAATGGCTGAAGGATGTGGGTAGCAACCGTGTCAAATCATAGCAATAAATATGATTTAGTTTCACTTAAATTATTTTCTATGAAATTACTATGAGATTCTTAGAAATCAGGTCACATATCAGTGCACCCCATTAGCATAAAAATTATTGTTATTTTTATAATAACTAATTATTTCCACACCAACAGCTCCTAAAACGAATTGCAATGAGTACACAAACAATGGCAGCAAATGAGATGAAGAACAAGTGGGGGATTGGAGAGGGTGGTGTAACAATTACTGTCCACAGTAAATAAATATTTCTTGCTAAGTTTTGCTCCGTGCACAAAATGCCTCACAATACCCAGGAGCCTGCAACAGTGTATGCGTGACAAATTTTGAGCTAATAAGTTTGCTTATTTCTGCTGCTCATAATGAGACCCATTGGTCATGGGAATTTAAACAGTTCTCTAGTCTAGATTTTGTTTGGCTTGACTGAGTTATGGCTGAGAAACGTGTAGTTCACTTTGATTAGCACGGATGATGAAGTTTAGCATACTAATGCCAATGAGGGGCTCTGCGGCTTGTACCCGGGCTATCCTATGGGCTTAGCTGGGCAGTTCAAGAAGAATGGAGGAAAGAAATTGATTACAGTGTTTCATCAGGGGGGCTTGGAGGTGGAAGAAAATTACTACATCTATTATGTGGCAACAAGAAAAACTAGGAGAGCCAAATGTTTAATTGCCAAGCAACTTTGCAAGACTGGGCTGTTAAAGTAATGACCAGAAAAATCCTTATCCTTTTAGGGATAGAAATCCTTGAAGGCCATTTCATTAGAAACAGCTTTTGTCTGCCCCTTGGCCCTCTGAGAGGTTTTAATCTACAGTGTGTGTTTTCTTTTGTTGAGCTGTTCTAATCATGCTTTGCATCTCATTAAGAAGGTTTAGAAGGAATCATTCATTCATTTAAACCCCTTAATATAACAAATATCGCAACCTAATAGGGCATGACAGAATTATCTGTCCAAAGGGCTCATAACCACTAGTAGACAGGGTTGACAATCACATGACAGCTTGTCTCTAGATAACGTGCCACTAATTCATTTGGCTTAACTTTTTATTGATTTTTATTTCCTTTATGCATTTTAATGTTACCTTACCATTACAAACTTAAAGGTCTAAATGTCAAAAGCATTAGTTTAATGATGCTTGCCAATGAAAAACATGTGAGACTATAGACTATACTGTACATAGAGGCTGCTATTGGACAACCAAACACATACAAGTAACTAGCATAGCTGTCATTTTTACAACCCAATTGGAAAGGAAGTAAATTGGAGAGAAAAACATTTTTGTATTCCATTCAGATCACAAACCATTGAAATTGGTTGAGAAATGTAAATGTGATTTATTTGTATTTTATAAATTAGATGTATTTTTTTATCAGAAACACTGCAGGTCTCTAGGCTATCTATATATGACCATACAGTAGGACATGGCTGAGATAGGAAATTAAAATAATATGGTGGTTGTACGGGGCGTAGCCAGAACACTCACTTAAAGGGCCCATGTCACAGGACTTTTTTAAGATGTCAAATACATCTTTGGTGTCCCCAGAGCACATGTGTGAAGTTTTAGCTCAAAATACCATATAAATAATTTATTATAGCATGTTAAAATTGCCACTTTGTAGGTGTGTGCAAAAATGTGCCGTTTTGGGTGTGTCCTCTAAAATGCACATGTGCAGATCAAGTGCAAACACTGATCACAATGATGGTGGTTTGTTGAAATTGAAACTGAATTGTTCTGTGAATTATTTTCTCTCTGCACTAAATGGCAGTGCTGTGGTTGGATTAAGGGGTTGGATTATTATAATAAGAGCTCCTTATGACATCATAAGGAGAGCCAAATTTCAACGACCTATTTTTTCATGTGCTTGTAGAGAATGGTTTACCAAAACTAAGTTACTGGGTTGATCTTTTTCAAATTTTCTAGGTTGATAGCATCACTAGGGACCCAATCATAGCACTTAAACATGGAAAAAGTCAGATTTTCATGTCATGGCCCCTTTAAAGAGGTGGCAAAAAAAATCACTACATGAGACATAATTTCTATACATACTTCAGAATTTATAAATCACAAACATAGCCCACAAAAATATACACACATAAGGATTTAAAGCAACACTAAGGGCTCTATCTTACACCGGGCGCAATGCAGCGCAATGCGCGACACAAGTGTCATTTGCTAGTTTCCACCCTGCGCAATTGTAATTTTCATGTTTAGCGCCGCGTTGTTTAAATAGCAAATGCATTTGCGCCCCCTTTTGCGCCCATGGGCGTTCTGGTCTGAAAACGAGGTGTGTTCAGGCGCATTGTTGGCGCGTTGCTATTTTGAGGAAACTAAAATATACTACGACATTGACCAACAAAATCCTGGTCTAAAGTCTAATCTCAATGGCGCAATGTGTTTTATGTTATTTAAAGAGCGCATTAGTAAAATGCGCCTATAAACGGGGGACAACGCGGGTTTGCTTATCACAAATTACATGAATGCGCAGCAGCACAAAAACGCTTTTAAATATGAAAGATTAAAGGATTGAATGTAAAAGATTATTATTGAGTCTCTTGGACATAAATGAGTACCAATTATGAGACGTTAGAAGGCGCACAGAGCTGCTTCACCTGCAGCCTGGTAAGTAAATAAATGCTTTGCTTTAAACAAATGCATCTGTTTTTAAATGTTTTTTTTTTAAATGCTCCTCACGGATTTATGGATGACTCTGTACCTGCGGATATGGCGAGATGAGAAACATTTTTAAGTAATGCTTAAAAAAACTCTTTGCTAAAAAAATGCTGTCTAGAGTGCTGAAACGTGAGGGGAGGGAGAGCCATTTGTAAATTCTTTATCTCCTGTTTGTTACAAATAAAGTATTTTTAGAGTACAAACCTTATCTTACATAGCCTACTTGTAAATAATTTTTTTGATTATATTGGATAGTCATACATTTAAAGCAATTGCCTGCTTTTTACTTCCATGACTAAAAGAAAACGGGTTTTAAAGGTTTTAATAAAAAAAATAACAATTTCAATACAAGTGAAAAACAACACAATTATTTAACATTCATCTTAAACTGGGGATCTTCTTCCTCCGCTTAGTTTTTCAGTTTACAAAGTCCGTCATCTAAATAGGGATTAGACATAGCGCCAGCGCAACTTGCTTTTAAAGGGGATGAGAGCTGAGTCTCTCATTGGTTTACTGCACGTTACGCCCAAAATACTCCCACTACAATAGGACCTACCCTTTTCGACCATGCGCTCGGCGCACAAACCATCCTGTCGTTAAATTAGCAAAAGTGAATTCGGACACGCCCATTTAGACGTTGCGCTGTGCGCTTTAGACAATGCGCTTAGATCGTTAAAATAGGGCCCCAAAGAGTTATTTCTCTTTGCTCCCCCTACATGTTAGACGCGTAATTGTTCATTAGCACTGTCGTAAATACTGCAGCATAGCTGGCTCTGATTGGATTGTAGGTCTGCCGTAAGGCAAGTTTTTGTAGTTTTCACTCAAACTACAGGACCACTACCTGACGGTTGGAAACTTCTTTAGTGCGGTTTTGGCCGATAGAGGGCTGCAAAGCGAATGTGAAAGTGCCATTCACCCTGTTTTGAGTGGATGAACCACTGAAACTTTTTTGGAAACGTTATTTTAAGGTAAAAAAAAACTTTTTGGTGTTGCTTTAAGTAAAAACATTTATTTTCACCCTTTTCATTTTTGAAAAGTTACATGTTATTAAAAGAAAAACAGATACTCTGTATGCCATCTTTATCAAGATTAGAAGAAACAACTCTTGGTAATTTAGAAGGCAAAGGTCATGTATCGGTATACTATAATTTAATGGTCAAACACAGTACTGAATCAACATTGGACAAATTAAATGCCTGGAAAATGGATATAAAGGAAGATATAGATGAAGTAGATGCATGTCTTAAAGCACAAACACAGAAAATAAATACAAGGTTTAAATTACTTCAATATAAATGGTTAATGAGAACCTATATAACACCTGTTAAACTTCATCAAATGTCCTGTAATAACTATTCCAGATGTGTGTTCTAAATGCTTGGATAACAAAGGTACATTATACCATTGCCTCTGGGAATGTCCAAAAATACAAAACTTCTGGAAGGAGGTTTTAAAATGTATGTCAAATATGTTTAGCATTAAAATTCCTTTGAATGTAAAACTTTGCATTCTTGGAATATATCCAGTGGACATCATACAAACATCAAGACAGATTAAATTTATAGACTTTGGTCTGCTTCAAGCCAGAAGAGCTATTGCACTATGCTGGAAGAGTATGGAAGCTCCATCCATGAAAATGTGGATTAAGGAGACATCAAACTGTATCGGACTGGAAAGGCTAACATATATCGCTAAATGTAAGAGGAATGACTTTGATCAGCTGTGGGAGCCATACATAAATATCATGTAAACTGGGACTGCAGACTCTATAGGAAAAAAAAACTTTGAAAACATTGTCTGTAACAAATTCATATATTATTATTTAATTTTATTTATTTTATTTATTTATTCATTTACTTTTTTATTTATTAATATTATTTTCTTTACCTTTAAGAAGCGTTAAGTAAAGATGTATATGTGAAAAGGTGTAAGCATTTGTACTTGTTCTGGGGTTATAAAATGAGAAAATGACAATAAACATATTGGGGAAAAAAATTTATTTTCAATGCTATATTAACTTTTATGAAAGGTAACTAGGCAAATAACACTGATTTTACTGACCTGGGTACCTGATTTGTGCTGAACTGATCACCTGAACTTTCGCAACTGAAGTAACAAGTTAAAATTGTACTGCTATAGACTAATAAAGATGCACAGATCAGCTTTAACGGCATAATAAATTATCCACCTGACACGCAAACTTCTGATTTTTTCTCTTTTATATATCCCAGTTAGTCTCATTACCTTTAGTGTGACTGACATATAATATTGTAAATTAATATGTTTTTAAATAAACATGTATTTTAAGTTATTGTGTCTGTCACACACATATTTTCCAGAAAAGGGTGGAGCTCCCGTAAAAAGTGGGAGATGAAAAAAGGTTTTAAAAATCTTATCTGTCGCCATGATGAGTTATTTTAACAGCTGTTTTGGTTTTCATGGTGACGCATCAAGCTCTTCACCATGGGCACGCTTTACATACTGCCCAAAACACATTGTTTCTTGTTCATTAAAAAACATTCTTATTTGCAGAGATGAACAAAACCATAATAAAATATTATAAACATTAACTTACAAACGGTTTATGCTATTTTGTAATGTAATTCATTTTAGTAAACATTTTTATAAAATCAGCATCAGTACATACAATAAACTTTTCAAATTAAAATGTTTACTTCTAATGTGCAGTAACCTATTAGCTATTATTTAGCCTATTTTATTTATTATTTATTTGCAAATGCTTTGAAAAGTGTTACTGGTTTAAAACACTGGTAAAACCGCATCACTGTTTTTCACTGATATGTTGATATTACTCTGCATTTATAAACTGATACATTTACCCTAATACGTTTTTAAAACATGGTAATGTTTTACTGTTTTGCATTAGTGTTTTAATGTCAGACAATCATTACCAAAATGCCTTTTTCAAAAAGAGTAGCAAAAAGCAGCCAAATAAATCTTAGTTAAATACATTTCAGTGTCCTACAAAATTGACATGATTTTCTGGTCTCTATAGTGTTTTCAGCAATGGGAGATATAAATACTGGTTTTAAAGTAAATTTTAAAAGCTTTATTTGATCAAATAGTTTTAAAAAACATGAGGTTGAATTATGACTATGAATTCTATGTGAATTTCAATGAATTTTAATTAAAATTAAAGTATTGTAGCAATTGTATGTTATACATTATTGTGATTAACGCACCTATAATACTTAAAAAAGTATTTTAAGGTTGGATGATAGAGATTTTACATGCCACCCCGGAGTAACTGCTGGCCCCTGCCTGGTCACCCCGTTGAAAAATCCCTGGCTCCACCACTGCTGTCAGGTATTTTCAGCTGAGACAGCTCAAACACGTGAAAAAACAAAACAAACACGTCTTGTCTGTGAAAAATAAAGCTAATTGCTTTACATTAGGTAATCTAATTTAAGTTTACTGTTGCTTCTACAAACATTAGACTGAACCAACTATGCTACTCATGACACATGCAAAGCAAAGACATGCCTTTTATTTGCATGAAAATCTACCCACATCTACAGAAAACATAGAGATTCTACTATCATGGAGATAAAGCAATAAAACACTAAGGAAGGATGACTCTGGAGAGCATGGTGGATGGGGTTTGAGCTCTCTGTGGATTGGTTGAGTAGGAGGTACCCATCACCTGCCCACTCGGAGTAACAGGTTGATGTTCCCACTAGCTTTAATGGAATATAGTGTTAAGAGTATTATAGTGACAGACATCATTGACTGCAGTGGGTAATAAGGGTCAGTTTGTGTTAAGTAGTTCAGGGAGGCTAATAGGTTCTGAGCGGCATATTGATTCATGTTTAGTCAGCGGAGGGATAAACAAAACATTTCCCATGAGAACATTTTTTTGCTTGATAGTCTTTTTGTTGTGTAATGAAAGACTAGACTATGGTTGCCTATCTATCTTTCTATACATTCATCCCTTCTGCCATCCATCTATATAGTGTATTGGTCTGTCCAATCGTCCGTCTGTCCATTCATCTATTTATCTACGGTATATGTCCATCCATCCATCTATCCATTCATCCAACTGATAATTAATGCACACTTTGAACTGAATTTTAGTCTCCCTTATTGTTGTGTTAAGTCTTCAAAACATAAAATTGCCTCCATTGTTTGAGCTCCTTCTTTCAAACAAAAGACTTGATTTTAATAAAGAATAAATGGGCTGCTGTCCCAATAGGATTGGAGCAATAGAGCCATGTGCAGGGCTATTGGGGCCTCTACAAGTTAAAATTGCTGGAAATATTTGATTGTTTTCCCTCTTGAAGAAACCAAATTTATCTTCAGTTGCTACTGTAACCCTTCTGTGTGAGAAGATGTCAGAAGTTCCAGTTCAGTATATTCACCTCCTGCAATGCCACAGCAGGTCCATGTGATGTCTTAGATGCTGAATGTTGGAAATATGTCAGCCACACACAAACAGCCATTCTTCACGTACATCCAGTCGAGAAGATTAGATGCTCAATGTGCCAGATGTTACAATATAATAATCTTTTTTTTCTCCTCTGTCTGCATCTGGCATTTTAGCTGGTGATTGTGTTTGATGATTATTTCTGCTTTTGGAGCATGCTATTATGAAGTAAGGGTTACGTTTGACTGTAGTTTGTTTTGATACAGTTGGTTACTGGTTAATCAAGGCCTCTCATTTACAGAGAAAGTGAATGCTGTACGACTTGATTTGAATAAATAAATACATCATGCATCTTTAAATGCTTTGAAATATGTTTACCTACTACTCATTAAAACATGTTTACTTACTTATTCCCACATTCAGGACACTATTATTATTCAATTCAGGTTACCCAGCTGATTTAATAAAGGCCTAAACCTCTCGGTTGAATCAATATTTACATTTGACGCACAGAAATGTCTGAATTAAATGATGACAGCTTTACTTCTCTGCTACTGTAATTGGCCCCTTTGAGAATCAATCATAACTGGTTTTCACCAAACACCTGATCATTCTCCAGGTATGAAATAAATCCAAATGCTCAATCTGTGACAGCAACTGAATGTGCATTTGGAGTTTGCATTGATTCTCAGGAGGAAACTTAGATGTTTTGATAATGAATTGAACTACGCTGTGATGCTAGCATTGTTTGATAGACTTCCCATTTCCTCGGAGCCTCTACTGATATATCATTTAAGACTTGGTGGTATTTTGTTCCCTGTCTTCTAAGAAACAGCTGACAATACAATACATGGCTCCCCGGACTGAATTTCTCTATCTTGATGCAACCGATTGAAACCATTCGAGTGCTGCACATGGCTAATGAAAAAAATAATAGAATGTGTACTGTAGGGATTAAGTAAATAACTAAGTAATTTTGTAATAATTAAGTAAATTGTGGCTTATTGACTTATTAAACATTATGAATCATTCATAATCCAAATTATGAACCTACATACATACACAGGTAGTTTGAGAAAAACAACCATATTTAGAAAACACAGTGAAATTCATATATATTTTAAACCTTTTTGAAAATTGCTATTTTTATTAAGTTATTAAAATGTCAAGAGTTGTTTTGACTCAGAGCATAGAGTAGTTCTTTCCATGTAGTCAGTAAAGTTTAACTTCTAAAAATAAAGATGCTACACCAGCGGTCTCCAACCCTGCTCCTGAAGAGCTACCGGCCCTGTCCCAAATGGCACACTATGGACTTTGTGGACTCTTGATGCGAGTCCACAAGGGTGCACTGGAGTCTTATTTTGGGTTAGACTCGAGCGTCACGCCGGAAATAGAAAGAGAAGTTGCCCATCAGTGTGAACTCCTCTCATCTGTCATCTGATTGCTCTTTCGCAAGGACTTCTGGGGTCCTGTCCCATATGGCACACTCTGGACTTATGGACTTTCTCAGAGTCCACACTTTGATGACATCATGTAGTGCAGACCTTAGGGACCCAAGTCCAAGAGGGGGCACCAGAGTCGAATTTTGGGACAGACTCGATCAAGCCGAAAATAGGAAGAGAAGTTGTCCATCAGTGTGAACTCATCCCTTCCGTTGTCTGATTGGCCTGCCTACTCTTTCGCAAGGACTTCTGGGTTGGTAAAGTGCACGAAGCCTGCTGCAGTGCGGGCTTCACCGTAGACCGCATCAAGGGTGCAAAGGGGGTGCTGATGAGCACACTTCAGAGCATAAAAATGACAGATGGAACATCCTATAGACTCGTAGACAATTTAAGGCAAAAATCGACATGAAGTGCGCCATTTGGGACAAGGCCAGAGTTGGTAAAGTGCGTAGAGCCTGCAGCAGTGCAGGCTTTGCCGAAAGACCGCATCAAGGGTGCAAAGGGGGCACTGATGAGCACACACAGAAAAAAAAATGTTTGTACAAAATAGTTTTGAGTTTGTACAGTCAAAGGTAGACACTGCTATTTTTTTGAACACACCCCTTTCAACTAATTGCCCAACTGCACAGCCTTAAGAGCGTGCATATCATGAATGCTGGGTCTTGTTTGTTTTCTGAGAATCTACTGAACCTACTGGTAACTTGTTTTCCACGTAGCAATAAAAAATATACTAAAAACCTTGATTATTCTGGTTAGTCACATTGTACTGCTATTATTTTGAACAATACTGTATATTTAAATTAATCTCAGTCATGAAGCATCATTATGACAATCTGCAAAGAAAGTTATAATTCAAAAGAAAAAGGTTTATTTGAAAATATAGGCTACCTCATCTTTGCATCTGGATGAATGATTACAACAGAACTTCTACAGAATTACGATAAGACTTAAGAACTAATTGAAATTGCACCGCAGTGGTCTTTGATGATAATTATAGATGCTATCAGAAATGTAGAATACATTATTTATTTCCATACCCATGTGGTTGTTTTGTTATTGTGCTGATTGAAAAGAAGACATCACACTGTTTCTTTCTGACAGATGGCTTTGGGCTCTGATGGGATACATCAGAGAAAAATGTTCTTGTCTGCCGGTGCACAATGAGTGTCTATTTCTGGAACAAGTGATCAAATGTTAAGCTCAATAGCGTGCAATTCAAAGAAGATTACAAGAATAGTGGCAGCATGTATATCATCTTTTATAAAGTCAGGAACCGATTGATAGACTGTGGTTATCTGAACCACCACTTTTAAGAAAATCACATGTTTGTTTATTTGTGCCAGTGAGTCGTAAGTCTGTATTTCAGGACACATTTACATTTATATTACTCCTCTACTACACTTTCAATAGAAATACATGCTCACACATAGCCAGATAGAAACACACACAAACACAAATCCACATAGAGCTTTATTCGTCGAAACACTAAAATGCATAACAACGAAATTGTGCATTTATCAGCCTATACAGATAAAGCATAATATAAATATACAGCAATGCAGTAGTCATAAACCGAAGCTCATAGAAAGCTCTCAAATAAAGGACATGACTGGACTGTATACTACTTTTTTTTTGACATAACACAGAATGGACACCCAAACTGTATATAATATTTAATATAAAAGTATGTAGTATTTACAATTTACATACTACATCAAATAATATAGAGTGTTAAAGTAAACAAAGCAGGAAATATACTTAGCTTCAATTGAGCTTCTATTATTAGTGTACATGTGCTGGTCACATAATTTGAATATCATTAAAAAGTTGCTTTATTTCACTAATTCCATTCAAAAGTGAAACTTGTATATCATGCATTACATACAAACTGATATATTTTAAATGTTTATTTCTTTAAATTTTTATGATCATTACTGAAATGTTAATTTTGTGAAAAGGTTCAATTTTGAAGACACCTGGTGCCACACTCTAATCAGATAATTAACTAAAAACACCTGCAAAGGCCTTTAAATGGTCTGTCAGTGTAGTTCTGTAGGCTATACAATCATGGGGAAGACTGCTGACTTGACAGTTGTCAAAAAGACGACCATTGACACAGGGAGTGCAAGACACAAAAGGTCATTTCAAAAGAGGCTGACTGTTCACAGAGCTCTGTGTCCAAGAACATTAATGGAGAGGCGAAGGGAAGGAAAAGATGTGATAGAAAAAGAGTCTACAAGCAATAAGGATAACCACACCCTGGAGAGGATTGTGAAACAAAACCCATTCAAAAATGTGGGGGGATTCACAAAGAGTGGACTGCAGCTGGAGTCAGTGTTTCAAGAACCACTATGCACAGATGTATGCAAGATCTGGGTTTCAGCTGTCGCATTCCTTGTGTCAAGCCACTCTTGAACAACAGACAGCATCAGAATTGTCTCGCTTCTGGACTGCTGCTGAGTGGTCCAAAGTTCTGTTCTCTGATGAAAGTAAATGTTGCATTTCATTTGGAAATCAGAATCCCAGAGTCTGGAGGAAGAGAGGAACACAATTTACATTGCTTAAGTGTAAAGTTTTCACACTCAGTGATGGTTTGGGGTGCCATACCAGGAATTTTTAGAGCACTTCATGCTTCCTGCTGCTGACTAACTTAATGGAAATGCAAAATTCATTTTCCAACAGGACTTGGCACCTGCACACAATGCCAAAGCTACCAGTACACTGTTTATGGTATCCCTGTTCTTAATTGGCCTGCAAACTCTCCTGACCTCAGCCTCTTAGAAAATCTATGGGGTATTGTGAAGAGGAAGATGTGATATGCCAGACCCAACAATGCAGAAGAGCTGAAGGCAACTATCAGAGCAACCTGGGCTCTCATAACACCTGAGCAGTGCCACAGACTGATCGACTCCATGCCACACCGCATTACTGCAGTAATTCATGCAAAAGGAGCCCAAACAAAGTGTTGAGTGCTGTACATGCTCATACTTTTCAATTCATACTTTTCATGTTTATCCTTTTCAGTTGGCCAAGATTTCAATTTTTTTCTTTGTATTGGTCTTAAATAATTTTCTTATTTTCTGAGATCTTGAATTTGGGATTTTCTTAGCGGTCTGTCAATTACGAACTATCAAGATTACCGTTATAGTGATCTCCATCGATTTAAGGAAACGTGACTGAGCTAGAAAGACAATTTGGTGATTTAATGCTTATATGAAACCCAACTACACCATAACAATAAAACAAGATATACTACAAGAACGGAAGGCACTTAATAAAAAACCTTGTCACGAAAGAAATAGTATTGATTCAGTCTGTGAACCAGTTTTAAAATGGACTTCACCACGACCAATTTATCTATCACAGCCGTTTACCCTCAAGACAGCTTGCTTTAAACACATCATCAAGGGAAAAATAACTTTTCTCATGACACCAAAATAGAAAATATTTTTCACTCACTCTGTGTACTACAACCCATCAGGGTCGTTTGTGCCTCGAGAGAGATGTAAGCGCTAACAGTCTTGTGAACAAACCCTGTTTATACTGTTCCTAAGGGTAGTGGTTGAGACTGATACGTTATGCAGTGCTACTATTCTGCTACGCATCTCTGGGATACACGTTTAGCACAAACCCATTAATACAACTTACAAGTTAACACAAATTATTTGGAATGTCATACTAGGATGAACCACAGTACATAAGCTTGTATGTGTATATGTTTTTGGAGTAAGTCAATGTAATTGAGGTCTTATTTGGTGTGACGTGACAAAATGACGCTTGACTGTGGAATTGTTGATTTGTATTTTGTGAACTTTATACCTGGTCCCTTAAGCCGGGCTTACACTACAGGATCCCCCCCCCCCGAATTTACCCCTATTTACACTCAATCTAAAAGACATTCCTTTGTCGGTTTTGATGTTCAGTTCCGACTGTGATATAAGTGACACTTACAGATTAAATCTTCCATCTCCCAAACTGCTTGCTATCAAATTGGGGCCACTCTGAAAGTATCAAACATGTTCAATAATTAAGATTTTAAATCGGGATGATTATGTTAGTACTTTCACATACACAATGAGAGAGTGAGGTGAATGACAGACCTTTTGAAATAGCGACAACGAAACAAGCTGTGTTTACTGGTCTGTATGTGTCTGGTAGACAGCGGAGACAGAGAAATGGCTTGTGAAAATGTGGAAATAACACGACTGTCTGAAACTTGATGACCGTCCGACTTGCCTTAAAGGGATTGTTCACTCAAAAAATAAATTCTTGTCATCATTTTCTTACCCACGTGTTTTTATAAACTTGTATGAGTTTCTTTATTCTGTTGAAAACTAAAGATATTTTTATATGGTAAACACACAGATGACGGTACCCATTGTATGTGTTGTGTTTTTCCAACAATGGAAGTCAATGCACTCTAAAAATGGCTGGGATATTTTTGACTCTTAAACTGTAGATATTGGACAGAACACATGCTGGATTGAAAATTACCCCATGCTGGGTTAAAAAGGTGGTAAATTGTTTTTTATGATAATCGTAAGTTTTTGCTCGATTAACTTTGTACGAATTCATACAGATTAGCCAACTCAGAAAATAAGTATGACTTCTCGTGAGATCAGGATCGGTTTAGAACGGTAGCCTACTAGCACTGAAATTATGATCCCACCCTCCATTCAAATTGCCATCCAAAGCCACGCCTCCTCCAAAATACATGAACACGCACAGACCAGACGTCCACATCTCATGTCTCATTCACCAGTGCAGTACAAAGTGAATAACATTACCAAAATAATGAACACAAACAACTTTAAATCAGTTTTAAATCAGAATTAGTTACAGCACCTTTACGGTTGTGTAGACATACACTCTTAGAAAGGATTTGTTAATTTTAGTTTGTGTTCCTTTACAAATTAGCTTAACGATATTTATGTTTCAAAAATTTAAAGCAAACTAATACACTCTTATAACGGATGTGTTAAAAACAACAGATTCGTTTTGATTCTACACACTTACAGTAATGCGTTGTCTCAGAATCCACCGATCTCTGTGTTATTATTAAAACACCAACATTGTTAAGCTTTTAACACATTATGTGTCATTTTGTGTTGATTTTGTAGTAAAGCAGTAAAGTCAACAATGTTAATATGGGTTTTTGCTCTGCTGATCCAGATGTTTTTTGTCATTGTTGTTAAAAAAAAAATTGTTTTGTGGCTCCTGTGCAGGTTTTCAATTCAGCAGGAAAGTGTGCCATTCTCCCTCTGTTTATTTATACAAATACATTTAAACAACTTATCAGGATGTGAGAAGACTTTTAACCAGCATAACTAAAAATATTTCTGGATCAAATCAGATACCCTGCCTTTAAAGGGCACATATTTTTAAGCTTTCTAGAGTTTTATTTAAGGTTATGATGTCCTTAAGAATATTTATTTGTACTATTTTGTAATATTTTTTAGTACCAAAAACAATCTCTGTATATTTTTTATAGCTCCTCTTTCAGATGCTCAGCTAAAAACAGGTCTTTTTGGCCTGTAATAAGTAATATTCATGAGCCTCTCTTCTGATAGGCCTGTTGTTTTATGAGTGAAATACGCAGTTGAAATAAAGTTACCCATGGAATTACACTAATTGTTAGTTTTTGGACACTAAGGGCCCTATTTTAATGATCTGAAACGCAAGTGCGAAGCGCAAAGCGCAAGTGACTTTGTGGGCGGATCTTGGGCGCTGTTGCTATTTTCCCGGCGGGACAAATAACTCTTGCGCCAGGCGCAAATCAATAAGGGGTTGGTCTGAAGTAGGTTCATTATTCATAGGTGTGGTTTGGGCGTAACGTCAAATAAGCCAATCAGAACATCATCCAACATTCCCTTTAAACGCAAGGGCGCAAGTTCCATGGCGGGTTGCTAATATTATGATGGATTTACCAGGCGCATGCCAGGAGCGGTTCACAGCCGAGAAGACTGACGTTCTTGTTAGAGCAGTCAAAGACAGAGAAGTTGTTTTGTATGGGGATGGGAGAAATCCGCCACAATCAGCGTCGGTTAAACAGGCGTGGGAGGAAATAGCCACAATTGTCTCATCAGCTGGGAGCATAAATGCCAGCATAAATCGGGCACAAGGTGGATCTGCCTCTACACAGCACCTGATGCCAGAATGAGGACATCGCTGCGTCCACCCTCACCGCTGAAAGCCAAGAAACGCAAGCAGTCCAACCCCAAAGTACACTTACAAATCAAGTTCACATACATTAAGGTTTCTTATGAAAACATTTTAATTATTCTTTACATAAAATAAACGTAATACAGCCACACAACAAACTTATGAAAATATTTTAATCGTTATTTGCATGATAATTTTTTAACGCAGCCACACAATAAATAAAAACTATCAGCACAATGCTCACCACTATGATTCCCTTTATCTCATGTGTTAATATTTTTTATTGTAACAATTTATGATTTGCAAAAATAACTGTTGCATCTGTGTAGATTAGATAAGCAAAGTGTGTGCGCATTGTGCACGCTATACATTATGGTCAAGCATGCGCCCTTAAAACAGCATAATGAACAACGCGCCACTGACTTTAGACTAGTTGTTTCTGGTCAGTGGCGCAATTGTTTTTTGAAACTGCAAAATAGCATCAGGGATGGTTTGCGCCGGAACACGCCTCCTTTTTTGCACTGAACCGCCCAGGGAGCGCAAGTTCATTCTCTAGTTTGCCGACGTGCGTCTGTGGAGGGAAAAACCCGCTGTGCGCCGGTGCAAAATACGAATGATACATGCGTCACTGACAAACTCAATTGCGCTGGGTGCAAGATAGGGCCCTAAATGTTAGGTTAGTAAACCAACAGACACAGAGACTAAGAGTTTTTAACCTTACCATGTTTAACTCAATAAACAAACAGACACCAACAGGGCTTGTGTCTGTAACTTAACAATACAAACAATGTCTGATTTCCAACAGATATTCAAATATATCAAAACCAATGGCTACCAAAGACTTTAACGTTACAAAACAACACGTAAACATCTATTTAGCATCACGTTAGCATTGCATAACTGTTTACAATATATAATTTCAGTTTTCTCTGGCTCCATAATGTAACTTAATAGTTAGGATTGCTGATAAATCCCATGCGATTGTCTCGCTCGCCTCTTCAGTAAAGCCGGTTCATTGATTAGTAGTAAATTACCATCAGCTGCTTTCAGAAGCGGCACCCGGCAGATTGACAACGAGATTCGTGTGACAATCGCGTGCGAGTTATCGTGCAGCCCTGCTTAATATGTGTTTACTTACGGGTTGTGGATTTGAGGTCGGATCCAACAAAGTAAGGACTGCAACATTTTTGATGATTAGATTCCTGGAGAAACCAGCATTGAAGTGCCACACTGAAGCAGTCACTTGTGAAATGTTTAGAACAGACAGCTAAAGTCGGACTATTTGTTGAGGAATTTCTAATTAAATAAATATTAGCCATTGTTCTCATACATTAATGTTTTTCAGAAGCCTTTGCAATGATTTAATTTCCTGACATCCATCAATTAAACAACATTTTCTCACGTGATGTTATATTCCTTAGGAGTTTGTTTAGCTAAAAGGGGGTGGGGCGGTGGACGGGGGACAGTGCTCGGGGTGGAGACTGAAGGCGGCGACTGTCTCTCGGTGACGTAGCAACTTCACGGAAGTACAAACGAGACGTTTTAACTCACAGCTATTTCAAGCAGTCTGTGTGAATTTGACTTTGAATGAGTGTTTTGAAACTTATATGGTACTTACATAGCCCCTAGACTAAGGTGACCAGACGTCCCCGTTTTCCGGGGACAGTCCCGTTTTTTGGTGTTCTGTCCCCGACTAAAGCTGTCCCCGGAAATGTCCCTGTTTTACAGCATGTCCAAAACAACCAGCAAATACACTGAAAAACCCGATCAACATAGCGTTTGTAGTACCATAGTACCATTTGTACAACATAGTTTGTAGTTTGTAGTAATGATTATTTTCACAAGCAGAGGGGGCCGCAAGCTACTTATTACTTGCGCACGCCACTGATTTCGCAATGAAGAATTTACCACGAGACAGATGAGAAAGCGTCATTATCATCAATCAAGTTATCATAAGATATGAAAACTGTTAAAGTTATGGGGGCTTAAGGTACTAAATACTCATGTTAAATTAAAATAATAAACCAATGAAGTGAACTGATCACAGTATGTTACGCAGCATTTGTTTTGTGTAGGCTAAATATGTTTACATTTTGCATTATTCCTTCTGTTCTTCACGTTTACAATGTTATGAAATCAGCCGAAGTAGTACCTTACAAGTCATTTTTGATGATAGGGTATGTCTCTTGTAAAAAACGGAAAAAAAATAGATTTTTAGGATACAGAAATTGTTAAATCTATTGAATTAGGAACACTGCAAAAAATTACTTTCTTATTAGTATTTTGCTCTTGTTTTCAGTACAAATATAAAAAAATTCTTAAGTCGAGATTCATTTTCTTGATGGGCAAAATGACCTAAGAATATAAGTCTAATTTTTAGACCAAAATATCGAATTTGTGCTTAAAACAAGCAAAAAAAAATAAATAATAATCTACCACAACTTAATTAAAGTTCACAACTTTTTTGCATGTTTTAAGCACAAATTCACTTACTTTTTTTCTTAAAGCTAGATTTTTCTTAGGGGATTTTGCTTATCAAGAAAATGTATCTTGATTTAAGATTTTTTTGATATTTGAACTGAAAATACGACAAAAATACTATTAAGTAAGAAGTAAGTCATTTTTGCAGTGAACCCACAACAATAAAAAGAAGAAAACTTTCAAAAAACATTTTGTCCCCATTTTGTCAGTCATAGATAACAACAAATGAGATTTTAATGATATTTTGACCATTTAAATAGGAAATGTCCCCGGTTTTCATTTTACAAATCTGGTCACCTTACCCTAGACCTCAGTTATCATGAAAAAAGACACAAAATTTCAGTTTTGACCATATGACTCCTTTAAGCAACTTACAGGGTTTTCAAGGTAAGGCATTTTCAGTATGTGTGTTACTTGGGAAATGATCATGCTAATTAAACCCCACATTACATTAAAGCAAGAGTTTATGTGGCATTGAATCCTGGACAGGATATGATAGGGTAAACTTTAGGTAGGTAGGGGTGCTAATTTACAGTAAACGCTTCTATAGGTTGTATTTGAAGGGAGTGACCTGTATGGTCTGTATAAGTGCCCACCCAAAAGGGTAGTCTACACACCAATACAAAAATTATAAAAGTGTTTAGATTGGCTTGTTTTCATTAAATAGAAAAGCAGAGTTGGAAACCTTGAAGGAATAATTCAATAATAGCTAATTTCTGTTTTCAAAGAACAAACACACACACACACACACACACACACACACACACACACACGCACACACACAAAACCTGAAACATCTTTGTGGCCTTCACTCTGATTCTCAAATAAAATTTTGTTATGGGACAGGTCTGATGTCATGTTTTGATATGAGAAACTTCAGAACTAATTCAATTCAAACTTTGTTTTACAGTAGGAGCTAAACAATATTAATTTTCAAGATCAACATGTAGTTTTCCAGATGTCTAACATATTATATGTAGTCATTTTAGTTTTTTAGATTAGTCTCACCAGATTTAAGAGCAGTTTGTACGTACAGTATGGATGAAAGACAAGCTTGAAATCATGGGGATAGAGGATACATCAAGCTTTTATTTCATTTGTTTAATGAAATCGTCACATCCCCAGGCTGTTCCTGTGTGTGTGATAAATTCCCCTGCTGTGTGATATGTCACATTGGAAGGTAAAAGTTTGACCCTTTAGAAAAAAAATACCACCACATGGATTGTTCATTCCTGTGGTGCACACGTCGCTCATGATGCTCCTCCTGCCAATAAAGTTAGCCAGCACAGTGAGAAAGCTTTTAATATTCTGTGCATGCGGTTTGAATCATAGTCACTGTGAGGCCACAAACAAAAGCAAATACATTACCTGTAGGGTTACACCTGTGCTAGTCTGCAAGAGTGATGGGCTGTGTCAGAAATCGCATACTGTGACAGTAGGTACTGAATTAGATAAAGTACTCATCGACCGTTAAAGCAGTGGGTACTATATAGTATAAATATGGATAGTATGAATAAGTTAGGATGTACTACATCCACCATGTTGATACATCATGTGACATGTCATCATAAAAACATCTTGGAATGCCATTAAGCGCAATATAAACACAAGGGACAGCTGTTTAATATATGTATTTGCATTTGAATAAAGTTGCATAAGCATTTTCACGCATTTTTTAATAAAACACCCTGCTGAAAAAAACAGCATACCTGCATATGTTGTGTTTTGGTGCTGGTTTGCTAGTGAACACCAGCTAAACCAGCACCAGCATTAGCACCAGCTAAACCAGCACCAAACCAGCATTAGCACCAGCATCCCATGCTGGTCATACCAGCAAGACCAGCATATGTTGTGTTTTGGTGCTGGTATGCTGGTGACCACCAGCTAAACCAGCATCAAGGCAAGGCAAGTTTACAGCAATACCCATGCTGGTCCATGCTGGTTTCATGCTTGTTTTTTCAGCAGGGCAACGCCTCTCCGTCTTCTTCATTTGATAATTCCTCTCCCCAGGGCTCACCGAATGGCCATCAAATGAACACTTTGGGATATTGCCTGAAGTAATAGGTCATCCGGGTACTTTTCGCATACTGTTTTTTGAATACTACAAATTTGGACTTACTATATAGTGTGGAAGTAGGCAGTTTTGGACATTTTGACATACATGTGTTTGGTTTGTAGTGTCCGTTTATTGCTGTCTGGTTGTATTTGGTTTGGGTGAAGAAAGAAGAATTACAGTCTTTTCTTAAAGTCAACTGTGAGGTGAAATGGGGAGGAAAAACTGTCATTAGTGTATTAGCAGACAGTAAGGGTTGGGGTTAGGGAAGAGGTTTGGGTTAGTGGAATAAGTTGACATGCACCTGCAAAGATATTTATAGTCAGTTGAATGTCTGTTGAGATATCATCACAATAAAGTGTTAGTAGATATTAAGCAGACAGTCTACTAATTCTCTAAAGATTGTTAGTTGATAAGTAGTTAAATAAGATTCTGTATGATACAACGCATATCTTGCACTCTGAGTTTGTGATTCTGCCATCAGGGAGAAGATTGAGAATGCCCAGCTGTAGATTAAATCGTTACAAGAATTCATTTATCCCTTCAGCTGTTAAGTTATTAAATAATATAAAGTAGGAATCATGATTTGCACTCGGTTTGTTTGTTTTTTTTTGTTTTGTTTTTTTTGTACATGTGTATTTTTCTTTATGGTTGTTATGTAATGTGTTTGTTTGTGTTATGTTTGGTAGTGCAGTGGTTGCATTTGTGTGCCCAAGATAAATTTCCCATTGGGACAATAAAGTATACCTTACCTTACTTACTTACTTAGTTGCAAAGTTACTTGTAGTTAGTAAAATGTCTAAAGTAGACTATCGAAATAAAGTGTTACCTCTACACCTTACCCCTATACTTTCCCCTACCCCTCTGTTTAGCATGTTCACGTAAAGGGCTAGGGATGTCCAAATTCTCTTTTAGTTGGAGGGGTAGGGCCAAATAGCCCTTCAAACAAAGATTTTTCAGGACCTCGCTTCAAACGAAGGGGAAAGCAATTTTCCAAAATGGCTGCTCAAGCGAGTATAATTCAAGTCTTTTTTTCACATTAATATAGTTTTTAAAGACAAACAATCTTTTGTTATATGTTAAATTTAGGGCCGGGACTCGATTACAAAAATTAATCTAATTAATTAGAAGCTTTGTAATTAATTAATCGAAATTAATCACATAAAAATATTTGACCTGAGAAAATTGAGAAGTTATTTTTTCACATTGATTTTTAGTATACCATGAATAATGAGTGAATACATAAGCTTAAGCAACAAAATATTGTTTATTTTTGTTCAACCAAGTCGTTGTACTCGGAGTCGTGCTAACGTCCACGCTAGCTGCTATATGTTTTGCATTGAGATGATACTTGAGGCTTGATGTGCTGCGGTGATATGTGAATTCCTTGTTGCATAGCTTACACACAACCATGCTCTTATCTACGCTTCCATCCGTTCGTTTTTATTTTAAAAAATTCCCATCCATGGGGCCAACCAAAGCGATCTCATCAGCTTCTTCGTTCATGTTCACTGTGGTTTGTTGTTGTCTGAAGTCATGAACGCTAGTTGGTGCTCCAGTACAATCGGTCCGGCGAAACTCATCCAATGAGAAATGTTCCGCGGTGCAAAAATAAGCGCGATTAAAATGCGTTAAAAATGTTTAACGCGTTATTTTTTGTGTAATTAATTAATCTTAATTAATTAATCTTAGTTAAAGTCCCGGCCCTAGTTAAATTCAATCGTGTGTTCATATTTACAGCACAAAAGTAAAGCAACATAGACATATGTAACCTCTGAAGCGCGATCACATCCCTGTTCTGCCGTCTGATCACATCCTGGTTCCCCCAGCCTGATAGTGTCCAGTTTCCCCCGGTCTGGAAAACTCTTGGTGCTACAGATTGCCAGTCCACTACAGCTATAGTGAACAGACCGCAGGAAACCAGAGGGAATGTGAATAGACGGAGAGAGAGCGCATCTGAATCCCTAACAGAGGGGTGTGCTGCTTTGGGGATTCCGGGTTATTTTTTGACTGTAACTAAACATATATATGACTACAGATGAAGGCTGCATCTTTTAAGTTTGTGATACTGTAAACATTGCATCTGCGTGATGTAGGGCGTATGGTGTCCCACTTTTCTCAGGGGAATACTTTTAACCCTTCCCCTTTTCACTCTGTTTCAAGGGGCAAGGGAAATGTCTAGGCGTAGGGGTATAAAATAGAATAAATCACAAAAGAAGACTTTAACCGTGTTTTCACAGGCAGGGTCACATATTTCAAACTGTACTGATTTGTCAGCAATTATAAAGTGATACCAATATAAACTCACAATACAGCATGTACATTTCTCAGCAAAGTGTGTACTATGGTACAAAGAGAATGAGCACACAAGAGAAAATATGATAGAAAGTCACAGCTTCTCTTTGGATTTTTGAAACACATCCCTCACAGCTCTGTATAAATGAAAATCCCTGAATAATAGGCATGAAAGGTCTGCAGACATAAAAAGAGGGGATTATGGATTATATGGTTGCTTGCCCTGTATTCACTGTGAGGTATGGCGAGATGGGCGCCCACTGGAGACAGCATGAATCAAATGGCCAATGGGTAAAAATAGCCATGTACTCGCCACATCCCAATTAAAACCAGAAAACACACTGAACTTGGGGTCATGGAGCGATGTTGTAATATGTTTGACCTTACTTGCAACGTTTGGCATCCACTTAGCAATACCACAGGGACATGTGGACCTGTGGCGAAGCACAAATGTAGACACAACATGAGGGACAAATATAACAGTCAGTAATACAATATGTTCAAATGAGACACCAAAAATTCTTGTTAGTTAATGCCACTGGCTTTAGTGAGAAATTAACCATAGGCATCAGTCATACTGTATCTATGCATATATATTTTTAAACTGGTAAGTCATCCATAAGTTCTGCATCTTACCAGGTTGCCTCAGGGATGAAAAACTTTTGCAATCACCTTCACGCGATCACCTTGGTCCGATAGCCGTACAAACCAAAGTTCAGTCGTTACATTTTAATAATTGGAATGAAAGCACATGTTGTGGCTGTCAAGCCCCTCAGCATCCAGTGTGTTATGTGGTGCCTTGGTTCGTGTTCAGAAACAACTTTTACACCTATTAAAATAAACTTGATGGCATTAAACTGAAACTCAAAAACTTCTGGTGCCTAAAAAATATTCTGTTATTTGTTTTACAGATGAAATTTAGTATGTGCTAAGTACAAAAAGAAAAATCTGTGCATGCGGCTCTCACACACGCCAGAAAGTAATCTTTATGTTACCATCACCATGAGCATTTTGTAGTATCACATCAAAACTATTGATGGAAGCACCAAATTTCGACGAGATGGTTTTTGGCTTATGCAAAAAAGAGTAAATGAGAATAATGGGAGATGGAAATTTGCAGAATATCAACAATTATTAGTTTCACGGGATAATTTGTGATGGTGACGCTGACACTTTTACAGCAGAACAAGCCAGGACATCTTACACCCAAACTAAAGGTAAAACAAACCAACTGGAATAGGCTCCTGTGTTTGTAAACATTTTAACTCTTTCGCCGCCATTGATGAGATATCTCGTCAATCAAGAGAAAACGCTTCCCTGCCAATGATAAGATTTTCCGTCTTTCCGCAATGCCGCTATTATCCACCAGGTTTCCGCAACTTTTTAAACCTGGAAGTATTGCCCTATGGCAAGCGGCTGCATGTCCGTGTATGTTTTAAAGATCGCTCTGAATGGGATCTCTATGAAAAGTCTGTCACAAAAATGGAATTATCTCTGCTTTTTGCTCAAAATGTGGTGTTTTTGCAGAAACCTACCCATATTCAAAAGCTGATTACAAAAGAACCACTGAAGGTAGGATGAAACGTTTTTTTTTTTTTTTTTTGAAAGCAGAGGGTCTGTTCTTTCATTTGGTATAATGTATGTTTATATATTTAAAGAAGAAAGTTTTCTGGAAGGCATTAAACTTTGGTGAAAATCATGAAAAACGCTGGCGCTGGCTGGCAACTTTTTAAAAAAACGCTGGCGGTGAAAGAGTTAATTAAAATTTTAAACACATTTTAATAAATACATTTAAATAATTATTAACTTACAGTATGTGTCCTTATTAGCGAGACTCGTGGTTCTGGTGGAGCTGGAGGAGCTGGTAGAGCCGGGGTAATTAATTGCCCCTTCCATTGGCATTGGCTTTCTTGTGTCTCGTGACCGATTGCATCATTACTTTAGCTAAGAATGTGAAGCGCTATTGGCTCTTGTGACCGACTACGTCATGTTGGTTTATGTTTGAATGAGATCTGACTGTGCGTTTTGATCACAGAATTCTTCATATAAAGTAATCGTATGGCTTCAGTTGCAAGGTTTGCAACCCGAATGGTTTGTAATACTTATACTGTTTTATGCAATAAATACCTGACTGTACTTTTACTTGCGTATTGTGTTTTGTATGTTTGAGAAGTGGTTGGGTTTAGGGCAAGGGTAAGGTTAAATGCTCCAAAGTATCTTTAAAACCATAAATGTTTATGAAACCGTTTCCACATTTACAAATTCATGAAATTAAATGGGTCTAATCTGTTGTATAAGGCAAAAACCTTAAAACATAACAACAGATTGTATTCCATGGTTCCAGTGGAGCTGGAGGAGCTGGTAGAGCCCGGGTCATCACAGTCCGGTCCATACACCGTTCGTCAATGATACTAAGTGTCCAAGGGTGGATAGGAGTTGAATGTATACAGGAATGGTTTTCGTGCGTTTTGTTTCTTGCACCAACATGGTCCTAAATACGACACATATCAAGCAGTAGATTTTTGGGAAAACGGCTTAGAAGCCACTCTGTGCTCTGGCCAAGGTCATCAGCGTGATCATTGAAAACATGCTCCATGCGGAGCGTATGGTTTGCCAAGTCTTCCAATAAAGCATGTGTCAAGCATTTGTTGCAGCTTTCTTTTATAAGTTTATACACTAAATTGTGGGCAGATCACAACAAATCCTTAACTTCAACACTGATTTGTTGTTACTTTATTAACACTAATCATTTTTAACACCTTGGAAGTGATCATCACTTTCATGTCACTTTAATTTCTTAATTTATATTGAATATTAAGAGCACTAATGACTTGTTTGAGACTTGAAGCTTAAAGTTGATGGCTTACAACTCGACTTGGACATGCCTGTCTTGACCCTGGACTTGACTTGGGACTTAAAAGCAAAGGCTCGAGACTTACTTGTGACTTGTAAAACATTGACTTGGTCCCACCTCTGTAAATGAGGCCCCTGGTATAAAAAATCTGCAAGGCCATTGAAGTAAGAAACCCAGCCAAGACAATGTTTAATCCATGTCCTATTTACATGGAAAAAACTACAAACTCTTTCACATGAACTCGATTTTTGATCAAAAATAAATGCATTTCAAGGATGCACTCAAACCTTTTGAAAACGCACTCAATGAAATAAGCCTGGAGATTATGAAGGATCCATTTCCATTTTGTCATCTCAGATCTAGAAGATTTCGGTCATAATCATACAGTCTCTGATTTTCAATCATAGCTGTTTGAAATTTAACAGAAACTGGAAATTTACGTCTGAAGCCTTAATCAGACGGTACTAGATTTTTTTGGTTGTTTTTTTTTTTGAGGAGGTTTAGTAAGTTTGTGCCTCACAGATGTACAGAGCACAAATGTGTCTTATACTTGGCAACACCATACAATTATCTACTCTTTCTTAGCTAATTTAATAGGTTAGTCTAAGACGGTGACCATTATTTAGGAGATACAATAAAATGTAAAAATGTAACATTCATTGGCACACCAATTCATGTATACTCTAGTTTGTATAATACTAAAATGTTTATGTATACTCACACTTAGCACAAAAACTCCATAATTTCTTCTGAGTGATGACACAACATGCAATGACAGCTGGGTGATCAGTCGCAGTCCACTTAAAGTCGAATGGAACGCTGCAATGGTTATAAAATAACTTTCACAAATATGCCACTCCAGTCCTGTTTAAGTCAGTGTTAAGTCATTTCAGATAATTGTTTCTAAACACATGTATACACATGTTAGAAATGTTACAAAGACTGTGAACTGTGTAGTACTGAATTGTGGAGTTAAACACATTAAATAGTTAAAAAAATCGGAACTTTGGCGGATTTCCGCGCCGCGTTAACCAATCAGGACCTTGCTGTAGTAGTGACATTATACAGGAAGCAAGTGGAGTGGGTACGTCTCAGCGTAGTCGCAGAAGCCCCTCCCATGACGCGAATATCCGCGTGAATGTCTCGAATGACTAGAATTTCACACGCACATGACGCTAATAAACCTTAAATGTTCAAGCAGTTTTTTTTGGACACGAGGGCTGGAGTTGTCATGCCACCGGGATGAAGGTTGCTGTCCCTAGGCTGCCAGCACTCACAGCAGCCTCATTCGCGTATTTGCGGGTGAGATATGTCCTAGCCGCTTTATGCCCAAGTTAATTGTTGCGAGTCCCGACCACTTATTGGAAGAATTCTTGCATTAGGGTTCATTAACATCTAAAACACATGGAAAACTCAGGACGTGCCGCTTTTTTCTGCTTTTCAAAACGCTCACTTGTGAAATTTTTTTTTGGTTTCAGACACGTCTGAGTACGCTTGTTGGCCGCGCGTCTATATTTAAAATAAACTTGAGCACGTTTAGATACAAACGGCCTCTAAAAGGAAATTTTTTATCCAAGTCATAGATGTAGCAAAGAATCCTCTATGAATAGTAATTATTCATTGTTTATTGTAAGAGGAACAAAAATCTATTTGATGCAAAATAAAACTCAGAAAAAAAGTATGTTTTAAAAGTATTTCCATGTTTTCTTTTTATAACACAATGTACATTAGCCTATGTTATTTGGCAATAGACATGATCTAAGTACTAAAAAAACAAGATACAGATTTTTCCATTTGTTTCCAATGCATACTTGATAAATCTTGCTTGTGTATTGTATATCAGGGGTTTCCAAACTTTATTAACCCAACAGGTAATCTCAAGACCCACCTTTTCACGAGTTCACACTTACAAATAATTCTGAACAGGGTTATTAATATGCGTATTTGGCGTGCTGTCCGAGGAGAGGGCTCCGAGCTCGTTAATGGCCTGAGCCCGGAGCTCCTCCTGGCGGGGAGAGGGTTCCGGGCTCGGCCTTAGGCCCGAACCCAGAATAATCCCCCCTGTTCTGGTTAGTAAGGTGACTAGGCAAATCGTGCGGAGAAGGGGAGGTGGAGGTATGCTCAAACTATCAAGGAATGAGGGTGAGTTGATTTTCAGTCTGTATAGGTTTCTGTTGATGCCGATCAGGTGAAGACCTGATTGCTGATTGTCGACAGCTGGTCATAGTTACAAGGTAATTAGGTTGATTATTTGAACGTGCTCCTCCCGAACTTTGTTAATAAAACATCATTTTATAGAAATATAGGGTAAAACACAAACACATTTGTTTCCTTTAGTTTTTGATTAAGTTTACTTGAGTAATATTAAAATGTCTTATGGTAGGGCTTCACGATTATGGCAAAAATTATAATTGTTTAGGCTACTGAACCATTATGCTTCGTTCAGACCAGCCACGGTAAAGGCATCAAGCGCGAGTGATTTAAATGTACAGTCAATGTGAAAATGCGTTGGCAGCAATTCCACCTCATTCGCGCGCGTAGTTGAAAAATTTGAACTTTGGCAGTAAAATGCGGCGCATTAACCAATCAGGAGCTTGCCCTAGTAGTGACATGATTACAGAAAGCGAGCGGAGTCGCAGAAGCCCATCCCATGAATGCGAATTTCCATGTGAATGTCTCGATGAGTAGAATTTCAAGTGAGTAAACTCAAAATGTTCAAGTGGCAAACTAGACGCGGTAGACATGAATTTGACGCCTCAAACACGGCTGATGTGAACCCACAGTTATAATTTATAAATCTAATCTCATCTAAATAGTGCCTGAACTCCAACAAAACATTCCAAAAGTATCAAAGCATCCTCTTTTTCAAGAGTGACTCGCAAACAGAACGTCCATCAACCACTTCTGAGCAAAACACCAATCATCCCGTAGAGCCGGAAATCATAAAACAAACAAAAGTGCAACAGTGAAACACCCAATAACACTTTCCAAATTATAGCATCACGCATCCTTCAGTTACCACTCTGCGTTTTTCAAAACAGGAAGCTTGTGGCCCAGATGGCTTCTGTCTTCTGGAGATCTATATTCTTTAGAGCAAAGATTGACACCTGCTCGCACGTCATAGTTCTTTTCAATTAATTTACAGCTTATTCTCACACTTCAGCTCAGGATACTTAATCTCAACACCCTCTTTTTGTTCGCTCACAGCTTTAGGTGTGAGGATCTTGTCCATGATTGCCAGAAGACTAAGCACAATCTCCCACTGCAGCAGAAAATCTTCTTCCGACTACTTATAACAGAACACAGCTCCACTTGCACGTCACACTTCATTACCCACAGTAATAGTTTGGCACATTGATGTATGGATCTATTCAAATTCATATGACTAGCTTTTGGCACAATTGACATTAAAACTTGCAAAGCACTGGTATTAAAGTTCATAAACATACAATCTTTATCTTGTCTCTTCCTAAGTTTCTAATAAATTAGTTTTAGATACGCATGATACTTCTGATAGTCCATCACTTCTTTGTTGCAGTGGCTTGGGATGGCCCTAGATACTAAAATGCGATTGGGATGTTTTGGTAATGCCTCAATATCGCATACTACGATTGGCTATCTGCTCAGTCAGTTCAAGATCTTGAATGAAACCAAACATAACCATCATGGTTCGAATCGAAATAAGAAGCAGTGCAGTTTTTCTGGCAATACCTCATCAAGCAGCGATTTCATGCTTGATGATTTTTACGCTTATGGTGAGGGAAAGGTCATGCAATAACCAAATGGCCAACTAACAGATACTTGTAGAGCAAATAAAGACCACCAAAAAAATATAAAGTTTGCCCAAAACTTGGCTAAAATTGCAAAGAACTGCAAAACTTAGGTCATAAGTTATTCTTGCCCCTGACCAGACAGACAGGCTTTGTGAAAATTTGATAAATAACATTAAGCTGCTCCTTGACGTTTACATTCATTTTGCAGTGGCCTGGCATAAGGTAATTACTTTTTAATATGAAAGTGGGAGAGAGGTGAAGTAGTCGTTATTATGACTGAACATTATCATAGCCGATCTTCTAATAACTCAAGCAGTGCAGAACACTGGGGACACACATCAGTGGACTGAACTACACTTGCTATTTAAAAGTCACCCAATATTGTTTTGGAGTCCCCTACGACAGGTTTAATTGCATATAAGATCAAAATGTTATTTTCTCAAAATAAACATTTAAATATCACTTCATTTCTCAATGATACTTTTAAATACCATATGATGGGCACTTAATAAATAAATAAAGCTTACAATATATTCCTATTTAAACATTGTTTGCATTATTAAATGATAAAAGAAAATCATTTAAATAATAATAAAAAATAAATAATTTCATAGAAATAAAATGTTCTCTGCCATTATATAAAATGTTACTTTTCATACTGATCATTTTTGGCAATATTTCGTGCACACTTGCAGGAGTCATTGTATTTGTCAATATTTTACTACCTGCCTGACCTGCTTCATAAATTATATTTAATGTTTAAATTATTGATGCTTTTATCAGCTGGATATGGGGAACTGCTCAAATTTCATCAAGGCCTGATATCATGATAGCAGTGGATGGGTGGAGATGAATTTTATTTATTCATTACTTCATACAGATTCCTCTGATGTCAGCCGGAAATGTGACGCTCCATACCATGTTTGAAAGATTCGCTCAAAATGCAATGCTGACAGGAGTTAACTTACAGGCTGTGAATCTCAAGCGGGAGGAATTCTGATAATGTCAGTCTTTACTACATCACCAATCCCATGAAGTAAACTATTGCCTACAATCCGTGTGTTTGTTGTAGTCCAAGAAAAGAGATTTACGTTGGGGATGCATTTAATTTACTTTTGAGTTTGTACCTTTTGCATATCGTTAACATGCACTAATACACACTTACACACCAAAGGAATGTAAAATCGTGAATCAGACCATAGTTGCTCTTTAAGTAAAATACTTTAATTTAAGAAAAAAGCAGTAATTTTTAAAGTCAAACTTGAAACGGAAGTAGCGATTGTCTTATTTCCCTGTAGTGACGTATATCCGAGTGAAATGGCTTGTGAAATGAAAAAAGGTAGGGCGAGACTTGAATTTGTCCATCGAGAACTGATTGGATAATTTGAAGTTGGGTCATGTTGCTATTTGCTAATCGCCGCAATCTTTTCAGGGACCTCGCTCACCTGCCATACCATATGACCGGAAATAAAGAGAGATTATGAGGACACATGCATGTTTAAAACATAATTAAGCTCACAGATAAGTCATTTGTAAAAGAAATTACAAAATATTCCAAAACAAATGACGTTTTTTATTTACATTTCATTGTGACTTTAAACTGAAAACTTTTAAAATGTACATAAATTAATAAGGTGCACAAACTTGTTCTGAATGGATTTTGACATAACAAAATAACAAACACATTCGTTTCGGAATTGTGAAAATACAAGCAATTCTTCTAATATTGCCTCCCTATGTCAAATCTCTTTGTAAGTCGTTTTGAATCAGAGCCGGGGCCAGACCATAACTAACAGGGGGGCACTCGGCTTCCAACGGGGGGGCACGCAATAGCAACAATAACTTGCAAAAACAAGACATTAAAACAACAAATACAGCAAGCACACACTCATACAACTGGTACAGACTGTCAGCTCATTTCCCGTATAAAGTGCAAAAGACCACAAACTATGCGCAAAACTATTGAACTTCGACCGCGGCGTGAGCGCAAGCTGAGCTCCGCTGCGCTCGCGCTAACTTGACGCAACAACAAGCCGCCCTCGCGCGGCACAAGCCATTGAAATGAATGGGTTTCATAGCGCAGCACACACCGCGTCCTAGCTTTAAAAAAGCCGCTTTACCATAATCACGTCGTAATGCTGTTAACGGTCTATAGCCACACTTCACATTTAAGCTTACGTAATTTAAAACAACGCTAACTTACCTTTAAAATAGCGGAAGACGGCGTGTACGAACATTAAACTTCCTTAAAACAGTGTCCTGTAGATTTGTAAATTCCACCTCGACCTCTAATCTCTGAGTTTGAGCCAGTCTGTATTTGCATGAAGTCAGATGAAGCAGGCGGTGCTGGTTCGTTCTAAATGTTCTAATATCCATATTTTACACGATCCATAAAATGCCGTGAAAAGACACGTTGCTAGTATCAAGTCACAAATATGCTAAAGACGTAAGACGGGTGAGACGCGGCAATACATCCAATCAGAGAAACTGGTCTATTATAATTCAAGAAAACATATATCAACTACATTTTCCTCATTTGATTACATTACAAGTCATGAAACATTCAATGTTTAATTTATTTTAATTATTCTTGATATATATTAAATTAATAAAAAACTTTGTGGGGGGGCACAACAACCTGTTCGGGGGGCACTGCCCGCGAATGCCCCCTCTTGACGCCGGCCCTGTTTTGAATAAAAGTGTATGCTAAATGCCGAAATGTAATACATGACACATTTTGCTGAGTTACTTAAAAAAAGTAAAAATCTTAACTTACTGTACTGTTCATTTAAGCATAGATTGTTTTGAGAAACTGCCATGACCTAACCACCTAACCAAATGCAAGTGTTATATGCCTACCTTGCCAAACCACTGTTGGTGTTAACAGGAATTTTTGCTCGACTGCAGTATTTGACTGCATGAGATGGCGGATCCCATGAGCTCTGAATCCACACTCAGACTCATATCTCCTATC
Organism: Misgurnus mizolepis; assembly: GCA_025389145.1. Taxonomy (NCBI): domain Eukaryota; kingdom Metazoa; phylum Chordata; class Actinopteri; order Cypriniformes; family Cobitidae; genus Misgurnus; species Misgurnus mizolepis. The sequence continues at coordinate 32,167,036 of JAIFKI010000009.1, read as the reverse complement.
ACACCATTGCATTGCATAGAGTTGAACTCTGCCTAACTTTGTTGCAACCCCAGTGGACGCTGTCACTCATGTCATCTCAAATCGCCAACTCTCCCTGAAAACAAATGACTTTCAGTCGATCTGTTGTTGAAAATATTAAGAACACTCCAGAGATAGGGCTGGAAATTGCTGATGAATAACTAAATTGACTGAAATTTTATTGTGCAATATAAAACAATGTAATAAGCTAAATGTATGGCTTTTAAATAATTCTTTACCATAAACACATTAAGATAAAAAAATCTGATTTCACATCAATAGCAACAGACACAATAACAATCTGTCGATGTTAAAATCTTTTATTAAAAATTTACAGACCTTAGCATATTCTTCAGTAAGTTTTAATAGCAGACATTAAGCAGACGGCATTTTTATTATCTTTTTACCCTGACTAATAACAGACATTAGGCTAACAGTACTGTTTACTGTATCTCTCTGCTTCCATTGTGAGCGGCATACGGTGCATTAACATCTCTAAATGATGAAGTAACCAAAGGTGAAGCTGCCGATCAAAGGCTGCTGGTTTTCTCTTCTGTTTATTGGCTGCTCATTAATGCAGCGCATCCTTTGATTGCAGTTATTTGTGTGCATTTTCAATCTTGTGATGAACACAAAGCTAAATTGAAGGCAAAACTAAAAACATAAGGCTGGGAGATGGCATGCTTTTAGCATGACCTTGTTAACACATTCCTGGGAATGTTAATGTCCTCAAGGATCTGGAAAAGCCTTTTAATAATCATCTTCTGTAATTTTGTTTCTTCTTGTATGTATCTATTTATTTTTATACACATTTTTGTATTAAGATTTGTATTGTTAATGCTTATTGTCATTATACAGCATCTTCCAACACGTAATCCAATCAGAATTTAGAGTCAGAATTAATCATTTAATAATGGCTACATCATATTGGCTTATTTCATCAGATATGAGCTGTAACAGAGGTGTTTTAATCTAACATTTGTGTGCTATAATATATACGGGGTAACTGTTATATTAAGTTATATTAAAATGAAGGAAAATAGGCAGGGGACCACATCATATCATTACAGACTGTTTCATGTCAAGCTTTAAAATTCACGTTGGAACCTAATTCAAATTCATTAAACTCATATTAGTTTCAGAGATATCGTAGGTGGTCACGCTATTAAATAACAGCGCAATAAAGAAACAAGATGCATTGCAACCAAAGAACACCTTGATTAAAAATTCATTAATCGCACCACCCGTAGACACACTACCCACCAGCACCCAGACACAAGAGCAATGACTGGCGTGTTTCTCACTAATGGATGATATCTGTGATGTTTGCAAATGAAAGTGTACGATTGCCCTTTGCCCTCCCAGCAAATATCATTGACCAATAAAACATAAGCGATTGTGGCGGAGCTCAACCCAGGGCACATTTGATAATGGGTTTCACACTAACATTTGTGTGAAAGAGAAATTGTTTTCTGCATCCCGGATCTGTGTTATGCAGATGAAGCCATTATCTACCCATTTGACTTTATGTCTACCTGCCTGTTTGATGGAGTCCTCTACGAGCGGCTTAGTGTAGATTCTCGCCTTGAGACCTTCACTGGCTCCATGACTCCAGATAGAGGTCATTTGTTTATGACAGCGGGATAAAACGTTTGTATTGAGTTTTCCTGGCTGAATATTTTTCAATATTAAATCCATTTAGCTCTGCAGCTATTGTATATTACAGAAAACTGTTTTGCGTTTTGAAGCAAAGACTAGGTGATGAGGTTCATTCTTCAAATACTGTAGGAGCATTTAAAAACATAATAATAATAATATATAATGTTGTGTCTTTTTGATATTGTGTATGATAGTAATCATGTGTAATGGTAATTCATTACAAGTTGGATAAGCCTTGGCTTAATGCAACTAATGACCTAATTAACTCTTACAGTTCTCTATGTTTGAAAGTGATGGAATTTACTGCTGTATTGAGCATACTAAATATTTGATAAACAAAATCTTAATACACTATATTGCTGACACTATAAGTTTTGGGACACGCCTTCAAATCATTGAATTCAGGTGTTCTGATCACTTCCAGTGTAAGGAACTCTTAATGCTTCATCATACCAAGACATTTTGGACAATTTCATGCTCCCAGCTTTGTGGGAATAGTTTGGGGATGGCCCATTACTGTTCCAACATGACTGCGTACCAGTGCACAAAGCAAGGTCCATAAAGACATGGATGAGCGAGTCTGGTGTGGAGGAACTTGACTGGCCTGCACAGAGTCCTTACCTCAACTCAATAGAACATCTCTGAGATGAATTAGAGCAAAGACTACGAGCAAGGCCTTGTCTTCCAACATCGGTGTCTGACCTTACAAATGTGCTTTTTTAGAATATTAAAAAATTCCCATAAACACACTCCTCAAGCTGCATTCAGACAGCCAGCGATGTTATCACTGTGTGTCGCCCATCTCTTTCAATGAGGCATTTCTAAATCTGCTTGTCATAAACAAATGAGTACCATCCATGCCACTAACTGATGAGAGAAGGATGACATGATCTCCACTGCTTCGTTCTCATTGGAAGTCGCTCCTGAAATTTGCTCGACATTTGCATAAAGTTAAACTTTTCTTAACTTTCTCGCGTCGCTAGACACGCCCATACGGTCGCCAACGGTCATTTTTGCTTTAAGTGTTATAATTTGAGAAATGTAAGAAATGTATAATATTAAAAGTTATAAAGTTATCAGAAATGCAATAAAAAAGTTTAACTATAAAGTTAAATAGATTATAAGATTATGCAATCTGTAATGTTTCTCCATTAAAAATAAACAAAAATCAGTTGTTGAATACCTAAAAATCTCCTTACTCTGATTGACAATGGTAAGCTTATAAGTAAGCTATAATGTATTGGCAGCCAGTCAAAATGTATTGGCTTCATAGCAGTAAGCCCCGACAGTGTGATCAGGACCCAACACAAAGTGGAGGGTTTGTATCACACTGAATGGGATAATTTTACTATAACAACGGACTTGCCTGTACATTATATCACTTATTAACTGGCTACTTACCTTAAAGGCATAGTAAGATACATTAAAAATTGATTTGAAATAGTTTTATTGCTCATTTCTTTTACGAATGCAACCCGTTTACTTTTGGTTTTAAGATAAGAGATGTTAAAATGTCACAAATACGCTATTTGGTTTAAAGGTAGGGTATCACATTTTGAAAAATGCTAACGCTAGCCACCTAGCAATAAAAGAACGATCCCACCCTCCAGTCAAATCGCCACCCAAAGTTACGCCTCTTTCAAAACACATGAACACGCACCAATCTGATGGTCACATCTCATGTCTCATTCACCAGTGAGAAAACTTTGCAGTACAAAGTGAATAACATTTCCAAAATAACCAACATAAACAACTGTTTTACATCAGAATTAGTTAAAGCACACTTTCGGTTGTGTAGACGTAGTAACTATATTGTTACGCTAATCCGTAAACGAACACAAATTTCATAAGCAACACAATGTTTCATCAAAGTAGAATATCTGAATCCATCTCAATACAAACATATTGCATACCTACCTTATCAAAATAAACAGTGCAACGACCCTTACAGACCCTTTGCCTCCTGCAGCTGTTTGCATCTCGTGGTAAAGTTTTGTGGCTCCTGTGCAGGTTGTCAATTCAGCAGAAAAGTTTGCCATTCACGCTGTTTACAGACAGGAGGTGAGCGCTTGTGAACGCGCCGATGACGTATGGTGTCTGCGTGGACTAACTGCGCGTTGGGCATTCAAATTACGCTTACGTATGAGGGACATAAAAACGCAACGACCATTCAAACCGAAATCTATGATTGGTTGAACATTTTTTTGTCCTACGCCTTTCACAGATGACATACATTTCTACAAATACATTTAAAAAACTTAACACAGTTGCTATCAGGATGTAGGGAGACTTTTAACCAGCATAACTAAAAATGTTTCAGGATCTGTTACCCTACCTTTAATCGTTTGTAAATATAATGTCATATGTGTTATTAAAAGACATATTTATATTTCATTTTTGTTTAATATTTAAACTGTACAATCTGGGTTATCAGTTTGAGCGGTTATTATCTTGGAATAACAAACCTGCAAATGTTGCGATTGCCAAATTAGAATCAAGAATTTCAAAGAGCCGTGTAATAATTATGATTTATTATTTGCCTCGTCGGTTCCAATTTAAAAAAAATATATAACTTGAACTTGTGGTTCACACAGTTCACACAGTGGTGTGAAAAGTGTTGGTCCCTTCCTGTTTTTTTTTCATGGTTCACACTTTAATGTTTCAGATCATAAAACAAATGAATGAATGAATGAATCAATTAAATTAAGGTTTTTATTATGAAGGGAAAAAAGTGCTTGCCCCTAAACCTAATAACTGGTTGGGCCACCCTTAATCTCGCGTAGCAATACTGAAGATCTGATATTTTCGCTGCTTTTTCTGGACAAAGCCCGCTCACAAGGCTGTTTGACCGACATGTCAAACAACAAATCACAGTTTGTTTTGTATAGTGTCACATTTCGGACTCCCCACAATAACGATCCAGCTGGCAACAAGTCAGTTATTAAAATAACCGACCGCAACCGAATAGCATTTAAATAAACAACATTACTCACCATAGAACAACATTGTGCACTTCATTAACAGCCACACCAATGAGACGCTCCCGGTAAACATCTGTTTGAAGCATATCTCTCCACTTAATAACACCTTCAAGCAATTCAGGAGAACCAAACTTTTTGCCTTTTAGAGAGTTTATGCCGCGAACTTTGTATATTTTTGAGAATCCAATGTTTAGCTGATCATGGTAACTGGTCATTATTATCCACGTGAACACGACTGATTCTCTTCCTCAATGGAACATCAGAGCTTTGTTTTCCAGGGACTGAAACTAATCATGACACTCGCGTCTCCTGGAAATCTGGTTTATTTCAACAAATCAAAAGACGACTTCGACATTCCCTCAAGGTTTGCAGGAACGTGTATGAAAAACATTAGACGTTTAGCCAACATTTTGTGGGCGTGATGTCTGAGGCTGAGACTAGGCCACCCTTAGCAGTAACAACTGCAATCAAGCATTTGTGATATCTTGCAATGAGTCTGCTATAGAGGAATTTTGTCCCGCTCATCTTTGCAGAATTGTTGTAATTCAGCAACATTGGAGGGTTTTCCAGCATGAACCACCTTTTTAAGGTCATGTCGCAGCATCTAAATAGGATTGAGGTCAGGACTTTGACTAGGCAACTTCAAGTCTAGATTTTGTTTTTCTTCAGCCATTCAGATGTGGACTTGCTGGTGTGTTTTGGATCATTGTCCTGCTGCAGAACCCAAGTTCACTTCAGCTTGTGGTCACAAACAGATGGCCAGATATTGTCCTTCAGGATATTTTGGTAGACAGTAGAATTCATGGTTCATTTTATCACAGCAAGTCTTTCAGGTACTGAAGCAGCAAAATAGCCGCAAACCATCACAATACCACCACCATATTTTACTGTTGGTATGGTGTTCTTTTTCTAAAATGCTTTGTTACTTTTACGCCAGACGTAATGGGACACACACCTTCCAAAAAGTTCAACTTTTGTCAGTCCACAGAGTATTTTCCCAAAAGTCTCTGGCATCATCCAGATGTTTCTGGTAAAACTTGGACGAGGCTTTATGTTCTTTTTGTTCACCAGCTTTTTTGTCTTGGAACTCTGCCATCACACAGGGCCATGTGAGTTAGTCTTCCCTTTATAATAAAAACATTCATTTAAAAACTGCATGCTATGTATAATGTAAATTTTAATTAATATTTAAATTTGTTTCATGATCTAAAAAGTGTGACAAACATGCAAAAAAAATCAGGAAGGGACCAACATTTTTAACACCACTGAAAAACTAATTTGCAAGATTACATCACATCTGTAAACAGAAAAGGGAAGTCAGCTATCATATCATCAACATATGTGTGCTGCTGTAGACAATGAAGCTTTTGTAGCTTGTTTAACAGTTGCTTAATTTAAACTTAATTTAAATTTACTACATCCTTACAATCTGGGGAAGAATCTGAAGTCAAACTGCGGAGGGAATCTAGTCAAAAAGGGAATGCCACAGAGCTCTGTTAAGGATGTAACCTTACGTTGATGACCAATGAATTGGGAATTCGCTAGAGAGACCAATCTGCGTCAAGTGTAACTAAAAAGAGACAATGAAAATTGGCATGCAGTATTTGTATCTGCCTGCCACGTCCCGCAAAGGGAGTATAAATAGTGGGCAGGTGCGCTGATTTTTAAGGGTTTTGTTAAGGGAGCTAAGCGGTTGTCTCTCTAGCGAGTTCCCATTTTGTCGGTCATCTATGTGAACAAGAGTTAAAATCAAAGGGGCTTTTTAACATCTGAAGGGGTTAAATACTGGTGCAGAGATAGCTTTATTCTCTGAACAGATAAAACAACAGCAATATGATTTATGTTAAAACATTTATGTTTTCATTTAATCAAAAATAAAAATACTTGCTCAGATATATGACTTTTAGGATGTACTTCTAATTGTCTCTAATGTGGCGATCACATCAGATTCATCTGTAAAGACTAGCAAAGCATAACGCACATACAGAAAATAACTGCAGATAGAGAGGCAAGTTGCAGCTTTAATATTGCATTATATTCTAATAATTCATCAAAGGATGGCTCAAAGCATTCTCAGAGATCTGGCCTAAACCCTGAATATCCACTAACCTTAGATCCACCCCTGTTTTTTGATGGATGGCTAAAGAGGGTTGCTGGAATATCTTCTTGCCTAATGCATTGATTCTCTTTCCTAGACTAGATTAGGATGTCAGGCACCAAGACTGGTTCCCCTTGTCTACCCTTAATGTAATCTACTATTGATCAGGAGAAGAGCAGTGCAAATATAGGCTCTTTATATTAATATAATTCTTTCCTCTGTTCAGCAATAGCTCAAATTAAGAAGTATCCTTGCTCGCCGGGAAGGCAACAACACGGTAAATAAGCAACTGTTGTCTGCATGCGAACCCAGCTGCAGTATTGAACAATGAGAATCACGGCACTGCGGCCATGCTTCAAGTAATGTTGTGATGAATTGTTTCTTGTCCGGGTTTAAGAGTGTTGGGACAGGGAGATGCTCCTTTAGTGCTCTCTGTTTGAATTATCGGGTAGAAATAGGAAGAAAGGAAGAGTACATCTTGAAAGAAACAAAGCATCAACATACACTGTAATCTAAGACATGTCTGTAATTTTCCTAAGTATATAACACTGGCTATGTTTACATGCACAAAACTTTGTCAATCCGACTGACTTTAATCCGATTAAAGGTTAAGACAATACAGTTAACATCAGGAATGGGCAACTTCGGTCCTGGAGGGCTGGTGTCCTGCAAAGTTTAGCTCCAACTTGCCTCAGCACACCAGCCTAAAAGTTTCTAGTATGCCTAGTAAGACCTTAGTTGGCTGCTTCAGGTGTGTTTAATTATGGTTGGAACTAAACTCTGCAGGACACCAGCCTCCAGGACCAAAGTTGCCCATCCCTGGTTTACATGCACCCTAAACATTGCAATCTGATTAAAATGTCTGTTTACATGTACATTCTATATAATCCAAACCAAACGTCTGCGCAAGTGCAAACCCAGGGTTGCCAGCTCGCGTTTCAAAATCATCCCAATAGACATTCAAAACTTGACCAAAAGCACCACAGTCCAAATATTAATAACTTATAAATGGAAGCCTTTCATCTTTAACCCGCAGGATAAAAAACAACCTGCGGAGACCGTTTAGCCCAAATCTGAACTCGAAAAAAGCAGAGGACTTGGCAACGCCACCCAGCACACACCATCTCTCATAGAGTTCACGCATTATCTGTGGATAAATGTACAAAGCTAAGATGTTCTTAAGAAGTTTTCAGATATATGCAATGGAAACACAATTCTCAAAAGGCACAACGCTATTTTATTGCTTTATGTAGCCTAATATGAAAGTACACATGAACGCTGCAGAATGTACAGTGCGTAACCCCATAATAATGCATGTTGTTATTTCATAGCTATTGCATGATTCTGTGATGAGAATTATGTGAGATGTAAATACTTTAAGAGGTAAATATAAGACGATTGATGCATCAATACGATTGATGCATCAATAAGATTACAAACGGATTATTTGGTTGCATGTTATGTACCTATTGATATTACAACAAGTAACATTATTTAATAAACTCATTTTATTTTACCATCACTTCTCCTGCCTGATGTGCTTTTTCCTCCATCAATCTATCTGCCTCTTGGTAAAGTTTAAGTGATAACTCACTACAAAGTTGACTACTTTGAGTACCAGTGATTTTTTTCCGACAGGGTGAGAGATCGCTTAGGTTACTCACGTAACCCCGGTTCCCTGAAATAACGGGAACGAAGCATTGCGTCAGTTAGCTGACGCTATGGGGGGAAACTCCTGTTTACTCCGTGACTGAAGCCTATTGGTTAACGTCTGTACAAAGTACAGACCAATGACGTTTGAACCCGCGCGCGGGAGGAACGCGTCCCTATATAAGCGCGGTTCAATCGTCAGCAGCTCATTATTATTCGACTGAAGCGCGCAGCCGAATAACACTCGCTGCGTAGACGTTTGTAGCACGGCAAGAGACGCAATGCTTCGTTCCCGTTATTTCAGGGAACCGGGGTTACGTGAGTAACCTAAGCGTTCCCTTTCAATACGGTTCACTTCGCATTGCGTCAGTTAGCTGACGCTATGGGGGAACGTAATCCCATCACGCCGTGCATACACAACGTACTGAAGTGCCTTACCGGAGAGACACTGCGTGTGGCCCTATACCCGGCATATTCACAGCTTTAAAAGCAAATGTGTAAGCACCATATAAATTGTTGACGCGCACACGGTGGGGTTTTAAACGCACCGGGGGCACATAACATAGCACAAGACGGCGAGGTACGCGCCGCGGCTGTGCGAGATAAGTAAATTCAGAGTCACGTTGGTGAGCTTGCTGAGCGCACCGTGGTGTACACATAAAACGCATGAGCGTGCATGATTGAGCCGAGAGAACCTGCGCTCGTAGGGCAGGGACGTCTAAGCTGTACAATCTGACAACGTAGACGGCGAAGACCAGCCGGCCGCGTAGCAGATATTAAATATAGATATAGATACCCCTGTAGACCAAGTTCATGAAGAAGCCAAACTCGCACAGAGTGGGCTCTATATAGGACATAGCTCATAGAGGGGCGTGAGCCAGTGCGATGGTTTCAACGATCCATCTAAATAACCACTGTTAGCAACAGACATACGTAGTGAGTGATCTGCGAAGCTCACGAACGGCCGATCTGACTATAATATGCGGCAGAACGGTTCGTAGCGTGGGATTATACAGATACCACAATAGTGTGAACCCCGGTGCACCCTCGAGCGCATCGGGATGCATATAGGTAGTATTATAGTGCACAGATCGGTGAGCTTTCCAAGCGCGCCGTAAATGTGTATTGACTATAAATTGCACGGGCACAGGTGAACACTTGAATACATCGTGAATGCATATAGATGAATCAGAGTGTTATAATGCACAGGCCGGCAAGATTCTCGAGCGCGCCGTCATGTGTTCTGATAATAAATTGTGCGCACACGGGTGAACTCTTCAGTGCACCGTGAATGCATATAGATAAATCAGTGCACACAACGCGCCGTGAATGTGTACAGATATGATTGATGAACGTAACGGTGGGCACCCAACGCACCGTGAACGTACACAGATGAACAACAATGTATGTGTCACAAAGCATAACACAGCTGTGTAGCCTATATAGGTGAGCTTTCCCAAGCGCATCTTATTGTATACCAAAATGTTATAGCGTGTACATGTGAGCTTCTCTAAGCGCACGGTGGACGCATATAATTAAAACCCATATCGTGCATACAGGTGAGCTAATGGGCGCACCTTTAATGCAACAAACCTCAGTAGTGCGCGAAGCAGGGATGTCGAAGCTGTAAACTGACAACGTGGACGGCGGGGACCAGCCGGCCGTGTCACAATTGTCAAATGAGAAACCTCTAAGACCATGCCCATGCTCTAAGACAAGTGAGCATAATTGTCACGGGAGGTGATAACGTCAACGATCCATAAATAGCCTGTATTGACAGGTGCTCTAGTGAGTGATCTGTGACGCAGATAAACAGCTGATCGTCTGATGTACGTCAGACGTATGTGTCATACAGGACCTTGGACAGTTCCAGAGCGCTGTGCCTCGGGCACCGTCCGCATCTGAGAAATGACAGGCTTATGAATAAAGTGAATGGCCAGCCGTAAAAGCATGGTTCGCTGTTACCGCCGCCGTCCGCATCTGAGAGATGACAGGCTTGTGAATTAAATGAATGGTCGGTCGTAAAAGCGTGGTTCGCTGTTATCACGGCCACATAGATATAGGTAGGGGAGAGAGCCGCCGTGCCTCTGTAGTGAGGAGAAAAGTGTTCCCCCGGCGATTCGCGGGGGGTTTTGACTTTCAAATGTCACTAGACAGAATGGATCAGACTTTGCATAAGGACGCCTCGTGAAAGGGGTCCTAGCAGCTTGTGTCAATGTGTCATAAGGCACGTAATGTAGGTCGTGTCCCACGGATGCCATCTCCGCACGCCCATCGTAATGGGTTAATATTGGTAGTTTAAGCATGAGATGCGTATCACTCTGATTGAACATAGCTTATAAAGCGATGCAATGAGTTTATAAAGGAGATGACTCGTCAGCTTGTTCAGGGGGCGAGATCTCAGTCTGGTTCGGTAAATAATGAAACCACCGTAGATTGCCCGACCGCATTATCACAATAACACGGTCGAGAGTGCTGCAGTGCTAAATCATCCTCATAATGTACCGTATTCACAGTACAAGGTGATTTATATGAGACAAACGGCGTTCCACGCGCCGAAGGCTGATTGCCGTCGTAAAGCGTGTTCAACCCACAGCAAATGCTGGGCTAGCTCGTAATGACAGCACTTCATGCAGCCGTGTGTAACTTAAGCAAGCTTCCCGGCCGTCAGCTCGGGGCGGGACCTTTGCTTAGTCAAACTGAAGTGGACTTATGAACAGAATGCCACGATATTCAGCTTTCTGAGGCTCGTTAGAGGGGTACGTGTGCCCGTCTTAAACGAGATGCCGCGCGCGTCTGACTGTGCGTGCGCTTTAAGCTTTGAAACTTATTGTGGCAAGCTCACTTGAGGTTGATATTACCCTTAATATCTCCGAGTATTGGAGCGGAGGTGTGAGCGTCTTCGGATCCGCTAATATAAATCAGCTATATGGCCGAAAAAACGTCATAAACCGCTTGGCTGTAAGCCTTTGAGTGGCCGTCCGGAGAGGGCGCGATTCAAACGCTTGGAGCCATGCAAAAGTCTGAGGCTGTCCTTCCTCTAGGAAGAGAGAATAACAGCCGTAAGACCGTGCTCGTTTGCGCCATCAGCATCGTAGCGGAGAAACTGAGGTGGGCTGCGAGCGAATTTGGCAGAAAGGTGTTAGAGACACCGTACAGTCGTGGGGTGTCAATACACAGTATATGGCCAAACCGGGGTCTTTTCGGCTAGCGTCGATAGAATTATGGACAGCGGACCGTGTGTGCGTATTACTGATTGCTTGTCAGTAAGGCGATAAAGTGTTTAGAGACACCGTACAACCGTGGGTGTCAATACACAGTATAGTAAGCACGGAAATTACTCTTTTTAGAGGAATTAAATACCGTTCGCCACTATAGTGAGGTCGCATAGCCGACAGTATTACACAGTATGTTTGGATAAACAGCACACAGAAAACATTACAGGGCAGTCCAGCCGAGGCGCGACATAACCCCTTTTCTCCCAGACAGTTTCGTTCTCTGTTGATGCAGCTGTGCTGCGGAGACCAGAGCTCAGCCGTTCAGGTGCACAAGCCTCAGTAGTGACGGTGACCGAACGGCTCACGGAGCAGAGCAGTATGTCTAGGTGGTTTAATGTCAGACTGAACCCATCGCAGAGAGGAAGTCTGCCGTGAGGCCCGCGGTTTTGCCGTTTATTAAAAGGGCAGAAAAACCGGGTATATATATAAGAATGTACCAATATTCAGCGCACTGATATAGGACGGGACTGAATAAAGGGAGGTATTCGGGCCTCAGTATATTATAAACAAATTCGTTCTGCCTCTGATTCCGTCTAAACCAGAGAGAAATTACCAGGCAGACGAAAAATGAGCTATCTGAAGTGAGATCGGCTCAGGCCAGTAAAGCTCTATAATAAGTGTTTTAGCGCTCCAATAGAGGCGTGTCCGCCTTATCGAGCAGACGAATGAGATCGTGCCGCTCCAGGAGGGGAGGGGCATGAAGCTCTCTTATAATGAGTGTTCTTGGTGCTCCAATAGCGGCGAATCGGCCCTATCGAGCAGACGAATGAGATCGCGCCGCTCCAGAGGGGAGGGGCATGAAGCTCTGTAATCGTTGAACACTGGACAGCTGCATTTAGAGGCAGCGAGCCGTAATACCGCGTGCTAGCTAAGCCGTTAAGAGACCTCACCACTGTGGGGAAAGGAGCGAGGGACTCCGCGAGCGTGGAGCACGAGTGGCTGTGCTATGACAGAGACAGGGGCAGACCGCCCGTGTTTGCTTGTCGTATGCATCTATCCAGGTCTACGGTTCCCCGCTTGTTCATCTCAACAAGAGAGGAACGGCAGAGGGGAGCAGCAACACAGACAGAACAGCCATGCGTCGTGACGGTATCACCCGATGCACTCGGGGGATTAATATATGTGCCAGAGATCTCGCCACTGAATTTGAGAGGAGCGAAGGGACTCTGTAAGCATGAACGGTTGCGGTGTGACAGAACACAGGGGGGGTTAGTCCGTGTGTGCTTGTCTATGCATCCATCTAGTCTCATGGCTCGCCGTGTGTTCATTCCGGCGAGAGAGGAACAGCAGGGGGAGCACGAAACATGGATAAGACAACCAAAGCATAAGCGCGGTCCCGGCGTGGGAGGTGCCAGACCGGTAACGCGCTCGGAGGAAATTCATAGCAGAGAGGCTCACCGAGCCGCTGTGCTGGACGCTATTACAACAGCGCCTGCTCTTTTAGCTTATAGCTTTATATTAAAAATATTGATCTTACCGGGCGGCCGCAGGGGAGACCTCGTCAGGCGTGTGTCCGCTGCACAGGGCTCGTACCACGGCAAGCGAAGGCTATCTTCGGTTCTCGGCCGGAAAGCGGCAGGGGAAGACGCTAGGCCTGGACTCTGCTATCTTCGGTTCTCAGCCGGAAAACGGCAGGGGAAGACGCTAGGCCTGGACTCCGCTGCAGGGCTTTTGTCAACGGCGAGGTAAGGCTTCTTCTTTTCTTCGGAGCAGCGAGAGGTTCGCGCTGAAGGAGAAAATAATGAGCTGCTGACGATTGAACCGCGCTTATATAGGGACGCGTTCCTCCCGCGCGCGGGTTCAAACGTCATTGGTCTGTACTTTGTACAGACGTTAACCAATAGGCTTCAGTCACGGAGTAAACAGGAGTTTCCCCCCATAGCGTCAGCTAACTGACGCAATGCGAAGTGAACCGTATTGAAAGGGAACTAGTGAGACCGAATGTGAGAATAAATAAACTGCATCTGTACAAACGTGTTAAACTTAATTTGGGATTAAATAAGATCCATTTGATTAAAAAAAATTATAAATACAAAATGATCATATTTTTTTTATCTCTGACTATGCACTGTCATTTTGCGTTTGCATTGATGTCAACATATCAGATGGCATAATAATGATCTGATCTTAACACAAAGCAACGAGACACTAAAGTAGCTGTCATTCTGTAAAGAGTGGATTGAAAACTGTCCATTATAATATCTCTCCACAGTGTTGAGGTGCACTGGCAAAAAAATGAGCTTTGTTGAGCTCTCAACTAAGCTTTAGTGCACTCTTAAGGAATGTTAATATGATTCTGTTAGGACTGGCTCTGAATTATGATAGCAATTCCATTTGCACTATAAATCGCATAGAGGAAGTTGTGGGTTTGTTTAAAAATATACAGATTCATCAGCAGTGTCTATGAAATTCCTCTCATGCTGGGCACACACCAAAAGATTTTTTGATGATTCAAAATGTGATGGACCACAAACATGAGGATAAAAAATCCTAAATGTAACAGTTTTGCACCTATAGTGTGTGGTGTGCCATGATGTGTCAAAGACAGCACACTACACATGAACAGATTATCAACTAGAGTCTCGACTGTGAACACAGGAAATCTTGCTAAATCTCATGAGAGTTCAGAATAAGCAAGGCGGACGATATGCAGGAAGAAATTTCAATGAAAGTGTTTGTAATAATTTTCACAGAAAACTCAAGGGAAAAAAGAAAAGGGTTTGGGTGAAGTTGTGGACACAGCGGGAACATGGTCTGTACAAGTTCACCATGCATCAACTATCACGACTGGGAACAGGAGTAAGGACACAAGTGCAGAGTTCACAAAACATAAGGACATTTAATGATAAAACATGAAATAAAACACGGGACTAAAACAACGGACAGGTAAGTAACAGGTAACATGAAGTGCAGGTACAAACATGGTTGAAGCGACAATGATCCGGCAGTGAGTATTGCACAAACAGAGGTATAAATACACACAGACTAGATAACAAACAGGTGGGATGAATCAGGTAATTAATCAATGAATGTCCAGGTGACAACAATCGGAACAGGACAAAACATGACACAGACTAACCGTGACCGTACCCCCCCAAAGAGTGGCTTCCAGACACAACCACCCAAACGTAAACGAAAACAAAAGTCCGGGAGGGCGAGTCTGGGGGTAGGGATGGAGGGCTTGGAGACCACGGTGGAAGCTGGTGCGAAGCCGGCAGGGCAGGGAGCCGGAATGAAGCCGGCAGGGCAGGAAGCCGGGACGAAGCTGGAAAAAACGCAGCGGCCATCTCAGGGACCGATCCAGATGACTCGACCCTCCTGGGAATCGACGAGGATCCGATCATCCTGGTAGTTGACTTCCACCATCTCGGGGAAACAGGCTCACGCACGGTAGCGACCACCCCGGGGAAATAAACGGGCGTGGCGTCCGTTCTGAGCCCCGAATCGAGCACGGTGGTGGACCTCCCAGGAACCAGACGACTCGACCAGCAGGGGAACTAACTGGTACTCTACAACCCTCGCAGGAACGGGCTCGTGCGTCACGGCAACCACCTCGGGGGAATGAATCAGGCGTGGCGACCGCTAGCTTGAGCCTGTCCTGGAGTTCCGAGCGATCCCTCTCTGTCAGCTCCAAGGGACATCGGGACTTCGAAGCTCGCAGGTCCCGATGTCCAATACTCTCCCTCAAAGAAACTTCAGGGGAAGCTTTCTTCCTGGAACTCGTTGCGTCCTTGAATGGCCAGATCATTCTATCACGACTGGGAACAGGAGTAAGGACACAAGTGCAGAGTTCACAAAACATAAGGACATTTAATGATAAAACATGAAATAAAACACGGGACTAAAACAACGGACAGGTAAGTAACAGGAAACATGAAGTGCAGGTACAAACATGGTTGAAGCAACAATGATCCGGCAGTGAGTATTGCACAAACAAAGGTATAAATACACACAGACTAGATAACAAACAGGTGGGATGAATCAGGTAATTAATCAATGAATGTCCAGGTGACGACGATCGGAACAGAAACAAAACATGAAAAGGACTAACCATGACATCAATTTCACGTTGTGCTGCCCCATGACTGCTTCAGACTTCCATTTTCTTTCTGGTTGGATATTGTTTTGTGTCACGCAATAATCTCAAGAGCTTGCGCACGTTTGTCCTCTGAGTTCCCCCACACATCAGAATTTCGGACAACATCTTTAATATTTACAATTCGCGATCGGGGGCCCCTGACATTCAACCGATCAGATTCAGACACTCTTAACACACCTCACACCAATGGGAAAATCTGATAAGATAATCTGTAGAACCATCAAGATTATCGGGACATAGCTAGGATTGTCGGAAGGGGGAAAATCAGTCCAAAATCAGCCCGATTATCTTTTGGTGTGCACCCAGCATTAGATGTGTTTTGGTTATTTATATTATTGTGTTTGGCTGATCATTGAGGCTGAGGCTTGACAACAGTATAGCACACAACATTAACCGCAACAGATTTTCAACAAATGTGCACATAAGACATCTGAGATGCAGAGATCATACACAGTCCCTTTATATAATGCTGAATCTTTTCCTATAACAGACATCTACACATTGTTATTTGTGACCCTATTTGTGAAATTCAACCTAAAGTCATCAAAGTTTAATTTCAGTCATTGATTTCAATCTTTGACATGACCTTACTCCGTCAATATTAAAGATAGCTTCACAGAATATGCTTTGGATTATGTAGGATGATTAGAACAGTACATCACAAAACAAATTTTTTTTTAATTAAATAATCCTAGCTGAAGTAGGCTACTTGGGTGTCAGTCTGCTCACTTCCTGAAGGTTTTTACCCAAAGGTTTTCACAAACCTTCCAAAAAAGAAAACGATCATATCCTCTTTAATGTTTTTCGCATCGTCCTTCTCCAGCAGTAGAATGAGATGTTCTGCTGTTCAATATATGACAGAAGAATTGACGTGAGCAATGTTCTCTCTCTCTCTCTCTCTCTCTCTCTCTCTTTCTGCAGACAGATTGTGGGTAATTATGATTAGCGTCAGCTATCTGCGCCTCTACACGTGTATTATTCACTTTGAACACTTGCCATTTTGTTATCAGGATTCTGGCATTTTACATTTTATTTTGTCAGTGTTTTGGGAGTCGTTTTACTAAGCACTTTGACAGCATACATTTATATTGTCACTATAACCCATTTTAGCCATGACACTGATAATATTAGCGAAAGTGTGTCAAATTGGGCCGCAACAATCTGAAGCACTGCTACGGCGACTGATAAAAAATAAAAGTGCTAGTTTGTCAAAAGATTTCATTCCCTGCATGCCTCCGTCGGTTTTTGGTTTGAGATGGAATAAAATACACTCTGTCTCCGTTTAGTGAGTATACTCACTCAACTAGACCAAGGTCGAGGTCACTAAAAGTAGGCCATCACTGTTATTTAGAGCAGTACAGGGTGCCAAACCCCCTGATATGCGAACATAACGTGCTCCACCAGTTGTTTTCTGTTCTGGTAAAACACAAAGTAAAATGTGACCAAATGCATCCTGTTTGTAATATTCATTCACTGATATATGATAAAATGCAGTGTATAGCACCAAAATCTCATCCAAATTTGGGATTTCCTTACTTCTGTAGTCTGATTCTGCAGCAGTTTTCTGTTATCCGCATTTAGTGTTTACAGTAAAGCATCCTTTACCTTGAGCTGTGGAAGGCAAGCTCACTCCAATGGCACTAATATGACTTGTGCTTGTAGATAATTAAATGCATGTTTCATGAGAGCTGTTAATTATTTTTCTGTCCTTCTTCCCTCCAGAGAAAACATTCATATGTGTCATCCATGTGAAACCAACCAGTCTTGTCTAAAAAAACCCTTGTAACTCAATGTTAAGGTCAGAGGTACATATTGTACCTGGTTGAGAACAGACAGTTTAGACACCTCCCATGAGAAGTTTAAAGACGTGCATGATGAGGAATCTAGCTTTATAATTAACAAAGTGTTTTTTGATGTCTGCTGATGTTCATTTTAATCAGTTCCCTGGGGCGCAGTGTCGTGTGATGGTGTTGTCTTCTGATTAATGTAAAGAATAAACATGCACACACTTTGATGCGGGATTAAAGGTGGCTTTCCAGTATCTCCTTGTTTGCCTCAACCTGTCTTTCAATTGAGCACATACCCTGCTATGATCAAACATTTCAACTTTGTCAGGTTACCAGTGTCCATTCTGCCTTGCAAAAACTTTTTTGAAGTGTTTGTGGAAAATTGGAAACCTTTTTGAATTTTTGGCATCAGTCTAGTTCACTGCACCAAGGTTGCTTGAGGTTTACGGGTCACTGCACAGTAAGCAGACAGGAGTAAGAGGTTGGCTGAAGGCAAAGTGATGAAAATGGGAATTGATTTTCTTTCTCTAGGAAAATGTTAGTGGATGTAAATAGCTTGAAACACTTATGGCCAGACAAATTTGCTCTGAAGTATGCGGCAGGCAACAAAACAGGAACAGAAATGCCCTGGACAGACTATATGGTGATTATGCTAATGTAAAGTGGAGCTCGAGTTTTATGTGGGGAAAATTGAAACCGTTATTGCTGATTACTCATACTTTATTGTGACATAGGCCTAAGCACTAGCAAACTAGAAAAAAATAAATATAGCCAGATTGGGCACTGCTGTTACTATGAATGGGGGAAAGAGTTTTGGCTAGATGGGGTACAACTGCGGCCTAAATCTCACAAGATGTTGGGTCTAAGGTTAGGTTTGGGGGTAGGGTTAGGCCTGGGACATGCACTGGATAATTTTTACATTTTAAAACTATTTTAAATCCATGGGATACCTCAGACATAGGGACAAGCATGCATTGGATGATTCGACCAGACCACAGGTGATGACTGTAGTAACGATTTCACGGTTTCACAGAAACACAAAATCAAACGTGAGTTGAGAAAAACAAATGTTGCTTTAGTTCTTGCATGACACATTATAAAAGCACTTGTACTGTTACCATAGTTGTACGAGTCGATATTCTTTCTCAATACCCCTCTTTCATGCCATGTTTGTAGGTATTTTGTGTCAGCCATAAAAGGACGCAACATCTGGTTGAAGCTTGCTCGCTCTCATTGGCTATTGCAGCTGTCATTTAGGAGGCAGCCCAATCAAGAGTCATACATGTCAAATTTGTTTCTGGGATGATCCAATGTGATCGGGAGCAGCAAAATAATGGCAATGACATCACACACTGAAGGTTTTTTGGGACCTAAGATTGGCTGCGGTAAAACACTAATCAGGGCACACCCCCTTTCGATCACCGGGGTTGTTACTGTGCGTTCACACCAGCCGCGGTAGAGGTGGGAAAAACATGCTATTTGCGCGTAGTTAGATGCTTGAAAAATTTTTACTCGCTTCATTTGCGTGTGTAATTCTAGTCATTCAAGACACGGAAATTCGTGTCATGGGAGGGAATTCTGCAACTCAGCTCGCTTCCTGTAATCACATCACTACTAGAGCAAGCTCCTGATTGGTTAATGCAGTGCAAATATCCGCCAAAGTTCAGATTTTTCAACTCGGGCGTTTCCCGCGGCAACTCTCAATTCGCCCCCGCCATTCGCAGGATGCCTATTCGCGTCTTTGCATTGACTTAACATGTAAATATATCAAGCTTACCACCTCTTCCGCATCTGGTGTGAATGCCACATTAATCAGACTTAAAATCTTCATGTGTGTGGCCAGCCATAGGATGAAAACAGCGGTTCTGGGTAGATGGGATAAAGCTACGGCCTGAATCCCATGAAATCTTGGGTTTAGGGTTAGGTGTGGGGGTAGGATTAGGATAAAAACAGCGCTCATCCGGAAAGATTTCACAAGACTTTGGCAACTTAAATGTTGCTTGACTGAAAAAACTACCCAGAGGCATTCTAAACATGGCTGCTGAGTGAAGCGCCTTCCCTAAAGAGACTAATATAAGTGACTATAAACTTGCCCAAAGTTACTCAATAACATCTCTTACACACATTATACCTGCAATCATGCGTAGCCGGAGTTTTGAAGAAACATCACAAATCTTAGCTTCCCTCTGGTAACTCCTATTTTTCATAGCCCTACGTGTTTTTGAATATGTCGAACATGTTAAAAATTTAGTTTTATACATCAGATTACTAAAATGTGTTTTACACTGATTGACGTTTTATGTCATATAATTTTGTCTTTCTTTTTTTAGTACATTTCAAATATTTGTCAGACTTTTGGTTATAATGAATACAGAATGTCTTTATGTATCTGTCTATGATGGATAATTGAACTAAAAGACAATTTCATCACAGTGTAGATTAACATTAATAATTCATTAAATATGAAATCAAGTCCTTATTATAGACTGTTCCCGAAAGCCCCAGTTTGACAGATTTACCACCCACAGAAGGTGATGGAGAAATTTAGAGCTGGAGAAAGAGAGAGAGGGAGAGAGAGAAAGATGTGACTGAAGAAGAAATTGAGAACATATTAAGAAACTTGTCTTCACAATGAATCTAGCTGGTGTTCCTCTGAGGGCTCTTACTTGTGAAAGTTCCTCAGGGTGATATTGAAGTAGGCTACAAGACTATCTGAGATAAGCACTTAAAAAAATTCTCATGAAATTGAGTCAGAAAGAAACCACTACACAATGTTTCATGAGATGCACATTTAAAATGACTCAATACAAAATAATTACAACGTGTAAACATGATGGTGATTTGCACAAACTGCGTGATATTAATAGCTATTCCAAACTTTAACACTTAGAAAATGATGTACAAATCCATTTCATTTATCAATTTTATGGTCCCACACCTTATGACCATTGACAGACAGCTCCGATCACTCTGTAAACAACCTCCTTTATAGCCTGAGAAATGAAATCACCACATCTTTAAAATGCTGGGACTGCTCTCCTGTTGTTGTTTTCCTCAATCTGTGTGCTGCAAGAGAGGTTAAAAATCTATTATTTCTCTAGGGTTAGTTCACTAGAAATTATTTGTTAAGATGTTTGAAAAATTTATTTTCAGTGTCACAACCATAGACTGTAAAAAAAGATGGACGTTGTGTCCGTGATGCACTCATAGGTTTCTGAAGATCGTTTTTGAAGCTTAAAGTAGTTGGTGCCTGCCGTCGCCATATTGGCTGTGAGGCACCGCAAATCATTTGCGATATCCAAAAATGTGTAAAAGGGCGGGACATGGGCGAAGCTGAGGTGGCTGGTTGCTGAAACCACGCCCACCTAGCTTGATTCTAGTGACAACAGTTGCTGTTCAACCGTCACTCAAGTGGCCACGCCCAGCGGCCTGACCATGAATTGCAGTTTAAATCACTTCCGTATTGGATTCATCAGAGAGATCGGAAGGTTGCCCCTCGGTTACAACCTTACAGGGGCCATTTAGTTACACAGAAGTGCTTATAGTGTTTAAAAGCTGTTCACAGATTGGGTTTGGTTTACCTGGTCAAGAATAGAATAAAAGGTGAATGTAAGATATGAGCTGATTCTTTTATATGGGCTTTTCTCCTTGGCTTTTGCTGTTTCTTTTGTTATGCATTTTGTTCTTTACCCTTAATTGTCTATCTCTCAATATTCCCCCTACATACTGGCTGCAGATAATTGTACATGTATGTATTTTCCGCAGCGCCTGAAAATAGTCTCCTTGGTTACTTTCAAAAGCAGGGGACTATTTTCGGGCACTGCTTAAAGGGGGGGTTCAATGGTATTTAAAGCATTCTGACTTATTAACTGCAGTTGGTCGTGTTATAGAGTATTTCTGTGCCGAATGCACTTCGCCAGGGTTCGTACAAGTTTCGGAAAGTTTTTTTCGATTACAGGTCCAGCTGACGTTTCAGGGGTTTTCTATACGTACGCACTTCTTTATATGGGCACTTCCCCTGGAAAACCCCTCCCACCCGTCAATCAGCAGGAGACACTAGAACTTGCAAACATCTTATCACGCGACACAGCTTTGTTTAATTTCAAAACTCAACAATTTCACGAAAGAAAAGGTGTATTTTTGGATGTAAGGAGAAGAAAGCCAGCCTTTTGAAAACAATGGATATAGTTTATTATCCGGGGTAGCAGTGGAGTTTTGCGTGTGTGTTTGATGTGCTGGATTTTCCCAACCGGGTCATGAGTTGCATGCGGTAAGTAAGACTTCTGCCTTATGTTGGAAATAGGTGCGTGCATATTATATAAATGACACGAACATGTAGTGAATCATAAGTTATGTGTTGTATAGTGTTGCATGACTCACTCCTCCTGCGATAGTAACTCCTCCTTCAATTTTTTCGTACGTTATCGGAAAGATTCGGTAAAGCTAATCTGTCTTTTATAAATCTGATTAAACTAAAGACTCTTTGGATATATAAAGGATGTCATACTACTCTATAAGTACTCCAAATTAACATCAGAAATGCAGAAACAACGTGTGTTACGTGAGCTTTAATATCATTGCGCCTGGTGCAGCCATGGTGGCAGCAAAGTCCTTAATTATTATGCAAGAATGAGAGTAGAGTTCCTTGCCATATTTGCCTAGAAAATCACAACTTTTAATTTTCGGTCGGTCTTAGTGCACGATATAACTACAGAAGAGTCAAGTTTTAAATAGGAAAAACATTGAAAATCTTTGGTCATATTTGAGCACGATGCTAATGGTCTTATCACATTCAATAATTTATGCTAAGCTATGCTAAAAGTGGTACGGCCAGACCCGGAGATCAGCTGACACACTGTCAGAAAAAAAGTACAAAACTGTTCCCTTTTTGTCGCTGGGGTGGTACCCCAAGGTTCCATTTTGTACCTTTACAGGTATATAAACACAATAAATGTTGTACCTTTTGGGGTACATTACTGTTCCTTGAGGATCTATTTTGTACCCTTAAAGGTACAGTTTACTGTTTTGTATCCTTAAAATTTAACCTGTACAAAATTGTTCCTTAAGGTACACAATTGGTCCTTAAAGTATAATATTGTACCCCATAAGGTACAACATTTCAATGTGTTTTATACCCATAAAGGTACAAAAAGGTATCTTTTAGGGTACCACCCCAGCGACAGAAAAAGGAACAACTTTGCCTTTTTTTCTGACAGTGTACAGTATCTTCAAAAAAGTGGAGTGTCCCTTTAAGTCTTATTGCTATCCTTTAGCAATGCTGCCTGACTCTACATATATTGCTGTCGCAACTGTACTTATTTCCATTGTTGGCATTAATAAATTAAAGGTGGTAACTAACAAGAAAAACACTCGTATTGACCATATTATGTTTTACATTTATTTAGGCATTTCTACGGGATATGAAAATTACATTCTTACCTGATTGCATTTTAACGTCCAGAAATTCCTCACAGTCTTGAATGCCATTGTTTTGCATATTCAATTTATTAAAAATAGAAACCGTTTCAAAACAATGCTTCTTCAAAATGCTCCAAATTTACTATATTGTGGTTTTCCTGGCATTCATTCACTAATGTGGTGGTGTGATGCAAGCATTGCAGGGGTTTTATTGCATCTAAAGACATTCAGTGCAGTCTTATTTTTCTCTTACATGCTGTGCAAACTGAATTTTACCTATTAATTCAATACAGCTAGGCATAACAAATGCTTCTAAAAAATCTAAAAAACACCTTTCATATTCCGAAAACTTGAGGATTTTATTTTTTACTTGGCCACTGTTGAGATTCACATTGATTTGTGAACCCAGGAAATTGTTCTTTTAATGGTCCATTACTAAAAGTTCACTCAGATATGTTCAAAATCCAGTTATTATCTATCACAGCCTCCTGCCAGACTTCAAACGGCCTCATATTTTCTCTTAATGTGTTTCTCCCTCAAACAATACTGTGCTTGAAAGTATTCTCATGGGCCGAGTGTGGTACTTTGTGAGGGTTGTTACAAAATGCTCTGTGCTCTGTCTCTGATAGAGACGCGTAATGAAAAAGGAGCCAGAGAACGAGAATGTACCATAGAAAGCTTAAATATCAGGGGTATTGAAATGTGTTTATGTGAAAAAGGAAAACGTGTGTCAGAGCTTGGCAGAGCACACAATGAAAATCTGTGGCTGTTTGTAATAAACAGTTGCTTTATGGAAAAGCTGATTTTAGCATAAGGAAATGTCCATATGAATGCCAGGTTTTCCAGCTAGTCAAATGCCTTTTCAAGCAATAGTTTCAAATACAAAACTTTTTGCAGATGGTAACCACGCAGTTTGGCTACTCAGCTTTGTGATATTTCCTGTTTGTCCACTTAACGTTGCTCATAACATATAGTGAACTCATTTTCTCCATATTTGTGAAACATTTCAGAATTGCAAAGCTTTGAGTAGGCTATTATGAAAAAACTTCAATCTGTTACTCATCCACAGAATCTAGGATGTATAACCATGCTAGTGTTTTTTTTCCACACTAATGGTGCTTTTCCTTTGCATAGTACCCCACGGTTTGGGTTGGGTCAGCTTACTTTTGGGGGCTTTTCCACTGGGTGCAGTACGTAGTACCCAATACTTTTTTTAATACCACCTCGGTTGGGGTTCAAGCGACCTGAGCTGATACCAAACATGACGCGAAAGCACTGAAGATCACTGACTGGTCTGAGAGAATCGTCATTGCTATCATGTAAAAGATTAACTTTACCTTCATGCTAGCTTGTGCTGTCTCGAGTAAATCTGTTGTCATCTGTGCTTTGTAAGTTCCCAAACTCCCTTTTAGCAATGAAAAACATCCACAGGTTGAGAATCAAAAACACCATACCAGATTTTTCCAGACTTGCAGTTTGTGACATTTGAGGTGCGCACGCCCACATTTATGCTTAAAGGATTTGTCAATTTTCTTAAAAAAAATCCAGATAATTTACTCACCATCATGTTATCCAAATTGTTGATGTCTTTCTTTGTTAAGTCGAGAAGAAATTATGTTTTTTGAGGAAAACATTACAGGATTTTTCGCGCCTGACGTCATGCGCGTCTTTCCATTGTCCAATCGAATGAGGGGAGAGGCGGGCCTTACGTTGTGGTGAGGGACGTTTACAGTTGCTTTGAAGAACCGGACTACACTCGCTCACTCTCTCCTGCGTGTTTGTGCACATCTCACCCTCAAACAAAGTCAGAGCAAGCGCCCTCTTTTTAAAGTTTCTGCTAATAAGACAGTTAACAGCAAAAGAGCACTCACGCTTCAATATTTGATTGACAAGACAGCTGACTCTGTGGTTGCTTAGCAATATAAAAAGCCGTGTCGCACTGCTCTTTTTTTTGAAAAAGGAAGTGCGTCACGCTTTGCGTTTCGAAGCGTTTAAAGCGCGGTTGGTGTGATTAGCCCCTAAGAAACCGAAAAAAAAACATATGATGGAAAAATTTACTTACCTGCCACCAAAACACTCGAAAAACTCTCTGGAAAAAACATTATATATTTCCAAAAAATTGTGGGAGATTCTTTTGGCAGTGTGAAAAAAATAACTGCAGAGGGCAGTTAATTTCACAAAAATTCATTTTACTTAATCATAAATACCTTTTGATTGATCGTTGTATAGGGAACTCAGGTGCAAATGCCTCTAAATGCCAATCAGAAATGAGAAAATGATATTGACCGAATGCTGTTGGCACATATTATAGGTTCATCATATACTTTCTCTTTGAATTAAGGTACTAAGTGTTGATTTTAGTGGCATCTAGAGGTGAGATTGTGAATTGCAACCAATGGCTCAATCTATGGTAGCTACGATAGATGCCAAAGGGCAAACATGTTGTTGTCTGAGACAAGGTAGTGACAAAAACAGGCTCTGTAGAACAGTTTGTCTGTTGAGGGCTACTGTAGAAACGGTAGTTTGTGGTGCAAAATGGCCACTTCCAAGGACACCTGCGGTGTATGTAAATAAAAACAGCTCATTGGTTGATACAAACATAACACTTCATTATGCAAGATCTATACACTACTGATAATAGAGTTATGTATATTATATTGCATTTCTCTCAAGAGATCCTCCTAAAAGTTACACAGTGCACCTTCAAGAGTCAAAAATGCTTATTTACAAGAAAACATGTCAGATGCACTTAGAGGGTTTTGCATCTGAGCTTCTTATATATTAGAACTAGCAGCACACACGAGTCAAGTCTGTTTCAAACTATCAAACCTCCAAAATAAAGCTGTTTCGTATGATTTTCATTGCGACTGTAATCTATTTAATTAATATGGTTCTGTAAGTTTTATATGAAAAGTGTTCAAGTTACTTATTGCATACTGTGGGACCCTAGAAAATATGAGCACAAATTATGACATTGAGTTGGGCACATCCAAAAGAAAACATCATGCTATTCTTTCCTTGTTTGTTGTAAATATCGTTTCAAGAGACCTTATTACCTTAGAAACTGTCCTTCCTTAGGCTCGCTGCCATGAATCTTTTAATCATTGGATGTTTGGAGCTTGCAATCTGAAGTAAGGCAGACCTTGTATTGACCTTTGCTGAATTGATGTCTTTCTATTTCTTAACCCATACAGTACATGTCATATACCTGCCACTCAATTTTCTGCACTTTCTCTCAGACCTCAGACACAGTCATAACAAAATCCTCAGACCAAAGCAGACATCTTGGAAAATCTGTATTTTCACCCTTTTTTTATTGATCTTGCATTTACTATTATTGTAATCCCATACAATGTTTTTTCTTATACAACAGTTCTTTCTGGTTCTCGAATCTGATTGGCTAAGAGCTATGCGATATTGTGCTGATAACGGCACTGTAACCGCTTCACCTTCACTGTATCATTCCGCCACCTAGTGAATGGAGGTCCTAAGCAGGCTCATCTCTGAATGGAAAAACACAGACGCGCTGTTTTGAATCACTCTCCGTGTGTCTCATTAGTTTACTAGCTCATAAATCAGTCTGTGAATCCCCAATCGGAAGTTATTATTCCGTCAAAGATCAGCGCTCTTGGATGTTACGTTAAAGTTAATGGGAGAAATGTCTTGTCACATCGTGTGGACGATTAACACTTGGAAAGAGGAATATAAACACTCGTTTTTTTCTGGAGCTATATCTTTTATCAGAACGCGAAAACACCGTGGAACTGCAGGTAAGCACTGCAGCTTTTAAATGTGGACATTGATCATTTACTTTATCGTGACGTGACTATTAAAACATGTTATGAGATATCGCCACTGGTATATTTATAAGCAGCATGCAAAAACATCTCTCTGACACTTATAAAAAACCGTTTTGTATAGTACTGACAAGAACAAAGTTTAATAATAATAATCGAGTGCTCGTATCGTGTTAAGAATAAATGAGAAAGCAATAGTAACGTTATACAAGTATAGTTTTATTAACTTTTACCTCGCGCCAAAACAATAACAACACAAAAGACACTAAATATGAATAAAAAAACAAGTAATCGTTTGATCATGACACCACATACTGCTGATTTGATCTCATTTTGACGATCATAAACAAACAAGGCCAACATGAGAGCCAGGGAATCCCTGTCAGAGATGTAGCCCAGAGAGGGCGGTGGTCAGCGGGGCGAGTGAACACTGATGTCCACTCATGCTTTGGTTCTCATTCGTACCGAATCTCACTAAGCAAACGTTCAAACAGGCTCTATCTTTACTAATCGACTGCAGATTTAAATATAATACATATACATTCTCGACTGAACTAATCTTAAAACTACACTTTGTGACCAAGAAACGGTAATATAAAGTAACGGCTTTTCCGTCCATTGAGTTGTTATGAGCTTCAAAGCAGCCGAAAGTTTTACCTGTCATTCTGGCCGCCCTCAAATCCGTGGCGGAAGAAGTAGTTCTCAAACAAAGAGGCTTTTAAAATAACTCCGTTGTTGTTTTCTAGTTTTCGTTTTTCAAACGTGTGCCGTCGAACTGTTGTATAAAAGCAACATCGCTCTCGGAGTCGTGTGATATAGAGCTATATCACACTCCTACTCGAGCGATATTGCTTAATTATACCATGGGACAGTTGAATGCTTTATTCTGATTGGTTGAGAAATGTTCCACAGGTATGCATTATTTTTCAATAAACACACACCTGACCTGTCAAATGTCTTAAAATCCCCCTGTCCGTGGCAACTTCCTTTGAATTATTAAAAAATAATGCACATTCGCAGTGTAACAGTTTCGCGTCGTGCCGCATTACCACCTTGGGTTTGCATTATTTTAAAATAATTCAACGCCCTCTCGTAAATTATTCATTACATATTGACTCTTCAATATTCTGTCTGATGCCGCAACTTTCTTTAACATTCAAACTTATGCTCCAAACTTACTTCCACATCTCATATCCTTCACCTTTCAACACCCCTGAAACCTACAAGGCAAGAAACATCTTGATCTTATCTTCATAAGCTCTCAGCTAGTATCTGCAACCCCCCACATGCATCTAACCACATCTCATTCCCACTTTCACTGTCATTGATTACACAATCCGGTAGGAACATCAGACCATCTCATATTTCTCCTTCACTTCTTTAGTGCTCACCTCACTCCCCTCTGTCGGCTCTTTCTCAAACATGTCTGCAGGTACTAAGACAAAAACATACACTAGTTTTCAATGAACTTTGTGAACTCGTCTTTCCCCTAAATCAAACCCCATCCTCTCTTATTCAGGAGATATCTTATCCTTCTTTCTACCATCAGAGCATCTGCGTCTAGTGGAGATGTCCCATTAGGCTCTAAGCTGTGTGTCAATCACAGACTTTTTTGATAAAAATATCTGTTGTAAGCAGTTTTCTTGGTAACTTTCTACAAGCAAATGTTAGCTGAAAAAGAAAACTCACTATCGTTTCCTGCACCCTCACCACTTGGGTACCGGCACAACCATCTGCTTCATAGAGCGTGAGCTGGGCACTTATAGATGGTTTCAGCCATAACAACATAAATAAACGGCTTTCGTAGAACAAACGTAACCTCCAGTAAACTCCGCAAATGATCAATAACAACAAGTCCTTTTTAGAGTAGTTTATTTCTGATAACAAGTAAAATAAACAACAAGTTCATATTTCATAGCTAAAGCGTATAAAACAACACTAAGCTAACGTTACTGTGTAAAATGTGTACTATATAATGTAAACAATCGGCTTAACTACTTTAACTACAGATCGGCTGCCAAACCTCCTTTCACATAGCAGTGATCCACAACTTATGTTGACTGCACTACTGTACTTAAGTATTTTTACTTTCTACATAATAGTGAATATTTAAATATTCATATTTTATTAGTGTTTTTCTTTGGAAAACATACATTCCAAAGCATATTATCATAATTTGTACCCCACAACATTTCATAATTACAAGTTTTTGGTTTATATTTAATATTTAAGTACATTAAACATCTAGTATTTTTTTACTTTTACTTAAGTAAAAAGTACTTTTGACAAACACTCTGATACAGCACAGATGCTTGGAAATTTTACTTAAGTAGTGTCAGCCCACACTGTGTCAGCCCACGGTATGTAAATTTAAATACAAAGATATTTACAAATTGCATTGCCATATTGCATATAACATTACCAATATTCTGCCATACAAATCAAGCTTCCTACTTTTACTAGAAATTTCCTGTGCACATCAAAAATTGGAAAGTTACAATTTCAGTGTTCAGTAAACCTAAAGAAATTGAACATATGTAGAGTAAATTGTTGTTCAGATTTGGAGTTAATTGACAGAGTTAATCATTCCAGTTTTAACCCAACTCCTTAATGGCTGGTTCACACGGCAGGATAATTAGGCCGATTTTAGCCCCGATTATAATAATAATAATTCCTTACATTTATATAGCACTTTTCTCAGTATTCAAAGCGCTTTACATATGAACGGGGGAATCTCCTCAACCACCACCAATGTGCAGCATCCACCTGGATGATGCGACGGCAGCCATATTGCACCAGAACGCCCACCACACACCAGCTTATTAGTGGAGAGGAGACAGAGTGATATAGCCAATTAGTATGAGGGATGATTAGTAAGCCAATGGGCAGGTTTGGCCAGGATGCCGGGGCACACCCCTACTCTTTTCAAAGGACATCCTGGGATTTTTAATGACCACAGAGAGTCAGGACCTCAGTTTAATGTCTCATCCAAAGGACGGTGCTTTTTTGACAGTATAGTGTCCCCATCTCTATACTGGGGTGTTAGGACCCACACAGACCACAGGGTGAGCACCCCCTGCTGGTCTCACTAACGCCACTACCAGCAGCAACCTTATTTTTCCCAAGTGGTCTCCCATCCAAGTACAGACCAGGCTCAGCCCTGCTTAGCATCAGTGGGCAAGCTGTCTTGGGCTACAGGGTGATATGGCTGCTGGCACAGATTCACCCCTTCCGACAATCTTAAGGATGCTCCGATAATCCTAAAATAAACTGATCAGATATTCTTGCAATGTGTGATTTGTTTAGACTGCTCTCGTCTATTCGGAAGCACCTCGGGACCGCTCCGATCTCAAATCGGGGATATCCAACATGTTGGATTTTTTTGGCCCGATTTCTTCTCGTGTGTGTGAGCATGCAGCCTGTGACGTGTAGCCAATCAGAAAGCAAGGTGACGAGGAAGCGAGGATGTAACGGTGTCATGTAAAGAAAATCACGGGTCACAACAACTCACCTCCATATCATGATGTAGCAAGTATAGTCCATGCTCGCGTTGTCTTGTCTCCACTTCTTTGACCATCGCCTTTTCTTTTGAGAACGTTTTTTGTCGGTTAAAAACAAACTGCAAACTATCGCCACTGCATCCTCTTCGTCCGCCATGATTGTTTACTCTGAAATCACGTTTGATCTCCAGAGATTTTGCTAGATTTCCCGTCTGACCTGGGACTGCTCGGGAATCAAATCGCTTTGTGTGTGATGTGTTGATTTTGCCATGTGGTGGCGCACCACTAACTGTACGACCAAAACTGTTAGACCCGCAATGTTTTATCGCCGTGTGTGGGGTCTCTCAGGGTTGGAAAATCGGCCGACGATTTTAAATTCGTCCCGTCTGAACCAGAGATGTAATTACACTTCGTACACACATTTCAGTCTTCTGTTTCCATGTGTCCTGCAGATTGAATGCTAAGTAAAACTGTTAAAAATGTTAATGCTCCTGTAATGCAGTCTGTAACTTTATCCTCTCTATCACCATCTCTGTTTGAAACCTAAAAAAGTTGGATATTTAAAGTTACAATCATTGCGATTAGTGTTTGCATTTCATTAGCTTGTTTGCATTATAAAGGACACACGCAAAAACAGCACATCTTTGCTTTGGTATAATAAATTATCTATATGGTGTTTTGAGCAAAACTCAAAGACTTATATTACACCTTAAAAAAGATTCATAATATGACCCCTTCAACACTTGTGTGAGCCAAAGAAACTCTGGCCTAGTTTTAAAAATGTAACCCTGAAATCTTGAAAGTGTTCATTTAACTCTGATAAGTGTGGAGCTATATAAACTGTGAAAGTTAAGGGATAGTTCACCCAAAAATGAAAACTCTGTCATCATTTACTTACTCTCATGTTCTTACAAACCTGTATACATTTCGTTGTTTTGATGAACATGAAGGAAGATATTTCGAGAAATGTTTGTAACCAAACCATTCATGGACCCCATTTACTTTCATAGTGTTCTGTTTTCCTACTATGGAAGTAAATGGGGTCAACGAACAGTTTGGTTACAAACATTTTCAACATGTTCATCAGAACAAATACATTTATACAGGTTTGTAACAACATGAGAGTGAGTAAATTATGACAGAATTTTCGTTTTGGGGTGAACTATCCCTTTAATTTAACACTGGATTTTTGCTGTGTGCTTCCATACAGGGGCGTTTCTAGACTTTAAGGACAACCTGGGCTGGACCTGATGTAAATTTAAAGATTAGCCAAGGATTTTTTATATATATACATTACATAAGTAAGGGATAATGTAGAGGCAGCCGGTAGTTATCGGGAAATAAGCCCCGACAGTGTGATCAGGACCCGACGCGAAGCGGAGGGTCTTGTATCACACTGAAGGGGCTTATTTCCCGATAACTACCGACTGCCTCTACATTATCCCGCTTATTACACGGCTACTTGCCACATAAGAAAAAAAACTGGACATGAATATGAATTTGAAACTTTTATTGGCATATTTGTTTTAAATTAACATTTTTATCCTTCCGCGAAACTTTGCACAGATGCATAAAATGATCGTAATACCTTATTAAGATCCTCTGCTTCATACTTGTCTGTCTCCATTTTTTTCTCTTTTAGCCAGTCTTTGAGAAGTTTTAATGCCCATTCTGTATTTTTTTTTGTGTGTTGGCTTCGTAGCTGTCATGCTCTATTTTGTCAAGTTCAGTCTCAGTAAGCTCTCTGTGTCTTGTCGTTGTTCGTTCTTCTATCCACTGTTTAAATGTTTTGTTTTTTCCGTACATGTTAAAATTAATGTCAAAATGTTGTGGTTGTCCAGTGTTTGTCACAAGATGGTGCCAAACAGTAATCTTTATTGGCGCGGAGCGATTTTAATCGTACAAGTAGTACCGGCTATGCGTTATTACTTTGGAGCGGTTATTATTTGAAAAGAACGAACCTGAAATGTCTCAACTGACCAATCAGAATCAAGCATTCCAGAGAGCCGTGTAATAAAAGGTGTTATTATAGTAGACAACAGACTACATTAGACTGGAATTAGACAACAGACTTTATTAGACATTATATTTCATAATTTTATGAATAAAAACTGTTTGGGGTACAGCTCTGACATTAAACAGAACAGATCACAGACAGGTGTATGGACATGATTTTTTTTAAATCCATGACATCAACTCGGATGCCCGTTATGGATAGAACGCACATATAAAAACACAAAATAAAAAAAGTTAAATAACAATTTTGGCTACCCTGGCTTAGCTCAATTTACCCCGGCCTGAAGCCCCAGTAAAATGGGCGGGCGACGCCACTGGTGAAATATCTTTGTCTTTGAATTAATGACAAATAAATGTTAAAACTACAAACTGTACTAGAATGACAAGGCAAACATTTGCTCTAGTCGCAAAGTGCAACATTTTGCAATGAGTGCGGAAATCCTCTGGTTAGGATGATTTGTCATTTGTGTATAATTACACAAGGGCTGTCAGGACTATACACTATACAGCTGCCTGCAATTACTGTTACACATCAACCACTGCATTTGCTTGTGCAAAAACCACAGTCAGCACTGTGAACAAAGTCTGCTGTAGATGACACGGGTTTCAATGATCCCGGTAATGATTTTACATTGAAGCATACAGTATACGTTGGTATTGTACTGAATGTCTTGTATTGGATAAGAGTTGTATATATTGGGCTAAGGCTTTGTTTTGATGGTTGGCAACTTGTTCAGTGTGTAGATGTCCAGTGTGAAGATAACAAAGAATTAAAAGCAAGCTAATCATTTCTCACAATATTCTGACATAAAGCATTATGCATCAAAAGCACATATTCCTGTGTGATTTGTTCCTTTTTAAACAGTGGCTTAAAGATTTTGTATTTAATCATTAAGCAACATTTGATAAAATCAGGACTTCTTGATTCACATAATGATTTTGAACAATTTCCTCTGCATTTTACTCAAGTGAGGCACTTGATAAACGAATAATAGCCACTGATTGGAGAACCGTAGAGGTGTGTGATAGCTAATAATGGGCAAACCCGATCATTAACGCTTTAGTAAAGAAAAGAATGCTTGTATTATGTCCCTTTGTATTTCATAAAGACCCAAGTGTTAAGCATTTTTATATAGCTTTATTTTATTTTTTTACGTAATGAGACAGGAAATATAAACCTAAATCTATGATGTGTAAGACACATGCTAGAAGGTCTCTTTATTCATACTGTATTGTTAAGTTGAGTAGCTCAAATAAAATACAGTAAATTTTTTCCCAAATGTGCAATCCCATAAAGCCAATTAGGCATCAAGGCGCAAATGTATATAATGAATCAATTCAATTATCAAGCAGCAAACATTTGGGCATCCACTGGGGAACAATTGGCGTGTCTGGTCAGATAATAATTATCTAATTAAAAAGTTATGCCCATTTTTTCATGTATGTTCAGCTTCAACCAAGAACAGAATGGCTGGAGTTTCTTATTAGGCACTACATTTATTTTCACTACCAAAAATGTCACAGTTTGAAACATTGACTAAAGTTTTTGTAGAAGAGAGTCGCACATTGTGACACAAGGCACATGTTTCAACTGCTCTATATATTATGATTGTGTGTATATTAGAGTTTTTATAGGTTTTACATGTTGTTTTAACCATGTCATTCCTCTAAATGTTTTATATCTGTGTATATATCTTTACGCCAATGCTGTTAGTCCAACCCATCTGTTGGAGTCTGTTGGGTCAGTGTGAAACCCCTGTTGGTAATTGTTGGATCAAAGTAAATAAGACTTTAAAATGTTGGGGTCAGCTCCGCTGCTGGATGCAGTGCCCTCTGTCATGTCTAGGGATGGGAATTGATAAGAATGTAACGATTCTGGTTAGGGATGGGCATGAGTCCTCGATTGCTCGAGTACTCGAACGTGGCATCGATGATCGATCACGAAAACGATGATCATGTGGGTTATTTATTTATTTATTGTGGATATGGCGGCATTTGGATGTCTGGTTAGCATTACAAGCGCATGTGGTAGTAAAGACTGGGTCTGGAGATGCGTGTTTGACGTCGTGTCAAGCTACGCAGACCGACGTATGACATCAGTAACATTACCATGCGTGATTCAAAAACAAACAGATAATTCCGCGCGACCGCACCGCAGAAACCCGCCGATCCGCGCAATGCGCGCTAGCCCGCCGATCCCGTGAAGCCGGCCACACCTCACATCACTGAGGTACTATGGTTTAAAAGGATGCCGTGATCTTCGGAAATACAGTCAGTCAGGTGCAAAATGAACAGCGCCGTCAAAAGTTCAATGGATTATCATCTCATATTTAAATATCAAATGTCAAGAGATACCAGAGAGCCATACGAGCATTACCATTACATCTTGACTGAGGTAAGAGGACGACACGACACAGCTAAACGCTAAAATGATAGCAAAACACTTAAAGCTGCTTAATGTTATGAAGCTTGAACTTTGACTGGACGTGTTTAAAAGTGCGCTGTTTTTGATGCACATCCACAAAGGGAGTTAATCTTTCTTTTTTTTAGATAACTTAGTTGAAACCTTAATTGATGTCTTGCATTTTATGCAGATAGATGCACGTTGTACATTTATGTTGTATAAAGCCTTAATATTATGCAGAGTGCGTCATATAGAAAACGCTTTGGTTTGTGTTTATTAACCATTTAGTTTCACTTCATCACGCAGCTTTTCCTGTTAGAGGTTTCTGTTAAAAACATTTGATTAATTAGGAATCTGGTATGTGTTCATTGTTCTGTCATAGTTTCTTCAAAATTAAGTTTTATTTGAGTGTTAATTAACACAGTCTCACCCCATGTCGTCAATATTTGACGACACTTGACCATTCGTCATATGTTGACGCGAAGGGTATACCTTTCGCGTCATTTTTTGACGAACTGGGGACTTCAATACTATTACGTCCGTTGCATTCTCTTTTCTATTTTCTTACCATTTCCGCGTCGGTTTAGGGTTAGATTTACATAATGACATCCCTACCCAAACCTAACTCTAACCCCAACGCCAGGTGACAACTGTTTCATTTCGCATACCTAACTCTCTAACCCCAACGCCAGGTGACAACTGTTTAATTTCGCGTAGACTGTTTAATTTCGCGTAATCTAACCCTAAACCGACACGAAAATGGTAAGAAAATAGGAAAGAAAATGCAACGGACGTAATAGTATTGAAGTCCCCAGTTCGTCAAAAAATGACGCGAAAGGTATACCCTTCGCGTCAACATATGACGAATGGTCAAGTGTCGTCAAATATTGACGACATGGGGTGAGACTGGGTTGTAATTTGAGTGTTTTAATCAAAATATTTCATTTTTACCATGACGTTTTTACCTTTGATTGCCCTGCCCCCAGTTAATCGAGTACTCGTTCTTCAGACCTATGGATTAATCAAAATTAAAAAATGACATAAATGCACATCCCTAATTCCGGTTACATTATCGATGTTGCTTATCGATCCGATTCCTTATCGATTCTCATTGGGTGAGGGAATAAGCACAAATTTGTATGTTTGTATTAACTCGCTTTAATATATGTTCAGAAGACACAGAACAGAGTATACACAAATTATGTGTAGCAACCTCAGAACAAACTTAAAAGCAGGTTAGCTACTTCTTAAAGTAAAGTCCAGGGACCTATAGCCTAGGGCAGTGTTTCTCAACCAGTAAATATGTGATAGGACTAAGAATTAATAAAACAGAACTAGACTGACATAAAACATGCAACTTTTGGTCATGCATGCATTTGTTATTTTCTTTTGAAAAGACACGATGCTGGACAAAATACAACAAATACAGCAAATGAACCTACCGAAATACAGAGGCATCTTCTTTGGCAAACGGTTGGAAACCCTTTAACACAAACTTGGGCAGAGGTGGACACTACTTGAGTATTTTAGTTTTTTAGTTTCATTTTCATACGGTTTCAACACGACAGGACTGGACAAGAAACTAGCAAAGATAGTAGCTGGCGAGAACATACCCAGCTACTAGCTTTGCTAGTTTCTTGTCCAGTCCTGTCGTGTTTAACTCATAGTTCTAGTCAGTTTTCTGCTTATTTACCCCCTTTTGTCTGTGCTCTCTGCTGCACAGGAATTATATTCAGAGTCCTGTATCTGACACCGCTGCCTGCTTGAAAGACTGCCATCTCCATCTGCCTGCTTTACAGACTGCCTATTTCCATATGCAGTGGCGGAGACTCTCCGCGGCTTTGCTGCTGGTCAGCAGGGCGGTCCTTCGCCTCGGGAGCTGTCCAGCTTCTTCCTTCAGCACCACTAATGTTCTCTCTCTCTCTGCCCGCCGCAGGATCTCCCCTCCTCGTCTGCCTAGGGTGCCTGTTTGCCGGGCTTGCTGTGGATCTCCTCGCTGTGTCACTTGTCCCATTATTATATTGTACTATACTCTCTCCCACCGTCCTGCTGCCAGCCCTCCACCGTACGACGCGATCCCTCCTCTTGTCGGGCATTCCTGTCTCAGTGCTCGCTGGTGTTTGCTCTCCAGCCTCGCCGTTACGCAACTGAGCGCACCCGAGTCGCCTACGTTATCACCCTGCTGGTGGGGAGAGCGCGCCAGTGGGGCACCGCTGTTTGGGACGCCCAGGATCCGTGCTGCCAGTCTTTTGAGGAGTTCAGGGAGGAGATGGTGAAGCTCTTCGACCGCTCTGTCCGTGGGGATGCCGCCGCGGCCCGGCTGGCCTGCCTCGCCCAGGGACCGAGCTTGGTGACAGTCTATTCCATCCAGTTTAAGACCTTGGCAGCGGCCTGCAGCTGGAACGAGGCTGCACTCCGGGCGCAGTTCCTTGAGGGCCTCAGCGACAACATTCAGGATGAAATAACGACCCACGACCTGCCCCACTCTTTTGACAGCGTTATCGAGCTTGCGCTGAGGGTTGAAGCCCGGATGCTGTTCCAGGACCGCGATAAAAAACATTGATAAAATACAAATACTTAAAAATGTACTTTTAAGTAGAAATACTTAAGTAGTGTCCGCCTACTGCTCGGTGAAATTTGTTTATCCTCCCCTCGTCATTTTTATTCCTCCCTGCCTCTGTAAACGTAGTAGCTAGAGGTGCACGAGAGATACTTTCTGCAGCCTCTGAGCCAATGTGAGAGCCAGCCAGACTCTGGCCGTCATCAATTTGATGTACAATGACAACGGAGATTATCCATATAGTAAAAGTTTACATAATGAAATGGTGCTCACATTAACACATTACCTTCGGCATTAATAACAGATGGTGTTCCATTAGCTCCGCTGGTGCTTGACTCTCTGGTGTTGTTGTGTAATAGTGTATAAAACACGTGACAGTTCTGCAACCTCCTGCAACGCGACTTTATTGTTGTATTTTCGCGTGAAATATAAGTTATTGATTCAACTGTTTCAGTGTTTCACGAAGCCTCGCTCTGCCCACCACTAAATATAACCAAACTTTGGATCGTTCTGCCTCCATGCAATGTTTGCTGCGTTCTAAACCAAAACAACACGGCAAGTGTGTGACGTCATGACACATTTGCAACGAGCGGAACCGATAAGCGGAATCGTTATGGTTCTTAAGAAGAACCGGTTCTCGATTCCCATCCCTAGTCATGTCTGCTCTGTCCAGTCTGTCCCTGTCTCGTCTCCGCTGCAGCGCCCCCTGTCTCACCGGCTACATGAGCTGCTTCCTCCCCTGAACCATCATTGTCCTGTTCATCTGTCACTGTCTTTATGTCCTCTCTGAACTCTCTTCCCTACCCAGTCAGCTCTGGTCTTCCTCTTCCGGTTCCATTTCCGACCCCTCCTCCGACTCCTCGCCCCTAGCCCTCAGCTACACCCCCTGGACCTAAGACTCCTTTCCT
Source organism: Misgurnus mizolepis (assembly GCA_025389145.1). NCBI lineage: Eukaryota > Metazoa > Chordata > Actinopteri > Cypriniformes > Cobitidae > Misgurnus > Misgurnus mizolepis. The sequence continues at coordinate 32,128,863 of JAIFKI010000009.1, read as the reverse complement.
GCCCAGTCCCACCCTGCCTGGACCACCCCCTATGAACTCTGTTCCCCCTCCCTTATTTGTTGTTTTGATTGTCTCATCCCAACCCTTCTGTTATTATTGCTTGTCTGCCTTTGTTAGTGTTTGTAATGTTTTCCTGGTTTCTGTCCAGTGTTCAGGCTGTCTTGTCTTGTGTCTCCCCTTGAGGGCCGCCAGGTGGCGTCCCTTGAGGGGGGTACTGTCAGGATCCTGTCAGAGTCTTGTTAAGTATTGATATCTAGTTCAGTATGGCAGGGTTCTGATAGTACAATGTTTTGTGTGGGAAAGCTTGATTTCAGTATTGTTTATATTAGTGTCTTGTCACTTTTACAACGCTCCCTTGTCATCCTCTTGTCTTTATTGTTTAATCATTGTCACCTGTTCCCCACATTATTTTGTCCCTATCAAATGCCCTTGTGTTTGCTGTCCTGTGCTCGTTTGTCTTGTAAATGTACCACGTCTTTGGAAAAACCTTGTCTTGGGTTTTATTGTAAAAACTCAGTCTAGTCTAGTCTAGTCTAGTCTAGTTAATTGTATCGTTGTTAAGTTTATGTCAAGTTTATTGTAAAGTCTTTTGTGAAGTTAGTCTAATCTGTTTTGTTTATATGATGTGGTTTTGCCCCCTTGTGGGTCTTTGTTTTCTTGTGTGTTTAATAAGTAACTCTGTTTGGTGTGTATCTATTCCTGCGCCTGGGTTCTGTTCATTTGAATTCCTGACAATTCGAGTGTTTATAAACCGTTGGAGACTTTTGGACTTTAAACACACCTGGATTCTTATGGATTCCATGCTTTTAACTGCCTGAGTTTTAGTGTGTTTTAGTTTTACTTGTTTGTTTCATTGATTTAATCTCGCGCAGTGAAAATCGAACCCAGGGGTGCCCAAAATTGGTCCTGGAGGGTGGGTGTCCTGAGTTTATCTCCAACCCTAATCAGACACACCTGAAGCAGCTAATTAAGGTGTTACTAGGCATACTGTAAACTACCAGGCAGGTGTGCTGAGGCAAGTTGGAGCTAAACTCTCCAGGACACCGTCCTCCAGGACCGAGTTTGGAGACCTGTGATCCATTTTAACTTTTGTAAAAGTGCACCTATTTCATTGCTAATGTGTATTTGGTACTGTATAATACAATGTGTTTGTGTGATTTATGGTAAAAAAACACATTTTCCACATACCGTAAATTTTTGTAGCTCCAATTATACTGCTTTCCTCAAATGCTCTGATTTTTTAAAAAAGCACATAGATCTATAAAGTGCTGTGTCCCTGATTGTCCAGCTAATCTGTATGTTGAGATTGGCCTGGAAATGTGATGCTCCTTACCAGTGGCGGCTGGTGCTAAAAAATATGGGGGGGCGCATACAAACTTGAAATTAAACTTTACTGTGGTAATGCAGGTCTGTAAATAGCTGTTTATCAGGTGATAAATAGCATTACTGCTAAGCAAAATGCTGAAAATGTTACTGTTGAAGTCAACACAATCATGAAATAAATTTACTATGAACGTGTAAATATGAGTATAATGTGGGTTTATTATCAGTAATGAACTAATCATGGTAATCATTCATTCATTTAATGAATAATTTTTTTCTCGCAGTGACAGACAGCTGAGGCGATAAAACACACGAACGTTGTGCTGAACAGGCAAATATGAACAAATCAAATCACAAAATAATTTTGCGATTAAATTAGCAACAGGCGTTTAAAAATCTGAATTAAATTAAACACTGTGTGTGTATCTGAAACCATCTTGTGTAATAAACGCATGAACGCAGATAAATGCAGACTCTAGTCATTAGATTTTGAGTTTTTACCTCAGATAGACGTTTTACTTTTGTTGTGGAGATTGATTGCATGCTCTATAAGCTTTGGTTAACGCGATCTGACACACACACGCACAGACAAACACACATACATACACACACACACACACACACACACACACACACACACACACAGTAAAGTTGCCTAATAACAGATCAGTACGTTGCAACAAAGTTGACCAGGCCATGGAAAATACTGGATAAACTGAGCATCATGTCCACACAAAGGCAGCTCTTACAAACAGCAAACAGGGAAATTAAAAAGGCATTTGACTTATATAGCATTCAGCTAACGTTATCAATCACATGAGGTCAAATACATAAAAAAAACTATTCTGATTTGCTTACATCATAAGTGGGAGGGTTTGGGGCGCACAGTCCTGCGCCCCAGGGCAGATCCCAAACCAGCCAATTAGAGCTCAGCCTCAGGTCACATGTTTTTACCATTTTTACTAACCCACATAGACACTCATTAGGGGTGCGCCCCAGACACACAAACATGACAAACACACAACAAACTCAGTTTTTATTTTATTTTTTTTATAAATTATAACATGACTAATAGTGATATAGCACCACTAAACGATTTTATTTGTATTAATTTGCATTATATATTTAACTTTTTTGTAACATGTTGAAGTAGCTTTCTTCTCTGGCCAACTTTGGGGGGCGGCGCCCCAGCGCCCCCTAGTGACCAGCCGCCACTGCTCCTTACCATGTTTGAAATATTCGCTCACAATTAAATGCTAACAGGAGTTAACTTACAGGTGTGAGTCAAAGCGAAAGGAATTATGATAATGTCGGTCTTGTCCATGTCAACAGGCCGAGGAAGTAAACTGTTGTCAACAATCTGTGTGTTTGTTGTTGTCCAAGAAAAGAGAACTCGTGTCATAGTTTACTTTGGGGTATGTACCTTTTGGATATTGGTAACATGTACTAATACACAAGGAAATGTAAAATCGTGAATCTGCCTTAGTTGCTCTTTAAACTTTTTGTTAAAATTTTGTTCAACCAACAAGGCTGATCGTTACAACATTAACTTAAAATATGTTTGTTTAGACAATGACATGTTATTTAGACAATGAATGTTATTTAGACAAACACATGCATCCTGTACCGACTTTCCTCCGACCCATCCTACTGTTTACGTCTTTGGCCCATTCCCACAAATATGACCCACAGAATAATTTACTAAATAAGCACCTCTATCTATGAAACCGCTTAGGTTACTCACGTAACCCCGGTTCCCTGAAATAACGGGAACGAAGCATTGCGTCAGTTTGCTGACGCTATGGGGGAAACTCCTGTTTACTCCGTGATTGAAGCCTATTGGTTAACGTCTGTAGAAAATACAGACCAATGACGTTTGAGCCCGCGCGGGGGCGTGGCACACGTCCCTATATAAGCCGGTGAAATACGTCAAGAGCTCATTATTATTCGACTGAAGCGCGCAGCCGAATAACACTCGCTGCGTAGACGTTTGTAGCACGGCCAGCGACGCAATGCTTCGTTCCCGTTATTTCAGGGAACCGGGGTTACGTGAGTAACCTAAGCGTTCCCTTTCAATACGGTTCACTTCGCATTGCGTCAGTTTGCTGACGCTATGGGGGAACGTAATCCCATCCCGCCGTGCATACACAACGGACTGAGGTGCCCTTACCGGAGAGACACTGCATGTGGCCCTAACCCAGCATATACATAGCTCTAGCGAGCGCAAGTGTAAGCACCATATATGAGACAGTAATACGCATACAGTGAAGTTTCTAAACGCACCATGATGCATATACAATAGAGCACGAGACGGCGGGTTCCCTGAGCGCGCCGCGAGCTGTGCGTGAATTATTAATAGGTAGCCATGACGGTGAGCTAGCAACGCACCGTGAAGGCATACAGAAACGCAGTCGCGTGAATCATTAAGCCGATAAGACCTGTGCTTGTAAGGCAGGGACATCCAGGCTATAAAATCTGACAAACGTAGACGGCGAGGACCAGCCGGCCGCGTTACAAATGTCAACGATAGAAATCCCCGTAGACCAAGCCCAAGATGAAGCCATACCCCTCGTGGAGTGAGCTTTTAAACCAACTGGACAATGTTCATTCAGGGAGGCGTAAGCCAAAGCAATGGCTTCGACGATCCATTTAGATAGCCTCTGTTTAGTGAGCGGCATACCTAAGGAATGTTGCGTGAAGCTTACGAACAGCTGATCTGACTTGCGGTATGAGGCAGAACGGTCCGTGTATATTCTTAACGCTCTGACGGGGCAGAGCGTGTTCGGGGTTTGTTCGCCGTCCGCCGTCGGAAGGGCGAGAAGTGAAACCACCTGAACTCTAAATGGCGTGGTCAAAACTTTAGGAATGTATCCCGCTCTCGGTCTAAGGATCACTTTGCTATCGTTAGGACCGAATTCCAGACACGACGGGTCAATTGAAAACGCGTGTAAATCGCCCACTCGTTTAACCGATGCCAACGCCAGGAGGAGAGCGGTTTTAAACGAGAGAGCGCGCAGGTCAGCCTGTTCGAGGGGCTCGAAAGGGGGACCGCGCAGCGCTTTCAGGACCGTGGACAGATCCCAAGACGGGACCGTGTTAGGTCGCGGTGGGTTTAGTCTGCGAGCGCCTCTGAGGAATTTAATGATGAGATCATGTTTTCCCACGGTGCGACCGGCGATAAGGGCGTGATTCGCCGTTATCGCCGCCACATACACTTTAAGCGTCGAGGGCGCGCGGCCGCTGTCCAGCATTTCCTGCAGAAAGGAGAGAATATGCTCCACTTCACAGGTGTTTGGGTTTAAGTCTTTCGTCGTGCACCAATCAGAAAAAATAGACCACTTTTGAGCGTAAAGGCGCCTGGTAGATGGGGCCCTAGCTTCAGTTAGAGTATTTAACACTCGTCCTGAAAGGCGTGATGGTTGCTGTTCAGAGACCAAACGTGTAGATTCCATAGCTCCGGCTGTGGATGCCATATCGTCCCTCTCGCCTGAGATAGGAGGTCTTTCCTCAGCGGTACTGGCCATGGTGCTGATGTTTTCAGCTGCCATAGGTCGGGGAGCCATGGTTGATTGTGCCAAAACGGGGCGACCAGAATTATCGCGCATTTCGTCTCTCTTATCCTCTGAAGGACCTGTGGTAACAGGGCCACCGGAGGAAAAGCATACAGAAGACACGCCGGCCATGCTTGCGACAGGGCATCGTGATGTCTCGAGAAGAAGATCGGGCAATGCGCGTTCTCGTCTGATGCAAACAGATCGATCTCCGCCCGGCCGAAGACTGTCCATATTCTCTCGACCGTCTGAGGATGCAGTCTCCATTCTCCCGGCGGCGGACCGTTGCGCGAGAGAATGTCTGCACCCGTATTGGCTACACCCGGTACGTGAGTCGCTTTTAACGAACGTACGTTCGCGTGAGCCCATAATAAAAGCCGTTTCGCCAGCCTGGATAGGGAGCGAGATCTCAGCCCTCCTTGGTGGTTTATGAACGAAACCACCGTCATACTGTCCGACCGCACTAGAACGTGTTGATGTTGGAGTTTCGGTCGAAAGTGTCGTAGCGCCAAGATAACCGCCCACATCTCGAGGTGGTTGATATGTAGCTGAGACAACTGGTTGTTCCACGCACCGAAGGCGAGCTCGCCGTCGCAGTGAGCGCCCCAACCCGTCGCAGACGCATCCGTAGTCACCACTTTCCTCCTGCTCACGGAGCCGAGCTCCGTGCCCGAGAGGAAAAGGTGAGGGGATGTCCATATCGAAAGCGCTTTCACGCAGCTGTACGTGATTTTGATTAATAAGCGGCCCGACAACCAAGCACGGGGCGGAACTTTCGCTTTCAACCAAAACTGAAGCGGCCTCATGAACAGCATTCCCAACGGTATTAGTGGGGATGCTGCTGCCATCAGACCCAACATTTTTTGGAATCGTTTGAGAGGGAGATGTGAACCTGCTTTGAACGATGCCGCCTCGCGTCTGACCGTGAGCGCGCGTTCCTGTGTAAGCCATGCCCGCATCTTTAATGAGTCGAGCGTCGTGCCTAAGAACGCGATTCGCTGCGTGGGGGTGAGCAAACTCTTCTGGAGGTTGATTTTGAACCCCAAATTCTCCAAATGCTGGAGTACAACGGTCTTGTGCGCAGTAATTTCCCTCTCTGACTGTGCTAGAATAAGCCAATCGTCGAGGTAATTCAATATGCGGATGCCGCTCTGTCTGAGAGGGGCGAGAGCCGCATCCGCACATTTGGTAAATCTGCGTGGTGCCAGAGATAATCCGAAGGGCAGAACTTTGTACTGGTATGCTGTCCCGTCGAGCGCGAATCTTAGGAACGGCCTGTGACGTGGCGCTATCGGAATGTGAAAGTAAGCGTCTTTCAGATCCACTGATATGAACCAATCGCCCGGTCGAATTAACGCCATGATTCGTCTGGCTGTAAGCATTTTGAACGGCCGTTTGGCAAGAGCGCGATTCAAAACGCGTAGATCCAATATCGGTCTGAGGCCGCCGTCTTTCTTTGGAACGAGAAAATAACGACTGTAAAAGCCTGATTCGCTTTGATCCGCCGGGACCGTCTCTATCGCGTCTTTTAGTAATAAAGAACGCACCTCTTCCCTGAGGATCTGCATACGATCGTCTGGGACAGCGGTGTAGAGAACGCCGCGAAACCGGGGTGGTCTCCGGGCGAATTGGAGTGAATAACCGTGTTGGATTACGTTTAGAATCCAGCCCGGCATACCGGGGGTGGATTGCCAAACGTGAAATTTGACGGCGAGCGTCGATATGCTTATGGACGTTAAGCCGTGTGTGTGTGTTTGTGTGTACAGAGGAGGAAATTTGCTCTTTTTGTGAAAAGGTAAAAATTTGTGTTTCGCTGTTACAGCGAGGGTGTGTCCAGCGCCCGAGGGGACTGAAACACGCAGAACTTTCGAGGGCGGGCCGGCCGAAGCGGGACCAGAGCCTCTTTTCCTCCTCAGACTCTCTTCAGGGAGGCGGCGCCGGCGTCGGGTCCAGCGTAATCCGAGGACGGGGACCGCGGCGTCGAGGCGGGCCAGTCGGTCGTGCAGGACGCTGGCGCTTGACCTCCGGTTCAGCTCTCTGCTGGGGCTGAGCTGGTGCTGGCTTAGGGCGTTGAGCTGGCGGCGGTTTTGGGCGGCCGGTCTCAGACGCTGAGGCAGATCGTTTAGGTAGAAAATGCCGCATAGCCTGCGACGATTTCTGTGCCTCAGTGAAGCGCTGGGTGAACCCCTCCACAGCGGAGCCGAAGAGCCCCGACGGTGACACGGGCGAGTCAAGAAGGGCAACCCGATCCGTGTCCTTTATCTCCGTCAAGTTCAGCCACAGATGTCTCTCCAGAACAACCAGGCTGGCCATGGCTCTTCCTACAGCCTGAGTGGCGACTTTAGTGGCGCGAAGGGCCAGATCAGTCGCGCTGCGCAGGTTCTGAAAGGTCGACGGGTCCGGACCTGTCTCGTCCATGTCACGGAGGAGCTTTGCCTGGTATACCTGCAGCACCGCCATCGTATGGAGAGCGGATGCAGCGTGGCCGTCAGCGGCGTAAGATTTTGACGCCAGGGTCGATGTCAGGCGACAGGGCTTTGATGGATGGTTCAACTTCGCCCTCCATCCGCCGGCTGAAGACGGGCAGAGATGGGCGGCGACAGTTTCCTCGAGCGGCGGCATCTTGGAGTAGCCGTGTTCGTCGGCGCCGTCCACTACGGAGAGGACGTGGGAGACGGCGCTCTGAGCTCGGGTGGAGTGGGGAGCACGCCAAGATTTGGTGAGCTCCTGGTGAACCTCAGGGAAAAACGGCGCCGGCCGTTGGCGGGACGATTGACGGCGCCCGGGCTGCAGAAACCACTCGTCCAACCGGCTGAGTTGAGGCTCTGACGGCGGCGACCACTTGATGTTGAGCTCCGCCGTAGCTTGCGTCAAGATGCGGATGAGCTCAGAGTCGTGAGGACGCGACTCGGTAGGTTCATCAGCGGCGGCTGCGTGGGCGTCGTCATCCGAAGCCGCCCAATCCTCTAACTCCTCAGAGGATGACATCACTTCCAAGTTGTCACCGGACCCAAAGGAAACCATGCCGCTAGCACTCGGCAGGGGGCGCAGGTCTTCATGGGCGAAGGTGACAGGGTGACGGCGGGGAGACAGAGCACGCGGGGGATGAGCCGGCGTGGACTCGGTCTCAGGGCGTCTTCCAGCTTCACGGCTCCGCTGCTGTTTAGGCGGGAGAGCACGGGAAGCCTTCCGTTTAAAGATCTCGAGGCGGGAGCGCAGCACCGCGATAGGAAGGAGCTCGCAGTGGGCGCAGCCCGCCTCGGCGAGTACGGCCTCGGCGTGGGCAGGACCCAGACAGATGACGCACTCCTTGTGGAAATCCTCCACAGGCAAAGGGGCTCGGCAGGAGCCGCAATGCCGAAGCGACATTATCTCAACGCGCTTCTGCTCTTTTAGATACTCTCTTTTAGGCTCACCGGAAAGCGGCAGGGGAACACGCTGGTGTGTTGTAGTCCGCTGCAGTGCTTGGATCGACGGCGAGTAAGGGCTTCTTCTTCGGAGCAGCGAGAAGGTTCGCGCTGAAGGAGAAAAGTAATGAGCTCTTGACGTATTTCACCGGCTTATATAGGGACGTGTGCCACGCCCCCGCGCGGGCTCAAACGTCATTGGTCTGTATTTTCTACAGACGTTAACCAATAGGCTTCAATCACGGAGTAAACAGGAGTTTCCCCCATAGCGTCAGCAAACTGACGCAATGCGAAGTGAACCGTATTGAAAGGGAACTAATATAACACAAAGCATTTTGAACCATAAAATTGGCAGAAAGCCTTCTGTGTGAACACAAACATGTCCCATAAATATTCTAGGATCACTCCAGTAAAGGGGACCTACAGCAGTAGCATTGCCTAAGGTTGTTTGTAATACATTTATACTGTTGTTTATCAATCAGTTTTTGCTGTAAATATCCATGGCTGTACTTTTAATTGTTGTGTTGTATATGGTTGAGAAGTAGTTGGGTTTATGGTAGGGGTGGGGTGGGGTAAGATGCTCCAAAATATCTTTTTTTAAACCCATAAATGTTTATGAAACCATTTTTACTTTTACAAATGCAGAGAATTAAATGTCTTGATCTGACACATAAATAACAACCTTAACCACAGATTGTAGTGAAGTTGCTTGCACAAACAATCTTTGGCACCATATGAAACATTAAGCATTTTGAAGATTAACTACTTTAGAGCTTTAGCTGTGTACAATGTAAGTTCCCTTACTTTAATCTGAGTGGTTTAATTGAGACACAAGTTATTGTTACATTATGTCCCACATGGTGTTTCACGTATATGTTGTACTTCTGGAGCTTTGAGGATAGTCAATAATTACTTTCAGCTATACAAAAAAATAAATTACTTTACTTTTATTAGTCCCATCTGGGATACATTTATAAATACATTTAAAAGTCATTCTCTGACAGATTTTTATTTATTTACTGAAAGTAAATATTGCCTGTGTATGATAGTGTGTCTGAACACTAAATTTAATCACCTGCATTATCATGTTATGTGTCTGTACATAATGATTTACATATACATCACATACAAGGGTTTATGTGTTTTTAGTGTACAGTTCTGATCTTTATTTAAACATAGGTGAATACTCAGCACAAATATATGTACAAATACAAATTAGATTAAACTTAAAATGTTGTTTTACAGCTACAGTACTTGTTCTTGCTCAGTTAGCAGTGTTCCCAAAAGTTAACGTAAGAAGTCTTCAGTGTAAGGTCTCGTTTTGAAAAGCAAGAGGGGTTGACATAAAGGAAACAGAGATTTGGAGAGATGAGCCAAGAGGAACATTGTGAGTCATAGGTTCTGACCTAAATGTCAACACTATCCCAGAGTTACACAGAGGTGAAACCTCCGGGTTTGTGAGATAAAAGATCCAATGCTTCCAGGTCAGGATATGTGGCATGCAACTTTTTTCTTTCCCATCATTTCCCCCTTTGGGTTTCGTGCCAAATAGCAGCTGCTCTAAAAAGTGATTTGTAGTCTAGCACTACACAAACATTATATGTATGAGCTTATGATTTTGAAACAATTTGTGACATCTCAATACAAGATGTCTTGGTCTGTCCAAGTCAAACACATTTAAATGTATTTGCTTTGTATGGATGTGCTCTATTTTCTCTTCCTCATGCTGTGCAGCTACTACATTACTTTTGTTGAGATGAGGCTAAGGAAGTGGTGCTATAAGAGAGAATATTGACTGCTAATAAGCAGACCTCCAGAGCTCCTGATTGATTTCTGCCCCCACTGAGACAATAAGCAGCCATAATGAAGACAAGCAAATTATTTAGAGGTGCTTAGAGAGGCCTGCTGAAGCTATTCTGTTAGTGCAAGCTAAAATTTCCCAAGTGTCTCGATCAATACAGCCTTTCTACAGAGAGTAGAGGAGAAAAGGACCCCATGATTGAACTGAACAGTTTGTTTCTCAATTCAAAATGATAAAAAAACAAACATTGCACTGCAGTCTTTGTGATTTACTGAATGAATGCTTATGTGTGTATAACATCTGAATGTCAACAAAGTCCTTTAAAACTCCACACGAATTGACATGTGAAGTCAGTTTATATTCCTTATAACGAGGCGCTGAGCCTGGACATATCAATGCTTTTGTAGGTAGCCAGTAGCCTTCTCTTTATGACCTAACCCTAATAATTTACTACTTGACATTATTAGTCGGAAATGGATAAAATGAGTATGAATCATCAATATTTCAGTCCATATTCCCAGAAGAGAAAAACTATTTGTGTCAATTGTATGTGTAACTTTGTGCACATCTCATAAAAGTAATTTAGTCAATGTTTAAGACTAAACAAGCATATAAATGCATTTAAAGCTAACACATATGGACTAAAAGCAATAAAACTCCAATTTTAGGTTTTATGGCCTCATGAAGCCAAGTTGGTTCACTCGGAGGAGCTTTACAATACTTGGTAGAAGCTATCAGTTAGCATTACTGTTCATCTCAATGGCAGTTGCTTGCCTTATGTATCACTCCTGGAAATATGTGGATTTAACTCTGTTCTTTCTGCTTATGTCCAGCTGGTATATCTAAATAGCCCAAAATGTCTGGGATTTGGCTTTTGCTTTCTACAATCACCATTCAGTGTCTGCATTTTAGATTTGTGTGCACATTGTACAGTGAAGAAGAAATCAAGTACTCTCGTATTTGCGTCAGTAAGTACTCAAAAGTACATTTACACAAATGTAATACCCATCTTTTTTAATACAGTAGAATACTGCAAAAAGTTTAAAATTCAATCATAGTATTGAAACAATTTCTTATATTTTATCACACCTTCACTATCAAATATCAAATGAAAAAACAGCCCCTTTGTTTTCAAACAAACAAACAAAACCGGAAAACAATTCATCCTATCTTCATTTGTTCTCTTTTTATAACCTCTTAAATATGGGTAGGTTGCTTCAAAAATGCCAAATTTTGAGCAAAGAGCTAAAATAATTGCATTTTTGTAAAATAATTTTGTTAGAGGTCAAATTCAGAGCAATACTCAAAACATACACAGAGTTTAAAATTAATTAAATAAGTTTTTGTTTTAGTTTAGTTTTTCATAAATGGGCTAATAAAGTATATTGGGTATATCTAGTGGAATTACAGATTACCGTAAAAAGTCATCGGGAAAGCATCATTGGCAGGGAAATGTTTTCTCTTAATTGATGAGATAACTCAATGCCAGGTAAAGAGATAACTGAGTATTTCCAACTAGGTTAAACAGAAGATGCTGTTACACTCACTAATGGTGCTTTTCCATTGCTTAGCACCCCACGGTTTGGTTTGGTTTAGTTTGGGTCGGGTCAGCTTACTTTTGGGAGCTTTTCCACTGGGTGCAGTATGTAGTACCCAATTCTTTTTTTCGTACCACCTCGGTTGGGGTTCCAAGCGACCCGAGCTGATACCAAACTAAACTGAACTGTGGTGTACCATGCAATGGAAAAGCGCCATAAGGGTGTCCATCTGCTTTTTATCGTACCTAAACCTACACTGTAAAAAAAATGCTGTAATTATGCAGCTGGTTGCCAGTAACTTCCTGTAGAAAATAAAGACTTCATGTTCATTTAACTTTGAACAAACTGTTGCCCGTAAGTAACATAAATGTAAAATCTACAGTAAGTTACTGGCAACCAGCTGCCAGTAATACTGTCATTTTTACAAAATGTTTTTACAGTGTGCTTTTAACCGTGGTTAAATGTGAAGTAAATAAAGACTTAATTTAAATTGCATGCTGCCGATTTTGTCTCGCACATCCAAATCAGTGACAGAATAGGTTGCAATGTACATCTTTCTTGGCTGTTTTAAACCTCCTGGGATGTCTTTTTACTCCGATTGAGGTGTTGTCAGTAGAACTATGGTGATATGAGGTACATGTTCTTAGTTTCTGATAGGCTGCCTGTTGCTAAGCATTGAGTAAACATTCTAACCCTGCCTCGTTTTACACCGCACAGGTTTGGCACCGCATTTTAAAGTTAATCCCCACAAATGCGGTGCCAATTTAGCTTCAGGGATGGGTTTCATAACCCTAGGTTATTTTCAGGGATAACCCCACTTCTGAATCACAGTGAAATGCTCTTTAATCCAGAGTTAAAAGTGGGGTTTAGTGCGAAGATAACCCGGGGTTAGGGGCAGTGTGAAAAGCCTAGGGTTAGGCCAAATTTAGAAGCCAATGGGAGGTAACTTGTAAAACAAATGCACCTGATTCTTAACAGCCTTTTAAACGTGTAATAAGTGCTTTGCTTCTAATGAACAAAGCACATGGGAAATAACTAGTCTAATCATTATTTTGAAGCATGTTAACATTAAAAGTAAATTGTGCTTTTTTGCAGTTCAAAGAATAGCAGGTGGGCACCTTAATCAGTAATCTAGCCCAAAGTGAAAAGCTGTATTAAATGCTTGTGGGATGACTCTGCTGTGGATAAAATAAATGCAACACCATCACCAGTAAAGAAACAAAAAGTTCTCATCCATATAACTTGTGTAAGGAACAACAGATGCTTATTAAGGGGCATTTGAAACTTCCAATTGTTAGTTATCCTCAGGGAGCGGAGTGCAAGGCTGGTGTCGTTCACGAGGAAAACACATGATCGAGCCAACACTCTTTGCCTTTGTAAATCAATATTTAATTCTGCAGCTGTCGTGCTGCTCTGGGATGCGAAAGGTACAACCATATACGTTAGTCTCAATGTGATGTATGTGATGTTTTGATCTGCCCATTAAATTCTCAGCTTCTTTTTCTTTTGTGGGTCTTTCAGAAATCAATTACAACTCTTTAGGTCAGTAAAGACTGAAATAATACACTCTCTCCTTCTGCTCAACGTGTCTTTAAAGGTCCCGTTCTTTCATTTTTTTTTTAAGCTTTGATTGCGTTAACAGTGCACAATATAACATGTGTTCATGTTTTACGTGTAAAAAAGGCAGTATTTTTTTTTACACGATTTACATATCTCTCTTCACTGTCTTCATTGTTCCATAAAGTCCCTTCTTTAGAAATACGTATTGAGTTCTGATTGTGTAGTTTGTTTAGTGGGTTGTGATTTGGCAGCAGCTGAGCTTAGCAGAGCTGTTTGAGCTTAGTTGGCGACTGACGTATACCTGTGGGCGGAGTTTAGTCAAAAACTTTTTTATTGATGTCATTCAACTGGGAAGTAGACGACTGTAGTCCAAACCGGTCATTCGCCGTAGGCTTTGAAAGAAGAATTCTGTTAAAGAAAATATATCGTCTCTCAGTGAACTTTGAGCTTTATCATTGTACAGGTATTATTTATACTGTAACAGCAACATTACACACTAACTAAAGTTTGAAAAATGGGATCAGGAAGAACGTGACCTTTAGGTTCTATGTGTGGTTACCAGAGGGATTCATGCACAGACTATGGGTATATAAGTAAAAACTGTAGTATTTATGAGTACATAGAGTACTGTATTATGAGTGTTTGGCGTGTGCACTACTGCAGTAAATTTAAATAAACAAGGCAATGTGTTTTTCAGACACAGACACAAACATCCTGCTGTCCTACGTCCCAGTGTGAAACCATAGGTAAACATTTAAAACTCTGATATCCAAGAATGCGCAAAACTGCAAGATTATTTGGAAACTCAATCCAGTCATTGGGTCGAGTTTTTGGAGGAACTGTGGATCCGTAGATCTGCCCCAACAAGAGTTTTTTTCAAGAGGTTGTTTCCTGTGGATTTCTTAAAGAGTGTTTTCAAAAGGCAAAGATAAAAAGAATTTGAGAATAGACATCTAGAAAGTATTGCAACTTAGGGCTAATCAGTCTTATTATTTGGATTTAAATTAGACCAATCTACCTTTCTATGTAACATACTTAAAACAGTTATGATCTAACTTTTAAGACTAGTCTTAAAGGTTTATTCAACCGGCCACTGGTTTCAAATAAAGCATTTGGATCATCTACAGTACGTGATTTTTTTTATGCAGAAAGGTATTTTTATATTAATAACATTTATAAGATTTTCCACCAACACAATTTCAGGCCGTTATGACCTTTGTCATCTTTACCCTGCCTCATTCAATTGATTTGCTTTATTTCCTCACCAAGTGGTCCTTCAAAAACCCTTTACCATCTACAGTGAACATCAACAGTGATAACAAGAAGGGGAAATAACATCTTTTCTATAATTAAACATCAAGACTGTGGAAAAGTGGCATGTTAATCCTTGTGACCCGACTGTTCTGCTTCTCCAAAGGCATTTACACTTTCATTAAAGAGATTAGTCAGGCAGAACCGATTTATTTAGAGTGCAAACACCAGCACAGGGGGGTTAAAGCCCAAAGCTGCTGGGTCCTACAGTATGCCACAAGCCTTAAGATTTGTAAAAAGAAGATGCATCTAATGCCCAAGTCTTATTTCACCCAAAAATAAGTGAGATTGTACATGAAGATATGAAGCTTTATTCTTTTGGGGTGTTGTTTTTATGACAATTAATAAAACTGAACTATTTTACATTACAATTTTACTTAAAAAGTAATTTTCATCAGATTATCTATTATATATTTTCTCACGAAAGAAAGCCTGCCTGCAGGGGCATTGCACAAGATCTTGGGCCCAGTCTTGATGGGCCCCCATGCCCCACCCCCATAATATAGTCAGACTTTTCAAGGGCCCTCTCTTCCTTTGGGGCCCTCTCTTCCTTTTACCCCCAGTCCGACGCCCCTTCCTGCCTGTGAAAAAAACAGCAATTTACTGTTTTCTACATATAATCATCCTACAGAATGTACACAAGAACATTCTGTTAAAATATAACCTTGAAATCATTGATATTGACTGAGGAAGGTCATGTAAAAGATTAATAATTAAAGTGAAACCAAACTTTGACGCTTTAAACACTCATTTCACTTTTGATTTAAAGTATTTTTGATTCAATTAAATCCTAATTTTTATTTACTTTATAAAGATATTTTATGAATGTCTTTTGATTTAGGATGAAATTCACTGATGTCTGAGCTCTAAAGCCTTCAGGCAGGGCTTTTGTCTAGTCACTGTAGTGGAAAATAGTTGCCTATACTGCTCACAGAATAAATGAACAGCGGCCATGAAGGAGACGCGTCTACGGGAGAATGGGGTGCTTGACAGCCTTCGGGCCTTAATTGAAATAAACGAAAAATATTGTCAGATCATTGGCTATAAAATACTGCAAGACTATTTTCTAATTTTCTTTAGGACTGGGGATAATTCTAGTCTGACTTAAAATGGTGAATTTCTAAATACAAAAGCCACTGTTTCTACAAATCTAAAATCCATACACTAATCTATTATCTAAAATCACCCTTTTGTTGTGGAATGCTTGGAATTTTCTGAATCACATTTGTGTTGCCAGATCAATAAAGCTTTTTAGAGTCACACAATAAACATTGTATTCTTTTGGAAAAGGTTTGAAAAAGCTGTATCGAAAACACATTTTACATATTAAAAACCCTTTAAAAAAATACAAAGACCATTGTTTAATATTCTACAGATTTTCACTCGTTAATGAGTTTGGTTTGCTTTTTCTTTATCTTTCAGTCTATTTACCATTAGATATCTGGTGTTTCTGTGCAGTTATTTGTCTTAGACAGCAATTAATTTAAACTGGGAGAAAATAGAGACCTTTGCTGAAATATATTAACATAACATATATTAACACAAAGTTTAGGCAAAATTTGTTGTAGTACACTCAAAAAAATTATTCAAGCCCTTCTTAGAAATGACACATTAAAATTGTGTTTAATAAATGTAAAATACCTATATATAGCAATAAGTATATATATTTAATTAGTATAACACAAAATAAATATGTACTATAATTTATTGATTTTTTTAAAATTGCGTTAACACAATTAGTTTCAGTTTGGGTTCTGGAAAAAGAATTTCCCAGCATGCTTTGCATGCAACTGCTTTTGGAGAGTAATTTTTAATTAAGTGTTATTTTATGCATTTTTAGGTAAAGAAAAAGACTTAATAGTGTTTAATGTCCGTTTATCTTATTGATTTAGAAGCGTTTGTGTTATATTTTTTCAAATTGTTTGGTTACGATCGTGCAGAAGAAGTGGCGCGTGTGGTTAGGTTGTGGATGTGACATATTTCTCTCAATGAGCACTGACTTTGTTAATGTCTGTTTGGAGATCAGTCTCTTCTCACATGCTCATCCAAAGTATCATATGTTATTATTATTAGCATGCTAACATGTGCTTATGCTAATTAGTATGGTATAAAAACGTTTTATATAAAATAACAGAAATGAGTTCTTCAGACTACACTACATTGAGTTATTAAAACTATGCTAAATTGAGTTATTCAGACTACATTAAATTGAGTTGAGGCAACTAATTGAGTATTGCCATTTACTTTAAATTGAGTTGGACCAACTCAATATATTGTTATTCTGTAAAGCAGTTTTTTATGAGTTATGGGAACACATTCATATTGGATGGAAATCCTGCCCACAATTTTATTGAGTTAATCCAATGAATAATTTTTTTGAGTGTATTGTCATAGCCTTACACCATATTTTGTTTTTGCTAGTCAGTGACAGGCAGGGACATCCATAAAACCTAGTATATACTTGGATATGTTAGCATGTCCATTCATCGTAACAGGGGCGCTACTAACAATTCTGGGTTCTATGAAAGAATACAAGGTTGGGCCCCATACCATTCCCATTTTGCACCAAATACAAACCAAAATCAAACATGCATTCTAGTCTGGGACTAGGATAAGCCCTGTCCAGGAAACCGCCTCTAAATAATTTTTTAGTTAAACATCTACAGTACTTATTATTTTTTTATTATTATTTTCTTTTTGTTTCAGATATTATAAAAAATGGCCATCAGTGGAGCACCAAATACTGAAATACCAAAGTCTACAATTAAACTACAGAAATGTGAACAAACAATTTTCATTAAAATCTTGTCAGTCAAGCAGTCTATCTCAATTTATAGCTTTACAGTGTGCTCTGTACAGTATGTTGTCAAAAGTTGCATGGCCAACACAAACACTGCATCTCTCAGATGAACTTTTATAAACTCACTCTAGCCATCTGCCTCAGGTGCAGATGTAGTCAGAAGTGAATAATTGTGAAATGAATTGGAAACGCAAGAGCGTGTAAATTGGTTTTAGGCTGTTTGGTTCCTCTCTCACACATTGCAGGTCCAGGGTGACTTGGTTGTTGGACCCTGTCCACCATTTTATATTGCTTCTTGTCAGGTGTTGAGCTTTAAGGTAAATAGTGTGTAGGTGTGTGATAAAATATTTTGTGCAAGGCTGAGTGGATGCGCATGTGTTTGGTTTATTAAGGCTTGACTGGTTTACACGGTCAGAAAAGTCTATGAATAATGAGAATCGATCTGTTTCATATCTTATATACTCTTGCCTAACACAGAAACTCTCTTACTTGTCCATTCTCACTGCCAGTTGAGAGCAAGTTTAAATGAAATCATCATTAAAGGACAAGTTTGCTATCTTACACTTAAAGCCCTGTTTTCAGATTGTTTATGATGAAATAGAACGGTTTTGACTGAAATTTGGAAATATGATGCTGGCCCGAGAATTTTCAGGTGTTTGTTGTATCACCCCCCACTTCTACAATGGCTGCATAGGTGCACTGGAACAATCATTTCTAAAATGCATTAAACTTTTGTTTACAAAGACGTGAAACTCACCGAGTGGTCAGGGGTGTTCACTGATATGCTCACACAAAAATCGCTGCAAAAGATGCTTTCCAACAGGTTTTATCGTAGTTTTTGTCCAACTCAATTGACTTGTATTAGATGTGCTGTGAGGTACGGTATTACTCCGCCGCCGGGAACGGAAATTGAGTTTTTTGTATTCTTGCAATTGGCAAAGGAGGATTATCGCCACCAGCTGGGCTGGAGTGTTCAAGCTCTCAACGGAAGAATATACGGGTGTGAGGCGTTTGGAAAAATAGGTCCACAAGTTTACATCGAATGGTAAAACACCTGTTTCAAAGCATCTTTTGCAGCGATTTTTGTGTGAGCATATCAGTGAACACCCCTGAACACTCGGTGAGTTTCACGTCTTTGTAAACGAAAGTTTAATGCATTTTAATAAGGATTTTTCCAGTGCACCTATACACCCATTGTAGAGGTGGGGTGTATACAACAAACCGAAAATTCTCGGGCCAGCATCATATTTCCAAATATCAGTCAAAACCGTTCTATTTCATCATAAACAATCTGAAAACAGGGCTTTAATGTAGAATATCCTGTGAAATGTTGGTTTTAGGGTTAGGTTTGGGGGTAGGATTAGGATGAAAACAGTGCTTATCCGACAACGTAGCTGTATCCCTTCTAGCCTTAAACTCGCCGCCACCATTACCGCTCATGTTTTTTGTTTGTTACTTAGTTTTGAGTAAAGTAACAAATACCCAATCACAAGTGAGTGTTTTAAGGCAAATAATATTTAATCTGGTTGTGCTTTAAAGTTTAAAGGACGGGAGCAGGAACAGCGTAGACCTGTCGGCACAAACGATTATTTTACATGCTTTCAGGTATTGCCAATTTAAATGTTAAAGCACAAGAAGACACAAAAACATTTGGCGTCTGGAAAAATAGGTCCACAAGTTTACAACGAATGGTAAAACACCTGTTGCAAAGCATCTTTTGCAGCAATTTTTGTGTGACCATATCAGTGAACACCCCTGACCACTCGGTGAGTTTCACGTCTTTGTAAACAAAAGTTTAATGCATTTTAATAAGGATTTTTCCAGTGCACCTATACACCCATTGTAGAGGAGGGGGCTGATACAACAAACCGAAAATTCTCGGGCCAGCATCATATTTCCAAATATCAGTCAAAACAGTTCTATTTCATCATAAACAATCTGAAAACAGGGCTTTAATGTAGAATACCGAACTTGTAATTTAAGTAATAATAATATTAGGGGACAAATATTAAAGCATGAGCACTCTTTACTCTTTCCCCGCCATTGACGAGTTAACTCGTCAATTAAAAGAAAACACTTCCCTGCTAATGATGAGTTTTCTGGCAATTTGTATTTCCGCTATTATCCACCAGGTGGTGCTCTTACCCAACTTTTAAAACCCAGACGTAACCCTTAAGGGCAAACAGTTCCAACTCCATGTATGTTTTGATAGAGATCAGATTTAGATAGATTATCAAAAACCCTTCACAACAATGCATTACAATTTGCTATTTTTGAATAAACACCTACACATATATTAGAGCTGATAAAAAGAGAAAGTAGGATGAAAGGTTTTTTTTTTCTTTTAAGCAGTATGTCTGTTCTTTCATTTGTAATGTTTACATATTTAAAGAACATTTTTTGGAAGGCATATCATTTTTGTAAAAATCATAAAAAAGGTGGCACTGACTGGCAACTTTTAAAAAAATGCTGGCAGGGAAAGAGTTAAATCTTTGTTTTGCTGTTATATTGCAGAAACTTAAAAAAAAAAAAAAAAAAAGGGTGCTTGCTCTGACTTTAATCGAAAAAACAGAATGCATAACGCTCACTGCCCAAAACAATTCAATGAAGGTGCCTCCCACTGCCATAAACGCATTCTGTGTGATCTTCCCTTTATGCACTAGTTAAAAACTATATAAAAATAATTTACAGATAAAAGAGTTACAAAATATAAAAGAATAGGACATATAACATTTCATATTATAATTACTTTGACCTCCTGAATTGACACTTAACAGTTTTCTAAGGGTAATGTGGAATCTTTCACTGACAATTTTTGTTATATAAGGTTGACTGTTTTGGACCATATATTTGGAAAGGCAACACTTAATTTAGTTTTGTTACAAAGAGATCAATAGATGAAACGCATAAGGTCGATACATAATAGAGTGCAAAACACTCTCAGCGTGTCACTCACTTCCTGTTCCAATGTCATGTTAATATTTGCTTTGTATTTTTTCCAACCTTGTTTTCAGAAGGCTGAGGTCAGCAGGATGGATCAATGGGGTTTGTTAAAAGAGTTGCGAGTTAAGAAAACACACACACACCCACAACCATCAAGGTCCTCTCTGTCTCGTATGACATTGCTGCTTGCGAATTAACAACACAAGCTGAACAAAGAAAAATATTACTGCATCAGCCATCTTAAAACAATATCTCCAAATCAGAGTTAAAGGGAACCTTACAGACTATAATACAGAAGAGCAACTTATATATAATGCCTTAAAAAGCATTATTAAGCACGGTTACTATAGCTTTAATGTACTAGTATCAGACCAGTGCTTTATTTTAAACATATTCATAACCTTGTCTTATTCATTCAATATATTTATACAATCCAAAGATTTGCACCTTCAATGTCCTGGTAAATTCAACAGACAACTGATATGATTGAAGGTTTTATATTAAGTTCAACATCTTACTGTTTAATTGTTTATTTATTCTGCACGCCATTCCAGCATCTAAGGATAATTATGGTGAGAACCGGTTAATCCATACAAAAGTTGATTCACACAAATTAATTCATACACACATTGGGGGAGGGGCAATATGGTATCTCCAATTAACCTTACTTGCATGTTTGTGGCCTGTGGGAAGATAGAGAGTAAACCCTGGCTGACACAGGGAGAACATTTAAAATACACAGAAATTGCACCTGACCTAGCCAGGGCCTTCTTGCAGTGAGGCAACAGTGCCACCATCTACATTCTTGGAATTGAGAAACAGCCATGGGACATGTACCCCCCACTTTGAAATGATGATTCTGTCCCCTGCACTTTCAACTCAGGTTATGGCTAAAGGGGATACAGCTACGGCCAAATCTTGCGAGATGTTGGGTTTTAGGTTTGGGAGTGGTATTAGGATGAAAAAACTGTGGTTCTGGCTAGATAGGATACAGCTAGGGCCTAAATCCTGTGAAATGTTGGTTTTAGGGTTAGGTTTGGGGGTAGGATTAGGATGAAAACAGTGCTTATCCGGCAAAGTAGCTGTATCCCTTTTAGCCTTAAACTCGCCGCCACCATTCCCGCTCATGTTTTTTGTTTGTTACTTAGTTTTAAGTAAAGTAACAAATACCCAATCACAAGTGAGTGTTTTAAGGCAAATAATATTTAATCTGGTTGTGCTTTAAAGTTCAAAGGACGGGAGCGTGAACAGTGTAGACCTGTCGGCAAAAACGATTATTTTACATGCTTTCAGGTATTGCCAATTTAAATATTAAAGCGCAAGGAGACACAAAAACATATTTATTCACATACTGTTTGAAAATTATGTGTGTGGCCATAATGGTCCATTTTAAGGCTTCAGAGTGTTAACTGAATTCATGTTTTCTTGTGCTTTAACTGATATATTCAAAACAAACAAAAAAAAATGCTGTGATTTTTCTCGTTATAACACTCTATTTTATGTGAATTTAACTCTTTCACCACCATTGACGAGATATCTCGTCAATTAAGAGAAAACGCTTCCCCGCCAATGACGAGATTTTCCGTCTTTCCGCAATAGCGCTATTATCCACCAGGTGGCGCCCTTCTGCAACTTTTTAAACCCGGAACTATTGCCCTATGGCAAGCGGCTGCATATCCATGTCTGTTTTAAAGATCGCTCTGAATCGGATCTCTATGAAAAGTCCGTCACAAAAATTTAATTATCTCTGCTTTTTGCTCAAAATGTGGTGTTTTTGCAGAAACCTACCCATATTCAAAAGCTGATTACAAAAGAACCACTGAAGGTAGGATGAAACGTTTTTTTTTTTTTTGAAAGCAGAGGGTCTGTTCTTTCATTTGGTATATTGTGTGTTTATATATTTAAAGATGAACATTTTCTGGAAGGCATTAAACTTTGGTGAAAATCATGAAAAACGCTGGCCCTGGCTGGCAACTTTTTAAAAAAACGCTGGCGGTGAAAGAGTTAAGCAGTGTTTTGGATCCATGCCTTTACTCTACTCCTATGCTGTCTGTTTCTAATATTTACTCTTTCCCCACCAGCATTTAAAAAAAAGTTGCCAGCGCCAGCATTTTTCATGATTTTCACAAAAGTTTAATGTCTTCTAGAAAATTTACATCTTTAAAGGAACAGTATGTAGAATTGTGGCCGAAACTGGTATTGCAATGACAAAACTTGTGGCTAAAACTGGTACTGCAATCAAACAACTGGTGGCCAATAAACAAAATGACAACATAAACATCAGTTGAGGGCTGCAACTCCAATTTTTAAATTACAATATCCTGGCCAGACCACTGTTTTGAGTGATATAAGTATTTGAAATGAACATGATTTCTTAATGTCTACTGACATATCAGGGCCATTTTATGATTATTTGATATACATTTCTTACATACTGTTTCTTTAAATATCTAAACATACAATATATCAAATGAAAGCACAGACCCTCTGTTTAAAAAAAAGGAAACATTTCATCCTACTTTTATTAGTTCTCTTTTATCACCTCTCAAATATGGGTAGGTTTCTTCAAAAACACAAAATTTATAGATAATTACATTTTTGTGAAGGACTTTTGATAGAGATCAGATGCAGAGCGATCCTTAAAACATACACAGAGTTCTTTCTCTTTTACGTGAGGCGTTACTTCTGGGTTGTATAAGTTGGCCAGCTGGTGGATAATAGCGGAAATTCTTGTCATTGCCAGGCAGCGTTTTCTCTTAATGGACAAGATAACTCATCAATGGCGAGGAGGGAATTAATCAAACAACCGAAAAAGAAAAAAAACATTAATTTGTTTCATATACTGTATATACTGATCTATATAAATGACTGGATTGCACATAAAGCACTACAATCTACTGTCATCCCTGCCCCCCTCTTACTTTTAAAATGCAGACTACACCCCTGCCTGTGTTCATCCTCTTCACCTCTTTCTCTTTTGTTTGATCATCATCCAGTGGTCATTGATGATCAGCTTAGTTTCACAGAGCATGTTGCCAGCACTCTTGTAGATTGATCCTCTGAAACATTAGGAAAATTAGACCTTTTCTATCTGAGCATGCTACACAAGTCCTAGTCCAGGACTAAACTGGACTAATTCAATGCGTTACTGGCCGGACTCCCAGCCTGCACAACCAAACCCCGACAGATGATCCAAAATGCTTTAGCAAGAGTGGACTTCAATTAGCCAAAGCACGTCACTGCTCTCTTTGTCAGGTTACACTGGCTTTCTATAGCAGCTCACATCAAATTCAAAGCTCTACTCCTGCCCTTTAAACCACCATTGGGTCAGCACCATCTTACCTTCTATTGCTTATATAGACGTATGTACCTTCTATCCCTGCACCACAGAGCGACGGCTTGTGGTGCCATCCCAAAAAGGGAAAAGATCACTTTTGTGTACTTTCTCTGGTTCCATTCCTTATCTGTGAAATGATCTGCCGGTTGCGACAACATCTGCTGACTCTGTAGCAGTCTTTAAGAATCGTCTAAAAAACCATCTCTTCCACCAGGACCTTACTAGCCAATATCTTTTCTTTTTTTCTATCCTTATCTTTACATTCTCTGTCAAAAAAAAACAAAAAAAAACTACTAACCCTTGGCTATGTATACTGTGTTAGACTTGATAAGGCTAGTTCTGGTGCACTTAAGTATTGCTGTTCTTGTGTTGCTCTAATTGCTTCTAGTGTTGTAAGTCACAAAAGCGTCTGCTAAATGACTAAATGTAAATGTACTAAACATATAAATGCACCAGTGGAGGGTGTTGCAATGAAAGACCAAGGCCAAATTTGTCGGATACCAATGACATGACTTAAGTGATATTACTGTAGTCAAACACAAGAGCCAGATAAAAACTCATTTACAAGAAAAAAATGTCAGACAAACTTAGAGGGTTTTGCATCTGAACTCCTCAACTACTGCAGGAACACTGCTTTTTTAAGAAATAAAATCTGTACATAAATTGTCCCTTAAGAATTCTTAAATGGACATTAGATGTTGCCCTTTGCAAAACTAATGGTTCAAGTCCTAATTTTAGCTATGCTATATCTTCTTGGAGAAAACCAAATGAAGGCCCTTTAATTAAATTTTTTCAGCTACAGGTGGCACCGCTGGGACCAAATAAGCAAGGAAAGAGATTGAATTTGTTGATATATGCTGATCTGCTTGCCTTCACTGTCAGACGAGAGGATGGATTGTATGCTTTAGGTTGTTATGTGGTAAATGGACAGCTATCAATCACACAGCACAGCCTCGTCTTATACTGAGTGGCGGCCCAAATGTGTTTCCGCTCACTGGACCTTGAAGTGCACTGGAATTATATACTTCATCTTCAAAACTGCCGGATGTGACCACAATCCAAATGCTCTCTGAAGTGTCTGTCTCGCTAAGTCTGGCGTGTGCCGGGATTTTTTTTCTGTTTTATATGATTGTTCCTTGTCAGATTGAACAATATGACCCCAGAGAAATATTGGGTAAGAGCCAAACCACACTGTGCGACATCAACAGTCTTTCATGTCAGACTTGATGATAAACAGCTGACAGGATTTTGAAATAAAATTCCTGACGCCGTGGATACTTCATCAGAGACTAACATTTACATTAATCGTCTGTCTGTAAGCATGTCACGCTAAGCCATCAAATAATGATTTTTTATATGATGAAATAAATCCTTTACAATTCCTCGAAATATCAAGTCGGCAGCACAGTGGCTCAATGGGTAGCACTGTTGCTTTACAGCAAAAAGGTCCCAGTTTGTGCCCTGGCTGGGTCGGGAGGTCTTTTTGTAGGAGGGTTGCATGTTCTTTCTCTGTCAGCGTGGATTTATTATTTTATATTAAAATAAGGATACAATTAAAGGTCGAATACGTAGAATTTTTACCACTAGATGGCACCAAAACACAATAACATCAAATGACGTTGTTTAATGATGCTCTGAAGCAGGCAGCGTGGAATTATGGGATTTGTAGTCTTTAACTCAACCGCTGATGGCCATCAATCAGACGCGAACGCGAAATCACGTTGACGGATAAGGTAATCAAGTCTTATAAATGATGCGTTTGATGACATCGTTTATTTCATTATGTAAGTTTATATGTGATGTTCAAAACGAAATTATTAGTCATAGATGTCACAGTATTAGTCCAAATTCAATGGTAAACACAGCACAGAGTTAAGTTTTCAATTTACAATCTACAATGATTTTTCACATAATGTATTGACAGTACAAATCTTATTGTGAAGTGTCTTAAAATTACCATTTATATTGCTGTACAATACCTATTGATGTGCATATCGTCCGTGGGAAGACGCGCTGATTACAGTCTACACACTAATGTTGTCATCAATATAATAGCATACGTTTTTTGAAGGGTTACGAATCAAAACAACTCACCCATCGCGTAAAACACAAACAGGATCAGAATCTCTGTCTAGTTAAAAGCTCTCTCCATCCAGATAATGCAACACCAAATTGATCCTCATTATTTCTCTCTTTCTTTTGTTTCAAACTCTTCTTGGGTCGTTTGGTTAGCCCGTACGCTTACGGGAGCTGTCTTTGCTGACACAACCAGCGGCAGACGGTAAAGAGTAATCCATAAGTCCATAAGCAAGCGCGTAGCCCGACAGGCGCTAACGCATAGTTCCGTATTTGTCCACGACACTGGCTCCCTGCGTCCGAAAACTCAAGGCAGTGATTTGTTGCCTCGCTGCCTCATGAGGAAATTACTTCGGAGGCATGAAGGCAGCATGTTTGAAATATAAACAGAGAGCGCCTTTGTGATAACTTATCACATATTTGAAAACTACAATACTAATTTCTCGCTAGAAATGCAATTAAAATGTGTAAAATGTGAAAACATACATTTATTTACACTAAATTGGTGCTCCAGTCGCTTCCTTGGCCGCCATTTTATTTTTTTGAACTCGACCACTGTTGTCATGTGGTTTTTACGTCAGTAAAGGCGGTGACAAAGGGTCACATGGATATTAACGTCATTGATAAGAGACTGCACTGCCCCTTGTCAAAGTTTTGAATGGCAATTTTCTCACGATTTACAAGTAGTTGAAAACATTACAGATATTGATAGTAATCAGCTGGACAAAATATATAACACTATATATGGCCTAGTGGTTTTTGGACATTTTACTGCAAATATTTTACAAATTGCACCTTTAATTAATGATGCACAACATGTATTATATCTTGGCTTAAAACACACAATTTTTTTACATAACATCGATTGCAATATACAAAATACATATAGGAAAGTGTGGGGTACAACGTAATGCCGGGTTAATTGTAACACAGCTTTATTACATAGTTACACAGGGGCCAATGCTAGGATCAAAACATTTTTCACACAGCGGATTTTGTTGTAACACTGTTACCACTAAGCATCAGGTACACAATGATGATGAAGTGAAAACAATGTTAATGTCATAAATCAAAATGATAACTGTAAATACATTACTGACAACTATGACTTTTTGTGTTAATTGTGTGACCCTTTCTATCCATATGTGTCAGGACTCTGCCACGAGAGTTTGGTTTTATATTTATGTTTTATTGTGATGGCAGAGTTCTGACAGTCTCTTGTTTCATGTGGAGGCCATGCCTTGTTTATTGTGGCATGTGCCTCTGGTGTCTCGTCTCTAGTCCCCGCCCCCTTGTTCTCCCTGTTAATTATTCATTATTAGTTCATCCCGTGCACCTGTGTTACCCTCGTTAAGTTTCCCTATTTAAGCTCCTCTTGTCTCTTGTCTAGTGCTGGATCATTGTTCATTCGTGCCTTGTTGCTGTTTGCCATGTTGTACTTCAGTTTAGTCTAGTCTAGTCTAGTCTTGTTAATCAACTTGTGTATGTATTTGATGTTTCATGTTTAATGTTGAGTTTTGCCCCCTCGTGGGCTTTTGTTTTCTTGTTGTGTCAATAAATGTTCTTTGTTCACTCCCTGACATCGCCTGCGCTTGGGTTCTCTTGTTCCCCGTCTCATATCCTGACAGAATGATCCAGCCACAACTGAACCCAGCAGCGATGTCGGGGAAGTCAGCGCGTTTAGCGCATCTGGAGCTGCCGAAGCCAGCGCGTTCAGCGCGGTCGATGTTCCCGAGGCCAGCGTGTCCAGCGCGACTGGAGCCACCGAAGCCAGCGCGTTCAGCGCCGCCGGAGCTGCCAATGTCAGCGCGTTCAACGCCGCCGGAGCCACCGATGTCAGCGCGTTCAGCGCCACCGGAGCTGCCGATGCCAACGCGTTCAGTGCGACCAGAGCCGCCGAAGCCAGCACGTTCAGCTCGGATGGAGCCCGCCGAGGCCAGCGCATCCAGCCAGGCCGGAGCTTCCCAAGCCAGCGTGTCCAGCGCAGTCGGAGCCGCCCAAGTCAGCACGTCCTGCGCAGCCGGAGCCGCCCAAGCCAGCGCAGCCGGAGCCGCCCAGCCTGCACAGTTCAGCGCGGCCGGAGCCGCCCAAGCCAGCGCGTTCAGCGCGGCCGGAGCCGCCCAAGCCAGCGCGTTCAGCGCGGCCGGAGCCGCCCAAGCCAGCCCGTTCAGCGCGGCCGGAGCCGCCCAAGCCTGCGCGTCCTGCGCGACCGGAGCCGCAGAAGCGTGCGGAGCCGAAGCCGCCTAGCTTGCGCAGTTGTCCCGTCCCGCACAGCTCTCGCGGTCGACTTGTCCCGCGGAGCTGTGACTACAGACTTTGTTTCATGGACTTTGTTTTGTGTGCCCATGGACTCATATCTGTTTTGTCTAGTGTTTTGTCTTGTGTGTTCCCCTGAGGAGCGTCTGGTAGTCGATCCTTAGGGGGAGGCTACTGTCAGGACTCTGCCACGAGAGTTTGGTTTTATATTTATGTTTTATTGTGATGGCAGAGTTCTGACAGTCTCTTGTTTCATGTGGAGGCCATGCCTTGTTTATTGTGGCATGTGCCTCTGGTGTCTCGTCTCTAGTCCCCACCCCCTTGTTCTCCCTGTTAATTATTCATTATTAGTTCATCCCGTGCACCTGTGTTACCCTCGTTAAGTTTCCCTATTTAAGCTCCTCTTGTCTCTTGTCTAGTGCTGGATCATTGTTCATTCGTGCCTTGTTGCTGTTTGCCATGTTGTACTTCAGTTTAGTCTAGTCTTGTTAATCAAGTTGTGTATGTATTTGATATTTCATGTTTAATGTTGAGTTTTGCCCCCTCGTGGGCTTTTGTTTTCTTGTTGTGTCAATAAATGTTCTTTGTTCACTCCCTGACATCGCCTGCGCTTGGGTTCTCTTGTTCCCCGTCTCATATCCTGACACATATGCATTAATACAAGGATGGTCAGATGAAGGATCAATAAAGGATGGAGGTAACACTTTATTTTACGACCTGCAAAGTACCGGGTAATTAAACCGCATTTACAGCGTACCTATTTGTAACAACAGGGTACCTCTACAGTACGTACTTGTAGGTATAAGGGAATAATATTTTAAATTTGGGGTAATAAGGGGGTAAGAATATGAAGAATTATAAATGATTTATACTCTAAGTATTTTATAACAACAGGGTACCTATTGTAATATTACGTGGTATGTATGATTTAGTCAAGTCTATGGGGAAATTATGTTTTATTTCTTTATTTTATTTTATTGTGAATTTTTCATATTGACTACTGAATGTTGTATACAGTCAATGTCTACGAGCCACATCGGCAAATAAATATAACAGCAGGTCACTTTTATTTTAGTAGCCCATATTACTTGCTTTTAATAATAAAAGTCCAACTGATTTAATGTGGTTATCTTTTTTTTTAAAGTTAAGTACAATAAAAATAGCAACTTATTCCCTATTTACCAGGAAACTCTTACATTTGCGGACATATTTGAAGTGGTGCTTTGCAATTTATTTACTTTTATTTCAAATGACACAATAATGACCACAAAGCAGCACGCTATTTGTTTATTGTTAATAGGTGTTATCATTGGTAGAATAAAACTTTGCAACATGTGTAAACACAAGTATTTTAGCCAAATATAATTTATGCAATGGCAAACCAGAATGAAACAACAGCAGATATCAGCTCCCGCTAAAGCAAAAGACGACTACATGCGTAGGCTACTGCGCAGGTGTAGAACGTGTGGCCGTCTGCAGGAGGTTTGCTGGAACGCGATCCTGAGGTGAAATTT
Organism: Misgurnus mizolepis; assembly: GCA_025389145.1. Lineage (NCBI taxonomy): Eukaryota > Metazoa > Chordata > Actinopteri > Cypriniformes > Cobitidae > Misgurnus > Misgurnus mizolepis. The sequence goes on along the minus strand of JAIFKI010000009.1, from coordinate 32,099,446 downwards.
CTTTAAGAGGTTTTAAAAACTTTCTACCCTGTGGAGTACGGCTGCGAGTGATGTCAGCAGGATCCGCATGCTGGATAAGGTGACTGGTTTTGTTAATACATGACTCACGCATTTCAAACAATGTTTTTCAAGACAGTTTAACAGTAGCAGCTAGCTAGCACATAAATTAGCCTAAAGTTTATAACTGGCTCAGAAAACTCAGTTTTTGTCAAGTCACAGTGAAGAAACATTTACTGAAGGCTTTCATTTATGTTTTTTATATGTAATGCAGAACAGCATTTGTGAGACGACATCAACTCAACATCTGAGTGGACAAGAACACCAACAGAGGAAGCCAGCCGCAAAAACAACAAATAATTCTCATGACTTTTTATTTTAAATAAAAGTTATGTGATAATAAACATTAAGTGTTGGCTTAATTATAGTGTTTTAAAGATGTTTTGAAATAAGTTGTTTTAAAATAAAAATAACAATATTCTGTATGTTTATGGTATTTACCCTATAACATTTATAACAAGAGGTGAACAAAGCACCACTTTAGTTTACAGCCCGCAAATATGAGAGTTACCCGGTAAATACACAGAACAAGTGGGGAATAAGTCCCACTTTAATTTACAGCCCGCAAATATAAGAGTTACCTGGTAACTCCTGTATACATATACAGAGCAAAGAGGTACAAGTTGCTATTATTTTTATTGTGTGTTATATTTTATTTGCCGACGTGGCTTGTAGACATCAACTGTAGGCTATACAAAACACTTCATCAGGTAAGTAGCAAATATGAAAAAAAAAAAACATATTACACATAGACGTAAGTCATACATACCACGTAATATTACAATAGGTACCCTGTAGTTATGAAATACTTAGAGAATAATTTTCCATATATTCTTACCCCCTTATTACCCCAAACTAAAAATATTGTTCCCTTATAACTACAAGTACGTACTGTAGAGGTACTCTGTTGTTACAAATAGGTACGCTGTAAATTCGGTTTAATTACGCGGTACTTTGCGGGTCGTAAAATAAAGTGTTACCAGGATGGATTTGTGGATATCTGTCTATCAGTGGCTGCTCGTGACTGCTCATCTGAGGGGCGCAAATTCAAAATAAGTGTTTGGAGTGTCATGTGTGTTGCTTGTGTTTTCAAAATATGTGTTTGTTGCATCATGTGAACCATGTGCATCACGTGTTTGTCAAAATAAGTGCCTGCTGCACATGCGTCATAACCGTTTATGAATAAAAAGACGCTCACGTTCAAAAAATACACGCAAGACACTCCCAGTAAACTCTGATTACGCATGAGATTACGCGAGTATCTGGAAAACGCAAGCGTCTTTTTAGTAAAAACCCTTTAGACGCGTCTGCAGCAGGCACTTATTTTGACAAGACACGTGATGCACACAGAATCTCTCGACGCGCAAAACACATATTTTGAAATAAGGAACCACACACATGACGGGCTACATACATGTTGTGACGAACTTCGCATCGAGTGCCCTTTAGAATGAAACCCACCTATGTCAACACTTGAATTTGTGCACATTAATCAACCTATTAAGTAATCACCCTGCTGAAAAAACCAGCATCAAACCAGCATGGGAATTATGCTGGTCTATGCTGGTCTAGCTGGTGGTCACAGCATACCAGCACCAAAACACAATATATGCTGGTATGACCAGCATGGGATGCTGGTGCTAATGCTGGTTTAGCTGGTGCTAATGCTGGTTTGGTGCTGGTTTAGCTGGTGCTAATGCTGGTGCTGATGCTGGTTTGATGCTGGTTTAGCTGGTGTTCACTAGCAAACCAGCACCAAAACACAACATATGCTGGTCTTGCTGGTATGCTGTTTTTTTCAGCAGGGCAATTGAAATTTTGGAGTCAGATTTAAAAACAGCACTTGTATACAGACAACTTTGCCATGTATACTTTATATAAAGTTGTTTTTTATTTACTTTGCATATGTTTTATTTAACTGCTGTGTTTGTTTGCTCAGTTGACTGCACTGCGATGTAATCCTCCAAGCATTTCTGTCCAGTGAACCCTGTGTGATGATGGCAAATAAACAACTTGCCTTTACTCAACTTATTTCAGCAGTTGCTTGCACAAACCGATGTATCCATTGATTTGAACTCAAAAATTCAGCGAGGTCAGAGAAAAGTATTAAACTATTCAGCAAGAATATGAAAGGCAGCTTTGGTTGAGATACATTCAATCTAAAGTGAATCTCTGGTCTAATGCTCAGATTCCTCACAAAATCATGAACTGTGGTGAATGAATTTCAAACAGGCAATTACAAATGGTGCAAAGACATTTGTACAATCTCCCCTGACATTTCATATAATACTATAAGTCAGATTAAAAGTCATACCTTGTTAAGTTTAACTTGCAAGGAAGTCTAAGAAAGCAAGTGATGGCCAGGTCTGTACTGACAGGGATCCAGTAAAGATTAAGGGCCACAGCTTGCGCCAGCGCAAACCATAATTTTGTCGTTAAATAATGACTGTTGGGATTTACTAAAGATGCGCAGTGGATATTTAGCGATGAAAAGGTGTGGTCTAGTTATTTAAGTGACTTATTGCATATGCATTTCTAGGAATTTCCCTTTCAGATACAAAATTTTGGGGAGGAGAATATTTAAATGATTCACGTAATGTGGTTTACTTATGTTTGCTCGTGTGTTATTACTGGCATTTGCAGGAAAAAATATTTTGCGCTTAAAATGGCTGCAATTGTTGCTGATAGAAGAGGCATCACTGATATCAGAAAACGTGTGATACAATGCACATAATTGTTTTAACATGTAACAGTTTATTTGAAATGCCAGAGGAATATATTTTTCAAAAATATTGTTTGCAAAGCCATGTAATTTTTTTTTTTTGCTGAAGAGTCACCAGGAGAAATCACACAATACCAGACATTTCAAAACTTCTTGTAAACCTTCATTTTTTTGTCCTCCAGTTCTTTTCAGTGTACTATGGCTTTGTTAGCTGGGATTTCACACCCCAAATGTTCAGCTGCGATGTTCGTGGTGCTGACCTCAAGCGGTCTGTGCCAAGTGTGACCGTTTTGTTACTGTGACCACTTACTAATTGATATTGAATGTATAATCTCAGTCTGGAGAACTTTTGTAAGAAGATGCTAAGAAACTTAATTGCTAACAGGTTCAGCATGGCATACATGGTGCTCTTTGCTACTGACCTTTATTATGTTAATAGACATTGTGCAGCAAAGGGCTATAAAAATACATGAGATGTATTGATTTTGTTCACCTCCTTTGTCATTATCTGTCTTAGTTTTTTTTTTTTTTTTTTAAGAAATGACTTGCAAATAGTCAAGGGAAATAACTTGACTGTAGCAGAAGTGCCCTGCCATTCTCAAACCTCACGATGAATCAAACTTAGTGTTGGGAAATGTTATTAATGCATGTGATGTTTGTATTTTGATACTGCGATGCTTTCTCCTATGCCAGTGAAATGTGCAAAAATACTTGTATAACTTAAGGGTGGAAACTGGAAACTGTCCTTATTTTAGCATTGGTGCAAATATTCATATTCATCAATATACATTATAATCATTATAATGCACAAGATTCGCACAACATACACAACAACTTGATTCATACACAACAAATCTCAAGTTGTGTATTTTAGCAATGTTTTAAACACATCTAATCAAACAATGCCAATTGCCTGTTGCATGAAACTGGAATCAGTGGTCACCCCAGCAGGGGAGTCATCCACCAATTTTTTTAACGGGGGCACAGTGTGCACAGCTCACAGACATTTGTGCATACACAGACATTAAACGAAACAGCTTTCAGTCTTTTTCATGGCACTTACATTTCTAACAATCTGAGCGCCCCTGCCTTCATGCAAAAACGTTCAAAATAAAAGTTTTGACTTACTTTTATATCAAATACTATTCCATCGGAATAATGACATATTTGACATCATATTTACATCTGAAACGGCATGTTTTGTTTATTTACATTTTTGTTTAATGAATTGTTTAATTGTGTCATTGATGCATTTTGCACAAAAACTGCATTATCCTATAAAAATTAATCCATAAAAGTATATAAACAACAAAAATGACATAAGCTATAGCCACGTGATTGATGTTCAATATATGATTTTTTAAAGAAATGTTTAGATAAAATGATTTAGAGGAAAGGATTTTTGCATTAGATTTTACCTCATATGTGAGCATGTGTGATTCCGCGGCCCCGTGAACTCTGGTGAACTTTGGCGTTGTACCAAGATGAATTTAGTCTAAATCTCTATTAATATAATGTCGAGACGGCCACATTTAACCATACCTTTTGGTTAACCTCTTGAAAAGCACCCCCATTCTGGCCCAAAACCATGAAAATACCTACTTTCACTAAAAAGGCTGTTTTTACTAAACCATTTATAGTATAAGTATAACTGTGGTATCATTAGATAGAAGACACTTTGAGCTTCGTTTTCCATGTTTCAAAATTATTTTAAGATAAAAATTTAAAAAGTTAGAGGCTGAAGTGCATTGTAATAAAAAAATTTTTGCATAACATCTTTTTTAACACTAAAAATCTTAATGATAAATATATGTGTGAAACCTAGAAATGCAATGAGGCCAAAGCCACAAGTCTAAAGAAGTTATATTTCACGTTTGAAGTCAATAGACCCAAAAATGAGGTTCCTGCAAGAGTTTTTTGTAAGACTAGTGCCTTTTCTAAGTGCCAGTCAGCCACAAAATAAAAGTATTTTGTTTACATGCATACACGTTTGTTCTTTTTATTGTTTATCCTTATGTCACACCCAGGGGCTGGCTATGTTTGGCTAAAGCCACGCCCCTTCTCAACTTCCACCTCGAGGAGGTCCCCAAAGCCAACCCAATGACCAGACAAACACGAGAACAGGTAAGTAAAATATTAAACAAACTTTATTTAAATATTTAAAAGAATGGGGAAATGGGAAAGGGGGAATTAAAACTAATGAGTCTCTAGCTCCTCCCTCCAGGGAGACTGCGGCCACGGGCAGGCAGGGACAAGGGGCAACGGGGGTGCAGACCACCGTAAGCCGGGGGGAGGGGAAACGTCAGGCTCCGGCCTGGTCCCTGTTATCCGTGGCGCCCTCCTTCTTCTTTCCTGGAGGCAGATTACAAACAGTGTGACTGGTAAGTGGACTTTTCGCTATCTGCGTACCTTTCTCTGTTTGGCAGGGGGTCTTCGCCCCGCGTGCCTTCACGTTTCTCCGTCGTACGTTCACTCTCTTGCTCCTTGTTCTCCACAGGTGGCCGCTGGGACACAAAAGCACTGTTAACTTGGACTTCGAGTACTTCTTACCGGCTCTGCTGTTTACAGCTCTCTTGGTAGGTATAACTTTCCACAGTCTGTTCTCCTAATGTTCACTCTCGTTCTCCTTTTTCTCCACAGGTGGCCACTGGGACACAAAAGCACTGTTAACTTGGACTTCGAACACTCCTCACCGGTTCTGCTGTTTACAGCTCTTGGTAGGTATGGCTCTCCACAGTCTGTTCCCTTAATGTTCACTCTCGTTCTCCTTTTGCTCCACAGGTGACTGCTGGGACACAAAAGCACTGTTAACTTGGACTTCGAACACTCCTCACCGGTTCCGCTGTGTACAGCTCTTGGTAGGTATGGCTCTCCACAGTCTGTTCCCTTAATGTTCACTCTCGTTCTCCTTTTGCTCCACATGTGACTGCTGGGACACAAAAGCACTGTTAACTTGGACTTCAAAGACCTCTCACCGGCTCTGCTGTTTTCAGCCCTTGGTAGGTATAGCTCTCCACAGTCTGTTCTCCTTAATGTTCACTCTTGTTCTCCTTTTGCTCCACAGGTGACTGCTGGGACACAAAAGCACTGTTAACTTGGACTTCAAATACCTCTCACCAGCTCTGCTGTTTTCAGCTCTTGGTAGGTATAGCTCTCCACAGTCTGTTCTCCTAATGTTCACTCTCGTTCTCCTTTTTCTCCACAGGTCCAGCAGAGGGGCGAAGATGACACACCGCCTCACCGGGTCGAGCGCTGCCCTATCCTCCTACACGTAGGGCGATCGGATCCTGGACAGGGGCGCCCCTTTGTAGAGACCACGGGGCGGCGGAACTCTTTCGCCTCCGTCTCTGCAACAGGGGCAGATACAGGTAAGTTTCCAATACAAATATTCCAATGTTGTACTCACACTCGCTGACAGCTCTTAATCCGCGTCACTTCACGCTCCAGACAGCACACTGCGTATAGTAGTTGGTAATTCCTAGGGTCGTTAGCCTCTCCGTCCTCTGCCCAGTGAAAAATGGATGATGCGGGGTTTCGTCTGACAAGACACACAGCAACCCACAGCAAATACACAGCACCACTTCAACGTGAACAGTTTACTAATTTTCAAAGACTCACTCACCACACTATCAGTGTACACAACAAAGGACGCCCTGCGTCCTCCACTTCGCTTGGGCTGGATGAGGGCGATGGAAATACGACCGGAGTGGTAATTCGTTGCTGTGGCTGTTTGGATGGACGCTTCTACAGCTCACCCACCACGCTGTTTCAGGGGTAGGGCCGCCCTCCTTCTCCTGGAGGTATCCAACAATTGCACAGTTTAGTTTTTACAAGTTGTTCAACACCAGAGTTGATACTCACAGCGGTTTGCCTTTGTTTGCGTTGCAACACAAAGTCGGTTTCCTTCCTGCTTTACTCCTTTAAATGTGTCACTTAGACCAATATTTCTTCTACCCATAGGATTTTCCTTTAACTCCAGCGTTTCCACCGCAGACTACAACGAGAGAGAGAGAGAGAGAGAGAGAAAAATATAGACAGCCACCAACGTCTATCAACGAGCACAGCTCCGTTCCTCAGCACACACTAACTTTCTCCAAAAAGCACACGGGGTGCTCCTTTAAGAGATCCACAGCTTGCCCTTCTTTCGCCTCCTGTGGCTCCGTCTTCTTTCCGCGCGCTCCTAGCGCAGCCCGGATCAACAGAGCCTTCGGGCTCTTCAAAGGGTGCGTGTCTCTTTCCTGCCTTCGGCAAAGGAGCTTTCCCCGTGTCAATCGCTTCTCGTGTCCATCGCTTCTCCTTTTGTGTTCCTGCAGAGCTATTTAAGTGCTTCATTCTCCCACAGCCTCCAATCACACTTTGATTAATTAATTCGTTGCACCTGTTGCGAATTTGGCTTCGTTTGTTGCTATGGAGAGTCAGGAAGTAAACCGGTGCATTAAAAAAATCTGCCCGAGCGGAACCTCTCCTCTCCATTTTTGGTTCCGCCCGAAGTCACCCTGTGACACTTATATAAGCGTATTAAAATGTCGTATCCACACCAGGAAATAAAGCTTCACACAAAATCATTGAATTCATTATCTAATTGGCTACACGTTCTGTCTATCAATATTTTCCATGAAGTCATTGGAGGAACGCGCGAGTCAGATGACGTCACGATATTTGACAGCGCTGTTTGGATATTATGTATTATACTCCCGCCTACTTGTACAAGCAAGTTTGACCGCTGGTTTTGAACGCGAGTGTGATCTCATATACAAGTGTTATGATGTAAATAGTCCTCAGATTGTATATTATAATCTATTACAAGACGTGCATGTGAAATCTGATGTAAACAATGGAAAATATATCCATATTTCACGGATTATACGCATTTGTGGACAAAAATGGTCATTGAATGTACTTTGTTTTTATGGGTTATTCACACATCTGAAACAGACTGGATTCAATTCGCGTTCCTTATACCAGCACAAAGGTAAGGAGTCAGTTTATATTATGCATGTTGTCATCTGGACTTCTGTAACAAAATACTATATTTATGATGTTAGAGCAATTGTATCTCAAAACGGACATCATACACTGATGCTAAACCCTTAGACCTTTTAAACAATGTATAGTGGTGTTATTATTATTGTTGTTTGTACACAGTATATACTATATATATATATATATTGTTAGCAGCATAAAAAAACTGACGTCTTTCCGTCCCCGAGCTAGTGCGCGTCAAGAGGTTAACTGCACATTACCGTTCTGGGGTTTGGAAATGTTGTGAGCATTTTTTACAACCAGACTCTCGTACATTCATTTCATTTGTACAGAGAGTCTGGCCACGCTCCATTGCAAAGCGTTACTTCCAATAAGGAGGGTCCTCTGTTGAAGTTTAAAACTATTGGATCTGCGCAGAGTCACTCAGGATCTGCCATACGCAGTCGCTAACGTGTGGTCGTGACGTATATAATGCGCCGAAACCGGCCGGAAACAACAAGTCCGAATAATCAGAACTACAAAACTTAGCAAACCTGGTTCTTGCTCCGGCTTTAACTTCTGTATATTCGGCAGTTTTGCAACAACGGACCGAATAGCTTTTCTCACGTCTTTCTCCGCTGCCATTACTGAACTACAACTCAAACTGACCCACAACCTCAACGTCATCATTTTTAGCCACCCCCCTCTGTTCGCTGATTGGACCTGCAGATTTTTGCAGGAGAAAACGAAACTCTACAGAGCAGTCCCAGACGTAGGACTGAAGCGAAATCAAAATTAAGCGGAAGCACGCTGGAGGGCGGAGCCAGGCTAGCCAAATGCAGCAGCAACAGCAAGAGCTCGTGAGCGCGCCCAGACGCTGATGACATAATGTGACTGCGCTGACTGCAGTGCCTGCCACAAAATAAAGTAATGTAACATGATCATAACACTATCAAAATGGCGAAAATCTCTGAAAAAAGACAAGGATGCAGCACAGAATTGATAATATTGTGCATATTAAACAGATTAAAAGACAAGTAACAGATTAATGGATGCTTTCTTTGATTTTGAGGTTGCATGCACAATCCATTTGGCTCAGAAAACCATGGGGGCACGTGCCCCGTCAGTTTGAATGGGCATGACGCCTCTGCACCCCAGTAAGTTTGGGTTTAGTTTGAGCAAACTCTTGTTTATTCAGGCTCACGAAGGTGGATTCATTTAAAGCAGTGTTTATTTCCATGGTAACTTACACTACATGGCAAACTTGCTCTGGAGCAGGTTTAATTTTAGGTAAACTGGACCAATCACCTGTGAACATTTGCGAGATGGTCCTCACTGCAGAACAAGACATTCAGGGGGTGGGGTTGGATCTAGATCCAACCAAGTGAAATGAAGCAGTATATTTGCATTGATGCAGCCGGCAATTAGTTGCAACCTGTAGTCGCCATCGTTTGCTCGTATCAATTTGTACGTTTGATTAATAACATAGTCGCAAAAGATTCATAATTTAGAAAGTATCACAGTTAGGTGTAAGGGGAGGTAAGGACACGTTCCCGACATTGTGATATCACTGAAGGGATTTATTTGTAAATTATCCCACTTATTACGCAGCTATTCCTATACGAGTAAATATAAAAACACAAATTTATTTGATATCTTTTATTAGCAATAAGTAAACCATCTACGAGTGAAACCTGTTTCCTAATGGCTGTAAGCAAAGGCGAATTAAAACAAGTTCAAAGTCCAGACAAGATAAACATTCAATTTATTAATTTCTAAATAATATGCCATATATATGTTTATAATTATTCATATTTTTACTGTATCCATTCATAGGTCTTAAACTGCATGTGGTAAGATTACTCGTAGTAGGCTTACCCGAATGTTTTACTCCAAAACATTATAGCAAAAAACGTACATTTCACCCTAAAGACACTTCTTTTATTGTAGTCATAAGTAAAGTTTGTTTTTATGTAAAAGAAAAATAACTTAATTTAGTTACGACTTAATGCGGAAATGGTAACGCAACAACACGTGTTTGACGTGTCTTGTGGGTAAAACTGCTGACCAATCAAAATGCAGTGGGAAGAGATTGCTGGATCTGTATCCAGCTCCGCCCCTGGATCTGATTCCAACCCCCCCTCCTGGTATGTCATGTTCTGCAGTGAGGCGCTATTGGCATTTGCAGCAGTGCAGTGATCATTTACACCATTTACATTTACGCCAAGTCTATTTGTCTGTGGTGTGTGCAAACTGCACGCACTAAATTCAAGTGATAGTGGATGTTTAGTGGTCAAAATGAACAGAGATTGACACAAAAAGGCAGTAATTTCACAATTAATGCATATAAATAAATTTTACTGCAAAATTGTACTGCCCTTTTGTTTCTTTATTTTTGGGATTTAAGTAGAAAAGACAACTTTAACAGCTCTTTAAAATAAACCATTATTTAAATATAAAAACATAGTATTTTGGTTTTTATTTGTAGTGGAACAACAGTAAACACAAATTTACTACAGTCACCACAATAACCGTGGTATTTGTAGTAAAAGCATATTTTAGTTTAGTTTACAAAATGCATGTAGTCATGCTTGGCTATAGCTAGGGTGTATTTTGTGCAGAGCGCTGCTCAATAACGTGTAATATAAACAAGTTTAAGTTTTACTTAGCTTTTTTGTAATTTCCAATGAATGTTGACACACATATTAAAGAAACACGAAAAGACCTTGAGCAGTGGTGCTGCACTCAGACAAGAGGTGCTCTCCCGTTCTGACATAACATCACACTTGTTTCCAGTAAGGTCCACTGCTTCCATGTGCTCCAGGGCGTCTGGTGTGTCCTGGGAAAACGGCGCTTTGCGGTGACACTAATGCAGCCTGGCAGAAAGCTCATACATTACCTGGGATTTGCAGAGGGAACATTGAGAGCAAAACGAAAAGGGCAAGAGAGAAACGGAGAAACCGATAAACAGCTAAAGAAATGTTTTTGAACTAAAGCATTTGCAGCTTTTAAATCATAATGTCAGGATCCTTTTTCTTGTCTTGGACTCCAAGTGGAGCTGAAAGATAAAGGGTTAGATTTATGTAAAGTGTGGAAACACATCGAACAGTGAGCTATAGGGGACATTATCATCCTAAATCTAGACAATCTGATAAGAGTTAGCTCTGGCCTCATGCAAATTTTATACTGTACGTCTGCAGGCATTTCTATGGGCATTAGTTAACCTTGTGAGATGGACAGAAATAACCTTCATCATAAAGGTCTATTCACACTTAATATTAAAACCAGTGCCGGCCTGAGCCTCTTAGGGGCCCTAAGCAGAGTTTTTTGAGCTACAGAAGTGATTTTCTCTTTGTCTTGGATTGTTTGATTTACATTTACAGACTTAAGGTTAATTGAGGTTACTGTCTCTTTAAGAGAAGCACCAGCCATAAACCTAAGACATAAACAAATGTTTTTATTGGAAAAAGAATACTGTGAAGATTATTTTGTTTGTATTTTTGTTCTTTTTGTTTGTTAAACATTTGCAAGCCTTTCAAACACGTGAAATGATAAACTTTCCCTATTTAAATTTGCGCATTAATCCGCAAATCGCATGCGCATCACGGATCAACTGCATCTGTCACCCCTAGGGTGGCCATTCGTGCCAGTTCCGCCAGACACGTCCCGAACATGTTTTCGGGCTCGTTCTCCGGAAGTCGCGTTGCTCGACCGCATACGTCATCAAGGTTCTCACATTTCAGTTATAATACATTAGAAAATTAATATTTATTTATTTGAAGACATACAATCATTGTAGTTTCATTCTTACCTTGAAATGTAACGGTTGTTTTTCTGAAATTAAACCCCGAAATATTAAACCTTGATGACGTATGCGTCAACTAACGCGACTTCCGGGGAACAAACCCGAAAACATGTTCAGGACGTGTCCGGCAGAACTGGCACGAATGGCCACCCTAGTCACACCACTAGGTGCTGCTGCACAACTTACTGTGACAAACTGTAAATAATCATGCAAACATACCTTTATCTTTCTCTTTTTTCTCCTCCTCTATCCTTTTCTTCTTTCTCTTTTCGGCACCAGAGGGATACATACTTTTTTGTGACATGGCTTATCATTTATTATAGTTACGCGCACTTGCACGTCGGCGCGAATTTTCAAAGCACACGAGGTGTCTATATTGCGCATGAATCAAACGCTAGCACTGCAGACATACAGCAGTTGTCTGCGAATAAGATTTTTTTGTCTTTAATTATTCATTCATTCATTCATTTATATTACTTGATTAAGTTATTTAATTATATAAAAAAATATTAGTAGTATTTTGTGTATATATTTTTTAAATTGTGTAGAAAGTAAACTACCGAGCCCCTAAGGTGACATTGGAGTAAAAATATCTATAGTTTAGTTTCATGTGCTCACGTGAAACTTTCATGTGCAGAATTGTTTTACGTTTAGTTTCGCGTGCTTGCGTGAAACTATCACGTGAAACTATCGCGTGCTCGTGTGAAACTATCGCGTGCTCGTGTGAAACTATCGCGTGCTCGTGTGAAACTATCGCGTGCTCGTGTGAAACTACCGCGTGCTCGTGTGAAACTATCGCGTGCTCTCGTGAAACTATCGCGCGCTCTCGTGAAACTTTCGCTTTCACGTGCGCGCGCAATAGTTTCAGGTGAGCACGTGATAGTTTCACGTGCTCGCGCGAAACTAAACTTTAAAAAAAAATCTGCACATGAAGGTTTCATGTGAGCACATGAAAGTTTCACATGAGCACATAAAACGAAACTTTATTTAATTTTTGCTCCATGTTCCCTTAGGGGCTCGGTAGTAAACAAACAAAGTAAAAATAAAAAAATAAAAAACAAAAACCTTTGTTATGTGCCACCCTTGGTGTAAATAGGATTTCACTCATGCTATTAAATTCCTTTTTTATTGGTAACAACTCGGACAGGCTTGCCTGCGTCTTAAGTTTACTGCAGCAGGATGAATTATTTGTCCCTACTGCAGAGTTGTGAGTTCATGCCCGTTACTTCAGGCTAACGTCCCTATTATTCACTATTTGAACAGGATTTAAATTACTCTAATTCACTTAAATAAAACATTGTCCGGAAAGAGTAAAACTCTTTAATCGTATGATCAAGAACTGCTGTGACATTTCCTTCTCCGTATTAGTTTATTTATATTAAAATCAGATCATCACCACCCACAGTTAAACTTAACTTTCTCTCTCTCTCTCTCTCTCTCTCTCTCTCTCTCTCTCTCTCTCTCTCTCTCTGTGTGTGTGTTAAAAGGCTTGTTGTGGTCATTTTGACCATATTGTCCTTAACACACAGTGGCCCACCATTTGTCCTGTTTCATTTGTATTTACTTATTTTTAAAAGGTCATAAACATACCAGTAAAGACGACTACATGTGTCGTTGCCTGAGGCTGACTGCACTCTCACTAGGACAGTTAATGGTGCGGAAAATTAAACGGGTGCACTGGATATATGACTCACTTTCGCCTTTAACATGTAGTGCTACTGTTTGTTTATCTGCACAGAAAAAAATACATTTAACAAGATTTACGTTGTCTATACACTATTGAGGTATTATTTTGAATGATTTATCCATACACACTTTTTTTTTTAAAGCAAAAGATAAAACACCTGAATGTTTTCGAAATCAAAACGTAGTAAGTGGCTCCGCCTGACGTTGCATTGAATGCACAGCTATTTAGGCATTGTTTCATGCTATGTAAGTTGCTTTAAATAAAATCCATATGCATAATGTATGAAATAATGTACAACACAGACCTTATTTTACTTATTTTAAAAATCCTGAGGGAAACGTTAAGTTTATCCCAGGACTACAAACTAAAAAACTGTATGGTGTGAAAGAAGAAAAACAAACTCACATCATCAGTAAACCTCTGTTTGGCCCTTCAAAGGATTTCTGTGAGACACCGGCTTTGAACACAGGGCAGATGCCAAAGGCAAAAACCTGTCTAATTCCATAAGGTTTCCCTCTGGAGGGTTAAAAGACCTATTAAAACATCTCCCACACCCTCTGACAGCCTAGTTGTTATGGGATACAACAGAAAAAAGACATATTTCTCTTTGTTTTCATCTCAGTCAAAGCACCAATGGGCTCAACTTGATCTTTAGAAACTCATGAATATGTTTCTTTATTATTTTGGTTTCTTTTCTTCTGCATCATATCTATCAGAGCATTATAGAGCACAGGCAGATGTGAGCTATACAATTTTTTTTTTTTTTGGAGATATGAAGATGCAAAACCCTCTAAGTGCGTCCTACATGTTTCATTATCTTATTTTTGACGGTGTTTTGCGGCATTTGCATCTGAACTCATCATATGTTAAATGAATAGTTCACTTAAAATTATTTATTAATCATCATCTTTTTCTGATGTGCCAATGAATCGTTCTTTTAAGTCAATTTAAAGAACTAATTAAATTAATTCAAATGAATGTGCTTATAAATCTGACTGATCCTGGTTCTCTCAAATGTAACTTGTTGACTCAAGAGTGTTTAATTGCAGTGCTTAACAGACCACTTGAATTTCTCAGATCTCAAATTTCTTACAGGTTTTATGTTTTACTTCAGAGCACTTTCATGTAGTGCACAAGTCATATGAAACACCTCTACTGAAAATATACTCTAGATTTTACATAAATAATGAGATAAAGTATGTCAACAGAGTTTTTGCAAGAATCTTGTAATTGGTTTGATGGGGACAATGTGTCTTACAAGACTTCACAGACCACAAATCCCACAACCAAAAATGGCATGAATGCTTTCCCAATGCAATGTAAGTTCACAAAACCTTAAGAAACTTCTTCTCGCAGGTTTTCACTACGTGGCAATTGAGGGAAATACCTAGCCTGGTTAGCCAGACCTACATCAAGATGTAAGGTCTGGCAACTCTTCACACAAACGGCTCAATGCAAGGGGTGGGATATAAGGTTGTCCCTCAAAATGCCTCTGCACGCAATAGGATAGCGCTATGACCACTCAGAGCAACGAAGAAGGTGACGTAGTTACCGTAACCAGTCGGCAAAACTCCAAACACATCTTTCTTGCTTAAAAAGGACTTCAGTAGGGTTATTTGCTCTTCACTCAAAGAAAAACATAAGTCTAAGTCCTCCAGAGTCGCGGCCAAAGCCGCTTCAAAAGAAAGCTGTTCGCCAGCAGCCATTCTCTGTTTTCAAGTAGGAACCGTTGCAGCTCTGTCGTCATCATGTTAAGCCCGCCCCACAGACGCTACACACGATGTGATTGGCCTGACCAAATTTTGGTTTTTGGAGCTGTTAAGTGTATTGTGAGTGCCTAGACTAAACCCTGGCAGCAAATATATTTTGCGGCCGCTAGGGTGCGTCTAGATTTCTAGGCTAGGAAATACCAGCAGCTCTCCATACCTGAAATCTGTGATGTTCTGGTTCTTCATCAAATACATTATGAAAATGTGCATTACAAGGGTCATGTTAATAAACAATCTGGGTCAATCTACAATCTAAACTTTTGTAATAGCCCTATCAATTATTTTCCCCTCAATGGATTTGGTTTTAATTTAGATCTTGTAAAAATAAGGTGTTAAAAAATATGGAATTAATCATGATGATGTGATGTCATGCTGAAATTTTTGATAGATTAAACGTATTGCCTCTTTTCTTGCCAATTAGCACCTTAAACAAATCTAACAAACACAAAAGAAAAAGAAAAGTAAACAACACATTACCAGCAGAAAGTGTGATTTTTCTTCATTATCCTGAAGCATACTATATTCAGTGGTGGAAATTCAAATGCAAAGATAAATTTTCCAAGTTTGTTGATTTGCCATTTCATCTAAGTCTTTGTGTGGACTTTTGCCCTTCACAAATCTACAGCAAGAAAGCTATGTTTATGATGTGGAAATGTAAAAGCTTTTTTTTAATGTTTGATATGAAGTGCATGATTGCATTCTGATTAAACTAAGTGCTGTAAAAAACAAGTTGTCTTTTTCAATCAAAACATTGGGCTTAATTCAGCCTGATCTCACGAGAATTTGTACATATTTTACGAGTTGGCTAATTCGTATGAATGCGTACGAAGTGAATCGTGCAAAAGCATACCATTATCATAAAAAACAACAATGAAACGCCGCCCCTAACCCCAACATCACAGGGGTCAGGGCAAACAAAAATGTACAAATCTGGTCGTACAAATGAATAACAATTAGCCACCTCATAAAATATGTATGAATTGCCATGAAATAGCATTGGATAAATTCGATGAATACAAATGTAGGTGATCCATCATAAAGATGTTTTAAATATGATTTATATTATCATAACAGCACATCAACACACACGTTTATTTACCATTTACCATTCAATTAATTATTTCCTTATGAAGCATATCTTCCATGAATTTATATTAAACTTGTAGGAACATGAGCCAAAACATCAAACCAAAACCTTAACCAGCTATACATGTTTGGGCATTGTGTGACTCAAGTTCAATTGGTAGAGCATTGCTTTAGCAGCATAAAGGTTGCGGGTTTGATTCCTAGAGAGCACACCTACTAATGAAATAAATTCCTTTATAAATAAATTCCTTTAAATGCAGTTATTTTGAGAAAGCATCTGCCAAATGTCTCAATGGCCATTTCTTAATACCAAGAATGGCAAATTTGAATTTGCGTCCTTCGTAATTCATACTTGCAAGTTCAGAAGAACGATCTCCGGAGAACGGGAAGACACGAGTCCGGTTATATTGCAAATGGAACAACAGAGTACTTGAGTTCAGAGTCCTGCACGGATTCATTTTTGGAGACCCGATCCCGCCCGTTCCCACAAAGTTCAGGATCAGATCCGACCTGTCACCCGTGATAATATCAAAATTAAATCTGCACCCGCCCAGACCCGTTAATATTTGGCCCGTTACCCGACACGTACCCGCACACCCATAAATTACACATGCCAAAATCATTCCAATTAAAGTGCTTAATTTTTTATCTCGTACCTCTCTTCACATTACAACAGTGTCATGAATGGGCTAATAAAACAGGCTAAAGTGCGCTTGTTTTGCGCCATTCAAGTAGCCAACCATCGGCACCTAAATAGGCTATGGAACCTAATAACTATACACAAATTGACCTATTAATGAAAAAAGAACAAGAAAAAAATGCAACCTACCTACACAACCCCTGCTGTGCTGCTACAAGTCTTGAAAGGCTTATTAAGAGAAGATGTTCCCAGTTTCCGGCTATCAACGGCAAAAATGTATGCAACTCCTGCAACGTTTGCTCCAACTAGGCTACGAGAAGAATCAACAAAGGTTGCACACTGTCGCAGCGGTGGTGACATGATGGGTCAAATGTCATATGTTGCGCTGGTAATTTTGTAATTTTTTTCTCTGTTTATGAACTCTTAAATATGGGTATTTTTCTGAAGAAATTTTGTTAGATTGTAGCCAATCAGCAGTAATGGGCGTGTCTACTAACCAACATCGTTGCCTGGGTTGCGTATGTGTGGGGCGGGTCTATCAAATGAAGGTCCAGATTCTATTGGGGTAGGGACGTGTTTGTTTAGGTGATTTCAAATGTTAACATTGGCTTTTGGAGATCATGGACCCTGTTTTAAAATAATAATAACAAATTAAAGACTCCATATGAATAATAAAGAGAAATAAATTGAAAAAATGCCAGATATATCCAAAGGGAATATTTCATGTTTGACCACCAGACACCGAAGGGAGAGCAGCTGCACTGAACCAGCAGCAAATTTCAGAAGGACTTGCTGAGATGAGGTTGCCCTCGGCGGTGTACACGGTGCTGACCACCCACTAATCACCTGGTACTCACATGTCCAAAATCATCAGGAAATTTAATATAGGTGCTATCTTTACTAATTCACCACAAATTGAATGTTTATTCATCTTTATTCTCCACTAAACAGCTCTTAAAACTACATTCTATGACACTGCAGGTTTTAAGCTCTATTGCCGTTGGCGCGAAATGCCTTCTGGGAAATACCTTCTTAGTCCACATAAGTTATCTCCTGATGCATCCTTGATAAAATGGGGGGATCAAGAACACATCCAGGGATGTTATGTGAACTTGGGTTGATGTGAACTTGGAAATAAAAGAGGATTTGGGCCACGACTGATGACAATTCACAAGTTCACATGTACACACAAGAATGCATACTGAGAGACTGCCAGTGTAATGTAAATGTGCGATTTTTGGTTGTATCATTAATCTGTGTAAAATAATGACACAAAGGATAAACTTTTCTATTTTTAATATGTTGTCATCATGTAAACATACTTTAAGTTACAGTCCTTATTTAACACACCTGTAAGTTTAAAAATATTTCTAAGTTTTAGGCCCTGTTTACAAGAAAACACTCAAGGGTAAAAACATAAAAATATTTTATCAGAAGTGCCTTTCGTTTACAAAGTGACAGAGTTTTTGGGGCTTTAAAAAGCAAAAAAGTGAAACCACCCTCCAGAGTGGAAATCTTAAAAACGCTCTTTCATCGTGTTCCCATCTAAAGGGTAAAAACGCAAAAGTCTGCTCACGGTGGCTCTCGTCGCATACACGTTTACGTCACTGGCATGCGCCAGTTCAGGAAAACAACAAACATGTTGGATTATTTTCATATGTCAGACCTTCAAGTTGCTATAGCAGCTCTGATAAATATACAAGAGTCTTTTCAGCAGTTGTACGAAATATTAACAGCTAGTATTACTGATCAGAAAAAGTGCATTAATTACCACCAATTAGTCAGAGGAATACCTTGGGCGACACCTAGGAGAACAAGGAAGAAGGTTGTACGCAGGCGTGCAGACTTGGGGCCCTATTTTAACGATCTGAAACGCAAGTGCGCAAGTGACTTTGTGGGCGGATCTTGGGCACTGTTGCTATTTTCCCGGCGGGAGAAATAACTCTTGCATCAGTCGTAAATCAATAAGGGGTTGGTCTGAAGTAGGTTCATTATTCATAGGTGTGGTTTGGGCATAACGTCAAATAAACCAATCAGAACGTCATCCAACATCCCCGCAAGTTCCATGGCGGGTTGCTACAGTATTATTATGACGGATTTACCAGGCGCACGCCAGGAGCAGTTCACAGCCAAGGAGACCAACGTTCTTGTAAGAGCAGTCAAAGACAGAGAAGTTGTTTTGTATGGGATGGGAGAAATCCGCCCAAATCAGCGTCGGTTAAACAGGCGTGGAAGGAAATAGCCACAATTGTCACATCAGCTGGCATCCCCAGGACGTTGCGCCGCAAGCGCTACAATGATGTCAGGAGACGGAGGAATCCCAAGCTTGCCAGCATAAATCGGGCACGCCGTGTAACGGGAGGAGG
This sequence comes from Misgurnus mizolepis, assembly GCA_025389145.1. Lineage (NCBI taxonomy): Eukaryota > Metazoa > Chordata > Actinopteri > Cypriniformes > Cobitidae > Misgurnus > Misgurnus mizolepis. The sequence goes on along the minus strand of JAIFKI010000009.1, from coordinate 32,080,352 downwards.
ATCTGCCTCTACACAGGACCTGACGCCAGCAGAGGTCATCGCTGCGTCCACCCTCACCGCTGAAACCCAAGAAACGCAAGCAGTCCAACCCCAAAGTACACTTACAAATCAAGTTCACATACATTAACGTTTCTTATGAAAACATTTTAATTATTAATTACATAAAATAAACGTAATACAGCCACACAACAAACTTAAGAAAATATTTTAATCTTTAATTGCATGATAATTTTTTAACGCAGCCACACAAAATAAATAAAAACTATCACCACAATGCTCACCACTATGATTCCCCTTATCTCATGTGTTAATATTTTTTATGATTTCAAAAATAACTGTTGCATCTGTGTAGATTAGATTAGCAAAGTGTGTGCGCATTGTGCACGCTATACATTATGGTCAAGCATGCGCCCTTAAAATAGCATAATGAACAACGCGCAATGCGCCACTGACTTTAGACTATTTTTTTTCTGGTCAGTGGCCCAATTGTTTTTTGAAACGGCAAAATAGCATCAGGGATGGTTTGCGCCGGAACACGCCTCCTTTTTTTGCGGTGAACCCCCCAGGGAGCGCAAGTTCATACCCTAGTTTGCCGACGTGCGTCTGTGGAGGGAAAAACCCGCTGTGCGCCTGTGCAAAATACGAATGATACATGCATCACTGACAAACTCAATTGCACTGGGTGCAAGTTAGGGCCCTTGGTGTTGTTGTGTGTCAGTGCTTCACATTGCCACCTAGCCGCCTGGAGTGCATACTACATAGAATATCACACACTTCTGCGCCACCATATGCACGCAGATCCCCCCCAAAGCACTCGTTTGAACGCGGAATAAAAAGTGATAATGCAACGCTACTTTTGCGCTTTCTCTTCAGATCGTTTCCGTGTAAACGTGGTCTTAGGTACTGTAAATAAATGTTATGTTTTATATGGGAATGTAGCAAGCAAACCTTACAATTTTTTAACTGAAGATACCCGACTGCATAAGAAAATACAACCTCATCTCCAGTATTGGAGAGAAACAACAGAGACAGATACTGAAATGTCTTTCATCATTCATGGCCACTTGATTCATACATGATTGAAAGCTCCTAGCAAAACATGAGGCTGCAGCTTACACGTGTCACATTGCTCAAAAGGCTGAAGCAGGTGCTAGAGATGTACAATATCAGAAAGTAGAGCACATGCAAGCTATATGAAACTTTCCAATGTATAAAAATTGCTTACTTGACCTTTAAGCTTACATTAAGGCTTGTTTGTCTTGTAGTCCATTCTGTCTTACGTCTAACTTTGTCCAGTGCATGCTAATCTATTATTGTTTATTACAGACAACAGCTTGCATCATTTGGCAATGCTCCAGTAACCACACAGAACATCCTGGCAACAATCCAGAATATCTTAGCAACAGCCCAGCAACTATTCAGAAAATTATAGCAACCGTTTAGCAATAAACTAAAGCAGTCTTTTCCAATTCTGGTCCTGGTAGACCCCCAACAATGCATATTTTTGATGTTTCCCTTTTCTGTCACAGCCAATTCAGAGGATAGAGCTAATGAATTGAATTTCCCACAGAAAATCAGGAAATTTTTGAATAAAATGACAGTTTTGATTTTTGATAAATAAACGCTTAAAAAGATTCTCAGGAATTAGAATGTTGATAACACCAAAGTGTCAATTTTCATTTTGTGCAGGGATAGTTGTGTTTATTCATAAGCAAATGGGTGGATTTTTTTAAAATATTTTTAATACAGAACAACGTCCACTTGAATTTGAATACCTTTTCTATTTTTCTAAGACCCCACAACATCCTTCACAGACGTGTGCAATTCAAAGCATTTCCACCAGTAAACAAATATCCTGAATCGTGTGAAAGGAAGTTATTTTTACCCTTGTTCATTCTGAATGCTTCCCGGTGTGTTCGGCATGCATTTAATGCTCACGCTGCTCTCCAGTTCATGTGCTTTGGGTTTCAATGTAAAGCTGCAGATGGTGACTAGGCGTGTTTAAATATGAAAAGCTACATTTGCATTACACAGCCGATGTTAACTGGCAGGACCTCAGCATTACTCTGGTGATTATTATTAAAGAGAAAGCAAGTGCGAGCGGCATCATGTTCTATTCTCAGCGCCTGCTGCCACAGATCACCTCTGCCTCATTACAACAAGATTTTACACGTGGCAGAAGGCCAAATCTGCATATCTTCAACACCAGCACCAGCCAGTTTTGTCCTTGCTAAGCCAAGCATCAGTATTATTATTATTTTTTCTCTTGTTTAGTACTTGTACCTCATTTGTTGTTTGTGCTACAGACGTTACACTTTAAATTACATTGATTATAAGGGATAGGTGTTGTATACCCATCATACTGTGTAGGGATTGCATGTGAGGTTGTTTTCACATATGTTGGTGCGCACCGTGGTGCGGCCTCGGAGCGCACCAAAATACATTGTATCATTTTTCAGTTAGTGCAGTCCGTGTTCACATATATATATTTTTTACTTTACTCGAAATGCCGCACCGTACACCATGTGACAACGGTCAGCGCTGTCATTGGTCTCTGACAGCTCTTACCGTCTCATGACCACCCCCACGTTTCCACGACAACCAGCCTGACAGGGAGAGCGCAGCTATCAAGATGTGGAGATAAACAATGCACGTCTTTGCGAAGTTTCTTTGCTTTAACGCGAAATTGCGTAGCTGTTCTATTAAAGCCTTTCTCACGGAGCTGTTTGCTAAAAAGCCCGAAATGTCACTATTTGTGTGTGGAGGACAGCTATGCATTTATAAAATCATCGGCTCAAACGTAAAGGAGACAGCGAATCTCTATGCAACGGACCAGGATTGGCTTGTTTGTTGTTAACCCACAATATAACACCCGGCTCACGTCACAACGAAAGCCCAGTGGCTCAAACATGTGGAGAACTTCCTGTATTTGGTTCGGCCCGAGGTCCGGCAGTGTTCACACCACAGGTGGGTCGCCCCAGAGTTCGCCGACAGCCGCTCCGAAACCACCTGTTTAGAGCGGTCTCGGAGCGGCCATTTAGTGCGTACCCGAATGCGGCTGTTGTGTTCACACTGACCCAAACCCACCGTACTCGGAGCGACACATCATTTGGGCCGACCTAAACAGTGTATATGTGAAAACACCCTGATTGTCTGATTGTGAGAAAAAAATATGAGAAAGAAATCTTCCTCACAAGAACCGGAATGCCATGATAACACAAGCATACAGTCTAAAAACAAACGGTGCTAAATAGCACTAAAAGTGGTTGTTGGCTCGTTATCATAGAGGAACCATTTTAAGTGCTATATAGCACTTATGAAGAACCATACGGGGGTCATATAGCACCACTGTAGCACCACAAATGGATCTATATAGCACTATATGGTTCTACTCCAGTGCTACACAGGTACTTATTCGGCGCTATATGGCACTTAAAATGGTTCCTCTATGATTACAAGCCACTTTTAGTGCTATATAGCAACGTTTGTTTTTATAGCGTAGGCGTACTTTCCTCTAACAGTTGAGTAAAAGTACAGATACGACATTGGCCCATACGCCTTTGAACCAACCCACTGAATTTTTGGTTACTGTGACTTTACTAAAAATAGCTTAATTTAAGTATTCTTACTATCATCTCACGCATCATCACACATAGTGTAGTTGAACACACAGTTAAATACACCACACTATAACATGTGCCTTTATCATCTTTTATTGTCCTATTTACCTTTTTAAAGTGAATAAAGTAAATATTTGGCCCAGTCCCAAACTGCGCCGCAACACTGTGTCTATTTTTACAACCCGCACCACCCCTCACCCGCAACCATTAAAATAGACATACTAGGCATTTGTAATGTAAATAAAAAGAAGCCTAAAAGTGCTTGAAAACAGCCATTAGATTACATCGCCCTGTAAACTGGCAACAACATACGCCAAAGAACCATAGAAACCAGCATGGTCATATTATTATGGAGATAGGATAATGATAAACATTTATAAAGTAGCGTTTGCATTATCTTTCAAAAATTCCCTACCTTAATTTCTTCCTCAGATCGTCTTTCATCTTTAATTTCTCCGTTTGTTTTGTTGTTGTGGCCAAAGGTTTGGGGATATCAAGTAACGTTGCTACGTAGGAGTACGTAATTTAACCTTATCAAAGAACGTAATAAAATATAACAATATATATTTCTAAATATTTAATATCTATGCTACAGGTAATAAGACGCAACATACCTGTTTTTGTATTTTGTTTTTAATGACCCGCCTCAACCCTCCCCGCATAAAAGTTAAAATTTCTTTACCCAACCCGCGGGTTACGAGACGACCCGCGCATCACTAATAGTTAATACTGGGTCAAACAATAAAATAGCTTTACCTTTAAATACCTTAACAAAATGCAACAGACATGTCAAAAAAATATACTTAACTTTATCTATCTTCACAATACACAGACGGTTCTGAATTTTTCTGATGAAGAAAAAAAAACTAACAAAACGATTTCATTAATTAATTTAATGTAATTAACTGTTTTCCAGTGATATGGACCCAACACTGCATAGCTTAACCCATTACTGTACTGTTTTCATTAATTTTAAGTGAATGAGTTCCCAAATGCAATAAAATATAATTTGACCCTTCCAACAAGATTTCCGCCTATGGATGCTCAGTAAACCATATTAACTGCTTAGCAACAGCCTAATAACCCTGAACACCAGAGTGGCCACTTAGCAACCATATATTTATGTCCTTGCAACCATCCAAAACACATTAGCACCTGCCTACTATCTACCAAAACAGCCTAGCTACTACCTAGCAATTCACCATTCATGGCATTAGCAACCACCTTGAATGAATTAGCATCCATCTTGCAAACACAGGACACTCCACCCACGCCCTGAAAACTAATTAATTTATCAATCATCAGAAATCCACCTAGCAACGCTCTAGCAATTACTAAGAAGATCACAGCAACCATCTCGCAATGCTTTGGAAACCATTTGTAAAAAATCATGATTTCTCATGTTCTGTATTTTTACTTGTGTTTCTCAGTTGTGCTCTGACAGAGATTGAACGATGCACTCGTCAGATCAAAAGGGAACAGAGTTGTGATGACTTTAAAAGCAGGGATACCTTGCTGGGATTTTTGAGATGTCTCAGGGTAACTCAGTTCCTGCCTCCCAAACCCCCTGCGGAGCTCCAAATGGGAAAGAAATCCATAGCAATATTGCTGCTGTGACAGAAGTATCTGCGGCAGAATAAATATGGAACTTCTAAAATGAAAAATAAGAACTTGTCTGTTTCTCTACCACTGTCTCTTGTGGACATGTTTCATCGGTAAAGAACATTTATCAATACTTATTTTCATTGTTTTGAGGCCGCTGACGTGTCCACAAAGATTTAAAAAACACAAGTTCATATAGGGCAATATATCTGATTTCTGCATGCAATGGAACACCTCATAAATAAAAAATGCTCATAATTCTCTCTCCCTCATGCTACCCCAGATGTATGACTAACTTTCTTCTGAGTACAAACAAAGAACTTGATATCAACATTACAGGTAAGTCAGTCAATGTATGTTCTTACACTGGACTCAATATATTGAAACTCCCAGAAAAAAAACATATACCAAAATGGGACAGTTGAAGACTGGAAAAATGTTGCCTGGTCTGATGAGTCTCGATTTCTGTTGAGACATTCAGATGGTAGAGAATTTGGCGTAAACAGAATGAGAACATGGATCCATCATGCCTTGTTACCACTGTGCAGGCTGTGGTGGTGATGTAATGGTGTGGGGGATGTTTTCTTGGAAATCTTTAGGCCCCTTAATGCCAATTGGGCATCGTTTAAATGCCACGGTCTACCTGAGCATTGTTTCTGACCATGTCCATCCCTTTATGACCACCATGTACCCATCCTCTGATAGCTACTTCCAGCAGGATAATGCACCATGTCACAAAGCTGGAATCATTTCAAATTGGTTTCTTGAACATGACAATGAGTTCACTGTACTAAAATGGCCCCCAAAGTCACCAGATCTCAACCCAATAGAGCATGTTTGGTATGTGGTGTAATGGGAGCTTCGTGCCCTGGATGTGCATCCCAGCAATCTCCAGGCAAACTCCGGGCAACCGAAATCAAAACAAATCGGCATCAGGTGTGCAGGAAAAATGTGGCGGTCAGTGATTGGGCAATTCAGAGAAGAGGAGGCATATAAATGAGGCATCCGGGGAACAGCAGAGGGAAGAGTTGTCTCGGGAGTCGTTTTCGGGCGGTCCTGTTCCCACAGCCCGAGCTGGGCGGCCGCGGGGGTGCTGTGAAAAGGGGGACGCCAAACGCCGCAGCCGTGAGTGACGCCAAGGGTGGACGGAACGTAAGCCTTCTAAAAACGAGTCAGAAGGCCCCGTTGATCCGGCGGTCACAAGGAGCGAAGCGGAAAGAGTACGGGGCTGAAGAAGACGAGAATTGTGTGAAGTTTATTCCGGCTAACGCTGCGGGTGAGACTGAGAGATCGGTGGGCTTGGAGAGACGGATTATTGTGGATATTGCAGACTGGACAAAGTTAACACAGAGGATTGGGCTGCATACAAACGGAGCTAATTATTAAAGCATCCCTTTTGAAGCATTCGTGTTGACATGTACCATTTACCTTGAGGAGATTGTGTACACTGAGAAGTCACGGGGATTGCATTGAGAAGAGAAAGGAACAAAGGAGTGTTGAACGATCAGCCTTGTATACACCAGACCTCTGGAAGAAAGAGAGAAGGATTAAGTGTCAACGAAACTGTGAGTACGTTGAATGGTCGTCTTGTCAGTGCTACCCTTGCTAACATTGCATCCAGTTGTTCCCTGTGTGTTCGCTCAGTGTGTAAGCGGCCCCACCCGTGAAACAGATTGGTGGGTGAGCCGGAAACCAGTGAAGAAGAGGAAGGAGTGTGCTTAAAAGTCGTGGCTTTGATGTTTCAATTTGGTCATCCTCCGTACTAACCCCTTTCAAATATTCAGGACTATTTCCCGGCCCAACGTGGTGATTGGACCCTAATTCACCGTGATTGTGTGAAGTGCCGCGGGTGAGTCTTTTTGACGTGTATACATCTGAAGAATTGTAGTGTTGTGCTGTGTCCATGTTGTCAGTGATCACTCACTAAGCCGAAGAGGAAGCCCTAGTTGGAGGAAGTGAACTGGTGTCAGTGGACAACTACTATATCTATATACGCCTAACTGTACCTCCATTCGCCCTTCTGTTCGAAGCCAAGAGGTGTTGTATCTCTCCCTACCTACCTGTTCACTGAAGTAATATACTGTTAAAGGGACTTTGTGTGTTTGTCTGCTGCCAGTCTGCAGGTTTAAGCCAAGGGCTCTGTGTCGACGTGGGACTGTTTCACTACGTGTTGGAAGCCAACGTCAAAGTGTTCCTGAGAAGCCTGTCCTAGTGAGGAAGGCTAGAAGTTCGCTGTGTGAGGGTACGTCCTCTCCAGCCACCCAAGCCTCGAAGAGCCAAGAGCCCAGTATACCCCCCCTCCCTGTATTCTCACCTGTATACCCCAAGCCAAGAGCCCAGTGTACCTCCCTGTATACTCTACAATATGCCTGAAGCCAAGAGGCCAGTGTACTTAAACGCCCCTCCCTTGTGTGCGCTCTAGGGGCAAAGGCTGGAGGACTGAAAATCATTTTTTTAGTATTTAAATCCCCCTAATTATTTTTAATATTTAATCAAACTTTTTATTTCTTTGTCTGTTTGGTCATTGGGGTGTTTTGGGACCTCCTCGCGGTGGGAAAGGAAGGAGGAGCATGACCCGTGACAGGGACGGTCCGCTTCTTACCTGTGACACTTTCAGCACCTTGTTGTCACAACATTGCTCGTAATTTCAAAATATGCATCATGTGAACCATGTGCATCATGCATCTTGTCAAAATAAGTGCCTGCTGAACACACGTCTAAATGGTTTATCATAAAAGTGACACTCGCGTTTGCCAAATACTCGCTTAATCTAATGTGTAATCAGAGTTTATGAACACGCGTCTAAATAGTTTATCATAAGCTGAACACGCGTCTAAACGGTTTATCATAAAAGTGACACTCGCGTTTGCCAAATACTCGCTTAATCTAATGTGTAATCAGAGTTTATGAACACGCGTCTAAATGGTTCATCATAAAAGTGACACTCGCGTTTGCCTAATACTCGCTTAATCTAATGTGTAATCAGAGTTTATTTAAATGAGTGTCTTGCGAGCATTTTGACAAGATACATGATGCACATGGTTCACATGACGCACATTTTGAAATATTTTCCAAACTTTATAATGGCATAAAACAAGAAACTCTCTTGTGATTCGTGTGAATCCAAGATGGCATCGTTACCGGAAGCTAGTTATTCCATGTTATAAAATTTTGATATGAATATTTTTCTTACAAAATTGCATCGAATATCCGCAGAAGACGTTTATTAACCACTTGAAGCCGTGTGGATTATAGAGCTGGGGTAAACGACTATTTATTAAATGATTAATCTGTCGACTATTTTTCCGATTAGTCGACTAATCTAACGACTAATTGGACGATTAATCTAATGATTAGTTTCTGTTGCTTGATTAATAAAAACCATAATGTATCTCAAATAAATGCCAAAAACATTCTTAATTATATACTTTAAAGGATGTATCAGTGATTTCAGGCCAGGGGGTGGCCAAAGCTACTTTAGGGGGTCCATAGTCCATGAAAGAAAACGATGTGGAACTATGTATCAAGAAAGCATGAATGAATGCATTATAAGATGTAAACATAATAAGGGTGAGTTTTAAACATTTCTGCTGTATTTCTGTTAAAGAGATTCACCCAAAAATGAATATTCCGTCATCATTTAATCACCCTTATGTTCTAAACCTGTATAAGTTTATTTTATTTTGATAAACACAAAACAAGATGTTTTGATGCATTATGGTAAGAACACAATTAATGGTATATCCATTAAATTCCATCATGTTGTTTTTATTCCAACTATGGAAGTCAATGGTTACAATCAGCTGTGTGCTTACCATCATTTATCAAAATATCTTCTTTTGTGTTCATCAAAAAAAGAAAATTCGTACAGGTTTAGAACAACATTTTTCAGAATTTTAATTTTGTGTAAACTATCCCTTTAATGAAGCAAAATATCAGGAAATCTACATTCCATGATAAACCTTAAACATATTTCAAATAGCAGAGCTCAACACAAAGGTTGTTTGGCAAAAAACAGTTTAAAGTAAATGTGGATTATTCTTTATTTACGAAGATACAAACGTTTTCTTTTTTTATATATTTAATTAACTTTAATGACAGAGACAGTTTATGCTTATTATAAGACCGAATGCAATACAATGTTTATTCGTTTAAGACGTACAGTAACCACATGTTTACTATGAAAAGACAGCTATTTTGACATATGAGCATTTGTCCGTTTAAAGGTGACATAGAAGGATTGAATGGGGTATTTATCCTTGTTCTGTGATGTGACATTTAGACATTTTAGGCTTCCTAAAAACCTCTCTCAGATAGCTCTATTAGGGTGGGGGATTTTAAACAAGTGGTTTTGACCTATTTGGCAGGGAGATGCCTGTGATGTTTAAGCATCAGTTTTTCAGATTGGGCCGTTTACTGGCTGACATTTCTAAAAGAGGAATTTCTATGAGACTGAGATGTTTAGCATGTCTAGAACTTTTTGTATGTTCGTGAATGCGGGTAGACTACCATTATTCAACAAAGACAAGGTAAAAATGGTTTTTCATTCTCTGTGCCCTTTAAGTCAAAAAGACGCGAACATGAAGTCGTTTAAGCTCTGGCTGGGCACGTGCGCTATCGGATATGAGTCGCGCTTTCAAGTTCAATGTGCAATCCAGTCCAGTTAACAATCATAAAGAAGCCTATAAAGATCACGTCAAGAATTAAAACACGGTGCTGGGTTTTGTCGTAAAAAGAAATGCCAATCGTAGACTTTATTTAGTCTGCAAGAAAATTACTATACACACTTCCAGCCATACGATGAAATCATGTAGTATTAGCAATGTATGACTTCACTTTAATCATTTTAAAGACATTCCAATCACCGACATGGTGACTGTTATGAGGGTTGGCACTGGCTTTTTCTACATAACAACAGTCATCCCCGGTCGGAGATTGGTTGGAAAACTTTACTTTGGTTTTGAGTGGTTGGTGAAAGTGCAGATCTCAGAGCCCAGGCTGCCTACAGAGACGCGTTTTTTTGACAGCCTGCTTATGGGACGGGCAGCTAGCAGATCGTTACGAGAGATTAGACGAATGTGATCATTCGTCTTTTTTGGGGTTTAAAGTCAGAAGTTGTGCCCTAATCTCTGTTTTCTACCATTATAAAGCTTGGAAGAACAAGGACATTTACCAAAATAACTCCAAAAGTTTTTTATCTGAAATGGAGATATTTATCTCGGATTGTTTGAGGGTGAGTAAATCATGGGGTCATTTTGATATTTGGCTGGAGTATCCCTTTAAAGTATTGGTCTTCAATCAGGGGTCCGCAGCCCACTGTTTCACACATTTACTATCAAGGGGTCCCTACTCCATGCCTCTCTCATCTAAGGAGTCCTTGCCTAAAAAAAACTTTGAAAGACCCCTGCTTTAAGGTGTTACTACACTGTCAGAAAAAAATGTCAAAATATGTAACCCAGCTTTCGCTTGGGAGGTAAAAGTTCATATTAGTAACTCAAAGGTACATATTGGTACCAAATGTACAAATATATGTACCTAATCTGTATTTTAGGACCAGCTACTGCCCCAATGACAGCTGGGCATATTTTAACAATTTTTTCTAACATTGCAGAGTTTTCTCATGTTAAAATTAGCCCACTCTAAAATTAGATGACAAAACATGCAAAAGTTTAATCAAATGGCGAAGTGTAACATTAAGTGATGCATGCATGTGTTATATAGTACACCACTATACACGTACATACCTGGCGACAATCGCACAGTCAGAAATACTGTATGGTTACACTGAGGACACCTGCATGTGTCTGTGGGTGTGTAATGCTGAAGCTCTGAAAGCAGCTGTAAATTCCCTCTTTTTAGTTAATTACTCACTAAAAAGTGACCCAAGACATCAAGTCATCTTTTCTTACTTGCCTACAAAAGTTATCTTTAATTAAATAGAATGTCAGTAGCAGTTAAAAGTCTATTGAATATTTTTTGTTCAATTTCATTTAGGAGGATTAAACATGACAGCCACAAAAGATAAATGCAACATAACTATTTTAATACCCAAGTGAGACATAACCCTGTTAAATTTATATCTCGTTGTCAAAAACGCTTTAAGATATATAATTGGTCTACCACACAGCAGTTAAAAGGGCAGGTTCACATGTGTGTATGCGTCTATAGTGGAGCTTAAATTTCTCATTAGGTCTGTAAATTACTTTCTGGAGTTGTCTCTATGTTTCTTCCTTTTAAACTTGCTTATCGCCTTCCGCACGATTCATGATGCATGTGATTGATTGCTTAAGCTCGGATTTCAAGGACTCTTGTTGCTTGTGGGACTTGTCTAGCTAACCCCCACAGCCATTGATTTAAAAAGAAAAGAGGGAAATTCTGTAAGAATGATTTGCGTCGATTTATCTTTTATTTTTATGTGCTGTCTGCGTTTTTTGAACATCCTATTTGGACATAACCCAATTTGCATGCCGCAATTCCCAGTTCTTGTGCTTGTAATAATGAGGATGCAGCAGACTATCGTATCGCAATCAGGAATGCTGTCGGGATACCGCTTATCCGATTTTGAAATGTGAAAGACCACGAACATGACAATAAAAAAGTCTACAATTTAACAGTTCTGCTCCTACAGTGTGCTTATGACAGCACACCAGATTCCCTTTAGACCTGACTGTAAAATCTTGCAAAAACCTTTCACAGTAATTAAACATAGTGGAAGGCGAGCATGAAAAAAATGTTACTTGGGTACTATTTAGACTGTTTCTTTTTCAGAAAAATCATGGAAAGAAATGTTTGTTTGAAGTAAAAACCCCATCCCCCAAATTCCTCATGATGCCCATCTCACATTAAAGTGCACAGTATAGTGGTTGTTATGCTTCCCTTGTTATTAGTTCACCTTTGGGGTTTAAATTTTGTGGCACGTGCCAATCCACAGCATGCATGTTTGTTTGCACTTAAATATTAACAATGATTAAGAAAGCTGCATCTCATCACCAGCACTAGTTAAACTGTTGCAGAATTTATTTAACAACCCAGAGAGATGAGCTGAAGAACACTGTGATCTTTACGGTGTGAGCGGGCATAGACGGAAGCAAGGGATTTTGATGGCAGAACCTCTGAACTATTCAACCAACTGCCGGTCTTACAACATTACCCACTCAATCCAATAAAGGGCCTGAAGGGAATATGGACAAATCCGGCTACTCTGTGTGACCCCGCTGACCTGCCAAATGAAAAAATAATAGAACAGGAGGCATTTTTATGTATTTCATAAAGCGCTCCGGGGAGAGTTTTTGAAAATCCTTCTGGAGCTCTAATGGATAATGGGGTGCTCTCCTGAACTCGTATTCTCTTGTAATATTAATATTGCAGTAAATGAAAATGGCCTTCGAAAATGCCTGTGTATCATAAGAGGAGAGCTGACTATTTTCATGAATCTTTCTGTATGAGTATGCAGACAGGTGTATCTGTAGTATTCTTTCCTCAGGCTACCGTTTAGTTTGACAGGAGTGACTTTAGAGTTAAGGATTGCTCTTAATTTTATTTCCTTTGAGTTGGTCTTGTGGCCTCCGAGGGTTCAGGCTGTTTATGCGTGGATGTGGGCATGCTACAAGACCTGCTGTCTCCTGCAATGTGTTTTTAGTGAGAGGTCTCTTGATTCATTGCTGTGTCTAAACTCTTTCACTTCGTGTGATACAATAGCACAGGGTTAAAAGACAGAGATCTGTTCCTCCAGGTCAACATGAGGAGAGCTGAATTGTTCACGGTTAGCATTACAACTCTTCTAATTAAAGGGTCCATGGCATCAAAATGTGACTTTTTCCATATTTACGTGCTATGATTGGGTCCCCAGTGCTTCTGTCAACCTAGAAAATGTGAAAAAGATCAACCCAGTAACTTAGTTCTGGTAAACCATTCTCTACAAGCAGATGAAAAAAATTGAAATTTGGCTCTCCTTTTGATGTCATAAGGAGCTCTTATTATAATAATACTGCCCCTTAATCTGTACTGTCCAACCACAGCACTGCCATTTGGTGCAGAGAGAAAAGAGAGAGAGAAAATAATTCACAGCACAATTGAGTTTGAATTGAACCACCATCATTGTGATCAGTGTTTGCACTTCATCTGCTCATTTGCATTTTAAAGGACACACCCAAAACGATACTTTTTGCACACACCTACAAAGTGGCAATTTTAACATGCTATAATAAATTATGTATGTGGTATTTTGAGCTAAAACTTCACATTTGTGCTCTGGGGACACCAAAGATTTATTTGACATCTTTAAAAAGTCTTGTGACATGGCCTCTTCAAATAATGACAATTTTCATTACATCATTAAATCGATTTGTCATTGAATCTCCATTGAGTTTTACAAAAATCACATTCATTGTTGGAAGATACCATAAAAATAAAGTGTCCGGTGCTAAAAATCCATCCCACCTGTTTCTAAAACTTCTGTTTTCATAGCAAACCATGTAGCCCACTACAAAAATATGTTGAGAAAAACATGTTGAGGATTAGCCGCCAGGCAGTCAATTTATTAATGATCTGCTTCTGTACAAAAACTCCTTGCTCGATGCACCAACACATCTTCTTCATTGACTTAAAAAAAGCCTCTGATCTTCCCATTGGGCATTACAGCTTCTTGAAACCCTGCCCCAGGGGTCCTGAACTTTGTTAGTACATCATAGAGTTTAGTCTCTGGCTATACATTTAACTCAATGAGCTCTAAAAAACTACTGTGACTGGCGGTACATGTGATCTGGTTGCTGATGTGTATCAAACATTGCAAGTTAATAAGGCATTTAGATGATTTTTTACAAAAATTAACCAACATACTACAGAATAACAATCATTTTGCTGTCACAGTTAAATCATGGACACTATATTAAAACTATGCTATATTATGCCAGTGATAATCAATATGCCATATGGTTACCACAAAAATAATAGTAGTTATATAAAATAACATCATAGTTATTTTTTGTAGGGGGACTTGAGCAAGCAATTCATCATAAGTTTCAGCACTTTTTAGATACAAACCCTGCATAGGAAGAGAGTAAAGACATTTTTTTATTATTTTTAAACAGGCTGAGTTTTTAGCATGTTCCTCTCAAATACTTTTGGAAAAGAAACATATTTATATGTTTTCTAAACTTGTGAAGGGGTTCGGCTGATCGGACAGAGGGTTTGCTAATGAAAATACTACTGTACAGTAGGATTTAAAGCATTGCCCAAACTGCACAAGATAGTCAGGGCTGAATTATCCATAGATGGGATTGGGCAATTGCCAATCCAATGGGGGGCACCAAGGGCTCCAAACGGCGACCAAGTTTTTCAAACATGTGCTACCTGCAAAATTGCTTATGTCCTGTTAAAAAATGAGTGGAATGCGAGTGCAGTGGTGGCTTAAGGCATGGGTGGCATTTTACAGGGGGCAGCGCCATGGTGCAGCCTTGAAAGCCAACTGAGTTATCTAAACTGTCATCTTTAATCAACTGTCTGAGTGCGATTAAGCAATGGTTTAATGACAATTTTTTAATGTTGAACTCAGTTTAAACTGAAACATTAATCATTGCCCCTGAGCAGAGCATCCCTCTGATAAAACAGCATCTTGGTGACCTAGGTTCAGGAGCTTAGGTGTTGTTTTTGATGCAACCAAGAGCTCTGGTATCAAAGGCAGAGCTGGAGATGATAGTTCATGCATTTATTTTGTCTCGATTAGACAATTGTAATAGTCTTTTTATTTGCCTTAATAAGAACCTTGGCCGTTTTCAGACAGTCCAGAATTCTGCTGCTAGGCTTTTAACCCATACTAGTAAAAGTATCACTCCTGTTTTAGCTGCACTCCATTGGCTGCCACTGCAATTTAGAATACATTTCAAAATTTTGGTTCTAACTTTTAGAGCCCTACATGTCAGGGTCCTGCCTTGGAGTCTTGTGTTGTGTTTGTATTTAAGTCATGGTGGCAGGGTTCTGGCAGTGCCAGGCTTTTTGTGAAGGCTCATGCCTTGTTTATTGTGGCATGTGCCTCCGGTGTCTTGTCTTTTGTCCCCGCCCCCTCGTTCTCCTGCTTATTAGTAATCATTGGTTTTCTCCCATCACCTGTTCATGCTTGTTATCTTGTTTGTTTTTTTCTATTTCATGTCATTGTGTCCTTAATTCTGTGCAGGTTCATTGTGTTCTGTTCTCGTGTTTCACGTACGTTTACAGTATAGTCTAGTTATCTAATCAAAGTTTTAGTGTTATTTGTCAGTTTCATGTTTCATGTTGTGTACCCCCTCGTGGGTTTTTGTTTTGTAAATAAAGTATTTTCAGTTTTTCCCCGACATCGTTTGCGTTTGGGTTCATCTGTCCCTCAATTCCTCACAGAATGAACCTGGCACAACTGAACCCAGAGACGGTGTCAGGGGCCACCACATCACCTCCTGTCACTGCTCTACTGCCCATTGCAGTGCGCCCAACACCTTACTGGCTGACGGAGAAGGAACGCACTTTCAATGCACTCTGGAGAGCCATCGCCATGCCCGAGCCGTTTCTCAGGAGGTCTGCCGCCGTGCTCGGTCTGTTCCTTGGCTTGTCCGCTGTTAGGGTTACTTCAGCTCACGGGATGGCCGAGCCACACGCAGCCGACCCAGCTCACGCAGCCACAGCCGGAGCCCTTGCAGCCGCAGCCACAGCCGGAGCCCGCGCAGCCACAGCCGGAGCCCGCGCAGCCACAGCCGGAGCAGCCGCAGCCACAGCCGGAGCCCGCGCAGCCACAGCCGGAGCCCGCGCAGCCACAGCCGGAGCAGCCACAGCCGGAGCCCGCGCAGCCACAGCCGGAGCCACTCCAGTGTCTTGTCTTTTGTCCCCACCCCCTCGTTCTCCTGATATTAGTAATCATTGGTTTTCTCCCATCACCTGTTCCCGCTCGTTAGCTTGTTTGTTTTTTTCTATTTCATGTCATTGTGTCCTTAATTCTGTGCAGGTTCATTGTGTTCTGTTCTCGTGTTTCGTGTACGTTTATAGTCTAGTTATCTAGTCAAAGTGTTAGTGTTATTTGTCAGTTTCATGTTGTGTACGCCCTCGTGGATTTTTGTTTTGTAAATAAAGTATTTTCTGTTTTTCCCCGACATCGTTTGCGTTTGGGTTCATCTGTCCCTCAATTCCTCACACTACAAGGACAGCCCCCCTTTACATCACTGACCTGTTACATCTGAGTTCATCCTCATGTAGTTTGAGATCAACAGATCAGAGATATTTAGTTGCCCCCCGTACTTATTTTAAAACAAGAGGGGACCGTTCGTTTCAAGCTGTGGCACCTAGGTTGTGGAACGCCTTGCCTCCTTCCATCCGTTGTTTGAACTGTGTAGAAACTTTTAAAACTCAGTTGAAAACCCTTCTTTTTAAAGAGGCTTTTACTAGTCTGTAGGGTTTTTTAGGCTGGTTTAATGTGTACCTCTGTTGTTTAATGCGTACTTCTGCTGTTTAACATGTGTTTTAGATGTTTTAATGTTTTTATAAATGTTGGGTATTCTTCTTTTGTTGTGAAGCACTTTGTGATTTTTATCTATGAAATGTGCTATAGAAATACATTTTTACTATAGAAATAAATTTTACTTGACAAAAATTAAACAATTGCCGGTGTTTTAGCACTCATTGCACGCAGTGTCTATCTTTTTATGTCACCATGTGCTCACTTAATCTACCGATGGGTCTACACAGCCCCCCATGAAGTCAAACACCTATCAACACATCTCACTCAGACCCGAGAGAAGGTGCAGGGTCATTAGACATTGTAGAGATGAAAGATAAAATGCGTAAGATCCTAATTACATTAATACCAATGACATTATAGATGAGAATAAATGTCTTGTCAGACATGTCAGACATCAGGTGCCCTGGCCAGGAAAACTGGATAGAAGACGAGAAACAAGTGAAGGATACATTCTCATTAAGTGCGTTTACATGCACAGAATAAGCGGATAATGATCAAAAATCTGCTTATTACAGAAAACTGTTTTCATGCGGTTACATGCGAATCAATAAGCCGGCTGAGCAGACAAATGCGTTTACATTGGACTTGAAGACTTATCAGTTTACTCGCATGCAGTGACGTCACCTCCTATAGTACACAATAGTCGTTCAAAAAGTCAACGGCATATCTGTCTTAAGCTGTACTGTTGTATCTCTTCTTGTGTGTGCAGAACCTGTAAATGTAACATGAGCTTCTATTTTAACAGTTTTTCTGCCAACTGCTTTTGTCGAGCGGAGACTTTTATGCGTTACTTTATGCTTACTTCCGCATGTGAAGTTTATATTTCATACGCGGAGACATGCGCACATGGACAAAACCGTGAGAAAGCCGGTTAAGGTGTTTCCATGCTACGCAAAATCGGCGTAATGAGCATAAAACTACCTGTGCCGATCGGTTTTTGCTTGCGCCGTTTATGAGCTTTCCCCGATTAAAGAAAACAGTTTTACGCGTTTACATGACCCCACGTGTTATCAGTTTATTAAGCATAATCGGTGTAAGACTGTGCATGTAAACGCACTCATTATAACTGATAACACCGGATATTACTTTTTGTATATAGTTTAATAAAATCATGCATGTTACCTGCATCAAATCAGTGTGCACAATGTGGTCACCCAGGGCACTACATTGTGTTTATCCGGGATTGCAGATAGTGCTTGATAGTCAATTTAAACTTGATTTAGAGTTTATTCTTGATTAAAATTGGCCACTTAAATTGTGACTGTAGGCTAGGTAATGAAATTGTATTTGTTGACACTATATGTAAATTGAAGGAAAAGCATAATAGCGATGTCTTTAATATTCTACTTGTTTCACCTAGGCACAGAAACAGTGTGATTAAATTAAGAGCAAACATAAACTTTATTGCTTTATTACAGAAAAGTTTATTGCTTCTCAGGATTTCCTTCTAGGAAACAAACCCCAGTAAACTCACAAGTTTTCAGAAGAGATCTTTATTTCTCAATCTGTGCACAGATATGTTGAGATACCAAAGTCTGCATTCAAACATCATTAAGTCAATACAAATATGAATATCTAACCATCTCATTTGCATATATTTTGTTTTAGGCTAAAAAATAATAATAATGAAGTAATAATAAAAAAAAATAACATTTTAAATAATGCACCCTTGGCTATGAAAGTATTTTTCTGAGCTGATAATGTTTTAGCATTTATGAACTTATGAAAAATGACAGCCCTCTTTGCATGTCCATTTTGTAGAAACATTGCTAATACTTGGTTGTCCAGGAGGTAATTTGAAGTTTGGTAATGCATCATAAACATTATTATATAACAGGTCAGGAACTGTATATATCATGAGGTCTGAAAGTAAAGGGCTTCTCTTTGACATACATGTGTGCTTGCAGAGAACGCAGTGGCTATTGCACCAGACCAAATAGCCCATGTGGATGATGGATGATTGGAAAGGAAAGGATGAAATGCCATCCAGCAGGCAAGCGATTGGATGCCATCCATCCTATTCCTTCAGTGATCCATCAGGAAAAGGTGCCGCACGGAAGAGTGGCCCAGGAAAACAGAGGAAATCCACCCACCACTGTTGTCACAAGAGACAATGGATCATTTCAAGCTTTTTGAGCATTTGAGCGTGTGTGTATTGTCACAGGGTGACTTCGGGCGGAACCAAAGATGGAGAGGAGAGGTTCCGCCCGGACATTTTTTTTAATGCACCAGTTTACTTCCTGGTTTCCAGGGCAACGTTATCAGGGCTTACGAGCCACAGGTGTGAATCATCAAGAAAGCAGACTGTGATTGGAGGCTGGGGGTTGATGAGACACATAAATAGCCCTACGGGAACACAAGTAAAGCAGCGCGAGGTATACGAGAAGCGATTGACACGGGGGAGCTCCTTTGCCAAAGGCAACAAAGACACGCACCTTTTGAAGAGCCCGAAGGCTCTGTTGATCCGGGGATCGCTGAAGCGACTGGAAAGAGGACAGAGCCACAAGAGGCGAAAGGAAGGCAGGCCGTGGATCTTTAAAAAAGGAGCACCCCGTGGTGGCTGATGTTATCCACCGATGTGTTGGTGTGTGTTGTAGTGCCGAGTTGAGCTCGCCTAAATACGCTATATTCGGATTATTGTACTGCTCTCTCTCCCCGTATGGATTATAGATCGATGGAAAGGAGGACATCGAAGACCTTAAAGGTGAAGTACTAGTCGGACTCTGACATTGTTTTGAGGGAAACGGAAGGAGAGGAAAACTTACCACTGTGAGTACATATCTGTGGGAAAAGTGGTGTTTGTGGCTGGAGAGCGCCCTGTCTAGCTGCCTGAGTTACTGTTGACAGGAAAACAACCTAGGACGAAGAAAGATAGAGATTGTGAGTAAACAAAACCTTGAAGTGAATGTTGATATACATATCGGATTGATTCATTGTTTGAGTGTTCTTAAGAGAGCGATCGAGTGGCCCTACCCCTGGACCAGCGTGGTGGGTGAGCCGAGGGTTTCTGTGGGAAAGCAGCTACAGCAATAACCGCAAACAAACGCTAGGCCATCTACCATCTCCCTATTTCTCGCCCAGAGCGACGTGGAAGAGGACGGGTGTCTATTGTGTGCACTGAGCGTGGTGGGGTGAGTCTTTGGAACTTTTCACTTGAAGTGGTGCTGTGTAATGCCGTGTATTGCAGTGTGAGTGCTGTGTCTTGTGTGACGAAATCCCGTTCCCAGTCACTCGTCCCGGGCCGGTGAAGAGGAAAGAACGGCGCTAGAGAAAACCTGTATAATACTGCTGTAGTGTGTTTTCAGTTCCACAGAATTACAGAGTGGCGGCGAAGAACTGGGCGAGTAGCAGTGTGTGTGAGTACTGTACCTATTATTGTCAACTTACCTGTGTTTTGTTATCATCACAGAGTAGAGGCAGGAGAGATCCGCCGGCCCGAGGTCTCGACGAAAGGGCGCCCCGCTCCAGTTTCGATTGACCAACGGGTCTCGAGGAACGGGCAGCGTTCGACCCGGTGTGCCGGCGTGGTTCTCGCCCCTCTGTTCATCAACGAGTTCGCCGAGAGGGTCCTGGCCCCCGGCGTCCCAGTACAAACCATTGTTTCACCGCCGCATTGCAGAAACTAGCCAGCGTAAGCCGCGACCCCTGTAAATCTCTATGTATCTTGTTACGTCTGCTGATTGACAGGAAAGCGAGCGAGTTGTGAGAACTGTGGAGAGAAAGAGAGCCAACGTGAACACTGAGAGATTGAGCTTTGGAGAGAGCCATACCTACTTGACAGCTGTAATCAGCACAGAGGTGAGCGACGTCTTTGAGAACGATTCATTGTGTCCTTGTATCCTAGCAGCCATCTGTGGAGAGAAAGAGAGCCAACGTGAACACTGAGAGATTGAGCTTTGGAGGGAGCCATACCTACCTGACAGCTGTAATCAGCACAGAGGTGAGCGACGTCTTGAGAACGATTCATTGTGTCCTTGTATCCTAGCAGCCATCTGTGGAGAGAAAGAGAGCCAACGTGAACACTGAGAGATTGAGCTTTGGAGAGAGCCATACCTACCTGACAGCTGTAATCAGCACAGAGGTGAGCGACGTCTTGAGAACGATTCATTGTGTCCTTGTATCCTAACAGCCATCTGTGGAGAGAAAGAGAGCCAACGTGAACACTGAGAGATTGAGCTTTGGAGAGAGCCATACCTACCTGACAGCTGTAATCAGCACAGAGGTGAGCGACGTCTTGAGAACGATTCATTGTGCCCTTGTATCCTAGCAGCTATCTGTGGAGAGAAAGAGAGAGCCATCGTGAACACTGAGAGATTGAGCTTTGGAGAGAGCCATACCTACCTGCCAGCTGTAATCAGCGCAGAGGTGAGCGACGCCTTGAGAACGATTCATTGTGTCCCTGTATTCTAGCAGCCACCTGTGGAGAGAAAGAGAGAACCAACGTGAGCATCGAAATATTGAACTGTGGAAGGAGAATAGGGAAGGCGAGTGAATCAACGAGCAAGGACCTGTGGAAAGTAGGGGTGCACCACAGTGCCCCGAGTCAAGGTACGACAACAGAGAAAGACCCATACCAGCACTCATCGTGTTTTTATTCTGCCTCCAGGAAGGAAGAGGAGCGCGCCACGAGTAGAGGGAAACCGAGGCAGGAGCCCGTTCCCCCCACGTACGACCCCCCCAATTTTAGTCCTTCATCTGGCCGTGGCCCCCTGGAGGGCAGAACTGAAATTAGTTTTAACTTTCCCTTTCCCCAGTCCCCCCACCTATATTTTAATTATTTAATTCAATAAAAAGAACATTTTATATTTACTTGTGCTCGTTGTTGTCTGGTCATTGGGTTGGTTTTGGGGACCTCCTCGAGGTGGAAGTTTAGAAGGGACGTGGTTTTTACAACTAGTAGCCAGCCCCTGGCCGGTGACATATTTGTGATCACCCAAAGATGTTAATACATCTTCAAGGTCACCTACATTACACTCAACACATTACGCTGACTTAGCTTGCTGTGTGCTTCAGATTTGTTCAAGTGAAAATGTGGATATTCCCTGGGGACATAATTTCATGAACCATATATAGATTCTAGCTGAGCAACATGTTTTGGCCACATACTTTCAAAGTCACCTCCATACCCATGCAACCTGTCCATGTTGCTGCATCTACACCCATAAGAACAGTGATTTAAACAATACTTTTCAGTTGAACATTTAAAGGGAGTCCACTTGAAAGCAATACATCTAACACAACCACTCTTATAAAAATAAGATGGTGGTTAGTGTCATTTACATCACATTTTTTGTTGTAGTTTGCACCGTAATACTTAATTATGTGTAACTGGACCTTGTTGTACACAAACGTGGACAATAACACAGCTTCTTGTTCAAAGAAAAATATTTGGTTATTATTAGTGATGCACCGATGTATCGGCCGCCGATATGTATCGGACGATTTTTGATTAATTTTAAACCATCGGCATATCGGCAATAGCGCGAGAAAGGCAGATACTGATTGTTTATTAATTAACTGCATAAAGAAATTCATTATATGTAAAAAATGAGTTAATGTTGTTAATAAAATAAATGCTGAATAGCAAAAACCACCTTTGAAGGTTGTCATGCTGTCTTATTATATTTGTTTTAGCTTAATTTGTGCCTCTCTTATTATGTTGGTCAGTTGAATGTTAATTAGATCCAATCCATGTTCAGTAAAAATAATTTGATGCAGAAATAAACTAGCTAATAGACCAACTGTATAGTATTGTGTACAAGTGTTTAATATCGGTATCGGCATCGGTATCGGCAAGAAGTTGTCTGTTTAAATCGGTATCGGGCCAAAGAAAAATCCTATCGGTGCATCCCTAGTTATTATATTTATTGGCTTTTCCTAACCCCAAATAGCTGAAAGATATCTGAAAAAAGACAAACCAAAGCTCGGGTCTTATGAGGTTAAATGACGTTTCCCATATCAACACTAATCCCTCACCACTGGACTCTGAAGGTCTTTAACTGCATCTGAATAAAGTGCTAAAAATCTCAATTTGTAGGCAAACGATGAAATGGAGCCTGACGTGAGCTCATTTCCCAGGAGTAAGGCAATCTGTAGCTCTTAATAACATATACTTACAGTAGATACGTACTGCTCTGAAAAAAATTGGTCATGCAGATCTTCTTTTTACATTTATAAAAAAATCACAGTGTCCTAACTATAAGTGATGCATTAAAATTCTACACTCTAAAAATGGCCCAATGTTGGGTTGTTGTTAGGCAACTATGTGTTATTATAACCAGACATGGGGACTTGTGACTTGGTGACTTGGACTCGAGTCGACTTGAGTCGCTATTTTTGTGACTTGTGACTTGACTTGACAAAAAATAAAATACTTGAGACTTGACTCGGACTTGGAAGTTAAAGACTCGAGACTTGACTTGACTTGAGACAAGATGACTTGAATGACTTGAGTGTTAATCACATCATCTTTTCAGTTTGAATATAAAATATATAAACTATTTAAAAAAATTAATTTGACCCAGCTGGAGCGCAGGCTGAGAATGGCGTTGTCATAACTGAATCACGACACTATCATCAGTCATGCCCTCTCGTACCTTACGCACACCACGCCCACTTAGAACAGATATCAACATGTCAGCCGGAGGGGTAGCAGGGGTCATCGCTTTCAGCTTCAACACGATGGCAAAAGACGAACAGTGCGTTGCAAGACATGCAACATTAAAATCACGGGCAGCCAGACGACAACCTCCAATTTCGTCCGTCATTTGAAGGTTAGTTGGTATATGTAATAATAGCTAAATTAGCCATTAACCCTCATCATACCGTGTTGGGGACAAATGTGGGCAAAATAATTTTGATTTTTTTTTTTTATACTTCCCTTGATCTGAGCGGTACGAGACTTGGCTACTGTGTCTAAGTTTGCCACCTGAACACACACACAGAAAAATTACTGGATTCTAAAATGTTAGGGCCGGTTCACATATCACGTCTTTTGCACGCTCAAGTTCGTTATTTCAAATGTAGGCACGCGAATGGAAGAGATTACAATTTTGTTTGATTCCATGATGTATTTTACTGAATAAGTATTTCTTTATATCTTAATATTCTATATATCTTTATTAAGATCAGATTCTGCAGGTAAAATTACAATAATAAGGTGACTTGACTTGACTTGGACTTGACTTGACCTACTACAGGACTTGACTTGACTTGACTTGACATAGCCTGTGACTCGACTTGACTTGACTTGCCCAAGAAAAAAAATACTTGGGACTTACTTGAGACTTGAAGGTTCAGACTTGAGACTTGCACATGTGTGACTTGGTCCCATCTCTGGTTATAACCCAGTAGTTGAGTTAAAACAACCCCAAAATTGGTAATTTTAATCCAGCGGTGTGTTCTGTTCAATATTTACCCAACATGGATCAAAAATAACCCAACCATTTTTAGAGTGTAGCGACAAGCATTTTGATTTTCCACACTAGATGCAATCCAACTGCAAGGATGCAACAAAATCAATCAAAAACCACAGCCAATTAGAAGAGTGTGTGGGCGGGCTCTTTCTGTTAGTACTTCATGTACAACAAAGTGGATATGTACATAATCAAAATGATTATTATAAATATTACACCATTTAAAAATGATTAAAAATACATACAGAGTTACTGAAACAATCTTTGTCATAAAATACACTTATTTGTTCACTTGAAGTTCACAGTTTTAACATTCTTGTTTCTATTTATTAAAGATCTGATGTGAATATGCCACTGTTGATTTCAGTAAGTATTCAAAGTTGAGAATACAAAATTATATTGCTTTTTTAACACTATATAAAGCACATTTTGAAGTTTGTTTCTATTATTTACCATTCTTAGATAATTACACCAAACATGACAGAATTGCATACACTGCAAAGTTTGCAGGCAAATATTTCAATACTATTTTGTCCATATACTTAAAGTGGATATTGTTTATATCTGTCTATAATAGACAGGTAACATGAAGGTATCTACACTATTCATCCCTCATCTTACAATAGTTCAATTATAAAGGGATACACATGTCTAAATATGTGAGAAAAAGCAGCACAATTATGACAAAAAATATAAAAATAATAATAATAATTATATGTGACCCAGTCTTTTAAAACCATACTAAAGTATCGAATTAAATTCTGAGATAATGAAAATCAAAGTCTGATTTTAGCAATCAATTTCATTATGATTTTAATCTTTGACATAACCTTATTTAATCAATATTGAAGATGTGAATAAATGAAATTAATTTTGACACATAATTTTTAATAACACATTTATTTTGTTGGCAACCAGCAGTCATAAGTGTGTAGCCTATTTAAAACAACAGAAAGAATTACGCTAACGTTAATGGTTTTCATATTGTAAGTGCTGAGGTCAAAATACTTTCAAGCCCACCAAAAAGGTTGCTAATAGCTGCACACTAGTGATGGTCAACCCAGATGTTTCAAGGATTCGGGTTACTCTGAGTCACTCACTAATATGATCCGGGTTGTGCAAGTCACATGAGTCACTTGGTCAAAATCTCCCAGTTCCAATCGCTAAGTCATACTAATGCCAACCAAGCAACTCAGATCACGCATGCAGCTACGAGTCTACGACTCCTCTGCTCGCAAAAAAGGGCTCATGTGACCTGAGGAACTTGTAAAAAACATGCATGTCCGTGGTTACATTATCAATAACATAATTGTAAAAGTTCGGTGTGTTTAGTTTAATTTCATAACGACAAATATATCAACACCACGTTTAAAAGATGTCAGGCTTTTTTGACTTGGACGTGAGAGGAACGTGTCCTGTTTTAGTCACTCATCCGCGCACATGATCTTGTGAGTGAGTCCCAGACAGAGCCGCCCACCCGCTCCTGCACGGGTCCTGTGAGTGAACCACTCACGTCACTCTGAGTGACTCAGTCAACAAGAGGAGCTGTGTACATCCGTCGGTGGCAGATCTTTCCAGCAGCACTGCTGCAGCAGTCCTCGTATTTAACATTTTTAAACATTTGCAGCTTCTTAGAGATTAGCCTACATGATCATTTCTCCTAGTCCAGGATTCAAGCTCTATGAGTTGAGTCACTCTCTGTGTGAATCCCCGAGCCGCCGACCAACTCATTGTGGCGCACAGGCATCCCTTTGTACTCGGACTCGGAGCTGCAAGAAATTACGATCCGGAACAGCAGCTTTTGGCTCACTCAGTACCCGCAGTCGACATTTGGTGATGTAAATTCGTTGTTGCAAGTTAAAGAACCTATGGCAGCTTATGTAGAGTTATTTGTTGTTATTCTGTTGTAAACATTTTAAGAGCTTTGTGTTTGATACAATTTCTAATTTTTAATGCAAAATCTGAGAGGACTCAACTGACTCTGGTTAATGGTCACTAAGGACTTATGTTTTTTTTTTTTTGTGATTTTCGTTTTATTGCAGAATCTGTTATTTGAGATCACGAAGAAGCCTCTTCATGTTTGAGATAGCAGTTTTTGTATATTTAAAAGCGTACATTTTGCGGTTGAATTCGGCTTGTTTTTACGGAGATTCTAGCCTTCAGAGGGGGGCGTCATTGTCTGTGTGTACTTACATACAGCGTGACTACTAAATAAGGATAGTTCTCCCAAAAATGAAAATAACATCATTAATGACTCACCCATATGTCGTTTTAAACTCAGAAGACCTCCGTCCATCTTCGGAACACAGTTTAAGATTTTTTATCGTTAGATTTAGTCCGAGAGCTTTATGTCTCCTCCTTTGAAAATCTATGTACAGTTTCCATGTCCAGAAAGGTAATAAAAACATCAAAGTAGTCCATGTGACATCAGTGGGTCAGTAAGAATGTGTTGAAGCATCGAAAATACAGTTTGGTCCAAAAATAGCAAGAATTATGACTTTATTCAGCATTGTCTTCTCTTCCGGCTCGAGCGTGAAGTCACATGACTGTAGTGACGCAGCTGCCCTGTTCCTCAGATATGAAAATAAAAGAAGCTGGGGCGGAACAGATAACAGTCAGCCGCCTCGTACGTCAGTCGCCTAACTGACTTTATGGGGCGCCGCAGTCGGATGACGTCAAAGAACCGCGAGTGCTCTTTAAAAAATCTTACGGAGTAGTTTCATTTCGACTCGCTCTCGCAGTACTTTGATGTCATCTGTCTGTCAGTTCTTGCAGCGCAGCATGAAGTCAAACACACAAAAAGCCACACAGAGATCGTTGAATTCTTTATATAATTGGCTACATGTTTTGTCTTTTAATATTTTCCATGAAGTCACTGGCTGATGGAGGAACGAGCGAGCGATTGGTAACATCCCTAAAGGACTTCACGTTTTCGACGGAGCTGTTTGGATTATCTATTATACTACCGCCCTATTTTAAGGCGGGTTTATACGGTGGCCCCGAAGTGCAAACCACAACAACAAATTACTAAACAACAACAACAAATTAAAAAACACCACAACAAATTAAAAAAACATTGCAACAAATTAAAAAACAACAACAAATTTAAAAAACACTACAGCAAATAAAAAAACACTACAGCAATTTAAAAAACACTACAACAAATAAAAAAACACTACAGCAATTTAAAAAACACTACAACAAAATAAAAAACTAATACAAAATAAAAAACACAACAGCAAGTTAAAAAAACACTACAACAAATTAAAAACACAACTACAAATTAAAAAAACACAACAGCAAGTTAAAAAAACACTACAACAAATTAAAAACACAACTACAAATTAAAAAAACACTACAACAAAATAAAAAACCATAACAAAATAAAAAACACAACAGCAAGTTAAAAAAACACTACAACAAATTAAAAAAACACTACAACAAAATAAAAACCATAACAAAATAAAAAACACAACAGCAAGTAAAAAAAAACACTACAAACAAATTAAAAAACACTTCAACAAAATAAAAAACAACTACAAAATAAAAAAACACTACAACAAATTAAAAAACACAACTACAAATTAACAAACACAACAACAAATTAAAAACACAACTATAAATAAAAAACACAACTACATTAACCTACCGGAAGAGGTAGGTACCAGTGGGCAACATGAGACATCGCTTATTGGACGACACTGCAGTTCGGCTTTTGAACCGGAAGTTATTATTTCTGTAGCGCGTGGTTTGGAAAGGAGGAAGGACAGCAAAATGTTTTGCCCAAACTGCGGAAAAGAACTGGTTGAGCCGTCCCCGAACTTTTGCAGCGGCTGTGGCAAAAGGCTTAAAGAAATATCTTCCATCGGAGACACCCAACAACCTTCGAGTAAGTTAATAAGAATAGTGTAATGCTTACGTTGCTTGTGGATGTAACGTTAGCTTACTACTATCGTTAGCAGTTTCCAGACCGTACCCTTAGCCGGCCCCAGCAGCTGCTACGTTTGGGTCATCTGTAACATTAATGTTTGAAAAAATGAGCTACAGGAAGAATAACTTCCGGTTCAAAAGCCGAACTGCAGTGTCGTCCAATCAGCAATGTCTCATGTTGCCCACTGGTACCTACCTCTTCCGGTAGGTTAATGTAGTTGTGTTTTTTAATTTGTAGTTGTGTTTTTAATTTGTTGTTGTGTTTTTTAATTTGTAGTTGTGTTTTTTAATTTGTTGTAGTGTTTTTTATTTTGTAGTTGTTTTTTATTTTGTTGTTGTGTTTTTTTAATTTGCTGTAGTGGTTTTTTATTTGCTATGGTGTTTTTTTAATTTGTTGTTGTTTTTTATTTTGTTGCGGTGTTTTTTAATTTGTTGTAGTGTTTTTTTTTATTTGCTGTAGGTTTTTTTTATTTGCTGTATTGTTTTTTTTATTTGTTGTTGTTTTTAATTTGTTGCTGTGTTTTTTTAATTTGTTGTAGTGTTTTTTTAATTTGTTGTAGTGTTTTTTAATTTGCTGTAGTGATTTTTTGAATTTGCTGTAGTGTTTTTTTTATTTGTTGTGGTGTTTTTTAATTTGTTGTAGTGTTTTTTTAATTTGTTGTGGTGTTTTTGAATTTGCTGTAGTGTTTTTTTATTTGTTGTTGTTGTTTAGTAATTTGTTGTTGTGGTTTGCACTTCAGGGCCACCGTAGACGAAGTTAAATGAACATTAAACATTAACAAGTGTTTGTTTTTACAGAATAAAACTATAAGATAACTAGGGCTGCCATTAGCAACTATTTTTAAAACGACTAATCTATTGACTAATTTATCAATTAATCGACTATTCTTAAATAATAATTTACAACCAACAAACATTCAAACATTCCTAAATCCTAATGTTCTTTTAACGTGGAATACTCTTTATATGCTGTATATAAATGCTATTTATTAACTGTATAAATATTTGTATTTTATAATGTATTGTTATTCATTATGTCATTTATGCCATCACACAATGAAATGTCCTTAAACGGTTGACAAAAGAGAGAACGATGTCAAATTTACTGGGCCTTCCATAGACACTGTATGAGAAAACACACTCCCATTTGCGTTAACTATAGTATTTTTTTGTGTGAACAAGAGGCAGAAACAATGCCGTAAGGGCATGCCGTAATGAGGATACACATGTCATCACAGCAAGAAGTTAGGGATTTAAACGCAGATCAACACTGACTATGAGAAATGTCAGCAAACTGAACTGAAGCAGAGATCAGGGAGCTCGTCACTATCCATACTGAAACTGAGATCATTCACCAGCATGACAGAACAGCGCATCACGCGCTCCTTATGATCTTGTCATAAACTTTAAAGCATGTGCGTAGTATTACAAAATAGAAATCACGGATAATTAGCAAACTTCAGACGCAGTGGAAAAAACCTAACAAGTGCAGGACAGTGTCTTTATGGGATCTTTATGGTATGTGTGCATGCACACAGATAATGTAATGCATAGGTAATATAATACAATGTATAGTGTTATAAATCTACATACATTAAGAAAGTTTAATAAATTAAATATAAAAAACTTTGGAGGATTTATGATGCTGATGAAAGTTGTAAGCAAAGTCTTGTAAAGAGTTATGGTAGGTTACATTAAGCCTGAATATAAACAAACGCAGGCACAGATAAATCAAAACGATCAATCAATTCCAGTCCTCGCGTCCTTTTTCTTTAAAAAGAGCAGCAGAAGTTCTGACTAAAAGGATGAGTAAATTCACAAAAAACTTACAGTTCCATTCAGAATATGTTTTCTCTGCAGATGTTCATGCAGTGAGCTGGTACTGCTGTGATATGTTGCCAGTAAATAACATACCGGTACATTTAAATCTACAGTGCACAAACAGTGCGTGCATACTACTCTGATGAAAAAAAAATTTGTCACACACACTCTGTGCAGACCCTTGCGTATATGTAAAAATAGGACTATACTTCTAGCATTATGCTGCATACACCAAATGTGAAGCATTGCATTCTTCAGCCTAAATTACTTGCTGGATTTATCTCGCTGAATATTTTTTAAAGTGCCCATATTATGAAAAACCCACTTTTTCTGGGTTTTGGGGTGTTCTTTTGTGTCTCTGGTGCTTCCACACGCATACAAACTTGGAAAAAATCCATCCATGCTGTTTTGAGTAAGATACGGGTTTCTGAATGTTCTCTGCCTTGAGTCTCAGATTGCACGGTTTCACAGTCAGCTCCGTTGTGACATAACTAGCCTTTACGTCACCTTACGTATAAATTTTCCCGCCCACCACCCCACTTGCAGGTCTCCACCCACCAGGTAGCTACAGAGCAGTCACTTCGCTTATATCCTACATATTGTTATTGGCATATGTCTCACGGAAATAACAGCGCTATTTGGATATTATGTATTATACTCCCGCCTACTTTTTAAAACAAAGTTTTAACACGTGTTTATGTGTTTACCGGAACCTAAAGTGTAATCCCATACACAGTGTTACGACGTAAATAGTCCTCAGATTGTAGGCGATATTATATTCTATTACAAGACGTTCATGTGAAATCTGATGTAAACAACAGACTATATATCTATATTTTACGGATTATACGCATTTGGGGACAAAAAAATATCATTGGATGTATTCTATTAGATGGTTTTCATGGATTATTCACACATATGAAACAGACTGGATTCGTTTCGTGATATCAACACAAAGGTAAGAAGTTACATTTATATTTTGCATGTTGTCATCTGGATTTCTGTCACAAAATACTACATTTATGATGCTAGAGCATCTGTATCTTAAAACAGAGACCATACACTAATGCTAAACCTGTAAGCTTTATCTTTTAAATGATGTATAGTAATGTTAATATTATGTTTGTAGACAGTAGGCTATATAGATATTGTTAGCACCGTTAAAAAAACCTGAAGTAATCCCGTCCACGAATTGGTGCACGTCGAGGGGTGAACTTGTGTGTGTGTTTTAGCAGTCATTTGCCATTGAGAACAACAAGGTGGCTAACCGCTATGCTAGTTAAAAGTTAAAAGAAATATTTAACTGCTTTATTATAAATTTGTCATAATATGGGCACTTTAACTTGTGCAAAGATGCATTTGAGGTGAATAGTGCGTGTAAGCGCGGTAATAATGCTTTCCATTTGCATCATCCTGTGTGAGTTTGCGTCTATTAATTTGCATTGACTTTGTATGTAATCAATTTGTTGAATTTGCATTTGGTGTGTATGCCCCATTAGGCTGTCACTGTTGATATGGTTGTCAGATAACAACAGATAACAACATGTTCAGTGCCTGTACGTGCATGACATAGAATCCAAATCTTCATATACTGTTTATCAGCTGTTGGAGTCGGAGATTTGAGGAGATCAGGCTCTCAATCCAGTAACAGAGTAGCAGCGCTGAATATCACAAATAACAAACACATGAGGAATTCCAGCTGAAGGGAAGAGAAAAGATGAACACTCAGCCTTTTTCATTTTACATGGACAGTCCCTTGTGTATCTCACATGTAAAAAGTACAAGGACAAAGAAACGGCACTTCCTCTCCAACTTACTGAAAAAATATGCTGTCTTAGGAGAGACACCCATGGGGTGAGGGTTGGAACTCACAAGTGTCAAACTGAGGATCAAAACAGCTTCTCTGGCTCTTTTCTTAAGTCGCAGGCAAACCACTTCAAATCCCCAGTGTCTCATTTCCAGACCCTACTACAGTCTTCAGCAGAGCGATCCCCATCGCCAGCATGCCTTTCCAAGGTATATGCCTTTATGGATGACTTACAGTATGTATTCTGATTACAGTATGAATAAGCAAGCAATATACTGTAGTCTGGCAGTGCAGATTGAGATGCAGAGGACAATCCGATGGAATCCCGCATAACTTTGGCTAAAAGCAGAAAAATGGAATTGGGGGCGGAAACTGCAGCGAATAGGAAAGTCCCAGCGTCGGGTTACCTAAATGAACAGAATGTAAATCATCCCCAAATGTAGCACAAGCTCCCCACAGATGCACTCCATCATCGTCTGCACATTCATTATTTAGCGACATAAAAGCTAATGAAGGAAGCCGTAGAAGCAAGGCTGGGGGCTGAGTGTGCCGTGCGCATTCGCTGGATCGGGGGCAGGATGTGCCAACCCCCTCACCAAGGATTCCTTTTGTGATAATGATCAGCTGAGTGTCCATAATTTTGTCTACATGGCTACTTACCAAATAAATAAACATAAACATAAATTATTGATTTAAGTGAAAATGATTGTTAAAATGAGACAACACAAGATATTCCGTACAATCAGAAATGCACATGTATCTCGCATCTTAAGAGCAGATTCGTAGTAAACATAACATTAGAAATTTTCCGTGAACTTTGTCGACATGACTCACTGACAGCAGTCTCTCCTCATTCGTCCAGAACGTGCCAGCAGCGTATACAACCATTGCAGAGGCATTACGGTGTTCATTACAGCACCAAATAACGAAATACGTCCATAGGAACATCTTTGTCATTTGACATAAACATATCAAAACAGTGGCCAGTAACAAAACTATTGTAAGTAAGTTTATAATTTGTGCTGTGCATTGGGAGAAATTAATACTAACCACAATTCTTAGCAAACAATAACAATAATGAAAATTGCGTGCAAACTGGATAAGATTTGCTGGAGTCATGCAAACACTTCACTGCGATTAACTCCTTACTTTAATTATTTAAAATAATCACTGTATGCCATCACTATACTGCATATCCACACAAGACATTGTTTGATTGATGCAAATTTTGTCATTATAATAAGATGATACAGTTTAATCTGTCTTTAATGATACTGGCTGCACAGCTATGCTTTGCATGGTGATTACACATAATATAATAAATATTAATGTGCATTCGGTAATGTTATTTCACATGGTGAAACCCATGTTGAAATTCTTACTGTGGCAATACCGTAGTTTTAATAAGGATTAAGTGCCGTGAGGGTTGAGCGTGAGCATCTTGTTCTAAACCATACGGCTTCTAATTAGTGGCCCAGTGGACTTAACCCTGTCCACTCAGATGAAGGACTCTATTAAATAGCTCAGGCGAAATGTCATGGGTTTTAATTTCTCCATGCCTCCTTTAACCAGCATATGGTAAAAAAGTTTTTTGCAAAAACTGACCTTTCAGATTTACACAGACAGTTGCACTGTGTTGATATGAATTACTGTATTGCTTTTAGAGTTGTTTTACTGACAACCAGCAGTGAACAAGTGATTCTGAATCTACATGTCAGTGGACTTGTTTAAGATGTCAAGCCCCTAGCCTTGATTGTAGACAAGAGTAGGTGGTGGTTGTCTGGGGAGGAACCAAAGAAAGAGCTGTCAAGTCAGAGCGAATGAACTTCTTGACCAGCGATCTACACAGGCCAAGACAAATATCAGTAAGGAAGGTGCAGCTCACGCAGGATGTGTTCATGCATTTCGTCTGCATAGTATGTCAACAAGCATTAGGTGGACATCTTACATTATGCATGTTTTTCAGCATCTAATAAAGTGGTTTATTGGTTTCATATGGCAGAAACAGCATTATGATACAAGACATCAATGTTCAATCAACCTCTGCCAAGATGTATGTGGTTTTCAAGCAGGGTGGCTCATTCAATCACAATCTAGAATCAAAACCATATTTTATAATTCTTCAGACACAGCACTTTTGGCTGAATCAAGGTTTGTTTTAAACAATGGACCAATCAGATGAATGTGCATATTTGCATATGGAAAAGCAAATTGAGCATTTATATTAACAATGATGAATAGGTGTTGTTTTGTCTATAAACGCGCATTCTGTAATTTGTGCTCCATTTGTTCTGGAAGCAAGAGCTCATTTTGTGTTAACAGCTCTTTTCAAATACTGCTGCCTTGACATTAAGATGGATAAGATGAACATGTCCTAGCTATTATTTAATTGTCATTTTCATCCTTTTTGTTGTTGTTATTTGTTGGTTTGTTTAAGGATTTGTCACACTAAACAATAAAATATTGCATAAAAGTGTAATGTGACTGCATGAAAATATTTGCACCATGAACATCATTGTAACCCAGCAAAGGTTGCAATGTGAGTGTGATGTGTGTACACACCTAATTCAGACAGATTAAATAATGTTATTAGAGGAGAATAAAACATCTCAGTTGTCCATAACCTGTATAGCACTTCCCATATTTGTTAAATAATTCTTATATTATTGCCTTCTTGAAATGTATTGTTTCATTATCTTATATTTGAAATTGAGTTTTTTTTATAATTGTTTGGCATTCTTTTGAAGGTTGAGAAGAGGCGGGCACAATCTACTCCTACTGTAAACAAATAAAAAACACTTATTAACTCTTTCCCCACCAGGGTTTTTTAAAAAAGTTGCCAGCACCTGCACAGTGTCCATGTCACTATACTGGGGTGTTAGGACCCACTCAGACCACAGGGTAAGCACTCCCTGCTAACACCACTACCAGCAGCAACCTGGTTTTCCCAGGTGGTCCCCATCCAAGTACTGACCAGACTGAGCCCTGCTTAGCTTGGGCTACAGGGTGATATGCATCAGCCTTATAGAAAATGTTCTTCCTTAACTATATAAACATACAATATATCAAATGAAAGAAAAGACCCTCTGCTTTTAAAATAACGCGTTTTTTTCTACCTTCATTTGTTTTCTTTTATCACCTCTTAGATATGGGAAGGTTTCTTAAAAGAGACCCCAATTTTGAGCAAAAAGCTGAGATAACTGAATTTTGTAAATTACTATTGTTAGAGATCAAATTCAGAGCGATCCTCAAAACATAAACAGAGGTTGAACTGTTTGCCCTATAGGGGTTGCTTCCGGGTTTTATATGTTGGGTAAGAGTGCTACCTGGTGGATAATAGCGGGAACACGAATTGCCGAAAAAACTTTGGCAGGGTAGTCTTAGCCTCAGATGTCACGCCCACAGGATGTTGGCTAAACATCTGATGTTTATCGTACACTTTAATGGAAAAGCTGTGGGAATGTCGAAGTCGTCTTTTAATTTGTTAAAATAAACCAGATTTCCAGGAGACGCGAGTGTCTTGATTAGTTACCAGTTATCATGATCAGCTAAACATTGGATTCTCAAAAATATGCAAAGTTCGCGGCATAGACTCTTTAAAAGACATCCAAAAGTTTGCTTGAGGCAGTTGGTGGGGTCAAAATGTTTGGTTCTCCTGAATTGCTTGTACGCAGGGCTTGACATTAACACCCGCCAACCTGCCAAATGCAGGTAGATTTCGGCTGTTGCGGGTAAGACATCCAATCCCACTAGCCACTTTGGAAGGTTGAATATATATTTTTTATTGTAGTTTTCTTAAAAGTTATGCGAAATTATAAACAATGCACAATGACACTGGAAAACTACAATTCCCATGAGCACTTCCTGCATCCAGCGCAACATACTGAGACTGTTTGTTGAGGCGCGCACACGATCAGTGGACGCTCACGTTGGGGACCAAAGCACCACCTTTTTACCAGAGAGAGCGCGAGAGCTGATGGATTTGCGAATGCAAGGGACACAGTTTGGGCGCATACACGCACACTTCGGGGAAGATAAAACAATTGCATGGAAGTGATTGAAGAGATTTAAAGTGCGTGCACACTCTCAGGGCAAGAGCAAAGAGAAATTCATAGCCCAAACCTGAATGCACACATCCCAGTTTATTCCGAAAGGAAACCCACCAGTGGAGAGGATCCCGCATCATTTTAATGTAGGCTACTTTGTGCAACAATAATGCCCTCTCGACAATTGTCATTAAAAGTCTTAAAGAAATTTTAACAGTAACCACGATCAAGCATATAAAATTTACTGCTGTTGTAAATAAATATTTAAAGTGTTTTTTTTTGTGTTTATCTTTCAGTTAACCATCTACACCCCGCTCCACTTTTAATATATTCATTAGTAGTTAATCTGTTGATGGCTTTCTAGCATGTTTTTCATGCACCTAAATATATGATATGATCTATAATGATATACCAGCTAAATATTCTAAATTTTGGTAGTCAGTCTGCATTTGAAAGTCAATCTGCAACCAATCTTACACGCAATAAAAATGGCGGCCAGTGAAAATGCTGAGTGGCTAGTAATTTTGGAAAACAACTAGCCACTTTGGCTGGTGAGCAAAAAAGTTAATGTCAAGCCCTGCTTCTACGTGTTAAAAAGTGGAGAGATATGCTTCAAACAGATGTTTAATGGGAGCGTCTCTTTGGTGTACCTGTTGATGAAGTGCACAACGTAGTTCTATGGTTAGTAATGTTTATTTAGATGCTATTCGGTTGCGGATGGTTATTTTAATATCTGACTTGTTGCCAGCCAGCTCGTTATTGTGGGGAGTCCGAAACGTGACGCTAGACGAAACAAACTGGGATTGGTTGTTTGACATGTTGGTCAAACATCCTTGTTGGCGGGCTTTGTCCAGAAAAAACAGCGAAAAACACCAGACCTTCAGTATTGAAGGTCTGACTTCGCGAGACTATTGGCAGGGAAGCGCTTTCTCTTAATTGTCAAGTTAACTTGTCAATGGTAGGGAAAGAGTTAAACAATCCTTGTTTCAGTTGTTAGAAAAACAATTCCATAGATAGATCATTTGCATTAGTAAAACATAACAAAATTATACTTTCTGGGTAAACTACAGTAGCTTACTTCTAGGGTTGACTTTCATGCCTAAACTTAGGGGAAAATAATTGTGTTCCATAATAAATCCACATGGGTTTGTCTGCAGGGGACAGAGATTAGCGATGATCAGAAATTATGGTAACACTCAATAAATTAGGAGCTCAGATGCAAAAGCGACTAAACGCCACCTCTGTCAAAAATGAGATAATGATATTAATCAAATTCTCTCTGCATTTTTTTTTTACTTTATCAAATACCTTTGCTTCAAATCTGCATCAGGCCATTCAGAAATACCGCTTTGTTGGTATAGTCTGTTAAATGACACATTTTTAGCAAAGTCCTCTAATACGCGGAATATGAATTAAATGAACTACGCCGTTCAAAATGACCGTGGATCACATTCAAACTTGTGTACAGGGACCTGAATACAATCCTAATGCTATAAGTGTCCCTTGTGCATGGCTCTTTAAGCAAGTGATGTAGTACTGGAGTCCGATCTCGGTCTTGACTCGGAGTCGACTCTATTTGAAAACCAACGGACTCTGTCTCGACCCTTAAAAGACTCAGTTTTGACTCGGACTCTCTGCATAGGCGGTCTCGTCCACATCACTACTTAAAGCTGTGACTGCTTCAGTATTACAGGAGTTTTTTGTAATATTTCATATTAGTCAGGATCACTAACTGACACCTGGTGGTGATCATTTTAAAGGTTATCATCTTATCGTTTATTATGATTATGAGAATTTTGTAGCTTTGCATGCTGCAGTCTCAGAGTTGCCCCCCCCAAAAAAGGCTATAAAAAGATGTGATTTCTTTCCTAACTAAAAATGTAAGTACAGAGAATAATTGGTCATTCCTCCATTAGGCTATACCGAAATGCTTTTAACACATGCTTAACCCAGGTGTATTATCTGAGTAAGTCATTTCAGAATGGCCAAGATCTCTCTCTCTCTCTCTCTCTCTCTCTCTCTCTCTCTCTCTCTCTCTCTCATTCATTTTCTCCAAGCTCCTCTCCCACCCTCCCTCTCTCAAAAGCTTGTAGAGCGGTTAGAGCTACTCATTTTTGAC
Organism: Misgurnus mizolepis; assembly: GCA_025389145.1. Classification (NCBI taxonomy): domain Eukaryota; kingdom Metazoa; phylum Chordata; class Actinopteri; order Cypriniformes; family Cobitidae; genus Misgurnus; species Misgurnus mizolepis. The sequence goes on along the minus strand of JAIFKI010000009.1, from coordinate 32,042,513 downwards.
AGGGAATGGGTTTGATTTCCCAACACATTTTGGTCTCGTTGTGCCGACAAATCGTGAAGACCCTAAAGGTTAAGAAACATGAGAGTTTTTCCTGGCTGACTCGTGCTTGCCTCCAGATGTACTGTGATTCCCTGCCCAGTCAGCAAGTTCCTAGAATGCTAAAGTTTAACACAATGGTAAATCTTTGATGAATAGCCGTAGTATCTGACAAATGTACCCCATATGGATTTCTGAGAAATCACATCTGTTTCTGGGACAGGCATTGAACTCTGTAAAGCAAGGAAGGTATGTAATGGTGAGGTATCGGTTAACATTTACTTTTCATCTCAGTGTGTACCCCCACCCCCTGTATGCCATTTCTGCTAATGGGCAAACAAAACCTTTTGACTAATTCACCAGAATTATAAATGGCATGTGACTAATTAGGAGCGACTTTGGCCCTGTTCACACCTGGTATTAAGAGGCGTTTTGGTCAATCGGATCACAATTGAACGAGAGTGACACAAATCCATTCACACCTGGTGTTTTAAAGTTTTTGTCTCTTTTGTCCACTTTTAACTGCTTCTGTCCTGAATACTTCTAAGAGGTGGTCTATAGACAAGTTGTTGAAGTACAAGCGGGAGAAATGATGGGTTTAACTAATATTTTTGTGCAGTATATGTAAGGGCTTTCTCAAGGCCTTTTTTTACCCCTGATCACTTCATGTGTTTTCTCTGATCGGAAAGCTATCTGATTTGTAAAAATTGTTCCATTTACATTAGGTCACATAAATGCGTTTTGGCAAAACGGAATCTGATCTTCTACTCCCGCGCAAAATGCAAATGCACTATTCATTACTCCACCTTAAAAAACTTAAGACAACGTTTATGCAACAAAAGGCAGCACTACTGTATGTTGCACTGTATGTTGGGCAGGGGACGTGCGTCTCCTTGCTCAGCATGAGCTGGATCGCACAATATTGAGCAGCAGGAAAGTGACGGCATGATGATTTAATGTACAGGTCCACGACAAGCATTTACAAAACTCTCTCTTAAAGTTTTATTTATTTGTTTAATATCATTTTACGATCGGATACCTATCCGAACAGACAAAACACATGAAGTGACCAGGTGTAAAAAGCCCCTCAGATATTTTAGAGCAATTGATGCAAGCTCATGCAACTTTCAAGCATTTACAAAATTAAACAAAAATGACAGATTCAGAAAGTAGCTGCTTTAAAAGCCTAAAGGCTTCGCTGAATACTGTGGGTTTACTCCAGAAGTCAGGAACGATGTAAAACATTGCGCTTGGTACATTACACATTAAATCAATAGGCTTGAAAGTAGGCAGTTTGTAGTGGCTGTTCGAACACATACTGTAAGCGTCAACACCACAAGAGCAAGCCAGTCAATTGTGTTCCCGACTACCTTTGAATGTGGTCGAAAGTGGATGAGCTCAAAAAATTTTAAACCCCATTTACACCAGTATTTAGCGTCATACACTTGTGATCCGATCAACCAAAACTCATCTTAATTCTAGATTTTATAAGAGGGCATGTTAGTGTGGATGGCAAACTGCCGAAATTGCTTACAGCTCATTTAAAATTGCCTATAAAAGAACAATTATTTGGTTTAATTGTGTAATGTTAAAGTTTGAAAAGCCAAAAACTATACAATTTATAGGTTGTATTCAAGCTGTTTTTCCAGCCTGAGCTATATTGAATTTGTATGTTTTTTCAAGTTGACAAATTTGTATTAATTCATACAAAGTGAATCATACAAAAAGTATGATTTTCATTAATAAAATAATAATGAAACCCTAACCCCAATTTCACAGGGTCAAAGGCAAATCACACAAAATCGTACGAGTGTGGTCGTACAAATGAATACCATGTAAAATATGTACAAAATGCCATGACATTGGGTTGTTTTTTCTAGATATAGTAGATATCTGTGCATCATTAGTGTCTTTGATACCCAAAGGGAAATAAGAAGAAGATGATTGATAAGAGCTGCTACCCTGATGTTTATCTTTTTTACTGGCTCATTGCATTTGTCTCCGCCTGCCACCCCCACACACAATAATATAGATTTTCAGCAATAACTGAGGCTGATTAATAAAGAGAGCCGTCTTAAATCACAAATGGTTTCAGGTTTGAAAACCATTAGGAACGCACAGGAGCATATGTGTGCACATCTGCATTTGACCCCCGTCTAAACATGTGATGGATAGATCGTTTTCAATAGGGTGTTGGTACCGCCGTGCAATTTCATAAGCTGTGCCAAAAGTGAAAAATAACTCATAAGTGTTACTAATGAAACCATTTCATTTTAGATCTCAAGCTTGCATTAATGGATTTGATGCATCGTTCCACTTAAAGTCAGATGTGAGATATTGCTAAATCATAACTCATATCGTACTTGACCATTAATGACCATTAAAGCATTTCGTTTCCCAACACGAAGCAGCAAAATGGCAACAATACCAATGCCTTAGTTAACAGATGTTCAGTTGTCAGCATGGCATCTAGTAACCAACTTTTGAGAGATTATCAATCATACAATTCTGGCATTTGCTCAACAAAATTATTAAATGGCAATAATTTTTGCAAATTTGCTTTGTTACTGATGCCATTCTAGTAATGCACTCAATGTGTTAAGATTATTTTTATTCTGTCAGCTAAAGCATCTAATGACAGTTTATAGAGATAAATTGGTGATTTTGATATATTATGAGGCAACCCATTCAGTGATGATTTATTATTTGGCTACTGACATTAGTTTTCGTGTTTGTACATCTATTGTTGGAATTTTTCAAAAAAACTGGATTTCCAAACATCTAGTGGCATTGCTTTTTCATTGTAATGCTTTTTATTTACAGTAAAATAAGCAGTTAACAAAATATGTATGTACAAAAATATGATAGCATTGTAATTTCATTGTTAATATTTAACGTTACAGTTGGCTGAAAAAACATAAAAAAACTAAACACTTCTGATGCGAATTCTTTGTTCTTTATTTTCCTGTAGCCTTAACACATCTTGCTGTATTTGCGTGTAATTTACAGATGACTACGGTACTAACTATGGTACATTCACACAGGGCGAAAGCATTAACGCTTCTCATTTACTTTTAATGGGTGACGTCATGCGTTGCCGAATTAAACTGTGGATCCTTCAACGTCATGCCACTGCCGTTGCTCCCGGCAGAAGTTAATTTTTTTTTAAACTTTTCAAGCACCAACGCGTCCGCCAGCCGATCAGATTGCCTTATGCATATAACCTAGGTAAAGCCAGAAAATTGCATTTATGCAAGCCTGGAGAACAGATGAGCATGTGTTGCGGCCACATGTGAATGTACCGCTAATGTTGTAAACCCCAATTTACCAGTTCATAAATACGAACAACACAGAAGGATTTGAAAAACACTTAAGGGGGTCGCACACCAGACGAGAAGCTGCGCTGAACTGCCCGTCCGGTGTGCAACTCCCTTTAGCTGAATGTAAACAGTAAAACTGAGCACTGCTATTAATAGGGGACAATGTAGTACTCAGTATGGCCGCTCTGGTGACGTAAGTTCTGCCTTCCATTTAGAAAAGCCAATCATAAATCAAAAAGGCTTATAGACGTTTCAGCAGTAACACTAAAACAAACGGCTTTCATGGAACAATCGTAACTTCCGGTAAACTCCGCAAAGAACTAATAACAACAGAGTCATCTTAGAGTAATTAATTTCTGATAACAAGCAAAATAAACAAGTAGATTATGTCACACCCCTGGGGCGGACCCGAATATGCTAAAGGGTCACGTCCCTCTTAACTCTTCCACCTCGAGGAGTTTCCCAAGACCACCCCAATGACCAGACAGACGAGTATACTATAATTAAAACAAACTTTATTAAATATTTAAAAAGGGAAAAAGGGGGAAGGGAAAAAGGGAACTTTAAAATTAATGTGGCTCTCCTTTGCCTCCAGGGCCACTTGGGGAAATGACTGGGGCCGGGGCTCTGGCCCAGCAGTCCGTGGCGCGCTCCGCTTCTCCTGGAGGCAGAATCGAACACAGTCAGGCCAGGGCGAACACTCCACTGATGCCCTCAGCACTGGGGGATCCTCGTTCCCACACAGGGCCTCACTGGTTCAGGTAGGTAGTTGCCACAAGCACCGAACAGATTATTCCACAGGTTGCGTTGCTCACAGTGCCGGGGGATCCTCGTTCCCACACGGAGCTTCACTGGTTCAGGTAGGTGGTTGCTACAAGCACAGAACAGATTATTCCACAGGTTGCGTTACTCACAGTGCCGGGGGATCCTCATTCCCACACGGAGCTTCACTGGTTCAGGTAGGTAGTTGCTACAAGCACAGAACAGATTATTCCACAGGTTGCGTTACTCACAGTGCCGGGGGATCCTCGTTCCCACACAGAGCTTCACTGGTTCAGGTAGGTAGTTGCTGCAAGCACAGAACAGATTATTCCACAGATTGCGTTACTCACGGTGCCGGGGGATCCTCGTTCCCACACAGAGCTTCACTGGTTCAGGTAGGTAGTTGCTACAAGCACAGAACAGATCATTCCACAGGTTGCGTTACTCACGGTGCCGGGGGATCTTCGTTCCCACACAGAGCTTCACTGGTTCAGGTAGGTAGTTGCTACAAGCACAGAACAGATCATTCCACAGGTTGCGTTACTCACGGTGCCGGGGGATCCTCGTTCCCACACAGAGCTTCACTGGTTCAGGTAGGTAGTTGGGTGCCGGGGGATCCTCGTTCCCACACAGAGCTTCACTGGTTCAGGTAGGTAGTTGAGAGCCAGGGGATCCTCGTCCCCACACAAGGCCTCACTGGTTTCACTACAGTGTATAGACGAAGCTCTCGTTGTCACACCCCGGGCACAAGGCTTGATTTTCTCTCTTTCCCTATAGGACTCAGGCCACAACAGATGTCATCATCTCGTGTCTCGTCAGAGGCTGGGCAGTTTGAACGCTACAAGCACAGCATACACACAGCAAGTCAAGCGTAAACACCATCAATCAGTGAAACTCACCCACAGCACTCTTATACCACTTCACGTGAATTTTAGATCGTCCTTGCCACCTGACCACGACGACCTCGAGAGACTGGTTGGGCAACAACTGGATCACAGATAAGGGAGAGATGTGTGGTATTCACAGGCCCGGCGTGTCGGTTATCACTTTCCTGGCTCACCTGCACTTCCTCTTTCCCACAGGGCCACTGGCTTACTGGCGGACGGTGCTTCGTCCGTGCTTCCGGTCGACCCGCGGCTCACCCACGCTCTCCTCTCCAGTGGGGCCAGGGACCTCACGAAACGCAAGAACACACACCAGGATAACTCTTCATACAAGTCATGTACAGAGAAGTATCACAGCGGTTACTCACGCTTGGTTGCCAATAACCTCTGTTCACTGTGCTCTCGATGGCTCTGTGTCCACTCTTCCTCACATAGACTCCACAATATTCCTTCGTCCGCTGACTGCCTCTTACTCTCTTCCCCAGGAGAGCGATCCGACCAGCGTGGTCCGTCTGTAAAGCGGCAACACAACGTACACAACGTATACCACAAGCACCCCGTTTAATGTCTGCAAAGGTGTCTTTATACCCTGACTCTTCTCCTCGTCAGCCTATTAGCAACCGCTGTGTTAATTTGCCCCACCTGAGCGTGATCAGACTTAATTTGACTTCGGGGAAACCCCGGAAATGAAATGTGGAAGCCGGGTTCCGCCCGTCGTCCAAATAAAATGTGGAAGCCGGGTTCCGCCCGTCGTTTATTAAAACGTCACCTGTGACATCCTCCCCCGCCGAAATGGTTCTAGTCCCTAGAACCGCTTCCGGTGACCCACTCTCCGTACCGGATGGGCGGCCGCCCCCGGGTCTCCCGCTGGGGGCGCTGTGGTAGGGGCTCTGGGGCTTCTTCAGCAGGTAAGTCATCCGGTTCTCCTGGAGCCTCTGGGGCTCCTTCAACAGGTAAGTTATCCGGCTCTCCTGGAGCCTCTGGGGCTACGTCGTTCACTGGACCCACTACGACAGGTAAGTTCTCGGGCTCCCTTGGGGCCACTCGGGCCGGCCCCTCCGCCGGGCCTCTTGGAAAGATGACCCACCCTCCATACCAGGGGGTAGCAGTCTCCGGCTCCTTAGGAGCCACCTCTGTGGCTAGTGGGGGATAGTTTGGACAAGGGCGGATCATGTTCCGATGGACCACCCGCTCTGGTCCGGGCTTTCCTTCTGGCCGGATCGTGTATACCGGCTGTCCCGGTCTCTGCTGCCGCTGCACAACGTACGGCCTAGCCTCCCACCGATCACTCAGCTTGCCTCGGCCTAATCGCCGATTGTCCCGGACTAGTACCCTTTCTCCGGGGAGCAGGGGAGCATCCCGCGCCGTCCTATCATACAACCTCTTGTTCTTCTCCCCGGCTGCCTGGATCTTCTTATTGACCTGTTCGTAGGCAAAGTGGAGACGGTGGTGGTGTCGTCCCACCCACTCGGTCACGTTCCCTTCTCTCTCACCTCCCGATGTTCCCAATAGGAGATCTGTGGGCAAGCGGATGTGTCTTCCAAACATTAAGTACGTGGGGGCATACCCCGTTGTACTGTGTACGCTGTTATTATAGGCTTGTAATAGGTTCGGCAAAGCACTCACCCAATCATCCTGGCGTCTCTGGTCCAGAGTTCCCAGCAGATTCAACAGGGTCTGATTGAAACGCTCACATCCTCCGTTTCCTTGGGGATGGTACGAGGTCGTATGGGTCTTTATACACCCGTACAGTTGGCATAGCTCTCGGATGACACGGGACTCGAAATTTGGGCCCTGATCCGAGTGCAGGAACTCAGGGCACCCAAATGGCTGGAACACTGCCCTCCATAATGCGGTGGCCGTGGTACTTGCTGTCTGGTCGAGGGTGGGGATAGCCCAGGCGTATTTGGTGAACAGATCTGTCACCACTAGGATGTTCTGGTACCGGTCCTTGGGACGACTCAGGGTCAGATAGTCCATCGCCACAATGTGGAGGGGGGCCTTTGCGTGAATCGGAACCATCGGTGCTCGGGGTTCCTGCCGGGATTTAAACAGAGTACATCGGGGACATGCTTGAATGAACGTACTCACAGAAATCTCCATTCCCGGCCAATAGAAATGTCGGCGTAGCAACGACATGGTGCGTTCCTGCCCCTGGTGTCCCATCTGGTCATGGTAGGCCTCCAGCAGTGCCCGAACTTGGCTGGCCGGTACCACGATCTGGCTAACCTCCTCATCGGTCCCCGGGTCCCGTATGGTCCTACACAATACACCTTCACGCAACTTCAATTTCTCCCATTGTCCCAGTATTTTTCGACCCACCTCTGTCTGGGCGTGTCTCTCGGCGGGGGTCGGTCGCCGGGCCTGCCCAAGGCACTCGGCCAGATTCCGCAGCTCTCGATCCTCCTGCTGCCTAGCCTTCCAACGCTGGGGGTCCCATCCCCAACTCACAGGTGCTGCCTCCTTTTGGCTCCCAGGCGCCTCCACTACTCCGACCATCAGTCCTTCCTCTCCTTGTTCTCCCTCGAATGGGGCCGGGCCCCTCGAATCGGCCCTGGCTGGCAACCGGGAGAGGGCATCTGCGTTGGTGTGCTCCCGCCCCGGGCGGTACTGCAGTTGGTAGTTGTAATTGGCTAGCTGGGCCACCCATCGCTGCTCTACTGCTCCCAATCGGGCTGTCTGCAAATGTACCAGAGGGTTATTATCAGTGACCACGGTTACCTTGGCTCCCCAGAGGTAATCCTTGAATTTCTCACTCAAGGCCCATTTTAGCGCCAGCAGTTCAAGCTTGAAGGAACTGTAATTGGCATCATTTCTTTCAGCAGGGTGGAGACTCCGACTAGCGTAGGCGATCACCCGTTCCACTCCATCCTGTTTCTGTGCGAGCACCGCTCCCAGGCCCAGGTTGCTGGCATCTGTATAAAGTACGAATGGTTGGGAGAAGTCAGCATATGCCAAAATCGGGGCTTGTAATAATTCTTGCTTCAGAACCCTAAAGGCCGTCTCACACTCTGTGGTCCACTCCACCGTAGGGGATCCTCGCCCTCGTGGTCGCCCGGTCCCGACCAGTAACTGGTTCAAGGGTTTGGCAATCTTTGAAAACCCCTTGATAAATCGCCGGTAGTACCCTACAAAGCCTAGGAACGATCTCACTTGCCTTACGGTCCGAGGGGCCTCCCAGTCCCGAACTGCAGATACCTTCCCGGGGTCAACAGCCACGCCAGCCGCACTCACCACGTGTCCCAAGAACTGCACCTTACGGCGCAGCAGATGGCACTTTTCTGGTTGTAGTTTCAACCCGTACCTCTCCATCTCTCGAAACACCTTTTCCAGGTGTTGCAGGTGAGTCTCGAAGTCTGGGGAATACACAATCACATCATCGAGGTATACTAGTACAGATTCCATTAACTGACCTCCCAAGCATCGTTGCATCAGTCTCTGGAAGGTGGCGGGAGCGTTGCAAAGACCGAAGGGCATCCGGTCCCACTCAAAAAGACCAAATGGCGTGGTGAAGGCGGTCTTCTCTCGGTCCCGTTCCTCAACCGGTACCTGCCAGTACCCGCTGGCCAAATCCAAGGTGGAATACCAGGCAGACTTGGTCAAACTTGTGAGGGAGTCTTCAATACGAGGCAGGGGGAACGCATCTTTCTTGGTCAGTTGGTTCAGCTTCCTATAGTCCACACAGAACCTCCATGCCCCCGTCTTTTTCTGGACCAGTACTATAGGTGCCGCCCATGGGCTGCTGCTTTCCCGCACAATACCCTGCTCCAGCATACCTTGTAGGAGAGTTCTCACTTCCGTGTATAAGGTGGGGGGTATCGGCCGATACCGCTCCCGGCTCGGTGCAGCTTCTCCCGTAGGGATACTGTGTCGTATTACCGTCGTACAACCATAGTCTTCATCATGGGTAGAAAACACGTGCTGCCATCTCTCCAGTAATTTCCGCAGCTCTTCTGCCTGTCCATGTTCCAGGTCCTCTCCTCGTAAGGAGTCCCCTGTCAAATGGGCCGGTACCTTTTTCTCCCTCGTTCTAGACGCTCCTTCTGCTTGTGTTAGTGCTACCTCAACGACTGCAGGGTGCACTCGCCGGAAACTCACATCTTCCTTGTCCCGCACCTGATGTCCCTCGACCGACGTCACCGTCACCAGCCGCTGGTGCTTGTATAAGTGTACTGGGTAGGGGTTTTCGTTACAGACTTTTACCGGCACTCGGCCTCGTCGCACCACCGTCAGTCCTCGAGCCACCCTCACCTGTGTGCAGTCTTCGTGAGGTTCAACCAACAGCTCCTGGGACAAGCTCTCGGAGAATAAGGTGACCTGGGAACCAGTGTCAACGAGACAGCGCACCGTGGTGCCACATACCTGGGCCTCCACTGTTGGGCTAAGCCCAATCATCCCGTCCTTGGGTTCCATTCTTCTATGGGGGTCACTTTGGGGGGCGCCGACCACATGACCCACTGTGGCCGGTCGCCTTAAAAACCCCCCTCGGAGGCTCTTCGTGGTCCGCACTGCCTACTCACATGCCCTGCGGTCCCACACCGATTGCAAATGGGCCTCCCTTGCTCGTCCCACTCGAACCTGGGCCGACTCGCCTGCCAGGGCCGCCTCATCCCATCTCGGCCTCGATCAGAGTGCGTCCGTTCTCGGGGGACGGGCCCTTCTTCCTTCCTTCCCGGCCCTAGGCGCAGTTCCCCTACCAGGGCCTTAGTTAGCTCGGCCATCTGATCCCGCACGTCTTTTAGGAGCTCCATCTTCAATGTTTGTTTCCAGTCTGATACCTCCGAGGCTGTCGCCGGGCCACTCACTGCTGCACATACGGGGGCCTCCTTTACTTCTGCTTGATCACCTTCCAAGGCCATAGCCTCCTTCTTCAGATCGTCAAACGTAAGTTCAGGGTCTCTTCTAAACTGTACTCGGAGGTTTTGACGTAGGGGGCCCTCCCGTAGCCCTAACAGGAACTGGTCCCTTAACAGGGTCTCCTCATCTCCCAACCCATGATCTCGTCGTCGCTGTAGGCGTGTATACTGCTCGCGCAGCTTCAGGGCAAAGGCTCGAATAGACTGGTGTGGGCCCTGCTTGAAATTGAAGAACTGCGACCTCAGGACGGCCACAGGGGTGGTATCACCATACTGCTCGGTGAGGAAATGAAATATGGTCTGGGCGGTGGCTCGAACGGCTTCGGGGGCGGCTTGCACTTCTCGCCGGGCTTCTCCTCCTAGTGAGTTTAATATGAATTGCTGTTGTTGACTGGCGCTCAGCCCCTGAAGGCCGGCCAAATACTCAATCTGGGCCCTCCATTCCGTTAAATGAACCTCGGACTCGACCCCAGTATACTTCTGCACCCAGGGGTTTCCCAGGAACACGGGCATGACACGGGGTGGTGTTTCCGGCCTTTCGGGCACAACACGGGGTGGGGATTCTGGCCTTTCAGGCACCACACGGGGCGGGGCTTCGGGCAACTCGTCGTCGGCCATTGGAGGACCTTGGTCGCTCAACTCGAGGTGGAATCCTGCCGACTACGCCAAATCTGTCACACCCCTGGGGCGGACCCGAATATGCTAAAGGGTCACGTCCCTCTTAACTCTTCCACCTCGAGGAGTTTCCCAAGACCACCCCAATGACCAGACAGACGAGTATACTATAATTAAAACAAACTTTATTAAATATTTAAAAAGGGAAAAAGGGGGAAGGGAAAAAGGGAACTTTAAAATTAATGTGGCTCTCCTTTGCCTCCAGGGCCACTTGGGGAAATGACTGGGGCCGGGGCTCTGGCCCAGCAGTCCGTGGCGCGCTCCGCTTCTCCTGGAGGCAGAATCGAACACAGTCAGGCCAGGGCGAACACTCCACTGATGCCCTCAGCACTGGGGGATCCTCGTTCCCACACAGGGCCTCACTGGTTCAGGTAGGTAGTTGCCACAAGCACCGAACAGATTATTCCACAGGTTGCGTTGCTCACAGTGCCGGGGGATCCTCGTTCCCACACGGAGCTTCACTGGTTCAGGTAGGTGGTTGCTACAAGCACAGAACAGATTATTCCACAGGTTGCGTTACTCACAGTGCCGGGGGATCCTCATTCCCACACGGAGCTTCACTGGTTCAGGTAGGTAGTTGCTACAAGCACAGAACAGATTATTCCACAGGTTGCGTTACTCACAGTGCCGGGGGATCCTCGTTCCCACACAGAGCTTCACTGGTTCAGGTAGGTAGTTGCTGCAAGCACAGAACAGATTATTCCACAGATTGCGTTACTCACGGTGCCGGGGGATCCTCGTTCCCACACAGAGCTTCACTGGTTCAGGTAGGTAGTTGCTACAAGCACAGAACAGATCATTCCACAGGTTGCGTTACTCACGGTGCCGGGGGATCTTCGTTCCCACACAGAGCTTCACTGGTTCAGGTAGGTAGTTGCTACAAGCACAGAACAGATCATTCCACAGGTTGTGTTACTCACGGTGCCGGGGGATCCTCGTTCCCACACAGAGCTTCACTGGTTCAGGTAGGTAGTTGGGTGCCGGGGGATCCTCGTTCCCACACAGAGCTTCACTGGTTCAGGTAGGTAGTTGAGAGCCAGGGGATCCTCGTCCCCACACAAGGCCTCACTGGTTTCACTACAGTGTATAGACGAAGCTCTCGTTGTCACACCCCGGGCACAAGGCTTGATTTTCTCTCTTTCCCTATAGGACTCAGGCCACAACAGATGTCATCATCTCGTGTCTCGTCAGAGGCTGGGCAGTTTGAACGCTACAAGCACAGCATACACACAGCAAGTCAAGCGTAAACACCATCAATCAGTGAAACTCACCCACAGCACTCTTATACCACTTCACGTGAATTTTAGATCGTCCTTGCCACCTGACCACGACGACCTCGAGAGACTGGTTGGGCAACAACTGGATCACAGATAAGGGAGAGATGTGTGGTATTCACAGGCCCGGCGTGTCGGTTATCACTTTCCTGGCTCACCTGCACTTCCTCTTTCCCACAGGGCCACTGGCTTACTGGCGGACGGTGCTTCGTCCGTGCTTCCGGTCGACCCGCGGCTCACCCACGCTCTCCTCTCCGGTGGGGCCAGGGACCTCACGAAACGCAAGAACACACACCAGGATAACTCTTCATACAAGTCATGTACAGAGAAGTATCACAGCGGTTACTCACGCTTGGTTGCCAATAACCTCTGTTCACTGTGCTCTCGATGGCTCTGTGTCCACTCTTCCTCACATAGACTCCACAATATTCCTTCGTCCGCTGACTGCCTCTTACTCTCTTCCCCAGGAGAGCGATCCGACCAGCGTGGTCCGTCTGTAAAGCGGCAACACAACGTACACAACGTATACCACAAGCACCCCGTTTAATGTCTGCAAAGGTGTCTTTATACCCTGACTCTTCTCCTCGTCAGCCTATTAGCAACCGCTGTGTTAATTTGCCCCACCTGAGCGTGATCAGACTTAATTTGACTTCGGGGAAACCCCGGAAATGAAATGTGGAAGCCGGGTTCCGCCCGTCGTCCAAATAAAATGTGGAAGCCGGGTTCCGCCCGTCGTTTATTAAAACGTCACCTGTGACAATTACCTTAGATCAAATCATAGCTAAACCAAATCAAAAACTACAGTAAGTTAAAGTTACTTTGTACAATATAATTTATACAATGTTTACTACAGATTGGCTGCCAAACCTCCCTTCATATAGCGGTGATCCATGATTGCCGTCTCCCCTTGTCTTAAGGAAACTAAAACATTTGTTATTTTTGAAGAGGTATTTGTTCCAGAGTTCAGTTTAGCCCTAACCAGACCATTAAACAAACAGAGACCTGTAGTTAAGATCTGCGACAATGCACGTGCTTTGTTTTAGTGCAATGTGAGCTTAAGAAACAAAAGTTATGGTTTAGTTGATGTCCAGTTTAATTTTTTGTCATAAATATGTGGTTTATTTGTGATTTTAGAAATATCTATCTTTCCCTATTTAAGTAGAAAGGACTTTAGTCTTGCATGACTGAAAGAACTGCCTGTTTTGCAAACATGGCCGCCTAGTGGCGTGATTTCCGTAAGGAACTTTTATGTAATACAGCATTAGTGATATGAAACTCTGACTTATCCATCTGCAAAGTGTTTCTTGTTCTTTATTCTCCCTGATGCTCTCTGATCTTCAGGTTGTGTTGCTGGGCAGTGACAAGAAGCAGAAACCAGAAGGATCCAGTTTCTTCTGATCAGTTCAAGCTCTTCTGTCTGTAAATGCTTTTAGTCAAATTTATTTCCTTTCTCAACATCATCTTTTACATTACTTACTCTCTCAAATTAGTGTTCCTTAGAGAGATTATAGAATATATTTACTGCTGTTCAATGACCTGGACAATGACCTTCATTGTATAATTACTAGCTTATTTTAAGTTGATATAAAACACATTTCATGAAATAGATAGGTCTGGCTCTAAAATTTGATTGGATGATCCATGTTTAAATTTATTTTAATAAGGGAGGAGCCAACTTGTAAGCGCTATTGCACCACATTGTTACATAGTTGTCCAGCTGTAAACAGCTAACAGCTATGCTAATAAATTGTATTAATTGTCAGAAGAAATATTTAGTCTAGTCTGAAAAGTATTATTAAAAGTGTAACTATTTATTGAACATTACAGTCTAAACACTTTTAGAATCAAAACAGCATTTGGCAAATACAAATCATACCAAACTCTTAAAAAACTTGAACTAAAAACAAGAAAACATGATACAAAAGCCATTTCCTAATACTTCCCTCTGTAATCGCAAAGTCCACCAACATGAGGGCAGATGTTCTTCTGAAGGGTAATTAGTTTGTGAAGGAAAATCAGATAGATTTGTGTGATTAGCAGTCGGTGCGACATAACTGGATTTTCCCTCATATCTCAGGACACAGGTGGTGATAGTGATGCATGGCTCACGAACAAAGAAATAGAGGGATTGTGACCCACAAATAAAAAACTCCTTGTTCCCCCTATGAGGTTTTTCATTGTGGGTGAAACAAGAGCCTGAAATTTAAGTATGCTATATATTTCCTCTCAGTTTATCAATCAAGCCAAGGTCTGTGCTGTAATTTATAGTCATGGCAGGGAGTACAGTTAAGAAATGTTTGCCCTGCAGTTTAAAGGGACAGTTCACCCCAAAATTAAAAGTCTGTCATCATTTTCTCACAGTCATGTTGTTACAAATTTGTGTAAATGTCTTTGTTTTGATGAACAGGAAAGAAGATATTTTGAGGAATGTTTGAAACCAAACCAATCATGAGCTCAATTCACTTCTATAGTAGGAAAAAATACTATGAAGTGAATGGGTCTCATAAATGGTTTGGTTACAAACATTCCTCAAAATATCTTCTTTTCTGTTCATCAAAACTAAGACATTTATTCAAGTTTGTAACAATATGAGAGTGAGTAAATGATGACAGAATTTTTATTTTTGGGTGAACTATCCCTTTAAAGCATGGATCGTTAAACATCCAAGGTTTGCCTCTACAATGTGCTCTACAACTGAGAGGCTCATAAACTTAGGGCTAAAATTGAATGCCTTATATTGGGTGTCAGCCATTTTGTGATGCTTGATTTCATAGTGAACAATTGCATTCTTTATATCGTGCATATACACATGCATTCAGATTTACAGACTTGCCTATGTTTTAATTAGGAAAACAGAAGGTCCACTTCGCTCCATGTCAGGGTTAAGATTGCTCTGTCAAGGTTTTTTTGCAGTAGCATCGTACTCTACATCCATGCTAATTAGGAACCATTTGAACCTAGCCTGGGTGCCAGCTGAACTTAGCCCTGCCCATAACATTTCAGGTCGGGAAGTTCGGTCTGGTGTCGCTCCGTTGTGGCGCAATTATGCTCGAACCAAAGCTGGTCGAACCAATGAAATTGTCAGGTAGGGCTTTATACAATGATGATCAACAGTAACGTAATCAACCATGTCACCAAAGAGGGCTTGTGTTGAATCCGTTTACAACAAAGACGGCTGCCGCTGGAGAATTGAGATGTGAATATTCTGCCATCGAATCTGTTCTAGAAGATATCGACAGCGCATTGATTTTAAAAGAGGAACAGAGAACTGCGATCAAGGCATTTGTTTATCGGAAAGATGTTTTTGCCGTCCCTCCTACGATATTTGGCAAAAGTTTCATTTATCAGCTGACTCTGATGGTCACTAAGATGATGGAACACAGTGAAAATGGCAAAACAGTGAAATCACGCACATCCAAATTAAATACGGGTGCAGAATCAAATAAATATATAAGTAACAAAAGAGAAAAAGATCCACACACCAAGAAGCTCCCTTTCACATCATTTATTGGAGTGACGTTTCGGGTCTCTACGACCCTTCCTCAGACTAACCGGAAGTAAAACACAGTTGCCTTTTATTATCCTGATTATAAGATTATCACGTGAAACGAAACCATATCCAATCAGAAAGTGAGATAAAGGAAGACGGTAGCAGTCATGGCACAGCACAAAGTCTGCTTCTCAATCCGTAGGTCGCATTTCCAGGCTGCATACGTCATCAAGACTGTCTTATTTCAGAATATTAACAGTTATAAAATTGACTATTATTCCTAGTTTATTGTATATTGTTGTAATATACTTATGACTTTCGAATGTAATACTCAGTTAACTTCAATAAACCAGGTTTCATGATGTATGCAGTCTGCATATGCGACCTCCGCAGGCTACAGCCTTCGGATTGAGAAACGGCCAAAATGGAAGTTGATGTGGACAGCAGAGATGAAGGATCAGCTTGTTGATTTGTGGCAACAGCACGAATGTTTATACAACGTGTCTTGTAAAAATGATTCCAGGCACTAACATTGAAATGTCTTCCTGCATATCGTCCGCCATTCTTATTCTGAAGTCTTGCAAGATTTTGTGGGATTTCCTGTGTTCACAATCGAGACTCTGGTTAAAAATCTGTTTGAGTGTGGTGTGCTGTATTTGACACATCCCTGCTGAAAAAACCAGCATCAAACCAGCATGGACCAGCATGGGAATTATGCTGGTCTATGCTGGTTTAGCTGGTGGTCACAGCAGTTGTTCACTAGCGGTGTTCACTAGCAAACCATTACCAAAACACAACATATGCTGGCCTTGCTGGTATGCTGTTTTTTCAGCAGGGATAATGGCACACCACACACTATAGGAGCAAAACGGTTAAATCTAGGATTTTTTATCCTCATGTTTGTGGTCTTAAATCTTATAAGATGTAAAAAATATTTTGGTGTGTACCCAGCCTAACTCAGACTTAGTACAAATATAATAGTGTCATTGTAGCGAAATAACTAGCTATTCAGGTCAGGCTGCAAAAGGACAGACACATTTCAATATACGTCACACACTCGGTTGCTCTGATTGGTTGTAGGTCTATCCAATTGACTGCAGAGGCATTTTTCTGTACTGGTTCGGTTGAAACACACCCGATAATCACAGCCCAATGGAGCGGTATCAGAGTCAAAATCTGACTTGAATTGAGTATGACAACGTCAGGCTATTAGGAACCATCAGATTCAATCCATTACAAATTTCTTTGTGTAGTGTGTTTTGGGCTATTTTCCAGGATTTAATGGTGTTTTATTGATCTGCTATAACATCTGTACCAATAGAACCCAACACATTACCAGTAGATACCTACAGAGTGCAGTCCCATTGTAAGAAGGTTTTCTGTGACGGCTCCTATTTAAGCAGGGTTCTATTGTTTTTTTCAGGATGGATGTTTTCCCTTTCCTTCAAGACTTGATCCCTTCTTAATAAAATGTATTACACCAGTCTTGATATTGGCTGCCGGTCAAATATAGAATCAACTTTTATATTGTATTGTTTTTTATTTTTTAAATCTCTTCGTAATCAGACTCCACATTACCCATCTCTTACACCCATGCACTCTTTCATGAACACTCAGATTCAATTCTGGTGTAATGCAAGTTTCCACTCATGACTCACAAACAATTGTGATTGTGATTTGGTTGTGGTTGGCCCTGAGCTATGAAATAGTCTCCCGGTTCATATTAGAATTTACGGATCTTATCTATTTTTAAGTCTCCTCTAAAAACGTATTTATTCTCTTTGGTATTCAATATTCTTTGATTTTACCCATTTCACAGCTTGTGTTTGATTGTTTGCAGTCTTAAGCCTTCCGCACACCATCTAATGGTACCACAATCATTGCTAAATCCTTTCCTGGAGCAATTGTAGGCCGGTCTTGTATCTAGCCACGATGTTAAAAAACGACAACACGAGATAACCGTATCAAATCCTACAAATATGCTTATGGATTAGACATTTTTTTCAATCACTCCCAACTGACATGGCACCAGTTCAAGACAGCATGTCTTAAAAACAAGGAGCAAAACATATGAACAGATAATACATTCATCGCAACTGCAGAAAGTTAATCCTATTAGAACCTAGCTGTTGTCATGGTAACCATGCGTTTAAATCATTCTGTATTGGGATCTCGCCCCCTATTTTCTCCTGGAAAGCTAACGTGAAGATTTTCTACATCTTGTCTGAGGTCGGTGGTGGGTACGAAACGCTCGAAATAGAGGACATCCCTGCTCGCAGGCACATTTCATACTGTCTGGAGGATCAGAGATAATGCTGTAATTATGCAAGCGATGTTGAGTGTTTCAGTGACAGCCCCTGTCACATCGTCAAGCTCTTCTCTATCTGACTTTTTGTCACAGCTGCGCGGGTAGAAAGAAAAGGTCTCCACCATGCGCCTCATGACTGCAGAATCCATCAGCATCTCTCCCTGTCTCTCTATTTGAGACACGTTCACTCACATCACTGCAGTCCAAGCGACGGCTCGTTGAGTTTTCCACATCTTGCTGATACGCTGATTTTTATAGAGTCTGTAGACATATGCATGTTGCTTCAACTACGAGCATTTGTCGGACCTGAAGTAGAAAAAACTGTGTTAAAACTCACACTCTCACAAGGTTTTTCTTGCTTTCTAGAACCATCAAATGTATTTGTAACCTCATTTAAAAATAAAATGATGTACTGTACATTCTGTAGTGTACACTATACACAGTGCAGATATACTGCCTATACTGTATCAGTGTACTATCATTGTTAACATTTTTTATAGTTGGATGTACATGTCTCTGTTGAAAGCCCACTGTAAAGTTGAAGTTTGATAATTGTTATAAAATGTTTTATCACAATAAATATTAAAATGGTTAAGTTTATCAATCTGTTTTCTGAATTCCCTAGAGTATTGTATGAGGCTGGAGCATATCCAAGCATCTTATAACATTAAAGTTTATATTTTTATTTAAGATTTTAGGATATATGATCTCATAGTTAAAGTGATTCTTCCATTAAGTTTCCACCCCCCAATGAGTCCAGTAATTCATATTTTTGTATAAAAAATATGAAGATGAATTTCTAACATCGTCTTAATGATTTTAGTTTTGAAGAATAAACTGACTTTTTTTAAAAGACCACAATTACGGCTGTCCGTGAACTTCAATCACTTCACTTTGAGTTTATCTTTTTCATGCCTTTGCTCAAAGATGGTTTGAAGGTTAACCGGCTACACAAAATTAATTGAATTTCAACCATCTGTCTTTGAGAGATTAATACAGTATTTTTTTATTTTATTTGAGAAACGGCAGGAAATGTTGAGGAGATATCTAATCTGGTGGTTCAATGGTTCAATACAAGCTTCAATACAAAAATTAACAGTGTATCAGTTAATGGCAGATAATGGCTTCTTTCACCATATGACCATATGATTAATCTGTCTATGTCTTTTTGTCTTTATCCTTTACTATTTAAATTGGATGTCTTAATCATTTTTATGTGTGTATATTTATGTTATTATGCTGCAAATGGGTGTGCCTACAATGAATTTTGTTGGTACTCTGGTGACAGTAACAATAAAAGGCCCTGGATTTTAATGATCTAAGCCCATGGTCTAAAGTGCACTTAGGGTGTGTACAAATCCACTCTTGCTAGTTTAACTACTAGGAAAATAGTCTATGCGGTTGGTGCATGATCTAAAAGGCTTGTTCCCATTCTCATAATGAGTAACATGGATAAGTTTTGTGTCTAATGTGCAATAAACCAATGAAAATCTTTAAGAATCTGCCCGCGCTATGGCAGATTCTCTATTTACAAGGATTGTTTGTATTGAAGTTGTATTTTTGTAATAAAAGCTTTTGTTTTCTTTAAAAGTAGTTTTTCTTGAAAATGTATGCATAGCCTTTATGATCAGTGTAATCCCAAATAATAATTTACTAATATGCAAGGTTTATACTTTCTAATTTACAAACGTGGAGAACTGAAACATTTCAGCACTGGGTGTTTGATAAAAGTAGCCTATTACTTAAAATGGTTCTCATATCTCATATCATCAAGTCATCATATACAATAAATCTGTGGGGTAGCCTTTTAAACATTTCAAAATAATCTGAATATTTGCAAAACATCAGTGGTGGCCCCAACAACACATAAGCGTTAATTATTTATTTTTTCATATTTAAAATTGTTTATGTGCTGCTGTGTGTGTAATATACAAAGTTTACGCGTGTCATTGTCCCGTTTATAGGCGCATATTAGGCTACTAATAACACCCTCTTTGAAGAGCACCTATTGTCCAATTCATGTTTTTTTTTTCATTTCCTTTGGTGTGTAAGTGTGTATTAGTACATGTTAACGATATGCAAAAGGTACAAACCCCAAAACAAAAAATGACGGGAGTTATCGTCTCCAACGTAAATATCTTTTCTTGAACTACAATAAACACACGGATTGTAGGCAACAGTTTACTTCCTGGGATTGGTAATGTAGACAAGACCGACATTATCAGAATTCCTCCTGCTTCGGACTCACAGCCTGTAAGTTAACTCCTGTTATCAACCAAATCTTTCAAACATTTTAAGGAGTGTCACATTTGTGGCTGACGTCAGATGTATTCAGACCAATCACAATGTATAGATTTGATGCCAATCAGGGATACAGAGCTTTTCAAATCTGTGCGTTTTAGGAAGAGAGTGAAATCTGGAACTACAAAAATGTACGGTATGTGGAAAATAATGTGTTTTTTTAACCATAAAATATTTTTTAGCAATGAAAAACCAGGCTAAATTTGGGCTGTCAGTGAAAATCTAATAGACGTCTACCATAGCCCAAGAATAGACGATACGTATAAGTTTAAAACAAATGAAAGCAAACACCTTGAACACCTGTTGACTTTGCCTACATGTTGGAATATCATACATCTTCATGTTATTTTGGCAAAAATGGCATGTAACCAAATTCAAGGCTATTTAGGGTAGAAGTGGGTTACTCATAGCCGGTCTATATTGGGTCTATAGTTAGCCGTCATTTCAACGTCTTGGTTTTTGCTTGCTGGGGAAATAGGTGCTCTTTAAATAACAAAAAATATTGTGCCATTGATTTTAGACCAGGTTTTAGTTGGACAGTGTGCCTGAACACACCTTGTATTCAGACCAGCATGCCCATGGGTTGCTACATTTGCTTTTTAAACAATGTGACGCTGGACATGAAAATGATAACTGTGTCAGGCTGAAACTAGCAATACACTTGCGTCACGCTTTTAGCTGCATTGTGCCGAGTGTATGATAGGCAGTGTTGGGTGTAACTAGTTACAAAGTAACTAGTTACTGTAATAAAATTACTTTTTTCAGTAACTAGTAGTGTAAGGCATTACCCGTCTGAAAATGGTAATATTATTACAGTTTTCCCGAGCTAGTTACTTGAGTTACATTCGCCAGTAGCACCTTCATCACACAAGGCACAAAACACAGAGAACAAAAGGGAAGGGGAGGAGGGCGTGAATGGAACAGTGATTGGTCTAAGTTTGGCACGAGGTATCATTTACCATCACCGATTGGTCGACACCCGGCAGCCAGCAGCACAGAGCGGCACACTCAAAGACAGATCGGGAAAATGGAAGCGTCAACAACGGCAAGCTCTTTTTCAGAGGAAGGTTCCCAGCAACAGAAAGCTAGTTTCGACGGGTGGAGATTCAGTCATATTTTATCATGTTCAACGGAAGTAAAATAACTTGACGGTGAAGTGCACACTCTTTAATGTTTCTCCGAACGCTGTGCCCCGCGTCCGGTAGCGGGTAAGGAAGCCAGCATTTTCTTGGCCGTGGCTTGCCCAAATAAACATTCTTGTCCAGAAAAAAAATGTAACTAGTAATATAACTAGTAATATAACTAGTTACTTTCTCCAGGGAGTAATAAAGTAAAGTAAGGGATTACTATTTTTGAGAGTAATATGTAATACGTAATATATTACTTTTTTGAGTAACTAGCCCCAACACTGATGATAGGGCCCAAAAGTCTAAAGTCTCAGGTCTAAAAGTAAATACACAAATGTGCTGTTCACACAACCAGTAGCGTTTCATCTTTTACAGAAATAATATTATTCATAAATCAGTACTAAAATAATGGTCAACTATGGGATGTCATTAAGCAAACATTTTCTCTATACACAATTTAAAAACATTATGGAGGATGACTTTGTATAAACATGTACAATATGTGGCACATTTTTATTGACTTTTTTTTTTTTTGGTAAACAATTATATTCATTCAGCTGCTCTTGACTCAACAAAATTGCATTAGACAACTTTATTACCAAACTGTTTCTTTGACTTTCAAAAAAAGCACACAGTAAACTTACAGTTTCATCTGCATCAGGCCTAGGGCAGACTTTAATGTAACGTTTTCTAACCTTGTACATGATTTTTATTTATTCTTTGTTCACAAATAGCATCACGGTAATGTTACGGCTTCTCTAGTAAAATTGACATGACTGATTTACCAGTATATTTGTGAAGGCTGTGTTTATGATTATGTGTTAAGGGCTTTCAATGTGTTATTCAGTTATAATTTACTGCATGTTTGTGTGTCCATTAGAATCTAAGAATTAATTTCCATTTAACATTTTTATATCCCTAGAGTAGGGTTAAAGATATCTGAAATGGTTTACATTAGCTCATGATGGACTCATCATATGTCCATGGTGTTATAAAGCTATGATACAGTCCAGAACTCACAGCAACCCCACGTGTAGAGATAAAAGGGTGTATGGATGGTTTACATAGTGCATTTTATTGTGAATCGATATTACACATTTTATTTTATATTCCATTGTAGGAAAATGTACTAGAATAACTCCATACAAATACTTGCAATCAGTGAGATCATGTTGAAAATTCTAGTTAGAGTGAAGTAACACATCTCTTCATTATTGTAAAACAGTTTTCCTCTTTTTTTAATTTGCCTTGTGCTCATTATTCATCAGCACAGATCAAAATGACTCAATTTTTATTTCTCCCTCTCTGTTGAATGCGGCGCCAGAGGCAGCGATTGGATTTAATTATTTTATATCATTACAGCTCTCAGCAGTCAGACTGAAGCTTTCGACCCCACACACGCTGATCTCGATTAGGAAAACTACCTTTGTTTTTTCACCTATTACGCCCCACTTACGGGCTGGAGGCTCATTAGATTTAATGGTTAAACGATCGTAGGTGCATTTCCCAATGTGGCACTTTATGCCTTAATGAGAGTGAGAGAATAAGAAATCTTGTCAAAATGACATCGTGGTTTGCTTATCTGAACACCACAAGCGACTTTTTCCAGAACTGTGCAATTTACTTGCATTAAGGCAAATTATTATTTTCTCTTTTTTAAATGAAAACAACTGTGAATTTATTATAATTGCCTGCCAGCTAAGATTGTGTTTGTCTCAGCTTCTCACGGCATGCCCATGGTACACCCATGGTACATCCATTGCCTGTACATTTAATGTCTGAACAAAATTGTAAAAATCGCAAGCTCTAATCTTATTGGCTGATTGATCCCAAACTTTCAGGAATCAGAATGGATAGAAATGAATTAGTTCAGAGTGCAGATGGCACTGGTAATGGTTGCTTTGACAGTGTTTGTTAATACATCACCACATTGTGAGAGAAAGCGAAACTGAAGGGGTTGGAATAAACATGAAACTTATATCACTGTTGTAGTTAAGCCAAGCGTGCCATACAAACATGACACAACTTGATGACATATCAAGGGTTGATTGGCTAAGGCAGAGACATCATTGAAAAAGTTGGTCTGATGACATTAACCACCTGGCAAAATCAGGATGTGCAGTACTGTAATGGCTTACGTCATTGCGTCTTTACACTACATTCATCAAATATCAAATAACTGAAGGACACAGTAATATTTCAGTAGTAAAATGAGGTTTATTGAATTAAAAGAAAATGTTCAATATGCATCGAAACAAAATTAGACAAGTGCATTAATTTGGGCACCCTTGTCATTTTGTTGATTCGAATATCTGTAACTACTTGGCTGATTAATTGAAACACACAATCGGTTTGGTGAGTTCATTAAGCCTTGAACTTCATAGACAGCTGAATCCAATCATGAGAAAAGATATTTAAGGTGGCCAATTGCAAGTTGTTGTTCTCTTTGACTATCCTCTGAAAAGTGGCAACATGGAGGCATCAAAACTATTCTCAAATGCCCTGAAAACAAAGATTGTTCAATATTATGGTTTAGGGGAAGGCTCCAGAAAGTTATCGCAGAGTTATAAGTTGTTAGTGTCCACTGTGAGGAACATAGTGAGGAAATGGAAGACCACAGGCACAGTTCTTGTTAAGACCAGAAGTAGCAGGCCACGTAAAATATTGGAGGGGCAAAGGTGACGGATGGTGAGAACGGTCAAAAACAGACTTCAAAGACTAACAACTTGGTGCAGATGGTGTCATTGTGCATCGTTTAACAATTTAGCCCACTTTGCACAAGGAGAAACTATATGGGAGAGTGATGCAAAAGAAGCCTTTTCTGCACACACGCCACAAACAGAGATGCGTGAGGTATGCAAACGCACATTTGGACAAGCCAGTTTACTTAAGCGAAGTACTCCCAAAAGTGCTGTTCCGCCATACAAAATAGTTACCCTTTTAAATCCGCTCAGAAAAGCGCTACGTTTTATTTTGTGGCACCAAACTTGCTCGTATAACTACTCGTCTTAAATAGGAAAAACATTGATGTGTTTGGTCACTTCTAACTTTATCTCTGTTTGATACCATTGAATGATAAATGCTATTGAAGTGTCGCAGCGCGCCCCAGCGCTTGCGTGCACGCACTAAGATGATAGAGGGATGTATTAACTCTTCTTAGTTAAGGTAATAACATAGTTTAATATTGAAAATGAGTAGACTATTCCTTTAAGGGTTGCTTGGATGCCACTCAATACTAGCAGATTCTTGAGAATAATGTTGAGGAATCAGTCACAAAGTTTAAGTTACTCCAGGGCTGGATATTTCAACAAGACAGCGACCCAAAACACTGCTCAAAATCTACTTGGGCATTTATGCAGAGGAACAAGTACAATGTTCTGGAATGGCCATCCCAGTCCCCAGACCTAAATATCATTGAACATCTGTAGGGTGATTTGAAACCGGCTGTCCATGCTCAGCAAGCATCAAATCTAACTGAACTGGAGATGTTTTGCAAGGAGGAATAGTCCAAAAAACATAAATCCAGACACTCATTACAGGCTATAAGAAGCATCTAGAGGCTGTTATTTCTGCTAAAGGAGGCTATACTAAATATTGATGCCAATTTTAGGCACCGGTCTAATTTAGTTTTGATGCATATTGCACATTTTCTGTTATTGCAATAAACCTCTTTTCACTATTGCAATATTACTGTGTCCTTCAGTTATTTTATCGATCAAAATTAAATTGCTGATCCAAACACCCAAATATTTATAAATGAAAATCTTGGAAATTGTTAGGGGTTCCTAAACTTTTGCATACGAATGTATATGTAAGAAGGTCTGTCTTTGCCATTGGTCATCATGCGACAAGAGCAGCATGATCCATGAACACTGACATCAGCATTACAATAACCAATGGCATGGTAGACAAGCTCCTGTCATGTGTATGTGAAAATGTGTCTTTGCTGCCCAGCCCCGGCTCATCCTCACCTTCATCAGGATGGAAATGTCACTATCCTGGCTCGAATCGCCTGAAACACACAGCAGATTTTTATTCTCTGTGGAGATTCCAGAGAAAGACAGATGGTGAAATTAATCACTAATAAAGCAAACGATGAGAACTTACTACTCCCAGAATTATTACAAAGTGTGAACTGATGAATAGCAGCTTATTATATTCAACACCAACAATTCAAATATTTTACTGTGATTTTCTTACACGATTAAAGCGAGGTGCTTTCAGGGTGTGTGTGTGTGTGTGGGGGGGGGGGGTTATAATAAAACATTTCATATGGTCTTTTCCTATTCATTCATTCTTGGCAGGAATATAACAGTATGAGCAAATTAGAGCAAATGTGTATTACAAGGATTGTACAATGGGTAAGGGGTGTTCATACTGTAGACATAGAAAATACACCACTGTTTAATAAAAAGGTTAGATTTATTAAGAATGACACTATGAGGAAAGCTGTGTTGCTTCAACCGAACTGCTGTGTTAGAACAATCCATGTTTGGGTAACAAAAACCCTTGCATCATCCTGAGGTTATATTTTTTAGTATGGCAACCGGGTGTAGTGGTGCATGGGGAATTGGGTATACTCTTTTATGCGGCCCAGCTAAGGTTATACTGGAAATAGTATATTTAGTAGTATATCACTCCAAAATGAGCTAGTATTGTCACTTATAGGAATACTCCACTTAAAGGACAAAAAATCCTGATAATTTACTCCCCCCTATGTCATCCAAGATGTTTATGTGTTTCTTTGTACAGTCGACAAGAAATCATTCTAGGAAAACATTCCAGGATTTTTCTCAATTTATTAGACTTTATTGGACCTCTACAGTTCACTGTTTAAGTGCAGTTGAAAATTGCAGTTTCAACGCATCTTCAAAGGACTCTAAACGATCCCAACCGAGGCATAAGGGTCTTATCTACTGAAACAATTGTCATTTTCGGCAAGAAAAATTTCTCGTCTTTACTGTGATCTCATCATATTACAGCGGTTGAAAATAGTATGAATAGTCACAAAATGTCTTCAACCAATAAGTAATGGTCAGATGTTATAATATCTACCTCTATGGGGCGGTTTCTCTGACAGGGCTTATTCTAGTACCAGACTAAAATGCAAGTTTGAGCTGCCTTAATTTAAAAACATCTTGCATTGACGTATCTTAACATTTTTCAGTGCCACTGTTTTGTATCAAGATGCACACCAGTAATGTTTTTTGTACACTGTAAAAAAAATCCGTAGAAATTTCAATGTTATTGCAGCTGGGTTACCGGTAATTTACCGTAGATTTAAATTTATGTTATTTACTGGCAAGAGTTTGTTCAAATGTAAACATTTTTTAAATATTAACAAGTCTTTACCTTTACAGAATAAAACTATACAATAACAGCCTCATGCAAAGCATTCTGGGAACCAGAAATCATCATCAACCTTTTTCTGTTTTTTTGCTTCAGATTTTGTTTCCCAGAACGTTTTGCTTGATGCTGTTTTTTTTAGTTTTACTCTGTAAAGACAAAGACTTGTAAATGATCATTCAACTTTGAACAAAATCTTGCCAGTAAATAACATAAATTTAAATCTACGGTAAATTACCGGCAACCCAGCTGCAATTTCTACGGATTTTTTTTACAGTGTAAGGATTGTGTGTAAAAACGACTTAAATGTCCTTACTAAAGCCTAGTCCTGGAAACCACCCCTTTAAGTTTTACCTTCATATACTTTCCTCTACTGGCATTCCTTAGGTTGCTTCAAACATGAAACCATCTGGATGTAAACCAGAGGACAAAAGATCATTTAAACAACTAAATAATGTTACTTCCTTCTATTGTTCATTCATATTCGTTGAACCATAGCGCAAATTACAAGACTGAAGCTTTTCTCCAAAACAGCTAAACTAACCCAACAATCGTATCTCTCCAATCACATTTCCTCTGTTTTTTCCATCCTGAAAATATCTGAGCAAAATGACCACAAGCCCTTCCTCCTTTTTGGTCCCAGGGTGACAAGCTTATGTCTTGTAGTCTGCACTTGGCCATATGCATTGCCTTTAGATACATATGGTTTCTGTTTGGCAACCCTAGCACAAATTGCTTATTTATTAAGCTTACAATGTTCAGCTTTGCTGGTACTGTGTCACATGGGTATTGAATTGATTACATTAGAGGTTGATCTTTTGTGTCATTGTCATTATCCAGTGAAATCTTTATCTGTTCCAGTCAATAAACTTAAGCGAGTGGATTTATTATTGATAGAAACTGTTGTAATTAGTTTTGAGCGTGTTTGGTTATGCTTTGAGTTTGAACAGTAGCTTAAATCATATACTGTAGTTTAATGATAGTGTGAACACAAACTGTTCTTGGAGATCACACTTACATTTTTCATTTGGTTCCTCAGAGAACAATTCAGTCGAAGGTTCTTTAAAGAACCATTTATTTCTTAACTTTACCTCAAAAAAGCAAAACAACTATATGCAGAAAAAAATCAATAATTACAGACAGCAGAGACACACGGAGCCTGTGGCAAGCCATTCAGACTACAACCCCCTGCTACAGACCTGTGATGACAACATATCTCTCCCAGATGTACTCAATCAGTTCTATTTACGGTTTAAAATGCAGAATAAGTGCTCCTTCCGTCTCCAGCCTAAGTTTGGAAAACCCTATTGAGGATTAACCCACACAACAAAAGTCTGTTTACCTCCATTACTGCTGAACGTTGCTGAACACAATCTTCTTCATTTTCTGCTTCTTGTCTTGGTACTGTAACATGCCATATTATTATTTTGTTTTATGGTGCTACTTGGCTGTATTTTTTAAGTTATGAAGGTTTAAATCAAAACAAACCAGCTGCAGTTGAATTGATATTAACTGGAATGCACAACCAAAAAAACGAGATTTCTGAAAAAAAAAACTGAGTTATCTTGTTTTGCAACAAAACTCTTCATGTGTAATGAACATTGAGGCAAACAATAACTCAGAAGTATAAATGAAAACTGCCTTGTAGCCTATGGCGTACAAGGTACTGCCTAGGTCATATGCAAAAGTATAAATCATACATAGCACCTTGCTGAGTCAGGCCGTCATCCCCACATCTCTCAAGTCTACAATTATCACACCGGTACCAAAGAAGTTATCTGTGTTACACCGTCCCATAGCACTGACCCCAATCATGATGAAGTGCTTTGAGAGGCTAGTCATACACCACATCAAAAACAATTTGCCCGACACACTTGACCCACTCCAATTTGCATACCGTCCAAACCACTTTACGGACGATGCAACTTTCCCCACCCTCCACCTGGCTCTAACACTAAATAACACTAAAATAAAGACTTCTATGTTAGAATGCTGTTCATTGACTTTAGCTCAGCATTCAACACAATAATCCTACAAGAGATCATCCACAAATTAAACACTTCCCTATGAAATTGGATCCTGGACCTTAATCACTCTGTACAGGCAACAACACCTCAAGCACTACCACCCTGAGCACAGGTGCCCCACAAGGCTGTGTTCTCAGCCCACTGCTCTTAACGCTGCTGACCCACGATTGCACTGCCAAGTTCAGCTTTAGCTACATCATCATGTTTACTGTGGTATGCCTCATCAGTAACAATGTTGAAATACACAGAGAGGAAGGGGCACAGCTGGCTAAATAATGTGGCACCAACAACCTGTCCCTAAATGTGGGGAAAGCAAATGAGTTTGTGATGGACAACAATGAGCAGCTTGACTGTGTATAGAGTCAACAGCACTAAATTCCTGGGGGTGCATATTACAGAGAATTTCACCTGGACCACCAACACCACGTAATTTTCCAAAAAGCCCCAACAGTGCATACACTTCTCTGTTGGCTGAAAAGACCAGGGGTAAGGGAAAGTGGTAAGACTGAGAAATGGGATTGGGCCCAAGTCTCCCTCCATCTATCCTCACCACATTCTACAGAAGAAACATCAAGAGTGTGCTGACCAGCTGCCTCACTATCTGGTATGGGAACTGTAATGCCGCAGACTGCAAGACTTTCCGGCGAACATTGAATACAGCTGAAAGATCATCCCCTCCTTCCTGGACATTTTCCTTACACAATGCTGCAGGAAAGCCAACAGTATTTTGAAAGACCCACACCCATCCCTCCCACAGTCTCTTCCGTCTCCTGACATCAGGGAGCCCTCAACTCAAATCACACCACGTCCCTCTAAAAAAACCTTATACAAACATATTATCCCACCAACACCACACCATATGTAAAACTGTCTACAACTTTATGTGCAATTCTGAGTGCGTTACACACAGGTGACTGGGCCATACAAACACACACTCTACTATTTCTATGTGCACTAGACACTTTCAAAACAAGATGCTACTAAGACTTAATAATATATATATGGTTACATGCTCACACATTTGTATAGTTTCTATAGTTTTTATATAGTCTGTTTAGTTTATATATAAAAAAAAGGTTCTTCTATGGCATCGTTAAGCGCATTTATTTTTGATGAGTGTGCTTGTTCAAATCCCTGTGTCTTGAACAAAAACACCATGAATATCTTGCATTACATTTTAGTTCACATGCAATAAAATCAGTGCAATTTAATGAAAAACTGGAAGAGTAAATGTAAAAATTCATAGAGAGTGGCTGAAACCTTTTTCAGAGCTCCTAGAAATGTAATGATTATAATGGGTGAAGTCAAGTAGAAGAAAGTGTTGAATGAATACGTTGGGGACTGTCATAAGCTTTCCAAAGCAATTTGAAGAAACTGCTATCGATCCCTTTTTGTCCTCAGCTCAAAAAAAATCATCCACTCATTTCTCCTTCGCTTCCACCAGTAACACCTTGTGAGTCATTTGCTCATCCAGCACACATCCTCTCCTCAGCAGTTCAAATGTTGAGAAAATCTGAAGGAAAGAATGAGACTGACTCAACTGTAATTGGTGACTTCAAGGTACAGCTGTAAATCATGCCCATAAGATGTTTCCATAGAACACAATCAGGCCTGTCAATCTCCAAATGAGCAAATAACACAATTTGTGAAGACTTAGAACAACTTAGTGTGTGGAACAGAGTTTCACTGGCATTCATGTATTTTTTGAGGGACCTTAAAACAATAGACCTTATGTGACCCACATTAGGCAGTGTCCCACTTGTTGGCAATTCACCCTGTGTTTGCATAGGATACACTGTCAGAAATAAAGGTACAAAACTGTACCTTTTCCATCACTGGGGCTGTACCCTAAGTTTCTGTTTGGTACATTTACAGGAATACAAAACAGAATACAATTTTGGGTACATTACTGTACCTTAGGACCTACTGTACATTGTTAGACAAAAGTCAAAATATGTACCCTAGCTTTCAGTGGGGCAGCACCCTTTAAAAAGGTAATTGTAGGGACCATTAGGTACAGATGTGTAAATATTTAGACCCAATATGTACCTTTGAGATACTAATATGTATTTTTCAGGTACTAATAAGCTCTCTTGGGTCCCATCATGTACTTCTGAGGTACTAAAATGAAAATGCGAAAATGTCACAGGGTGACTTCGGGCGGAACCAAAGATGGAGAGGAGAGGTTCCGCCCGGACATTTTTTTTAATGCACCAAGTTACTTCCTGGTTTCCAGGGCAACGTTATCAGGGCTTACGAGCCACAGGTGTGAATCATCAAGAAAGCAAACTGTGATTGGAGGCTGGGGGTTGATGAGACACATAAATAGCCCTACGGGAACACAAGTAAAGGGGCGCGAAGTATACGAGAAGCGATTGACACGGGGGAGCTCCTTTGCCAAAGGCAACAAAGACACGCACCTTTTGAAGAGCCCGAAGGCTCTGTTGATCCGGGGATCGCTGAAGCGACTGGAAAGAGGACAGAGCCACAAGAGGCGAAAGGAAGGCAGGCCGTGGATCTTTAAAAAAGGAGCACCCCGTGGTGGCTGATGTTATCCACCGATGTGTTGGTGTGTGTTGTAGTGCCGAGTTGAGCTCGCCTAAATACACTATATTCGGATTATTGTACTGCTCTCTCTCTCCCCGTATGGATTATAGATCGATGGAAAGGAGGACATCGAAGACCTTAAAGGTGAAGTACTAGTCGGACTCTGACATTGTTTTGAGGGAAACGGAAGGAGAGGAAAACTTACCACTGTGAGTACATATCTGTGGGAAAAGTGGTGTTTGTGGCTGGAGAGCGCCCTGTCTAGCTGCCTGAGTTACTGTGGACAGGAAAACAACCTAGGACGAAGAAAGATAGAGATTGTGAGTAAACAAAACCTTGAAGTGAATGTTGATATACATATCGGATTGATTCATTGTTTGAGTGTTCTTAAGAGAGCGATCGAGTGGCCCTACCCCTGGACCAGCGTGGTGGGTGAGCCGAGGGTTTCTGTGGGAAAGCAGCTACAGCAATAACCGCAAACAAACGCTAGGCCATCTACCATCTCCCTATTTCTCGCCCAGAGCGATGTGGAAGAGGACGGGTGTCTATTGTGTGCACTGAGCGTGGTGGGGTGAGTCTTTGGAACTTTTCACTTGAAGTGGTGCTGTGTAATGCCGTGTATTGCAGTGTGAGTGCTGTGTCTTGTGTGACGAAATCCCGTTCCCAGTCACTCGTCCCGGGCCGGTGAAGAGGAAAGAACGGCGCTAGAGAAGACCTGTATAATACTGCTGTAGTGTGTTTTCAGTTCCACAGAATTACAGAGTGGCGGCGAAGAACTGGGCGAGTAGCAGTGTGTGTGAGTACTGTACTTATTATTGTCAACTTACCTGTGTTTTGTTATCATCACAGAGTAGAGGCAGGAGAGATCCGCCGGCCCGAGGTCTCGACGAAAGGGCGCCCCGCTCCAGTTCCGATTGACCAACGGGTCTCGAGGAACGGGCAGCGTTCGACCCGGTGTGCCGGCGTGGTTCTCGCCCCTCTGTTCATCAACGAGTTCGCCGAGAGGGTCCTGGCCCCCGGCGTCCCAGTACAAACCATTGTTTCACCGCCGCATTTCAGAAACTAGCCAGCGTAAGCCGCGACCCCTGTAAATCTCTATGTATCTTGTTACGTCTGCTGATTGACAGGAAAGCGAGCGAGTTGTGAGCCATCTGTGGAGAGAAAGAGAGCCAACGTGAACACTGAGAGATTGAGCTTTGGAGAGAGCCATACCTACCTGACAGCTGTAATCAGCACAGAGGTGAGCGACGTCTTTGAGAACGATTCATTGTGTCCTTGTATCCTAGCAGCCATCTGTGGAGAGAAAGAGAGCCAACGTGAACACTGAGAGATTGAGCTTTGGAGAGAGCCATACCTACCTGACAGCTGTAATCAGCACAGAGCCATCTGTGGAGAGAAAGAGAGCCAACGTGAACACTGAGAGATTGAGCTTTGGAGAGAGCCATACCTACCTGATAGCTGTAATCAGCACAGAGGTGAGCGACGTCTTTGAGAACGATTCATTGTGTCCTTGTATCCTAGCAGCCATCTGTGGAGAGAAAGAGAGCCAACGTGAACACTGAGAGATTGAGCTTTGGAGAGAGCCATACCTACCTGACAGCTGTAATCAGCACAGAGGTGAGCGACGTCTTGAGAACGATTCATTGTGTCCTTGTATCCTAGCAGCCATCTGTGGAGAGAAAGAGAGCCAACGTGAACACTGAGAGATTGAGCTTTGGGGAGAGCCATATCTACCTGACAGCTGTAATCAGCACAGAGGTGAGCGACGTCTTGAGAACGATTCATTGTGCCCTTGTATCCTAGCAGCTATCTGTGGAGAGAAAGAGAGAGCCATCGTGAACACTGAGAGATTGAGCTTTGGAGAGAGCCATACCTACCTGCCAGCTGTAATCAGCGCAGAGGTGAGCGACGCCTTGAGAACGATTCATTGTGTCCCTGTATTCTAGCAGCCACCTGTGGAGAGAAAGAGAGAACCAACGTGAGCATCGAAATATTGAACTGTGGAAGGAGAATAGGGAAGGCGAGTGAATCAACGAGCAAGGACCTGTGGAAAGTAGGGGTGCACCACAGTGCCCCGAGTTAAGGTACGACAACAGAGAAAGACCCATACCAGCACTCATCGTGTTTTTATTCTGCCTCCAGGAAGGAAGAGGAGCGCGCCACGAGTAGAGGGAAACCGAGGCAGGAGCCCGTTCCCCCCACGTACGACCCCCCCCAATTTTAGTCCTTCATCTGGCCGTGGCCCCCTGGAGGGCAGAACTGAAATTAGTTTTAACTTTCCCTTTCCCCAGTCCCCCCACCTATATTTTAATTATTTAATTCAATCAAAAGAACATTTTATATTTATTTGTGCTCGTTGTTGTCTGGTCATTGGGTTGGTTTTGGGGACCTCCTCGAGGTGGAAGTTTAGAAGGGGCGTGGTTTTTACAACTAGTAGCCAGCCCCTGGCCGGTGACAGATTTTGGCGTAGTCGGCAGGATTCCACCTCGAGTTGAGTAGCCAGACTAGCCCAATGACCGACAACGCGGGGCCCGCAGCCCAACCCCGTGCCATGCCCGTCCTGTTTTTAAAGAAAGACCCTACGCCATTTTTACCCGCCCCTATGAAGAGCCCGTTCTAGGGACTAGAACGGATTGGCGGGGGAGGATGTCACAGGGTGACTTCGGGCGGAACCAAAGATGGAGAGGAGAGGTTCCGCCCGGACATTTTTTTTAATGCACCAAGTTACTTCCTGGTTTCCAGGGCAACGTTATCAGGGCTTACGAGCCACAGGTGTGAATCATCAAGAAAGCAAACTGTGATTGGAGGCTGGGGGTTGATGAGACACATAAATAGCCCTACGGGAACACAAGTAAAGGGGCGCGAAGTATACGAGAAGCGATTGACACGGGGGAGCTCCTTTGCCAAAGGCAACAAAGACACGCACCTTTTGAAGAGCCCGAAGGCTCTGTTGATCCGGGGATCGCTGAAGCGACTGGAAAGAGGACAGAGCCACAAGAGGCGAAAGGAAGGCAGGCCGTGGATCTTTAAAAAAGGAGCACCCCGTGGTGGCTGATGTTATCCACCGATGTGTTGGTGTGTGTTGTAGTGCCGAGTTGAGCTCGCCTAAATACACTATATTCGGATTATTGTACTGCTCTCTCTCCCCGTATGGATTATAGATCGATGGAAAGGAGGACATCGAAGACCTTAAAGGTGAAGTACTAGTCGGATTCTGACATTGTTTTGAGGGAAACGGAAGGAGAGGAAAACTTACCACTGTGAGTACATATCTGTGGGAAAAGTGGTGTTTGTGGCTGGAGAGCGCCCTGTCTAGCTGCCTGAGTTACTGTGGACAGGAAAACAACCTAGGACGAAGAAAGATAGAGATTGTGAGTAAACAAAACCTTGAAGTGAATGTTGATATACATATCGGATTGATTCATTGTTTGAGTGTTCTTAAGAGAGCGATCGAGTGGCCCTACCCCTGGACCAGCGTGGTGGGTGAGCCGAGGGTTTCTGTGGGAAAGCAGCTACAGCAATAACCGCAAACAAACGCTAGGCCATCTACCATCTCCCTATTTCTCGCCCAGAGCGATGTGGAAGAGGACGGGTGTCTATTGTGTGCACTGAGCGTGGTGGGGTGAGTCTTTGGAACTTTTCACTTGAAGTGGTGCTGTGTAATGCCGTGTATTGCAGTGTGAGTGCTGTGTCTTGTGTGACGAAATCCCGTTCCCAGTCACTCGTCCCGGGCCGGTGAAGAGGAAAGAACGGCGCTAGAGAAGACCTGTATAATACTGCTGTAGTGTGTTTTCAGTTCCACAGAATTACAGAGTGGCGGCGAAGAACTGGGCGAGTAGCAGTGTGTGTGAGTACTGTACTTATTATTGTCAACTTACCTGTGTTTTGTTATCATCACAGAGTAGAGGCAGGAGAGATCCGCCGGCCCGAGGTCTCGACGAAAGGGCGCCCCGCTCCAGTTCCGATTGACCAACGGGTCTCGAGGAACGGGCAGCGTTCGACCCGGTGTGCCGGCGTGGTTCTCGCCCCTCTGTTCATCAACGAGTTCGCCGAGAGGGTCCTGGCCCCCGGCGTCCCAGTACAAACCATTGTTTCACCGCCGCATTTCAGAAACTAGCCAGCGTAAGCCGCGACCCCTGTAAATCTCTATGTATCTTGTTACGTCTGCTGATTGACAGGAAAGCGAGCGAGTTGTGAGCCATCTGTGGAGAGAAAGAGAGCCAACGTGAACACTGAGAGATTGAGCTTTGGAGAGAGCCATACCTACCTGACAGCTGTAATCAGCACAGAGGTGAGCGACGTCTTTGAGAACGATTCATTGTGTCCTTGTATCCTAGCAGCCATCTGTGGAGAGAAAGAGAGCCAACGTGAACACTGAGAGATTGAGCTTTGGAGAGAGCCATACCTACCTGACAGCTGTAATCAGCACAGAGCCATCTGTGGAGAGAAAGAGAGCCAACGTGAACACTGAGAGATTGAGCTTTGGAGAGAGCCATACCTACCTGATAGCTGTAATCAGCACAGAGGTGAGCGACGTCTTTGAGAACGATTCATTGTGTCCTTGTATCCTAGCAGCCATCTGTGGAGAGAAAGAGAGCCAACGTGAACACTGAGAGATTGAGCTTTGGAGAGAGCCATACCTACCTGACAGCTGTAATCAGCACAGAGGTGAGCGACGTCTTGAGAACGATTCATTGTGTCCTTGTATCCTAGCAGCCATCTGTGGAGAGAAAGAGAGCCAACGTGAACACTGAGAGATTGAGCTTTGGGGAGAGCCATATCTACCTGACAGCTGTAATCAGCACAGAGGTGAGCGACGTCTTGAGAACGATTCATTGTGCCCTTGTATCCTAGCAGCTATCTGTGGAGAGAAAGAGAGAGCCATCGTGAACACTGAGAGATTGAGCTTTGGAGAGAGCCATACCTACCTGCCAGCTGTAATCAGCGCAGAGGTGAGCGACGCCTTGAGAACGATTCATTGTGTCCCTGTATTCTAGCAGCCACCTGTGGAGAGAAAGAGAGAACCAACGTGAGCATCGAAATATTGAACTGTGGAAGGAGAATAGGGAAGGCGAGTGAATCAACGAGCAAGGACCTGTGGAAAGTAGGGGTGCACCACAGTGCCCCGAGTTAAGGTACGACAACAGAGAAAGACCCATACCAGCACTCATCGTGTTTTTATTCTGCCTCCAGGAAGGAAGAGGAGCGCGCCACGAGTAGAGGGAAACCGAGGCAGGAGCCCGTTCCCCCCACGTACGACCCCCCCCAATTTTAGTCCTTCATCTGGCCGTGGCCCCCTGGAGGGCAGAACTGAAATTAGTTTTAACTTTCCCTTTCCCCAGTCCCCCCACCTATATTTTAATTATTTAATTCAATCAAAAGAACATTTTATATTTATTTGTGCTCGTTGTTGTCTGGTCATTGGGTTGGTTTTGGGGACCTCCTCGAGGTGGAAGTTTAGAAGGGGCGTGGTTTTTACAACTAGTAGCCAGCCCCTGGCCGGTGACAAAAACACACACTATTCACCTCAAACGCGTCTTCGCCAAATGGAAAATATTCAACTCGAGCGAAAAATTTGCATGACATGAAGTTACATCCTACGAGTAATCTAGAGCGAGTAACGCAATGCCCTGCGTTTGGTGTGTACCCAAGTTTTTTTGAGATTTCTTTCAGCGATTTGGGGTTAGGAAGAACCAATAAATATAAAACTCAAATATTTTTCTGGGAACATGAAACATATTTTAAACAACATAACATATAAGCGTATTTCTCCATGTTTTTGTACAACAGGTTCCAGTTACACAAGATTAAGTATTGTAGTGCAAACAACAAAAAAATGTGATGTCCATGTATGTGGACATCCAGGTCTTTGGAGATTAAAGGATAGAATTCCATTTCAAAATGTAGAGGATTTCCATCTTTTATTTACATAGCACATAAACGCTATGCAATTTCCAGTGGGACTTTCTGTTTAGATTTTTTATGTTATAAATATATGGCCAACCCAGTTAATCTTTCAAATGTCCAGCATGAGTAGTAACAGATATCGAAACATGACTTTGGTACTCAATAGAAGCAATGGGATTATGTTATATTAAGTTCTTTATGTTTTTTTTTTTTAGATTTGAAATCAGTATCGTACTGAGCCATATGGACTACTTGTATGGTTTCAAGGTTTTTAAAAATTGCTTGTTGACAAGTGCAACTTTGGTCCAATGTGCCACACAGCATGACTTCCTTATTTCTAAAAAATTGGATTATCCCTCATAAACCGATCAATATAAGATCAAATACATAGATAATTTAAGCAGTGTTTCTCACAAAAGTATTCTTTATTTTTTCCATGCTTAAGATTTTAATAGTTGCCGTGAGGCTTTGGTGAGATTTATCAGAGGTAAACAGATACTGGCCCTCAAGCAATGAGCGAACGTATCGTGCATTACACAAACTGATACACAGTAAACGTGTTTGCTTGTCTCTGCAGACTCATACAGGATAATTTTTTTTTGTTGTTTACAGATTTTCTTCCATTTACCAACATTTTAATTCATGACTGTCGTTGTTTGGTTTAATTTGCTAAGTGTTTTCCGTCCGTTTTTTGATAATGTTTCATTTCTGCACAAAAATTGCAATTTAAATAAACATACGCTGAACGGAGGAAATTGTTTTGTAAAATTGGTAATGACGCATTTGTCCTCCTCTTCTGAATATTTTGGTCACAGATAAGCATGTAATCTTATGAGATGCGCACCCTCTGATTTTGGTCCTTTGATGTTTTTTATCAGCCTCCCTTGAACACACTTAAACGCTTAGAATCCAGACAGAAAGCAGATGTACTGTAATAGAACCTTTCCTGTCGCTCTGAGGAAATTGTCAACAAAAGTTATATGCTTTCCCACAGTTGGCTGACAAAGAAAAAAAGAGATGACTTAGTGAAGGTAGATGTTTCTTAACTTGCATGGGTTGTACCCTGGCTTATTTATTTATTTATTTTGCCTACACAGATCAAAGGGAAATCAACTTTCGACACACATACATACAAACATACATACATACACTCACCTAAAGGATTATTAGGAACACCATACTAATACTGTGTTTGACCCCCTTTCGCCTTCAGAACTGCCTTAATTCTACATGGCATTGATTCAACAAGATGCTGAAAGCATTCTTTAGAAATGTTGGCCCATATTGATAGGATAGCATCTTGCAGTTGATGGAGATTTGTGGGATGCATATCCATGAAGCTCCCGTTCCACCACATCCCAAAGATGTTCTATTGGGTTGAGATCTGGTGACTGTGGGGGGCATTTTAGTACAGTGAACTCTTTGTCATGTTCAAGAAACCAATTTGAAATTATTTGAGCATATATTTATGTGACATGGTGCATTATCTTGCTGGAAGTAGCCATCAGAGGATGGGTACATGGTGGTCATAAAGGGATGTACATGGTGGTCATAAAGGGATGGACATGGTCAGAAACAATGCTCAGGTAGGCCGTGGAATATAAACAATGCCCAATTGGCACTAAGGGGCCTAAAGTGTTCCAAGAAAACATCCCCCACACCATTACACCAGCACCACCAGCCTGCACAGTGGTAACAAGGCATGATGGATCCATGTTCTCATTCTGTTTACGCCAAATCCTGACTCTACCATCTGAATGTCTCAACAGAAATCAAGACTCATCAGACCAGGCAACATTTTTCCAGTCTTCAAGTGTCCAATTTTGGTGAGCTTGTGTAAACGGTAGGCTCTTTTTCCTATTTGTATTGGAGATAAGTGGTACCCGGTGGGGTCTTCTGCTGTTGTAGCCCATCCGCCTCAGGGTTGTGCGTGTTGTGGCTTCACAAATGCTTTGCTGCATACCTCGGTTGTAACGAGTGGTTATTTCAGTTGCTCTTCTATCAGCTTGAATCAGTCGGCCCATTCTCCTTTGACCTCTAGCATCAACAAGGCATTTTCGCTCAAAGGACTGCCGCATACTGGATGTTTTTCTCTTTCTACACCATTTTTAGTAAACCCTAGAAATGGTTGTGCGTGAAAATCCCAGTAACTGAGCAGATTGTGAAATACTCAGACTGGCCAGTCTGGCACCAACAACCATGCCACACTCAAAAATGGTTTAAATACCCTTTCTTTCCCATTCTGACATTCAGTTTGGAGTTCAGGAGATTGTCTTGACCAGGACCACACTTCTAAATGCATTGAAGCAACTGCCATGTGATTGGATGATTAGATAATTGCATTAACGAGAAATTGAACAGGTGTTCCTAATAATCCTTTAGGTGAGTGTATATGTATGTGTTTTGAAAGTCGCAAAAGTATATTTGTAGCAATAGCCAACACTGTATAGCTCAAAATTATATTTTTTCTTTTATGCCAAAAAACATTATGGTATTAAGTAAAGATTTATAATTATATAATTTATTTATATAATTTAGTAAATTATATAAATAAAAATATAGAATACAGTGTTTTTTGAGCATTATGTCCTTTGGTATATAATCTACTAAATTACATTACTGTCCACTGCATAAATGAGTTTGTTATATTTTACATAGACTGCGACTCTGAGAGTTACACAATTTAAGGGATAGTTCACCCAGTAAAGCAAATGTTGTGTCAGGCTCAGAGAAACAGAAGATCCCGATAAAGATAACAGAAAGTTTTTATTCAAATAATAATGAGTGCAAACAGACAATGTCACGTCTGGGCATAAAGCCACACCAGGGCAGACGCCTGAGGAGGGGAGCACACACATACACCGGGGAGGTAAACCACACACGTTCGGGCTCCGGCCAGACAGCGAACGGTGGGAGAGAGTATATGTGGGGGCCAACCACAGAAGGCCAGGAATAATGAGACAGTCCGGCTACAGGCACTCGAGGCAGATGGGAAGAGGGGATCCTGCGGCAGGCAGAGAGAGAGAGAGCATTAGTGGTGCTGAAGGGAGAAGCCGGGCAGCTTCAGTGCTGAAGGACCCTCCTGCTGGACAGCGGCAAAGCCGCGGCGAGTGTGCGCTGCTGCAAGCACAAGAGGCAGTCAGTAAACCAGGCAGACAGTAAAGCAGGCAGATGGAGAGTAGTCCGTAAATGGAGGATGAGAAACAGTTCAGAGAGCCGTCGAGTAAACCAAGTCCACAGCAAAACTCCCGGGTTGCAGAGAGCACAGACTGGGGTAGGAGAGATTAAATCTATAAACTGGAAACAGAGACAGGACAGGACTAGAAACTAGCAGAGCTCGTAAATTGGCGAGTACACACAAAGACGAACTTGTAATGAACGAAGGACACACAGGGATTAAATACAAACCGATTGGGCATGAAAATAAGCTGCAGGTGAGGGACGCAGGTGAAGGAAATGACACTAATGACACCCGTGACAGAGACGCGCACGTGTGAAACTGACAACACAGAAACACAAACAGAGAAACAAAAATACAGCAGTCAATCAAACCAAAGTCATGACAGGACCCCCCCCCACGACCGCCACCAGGCGGTCCATGGGAGGGCTCACCTCGTCGCCGACGGAAGTCCACAATCAGGTCAGGGTCCAAGATGTCCCGGGCCGGTACCCAACACCTCTCCTTCGGACCATAGCCCTCCCAATCCACTAAATACTGAAAACCCCTGCCCCGCCGACGCACATCCAAAAGGGATTTAAAAGTAAAAACTGGGGCACCGTCCAAAAGCTGCGGGGTGGGAGCTGAGGGGACAGGGTTAAGAGGAGAAAAAAAAACAGGCTTCAGTTTTGACACATGAAAAACTGGGTGAACCCGACCGAGAGCAGGAGGCAATCTGAGCTTGACTGTCACCGGGTTAATAACCTTTTCAATACTGTATGGCCCAAGGAAGCGAGGTGCCAGCTTGCGAGATGGCCCTCGGAGAGACAGATCCTTGGAAGAAAGCCATACCTTCTGCCCACAGATAAAACGGGGCGCAGGTCTACGGTGACGATCAGCCGCGGCTTTGGTCCTTCTGGAAGTTTCGAGTAGCGTAATTCTAGCCCTCCTCCAGGTGCGTCTGCAACGTCGAACGAAGGCTAGCGCAGACGGGACCACCGCATCGGGTTCTTGAGCTGGGAAAAGAGGGGGCTGAAAACCCATGGAAGCCTCAAACAGAGACATCTTAAGGGATGAAACAGGGAGAGAGTTATGTGCGTATTCTACCCAGGGTAACTGTTGGCACCAAGAGCTTGGATATTGAGATGTCAGACAGCGGAGCGCACGACCAATATCCTGGTTAGCCGTTCACATTGCCCGTTGGTCTGTGGGTGATAACCTGAAGACAAGCTGGCTGTGGAGCCGATCTGCCTACAGAACTCTTGCCAAAAACGGGAGATAAACTGAGGACCCCTATTAGAAACTACGTCAGTGGGCAGACCATGTAAGCGAAAGAAGTGTTCTATCATGACCTGAGCCGTTTCCTTGGCAGAGGGGAGCTTGGGCAAATGGACAAAATGCGCAGCCTTAGAGAAGCGATCGACAATGGTCAAAATTACGGTGTTACCTCTAGAACTTGGTAAATTGGTAACAAAATCAATGGCTATGTGAGACCAAGGACGGGAAGGGACAGATAAGGGCTTAAGCAGACCTACTGGGGCTTGATGAGAAGCCTTATTGCGGGCACAAACCTGACAGGCTAACACAAACTGTCTGACATCGGAGCCCATAGAGGGCCACCAAAATCGCTGACGGATGGCAGCCAGCGATCTCCGAACTCCAGGATGACAAACTAACTTGGATTCATGACCCCACCTGATGACCTCGGAACGGTGAGATTTCTGAACCCAAAGCAGACCCGCTGGGCACCCTTCTGGCACTTCCCCCTCCCACCCGGCCTCCCTCACTCGCTGTTCGATGCCCCAACGCAGGGCACCCACCACTCGCCCCTCCGGGAGAATGGTTTCGTCTCTGCCAGAATCGGAAACATCGAACAGGCGAGAGAGGGCATCGGGTTTAGTATTCTTTGAACCAGGCCGGTACGAGAGGATGAAGTTGAATCGGTCAAAGAAGAGCGCCCAACGAGCCTGGCGAGACGTTAACCTTCTGGCTGAACGGATATACTCTAAATTTCTGTGATCCGTCCAGACCAGAAAGGGTTCCGAGGTCCCCTCCAACCAGTGACGCCACTCACCCAAAGCCAGTTTGACGGCCAGCAGCTCCCGATTTCCTATGTTGTAGTTCCGTTCTGCTGGGTTTAGTCGGTGTAAGAAGAAAGCGCAAGGATGCACCTTGCCATCCTTTCGTGATCGCTGAGACAGAACGGCACCAACCCCGACATCTGAAGCATCCACCTCAACAATGAACTGGGAGGTTGGATCTGGAATAGAAAGAACAGGAGCAGGGATAAACCGGGACTTTAAATTATCAAAGGCCTCCTGAGCCTCCTTACCCCAGACAAACCTCTCCTTAGTGGAGGTGAGAGCCGTAAGGGGTTGAGCAATCCGACCAAAGTTTCTAATGAATCGCCGGTAAAAATTGGCGAACCCTAAGAAACGCAGTAATGCCTTACGAGAGTAGGGGACAGGCCACTTAGCCACCGTTCTGACCTTAGCTGGATCGGGACATATCTCACC
The DNA here is from genome assembly GCA_025389145.1 of Misgurnus mizolepis. Classification (NCBI taxonomy): domain Eukaryota; kingdom Metazoa; phylum Chordata; class Actinopteri; order Cypriniformes; family Cobitidae; genus Misgurnus; species Misgurnus mizolepis. The sequence continues at coordinate 31,999,980 of JAIFKI010000009.1, read as the reverse complement.
CTCGGCTATCACAAAACCCAGAAACGAAACCGACCTTCTGTGAAACTTGCACTTCTCCGCCTTCACATATAACTTATTCTCAAGCAAACGGCGTAAGACTTGGCAGACATGCTGGGTGTGTTCCTGCATGGAAGGGGAAAAGATGAGAATGTCATCAATGTACACAAAGACAAATTTGTTAATCATGTCTCTCAGCACATCATTAACCAAAGTCTGGAAGACAGAGGGAACGTTACAAAGCCCGAAAGGGAGAACGCAGTACTCAAAGTGTCCGGTAGGGGTATTAAAGGCTGTCTTCCATTCATCGCCCTCTCTTATGCGTAGCAAATGATAGGCGTTGCGCAAATCTAACTTGGTGAAGAACCGCACTCCCTGCAAAAGCTCAAAAGCAGAAGACATTAAAGGAAGGGGGTACCTATTCTTAACAGTAATGTCATTCAAACCCCTATAATCAATACAGGGACGTAGGGAGCCGTCCTTCTTTTTAACAAAGAAAAACCCCGCCCCTGCGGGAGAGGTTGAGGGACGGATGAGACCAGCACGGAGGGCATCATTAATATAACGGTCCATAGCCTCTCTCTCAGGACCAGACAAGGAATAAAGTCTACCTTTAGGCGGAGAAGTGTCTGGGAGGAGTTCGATAGAACAATCGTATGACCGGTGGGGAGGAAGGGAGGTGGCCCGAGCTTTACTGAACACCTGACCGATATCGGCATACTCCGCCGGGACCCCGGTCAAATCAACTGCCGAAACCTGAGGGAGAGAAGAAACAGAACCCGAAACAGCAGAACCAAGGCAAGACACATGACAAGACGGAGACCAAGCTAAAATAACATTGAGTTGCCAATCAACGTGGGGATTGTGTTGTGCCAACCATGCATGCCCTAAAATAATGGGTGAGAGCGAGGCATGAAGGATGTACAACACAATCTCCTCACGGTGATTGCCGGAAATAAAAAGACTTACAGAGGGAGTGCAGTGCGTGATCTGTGCCATCTGCTGCCCTCTGATGGACCAGACATCCAGGGGAACCTCTAACAGAACAGCAGGAATGCCGCAATCCCATGCAGCTACTCACTAATAAAATTGCCCTTGGCGCCAGAGTCGAGCAACACTGTGGTGGGGTGATTGAGACCAGCAAAGGACAGGGTGACGGGAAGCTGAGTGCATGAAGTCGGAGAGGATTTTCATCTCGATGATGCCGTCAAAAGAGTGGGGCAGATCGTGGGTGGCGATCTCGTCCTGAATGCTGTCGCTGAGACCCTCAAGAAACTGTGCCCGGAGAGCAGCCTCATTCCAGCTGCAGGTCGCTGCCAAGGTCTTAAACTGGATAGAATAATCAGTAACCGAACTCGCTCCCTGCGCGAGGTGGGCCAGCTGGGCAGCGGCAACATCTCCACCGGCCGAACGGTCAAAAAGCTTCACCATCTCCTCCCGAAACTCCTCAAAAGAATGACAGCAAGGATCCTGGGCGTCCCAAACAGCGGTGCCCCACTGGCGTGCTCTCCCTACCAACAGGGTGATAACGTAGGCGATCCGAGTGCGCTCAGTCGCATAGCAGCGAGGCTGAAGAGCAAACACCAGTGAACACTGGGACAGGAACGCCCGACAGGAGGAGGGATGGCGGCATGAGGCTCCGAATCGCGGGAATGGTTAGTTCGGTCCAGACGTGATGAGAGCTCGTTAAGACGAGCGGATAAATCCTCCACCTCCCGGGCTGTTGTCGAGAGCTGATCGGTGTGTCTACCCAGCCAAGCCCCTTGCTCAGCGATCGCTGAGCAAACAGAATCTGCGTCTGCGGGATCCATGATGGCAAGTTTGTCCTGTCAGGCTCAGAGAAAACAGAAGATCCCGATGCAGATAACAGAAAGTTTTTATTCAAATAATAATGAGTGCAAACAGACAATGGCACGTCTGGGCATAAAGCAACACCAGGGCAGACGGCTGAGGAGGGGAGCACACACATGCACCGGGGAGGTAAACCACACACGATCGGGCTCCGGCCAGACAGCGAACGGTGGGAGAGAGTATATGTGGGGGCAAACCACAGAAGGCCAGGAATAATGAGACAGTCCGGCTACAGGCACTCGAGGCAGATGGGAAGAGGGGATCCTGCGGCAGGCAGAGAGAGAGAGAGAGAGCGTTAGTGGTGCTGAAGGGAGAAGCCGGGCAGCTTCAATGCTGAAGGACCCTCCTGGTGGAATGCGGCAAAGCCGCGGCGAGTGTGCGCTGCTGCAAGCACAAGAGGCAGTCAGTAAATCAGGCAGACAGTAAAGCAGGCAGATGGAGAGTAGTACGTAACTGGAGGATGAGAAACAGTTCAGAGAGCCGTCGAGTAAACCAAGTCCACAGCAAAACTCCCGGGTAGCAGAGAGCACAGACTGGGTTAGGAGAGATTAAATCTATAAACTGGAAACAGAGACAGGACAGGACTAGAAACTAGCAGAGCTAGTAAATTGGCGAGTACACACAAAGACGAACTTGCAATGAACGAAGGACACACAGGGATTAAATACAAACCGATTGGGCATGAAAATAAGCTGCAGGTGAGGGACGCAGCTGAAGGAAATGACACTAATGACACCCGTGACAGAGACGCGCACGTGTGAAACTGACAACACAGAAACACAAACAGAGAAACAAAAATACAGCAGTCAATCAAACCAAAGTCATGACATGTTGTATTTGTTTATTGAATGTGTGTTGGGGACTGACATGAAAGAGAAGAAATTGTTGAATTGTCCTAATGTGAAAGACATTTAATTAGAGGATATACAATTACAATAATTCCTATAATTGCTGCCCAAGTAGACAGCTCAGTAGTTTTTGGAACGGAGCCATACACTTTTTCCTGTTGTCAGCTGCGACCTCTCTCTTTCTGTCTCTGTCTCTCTCCTTCTGATGATGTGTCTTGTTTCACAGTGACTGCTCACACACATTTGGATTACAAATCTCCCAAGGTTTATTTTCGCCCCTTTATACTCTCTCCCCTTTCCGGCATTTATTTCCTCCTACACATTAGTATTCGCAAAAAGCCTCTTATCCACTGTGTTTCCCCATCATTCCCCCCAGATGCTTTATTCATTCTAAAGTTCATCATGACTTCAAATAAGGTCCGTCTGTCACTCTCGGTCAGGGTTGGGCCTCCCAGTGGCCTTCGCTCTAGATGTGCCCAGTGGAGGGGTCTCAGAGGGGGTGGGAGCAAGCCTCTGTAACCCCGCCTCCTACTGGGACTGCAGATGACTGACAGGGAGTTCACGGTGTTGCCACAAAGAGTCAGTCAGGCCTGCTGCCAAAAATCTCTAATGTAAACTGAGCTACAGATCAGTATGACCGACAACTGTTGAGTGAGAATAAACAGAAAATGTGAGAAAATGGGAGAAATGAAGATAAAGTGGAAACTGGCTTTCCGACAGCTGGATCTGTGTGACCTTTGACTTTTCATTGCTAGGGAACATGGGTAAATTATGTACAACACATCATTTATATAAAATCTGTTATAACTTTTTAAATATAAAGTGAACAGTGCTTATTTAAAAGTGACACTCATGTTGCTTTATTACATACACCGCGGACCCCCTTTACATGAAAGTCGCCATTTTGCACCGCCATGTTTCTACAGTAGCCCTTAACGGGCTAACTGCTCTACAGAGCATGTTTTGTCACTATGTTGTCTTAGACGTTGTCATGTCTGTCCTATGGGGGCTATCATAGCTTCCCCGTGCGTTTTGACAGGGGTGAGCTATGGATTGAGCGGTTGGTTGTTGGATCTCACTACTAAATTCTCATCATTTACATAGGTCCGGAAAAACTTTGTTAATCATTTGTTTATATAACAAATCAACAAATAGTTTGGGAAAAACATGAGTGTATTTTGCATTTAAAGTAAAAATAATGTTTTAAACATAAACACAAGAAATATGCCAAAAGTAACCAGGTGCAAAATACAGAGCAACCTAATTAGAGAAATGGCACAGTTTGTTCTCCATCAGATGCATAAACCATGACAAATAAAAGTGTGAGTGGTAGGCAGAGACACAGACCTAAATTAGGGGTGCACTTATAAATTGGCTGATAATGCTTACTATACTTCTCAATGAATTACTGTGAAATGCCGCTACATCCAAAAGCCAGGGGGCGCTCTCAGGCAGAAACTTAATATGCGCTGCAGACGAATAACCAGACACTTTTTTTTTTTTTTTACGAAGAACCAGACACACGGAGCTCCAGGAAATGTCTTAAGGATATATTTATATTACTGTTCTTCAAACCTTTTCAGGTATTTTCATGATAATAAAGAATATGTATAAGATTATGTTTGACGAGTGTTGCTTTTTTAAATGCATGTTTTAAACGACTCAAACCAACAGTGATTGGTAAGGAGTAAGGACTGATCAAAAGCCGTAGTACATGAAGTAGCTGTGCATAATATCTTCGTGTGATGACTACAGAAAAAACGAAACGAAACCAATGTTTTACAGTACAAGTTTAATATGCATTTGTAAAGTAGCAAATGCACACATTTAGCAATCACATAGAAATTAATGCACTTGTAATATGAAGTGGACGCGGGTCCGGATCAAGTTCCCGTCGGGTCCGGATCCGGACCGGAGTCCGGACTTTGAGAACCCCTGCTCTAGGGGAACTAGAAAATGAGCATTTTTTTTTTTTAAAAAGTGGAGTGTCCCTTTAAAAGCAGTGTCTGGTGCAATTTTTTTATTTTAATCGCGCATGTGCACCTGATATGTGCACCCCTGTTTATAATAAACACTGTAATATTACATAAAAAAATAAGAATTTTCACTTTTGATTTCACTGAAACTTTAAATAGTATATTTATAGTCTATAACTTTTACACTTTTATTTAGCACAAAAGTCACAATGTACTACACATATACTTTGCTGGTATTTAAGTATATTTTTAGTACATTCAAGTCTTCTTTCTTTTTATCTGGGAAGCTGTAATTTTCTGGTCCTTATACGAGTATAAATGTGTATGAAAACCAAATTTAGTACATAATGGCCCTCATTTATCATTTTTGCTTAGAAATGGCCGTATATGTTGGCTTAAGATTATGCGTAAGTTTGATAAGAAGCTTCGGATATAATTCAAATTAACAATTTGTTTCCACGACATCCACATGTTTTACTAGGCTAATTCATAATTTGAAGTAATAATAATTTTAATAGTACTTACAAAATATTATAATTATTCATTCCAAGGAACAAATTGTTTTATATTGGGAACGAATTCTAAATTTATGGCCATACTTTAGAGAAAATAAGAAAAATAATTGTTAATTTGTGTCCATAATGTAGCATAAAGATCATTCGTGGCCATGATTTTGTCCGCATGTCATCATGATCAGATTCACGGCTTCATTCAACACAAGCATCTTACTTCACCTATTCATTTATTTATTTATCATCGAATGGTATGTAACTAGCTTACCTTTTGATGCATTACCATGTTTTCGTAGCACATCCTTGTGCTTTATGGCATTGTGTACTCCCTTTCAATTTCTTCTCCCTGCTCAATCTTAACTTTGATTTTACTTTACATTTATGTATAAGGCTTGAATTCAATAACTTATTGCTAGACGTTTTTACAGCAACTAGCAAATTATCAAAGTGCGTTCTGGGTTGAGCGAGCGGTGCTGAGCGTAATGATCGAGCTGAATTTTCAGAAAGGTGCTTTGAGCTCAGATGGTATTACCGCAACACTCCGCTCCCACTAAGCTCTGTTTACAGTACATGCTCTGCCCTGAAACGTCAGGTAAAGCGCACAGGCTCGCAACTGAAGGAATACATATGCCTACAAATCAAATGCTTTGGAAAAGTCACAAAAATTAAACATTGAAGTCCATGTTGCACAAAAATAAACACTGAAGTTTATAATTACTATGTTGTTGTTGTTGTTTTTCAGTGGGTCATTATATATCATTTCTTTTAGTTTGTCAGTGCGTTTTGTGGTGTTAGGAATTGTTTGCGCATTTCCGCACTAACTCAAAACGTGCCTGAGTTGGCATAGGATTTGAGCGTGTCGTACGCCAAACGTCCATATTGTAGGTATCATGACAAAATTTTCAAAAACCCCAAAACTCAAAATATATCACATGACTAGACAGAGCAAACATACCCATTTACAAAGATACCACGATTGTAAAAATCTGTTGAGTATTGAGAAAGTTATGATATTTTTAATATTAGAAATCAGAGGAAAAAGTTATAAATGGATGTCTATGTGTGTGACCGAAATGCTGCTTATTCAAATGTTTTTGCTTGTAAAAAAAAATCTGAAAACAGATTGTCAGCATTGCTACATATTGATAAATCTCAAAGTCACCGTGGTTTTGGGTGTAGGCCTGCTGTACGCTGGAAATTTGGTGTACGCACTTTTGATAAATGAGGGCCAATGTCATTTTGTTCTCCATTAAAGTGTCTTGTTTTGATAATAATGTTAATCAAGACCAAAATACCAAGCAAGTAATTTATTTTTTGCAATGGTGTTGTGGGCCTTATCAAACAAGAGTCTTAATGTGGATAAGGATTGTATGAACAATTTAATGCTTCAGCAGTATAATTTGCACCCAGTTTATCATTGATAAATTGATTTAGAGTTTTCTAGCTATTAGTAACTTTGTATAGTTATTAATAACTTCATGACAATGACTGCTAACATTTTTAATAATGACTCCAAGGGCTCATTAATTCTTAAAGTTATGATGGCATTTATTTATTTACAACTATTTCCTATTTTTGATATTTTATATTTAAAGAATTGTGATGCCCTGCTGTGATGAAACGGACGCCCCCGCAACCCCCCACCCCTTACGTGCCCGGTTATCATGACCTCATGATGGACTCCCCACAGGGAGTGAAAGAGCGGAGAGATGCCTGCCCAGACAGCTAATGTTATTAGTCTCATTACAGCTCCCCAGGAGCAGTGAGGTGGGGGGGCATCTGCCTGATGCGCTGTTTATTTCTGATAACATCCTCGCGACTACACTGCTCCAATTACGTTCCTCGTAATGAGCGAGATTATGTCCTCTCAGAGCACGTCTCATTCTGCGTGAGAAACTGTCATGTTTAAGACAGGAACAATCATGCGGTGTTGTTGGAAAACATGGGAGAATTTTGATATGCATGTAAATATAATTTGTTTTGGCAGGTGGATGGTGCGGCATTGTGCAGGTGCAGCAACAAATCACAGTCATTTACCTGGATTTGGGAACATGTTCTACATCAATCGAATAGTTCATTTAAAGCAACACTATGTAGTTTTTTTACCTTTAAATAATGTCTCTAAAATTATTTCAGTGATAGAACAACTTTTAACTGGACAAATTGTACTGTTGCTGCAACCTGAGCAGCCTCCTAGCTGCTACAAGCACACTCTGAAAGTGGCGGTGGAGGGTAGGAAACACAGCCCCGCCCCTCCCCCTGCCTGCAGAAGAATGTCTGATACCAGGCACTGTTGCGCTTTTCAACCACATGGGGGAGCTGTAAGTATTTTTTACATGGAAACTACATAGTGTTGCTTTAAATAAACTTATAAAACATGCCATGATATTTTTTTACTATGCACTGGCAGTGTCTGTAATTAACTTTCTTAAAAAGGATTTGGAAAGTTTCTCTCTCTATTAAAACTCGCCTGCATTTTATAACTTCTCCTTTGAACGCAGTTAAAGCGTAACGGTGAGATAATTCCTTTCTTGCGAGAATTTCACCAATCATCCCACAGAAAGAGGAGAAAATGTAAAAATGAAAATGACACGCATTTGTTCAACACCAATTACATTCTCTGATATCAGTCTGAAAATACATAACACTAATTAAAACTGTACGGTTAACCAACACCCCAGGGCATTCAATTCTGCAACACCCCAAAATCATTTCCCTTATTGCTGTGCCAATCTAAAAAGAATGTTTATTTTAAAGTCTAATGCAATGCACTTTGTCTGAAACATTTCTAAGATGAAGTGCCTGCAATAATTCCTTATAAGTTACACAAATTATGATGTATGTATGTTTTGTGTAGCCTGCAGTCTATTTTCATTTTAATGCTGAGTTTCCAATAAAATCAGAAGTGCAGGGCATGATGAAGTCTATGGGGTGTTTTCCCGGAGAGGGATTATCTTAAATCAGGACTAGGTTTCATTAAGAAAAATAAGTAGTTTTAACAAACATGCCTTACTAAAACATTACTTGTGTGCATTTGAGGCAAAACAAAGGGCACTGATGTATGTTAAGATAAGTCAGTGCAAGTTCTTTTCAGTTTGGACAGCTCTTACATTTATTTATCACTAGTCTTATCCCTGTCCATAGACCCACCTGTACTGTATGTCTGTTTTGTCATCTATATGCTTATGTACAGTATGTTCAGTTGTTTTGAGTGGTGTATGTTGAAGCCCAAAGTTGGCAGAGCCTGCCATCGCCATCTTGGCAGTGCATCACTTGCAGATAACCAAAAATTGGCAAACAGGCGGGTGCCTGGTTGCTGAAATCACGCATGCCTAGCTTGATGTAGTTCACTTGTCACTCAAGTGGCCACACCCTTAATTATGCACTTATTCTGTAGTTGCCTTGAAGGGCAAAATTAGCTATATAGACCAAAAACACATTTTCTACCAGGTTGTAAACATATTTAGATCTGTTGGAAAATTGGGCATTTCAACATGGGGGTCTATGGGATTGAGTTTATGTCACTTCCGTGTTGGCTTCACAAGAGAGACCGGAAAGTTGCCCCTTGCTTAAAATGTATACCTTGATTGTAAGTTCTCACATGTGGACCGTTGGAAACACTTCGAAGAGACTTCCATACCACACTTAAAAACATCACACAAAAGCCCCAAATTTGTGCAGTGTGAAACAATCCAAAGTTACACTATTACATTTAGATGCTTAGCAACATACAACCAATCAGAAACTAAAGAGTGTGTAAATATGCAAATAAAAGTGTAAAGTTGGGGTTTAGTGTCTCAATCCCTGATAACGTATCAACAGTGTGAAACATGTAACAGATAACCCAGGGGCCTCATTTATAAAGCGTGCTTACCAAAGATTTGATCGTAGAGTTACCAAACAGGCTGGTGCCTGGTTGCTGAAACCACGCATCCCTAGCTTGATGTAGTAACCGCAGTGGCAGTTCACCTGTCACTCAAGTGGCCACACCCTTAATTTTGCAATTATACTGTAGATGCCTTGAAGGGCAAAATTAGCTATATAGACCAAAAATCGCTTTTGCTTGTCTGATTGCTGCAAGTTTTTGGAAATATAAGCCATACTTGATGCTCGCAATTGGGTTTAAACATTGACAAGCGCTCTTTTATATGTCTATGACATTAATTAGCCATCGTTTAAAGGCGGAGATCTGAAACTGCTCAGCTGAGCACAAGTTTAAGATAATTTGTGATTTATACATTTCACATCTGAAAGAATGTTTTCTGCTTGAACGTTCGGTTTATGAATCACACATACGCATTTTTGATGAATGATCGTAAGATCAAATGTAGGATGGTTTCTATGCAGCATTTTATAAATGAGGCTTTACCCGGGGATAAGAATTAGTTTACTATTTCAAATATGAAAAGGTTGAATTTTACTAAATTACTAGGAGTTTAAGTAAACCGCCTGAAAAAGAAAGCTAAACTGTGATTGGTTGCTTTACAATACATGTCAGTGACAGTGTCAGACAATGTCTTGGGCAGTTCTTGGCTAATGTAAGGTGCTATGAAGTATAGATCCTTTGCCAATAGTTTAAAAGTCTGGCCATGCGAAACTAGATAAAAGCATCTACCAAATCCATGAATGTAAATGTCAAAGGCCTTTTAATTTTCATTCATGCACTTGGCAGACTCAGGGGCCAGTCACACCAAAAGCGTTTATGGCAGTTGCAGGAGCCTTTTTTGAACGATATTCTATGGGCAGGGAGCGTTTGCACGCTGTTTATGCGCGCTGAGCGCCTTGCGGTTTTTGCCGCCGGCCGCAGCACACACCTTTGAAGGAACGCTGAGAGCGGAGAAGCGCCTGAAGTCATTCGCGTCTTTCCATTGACCAATCGAATGAGGGGAGAGGCGGGCCTTACGTTGTGGTGAGGGAAGTTTACAGTTGCTTTGAAGAACCGGACTACACTCGCTCACTCTCTCCTGCGTGTTTGTGCACCTCTCATCCTCAAACAAGGTCAGAGCAAGCATCCTAGTTTTAAAGTTTCTGCTAATATGACAGTTAACATCAAAAGAGCGCTCACGCTTCAATATTTGATTGACAAGACAGCTGACTCGGTGGTTGCTTAGCAATATGAAAAGCCACGTCGCACTGCTCTTTTTTAAAAAAGGCAGTGCGTCACGCCTTGCGTTTCGAAGCGTTTAAAGCGCGGTTGGTGTGACTAACCCCTTGCAGTGCATTCAAAGTATAATACATTTTCTAAGTATGTGCGTTTACTGGGAATCAAACCCAAGACTTTAACATTGTTAGTGTCGTTCTCTACCAGTTGAGCAAAAGAAACTACTGAAAAGCTAAGAAGATGGAAACAATTGAGATTTAACAAGGATTTGCTTTTCCAAAGTGTTACAACTCCCCCCGCTCCTGTCAGGGATTATAAAACTTACTTACTCACCCTATAAGTATTTTAGCTGTAAAACAAAATTTTTGCGGTGTTACTTAATTCTTTGAAAATCTAATTTTCATAAAAACACGTGAAACTACTTGTGGGACACAATTATCTACAGTATGTAATAATGACCATATGACAATAGTTTGTCCAGCTTTATGCTTCGACAACATGTCTTTGTTTGTTTTGGTGTATGAGGGTTGTAAATAAATAAAACTTACCAAAATAAAGACATATAAATGTCTTGTCACAGCTTTTTGAATAGGAAATATTTTAGCATAGTAAAGTTCCAGGGGTACTACTACGGCACCATGCTCAAAAACACATGGTAGTAACATGTACTTTTTTCTTAGTGTCTAAAGACATAAATTCATAATTTATAATATAGTTCTAATGATCTAACATTTATTGCACAATATATTTTAATGATCAACTAAGAAAGTAACTGAACGCAATTTAACATAAAAAAGTTTCAGTAATCACTTTGTATGCTTGACATTTATTTCGCACAGTGTGAACTCTTTTCTAGAGTTATTATCACCACAACAACTGAATATCAGGCCCTATTGCACTAATAGAAATAAACGCTGCATGCTCAAGCTATTTTTAGAGTTTGTCGCTGTATAATTTGGTGATGATTATACCAGAGTTGTGACGCCTGTACCCCTGCGTGAGTCTGCATGAGCATAATTTCCTTCTTGTTCCTCGTACTTGTTTTTTGACAAGACCATTGGCCACAAGAGACTCGAGATGATTAAATCCACAGCTGCGAGGACTCAACAGTCACTCAGGAATGATGTCAAGAACCGGACAGGAGGCCTCAACGTGTCAGTGATATTTATTTTACATATTGACTTCCTGGCTGTGTTATCACTATGCACTCTTCTTATTTGTAGTTCAGGAGATAGATGAGGAGTAAGGGGGATGCGGTGTGAATTGGGAATTGTGAAAGACGGGTAATTTGAAGGTAGTAGTGTTCATGTGTGTGTTTGTATAAGCATGTGGGAAGAATACTCCTTATACCGAGGCTTTTCTTCTAAAACCCAGATAACCAAATGCCAAAGACAGAACTCAGAATGCCTGCGAATCCTTTGAAATTGTTCTCACCTATTGTTTGCACAAACAGCCACGCTTTCTGGCATAAAAACACCAAGCTTAACACTCTGGCGCTGGTTTTGCCACACTACAGCTAACACCTACAGCTTATACAGTATTCAACAAAAATCTATTATATTATTTTCCAGGAAGAAATATCTCAAATTCTTATGTATGTATATATATATATATATATATATATATATATATATATATATATATATATATATATATATATATATAGCTGCTGCGTGCTCTAGGGGTTAAGTTGACTTCATTATGTTCCAGAACAGCCAGATGGTGAAAATAGGTTGGTGTGACCTTGTCTAACTTAAGGCAAAACGTGCCAAAACAAGGGCTTAAAATGCCAAGGAGACAAGGTGCTCAGTGCAAAGATTTTTGAAAGTCATTGAAGACCTTTAAAAGAATGAAGCTTTAACCAAGTGTTAACTGCCTCTATCAAAATTTTGACCAATAGCTATCAAGATATTAGATATTAAGATGTGATGGTGCCTGTTTATATAAACAATAGACGTCTCCCTTGGTTAGTCTACTACATTAAGATTATAAAGTACCTGTTCAATTACAAGTACATAAATATGTTGTGTTCCTAGAGCATTGTGTTGGTAGGGCAAAAGGTCATGGTTTCAATCTCAGGAAACACACATTCTGATAAAGTTAATAACTTTAAAGTGACACCATGTAATTTTTCAACCTTCATAATACATTTTCAAGACCCTTGTGATAGTACATCGACTTTAAATAGGTTGAAGGACATGTCTACCATAGCCTGACGGGGTCTGTATAGCTTTTACTCATACTTTAAAACTTAGGGTTTCGGGTAGTAACCAGAGCACAAAAAAAACTAAAAAATTTGACTGCTTTTCGGCAAACGTCACTTCCTCAACACAATTTTTTTTGACATGAATTTTGCTGGAGGCTACTTAAGGAGTGTAGAGAACAACTTCTATTATGTGACTCTGTGGCACCGTGTTAGTGTCACGGACCTATGACATTTTTATATAAACTCACAATCTTGATTCATACATAAATGCAATCTTCTTTATAAATGACGGCGATTATCTTGCATATAGTTCCCTGTATTCAGATGCTGCATTCACGTGTTCACGAATTTACCTTTCTTTTAATGTCTATGGTATTACATTACAATCCAGGATGCTATAGCAGTCAAACTTGCTCAAACTCACACAGTGTAAAACCAAACCCTATTCATTCACCAATCCCTATTCATTCACCAATCAGATCCGCGAGCGTTTCTCTCTTCCTCATTTGCTGTGTTCCGCTGTCACTCGCGTGACGTATTACAAAGCGGCAGACCTAAACACATCGGTTTACTTGGCTTTGGAGTGACAATTTTCACACAAAAGAAAGGAAAAACGAGCACCATTGCGGAAAATCCTGGTGGCGAGGGAGAGAGGGACGATGCAACAATATTTGTTTTGAAAAAGGCAAGGAAATACTTCTGATCGTTTCTCAATTGGAAGGCTGCAGCCTCCGGAGGTCAAATATGCAGGCTGCATATGTCATCAAGCCTGGTTTATTAAGGTAAACTAAGCATTACATTCGCAAATCATAAGCATACTGCAACAATTTACGATTAACTAAGTATAATAGTCAACTTTATAATTGTTAATATTCTGAAAAAAGACAGTCTTGATGACGTATGCAGCTTAGAAATACGACATCAGGAGGCTGCAACCTTCAGATTGAGAAATGGCTTCTGCCACGAGTTCCTCATCAGAAAGTTGTAAGATGACTGTGTTTCTCCCTGATGCCTCAAAATGTTGATCGTTTAGCGTTTAGTTTTTATAGGTTTAGTTTAGTTTTAAGTTTTAAAGTTGGCCAGTTCTTTTCCTTTGCGACAGTGCTGCGGCGCTTGTGGCCTCTAGGGGGGCTAGGCGTGAAAAATACATGTCTAGGGCCCCCTAGTGGTCAAAAAGTTTCGCGGTGTGCCTTTAATGCACTGTAAGTCACATTTTACGTCGAAAATACCAGGAAAACGTGACCGAGCTGCTTTCCTTATTCTTTCAAAAACAGCATTCTGAAAATTTCAAGTATTTTAAGCACCAACGCATCTGGAAAAACAAATGTGTTGATTTTGTGTTCAAATGAATAAAAGGGAAAACACAAAATGTGTTGCTTTAACACAACCGTTTTAAGAGTGTGCCAATTGCAGTAAAGCTAAATGTAAATATTAGGCCCAAGAAATATAGTTATTTAGTAAACTAGTAATTCTGTTTTAGTAATCCTGCACTTCTGACATACACTATCTTATTTTGGTCATGGAATAATATTTACCTTCTAACCTCCCTTCTGCATTGACTCATTTCTATTTTGGCATCCATTCAGGGTAATTACCATGATGATATGAAAGGTTGAACTGATACCTGGACCTTTCTAAATGGCACTTCATCAAAAGGCTTTGCCGCACTATAATGGAGCTCTCATTTACTGACTTCACATAGACCACAGCTCTGTTTTTGACCTACAGTGTAGCATTTGGGTCAAGTGAAGCACCACCCAGCAGCTGATAGTATCAGGCTAAATGGAGGTTGGGTCTATTTCCTATCCTGTCTTTGACTCAGATAATGGGTATTTGTTATAGAGACAGTAGGAGCAGAATTATATTATCCTTGTGGTGTAAAAATAGTTGAGTGAAAAACATTTTTCTTGCATGTGTAATTTTAGTCTAGAAAAACACTCAAATTGAAGTCGGGGTCTGTATGCCTTACAACCAGGGCTTAGGCTCAGACTACACCAATGGCCAACCATTTCGGTATCTATTGTAAAGCTAACACGGAAGTGACTTAAACTTTAATTCATCAACTGGCCACTAAATACTCTCTCTAAAGTGAGTCAATCCCATAGACCCCCATGTTAAAATGCCCAACTTTACAGTAGGAAATAATATGTTTACAGCCTCGTACAAAAATATAGCTAATTTTGTCCTCTATGACAACTACAAGGGTTTTTGTATTCTTTTGTGAGTCATACATTTAAATTATATTTATATGATCTGTTGCTGGTGTCATTACGTTGAGCTAGGTGGGCATGGTTTCAGCTACAATGCACCTCAGCTCGACCCACGTCCCGTCTCTTTGGCCATTTTCGATTTTCTGTGAGTGATGTGCAGTGACATACTGCCAAGATGGCAACAACAGGCTTCAGCAACTATTAGCTTAAAAAATGCTCTTCACAAACCTACAGTATGGGTGACATCACAAACACTACGTCCTTTTTTATAGTTTATTGACTACACCCATCAACGGGCTCTATCATACACCCGGCGCAATGCAGCGCAGTGCGTGACGTAAGTGTCTCTTGCTAGTTTCAACCCAGGGCAATGATCATTTTCACGTTTAGCGCCACATTGTTTAAATAGCAAATGCATTTGTGCCCAATATTACGCCCATGGGCACAATCTAAACATCAGGTTATGGTCTCTTGGTTGAATTAAAAATAGAAATTTTAATTCAAGGATCTTAACCAGTAGACCACATCTTTGTCCGTATAACAAATACCCATTATCTGAGTCAAAGACAAGATAGGAAATAGACCCAACCTCCATTTAGCCTGATACTATCAGCTGCTGGGTGGTGCTTCACTTGACCCAAATGCTACACTGTACAGTAGGTCAAAAGCAGAGCTGGTCTAAGAACGAGGTGAGTTTAGATTCACACTAGGACAGATTTATTAGACATTGACCAAATCCACATTTGTTAGATCAAGATCCAACTCTGATACAAACACAATGCACTGATTAAATCATTGACATTTTTCCATCACTCACTTTTGTACTGAGGGTCAAGAATAAATGGTTGTGAAAGGAAACTTTCCAAATCGCTGGGTTAAAAGCAGATAACATTAGGGCAACATTCAGCTGAATGCTTTAGGGCATACTGTTGATGCTTTCCTGAACTGCCAGATGGGATGGAATGACCTTGACAAACCCTTAGATTCAATCTTTTCACAATGACCCTCATGGAAGGATTTAGGTAATCCAGCGAGTGGTTGTTTCACTCATGATGATGTGTAACCCACATAATGCTGCTCATAATCCTTTTGTTCCTGAGATCCAGTGCCGTGCCTAATCTAATCCTCTCTATCCACTTTTTAGTGGGCATCATGTCCGTTTACACATGTAACAAAGCATAGGAGGTTTAACTACAGGTTTTTAGCATATTTTAGACCACCTAAATCTTATTGTAGTCTAAACCCAGAGAGATGAGAGATTATCTCCAAAAGATTAAACCGTGACGTCACAGTGTGGCTCTTGAAGCTAAAAATAATTTCTCAAGCAGACTCAAAAGAACCATGGCAAGACTACACAGTCTCAACACATTCATTCATTCGTATTTTCATCTGCATTTCTGCTGCCAGAGAATCGTTTCGTGATCTTAACATGCTGATCCTTTGAAATCGTCTTCGTGTCAGGAGGTGACATGGAAGTTGAGAGAGTGTGACATGCTTCCTACCATCTGCCCAACAGATACCAGGCTACAAGTGGAAAGGCATGGCAAGCTCGTCTCTGCAGAGTCAAGCACAGTGCATTTCCAAAGAGTAAATCTTACACCTGATGTTACACACTTTGATCTTCAAAATAGGAGCGGTGCCTTCCGCTATCACGTAGCGGTCTGCGGGCTAAACTTTGGAAAGAAGCAGTGTTTTGTTTAGCTCCTACAGAGCGACATGCCTTCAAGCTGACAGCAGCGACACAACTCACCTCTTGTGATGTAAGTAAACAACACAAGCAATGTCAAAGCATTTTTAGCAGTAGCCCTAAATTTGTATCTTCATTACGTGCCACTAATGGACGGATAAAAGTGCACTGCAGTGGTGCAAGGGTCAGAGAAGTGCTAAGCAGATGTGAAAAACATCTAGTGTCCCTCTTGCAGATGCCTTCTGGGGTCACATGAGTGTAAATATAACCCAGCCCCTGTGTGGACTCAGAGGGTGAAAAGGGGCCTTGGATGGGGCACACATTGTGAACGCAGCACAGGGTCATGGGTCCCTGTTGCTTCTCTGCACCCACTCAATGTCAACATTTTATTATTTACACATGCTGTGCATATTCTCACTGTCAGATCGGACCACTCTTGACTATTAGTTACCCTTCACAAGTAATGAGAAAGCCTTAGAAAGTGGTTGCTTTGATAAAAATGATTTAAATTTGGGCCATTATATGAAGGGCTCAGCTGCAAAACCCTTTAAGTGCGTCTGACATGTTTTCTTGTAAATGAGCATTTTTTATCAGACACTTAAAAGTCACAATGAAATTATTTATTGAAATATGAATTTATTTATTTATTTATTTTAATATTGTGATGTTTTAAATGACTTATCTGTAAGCTTCATTATTTTTATAAATTCATGTGCCCTCAAAATCTTTAAGCAGAAACCCAAATCTTCTCCCCTCCTCAAAACAATCTCTCTTTACTTCCGTTCACGTGGTATGGTGGGTGGGTAATGCTTGGATAAAAATCGTTTCAGCAATTAGCAAATAGCATGACCCAACTTGCAACAATCCAATCAATTCTCGATGGACAAATTAAAAATCCGGCTCTACCTTGTTTCATTTCAGAAGACATTTCACTCCGTCATGACAGGGAAAGACAATCGCTACTTCCGTTTCATAGTGACTTTAATGCAGGGGTCTTCAACCACTTTCCTCTGATAGCCAGATTTTAAACATGTATGCGGGCCAACCCTTATTTTTACTATTTATATCTTTTTAACTTTTACCTATTATACCTATAGTTCAACTATAAAGATTGTACAAAAAAGTGCAAGTGTAAATAATCAACATTTTTGAACAGCACTGTTCCTGTAATGCAGAGAGCTTAAACTTATTTTGTTTGTAACTGTTTAACTTTCAAACATACGGAATAAGAAAATATGTGACCAGTCATGGAAAGTAGGGACACAAGTCGGATCTGGGGCATTTTGAGTTATTCACAGATTCCGATGAAAGTGCAGTTTCTAAGCTTTCCAACTATGTGTAATACATGGAAATCTGATAAAATTTGGAGAAGTTGTGGCCATTTGAATTTAGGAACTCAAAAAAAGAGGAAAGGTACTCTTCTTTCCAGCTGGGGGAAACAATAGGGCTCATTTACATCTCATTTAGCTAAGCCATACCCCCTGTAAAGCCGTTTTGAGATACAGATGTTCTAGCATCATATGTAGTATTTTGTGACAGAAGGCCAGATGACAACATGCAAAAAATAAACAGAACTTTTTACCTTTGTGTTGATCACAAGTCGAATCCAGTCTGTTTCAGATGTGTGAATCATCCAATGACCATTTTTGTCCACAAATGCGTATCCGTGAAATATAGATTTATAGTCTAAAGTCTATCAGATTTCACATGAACTTCTGGTAATACAATATAAAATACAATCTGATGACTATTTACATCGTAACATGTAAGGGTATATGAGATTACACTCCAGTAATTTATGTTCCGTTAAACACATGAACCCGCCTTCAAAGTTTGTATTTCAAATAGGGAGGTAGTATAATAGATAATCCAGTTGAAAACGTGACGTCCTTTAGGGATGTAACCAATTGCTTGCTCGTTCCTCCATCAGCCAATGACTTCATGGAAAATATTGAAAGACAAAACATGTAGCCAATTATATAACGAATTCAACAATCTCTGTGTGACTTGTTTGTGTGTCTTTGACTTCATGCTGCACTGCAAGAACTGACAGACAGATGAAGTCAAAGTACCGCGTTACTTTGAGGTCATCCTACTGCGGCGCCGCATAAAGTCGAGCAAGCCAGGCTGACGTACGACGCAGCTGACTGTTATCTATTCTGCACCAGCTTCTTCTTTTTTTTTTTTTGTGCGCCCCAGCTTCGTTTACAGTCTGGGGAGACGCATGCTGTAAGTTTGAAAAAAAAAACTTAGCAAACATGTCTGAGGAACAGGTCAGCCGCGTCACTACAGTCATGTGACTTCATGCGGTTCCCAACTGAACCGAAAAATAAGACAATGCTAAATAAAGTCATAATTCTTGCTATTTTTGGACCAAAATGTATTTTCGATGTTTCAACACATTCAAGCTGACCCACTGATGTCACATGGACTACTTTGATGATGTTTTTATTACCTTTCTGGACATGGAAACCGTACATAGATTTTCAATGGAGGAGACAGAAAGCTCTCGGACTAAATCTAAAGTTAAAACATCTTAAACTGTGTTCCGAAGATGAACGGAGGTCTTCCGAGTTTAGAACGACATAAGGGTAAGTCATTAATAACATTATTTTCATTTTTGGGTGAATTATCCTTATTCAGTAGTCACGCGGTTCCCTTGGGGGGCGGAGGCGAAAACACAAGCTTATACAGTATGTAAATATACACAAAGACAATGACGCCCCTTGCTGAAGGCTAGAATCTCCGGAAAATCAAGACGATTTCAACCGCAAAATGTATGCTTTTCAATATATAAAAACTGCTATCTCAAACATGGAGAGGCTTCTTCGTGATCTCAACTAACAGATTCTGCAATAAAACGAAAATCTCACATTTTAAAAAAAAAACTTTGTTCCTCATTATCTCAAATTGTGCTGCCGACTTGTATCACTGGTTTCCATGAAGGGTCACATATACGCATGATCTCATTTGTGGCCCAACTTCGGCCAGGCCAGTGCACCTGACGCACCATGGAATGAGCGCCATCTGATACAAGCATATTAATTCATTTCAAGTCTAGTCCATGCTCAGTAAAAAAGAAACAATTTTAAGTATCTAATCACTGTCCCTCCAACGGAATGAATCCCTACAGTTCCTCCCAAAAGCACACTCCATCAAAAAATCTCACATAGACTCACAGCTGTCCTACATCACTACCATCTGTAGATTCGTCCACACCACAGCTAATGGCATTACCTCAGTCTTTTTTAATTGTTCTAGAGAGTTTCAAAAACATCATTTCACAGTATATCAACTCTTTCAACAATCATGATGGTTCTACTTTGCATATCAAACATAGTGGTTTTGGTAAAACAGTTAGAAACAGTTACCTTTCTGTCCATTCTCCACAAAAATGTTTATTTTCAGTGTCAATTTTTTTTTCCTCAAGGTAGAAAGCGACATTTTTAAGTGAATTTTTCCTCATTCATCTGGCAATAAATAAGCCGACATTGAGGAGAAATTAGTTCTTGTTTTTGAAAATTTTTAAACGTCTTACGGAAGAAAACAAATCTGATTGGCTAAATATAAATGTGCTTGCGGGACGACGATCTTAACTTTTCCCCGTCAGCGTTTTAAAAAAAGTTGCCAGCACAAGCATTTTTATGATTTTCATAAAAAGTTCAATGCCTTCCAGAACACTTCTTTAAATAAACATACACTATATTAAATAAACAAACAGACCCTCTGTATCCTATCGTCATTTCTTTTATAATTTGGGTATAGAGAGCCAAGAGGGATTGAATCTTTGGCAGGGAAGCGTTTTCTGTTAACTGACAAAATAACTTTTCAATGGCGGGAAAATAATTAAAGTAACCGCAGTGATTTTAAATCAAATAGACAGTAAGATGATCCGGCATGCTGGATAAAGATGACCGGCGGGCTGCATTTGGCCCGCGGGCATCCAATTGACTACCCCTGCTTTAATGGATTCTGCAAACAAATCTGTATTTCTGAATGTCTGAGGCCAGGATTAAGGGAATGTCAAGTGAAAGTTTTTAATGAACGTATAATACGTGCCAAGAGCATTCGGTTAATATCATTATCTCATTTTTGATTAAAGATATAAAGATTATATTTTCACAGAATGGTCTTAATGTAAGATGATTTTATGTAGCAAACAAGTAAATCACAAAAATGACAACATCTGGGTTTTCACATTTGCGCACATTTAAAATCTGGAAAATCAATAGACTTGCAACAAATGTTTTGATTTTCCTCTAAAATTTTAATGCTTTCCCCATCAGTCAGCAAAAGCATACACGCATACCTAAACTGTGGCTCAGTCCCAAAAAGCGTATTTGATATGGACTTGTGGTTTAGCAGCATTCACTTGTGCAGTCCATAAAAAATATAAGACTTTAGGGTGCCCCATTTGTCATTTTATATGGCTGTTAAAAGCCTTCGGTGCACCCTTTGGTGAAACCCGCAGTGATAAAGATTTTTTACAGACAGCTTCTACCTGACAGTGATGCACCATTACATCACTAAAGTGTGAACTTTGAGAGGACTACAAAGGCAAAGGGTGGGATTTGAGACACAGCCTATTACTGTTGATGAAAAGCTTTTGTGTTCCTTTAGCTCAACTGGTAGAGCTTTGTGTATATACCCTGCAAACAATAGATGTTTGGTTTCAGTAATTTATTTCATTTTAGTTAGAAGTCTATAAAATTTTCACTGACAGCCCAAATTTTGCTTCATTTTAGCCTAGATGTCTGGGATGTGTTTGGACGACTATTCGTTACATTTACATATCTCTTTTTTGCAGCAATCAAAGTGCGATACATATGAAAGTGGGATTCTTTTCAAACACCAACAATGTGCAGCCTCCACCTGTATGATGCAACAGCATCCATATTGCACCAGAACGCCCACCACACACCGGGTTATTAGTGGAGAGAATACTGAGTGTATAGTATTTGAGTAGATGATTAGCAGGCCAATGGGCAATTTTGGATAGGATGCCAGGGACACACCCCTACGTTTTTTTCTTTTTCGAAAGACACCCTGGGATTTTTAATAACCAAAGACAGTCAGGACCTCTGTTTAACGTCTCATCCGAAGGACAGTGCTTTTTGACAATATAGGGTCTTCATCACTATAGAGCTCCTGCAGTTGACATCACGTTTATTGCCCCCCCAGATTTTCCTTCTGCCCCCCCAAAAATGTCCAGCCAACCTTAAAATAATGGAGTGTCTTTAAACAAAAATGTCTTCTTTAGACAAGCGCTAGCGTTTACAGCTCCCGCCCACTCTCATCTGATTAGCTTATTCAAACCTTTAAGGTCTTTTCAGCAGTATTTAAGTCACAGGAAAAGCACTACTGTTCTCTATGATGGTAACTAAAAAAAAAACACATCTTAAAATATATATCAGAAACAATGCAATTTAGTATTACATAAACGTAATAACCCAACACATATTAATTTGAAAAAAGATTTAATAGTAAAACATGCCCAAAATAGCCCCTTATCCTTTCTTGGACTCACCTCATTATTTATTCATTCAAATACAACAGCCAATGGCAAGTCTCCAGCAGCATTTAATGTGTTTGTTTTAGACGTAGTTCTGTTTATTAAAATTAGAATATGCAGTTTGGTTGTGGCATGCTATATAGTAGATATAAAATGGTTATACAGTAAATATACAGTATTGTAACAGCTGAGCATCGCGTGCAGTTTTAAATTCAAATTTTAGCGGTTTTGTCATCGTCATTCATCATTCAGCTTGCGTTTGAGGAAAACTTCACACGCAAAAATCTACAGACTCTTAAGTTCAGGAGCAACTTTCACTCCGCAAGGTCATCGTAAGGTAAAACGTTGTATTTTATAATGTTGCGTTGTATTATAATATCTAATTTGCTGTGTTATGAACAAAGCAGTGTGATTTATCTTTGGTCTCGTCGCGAATCACACTTACAGTATTTTAGGGCTTGTGCTTTTGTCTGGTGCTGTTACAGGATAACCTTTGACGAATTTGTCATGCATGTCAAATTGCATGATGTTTCAAAATATATTATTTAAAGCGTTGTGCTTTGTTGTGATCTTCCCCAATGTGTTGCTACCTTGTCGTGGTGGGGAGGCTTGTGTGCCTCCGTGACCCTGAGGGCTATATCGGCGGGGGCAAGGCCCCTGGCAGGTTCAACCAAGCCGGGCAGGACTCATGGTAGAGGACAAACGAAGAGCAACACCTGGTCCTCCAGGTTGGGGGTTGGACGTGGGGCCAACAACCCCACTCCGGAAAAAAAAAAAATGTTACAGATTCGCGAACAAGAAATTCAAAAGTAACTAAGGCCCTGGGGAAGGATGGACCCACAGCTGGAGAAAGTATGACGCCTAGTAGGGAAAGCCTCTTGGAAGCTACTAGGCCGACAACCATCATCTCTACCAGAACCACCACTAACATCGGAACATGGAATGTCAGAACCATGTTTGAAACCGGCAAAACAGCTCAAGTGGCAGCAGAGATGAGACGTTACAACATAGATCTTCTGGGAATCAGTGAGTCTAGGTGGACAGGCGCTGGCCAGAAGAAGCTAGCCACAGGGGAGCTGCTGCTGTTCTCAGGCCATGAGGAAGCAAACGCACCTCACAGCCAGGGAGTGGCCCTGATGTTGACAAAGATGGCACAGAGAGCACTCATTGGATGGGAGGCACATGGCCCACGGATCATCACTGCCTGCTTCCGCACAACGAACAGGAGGATCAACATGGATATCATCCAATGCTATGCCCCAACCAATGAGAGTGAAGAAGACGTCAAAGAGGATTTCTATAACAAGCTACTAACCATCATCCAGGCATGCCCAAGACGAAACATCATCATCACCATGGGTGACTTCAATGCCAAGATCGGCAGTAACAACCAGGGATATGAGGAAATAATGGGAAAACAAGGCCATCTTGCAATACTAAAGCTCAAGCTGAGGCGGAACTGGACAGGGCAAT
The DNA here is from genome assembly GCA_025389145.1 of Misgurnus mizolepis. Classification (NCBI taxonomy): domain Eukaryota; kingdom Metazoa; phylum Chordata; class Actinopteri; order Cypriniformes; family Cobitidae; genus Misgurnus; species Misgurnus mizolepis. The sequence continues at coordinate 31,976,607 of JAIFKI010000009.1, read as the reverse complement.
TCAGACAACGCCAGAGGTACAACATCAGAGCTCTGAAAGAAACAGACAGGCTAGAAGTTTTTCGAAGCACACTCTCAAAAAAGGCCCAGATCCTTCAACATCGGACCGAGACAGAGACCATAGATGAAAAATGGCAGAGCATTAAAGAGGCAATAACATCAACATGTCAGGAAGTGCTAGGTAACAAGACGCAGGGGCAAAAAGAATGGATCTCAGTGGGGACCTTAGAAAAGATCCAGGAGAGGAAAAGGAAGAAGGCAGAAATAAACAACACCCGTACACGTACTAGAAAAGCCAAGGCCCAAAAGCAGTATTCAGAAGTAAATAGAATAGTTAAGCAGAGTATAAGGGCAGACAAGAGAAATTACATGGAGACACTGGCAGTAGAGGCAGAACATGCGGCTCAAAATGGTAACATGAGAGAGCTGTATACCAACATCAAAAAGCTCTCAGGAAAATTCAGCCAACCAGAGAGGCCAGTTAGGGACAGAGAAGGAAAAGCTATTCCAGGGATAGAACAACAAAAGCATAGATGGGCAGAGCATTTCGAGGATCTCTTGAACAGACCTTCTCCATCGAACCCAGTAAATATCCAACCAGCTAGATGTGACCTTCCTATCGTTTGTGATGTTCCATCGAAGGAAGAAATGTATAAGGCCATCAAGCAATTGAGAAACGGGAAGGCAGCTGGGCCAGACACCATTCCTGCAGAAGTTTTAAAAGTGGACGAAGTGACCACTGTGGAAATGCTCTATCCTCTATTCCAAAACATCTGGGAGGAGGAAGACATCCCAACAGAGTGGAAGGAGGGCTATCTAATCAAGCTCCCAAAGAAGGGTGACCTTAGTTCCTGCTCAAACTACAGGGGGATAACACTGCTGTCAACCACAGGCAAGATATTTAATAGAGTCCTCCTAAACAGGATAAAAGATGCGGTTGACCCACATCTCCGAGACCAACAAGCTGGCTTCAGGAAAAGTAGATCCTGCACTGACCAGATAACAACCCTGCGGATTATCCTGGAACAGTCCTTGGAGTGGAACTCACCTCTCTATGTCAATTTTATTGACTATGAGAAAGCATTTGACAGTGTGGATAGGGAGACCATCTGGAGTCTGTTGAGACACTATGGGATACCAGCAAAGATTACTAACATCATTAAGAACTCATATGAAGGAATGACATGCAGAGTGGTACATGGCCAGCAGCTTACTGATGCCTTCCAAGTACGAACAGGGGTGAGACAAGGATGCCTGTTGTCGCCCTTCCTTTTCCTGTTGGCAATAGATTGGATTATGAAGACCTCAACTGCCCAGAGGAGGAATGGCATCCAATGGACACCTTGGACACAATTGGATGACCTCGACTTTGCTGATGACCTGGCACTCCTTTCCCACACCCAGCAACAAATGCAGGAGAAGACCAATATCATTGCAACTCATTCAGCAAGCCTTGGACTCATTATACACAAAGGAAAGAGCAAGATCATTAAAGTTAACAACAACAACATGGCCCCCATTATGCTAGAAGGAGAAGCACTAGAGGAAGTGGAAAGCTTCACTTATCTCGGCAGCGTAGTCGACAAGCTGGGAGGGACAGATGCGGATGTGAAGGTGCGGATTGGAAAGGCAAGGGCAGCTTTCCACCAACTGAAGAATGTCTGGGGATCCTCCGAGCTGCCTAGGAACACCAAGATAAGGATCTTTAACTCCATGATAAAGCCTGTTCTACTGTACGGAGCAGAGACCTGGAGAACAACAGTCACGACTATGAAGAAAATTCAGTCTTTTATCAACACCTGTCTTAGACGAATCCTAAAGGTACGCTGGCCAAACACCATCAGTAACCTGGAGCTGTGGCAGCGAACAGGACAGCAGCCTGTTGAGGAAGAGATCCTCCAAAGACGCTGGAAATGGGTTGGCCATACCCTCCGCAAGCCTGCAGACAGTACAGCAAGACACGCCCTCTTTTGGAACCCACAAGGGAAAAGAAAGAAAGGCAGGCCAAGGAACAGCTGGCGCCGCGACCTGAATGCAGATGTGAAGAGGTCTGGACATACATGGGGACATTTAGAGAAGCTGGCCCAGGACCGGGACGACTGGAGAGCCCTTGTTCGTGGCCTAAGCCCAAAGTTGGGCGGTAGGCGTAAGTAAGTAAGTAAGCTTTGTTGTGATATTTGAGGTTGCTGCAGCAGCATATATGATAGGTTCAGGAATTAATGACAATACAGCTTATCACATATATCACATTGAAAATACATTATTTTAAATGAAGAAAATGTTTGAGAAGTGGAAATAAAGTTCCTAACAAGTGTTTATTTAGAATAAAGGCATATGTTGGGTAGGGTAGGTATAAGAATGGCTTTAATTTATCTATAAGTGAAATAATAGATTAAATGCAGTGTAAACATTAATAAAATATAGCTATATGTACAGCTTTGTATTCATATCACCTGCTTGCCTGATTTCATTGATTGTGACTAAATGTGTCAAACTAGTGTAATCATTATAACATTATAAATCATTAATCTAATTGCATCTACTTTTAAAATTTGAATGTGCAAAATGACATATAAATGGCCTTTTATTATAAGACATATGCAAAATAATATTGGATTGAAAAACCATTTATAATTTTAGTGTATGAATCATTTTAGTCGAGAAATGGCTGCCCACCCAAAAATCCTGACTGCCCCCCCAGTCCAGCAAGCCTAGTACCGGGCCTGTTCCCCTGTGATAATGAGCTTTAAGGGCTATTTAGCACCATTTTCTTTAGAGTGTATCTATATCTTTTGAATAAAAGTGTGACGTGAACTCCTTGAGACTCCTTGCCAGTAGACTCCTGTGGCTGTGATGTCAGACCCTAATTAGCATATATGTGACATCATTGCGTTGTGTTGGATTACTGTTGGCACCTGAAATCTGCAGTTTGATCTGTCACATTTTATTGCATTTTAAGCTTTTGTGAAGTCATAATAAAGTCGATCAGCCGACTTCTCTGTCAGTAACATCTGTGACTGTTGACATTTACGTGATAAAGAAAGTACACGAAGGAACACACTTTGAAAACACCGCCAACTTTTCACTATCATGTGAGAGAGAGGTGTGCACTATCAAGGCGCTGCACGCAACAACACTCCCTTCTGCAAGCTGGCAAGGGTGCAATTTACCAAACTGTGCCCGGCACGATACAGAACAATCAGACTGGTCAAACGCCCAAAGCTTTGGGTTGGGATAATGTGACCATGCCCTCAGTGGGCAACCAGTCTTGGGCTACAGGGTGATATGGCTGCTGGTTACATTCCTAGATGCCACAGACACAATCATATTATCTTTAGCACTTTTCAGTATACTTTGCAATCATTTTTGGAACTGTAAAGTATATACATACAAAAGTCTACTATTTTTATTTTTACATCTTTATTGTCTGCAGCCAATCAAAACTTTTTAAAATTTAATAATTATCTTCCTAAAGGGATTTGGAAGGCTAATGATATACAGATGGTACTTTCTAGAGCTTGCCCCTACAGTTTTAATGGTTCCTACACTCGTGCATGATTTGGCAGGCTGTCACACAACCACAGCACATTGTACCCTAACCTGACAGTCACCCTATGGCCAAACAATCTATTCATGTTTGTATGATTCTCATACCTAACAAGATTCTTTCCCCTACACAGCTATCAACTGTAAGCCTGTAAACACAAGCCAGCTGGACAGTGTTGGTAACAAGACCCTTTGTAAACACATATGTATCAAAGATTAGCTCCGCAGCAGGATTTGGTTACCTGCATCTCCTTCATTATCATTCTTAACGTGTTTCACATATGTCTGCATTTCCTCCAGTGTGAGCATTGAATCGTACATTGTTTTTGGCTGAAGAAGAACATAAGAGTGTTTGCTGTAAAACCAATGTTTATTATAATAAAGCGGGGCGTCAGCTAATGTGCCTCGGGAGATAAGCCAGGCGACAGGAGATGGAGGAGGGGCAATAGGGTAGAAATCATCTGTCTGTTCATTCCCTACTGGTGTGGAAGATAATGTGGGTTTAAGCTTCGGTGCGGGTGAGTAATGGAATTGCACCGGTCCCCGCGACCCCCTTTTGGGTAAGCTCCAGACCCTCCTTCCCGACGGCCAGACGGGGCCGGAAAGCCATGATATGAGATGGTCAAAAACTGTGGGCGCCTCAGAAGGGGAAGTGAGGTTCAGGTGAGGTAAGGAAAGTACGAGAGGAAATCATTAACAACAGATGCAGCACCTGGCATACATGACAAAAAGCTACAATGGGTCCTTTATCCAAACTAATACTGGTTGGAAATTTGAACACACCTTAGCTCTGAGCTGCCTTGCTGTTTACTGTCTACACAGGTATCCCTTAAAAAGCAGCATATTTATAGAAATACAATAAATTGATATATACAATGTTGCCTTAGATTTTGCTAAAATATGGCAACATGCAAGACTATGTAATTGGAGGTGGTCAAACATAAGAAATAGCATTGATGTTAAAAATCCTAAACTTTATACCCAGGCAATTTTTTTTTGCGCTTTTGAAAATTTTCACATACACGCGATAATGTTGTCAAAAAGATCTACATTGCCACCCACTGTATTATGTGCACCAGGCCAGTAGATGGCGATGTTAGTTTGTAAAAAAACACTAGACACAGGCCGGACTTGGCAGGACTAGTCCTTACAAGTCACTTCCTTCAGAGGCTAGACGAGGCTCCTCTTAAGCATTCGGAAAACACGTAAATGAAACAGGCTAGCAAGTGTACGTCATTGCGTCAATGAAAGGTGTGCTTTCGGCGATGCTTGCATAGGATTGTGGATGATTTCAGCGCGCGAAGAGCGCAAAGGATACACATATGCATCCTTTCCTGTATATCGAATATTTCTCGAACGAAGGACTCATTCCTTGGCTGAAATTCCGAAGATCCTCGACATTGGAACAGTCTTTCGACGGACGTCGATGACATAGCATCCTCGAAATTCTGGCTTCCGAGGATCCTTCCTTGCCATTGAGAAACAGCTACATACATCCATACTCATTCTTCACAGGAAGATGTAAACAATCAAGACGTCAAAACAAGTAGATTACCTTAATTCAAATCATAGCTACAGTGTTTAACACTAAGCTAATGTTACTGTGTATGGTGTGTACTATGTAATGTATACAATCTTAACTACAAACCTCCCTTCACATAGCGGTGATCCATAATCGCCGTCTCCACTCATCTTTATAAAACGAGAACATTTGTTCTTTTTCCACAGGGTATTTGTTGTTCGATTTAGCTACTTGCCAGACTATTAAACAAACAGAGACTGGAAGTTAATTTCAGTCCAGATGCGTAACCGAGACAATAATGCGTTCGATGAAAAAAATTATAATAAATAATAATAATAATAATTCATTACATTTATATAGCGCTTTTCTGCAGCACTCAAAGCGCTTTACATATGAAAGGGGGGAATCTCCTCAACCACCACCAATGTGCAGCATCCACCTGGATGATGCGACGGCAGCCATATTGCACCAGAATGCCCACCACACACCAGCTTATTAGTGGAGAGGAGACCGAGTGATATAGCCAATTAGTATGAGGGGATGATTAGTAGGCCAACGGGCAAGTTTGGCCAGGATGCCGGGGCACAACCCAACTCTTTTTCGAAAGACATCCTGGGATCTTTAACAACCACAGAGAGTCAGGACCTCGGTTTAACGTCTCATCCAAAGGACAGTGCTTTTTTTGACAGTATAGTGTCCCCGTCATTATACTATTGAGCACCCCCTGCTGGTCTCACTAACACCTTTACCAGCAGCAACCTGGTTTTCACAGGTGGTCTCCCATCCAAGTACTGACCAGGCTCAGCCCTGCTAGCTTCAGTGGGCAAGCTGTCTTGGGCCATAGGGTGATATGGCTGCTGGATGATTTTAATGGTCCTTAAAGTGGCAAAATTTTGTAACTTTGTTAAAGAACCGTTAATACATTCAGACTCTTGAGCAGCACAAACACAGACCATTGTTGTTTTGGTCATACATGGCATGCCTAAAGACTGAACACATGCACATGACGTAAACATTTTTAGAGATTTCCCTTTAGTTAACACAAAAGTGCCATTTTCAAAATCACGTGGAAACCTGTTTTTCAAAAGTATGCTGTTTTTTGGACCACAAAATGCTTACGTTATGTAAATGAACTGCCAAAATGAATAAACATTCAAATTTTTGGTTGATAATATTGATGTGCAAACAGCCCATTATTTTGCCTCTCAGTGTTTGTGCTACAGACATAAACAATACAATATAGGGTTGAATAAAGTATTTCTGAGCAATTTGATACACAAATATTGCATGGCTATATCATGGTGAAACAGAAAGTGGGCTTTTGACTTGGACCATTAAATAACCACCTTGTATCCATTAAAATCACCCTAGCGACGACCTAGCATTGCTCTGACACATGGAAACGTTTCGCTTTGTATTGACACGCAACATTGACATTTCTTGTAAAAATGTAGTTGTGTTGTCTATTGGTTGAAACAGATTTCACCTCTGAAATGTGAACCTACAGTATAATGTCTAACAGAGTTGCATAGGTGAGCTGCTCACTTTAATAAAACAGAGATTTGATGCCACGCTTTCAGGATTTGATTCAGTCAGCAGTCTTTAGACTGGCGACAAGACTTCAGCATATTAAATGCTTGGTATTCCATTATCAGCTTCACTTTGAAGATTTACTTGGGTAAGATCATTAATACAAGTAACCATTTTCACCCCATCAAAAATTGCATACTGTTTGTGGGACATCATGCATTTCTGGAAATGGGTTTAGACAACAACTCAATATAACAGCATAAGAGCAGGTTTAAAATACTTTTGTCTATTCTTCCCTTAGTGAACCATGTTTTTTTGTGGTAAAAGTAGTTACTACACTAACCATGGTATAACTATAGTTGTTTAAAACCATGGTTGTCAAAAACATGGTTATTTTGTGGTTACCATGGTTTTACTACAGTAACCATGTTTTTTTAACTGTAGTAAAACCATGGTTAATTTTTTGAAGGGCTGTAGCTCTGTTGGTAGAGCATTGTATTAGAGGCACAACAGATATGGATTTAATTTTTTAAGTATTAAGCACAAATTCTGATAAAAATGTATAGCTTGAATTTACTTTGAGTCATCTTTGATAAAAGCATCTGCTAAGTGTTTAAATTTACGAATTTCAGGCTTCTTTGAAATGATATAACTCTGTAAATTTAATAGCTACTACTTAACCTTACCCTAATGTTTTTTCTCAGTGTGAATCTCCTGAAATGGCTGGCAGGGCATGTTTTCCACAAATTCATCCAGATTTCTCTCTCTTTCTTGGCTCTGTATGACAAGCCCTAAATAGACTTTTTATCAATTTAGCCGAGCAAAAGAGGTGTGTTAGGAACATTTTCTATTGTCGCTATTTTTCTTTTGGTTATGGCTTCATAATGGAAGCCAGGGAAGGGTTTCTCACTAAATGAGATATCTGGGCCTTAACACAAGCCCTGCCATTTGACAGGCAAAGCCGGAGTCATGGTTAGATTAAGATAACGTATCCCAGGACCTTCCCAGCATACTTCTTATTTAAAGTGCTCAGCTGATAAGCGAGAAAGACGTGATTCAGAGGTGGTAGCTTTTAGTCTCCCTGCTGTTATTGCTGGGGCGGGATCGAATGACAAGCAAAACATTTACGGCAGCTTAAATCATGCGGCTGACAGCGCTGTTCTCTAGAAACTGGCCTGGCAGGGCCAGACATTTCACTTTGGCATTAAGTTCACTGGTTCAAGAAGCTGGACAAGAATATGTGACGTAAATGTTAAGTAACCAACACCAATTTCTGATTTTGTTTTGGTTTTATGTTCAAAAGCATACACTTTAAAGTAAAGCTAGCCAACTGGCGACCCACGGGCCAAATGCGGCCCCTCCAATTATCTTTATCCGGTCATCTTTGTCTGATTTAAAATCAATGTGGTTACTTTTACCTTTCCACTGTACATGACAAATGATGGCCAATAAACCAGAAAAAGGGCTGTGTGAGGTGCGTAATTATCGTTTCCAATTTAAGCTTTGGATGCATTGAATTTTTTTATGACTACACATGTGACACACTGAACGTAAGTGATGTATTTAAGTGTGTTCCAATCAAACACTGTGTGCACAGTGTGACTATTTATCATTTTTTGTTCAACCTTATCAATAACGCTTAAATCCTTTAAAAACGATTGATTGCTGATAAGTTAATTATTAAAGGTGCAGTGTGTAATTTTTAGAAGGATCTCTTGACATAAATGCTAAATAATATACAAAACTATATCATCAGGGGTGTATAAATACCTTTTTATAATGAACTGTTATGTTTTTATAACCTTAGAATGAGATATTTTATCTACATACACCGAGGGTCCCCTTACATGGAAGTCGCCATTTTGTGCCGCCATGTTTCTACAGAAGCCCTTAACGGACAAACTTTTTTTTACTTAGTTGTCTCTGACGTTTACATGTTTTTCCAGTGGCGGGTACCATAGCCTCTCTATGAGTTTTAAAAGAATGGGTGAGCAGTGGACTGAGTCATTGGGTGCAATTCGCAACCTCACCACTGGATGCCGCTAACATTTACACACTGCACCTTTAAGTTTAAATAGATTTGTAGATTAAAGGCTCATGCGCTGGAATGAGCTTCTCTCCTATGTTGACACAAATTTACTATTAGATTGAAATTTCGTTACGACTGCCAATAGGGGGCGAACTCTGACATTTGCATCCGAATGTAAAATGAAAAGGCGGGTTTAGCCTATATATCTTTAAAATATAAAAAAAGAAAACATGAAGTGCAATTTTAGTCATTAGGAGAAGACTGTATACATGTTGTGAATACTTTAAATGTAACAATAACAATTTATGAAAGTTAGTTTTAAACAAAACAAGTTTAAGAGCATTACAGTTAGTGCTATACAAAAATACATGTGTTGATATTTTATACTTGCAGTTCATTTGGCTCTTGCAATGTTAAACTGCAATTGTTTTTAAAATATAAAAAAGTAGTTTTCAGTACAAGAAACAAGAAGTGTGCATCTTTTTGAAAATGCCTGTTTTTTAATATATTACCTATAACAAAAAGTAGCAAAAACAACATAAGTTATAACATTTATAATAATTATAATATACATATATAAGATAAAAGTAAAAAATATATAAAAGGTAAAAATAGGGGTAAAAGTTTGGCCGCATCATATTTACAATATTAGAATCTGGTTCTTTATGAAGAGTAGTTGAAGACCCCTGCTCTAAAGCGTTGGGTCAAAAAGGGACAAACCCAGCCATTGGGTCAAATTAACCCAGAAAATGTTTACAGTAGGCTATATTTGACCCAACAATAGGGTTAAAACAACCCAGCATTTTAGGTTGAAACAATTCTGCATAGGTTAAATTACATCCCTTTTTGATTACATCAACTTTTTTCACTTTTTAAGAATAAATAAAATGAGAATTATGTTCTCCAAAAAAAACCCCAGCAAAAATCAAAACTATGCTATTTTACTTTAGCTTCTACGGGTAGAAGGGGACCCGTATAATGATAAATAAAAATATAACCCAAATGCATTATGGATAAAAGTGTCCACCAAATGCATAAACATTGATATCACCAATCCCATAAGAATTTGCAGATCTAGAAGGTGCTCGCCGTTTTAATGTGCATTATGCATCCAATGCACAGTGCCGTGTGAGACTATTTACAGACAGCGCTCCATTTGCCAAAGCAAAACTATTATAAAGAGAAAGTGATCACACATCACAGTTCATGTCTAACAGAAACTTCTCTCAGAAACACGGTTGATGGCATATGGCAGAAGTCTTTAAGCTAGTCAGTTTCTGCTTCTCCTTTGCTCGATTGATAAAAGAACTTGGGCATGAGTTGGCTGAGGTTCATGTTTATTTCAACAAACGAAGATGAAACAGGCCTCTGGAGTCAGATAGATTTCCTGCAGGGCTCCCCTTGTAATTTTGAAATTCTTCTGCTTCATAAAGCACCTAAAGAAGACAATGTGTGTTTTATGATGAAGACCGACAACAACTGTGTTTTTCGAAAAAGGCGTAATTATAGACTGACACTCAGAGACAGGTACGGTAAGTACTCTCATCTGCTTTAAGACACACAAACACATAATTTAGCTGCTTACGTGTAACTCAAGGTTTCTCCTTTACTCATGAGTTTGAAATGTGTGTTGTCTCAAGTGATAAAGGTGATCAACAAAAGCAGAAAAGCTTCAGTCGCAGTAAAAAAGCTGATCCTAAAGCTGTCAGGGTCGCCATGTTCTCATGTAAATGTTTCACATTATGCAGAATTTACCACCATACAAGTCCATATAAGGACAAAACACTTGGACGTTGGGTCTAGAAATAGATTATGTATGTGACCAAAAATGTAAACATGGTTAAATGCGAAAACTAGTTGTTCAGATAGAAAGAGCTTGAAAAAAACTTTGCAATGACACCAAGCCCATGTCTATGGGTTGAAAAATAACAAAATACTGGGCATTTGAAACTCGAAAATCATCACCTTATTTTGTCCCATTGTTTCCTTGCACATCGTTCAAATTCATTGAAATTTCGTTCACTTGTAGTTTAGCAATTAAACTAAACCAAAGTTACAATTTCAAGAATGTTTTTACTCCGCACGTCGCTTGAGGTAATCTGAAGTTTCGTCAAGAGGAACCAAATTGTCAGCCGTGACATTGTCACGTACCTACATAGATGTATTTGATGAAATGCACTAAAAGCAGGCGTTGCTACGGCCTCTTTAAATTACTTTTTAAATGGCAAATCTGTTGTAGTCCACCAATTTGTTTTATAACTCAACGTGAAACAGCATTAACAACCCATTTTACTTCACAATGCAAATTTCTTTGTCAAACAAGTTGTTTAATGAAGAAAATAAGAGATTTTTTTCAGGTCAGGAACAAATTGGATTGTGAAAATGGGTATTACAAACATGGATGCAAGTTCATAGTAGATTGCGGAAAACTTCTACCCTTCTAAAACTCCACCAGCACCCACTTGTTTTTTTTATAAATATGTGGAGGCTGAGATCATGTTTTTTCTTCAAACATATATATATTATTGTATTAATTCATATTTTGCCATTATTGCTGTAATCTTTACTACATTAACATTATGTTAAAATAAATTAAAGCTTAACTTTTAGCAAATATCTAAGGCTATTGTCACCTCAACCAGAATGTAACATAAAGGGAAACATGACCCCGGATTTCCACCAACTGCGGAACGGCTGCGGATGCGCTGCAGAACGGCGGCGGAGTCAATCGGTTTCCATTCAAGTCAATGTGTGTATTTCCACTGACTGCGCTCCGAATCCGTCACAGCTCCGGCCATCCGCAGCCCTCCGGCACAAATACGCAGAGCTTCTATTTTTGGCGGATGCCGGACAGCTCCGCAGGGTGGAGCCATGACTTTGTCGCGTGATCATACCTGAATACGCGAGAACTCGTGTTTTTTTATTAAATATTTGCAATACAAACATTACAAACACACACAAATAAAGTAATTAATACAGAAACAACAAATAATAGACAAGAACAGAGCCAGGGGGAGTTTCAAATAATTACATTAAAGATAGAGCATAAATAAATGTTTTAGCAGCTTTCTTATTTTTTTAATTTTGGATGGATTTGATGTACTGCTCTGTCTACGAGAGATCTCGTGTTGTGATCTGGGCTGGTTTGTAAAAAATAATTCAACGGCATAATGGGCAGAGACAGAACTAGGTATCGCGCGATCATCACGTGAATTTGCGAGACCTCATGGGTCCTCGTCACTTCAGCACGCAGCCGCTCTGCAACAAATACGGATCTGGTGGGTATTGGCGGACGGCGGAGTGCGGAGCCGTAACGCAGCGGAGCCGATCTGCAGCCGTTCCGCAATCGGTGGAAATCTGGGGTAAGGTAAAGGTCATGGTCACCCCAACCCCGCCACACACACTCCCACTATTGGGTTAAAAGTGTTACAAAAAAAATGGTGGGTTATTTTCAAAATGACTTAAAAAATATCAATTTTAGCTGTGTTATTCATCCATATTAACAAGGCCGCCTTAATGCACAGGCTTACCTGGGCTGAAGCCCAGGGGCCTCCCAAGTTCAGGGGCCTCCCAAGTTCACATTCATTTTGTTTTTTAACTTGTCAGGTTGTCTGTCAATCACTCTAACTGCACGTTACATGGCTGCTGATTGGTCCGTGGTAACTTACTGTGAAATAAAATATCAGACGTAACCGATTTTTCTATTCCGTGTAATGTAATTAAGTGCGCGTTGTCAACTTGGCATTCCTGCATGTTAGACTGAGTGTGACAGAGAAACGGGAAATAATCCACCAACAAATGAAAGAGAAATTTCTGAAATTTCATAATAAGCACTGAGGTGCAGGTCTCTCTCTCTTTCGCGTGCGCGCTCGCTCTCTCTGTGCTCGTACAGCTGCGTCTCTGGCATGCAGAAGTCTCTCAAACGGTGCGCAAGAAACCGCTAAATAAAAAAAGGAGTTCCCGAACATTAATGCGTTTCGTTGTTATAAAGTTTAAGTTTACTCGCGTTTATATCAGTGACGCGTGCGCAGCTGGAGCGATGTAGTTTGACGCGATGTTAGCTCACAGTACACACATCTGGTTTAGAAAGACGACGCAACGGTAAATGTGCAAGTCAAAGCGTGACAAGACCATCTCAAATGATCATCCCCTGATCGCACCATTCATATTTATAATCTCCTTATCTAAAGATCTTATATACAGGTATGTTCCCTGTCTGTTTTGTGCATATTCATACAGTACGTGTTCGTTTTACATGCGTATGCATACTAAATATAATGCATACTATATCTTCAATAGCCTACAAAATAAATAACTGATTAAAAAACAAGATTCTGTCTATAAAGACTTATCTTTTGTTAACATTAATGCATTTTCACTTTAAAACTAACTTCTTATATTTTTACAACTGTGGTGAGCATTTAGTTAGTGAGTGGCAATTTTCTGCAAATTTGTATATTCCAAAAACTATATAAACATAAAGCTTATAAACATATATACTTTTGGTTTTATTTTCACCACAAGTTGCTGTGTGTGGTTGTTAAATAAAGTGTCTTGTGTTTATGCTCAAGTGGGCTCAGTGATATGTTATTAACAGGGTGCGATTTGTGAAAAAAACAGAGGGGGGGATGTTTTCATAGGCGTCGAGTTATTTTGTACCCACCACTAGTTTTTACTTTTTTGACTGTTTTCAGTGGTTATGAAGAGCAATATGAGAGAGAAATTTGGTAATTATTGTCTGACCTAACAAAAATCCATTATAATATTATTATTATTTTTTATATATTTCTAATTAAAATATTTCTAATATTCAGAAATGCGCTCTCCGCTCACGAGCTCTGATCGGAACAAACCCGAACCTCACTGTCTGCTGAACTTGCGCAGAAACATCAAAATATAACCAGCTTTTTAAAATGGTTTTAAAACTTAACATTTAGACTATTTTAGCCCAAATTATGAGCTTATTGACGATTTTTTATCATTCTTGACATAATGCGTCTCTGTCCACAGCACATTTCAAAACATTTTAATTCATAAAAATAAATAATGAGAACATGAACTCATCACTGCATTTGCAGGAATTGTAAAATCTTTTTTCTTATTAACTCATGAAGCAGCCTTACGCAATATTTTTATTCTAATAGCTTATCTTTCCCCACACATATGAGCTGTGATCATGCACAACGAAAAAACACGCAAGAATTAAATCTTGAATGGCAAAACTGTATGGCACAATGTAGTGTCAACTTAAACATAAATATGAACAATGTATTTATTGCAAAGTTAAACCATTACAGTAGAAACAGTTTTACTGCTGCTTTTAAAGTAATAATATTAACTTTACACCGCAATGCGGAGCTACAGTGAAATGATAGAAAAGACAGATGCATTATGTATAGTCACTTAGCCTCATTTGCGCAAACTGGACGCGCCCTCGCCTCGCTAAACGCCTCATCTGCGTGTAACTTCGGCCATTCTCAGTGGTGTGACTGGGACACTAACTCTGCTTGTCATCATAAACAGATAATCAGATTGTGATGTTTATTCCCGCTTTATTAATATGCGGATGAATATGCTGCCTTCCACCGTTTCGACACACAGCTCCATAACCATCTCGCATGTGTTGATAGGCTACTCGTGAGGTGTAACCGGGTCTGTAACCAATCAGATAGCGCCGTGGGCCGGACATTGAGCAAGTCTGCAGAGTGGTGAATACAGAGAGGCTGCGCGCGGCAGCTGTATCAGAGCCAGCCAAAGCAGCGCATTTTAAAACAAAATTGACTTTAATCAAACCACGGATCAGTGATATGTTTTGTGATCCGTCTCGCCACTAGTGTAGTAGCACTGATCACTTTGAGGGGGGGATAAATTTATCCCCACCGGGGATAAAAATAATTAAGCAGAGGCAGGGATACATTGACCAGAAAGGGGGAAATCCCACGCATCCCCCCCGGCAAATCGCACCCTGGTTATTAATGATAATATGGTGTTTTCTGGGTCAAAGAGGGAAAACTACATTTTGTGATGTAGATTACATAGATATTATACTTTTTTTTTCAAAATGAGACTATAAATTGAGGGTATGGGGGGCCTCCAAAACCTCTCAGCCCCAGGGCCTCACATTAGGTTAAGGCGGCCCTGCATATTAATGTCAATTACACACCAATTCCCTCTTTTAATGATTAAAGTTTGCTAGTCAAAGTAAAAGTAGCAAAAAAAGAACAGACACTGTCAGTATATATAGATATATATTCATTTATTTAATATTTAAACCGACTAAAAAGTTGTAAATACAACTTCTGAATGAAAGGCACAGTAAAATCAGACACAGCTGATATAATACTCAACTCAAACATAATTACAGTACAAAAGCGGACAGTTATTTATGCACGCGAAAACATCTCACGTGCCAACACCCAACAAGAGGCCATTCGGTCACCGGTGGAGATTAGACAAGAGCAGGGGGACGTCAGTGATAACAGCTGAAAAACACTTATTGCTTTGACAATTCAGGGCCTGACTGGCAAGAACCCAAACATTAAAATAAAAAGATTAAAATCTTAATTCATTTTATTAATTTGATCTGGCAAAAACATCAAGTTGAAAGAGATTAGCTAGCTTTCAAACTCCAGGCTCAATGGAGTGATGCTGTCAGTCAAGCGCTCGGATCCTTCATTATCTAACGCATTACCATACTGATCTAATTCATTGGTCCACCAAGTGCAAAATCAAACCAGTAAGGAGAAAAAACCCAGCAGACTGATGGCTCAAAGTTAAATGAAATTAAGTGTTAAAGACATTTAATTATTTTCTGATTAATTCAATTGCGGAGCTGTGAAATTGAAATGTTAAGAGATGGATTTTAAAGACAGGAAGTAAAATTTCTGTCTATGTGGATGCACGTTCCTTCACTGAGGAGTTTACTGCTACATCACGTCCTGTCCCGGTACATTATTTGTACTTAACAGCCAATTAGACACCTGGTCTGTGCTCTGATTTAATAGCGATAACATAATTTGAATTTATTGTGCCCTCCGTGGATTTCGCATGATTAATACAAACAAACCTTTGCGCTAGTCCCAACGCATTTACAAAGCTGCTCCAGGAGAATTCGGATGGGTTGAACAGGCTCAGTTTTACAGAACGGCACTGCGACTGTGCCCCTTTAGAGGTTTGAGTTACATAAAACCAGACTCTTTGGTATACGCAAAGCAATTCCAACTCATTTCCTCTCCAATCTGCTATAATTATGTACAGATTTCCAAGTCCTCTCTACTGTTTGAAAATTACGCTTTAAGCCAAACTCTTCTTATTGGAATGTAAGTGAATCAATTAGGCAGAAGACAAACTCTTGAGCTGACGCATTTACTAACATCCAGTTGCAGGATGTTAACAACAATGGCTTAACCACTGCCAAAAAAATAAACCACTGAAAAAAGTGATAAACCAAAGACCCTTCAATAATTTAAAGATCAATGAAGCAAAACAAATTGTACACATAATGGACGATTAGTCTGAAACAATAACTGAAGTTTCGTTTTGCCCAGACGTAAGACCTTCTAGACGTCATCATCAAACTGTGAAGATCAATGGACATTGATGGGCGGGTGCTGGATTATTGACAGTCATCGGCGGTCATTACCTAGCTGTCCCGCTTAGCTGGGTTAGATACTCGCGCAGTTCTTTAGCTGCCTGAAAGCGTCCGTACCGCTTTTTGGGGTTGGCACACTCGTCCAAAAGAGCTTCAAGCTGGCCCTCTTTGGCTATGTGTGGCGGGGGGTCGTGAAGAAGTCCACCAGTGCTGCCCCGCCACGTAGCGTATCGTGAGAGCAGGTTCTGGCAGATGGCGTAATAGTTGTGGTCGACCATGACCCGTGAACACAACATGTCTTTAGAGAAAGAAAGACAAGCCTCTTTGTCGCACTCCTCAAACTTGCTCTCGTACCAGACGTCGTAGTTTTCCGGCTTATCTGCAGGTAGAAGATCAAAGTAACAACGGTAAGAATGCAGGCATCGAGTCATTATACAGAAGATTTTCCAAATTATTTTTCTAAGCTTTTTCTAAGCTTCTAAGGCCATATTCATGGTAACTGTACTCATGAGAAGTCTAACATTTTCCTTTTGTCTTTTACAAAAAAAAAAAAAAACTATGTTTGAAACAACAATGACAATTTCATATTTTGTATCAATTATTTTAACCTAACAAATTTACTGCATTTTTAAAACCGTGATATTTGGACACATTCATACAGTCTAAACACAATGAACATATACAGTATCAGCTGTTGGACCAGAAGAGAAATCGTTTGACCTCAAAGTAACACAGAGGCAATTATGCGCCCATTTCTGAAGTACAGCTTGTGCTTTCCTTAATAGAACGACACAAATTGCCCTCTTTCTCTACACACAACACTGGTCCATACAACCTTCATCTCCAGTTATTTTTCAAAGACTTTGCAATCGGGGCAAATAAATAACATTTACGATGATGAGAAATTCTTTGGAGTTGCATTAATGATGAAATTTATTAGAGAGAAAACCTCATGAGAAGCCAACCAATAATCATGCTTGAGAAACCTAATGCACTCCCAGGACTTTCTCCATTTCAATGACTCCAATTATGTTTTTATCCGTGTTTTCTGCCTTGGACCCAAGACACATGCCCAAACTCAATCATAAATCAAGACTGACGTGCACCGATGGAGGCAAGGTAAACTGACGCTACTTGCAGCATCTAACACGAATGAAAATCTGACTTTTTAAATGCTATTATTGGGTCCCCAGTGCTTCTATCAACCTAGACCTAAATGTGAAAAAGAACAACACCGTAACTTTGTGTTGGTAAACCATTCTCTGCAAGCATGTTAAAAATTAGGTCATTCCGATTTCCTACAAAGTGGCAATGCTATAATAAATGATCTATATGGTATTTTGTGCTACAACTTCACATAAGCCTCTGGGGATACTAAAGACTTACATCTTTAAATAAATCTCGTAATATGTCCCCTTTAAAATCAGATCTGACTTACAACCATTATTGGTCCATACTCAATGTCTATGTTTGATATGGATCTGCAGAAATCCATTATTTAAGCCTCAAGTTGAAAATCTAGAATAAAATAGATTGTTACATGTCTCATAATCTAATAATGAGATTTGAAGCATCAAAGTTTGATTTCAATTATTGATTTTACATTCATTTCAATTTCAGTCCATATTAAAGAAAGGAAGGTTATATTTTCATACAATGTGCTTTACATTATGTAGGATGATCTTTGCTGGGTTTTCATACACACTGGGTAACATTTTATCTATTGTTTAAAGGGCCCATATTTTGTGGCTAAAAAGACAATGTGTTCGCATGGTTTATGGTTAAAAAAATGCATTATTTTCCACATCCCATACATTTTTGGAGCACCTCTAAGTCGTGCATTTCTGAAACAGGTCGTTATAAAGCTTATCGTTCTGAGAAAGCGCAGTGTGAACCGGTTGGCCAGCTATCCAGTGCATTGTGATTGGCCGAATACCTCAATTACGAAAACAGAAATGTGACGCTCCTTACCATGTTTTGAAAAATGAGCTCCCAAAGCAATAGTGAAAGTCAGGAGACACTATCGTCTTTACTACCTCATCAATACAAGTCTGAATCTGACCCAGAAAACACAGATAGGTAAGATGATCAATTAACTTTACCATTGCGATGTAAGCAAAACACATAAAACAATGTCACAGCTCATAACTCGTGTTTAAATCGTCATTAGAAAATTCTTTAACTCTTTCACCGCCAGCGTTTAAAAAAAAGTTGCCAGCCAGCGCCAGCGTTTTTCATGATTTTCACCAAAGTTGAATGCCTTCCAGAAAATGTTCTTCTTTAAATATATGAACATACAATATAGCAAATGAAAGAACAGACCCTCTGCTTTCAAACAAAAAAACCCGTTTCATCCTACCTTCAGTGGTTCTTTTGTAATCAGCCTTTGAATATGGGTAGGTTTCTGCAAAAACACCACATTTTGAGCAAAAAGCAGAGATAATTCCATTTTTGTGACAGACTTTTCATAGAGATCCCATTCAGAGCGATCTTTAAAACAGACACGGACATGCAGCAGCTTGCCATAGGGCAATACTTCCGGGTTTAAAAAGTTGCGGAAGGGCGGCACCTGGTGTATAATAGCGGTATTGCGGAAAGACGGAAAATCTCATCATTGGCGGGGATGCGTTTTCTCTTAATTGACGAGATATCTCGTCAATGGCGGTGAAAGAGTTAAATATGAAAACACAGGCGCGTCACAGCTCAAAACTCGCGTTTGAATCGTCAGTCCGAATTTTTTTAAATATGAAAACACAGGCGCGTCACAGCTCAAAACTCGCGTTTGAATCGTCAGTAGGAAATTCATTAAATATAAAAACACAGGCGTGTCACAGCTCGAAACCTGCATTTGAATCGTCAGTCAGAAATTCTTTAAATATGAAAACACAGGTGCATCACAGCTCAAAACTCGCGTTTGAATCGTCAGAAGGAAATTCTTTAAGTATGAAAACCTCGGCTACTTACTGTCAGTCAGCAGAACCGGTTACACTTTATTTTGATAGTCCACTTTAGACATTCTACTAACTATAAATAATTTTGCAACTACATGTCAACTAACTTTCAATAATTTGCAACTATACGTAAACTAACTGTCATTAGAGTATTAGTAGACTGTTAGGGTTGGGGTTAGGGAAGAGGTTTGGGTTAGTGGAATAAGTTGACATGCACCTGGAAAGATACTTATAGATAGTTGAATGTCTGTTGAGATATCATCACAATAAAGTGTTAGTTAATATTAAGCAGACAGCCTAATAATTCTCTAAAGATTCGTAGTTGATAAGTAGTTGCAAAGCTACTTATAATTAGTAAAATGTCTAAAGTGGACTATCGAAATAAAGTGTTACCACCCCCCTGTGTTTATAAAGTAGTCGTCCATAAAATGTATAGCACACAATTGAACATTTGGGATGTACTGCTCTGAAACGGTTTTGTAAATAAAACCGAACCCCTGGTTTCTTAATGTTTACTCTATTGGAAGGCCAAACAAAGTAGCTTGCCTTTCGCAACGAAACACACAGCATCTACTCGACATGGTGGAAACATCAATACTATAGCGTGATTGGAAGTTACACCCTCTATCTTTGCATATACATTAGGGTGGTGCTATGCAAATGTCCAAACCAGTATGAAGTTTAACTGTTGTAGTCAAGACCACCTAAACCGAGACCAAGTCATGACCAAGACCAAGACAGGCCGAGACCAAGTCAAGACCAAGACCAGTGCAAGTCACTGCATTAAAACACTTATGATAAAATGTGGAATATGCATATGATTAGGCACTTCTTGTCTGTGTGTGTGTACGTGTGTGCGTGCGTGCGTGTGTGTGTGTGTGTGTGTATGCCATCAGAGAAGTTGATCAAATAATCAAAGGCATTGCAGACATGTGGGAATTTATCTTTGTCTATAAGCAAATAAAAGTGAACAAACACTAAAGAGCTGAAATCAACTTAACCATTTATTCTGAACTGTCTTTCCATGGGTTGCCATCCACTTAACACAATGCAGGAGTTTTTAGTAATAAAATTAGAAAAAATGTCATTGGGAGAAACTTAAACGATGCTTACAAAATGCCAACATCATATGTCAAACCTGAATAAACTGCATAAAATTAATGATAAAAATAAATTTGTGATGTGCCATCAGTTGTGGTCTTGACCGGTCTTGAAATAAAATTCAGAGACCTCTTTGTCTGAGACAGAGTAAAAAAGCAGTCGATTCCAAGACAAGACCAAAACACTATCTAACTGCATGGGCGTGACTAAACAGGCCATTTTAGGTAGGTGTGGATGAGGCTTCACATTTAAAAAGAAGATCTTTTGCAACTTTACATATCTTTTATGTGCACAGACATCTTTTAACACTCTAAAACCAAGGGAAACATGAAATCGGGTCATATGACTCCTTTAAAAATGATGCCTTACTGGAATAGCAAAAATAATTGGGTGTAATTAATTTAATCAATCACTCTTGACTTCATTGAAACCCATTAGGAATGATCCCAAACGTTCACAATATAAAACATGATATCACAGTTCCTTTTCATTCTGAATCAGTTCAAAAATCCCAATTACTTTTTACATTGCTTTTTTCTGTCTTTACAACACATCATATTAATCTATTCTGTATTACATGAAAACAAGACATTCACCCATTGAAAGGGTAAAAGGAAGCTACTTCATCATTTTTAGTAGGCCAAGGAGACACATGTGATTGTGAGAGTCAGTGGAGCGGAGCGGCGCTGCAGATCTAAATTCATTCTAGGCTGTGGCTTTCCCTGCGCCGCTGGGTTAGACAAACATCCTGTAGCCAAGACTTCTGTTCTCCAAAGCATTGTGGATAATTTCATTACAAATCTGCAGATCAATGTTGCTTTGTGCTCCTTAAACACTGGTGAACTCGCAGTCTAATTCACCAACCTTGTATACACCATGTGTAATTCTTCATCACAAGTGGTCTTTTTGGTCTTAATCTATTTGTCCACAGTCTATGTCAAATTCATGGAGTAATGCTAACATTCCTAATTCCTTATCTAATTGGAGTACAATGTCCTTAAGCTTGCTTGTAGAAAAAGTCCATCTTTAGTGTTCTTTAAAAGCGAAGTTCACACTATTTAAATTCATCCCAGTGGAGCGGTTTAACTGGTAAAGGAGACACCCTCCCCTAAAAGGCTCTCTTCAGCTTCAATGACAGAGCTCCTTCTGTGTGGCTTTTGGCACTGTGACAAGTCACTATTGAAGAGGGAACGGACTGGCGTCATTCTGTCCTCACGTGTGGGCTCTCTCAGGCACAGTATCTAAACAGCATCTCATCTGAATATTCTGGTCACAAAAAAACAAAAACTCCAATCTCTACAACTTACAAATCTAGAAAAGTGTGGGCGAAAAGATGTGAGGACAATCTTCATCTTCAGTGTGACTGGAAACGTGTTCGATTATTTATGGACTTTTTATGACTTCAATAAACAACAAGATAGGAAAGAGACAGGAGAGAATACGGATCTAAAGAGAATGGAATCAGGAAATAACAAAAGCCAGACTCAAACCTATGTCCCCACAGGAGCACCAGGGCTCCATACTGTCAAGAAAGCTAGTGAAAAAAGCATTTACTCTTAATATTCTAGACTGCAGTTGGCTGTTTACAGAATGCACTCAGAAGCGGAGTGACAACCAAATTTAGACGGTTTAAGTCTAGGTCATAAAAGTGTTCATCTGGAATGGATGAAGGGATTACTTTATTCACTTACTCTGTTTAATCAGCCTCTTGTCAGCCACCACCACATTCTCCGCATCCACAACAATGACCTTCCCGTCCCGCGGGCCCACGGCAAAGTTATCGAAGCTGACGTCTAGCAGGTAGAGAGCAAAGTCGAAGTCGTTGTTAGTGAGCTGTTCTGCAATGTCCATCAGCTGCTTGGCCAGGTCAACTCTCTTCTCCCAGGGAGCGTTGAAGAAACTCCAAAGCTCCTCACCCACGTAGTTCACTGCCACCATCCGCCCGCAAGCGCCAAGGTACTTTGCGAACGGCCAGCCTTCATCTGACGGAAAACTCTGTAATGACAACAAAAATAATAAAACAAAAAAAATCACATAAGGGAATAAGTGCAAGTTTATGGTTAACAACATTTACAGTCAGTGTTACAATTAAAATTATTATTGTTTAAGCATTTCTAATAGGGTTTGCACTGACTACTAGATGCATTCGATATGTTTAAACACGGTTTCAATTGCAAAAACATGAATTGAATTTTGAATGAATTTTTTTCGTATAAAAAAAAGTTTCCAGTCAGCGCAAGCATTTTTCATGATTTAAAAAGTTTAATGCCTTCCATACAATCCCAGAAAAAATGTTACCTCAATATATTTAAGTTCATTCCTATTGTATTTGTGTTCATTTTAATCATTAACATTAAAGGCACACTCCTTTTATGACTAAAATAAAATTAAAACGGACAAAACGGAATTAGCAAAAATTAAAACGGACAAAACGGAATTTGGGAAATAATAAAATTTTATAGGGCCCTACAATATATCAAAGTAAAGAACAGGCCCTCTGCTTTAAAAAAAAAGAAAAAAATATCATTTCATCCTACCTTCATTTGTTCTCTTTTTATCACCTCTCATATATGAATACAAAATACAAAATTTTTGGCAAACAGCTGAGATAATTACATTTTTTGTGCGGGACTTTTGATAGAGATCAGATTCAGAGCGATCCCCAAAACAGACACTGAGTTTGAACTGTTTGTCCAAAGGGAATACTTTTTTATTTGTTGGGTAAGAGTGCCACCTGGTGGATAATAGCAGAAATATGGATTGCCGGAAAAACTCGTCATTGGCAGGGAAGCGTTTTCTTTAAATTGATGAGTTAACTTGTCAATGGCGATGAAAAAAGATTTAACCTCCGGTAGACTTCCACAAAGAATCAACAGAGTTCTACAATAGATTACTTCTAATAAAAAGCTAAATAAATAATTACCTTAGTTCAAATCATAGCTAAAGCATATCAACTACTACACTGAAATAACATTACTGTGTAAAATAAAAGGTACAGTAAAGGTTTTTTAGTGGCATAGTGTTGCGAATTGCAACCACCCTCAATTTCGAAATGCGATGAAAAGCTCCGGTATCTGCCACAGGACAAACATGTCGTCATCTGAGACAATGTAGGAACCAATGTGTTCTGTAGAGCAGTTTGCCCATTTAGAGCTAATTTATATATATATTATACTGCATTTCTGTCAGGAAATTCTTCTAAAAGTTACACATTTCACCTTTTATTTATACAAAGCTATATACGTGTAATTCATACAGATCCATGAATTTCTGTCTGGCTGCCAAACCTCTAATCGCACAATGGCAATACATGCAGTCTCCGATCGTCTTTAGGAAACCAAAACATTTTATGTTCGACAAGGTATTTGTTCTAGAGATCAGTTTAGTCACCAGCCCGATAAACAAACAGACCGGAAGTTAAAGCTCCCGTTCTTCCTGTGTTTTTGAAGCTTTGATTGTGTTTACGGTACGCAATATAACATGTGTTCATGTTTCACGTGATAAAAAAAGGATGGGGTATTTTTCACACAATTTACTTATCTCTATACCGTGGTTTTCACTGTCCTAAAAATGGGCTGATGTCTTCCTTGTTCTGTGAAGTCCCTCCTTCAGACATATCGAGTTCTGATTGTGTAGTTTATTT
Organism: Misgurnus mizolepis; assembly: GCA_025389145.1. Taxonomy (NCBI): domain Eukaryota; kingdom Metazoa; phylum Chordata; class Actinopteri; order Cypriniformes; family Cobitidae; genus Misgurnus; species Misgurnus mizolepis. The sequence continues at coordinate 31,952,695 of JAIFKI010000009.1, read as the reverse complement.
AGTGTGTTGTTATTCGACAGCAGCTTAGCTTAGCCGAGCCGTTTGAGCTAAGCTGGCAACTGAGGTATTCCTGTGGGCGGAGTTAAGTTAAAAACTCTTATATTGACATCAAAATGGAATCAGGAAGAACTTAACCTTTAACTTCGGGTCATGCAGGTAACCACGGCTATGTGTATGCATCCGATTAAACCATCTATATTAGCATCTGTTCTACACATGACAGCACCAAAAGGAAAATTTTGACCACAAAACTGTCCTTGTGTAACATTAAATAAACTGTAGCTGCCATATATATTAGTAATTGCGCAAAATTTAAAATAAAGTGATCCCAGAGTGCTTTCTATGGAAAGCAAAATAGAAAACTGATACGTTCCGAGTCCATTGTGGAGCGTTCACATACAAACCAAAATTTCAAACAGCTCGGAGCAAATCAAGTGTTTCCCTGAGGCTGTGACAGTAACCTAAAGTGAATCGGACTTGGCTGCGTTTTCCACTATTTATGAAAATCTAAGCAGTGATGGTTTATTTTCTCACCAGTATCATCTCAGTAATGCAAACACTCTTAAAGTCAATGCAATCCTGGACTAGCCAGAAACAGCAAAAACAGCTGCAAAATGATTTGTGGGTTATTTACGTAAGGTAAACTGATAAGACTAGTTGTTTATGCTGAAAGAAGCATGTTACCATGTGAAGAATGTGACATACCAACAATAAATAGCAGTAAATTGGACTATGGGGAGTTCTGACTGTTTCAACAATGGGTGAAGTACTTCTAAAGATGTCTAAACACAGAAGTGAAATTTTTTGTGATAAAAGCTAACCAAACTGGTAGGAGGTTTACTGTACTTCAAGTGGGGAAAATACTACATCAACTGCATGCAAAACAGGTTATTTCAACACAGCACTTTTGTTGTTTGAGTCACATCTGGGCACAAAAATTGTGAATGTTGGGGAGGCATCTGTCAGTTGTGACTCTACTCTGCGAGGCTTTTCAGATCTACACAAATGAGGTAAGGCAAGCAGCTGTACCCCTGTAACTGGGTTGGTCTCTCAGGGCTTTAAGTGGGCACGTCTCATTATGGCTTCTCTTTCTATTTCATCTACCATAGTGTAGAAGAGCATAGGCAATTAGATAGGAAAGAGTACAAATTAAAGCAAAATAAATGGAAAACCAAATGCATTTACTGTCCGGAGCACACAGTCTGCTTTATTCAATCAAAACGCCACTCTATTTTAATCATTTATATTTGAAATGTACAAAACCTCTGCCTTTATTCTGGCTGGGACCGTACAGTTGATATTCTTCAGTAATATTGCCCTTTTTATTTCTTTGAGCTGCTCAGATGACTCACACGAGCTTCACTGATATTGACAGACCGCACTGCACACGGAAGAAAAGGCACACAACTGCAATCTAATTCCATTTTATTCACAGTTGGAGAAATCTAATAGTCTAGTTTAATCTGCCTCAGAATCCGATTAAAATTTTATGGAGAATCTCATTAATATTTCACTATACACATATTATTTTAAAAACATACAATCGGTACAAGAGAACACAGAAAAATGTCTGCAGTTCAGTCTTTTGGTCAAAGCCTAAGAAAGGGTGAACAAACCCAATATACTCAAATTTTGAAGTTAGACTATTGTTCAAATATTTTGTATGCAGACGAGATACTTTTGAATTTATCCAATCCATTTGTGTGCATTATCCAAACCAGAGCACAGTGCACCTGAATAGTGTATTGTACACTGCAATGTTCCCAACTTGACTATTCTACTACAATGTCACAAAGAATTTTCTGTACAAACTGAACAATAAGATGTGGCACTCATATCCAGTATGATGCTTCATGATTACATATACAATTATGTGGAAAGGGTGTATCGACCAGTGAGATTTCATTGTGGCTATGGGTGCCGCAATGAGATCTTCAATTCATGCCGGCCGCTGTAATAAGGTCATCTGATGACGCAGCATATTGTGTGTATTGACACATACTTAATACCATTTTACATTTAATTTTTAAAGGGGATATGACATATCTGACATATTTAAGAGGTAAATAGTTGAATTCTTATGCTAAACAAAATCTTATATCATGATAATATGCATTGTTAAAAGGTAAAGAAGTGATTTAGTCAAGAGCAGTGAAAGATTTTCTCTTTCTCTTAAGACCTAAATGTTCGTGTTTATGAGTATACTTGCAAAGACGGAAATTTTAACGTATATAAATTGCACTTTTTTTCATAGTTTGGCTATTTTGACTTACACGTCAAAATTATTTCATATGAACCAAGAGAAACCATTACTGTCTACAGCCACGAGAGTCAACTCTATGCTGCCTCTGTATTTATGTAATTCAATGGATTCAGTGATGTGGAATGACTTCGATGCAACTTAGGGCGCACTCATATTATCCAAACCAAACCAAACCATGCCCCAGCGGGATTGTCACCCCTCCCTACTCCCCCAGATGCACGCACTCACACTGTACTTTTATCGATCCGAGCCCGGGCGCACTTTCGTCATTAAGATGCGATTGTTTTGAAAAAAGCAGGAAGTAAGTGCTTTCTTAACACTGGAACCCACCCTAATGATAAGTCTGTGTTTTTAATTCGGAGTTGTTTGGTGCGCGATTACAGACAGCCCTCTCACATGTCATCATATTGCTTAGATTATCGGTCACGTGTGCATCTCAAACATTCACGTAACCCCGCTGCGCGCATCAAAAAGTTTTTATGGAGGCAGATGAAGGTGAGTGGTCGTGCAATTGATGTCTTCACCTTTTGAATCGCGCTCAGGCGTGATTGCGCTCACACCACAGCCTTCTGCGCCTGAGCCCAAGTGAACCGCACTCCAGCCCACCTTTGCATCCCGGCTGGGGCGCGATCAACCAATCCTCGCTCGGGCACGGCACAGAGCGATCACACTAGTCAAACGAACTAGGCTTTGTGGGTCAAACGCGCCCGAGCGCGGTTTGGTTTGGATAGTGTGAGTACACCCTTATACTCTGGAGCGACTCATATAAGGCCAATAAACGACAAGAATGCTCAATGAGCAGTGGATGCGTGGCTTCCACGCTCCTCACACGGAAACAGCGTGCAAATTTAGCACTGTGGTTTGTTTCAATGACTTAGAATTACTTGATGTAAAACTGCAGTGCCTTAATACGTGTACAAACATTAGGTTTTCGTGAACACAACACAGTAACATGATGTGGGTGCGTAACCTCGATAGTTGACCATAGTCCACAATTTCTACCGTTTGACAAATTTCTACGGGTTTATCACAACTACCGGTTTATCACCCATCCCTACCGGCAGGGTTCATATACATTTGAAACTTTATTTCGAGTATGGTCCTGTATGACGTCATAAAGGGTGGAATTCTTTGTATGGGCACTTCTGTCTGAAGAGCTTGCATACATATCAACCAGTGTTGCGTTTCTCAAAAGCTTTTTTAGCTATTTATTGTTACCATTGAACTCTTTTGATAACAACAAAACTTGCAACCATAGTTGCTTTCGGGAAGCGCACCACTGATTGAGAACACAACCATTAACATGCTTTGTTGGGGTTACAATTAAGGGTTACGGGAAAATTTTTGGCAGTGCTGGCTAGGACTTGCTCCAGGAAATTTGTTGTTTTGTTTGATCACACAACCAACAATTTTCCAGCAATAAAAGATCCTAGGCAGTAAGTAAAACTGAATAAAATACATGTATAGTTAATCGAAAGTTATACAGGGATAATACAATGATGTATTGTGTGGGTTGTGTGCTTGTGATTCACTCCGTCTGCGGTACACCTTGGCTGAGTTGAGCCAATGAAACTAAAGACTCTTTGGAGATATGAAGGATGCAGTAATACTCCATAGGTACTAAGGATTAACATGAGATTGGAAGAAACCTTACCTTTAAATAGTATGCAGTATAGTATAGTATATGCAGTCTACAGTATCTTATTTTGCATTCCGAACACAATACTTCTCGTGACCCACAAATAAACAAAATGCACTACTACTGCACACTTGCTGTGTTCACGGTAACAATGTATTCCTTTATCTCCTTCAATCCTGTTGTCAGTCCGCAGCCTCATTTTTCTCCATGTCTCTTTTATCTGCAGTGTACATGCAGCTGCCAGACAGCTTTGAAGTCGCATTTAAGCCTTTGACACTTTATTTGAGGCCTTTAAGAAGGTACAGATGAGATAAGACTTAAACTATCAGGTCACGCTCCAGTTATGCCAACAAATCAAGGCCGTAAACAGAACGCACTCCCCAATAATCAGTGCTAAACTGAGCCAACAATTTCTACAAATCCAATTTGTTCCATCAAACACAGTTTGCAAAAATAACAATATTAGCCTACTCTAATATTTGTAATTAGCGTAAGCCGTGGCAGCGGCGGGAGACTGGAGCGGTCGATACCCTATAGAAGGACTGGGTCAATCAACAGAGATGAAACCAGTCTCACAGCGCTGCTCAGTCCCAGCACACATCCCGTGTGAGTTCGATCAGGCAGCCTTCAAGAGGAACCGTTAAAAATCCATTGTGTATGTGTGGGGGGTTACTCTTAACCTCAAAGAGAGGGATTTGAATAGAGAAAGAGCAAGCCAAAAAGCTTTAGTGCGGGGTTTTGTTGGTCTTGGCTCTGTTAATGAGGGGAAAAGTGGCTTTTACAGCAGAAAAAGACCTATGAGACCTTAATGCTGTATCATATTGTATATACAGAAAAGGCTATGGCTGAACAGTGTGAATGTGTTTAACAACATACAGTACTTCCAAAGTCAACGACACTCGTGGTGCACTCATATTATACCCAACTCAATGGAACTGTGCACGAGCTTGATTTCCCACACACTGTACTTTGAGCAATCCAAGCCCGGGCACGCTTTCGTCATCAGGATGGGATTGTTTTGAAGAATTGCTTGGTGCAAATTAAGATCACACTGCGCTTTTCGCTCTTGAACCCAAGTGAACCGCACTCGAGCCCACCTCTGTAAGCTGGCCAGGGATCAGAGCGATCACACTAGTCAAACAAACCATGCTTTGGGGTCAAAGGGCCGCAGGCGTGGTTTGGTTGGGATAATGAAACTGCACCCTTAAAGAGGCCCTGAGTTCACCACAGTGTGTATTGAAGTGGTATTTAATAGAATGCTAGGTCTAGTGTTTAAAAGAAAAACTCTTTAAAAAGTTGAACTACTTTTAACTATACTATAACTTCAGAAACATAGCACAAGCTGAGATGTAAGGGGCTACATATAAATGGCTGTTGTAGCTATACTGCAACATACTTTAATCTGGAAAAGTGGCAATATACAAATGAAATGACAGGGGTTTTCTGCTTATGTCAAAGTATTAAAAAAGCTAGTCTTTAGTGAAACTTCTTTTAAAGGTTGTCTTTAACATAAAAAACAGGGAATTATTTTTTTAAATGTGAGCATGTGTATTAGCCCATAAAGAACGCTGCTCAATTCATTCAACCAATCACATTTGCCCACATGCATCTTAAACTCCAATATCCAGTATCCAAAGAGTTAAAGTTACTGATGATGCACTGAAGTGAAAAAATAAATTAGAAACTAGGGTTTCACCTAACTTTGACTAAACTTTAATGCTGCTTGGGTGGAAATGGTGTTCGTTCTTTATTTTAAGCATGCTTGAGAAAGAGAGCGATCGTTTGTTAATTCAGTGGCATTCAGAAGTGCTGAGAGGGCACAACTTTACCTGATGTGATACATTGGCCTCTTAAAATCATCAGAGGGAAATTTACATTCTTGTCTATACAAAATAACAAAAATGCATTTATCTTCCCCTCTGATTTATCTTTCAAAAGGTAGTTTTAACATTTTTGTGACATTATTTCCCTTGAAGTCCACTTATAATGATAGCCAGGGCTGCACAGAAAAAAACAAACAGTCATAATTTGTTTTCATGACCATTTTGTGCACTCCCTCTGCCAACTTGATCTAAACCAGGGGTCTCAAACTCAAACTGACTTGGGATTTCTGGGATTGACATCTCCTCTGAGGGCCACAGAGCTATTTTAATATTTCTGTAAATGTATTGTTTAAATTGTATTTAACATATAATAATACTTAATAAAATTAAATAAAGAGTGTATTTTTTCTTTTTATAAATTATTTTATAACATTTATACATTATTTATTTAGTTTAACTATGTTTTAACCTTAAATTTTTTATTAAACCCTTGCACTTAACTAACAAATTCAATTTCTGAATACATTTATTAGCTAGAATAAATTTTTTGCCCTCAGGTATTGTTTCCGTTTTGATTTTTATAAAGATATTAAAGTCACAGTACTGACTTGATTATGTTTCATCTCTGTAAAAAAAATATTTCTGGTCTAGGTCTATGTGTAAATGCATAGCAAGCAACTAATATAACAATGATATGTTAGATATTGTTATATGTTCATATTGAGATGAGTGAGCTACATACATACTATCTTTTGCACATTTCTTTTCCGAACCTGGGCATCTGATGGCTCATTTTCTCATTCATAGTTTTATATGTGCATTACATCTCCCACTCCCAGTGACTTGGTGTGAACTAACCCTGCTAATTAACCCAACCTAGTAACCCTAACAGATCTTCTTTGGACGAACACTCCAAGTCCAGACCAGATTTCCTGTTTGGATGGTGACAATGATATGATTGACATGAGGTGCAGATGAGCAATTCAAATCTGATCATGCATTCCGTTATGCTTGGCGTCATGGAAAGTGTGGCTCATGGTTTTATAGCAATGGAAGTTGTGCAACCTCTCGAACGCTTTGAAAAGAAGCGCCTTTACTCGCGTTTAACACCTGTTTTTTGACGCAACTGTGATAGTCCCTTAAATGTTTGCATCAATAATCAAATGAATATGAAAGTGTGTAAATAAAAATCTTTCTCCAGACCAGATTGTTAATTTTTGACAGCAGATGCAGGCTGCAGAGAGGGGGAGGGCGGTCTGCAAATGGCTAGCATGACAGGAGTTTAAGACGACTGATTTTAAAGGATTAGTCCATTTTCTTAAAAGAAAAATCCTGATAATTTACTCACCACCATGTCATCCAAAATGTTGATGTCTTTCTTTGTTCAGTCCAGAATAAATTATGTTTTTTGAGGAAAACATTGCAGGATTTTTTCTAATTTTAATGGAATTTAATAGAGCCCAACATTTAATACTTAACTCAACACTTAACAGTTTTTTTCAACGGAGTTTCAAAGGACTATAAACGATCCCAAATGAGGCATAAGGGTCTTATCTAGCAAAACGATTGTCATTTTTGACAAGAAAAATAACAAATATACACTTTTAAACCACAACTTCTCGTCATGTAGATCTGGTCGTGATGCGCCAGCTGACCCCACGCAATACGTCATGACGTCAAGAGGTCACAGAGGACGAACGCGAAACTCTGCCCCAGTGTTTACAAGCGTCTTGAAAGAGGACCGTTCCTACGTTGTTGTATGTCAACTGATACTAATTAATGGCAGTTTATTGTTTAAAATTGTCCGCAAATGTGCGTTTTATATATGTAACACGTGACCTCCCTACGTCACTACGCATTTGCGTTAGGTCACGCTGGATCGGACCTAGACGAAAAGTTGTGGTTTAAAAGTACATATTTTTTATTTTTCTTGTCAAAAATGACAATCGTATTGCTAGATAAGACCCTTATGCCTCGTTTGGGATCGTTTAGAGTCCTTTGAAACTCTGTTGAAAAAAACTGTTAAGTGTTGAGTTAAGTATTAAATGTTGGGCTCTATTAAAGTCCATTAAAATGAGAAAAATCCTGCAATGTTTTCCTCAAAAAACATAATTTCTTCTGGACTGAACAAAGAAAGACATCATCATTTTGGATGACATGGTGGTGAGTAAATTATCTGGATTTTTCTTTTAAGAAAATGGAATATTCCTTTAACTATAGTAACATCAATAATAAATATGTCCATTAAAAAATATCTAATTATTTGATTAAGACCATTTCAATTATTATCCCAATTAAACTAAAATGTCTTACATTTATGTTTTTAAGGCACCATGCACACGTCACTGCTTGTATTAGAGCACTTAAGGCCTCAAAAACAGCTAAAAGCCCTAAAATACCAAATACTGTAAATGTAGTAGAAACTATGGAAATATACCATCCCTATTCCTTTCAGAAAATGTATAATGTAGGTGAACAGTTTTGTATATATGTATATATGAGTAATTCCCCCCCCCCTGCATGTACATACACGTGTAAAATGCAAGAAAGAAAATGAAAAAAAGAAATGCAAAGAAATAACAAGAAAGTAATAATGTACGTAGTGGATCCCTAGAGAGGGATATGAATTTTCTATAAAACAAGCAAAAAACAAAAAAATTATGAAACAGACCCAGACAAATATATATATATATCTTTCCATCGGAAGAGAAGATAAAGAGAGAAACCTGGAATTTTACTATCCTGTGTCCTTCCAAATACCCGTGGGAGAAGACATTTACTCTCTGTGTGTTTTAGTCGACAAGTGAGATGGTTGTAACATACAAGACTGTTCTTTATCTAAGGTATTTGTCAGTGGGTTGGTAAACCATTAAAGCAGTATGAGAGCCTTGATAACAGCATTACATGTGTGGGGTCAGCCGTTTGACAGAACACACTGAAGTAATCACATTGAACAAGGTTAAACAATATGTATGATATGATGGCCTGAGGCCAGTGTAAGAGTTAAAGGCTTACTGACAGTATAAAGTCATACTTCTTATAGGGCCAGTGATGTGTAGTCGGTATGTCTTTGTTGATCACATATGTGGAAAATTAATTTTATGGTGATAAATTAAAATCCTTAAACTTTACCAAGATCATTTAGCTGGCTGACAGATTTTCTTTTTAATTGCAAGAAAAACTTTTGAAAAGAAAAAAGCAGTTTCATGCCTTCCAAACAAATATGTTCATATCATCTATGCATTACTTTTGCCTTACCTCTATGTTTGTCATGGAGTCGCTGTGTCAGAAGTTGCCTACTTCTATACTATATAGTAGGTGAAAAGCAGTAGCCGAGGCGAGTAGTATGTCCGAATTCATAGTATAAAAAAAATAAATAAAAAAAAATATTGGAGAAAAGTACCCAGATGACATTCTACTTCCAACAAGATTTTAAAGCGTGCATTCGATGGTGCATTTTCATGAGCCCCAGGGTAAGGAGTCACCCGAATGTTGTAAAGCGGTAACGTGGAACAGTTGTTTCTTGTGGTTAAATTGAGCTTGTTTAACATCATCCAAGTTTACGGCTTACTTGCTGTTATGGAGGCCTGTTGTGATAATTACTTTATCGACACGCTCAGGATTCCCACTCTAAACCAAATGTCAAATTCCCTGACTTTCACTGACTAAAAAGTTGAACTTCCATGACCTATGTCCGGGATGCCGTGAGCCTGGATAATGTAGTATACACCGTGAGTTTATAAAAATTTTGCTTAAATGCCTGAAATGAGTAAACAATGCCAATAAAAGGCTGTTTGGATTGTAGTCTCACTTGAAATCAGTGGACCCGGAAACAGTATTCCTTATGTCGCAACAAGCGGATTACATTTTGATAAATGGAAACAAAAAATTAGACGTGACATTTCACAAGACCTTTTTAAGATGTCAAATAAATCTTTGATGTCCCCAGAGTATATATGTGAAGTTTTAGCTCAAAATACCATATAGATCATTTATTATAGCATGTTTTTGGGTGTGTCCTTTTAAATGCAAATGAGCTGATGAAATGATTGATAGCTGCCAATTTGTTCTCTCTCTCTCTCTCTGCAATAAATGGCAGGGCTGTGGTTGGATAGTGCATATTAAGGGACGCTATTGTTATAAAAAGATCTCCTATTGACATCACAAGGGGAGCCAAATTTCAATTATATATTTTATGTATAAAATTCCCTATATTTCAATGTCTGGAGTAGACCTTTTAAAATTCTATGATATTCCTAAAAATCCATGACCCTGCATGCTTAATAAACATGACCTTGGTAATTTTTGGAGAGGTGATATATTGCCATAATGTTTACATGTGTCCTTGTTTACATGAATGCCATTAACATTTTAGCCAATCACGCTGCGTGTTTCTGCTGTCTGTCTTGTCTTGGCAAACACAAGCAGATCAGGGTCCACACACACGCACACACAGGGTGGACAGTGACAGGTGCAGAGAAAGCATTACTCGAGCTGTAATTTAGTGTTTTCCTAATTAATACACACAGTTTGAATAAATCCAACTGGAAGTGGTTTTTAAAGCTTCAACTCGCAACTCTGACTTGAATGAGACACGAGTAGAGGAAATTAACCTTAAAATAATAACAAAACGTAATCTGAAACATAACCATAACATCCAGTGTTTACATATGGGGTGTTCATATCTTCATACACTTAGCTATGTTAAACATTACAGATGCGATAAGAGTAACACTCGTCTAAAGCAATAAACACTGTGAAGCCATGATGACTTACAGTGAACAACCACTATTGGCTGTTTTAAATTAAAATGCAGCTCAACCAATGACCGGTGCTATAACTTTTATTATATTTATTAATGTTTCAATTATTTGCATATTTATTTTTAATACTTTCCAATTTCAATGTCTTAATAGTCTTTACAAAAAATCAAAGTTGTGTTCTTAGCGGTGATGCAAGGGTTGATCCGAAATGAGCGGGTGACCGCGGTTACGAGTCATCTAAAAATATTTTCAATGATATTTGGGTCGCGGGTTGTTTGAAATAAAGATGCCAATTAACTGTTTTAAACAATTACTACTTTTAAAAATTCGGGCAAGGTAGCGGGTCAGGTACAGTATTTATTTTTTATTTTTTTGCTGTCTGAGTTGCGGGCGGGTTAGTTGAAAAGGTCCGTCGGGTGCGGGTTGTTTATACATTGATTTACACAAATTATATAATCACTGACAGAAAATAATCTTTATTGATAAATATTTAATACCGCAATTATTTCTGGGGCAATTAATAAACAAAAGAAAAGTAGCTATCATGACAGGCCTAGTCACATGTAGGGTTGGGAACAGAGAACTGGTTCTTATTCTGATTCTGTTTTTAAAAGGAACCGGAACCGCACGTAATACTTAAGTTTCGGTTCTAAAAGCGGTTCCGAGGCGATGCACGGGCAAAGGGCTGGGGGCAGTCACTTTAAATAGCCATGTCTTCCCTCATGAATATTAATTACATTGAGCCACTCCACTGTTTACAAAGAAAACAATCACGCTGCTGAGGTAAGCTTTGTATACTTAGTGTTAAACATAAAGTGTGGATTCTAGGGCTGTTGACGGTACAGTACGACCCGCGGTGGCATGGAATTCACAAACTATAAAAAATATAAAGTCTCACCCAGCTAGATGTCTTCAAGTTCGAGTGACCGCAAATGGCCATAAAACTCAAGAGTTAGTGCACTATAAGCTGATATCAGTGATGACCCGCTGGCTTGGGGGCAGAACAAGGAGGTAAGATGTTCTCTCTTGGTCAAGGTTGCGAAAAGAATCAATTTGCACTACCAGTACAGCATCAGAACGCTTTTTCAGCGCTGTGCAGACATTATTATAACCCCAAAAGGTTCGGGGCTCGGGCACTCACCGAAATTTCGCGTCTAAAACCACACTGAAAACGTGATTGCGCCGCTTTCCTAATCTTTAAAGCGCATGGATGCTCCAAAACGCCTGTTGTTGCTTAGTTACCTAAACATTGCTTGACATTGTGACGCCATATTTGCGCATATGAACAGGCATGTTTGTTAAGAAACATATATCTGATCCTCATTTACATATTTCAAAATATATGTATGCATTATATATGAGCCTATATGCATCAATGCACGCATGCACACACAAAAAGTATTACCTGTACAGCAGCCTTTGCAGGATATAAACACTTGCTTCAGCATATTTAAATCTCAAATAGGGCTGGGCGATATGACCCAAAAAATTATCGAGAAAATGTTTTCCATATCAGTCGATATCGATAATTATCATGATAAATAACAAATCTTTACTCCTGTCAAATTTAAAGGCAGATTTTTTTACTCCTGAATGAAAATTGTAAAAACCAGACAGTTAATAATGGTTTTAAACTACTTTTTATTCAGAACATGACAAATACAAAAACTAAAATCTTTTTTTAATGCATCTGTATTAAATGTAAATCTATTTGTTATGAAATCAACACATTTCTGACACAAAAGCAGCAGACTACTGTCCCTTTAAGACCCAAGACAGACTGCTTTAAGTTTCAATATACTGAGTAATAGCTGTTTATGTTCACTTAAACAAGAAAGAAAACTTAGTTCAGTGATCACGCGTGTGTTATGCATATACGAGCTATACACGCTGATAAACGATGTCAAGAGTGTCACGTTGCTGTGGGAGGGCACATACGCAAACACTTCACTGCAGTGGTGGATCTGCTGCTTTTCCTCAGTTTCCTGAATTTGTGAATGTCCTGTAAATATACTTTTAAAGCTGTGCAGACGTGTGCGTGCGCAAGGCGGACGCTGAATGAAAGTAAAGTATACTGCACGCACCTGTGTCTGCTGTGTTTGACGAACCCTGTTTGCGCGTCCAACATTACACACAAGAAAATGTTTCCGCGCATTTGGATTCCGTGATTCCGTCCGCGTTATCCGCATCGCGAAAATCATAGGTCTCTACTAATAAATGAATAACTTGCCTCATCTTCCACTCCTTCAAGTCTGACTGTCACTGTGATTGTAAACCAAGAGCGCGTGCCGCATCCGGAAGGGCTCGCGCAACATTACGCACAGTGCTTAAACATTATCGATCACTTATCGAACGGTCCTTATCGTTTTATCGAAAAAGTTTATATCGGTAAAATTATCGTTATCGAATTATCGCCCAGCCCTAATCTCAAATCATATGTATTACATGGAACAGGAATCGGAAAATTTCTTACGATACCCTACCCTAGTCACATGTATGTCTGAATTTCATTCATACTATCCATATTCATATCAAATAGAATGTACTGTTTTAATGGTCGACGAGTACGTACATCATCTAATTCAGTACCTATTGTCACAGTATATGATTTCAAATGCAGGGAGTGACACTGGCTCTGCTTTAAAACCTACTCAGCTGCCTAACCAAGGAAAACAAAACAAATAAGAAAATAAACTTGACCATGACTTGGGTTGTGTTTTAAAAAGCATGCATATTTTACTGCACATTTATATTTTTATTTCTAAAGAAACAAAAATCTGAATGATCAAATTAATAGATTAAATTGGTACTAAAATCCACATAACATAACAATATGGTCAATATTTTTCAAATTCACTTTTCACAACTTCAGTTACAATGCAATGTTGTATGAAATAATTTTTTTTTTATTAAAACACATTTATTTTAAGCAATTGAAGTATTGCTGGTCATTAAGACGTAGACTCCACATTGCTAATGGCACCTGACTGACTTTCATGAGAGATGACATTTGTGAATAATGAATAACTGAATAAATGCGAGGATATTTGTCAAATTTAATTTGGATGTGTGTGAGGGAGATCCTGATATTTCTGAGATATGTGAACATCCTGTTTAATCATTCTGTTCTGATCCAAACATAGGTAAAATGTTAAAGGTGAAATTGGCTGGAAATATGATCTAATGTTTAATTTAACAGCAAGGCACGATTTTCATTAAGCAGATGTTCTTGTTAGTTCACAGTCTTGCCCTGAGATGCATCAAACACAAAATAATTTGCTCACTAATGTCAACCACAACATTTTTTTAAACCACAAACTGCACTTATCCATTAAACCATGATATACCGACCAAATACTTTTAAAGTTAAGGGACTTTACGAGATCCATGGTATTTATTTGACTTAAAATTAAATAGTAACAGGATAATCGTTACAGTATTTATAGTTTTTAGTTGGACAGAAATTTTAAATCTAAAAAGAAATTTCTAGACGTTTTCTGCTAATTCCATAATTGGTTGGAGTGTTTGGGGGCTGAAAAAGTTTTTTTTATGAAAGTATCAACTACAACATTTAAAATGAATCAAAACCTTTCATAAACATTTTCTTAAACCAATACCCATTTTTTGATTAACTTGTTGGATCCATTTCAAATGTTGACTAGTGTATTTCACAAAAATCAAATAGGATGGAGGCTTTAGATTGGCTTTTCTTGTCTAAGTAGGTCATTCTGTGCTAGAAGAAGGTGCTAAGCCTGGTGCTTGCCACTACAGATCTCGTTATGATAATGCTGGGGAGTTTGGGTGGTTGCCAGGGAACCGCTATGTGGTTGCTATGGGTTGCCTATTGGTCAAAGTCAAAAGCCAATCCCACAACAAAATTATAGTCACTAGTTATGGCTTGAGTCCATCCTTTAATGAATATCTTTGGGATGTTTTTTCTTGTGGGAGCTAATGTTACGAGCACCATGTTGCATCAGTTGAGCTACAGAAAGGAATACAATAATTACCAAAATAGTTGTTAGATGCAGCCCTAAACTAAAATTTAGCTACAAAGCAGATAGTAGTAATTACTCTTGCAGGGCGCAGTGAAATTCTCCACATTTTCTAATTTTTTTCCAATTCCTCAGATCTGCAACAAACACGTCAGGACAAGCATATAGCATTTGTTCAGATTAAGACTAAAGAACAAATAGATCAAATAAAGAATACAAACAATGGCACAGAATATCATCTTGCTGACCATGTAAGATGTATTACACAGTCTGATAACCCAGTACAAAAGGCTGTGAAGGGAAAACTCAACATAAGTTGTTTTGTTCTTCACATTAATCGCCTGACCTTTTCCTCAAATCCCATCGTTGACCTACGGTCCACCACACAGTCGTGGAAGCAGAACTGCCCACATCTGGCATTTTGCTTGGCCATTAAAGTTTAAAACCCGGCCAGTCCACTGAGAACGCTCGTCCCTACGGGGTGCCGTGCTAATTTTACGGTTTGGCAGACTTTTCTCTACCCTTCCCCCACAGTCTTACTCTCTGCATCCGATTCTAGACTACAGACCACTAGCCCACCAGCTGAAGACATGACAGACAGAAGAGAGACATGCAATCTGTCTTTTATGCGAAACAGCGGGTGGTGCCAAGTAGGTGGGCATAACATAAATTGTAATGCTCATGTGTCATTTTGATTGCTTGTCATTTTAGCAGATGCTTCTTATCCAAAGCGACTGGCATGAAAGGCAACATTTTAAAGGAACAGTTCCTTTTAAAGGAACAGATCACGGACTGGAAGGGGGTAGAAAAAGGGCAAAAGCGCATTATAAAAGTGAACTAATGTCATGTTTTTAACTAAGATCAGGTTACAGTCATGAGACATGGAAAAAACAGTTATGTTTTTGGAAACAGATGTATTTTCGGTGTGCCGCCATATTGCACTGCTAATGCAGTTCTATCATTTTGCTTCAGATGTTCTTGAATCCTCAACCTTTGGCATCCTGTTTGACTGCATTACACAAGCTCTTAAAATTGCTGGGTTGTTTTTAAACCATGGTCAGGGTTAAAAAGGGAGAACCCCAACCATTATGTTCTAAATTAACCCATGCTGTGTTGTTTTAGCTGAAAATGGTTGGACCAAAATGGGCATTTTCCCTGTATTTGAGTAGGCCTGTCACGATAACAAATTTTGCTAGACGATAAATTGCCTCAGAATTTATCACGATAGACGATAACATTGATGCTCCGGGACCATTATAATAATGCAGATACACCTTTTCAAAGATCTATAAACTTTTATTTCTAAACAATAAGTAATACTGGAACTGGAAGACATTTTAAATATCCACAAGAAATGAACAAAATAACAGGATGATTGCGTTTTAGGTGCATATGCATGTTTGTCGTGTTGCCACTTTTAAGTGCTACGTTTTTACCACAAATGCGACATAACGGCTCGTTCAGGTTTAGTGGTTCACCTCGGTCATTAGGTTTAAATCCAAAGTACTCCCACACTGAAGCTGTAGCGTTTGGTTTTGAAACTTGGCTGTTTACACTTGGTATTAAGATGTGTTTTTGATCAGATCACAAGTGGACGAGAGAGACATATCACGTTTACACCTGGTATTTAAATCCATCTCTTTTGTCCACTTTCTTCTTCTGTGCTGAATACTGTGAGGGGTGGTCTGTCGAGACGGTAGGCGAGTCTCTCCGCTGTCATTTGAACGCCAGCGGGAGTAATTATGAGTTTATATGGACGCAAACTAATATTATGTCCACTGCTTGTTTAGCAAGTAAACATGCTGCACAGTATTTTCTACATGTATATGTTAGAGCTTTCTCTGAATTTTCAGCGCAATTGATGAAATAAGATCGCGCAACTTTCACACGCTTGCAAAATGAAACTGCGGAGATCACCCGCTTTACTTTATCAATGAAAGGCTAAAAATAGCACTGTTCACCTTGTGTCAGAAAAGACGTAAAACATTGTGATCCGATCGATAAAAACGCATGTTAATGACAAGTGTAAACAGCCTCTAGTAAATCCATCTTTTTCTCCAACTCTCGTCTTAACTAGTGTTTTCTCCTGCTACACTTCTCACGCGGCGCTCATCCTCCTCAGTACTCCTACTGTGATAGGCTACGCCAGGAGTCCCCCCTCCCCACACAGATCATGCGACTGACAAATGACTGACGAGGGTTCACTCCTTGTCACTCGTTGCACGGAGCGGTCATCCAGTCTCTTTGGTAGAGAGATAGAGACAAGGAAAACAAACAAGCATGCAAATGTGAATTATCGCGCCCTAAAAAAATGATCGAGCTAATTTTATTTACCGTGTGATTAATCGATTTATCGTTTATCGCGACAGGCCTATATTTGAGTTTGACCCTTTTTGACTCAACAATGGATTGAAACATTAAAGTTTTTTAGAGTGCAGACTTATGGGATTTTATTGCAAACATTTCAGCTGATGAATTACCACAATTTACTCAAGAGTTCGCGTAGTGAGTGTTCATTACCTTAGGTACGTTGCGTAGTGACTCTCGTGAATCACGTGAGTCCAAGATGGCATCGTTACCAGTAGCTAGTTAATTATAATTTATAAAGTGTAAAATATGGATATTTATCTAAATTAATCACATTGATTAACCACAAAATACCTTTATTAACCCATTGGAACCATGTAGATTACTTCTGTAAGGATGGATGCACTCTTTTGGACTTTAAAGTCAGATGTTGTTCCCTGATCCCGGTTTCTACAGTTATAAGCTTGAAAAAACAAGGACATTTACTAAAATAACTCTAAATGTGTTTGTCTACAACAGGTAGGCAACGTTGGTCCAGGAGTGCTGGTGTCCTGCAGATTTTAGCTCCAACCCTAATAAAATCTCTCCTACCTGTAGTTTTCAGGTGACTTTTTATATCTTGATAAGTTATTCAGGTATGCTTGATTAAAGCTGGAGCAAAACTCTGCAGGACATCGGCACTCCAGGACCGACATTGCCTTCCCCTTCGTCTACAAGATGATGGACATGTGTTTCTTAAATGGCTTGAGGGTGACTAAATCATGGGGTAATTTTGATATTTGGTTGGAGTATCACTTTAACTAGTCAGGTTGTTCTGTTGGAAGGTTTTAGAGGGGTTTGGGACACTTCTTCTAGTCAGACTGCCTCCCATCTAAACTAAAGGAAAAATGCTTGGCCAATAATCCTGCCCCACCAATTACAAATAAATATTAGAAATATATTTTTCAGATTCAGCAAATTTCAAATGTGATAAGTAAACCTCCATTTTCACATTGGAGAGCCAAGAAAAAAGA
Organism: Misgurnus mizolepis; assembly: GCA_025389145.1. Lineage (NCBI taxonomy): Eukaryota > Metazoa > Chordata > Actinopteri > Cypriniformes > Cobitidae > Misgurnus > Misgurnus mizolepis. Next base: position 31,934,895 of record JAIFKI010000009.1, on the reverse strand, counting down.
CTGCAGTTGTAGAAGCCACCTGGCATCTACATCTTTATCTTGAAGGTGTGAATTTTATTAGCTTGCTTGATGAAAAAGTAGCAATACGAATGGCTGTGGGAGGCACCAGTAACCACCAGAGCAGAAGATGAGAAACTTTCCCCATTCATTTTCTCCGCAGGCATTTGAAGAAAAACTTCAATAAATAGTTTTGAGCATTGAACCAAACCAAATACCATCCGCTGAGATGAATCACATTCTAGCATTGGATTCAAAACAAAATGTGTCAAAAAGACAAAGGTACAGAACTGTGTAATTATGAGGAAATGACTGAACAACTCCAATTAATCACTGCAATGATTTTATCGAATCAATCGTTTTTTTTTTTCTCATCCGAAAAGCACCACTTTGTCGCACAATCCCATATCAAACAAAGTAACTTTGCTTTTTTCAATACTTATTTTTATGGAAATGGCAGCCTCTCTGATTGATGGATCTTATAAAATTAGGTTCTATAGAGTTGTAAAGTTAAACTTTTCACCTTATTAGTGGTGGAAGTGTGTGGAACAGTTCCAGCTCTGGAACCAATACTGGCACCTTGTCAGCCTCTTGAAGAACCTGAATGGGATTCTTCCTTACAGTTGTGGTATATACTGAGCAAAATCCTAACCCAGCCATTTGAAAAAGAAGGGGCAATGACTCCCTTAAAAGGTTTTATTTAAAGCTTTCTTTGAAAAAATCTTACCCTTATTTGACTCAACAACCCAGGGGGAGAAATACCGTTTTGCCATTTTTATGCAGCTGAACTCACACACAAACTGTGTCAGGTGTAGGGAGGGGTGGGGTGTCTCGACCATCGACCATTTCAGTCTGGAGGCGAGTGCTGCACCCTTGACTGAGTTAACCCTACAGGCCTGTCATGTCCTGTTGTCAAGTTGGCTGAGCAGGCAGAGCGCATGCTGACGTGGGGGCTGTTAACAAAGTAGCACACTCCTGAATAAATTCAAACAAGGTCACCTAAACCAGGCTCTACATCTCTCCAACATGACCTCGTGCTTCACGGCTTAACAAAGAGAAGATGAAATGCAGAGAATGTCGACTCAACGTGTGAATTAATAACCGTCCGTGCAGAGAATGTGGGTCACAAAATGTCCTTAACCTGACTGAGACTTCAAATAAAGGAAAAAGGCAGAATACTGTTTTGGTATGGTTAAACCTGGATTATGTGCAAGTACAAAATTGCAGGGTAATAAAACCACAAAAACAACGGTTGGCTTGATTTTTTCATGGCAGAGTAAAAAAAAGAACTTACACATCATACACATTTCCTTATTTCCAGTTATTTTATATTGCTTTTCTAAAAAAATATTTCATCCTATAGGATAAATTACTCTGGTGGACATAAATAGGCAACGCAGTGTGGGCCAACCTCAAAAGAGCAGTGAGTATTAGTTTCCCACACAACTGAGAGGAAAGGATGCTTAACTGCCAGAAACCCCACAGCAGACTTGAAAATAAAACAGCAGTGAATGGTGTCATGGTATTTAACCAAAACAGATAGTGAACGATGGTGAGAGAGATAGGAAAGCAAATTATGTGAAAGAAAAACAAGGACTGCTTTCATTACATCTTAAAAAAATTTTGAGCTTATGGACAGCAATAAATACAATACGGAAAAAGTTACCGTAAAAAAAACCCAGTATGAAACTAAAATGCAATACAACTTTTTTTTACAGCATAGCAGTACCATGGCTTTTCGCACATCTTCAGTGGAAATTTCACTCCATTCCAATATGTAAATATCACGGTGGCCCATATAAGGAGTCCAGGGCAGTAACAAACTTAAAGTTGCGACTATAGACAAATTCATCGGACACACGTGCGGTGATGCGATTCGTGTCTGGTCCGAACTTTACTTCGGGTTTCAGGCTTTTTAATGGTCTGACTACTTGCTAAACTGAACTTTTAAACAAATACCTCGCCGAAAATAACAAAAGTTTTGGTTTCCTAGGTAATCTACGTGTTGTTTATTTTGCTTGTTATATAAATAAGTACTTAGTTGTTATTTATTCTTAGCGGAGTTTACCAGAAGTTACGTGTTGACCACGAAAGCCACTTGTTTATGTTGTTACTGCTGAAACCTATATTAACTATTTATTTCAAGTATTGTTACAAAAGCTTTTAGAAGCAATGTTGCCTATCCAATAACAAGCTACTTTAATCAGTGAGTAGGACTATTAAAGGAGACATCAGATTGAATTTTCACTTTGTATCTGTTTTTGGCATTTAGTTAGGTTTCACAACGTGTCTGCCAGTCCAGAAAAGCTAAAAAAGAAAACACAGCCAGTTTGTTATGGGTTGCCTGAGTCTGAAACGGTGTCATCCAGCGAGCAATTTCTGTTGGCTGCTAGTTTCTACATACAGTAAATAGCTAGCTTTTTAAATAAGAACACCTCTAAACCATATAATGCCATGTAGTCCGTTTATCCATTTAGTACACAGGTAATAAAGCTGGCTAACCAAAGGTTCATTTCATTTTAGCAAGTGTTGGATAATTAAGCAATCCTGGCATGCAACCCGCTCTGTGTGCGACTGTAAAGGCTCACAGGCATCTTTACACCAAATGCGAACCTCAGAGGAAACAAATGCAAAAAGGCTTGATTTTATATTTGAAGGTAATGTACCAGAAAGAGTGGGCAAAAACTTGCTTGTGTGTGCCAAGCACTTTTCACTGGACTGTTTTAGAAACCTAGGCCAATATGAAGCTGGAGCTGTGCCATCAATCTGTCACAAAGACGCATGTTGATGTTTTATAATTTGGTTGTGGATTTCTTTTGGTTAATGCTAGCAAACACGAACATCTGAGGTAGCAGCTTAAGTAGGAGTCTAAAAGATAACAAAAAGTGTGCACGCAGCATAATGCGGCTTTCACATAGGACGCAGTGTGCGCTGCGCTCGTCGCTGGGTTTCGCGCAGCCAAGCGATTTGTGCTCTGATGGCCAGATCAAAGTAGGCGGAGTTTTCAATAAATTACTACAGTGAATATATTTGAGTTAAATAGTTGATGAGGAATACAGAGACTGATGTTGCTGTCTCCATTTCACGTAACTTTAAGCTGCCTACCTACAACAAGCTACTTGACTTAAAACACACCTGACATGCCAACTTGAATTGCAACGTGTTTCCATGACACGGCTTTCCTTCCGATGTCTCTGTAGGAGCATAAACTTGTATTATAAAGCTCTGAGAACTCAGAGTATAAGCTTTCGTCTATTTTGCTTGTTTGGATGCCCCGTTTCTATTGGCCGCGTGGGTAATCGTCACAGAGCGCAGCGCAAAAGTTTAACTATTTTGAACTTTGACCGCGGCGCGCAACGTATCCTATGTGAAAGCCGCATAAGAGTAAAAATCAATGGCTCGTTATAGTTGTGCTTAGGTTCTATGGCGTAGGTTCTGCGTCGGTTTTCATTTATACTTTTGCGTCGTCGTCCGCGTGCAAACACGCGCTGACCGCTGGTAGGCAGTATCCACACGTGTAATCACAGTAGCAGGGCGACCGTCGAAGCAGCTTGGCAAGATAAACCACAAACAAAGAAGAAACAGCGACTTGTGTATGATTTGAGAAGACCAGCAATGATGAAAGTAAATAAACAGAGATTTTTGTTGCAGTTTAAGTTAAATCATTCCTCATCTCGGCTCATCTTTGTTTTTACCTTCGCAAACGGAAATACCTATGATGTTGTTTTATTACCTGACAGGAGGGGTTCTGGTGGACCAATCACAGCGCTTGCGTTCACGTAGAACTGATGTGCTGTTAAAAATTTTGCGAGGTGCATGTCAGGCTAAGCAGAACTACGCACAGGCTGTGGATAACCTACGGCATAGAGCTTTCACACGACTATAAATTGGGCTTTAGGGATGCACCGATACAATTCCTGGAATCGGTATCGGGCTGATCCAGACCTTTTTTGCTGGATCGGGTTTTGGACTAACGGGAACGATCCAAATCCGATTCTGTGGGTTACCCGTGGCTGTTACTGTCAAAGTATTATAAAAGCACCATAAACAATAAACAATTTCTATTCTCTTTGTGTTTTAATGGGTTTAAATTTTTCATTGTGGAGCCAAGATTCCTGTGTGAGGATGCTTTAAGCGCATCAATTCTGCAAAAATTACGTCAATGCGGAGTGGGCGGTCGTGCGTGTTGGGTAAGGGTGTGCTAGTTTCAAAATTGGTGAGGACGGTTATGACGAGATTTAAATGTGACTGTTCGTAACATAACCGTCCGGGGGAAACGTCCGAGGTAGGGCATTTTGCGCGTTGCGACATTTGTCTGTTTAAAGGACAACTGACAAACGAGCAAATACTGATTAGCTACTTGCTCTACGTTTATTTAAATTTAACAGCAAGACAACTAGCAGTGAATGTGCTTTCACCTCTATGAACAAACGACCCCCACCACCCTTCTTTAGACTAGGAGGCTGTTTACACTTGGCATTAACATGCGTTTTCGTCGATCGGATCACAAGTGGACAACGTTAATGCCAGGTGTAAACAGTGTTCAAAACGTTTTGAACGCGTCCACTTTCTACCACTTTCAACCACATTCAGAGGTAGTCGAAACCCCTTTCGATCGGATTGCTTTTGTAGTGTAAACGCACATGTGGTTGAATGTGTTCGAACAGCGACACAAGACCACCTTCTCTCTGCCCATTTATTTAATCTGAGGTACTAAACTTTTTTACATATTTTTATGACTTCTGCCGTGAACACACGGTGAGCTGCGCTATTTTTAGCCTTTCATTGATAAAACTAAAGCAGCGCTGATATCCGTAGTTTTGTTTTGAAAGTGTGAAAGTTGCGCAATCATATTTTATCAATTTACGCTGAAAATTCAGAGAAAGCTCTTACATAGACACGTACAAAACTCTGTGCAGCATGTTTACTTGCTAAACAGGCAGCTGAATCCGACATAATATTAGTTTGCATCCATATAACTCATAATTAATCCAGCTCGCGTTTCAATGACAGCAGAGAGACTCGCCCACAGTCTCGACAGACCGCCCCTTCACAGTATTCAAGACAAAAGCGGTCGAAAGTGGACAAAAGAGACGGATTTAAATACCAAGTGTAAACGTGATGTGTCTCTCTCGTCCACTTTTGATCCGATCGATGAAAACACATCTTAATACCAAGTGTAAACAGCCCCTAGGAAGCATCTCCCTCTAACCCGTCGTTTAAACAAATGGCCCTTCACACGGAGCTTGATTGACAGGTGATCTGATCATTAATCATACTTTTTCGCCATCCACAGCAGTCAGGAGAGTAGTAGATTAACATTGGAGGATTTGAACTTGAAAAGCGGAGTGTACGGACGCCTTTCCGTGGTTAAAACAACATTGCTTCTTACAGTATAATCATTCATATTTATTTGATGCTATAAATTACCTAAAAGGAAGACATGATTTGAAAGTGAGACTTTGTTTAATATGTTTAATATCAAAAGTAACCTGGTCTGTCCTGTGTGTCAGCACAGTGTCCTCTCTGTTCCGCGATGTATTTTCAACTGCGTGAGAACATGGTGGGGCGTGAGAGCGACGTATCTTGTCGGACATAGCGACAGTAACTAAGGGGGTTGGGTCTTTGCGATCTGCACATCTCACTTATGCAGTTTTCCAAAGAATCAAATACAGTTTAAAACGACGTAGACCATTAATAACACAGACTGTTAACAATTGTTGTATTCTCTATGATAATAAATGTTTAAAAAAATATATATATTTTAATAACACGGTTTTGGCGGTTATAGAGTTCTAATGACGGTGTTCAACTATAACCGTCAGTCTCACGGTTATATAATAACCGTCACACCCCTAGTGTTGGGTGCACCTCCTTTCGCATTGAGCTGTGTAAGGCACTTTTTTGTAACAGCGGGCACGGCTCTGCATCCGAAAATGACCGACCTCGAGGCAATCCTGTGACGTATCTCTTTAATCAATCCATGCAAAACAATGCATTTACTATTTATCTGCCATATTGCAATTTATTAACAATGTTGACATTAACAACAAATTATTTTACATATGATTCAGAATTATTGGCTTATATTTGTATTTAATGTACCACTGGATAAGGAATAAAATACAGACCTTGATATTTCTGTTTTGTTAATAAAAAGATAATGTTTAATGTCCTTTTAAAAACTGCCATAATTAACAATTTGTTATATATTTATACAATTATATCAGATCTAGCAGTAAGCAGTCTACACATTTAGCATTATTTTGATTGTGTGTGTGCAATTTTTAATTGTTCAGGAAAATACAGTAGTATCGGATCAGGATCACCCAATACCTAGCATTCTGGTATCGGAATCAGATCATTAACGGAAAAAAAGGTATCAGTGTATCCCTAGTAAAAATCCACAATATTGTTGGCTAACGTTTTTTCGTATGTTAGCTTAGTTCTAAGAAGCATTTGCGTTTTAATGTGAAACCATCACAACCTAAAAAATGGTGGCACGCTGGTTGTGGCACAAATGATTGTATTACATTCCATTGCTGCATGCTGTCATTTCAGACCTAGATGTGTTTTCATTCAAAAATGATGTATCGATCGCTAAATACGCTCAAAATGCTAATCGTTTTCTCTCACAAACATATAGTTTCACTTCAAAAGACATATTAACCCACCAGAGTCGTATGGATTGCTTTCTCTGATGTGAATGGGCTTAATAAATTGCCCCTATTTAATGCAATTACACAGCAAAGAAGAGCAAAGATATTATTTATTTTAACTCCAAATGTGTTCAGCTGGAAGAACAAAGTTGTATACACCTAGGATGGCTTGGGAGCCAGATAAATGTGGGCTTATTATGAATCAAGTGTGAACTATTAATTTACACATACTCTATATTCGTGTTATTTTGAAAATGGGATGGTCAGTATCAACATAGCTGTTTTATCAAGGTAAAGGAGTGCTGTTTTACATGATCATTGAGGAATTTTAACATAAATGTGTTACAGACATTTCATGAAGACTCTGAAGAATCATACCCTCCTGTGAAAAATGAGCATCCAACCTTTTAAAAAATAAAAAAGGGCCACTGATGCACTGAAGTCCTAGTGTGTCAATTAACATCTATGTTGTAAAATATTTAGCTAAATGCTGCTTTCTGTTTCTGGTTTAATCTTGGTTGTATGCGTTCTTTGTTTTGTAACCTTGGAAAAAAATGGACACACTTCCTTGTGCCAGACGTAGACCCAATTGGGTAGCACTTTATTTTACAGTACGTGTACTTACAGTGTACATATATGGTAAATAAGTTGTACTTACCGACAAATGTGTGGTACTTACTTTTAGGTATCTACAAGGTAATTAATTGGTATCATTACTGTACTTACCAGTAGTACATACTTGGTAGTTAAAATGTAACTCTAGATAAGTACTGGGTAATAACATATACATACGTATAGTGTAGGTATACTGTAACTAACTAGAAACACTACTCTAGTTACAAATGAATGTACAATATAAGTATTTAGTATTTACATGCAAGTTAGGGTAAATGACAGGTATTTATAGTGTACATATATGATAACTAATATCAAACACTACTGTACTTACAAATTGTATATACATGATAAGTGTGTGGTACCTGTAGGTCATAAATTAATGACCGGCACATATGGTGTATGTATACTGTAACTAACAAGAAACACTACTGTACTTACAAATAGTATATACATGATAAGTGTGTTGTACCTGTAGGCCAGTGTAAGTTAATGAAAGGCATATATGGTGTATGTATGTATACTGTAACTAACTAGAAACACTACTGTACTTACAAATTGTATATACATGATAAGTGTGTTGTACCTGCAGGTAAATGTAAGTTATACTTATACCATACCTATATGATAAGAACAAACATTACTGATGTGCCATTTTGGTACTCAGTATCTTTGTCCTTTAAACCAAGCATTAAATAACCGTATGCATTAACTACTGGGTACATTCACTAGTACATCCATGGTAACTACATGGAAACAGGACTGTAAAATAAAGTGTTGCTTTTACACAGTTATTATATAGGACCTACCACCTAAGATATAGCATCATATACATGTCACTGTGAAGCAAACCCAACCATTGACTATCCTACGCATTAACTACTGGGTACATTCACTAGTACGTCCATGGTAACTACATGGAAACAGGACTGTAAAATAAAGTGTTGCTTTTTACACAGTTATTATATAGGACCTACCACCTAAGATATAGCATCATATACATGTCACTGTGAAGCAAACCCAACCATTGACTATCATACGTATTAACTACTGGGTACATTCACTAGTACGTCCATGGTAACTACATGGAAACAGGACTGTAAAATAAAGTGTTGCTTTTTACACAGTTATTATATAGGACCTACCACCTAAGATATAGCATCAAATACATGTCACTGTGAAGCAAACCCAACCATTGACTATCATACGTATTAACTACTGGGTACATTCACTAGTACGTCCATGGTAACTACATGGAAACAGGACTGTAAAATAAAGTGTTGCTTTTTACACAGTTATTATATAGGACCTACCATCTAAGATATAGCATCAACCATTGTACAGTAGGTTTCTAGTTAGTTACAGTATACATACATACACCATATATGCCTTTCATTAACTTACACTGGCCTACAGGTACAACACACTTATCATGTATATACTATTTGTAAGTACAGTAGTGTTTCTTGTTAGTTACAGTATACATACACCATATGTGCCGGTCATTTATTTATGACCTACAGGTACCATACACTTATCATGTATATACAATTTGTAAGTACAGTAGTGTTTGATATTAGTTATCATATATGTACACTTTAAATACCTGTCATTTACCCCAACTTGCATGTAAATACTAAATACTTATATTGTACATTCATTTGTAAGTACAGTAGTGTTTCTAGTTAGTTACAGTATACCTACACTATACGTATGTATATGTTATTACCCAGTACTTATCTAGAGTTACATTTTAACTACCAAGTATGTACTACTGGTAAGTACAGTAATGATACCAATTACTTACCATGTAGATACCTAAAAGTAAGTACCACACATTTGTCGGTAAGTACAACTTATTTACCATATATGTACACTGTAAGTACACGTACTGTAAAATAAAGTGCTACCGCTTTAATCACATTCACTTTTAAAGATATTAAATAATTTGTAATTACATTGAAATATGTTACTGTATGAAATTTTGTATTAACTCAGCAAAACATCTTCTGCAACTTGCTACACCTAGATGTCATTAATTCTTTATTAGCTGCTGTGCAACCACTCGTTTCCTATTCTTTCTGAGCCATCTTTCAGGGTCTCCTGGAAGTTCCTCTGGAGCTCACAAGTGATCACATTATCCTGAGTTAAGAATTAAGGATTTCCCATGCCACTGGTTCACAAGTTCAGTGCGAAATGAAATATTTATGAACGACGAAAACACACAGCAATGGCTAAAACAGATGGCCGGCCAGAAGAATAGACAGACATGCGGACAGGCAGACGTAAATTAGTTCCATGAGGTGGGCTGGGGATGAGATTATAAATCACACAACCCTTTAAACTGATATGCAAAGGCATTACAAAATGATGGAATTAACTGGATAGCAGAAATAGGGGCACTGAGCAAGAGAAGAAAAACAAATAGAGAGACAAAGGGGGAAGGTGCCTGGTGACAGGGACCACACACAGCTAGTCAGATTTTATAGATTGGGTTGATCTTCCCTCAGTCTACCAAATGCCAGAGGGTGTTGAGACCTTGTGTGACAGATTTGAGGTCAGCAAGACAGTGAATGTCTTCACATAGCTTCTGTTCCTTTGTTGTTTTGGGTCTTTATCAGCTGCAGTCAATGACAGCTGAAATTGAAATCGATCGTCCAATTGTAAATCAGTATTGAAAAATCAGCCAGACAGCTCCTGTTATTATGACTGTCATGTCAAGGTTGTAAAAAGCATATAGAAAACTTGAACATAAATGGACAAGAAAGATACTGTATCAGTGAGATGCTTTATAACTGAATTGATAGGAAACCAGCCTAATCTGGATGGCAGCTGTCACGATACAGTTGATAAGTGCAGTTTAAGAAATGAAAAAGTAATGACCCTTAACAGTTCCGAGTTTTTAAATAATAAAAAAATATTTAAAATATGCATAACGACAAGACAAATCCATCAGCTCAGATAAGCAGCAATTAAACACTTTCCATTTAAGGTCTTGCAAGATTATATAGTCTTCAATCTTAAGTATTGTGTTTGGAGACAGGCAGTGAAAGTAGCACACCCTATAATTTACAGCCAAAAATTTTCTCCCCTTTTTGCAGTTCACCAAACTGACAGATCCTATTCCGCTGACAGAATTATCAAGGGCAATTCAAGAGCATATGTTATGATCTAGCTGGTCTAACACAGGATATATATTACAGAAAGAAGGAGTCTGTCGTAGAGAGATTATGTGTGCAGACCTACCTGAAGAACTAGGGGTTCTGGATTGAAAGCCATGGTCATCAACAGCTGCATCCTTTCTGTGTCCTTAAGATTCTTCAGCAGGAAGCTTCCAGAGTCTTTTGTCTCTGCATACCTTCTGACTATTCTGTCCAGCAGTCTTTGAGAAGGACAATGAACAAGGTCTGACCAGCCTTCAACAACATCTGGTGTTAAGAGTCTGACGTCCCCATTGAGTCGGGCAAACTCAGTCTTGTACATGGCCTGGATGAGATCGCAACGGGGTCGACCCGTTGCCCGCTTGCAAATCTTCTGATCGATATCGTTAAGCTCTTGATTAGAGCCCAAACGCTTCAGTACAATCCTCCGTGTGCCTTCCCGAGGCTCACCATACTGAGCGAAAAACACATTTTTCACATTGAAGACATCTAGGAAACGAAGACGACCCCACGTCTCAAAGGATATTTGTCCGTTCATGAATTTACGACACCAACTGTTGCCAAAGCAGGCCGGGCACTTGTTAAGGTTGATGAACCGCCGGTCTGTTAGTTCGTTCTTTTGGAAAGATAAAAAGAGGTTATGCGTGTTCATCAGCAAGATGACGAAGATGCCCACGACCAAGAAAAGCTTTAAACACCGGTAAAGACGGCCAAGCTTGAGAGGCAGGAAGCGCAGCATGTTCGTGCACTAGAACCAGACAGGGAAGGATTAAGGGTAAAGGGGAAAAGGGCTGACAATATCAGGGACAAGACTCAATGAACCTCCATTATTGGTGCGGACTCATCACCCAGAGATTCTGAAGGGGGAGAAGTTACAGGGGCCCCCCTTGTAATCGCTTGCTGGGTTAAGACATTCTCACAGCCACTGACCTGGAGCTCATGGTCGGGATGAGCATAAAAGCTGTCCTGCAAAGAAGAAAAAACGAATTAATTATAATAAGCTGCATTTCAACAGAACTGAAAACTGAAACAAAGCATGGCAACTTCATACTGTGACAACTCCACTTAAATACCTAGTTTCCATTTCTTTTTCAGTTTTATTTTCAACTGTCTCAAGGTATGGTACCAGTATAAAGCAAAAGCTAGTTTGGTGGAATTTTTAAAATGTGTACCAAATTGGAAATGTTTTGCTTTTCGAACTGTAACAAGATGGATGTCTGCCAGACCAGTAAACAGTGAGACACTCTGTACCAGACTGCGCTGGTTCATATTTCCCTCATGAATAACTTCTTAAAACCACAAATAAAACTAAGGTTAAAACAAAGGCAAAAGTGAACATTCGAAAAAGTCTACAATTTCACTTCCAATATTAACAAGACAAGTATTAATGACCCCTCTGAAACTCAGTATGCTTCAGCAATAGTTTATCACACTGTTAGTCAAAAGCGAAAGAAAATGTTCTGTGATTATTTCCACCATTTGCAAATCATGCAAGTCTCAATCTACTTTCAAACGGAAACGCTCCTTTGTGTATTTATGAGAAAAATCATGCCGAGCGTAGTTTAACCTTTGATCAGAGTTGCCCTGGTAAGTTTTATTCCCTCTTTGAAGTTTTCTCTTTGGAAGCCCGGTGTCACCACGGTAATCGGGGGAGGAGAACCAGTGATTTGCAGAGCTCTTTGTGGGTCCATCTGATGCAAGGATGTCACGGATACTCAAACCGCATTAACGGTTATTCACACAATACAGATGAGATGGACACACGTGTTTGATTCTCATGGCCAAAGCACACACATGTCATAGTTATATTACATTAAAATAACCTATAACCACCGTAGTCTTAGTTAAAATGCAGGAAACTAGCCCTTTTGCGCCAATTTCTTTATATGTCTGCTTACAATGCAAATAAGCCATTTTTAATTAAAGCTTATTACACCATGCCTATTTAAAGCAATGGCGTTTGAGGACTCTGCTCATTAGTAGACGAGTCAATGTCATTACTGAGCATGCTGAATAATTTCTGTGTGTTTTAATTGACCATGTGAGATCTGAGCTGTATGTGTGAAAGACATAATATGCAAGAAGCATTCTAACTCGAGCTAAAAAGACCTCAATATACCGCACAGCCCTAGTATATCCTATATAGATCGGATTTAAATATACACACATTTATTACAACCAAATATTCCAGATAACCATAAGGGGGCTTGTACACCAATGCGTTTTTCTGTGGCCGGCACAGGTTTTTAGTTGTTTCCAATTCTAATGGAAGTGCCACGCTTTTAATAACGCCAGCAGCTGGAGATTTTGCCTGTGCTGAGCACCAGTGATTGCCATTTTCCCGCGTTCAGCTCTGAGCACCCAGAGTTGAAAATATTTTGCATCGTACAACGGTTGATAAACAAAACAGAATTATTATAGCAACCAAAGCACAAAGTGCTAAAGAAACCGGAGCAAGCGCCCACAGTTGCTGTTTTCAGCCATGTTTAAAACATTGATAGACGTTCCCTAATATTAGCATTTGTTACCATCACTGTAATACTGCCAGAGCTGTATTCACAATGGGTAGATGTAGACCAAAGCAGCAGATTTGATAAAACATAAAAGAAGATAAAAGGAGGTTAAATACATAAGTGAAAGTCTGGATTAAATTATGGGCACCTGGATAAAGAAGTCATATAAATGAATCAAATTAAAAGAAACTGATGCTGATAAGAAAAGCACGCATACTGCCTTTCAATGTTGAGAATAAGATTTTTGGACTGTTCCTTAAACACTAGAATGTGAGTTTATCTTGCTGTATGCAATTTAACAAAACAACATCCCTGGCTTTTCACTCACCAAGCAGAGACAGATAAACTGCACACATTATTCTTCAGGAAAAATGAGGCACTCAAGAAAAACCTTGCTCTGTCATGTAATTATGACTAGGTGATTTTACACAATATGTATATAGTAAGTAATATCCATGTATGGTTGTGCCGATAGACGATACTACAGTGTTTTACATTAACATGCGCATTGTGTGCTTTTCATCACATAAGAGGGCTTGTGGGCATCAACTTAGGCGAGAGAGGTTGTAACCTGTGGACTTGTAGGGGCGCTTTCCCAGACAGGGCTTAAGACTTGTTCCAGACTGAGGGGCTAATCACACCAACCGCGCTTTAAACGCTTCGAAACGCAAGGCGCGACGCGGCTCTTTATATTGCTAAGCAACCAGTCAGCTGTCTTGTCAATCAAATATTAAAGCGTGAGCGCTCTTTTGCTGTTAACTGTCATATTAGCAGAAACTTTTAAAAGAGGGCGCTTGCTCTGACCTTGTTTGAGGGTTGAGAGGTGCACAAACACGCAGGAAAGAGTGAGTAACTGCAGTCCGGTTCTTCAAAGCAACTGTAAACTTCCATCACTACAACTTAAGGCCCGCCTCTCCCCTCATTTTATTGGACAATGGAAAGACGCGAATGACGTCGGGCGCTTCTCCGCACTCAGCGCTCCTTCAAAAGCGCGTGCTGCGCTTGGCACGCATAAACAGCGCGCAAACGCTCCCTGCCCATAGAATATCATTCATAAAAGGCGCCTGCAACTGCCATAAATGCTTTTGGTGTGACTGGCCCCTTATGGTGCTTTTTCACTGCATAGTACCCCATGGTTTGGTTTGGGTCCGCTTATTTTTGGGAGCTTTTCCACTGGGTGCTGATACCAAAACGTGACACAAAAACACTGTAGATCACTGATTGGTCTGAGAGAATCATCACTATCAGCGTCATTGTTATAATGTAAAAGATTAGCTTTACCTTCATGCTAGTCTGTCTCAAGAAAACATGTTGTCATCTGTGCTTTGTTGTAAGTTCCAAACTCCCGTTTAACTGGGAATCGGTTTAATCGGGGAACACCATAACAGTTTTTATTCCAGACTTCCAGTTTGTGGCGGCACATTCACAACGCGAACGTCCATATATGCTTAAATGCAACTTAAATGAGGCTCAGCGGAGCACGTCGACTGATGCCACGGGTGTTTGTACAGAAACTGTCATGCGAGAGAGGTAGTGATAAACGCCATGTGCAAACATCTGTGTGTCTTGGTCAATTTTAATTTTGTGGCGGACTGAGAAATAAATGAAAGTTTGGGGATGTCCAACGACACTCTCACTTGTATGATGTCACAGCAGTAGGCAGCGCAAATATAACGACACGCCTATAATCCCTCCCACTCCAAAGAGTTACTAAACTCGACGGAAAAGCTAACCAAGCCAAAGTAAGGTGAGCTGACATGACCCAAACCATGGGGTACTTTGCAATGGAAAAGTGCCATTACCTAAATTTAATTTAACTAAGGCCTAGTCCTGGTTTAAGATAATCCCTGTCAATAATGCACGCTCCTTGGACTCTTGCTCAGACCTGAACGCATTTGGCATGGACTCCTTCTACCACCTGAACTTGTAATGTGCATTTCTTGGACTCTTCCTCGCACATGAGCTTGTAATTGGCATCGTTCGGACATTTTCATGCACTAGGGAGGTTGTTAGGCGCGCAGGGGTTTAAAACCAGCGAGTGTGTTGTTCCCGCTTCCTGGCAAGCGCCTGTGCTTGGATTATTGTCATCAGTTTTAAGATGGTTGCAGTCATTACAGTGTTGCCCTGTTTCTTTTTTGTTCACCAGTCCAGTGGCTTGTCATAAATGTGTAAAAAAAATATTGCCCGGCCCCCAATACCATTGTGTATCGCCGATCTCACAGGCTAATGATAAGATGATCTCAAAATGGGAGATATCGCCCCACACTATATCCATGGTTTTTAGGGCTGCACAATATATAGTTTCAGCATTGACAGCGCAATGTGTGCATCTGCAATACAGCTTCTGTTCACTATTTCAGGTTTCAAATGGCAGACAGAAATCGCAGATTTCTCCATGAAAAATCTGTGAGCTATATGCCTATAAGAAATGCAAGGCAGAATTAAATTTTTCTCAATATGGAGATTTTAAAGTCATCTGACGTGGTTGTACAGGAATTTTCATATCACAAATATCCATAACAGAAAAAAAAATATTGCCATGTAAATTTCCCCATATAATGACCTTAATGCAGACAACTTGACAATATATAGTAACCAACAATATGTCTCACTGAGAAACGTGTACATTTCGAGTGACAATTCCATTGATTCATCACATAAAGTTCGAAATCAATTCAGAACTGAATGATGCACGGAAATAAAAATGTTTCCTACAGACATTCAAATGCAGTTTAAAAAATAAATGGCCACATTTAAAGGACATTAAAATCATTGCAATAATCACAATGCTGATTAATCTAATATCACCAGCCCTGATCACTGGCTGTTCAATGCTCTGTGATCTGTGAATGTATTGTACATATTTCATATACCACCCAATCCTGGCCTAACCCTTGACTAAAGATTGGCAGAGAGAAAGCAAACAAGCCCTGCTGCATGAGCTGCCTGGTTCACACCAGGGCAGATTAAAAAGTTTTTGCTAAAGCAGTCAGGTCCACGTCCACCCACAGTCATGGAAACTCCATCATATTGGGGTGGTTTCCCGGACAGGGATTAGCTTAAACCAGGACTAGGCCTTAGTTTAATTAGGAAATATAACTAGTTTTAACAAACATGCCTTACTAAAAACATTACTTGTGTGCATTATGAGGCTAAACAAAGGGCAATGATGTATTTTAAGATATGTCAGTGCAAGTTATTTTCAGCTTGGACAGCTCTTATTTTAATCTAGGACTAGTCTAATCCTTGTTCGGAAAACCACCCCATTATTTCTTGGGTCTCTTCTAAATGTGTGGCATGTTGAAAGATTTGGTAGGGGGAAGGAATCCGCATTATAAAGGTTTCTGTTGATTCTTTCACTTTGACAGTTATAGGGTTATTTCAGACTTCAATGGGATAAGCCATTGGGGGTACAATTCAGATCAAGACTCGCACAAACTGAAAATGACAGAGGAATTAGATTTGATTTTTTTTCAAACATCTTTACAACCTTTCCGAAGTCACTCTGGTAAATGATCGGCCACTCATATTTCAGCTAAGCGGCAAGTAAAAGCCTTTACCAGAACAATAAAATCAGATCTGCCTTATTTCACAAGCATATCTTTGCATCTAACTTTACTCACTTTCACTTTTTTATTCAAGAAAGAAATGTTTTTTATTTCCAGCAATTCCATCCACCCACAGGCCTCTGTTTATAATTACCACTCCATTACCCATAAACCATTCTCCTTTGTCCCTCCAACCGCCATGGAGATAAAGAAGCAAGCCCGGAGGCCACCATGCACTTCTAACTACCAAAAAAAAAAAAAAACACACAGCTCAGAACCTGCCAAATCCAGGTCTGCACAGTGCTTCTGAAAGGTCAGCACAACCTAACCAACTGGCTCAAAGAAGGAACAGTACTAAGAATAAACCATCTCTGGAATCTACTCTCGGAAAATTGGCTAAACAGTTCCATTAGTCCAAGCCTCAAATGCTCACTGATCTATCAAACATGATAAAAGGATAAAGTCTTGCTCTTATGTCTAGACTTGTCTTCCAAGCACAACAAGGGAACATTATGTAAATATATACATACAATATAAACTTTATATAAAATAGCTACACATTAGTCACATATCTCCCTGCTGTAGCACATCACACATTTTCATCAATTTCAATTCATACAATTTCTTAACAAACATGCAAGTTCTTTTCTAGGCCCCGGTTTCTTTTTCCGCCAGTGGGTGCTCGTCACAACGTCAAGCAATGCTTAGGTTACCTAGCAACGACAGATTAGCTCTTAGCACTTTAAAAAGAAAGAGGAAAGCTGCACAGACACGTTGTCTGCATGCTTTTAGACGCGAAATGTGAAGCAAATGAGCATATGTGCTTGGCCATTTCTGTGGGTGCTCGAGCCGACACAAACTTAAAGACATCTCCCTGGGCGAGATTGTACTTAATATTTCTATTAGTTTGTGACGTGCACACCACCGCGGGCCGCACTTCACCACCGCGGGCCGCACTTCACCACCGCGGGCCGCACTTCACCACCGCGGGCCGCACTTCACCACCGCGGGCCGCACTTCACCACCGCGGGCCGCACTTCACCACCGCGGGCCGCACTTCACCACCGCGGGCCGCACTTCACCACCGCGGGCCGCACTTCACCACCGCGGGCCGCACTTCACCACCGCGGGCCGCACTTCACCACCGCGGGCCGCACTTCACCACCGCGGGCCGCACTTCACCACCGCGGGTCGCACTTCACCACCGCGGGGTCGCACTTCACCACCGCGGGGTCGCACTTCACCACCGCGGGGTCGCACTTCACCACCGCGGGGTCGCACTTCACCACCGCGGGGTCGCACTTCACCACCGCGGGGTCGCACTTCACCACCGCGGGGTCGCACTTCACCACCGCGGGGTCGCACTCCACCACCGCGGGGTCGCACTTTACCACCATCCTTGTGCTGTGGTTATGACAATCATCACAGCCCTACTCATCACCCAAAAATGTCCATACGGTTTCAGCAGAATCCTTTTACAATAGTTTATTTCTGATTACATGTAAAAAAATGACAAGTAAATATCTTCGTTCATATACATGTATAATGCATATCAACTATTAGACTGAGCTAATGTAAAATTTATACAACGTTAGCTACAGGTTCTTGAATTCTTGCCTGGCTGCCAAACCTCTCTGTACAGTTGTGATCCATGCTCGTTCTCTTCTCTTGTCTTTAGCAAAATAAACATTTTATTTTTGACTAAGTAGTTGTTTTAGAGATCAGTTTAGCCACTAGCCAGACCGATAAATAAATACAGAGCGGAAGTTCACTTCAGTTCAGGCGCATAACTGTGATAATCTTTTCAGAATGTTTAAGTAAAAGCTTAGCACCATGTATTAAATTAATGTTGTAGTGGTTTATATAAATGAAAGTGATTAAAAATTAGCCTTGATCTTTTTATAAAAAAACTTCTATTTTCCTGTTTCCTGTCAAGATGCTTTTTTGCTGGCCTGAGTAATTTCAAACCAGAGTTTGAGACAGCACTGAATATTTCTTGGTAACTTTATTCCCATTATGTTAAGCATTTCACAATGGCCATGTCATTAACTTCGCACATGCTGAGCTGCAGGCGCTCTGGTGAAGAAGTGCAGTTGCCAAGGTTATCGACTGAAGGAGTCAATAATGTTTGATCACAAAAACAGCCATCCACAACTGAGACGCCTCTGTCCAGCAAACAGCACAGACAATGATGAATAGAAACAAATTCTCCTCTTTCACGTGTTAATAAATAAAATTACTCTAAATTACTGATTAACCGTGTTTGCATTCAAACGTAGCATCTGAATCTTACACCTAATGATGCCTGTAGCTGCTCCAAAACCCATAGATCTAGACTTTATTTTTACACAAAACTCCCAGTATGTCCTTCAGAAAAGAAACAGCATGAATCTTTATTCAAGAGAGTCCTTTAGGCAAATGAGCTCATTGTATTGACACAATCCAACAATCGCTTTGGTTCATTCCGACACAATGTTATCCTTGTTTTCAGAATTACTGGGCAACTAGACGCGCTCTTTTAGCTGCCAATATGCTGTATGTGGGGGGTTAAGCTACAGGGTGCATTAAACTTACTCTTAGAATGGTCATAATATTAAAACATAGATATAGCACATATCATGAGGACCACTTTAAGAGGCTAGAATAATCTTGACTCACGGTGTCTCATACACCTATGGGTCAATTTCATGATATGTATATGTGTGTTCGGGGGAATTATATACTATAAAAATAACTTAATACATTTATGATGTGTTATTCTATAAAACCGATTTAGTTTTAAATATATTTTCAATCATTTTTAATAATAAATACACATTTTTATTTTGGTATCTCAAACTTGTAAATTGGCAGGCGGGCGACTGTCCGCAAAAATGTGAACTTTTTTTCGTTTTTTTTTTTTTAAGTATTAAAAAATCAAAATAGGATACTTTGACATTAGATAATGTTATGTTTCCCATAAACAAATTTCACGAAAAATATTAGGATGTTAGAACATTGAACAACTTTTGTCCAACAATTTGAATGTCCTTAAATGTCAAGGTAATACAATCACAACCATGGGCCTTTTATTAAAAAGTTAAAAAGTTTAAACATTAATATAATATTACATTTACCATTAAAACCAGGAGGTTTTCATGGCTGAATTTAAAGTTTGTAGATTTTTCTCAAATATGGAAAAATAACTACTTGTATTGGGTTGCTAGTACACTTTCGGTCAGGTGGTAGCCTACAACCAAAGTAAAACTAGAATTTTTTTATTTATTTTATCAAAAACACTTTAGTTTATTTTAAAAGTATATTTATGAATTTGATATCACAGGCAAAAGCCAGCATCCATGTAGAAGTCTGTTAAATGTAAGTTCATTGCAGAGATCAGGTAGTGCAACCAGAAAGTCAAAATGTGTGCAACTGATATGAAAGCCCCTAAAACAAAAATGAAAACATAGCCAAATAACTTTAATTTAAGTCATTAATTTAGTTACTATTTATGCACGCTAAGGTTTTCTATAATTGTTATTATTTTTTTAATATTGTTGTTAAATTTATAGTTCTCAAAATTCTCATAGTGTATTTTATTAATGCCACTATCAAATAAACAAACAATCAATCAATCAATCAGCATGACACAGGGAGCGCATTTAAACTTATCTGACAAATAGACAATGATTGGTTGTACCACCTGACTTTTTTGAATGGGGATATCAAAAATATTTGATATGTACAATAAACAAATGTTGTACAATAAACAAAATGTTTAATGTTTTAAACACATTGCTCCTGACTGAAAAATATGCATTATATAAATTTTTTTTTTAGATACGTTTTGTGAGCTTGTTTTGTCATTGACACTTATGTTAACAATTGATTGTGGGTTTGACTGTGCCTTTTTCTCACAGTTTATCATACAGGTGTGGCGTTCTTGCTTACAGCACTCTGCGTCCAGACAAATAATTTAGTTTACATCAAACGTTTTCATACTGAACAAAAATTTCCTTTATTAAAAAAAAATAACAGATGTTACAAGTATGCATTATTTTATGAAATAAAATAAACTTGGTAGTTAACATGAACATCATTTTATGTTTTTGTAAAGTGTTTGACATGGTAGTTGAAAGCCTAAAATGGTTTTAAACATACATTTGCTATAAAGTAGCTTTATCAATTATCTTACATATAAATTTGAACCAAAATATTCATATTACTGATAAAAAAAACACATCCAGCATCAGGGACACTACAAAATTAGTCATGTGGCTTCTACAAGGATAAATAGATTTTAGTCAATCTATGTGACTGAAATACAACATGTTCCTGCATTTTAAAGACTTGTTATATTTAAAAAAATGAATGGTTTTGATGACCACGTACAAATACTTTTAAGAGGTCGCTTAAACTGGTCTCAGGTCAGCAGCAGAATCCTATCATGTTACTTCAAGTGTCAAATCTGTGCCAAGAAATCTGAAACCTACTTCATGATGTCCTGAACTGCTCATGCTATACTGTATCACAGACAGAATAATTAAAAACTGAAATATAAAACTACAAGTTCTGCTAAGTACATATTTGTCATCTTGTCAAAAGTAAGAAACAAAAACCTTGAAGAGATACTAAATGAATATGGACTCTCACACCTTTCCAGACCTTTTTCAGTTGTTTAGGATTACTGGTAAGGTTTTTCAAAAATATTACGAGTAATTACTAGACAACTAAACATTCGTACATATGAGCTTAAATAAAAAGAAATGTGCATACTTAATATAGAGATTTTTGCCACGTTTCACAACTTTTTAATAATATAAACGATTCTTGAAATTCCAGATGTTCGCTATTAAGAAATCTGAGAACTACAAAACTTTGTGTTTCCTGTTGTAATTTCTACGACTCTACAATTAATTTCCTTGACTATGAACTGGAAATCACAATTTAAAAACGCCTTGATTTTTCTGGTTTAATGACTCAATTTTTTTATATATTTTGGTCTGAAGATTCTTTACATAAACAAATACTATTTTAATCAACAGCAGCGGAGAAAAAAATTATAAACTGTGAACTGACTGGATGACACACATTTCAACAGCACAATGCAGAAAAACAAGAACCAACAAACCTCAGAGAGTTCGTGCACTCAGTCTCGCAGGAGTCTTTCTTTGGATCGGTTACTTTATTTCATTCTTCAGACAGAAGCGCTCCGGCTGCTTTCATGTTACTTTGTACTGCGTAAGACGCTCCGACAGAAGAAACCCGACAAACATTGTATCCCAGACGCACGGCAGCTCACATACTCGGATTAAAAAACTCAGATGGTCTTTCCATAATATCATACAGTTAGCCACCTAGCCAGAGAGATAAACAGTGATTAAGCCTATTAACTCCTCTAATTCTCAGCCTCTTGTGTGCATCAGTCCGTTATTTGCGTAATGCTAGTGGAGCATCAGGGTCCTTTTCTGGTGTTGATCTATCGAGAGCATGAGTTTGATCTCCATACACACCGCTGTCGCTCTCCAGCACTAACAACGATCCACAGACCGACTGTTACTGCGAACCATTAGTATTTACGACTTCCTCCGTCGCTTTACGTTATTGGTTTGAGGGCGTTGTCATGGCGCCCGCTCCCGCCTCCCCGTTAGAGAGCAGTGTCCTCTTTTTCATTCTGGGGTTAACGTTCTGCGTGTTTGTGTGTATAAAACGAACATGAAATATAAGCATTGACTAAATAAAATATAACATATATAAAAAAATTCTGACAAACAAAAAAAACAACGAAAGAAATTAACAAAAAAACAACAACAACAACAACAACAACATAGAAAGACAGACAAGATGCAGTCATAGAATGCACTTAAGAAACATGAATGGCATTAATGAAATCAAAGAGATAAGATTTCCTTCCAGCAATGACTCTTTATGGTGATATCCAGTGGCCTTGTGGAGAAACAAGAGATTCAGTTGGCAAGCCGCCTAACAGAGTAGCACTTCTGAGTCTTGGCCCGAAACTCATTTCCTCACAAATGATGTCTGTAAAAGCATGTGGCTATATTCCTTCAGGATGAATGTCGGGCAAAGCCTGGAGATCCAGTGGCAGATCTGGACCTGTTCCCAAAAACAGAATCGTATGCTGAAACAGGGGAAAAGATACCTGCACTGAATTATTAATTATATTACAGGCAACAAGCATATTTTGTACAGTTTCATCATTAAAAACTTAACTCGAAAACATATCTAGACAAACATTTTGCCAGGAAAAATGGCCAACTGTGTTTTATTTGCTCTTACATTGCTTTTTGCCAGGAACACATCTTATAATAATTTATATCTTACCTTGATAAATTCAAAATTAAAGTTCCTTAAGTGATGATGGGATACTGATCAAATATTTTTATCTATTACATGGCAACCCTCATGGAAACATTATTACAACCATCAAAGCTTTAAGATGCCAAACCAAGATGATTCTAAAATAAAGCTGGGAAAATGTTTGTATGTGCTTCCATCTAGTGGTGGATAAGCAAAAATAATTTTGTAATAAAAGTAATAATTCACCCACAAATTAAAATTCTGTCATCATTTACTTACCCTCATGTTGTTCAATGTATGAGTTGTGTTAATCTGTTGAAAAGAGTAGGATATATTTTGATTAGTGATGCTAACCAGACAGTTGATGTAACCATTGACTTCCATAGTAGGAAAAATAAATGCTAATGGGAACTGTCTATGTGCTCACCATCATTTATCAAAATATCTCATTATGTGTTCAACAGATTAAAGGGATAGTTCGGCCAAAAACTATATTAAACCCATGATTTACTCACCCCAAGCTGTCCGAGTTGCATATGTCCATCGTTTTTCAGACAAACCGATTTTCGGATATTTTAGAAAATATTTTAGATCTTTCAGTTGATTAAATGTAATGTTACAGGGTCCACCCATAGTCCACAACCTTCAAGTTCAAAAAAAGTGCGTCCATCCTTTACAAATTAAATCCAAACGGCTCCAGGATGATAAACAAAGGTCTTCTGAGGGTAATCCGTGCGGTGTTGTTGTAGAAATATCCATATTTAAAACTTTATTAACTAAAATAACTACTTTCCGGTAGCGCCGCCATCTTATGCCTGGCTCACACTACAGGATTTTTTAAATCCTGGCAGATTATGAAATCTGGTTTCAGCACACACATAAGGAGAATCTTGTCAGATATTCTTCTCTCAAATCTTAAACATGCTCACACTACAGGAATTTAAAATCCTAGTGCATCACACACTAAAGGATATTATTGTGGGCGGCAGTGGCTCAGTGGTTCATGTAGGTTGTCTACAAACCGGAAGGTTGGTGGTTCGATCCCCGGCTCCACTGGACCAAGTGTCGAGGTGTCCTTGAGCAAGGCACCTAACCCCTGCTGCTCCCGACGAGCTGGATGGCGCCTTGCATGGCTGACACCGCCGTCGGTGTATGAATGTGTGAGTGAATGGGTGAATGTGAGGCAACATGTACAGCGCTTTGGATGGCCATAGGTCTGTTAAAAGCGCTATATAAATGCAGTCCATTTACCATTTATATTATTAGGATTATCTTGCCAGAGCAAGCACTTCACGTCACCTCAGGAGAAGAGTATATAAAGGAATGAAGATTATGATACATTTATTATGATTTCTTTTTAAATATTTACAAAGTAGCAGCTTTCATTTTGAAACCTAGGTGATTTCTCCTCAGCTCTTGTTTATGGCAATGATCATGATATGTTTTAAGGATGTGTTATGCAGGCAGTGTTTGAATGCATACTGTAGATGTATGCACAATCTAGCACCAACTCAGGTCTAATCCTTATGCAAGATTTATTTAAATTTAAACATCTATTTAAAAACATATTTTAAATATAATTGGCTAGTCTATATATCACTTGTTTTTTTTTTTTTTTTTGCACATTTAGGAGTTACTATTAAGTGATGTATGCTATTTCTATCAATGCTCTGTTTTCCTGTTTCTTCCTAACAGGAATATTATTGTAGGTTTATAAGCATTGCTGCTAAATGACTTATGCTTGGTTAAACTCTATTTTGCACTGTTGTTTGCATTATTTAATTCCACTGTATATATACTGCTCTGCAGTGATATTATTTTTAGCTATATACTATGTAAATTCTTTTTTTCTTGTTTATTCTTCTGAGGCTACTGGTCTTTGAGAGCTTCTAAACAAATTTCATTATAGTTTTATTATGACAGTAAAGTTTCTATTTTATTCTAATCTATTCTATCTTGCGGTGTAGGGTCTAGTGTTAAATTCAGTATTTACACCAATGGTTCTGGACAAATATGTAATTTAATGTGAAACGTTGTAAGTCTGGATATGAGGCGCATCAGATTCACAAGTGTGAGGTGTTTCAGCAATCAGTTTCTGTGCGTTTGTGGAGCACGTCACAAAAAAGAACTGAAAATTGTCATATCAATTTAAATTCGTTTTGTTAATATGCTAATTATTTAACACATTTGCAACATATTTCGTGTATGCCTATTTATTTTATTAAATTTCCTCTATACACAGAATAGCTGCAGGTGCGTGATGTGACTGGCCATCATCATGTTCTGTTGTTTTTAAGATATTTTAGATAATGTTTATAAAAGAGTGAACAACGTGAATCAAGCAAGGAATTCATTTCGATATTTTAAATCGCCGTCTGCCCCAACGAGCTGCAGTTGTGGCGGAATGAAAGTAGAATGAAACATTAATTTCCACAAACTGTTTCTCCGGCTGCGCTGTCTACCCGTACTGCAGCTTGTTTCACGGTCCCGAAAGCTGTCAATCATCTTCGTCTCTCATTGATTATTGTGAAAGTACTGACGTAATTATGCGGATTTAAAATCCTAAATATCAAACATGTTTGATAAGATCGGGGCGGCCCCGATTTGCTTGAGAGCATATCGCAAGGTGTAAGTTTAGACTTTTAAACGTCTCACAGGATAATCTGGGCCGAACTTCGGAGCCGATCAAGGTCCATTGCCCGATTTTCCCTCGGATTCTCGGGAGGGGAAAATCGGGGTAAATTCGGCCCGATTATCCTGTGGTGTGAGCCAGGCATTAGTCGCTTCCGCATACGGGATGAGAGCTTACGCAGCCTACGGAGGCTACTCTGCTGCTGCACTGTGCCCCCGCCCTCCGAATTTGTCATACGTCACTAAGAAAAGTGCGTACACTACGCTAATACTCTCTCCTGAATACAGAGGAGTCTAAGATGGCGACGCTATTATTTTAGTTAATAAAGTTTTAAATATGGATATTTCTACAACAACACCGCGCGGATTACCCTCAGAAGACCTTTGTTTATCATCCTGGAACCGTTTGGATTTAATTTGTGAAGCATGGACGCACTTTTTTTGGACTTGAAGGACGTGGACTATGGGTGGACCCCGTAACATTACATTTAATCAACTGAAAGATCTAAAATATTTTCTAAAATATCCGAAAATGTGTTTGTCTGAAAAACGATGGACATATGCAACTCGGACAGCTTGGGGGTGAGTAAATCATGGGTTTAATATCATTTTTGGCCGAACTATCCCTTTAAAGAAAATCATACAATGAACAACAAGAGGGTGAATGAAAATTATGACAAAATTTTCACTGGGTGACTCTCCCTTTGTTTGTTTGCTGAAAAAGTTACCATCCACCACAGCTGTCAAGATTTAGTCTGTAACATCTCTGTAATATCTTTGGGGGTTGAGTTGTAGGCTTGCCTTTAGACAAGTTTAACAAGTTTTGTTTCTTCTGTTTCTTTTTCTTAGGTAGAATGCTTCAAATTGCTCAATTTCATTGTCTGTAGCTGCAGTTCTCCAAACACTTTGTTTAAATTGTGAAGCTGTGTTTGAAGACTGGAAACAAAATCCTTAACAATGCTCAGGGGCGGAGTGGGACCCAAAAATCTACCGGGAAATTTCATAGACCACCAGCCCTCTGTGGTCAAAAAAAGAAAATGGTTCGCTGTAAATAAGCAAATGCTGAAATCTAAAATTACAATAAAATGACTGCAAAACAACATGTAATACCAAGTGTAATAATTATTATTTAAAAGATCTTAAAGTCAACAGTTCCCTAGTTTTAGGTAAGCTAAAGCTTACTTTGGTTGCAAAGCAGTTGCTTATAAATTATTAAGCCTGTTTGGAGAGAGATATTTTATGTGACAAAATGTCAGTCATCGTGTTATAATTTAACGAGGCTTAAACTAACTTACGTGTTCTGAGCAGGTGTTGTCAGTGACGCTTTTCCATTGCATTATTCCCATACGGTTTAGTTTAGTTTGGGTCGGGTCAGCTTACTTTTGGGAGCTTTTCCATTGGGTGCAGTACGTAGTACCCGATACTTTTTTTCGTACCACTTCGGTTGGGGTTCCAAGCGACCCGAGCTGATACCAAACGTGACGCGAAAACACTGTAGATCACTGATTGGTCTGAGAGAATCGTCACGTCATCGCTATAATGTAAATATTAGCTTTAGCTTACTGCTAGCTTGCGCTGTCTCAAGCAAACATGTTGTTATCTGTGTTCTGCTATAAGTTTCCAAACACCCTTTTAGCGATGAAAAACATCCGCAGGTTGAGAATCCGGGACACCATAACAGTTTTTTCCAGACTTGCAGTTTGTGGCGGCACATTCGCGACGTGCACGTCCGCATTATATATGCTTAAATGCAACTTGAATGAGGCTCAGCGGAGCGCCATCGACTGACGCCACGGGTCGGGTGTTTGAACAGAAACTGTCATGTGAGACAGAGGTAGTAATAAACGCGATGTGCAAACATCTATTTGTGGTGGCCAATTTTAATTTTGTGGCAGACTGAGAAATAAATGAATGTATGGGAATGTATAACAATGCTCTCACGTGTATGATGTCACAGCAGTAGGCAGCGTAAATATAACGACACACCTATAATCCCTCCCACTCCGAAGTGATACTAAACTCGATGGAAAAGCTAACCACGCCAAAGTGAGGTGAGCTGACCCGACCCAAACTAAACTACACCGTGGGGTACTATGCAATGGAAAAGCGCCATAAGTTACAGACACTCGTGAAAAACTGATGCTGATTTGGGATCTGGGAAACATTCTCTAACAGCAGTTAAGTTTCATTGTTTGTGTCAAAGTTGTGCATTTGTTGTAACATTAAAACAGGAGATCAGACTTACTGTGCATTCAGAACGCCACCGGCGAGAGCGTCAATAAAAGGTCTGGTTGCCCTGACAACGACGCTAAAGAAAAGTTGTAGTGGACGCTCTGACGCTCGAATGCAGTCTCTGAACGCGGAGGTTTCCGCCTTCCGATTGGTTGCCGGTGAACATTTCCGCCTTCCGATTGGTTGCTGCCGAACCGCGTCATATCTCATTACCATAAAGTTGAGCTGATTTCAACTCTCCTCGACGCTCACGCTGTACATGACGCGCCGCGCCGCTGCTCGCCGTAGCTCGCCACCGGCTCTCATTGAAAATGAATGACTTCCGGCCACTTTGACGCTCTCGCTGGTGGCGGTCTGAATGCCCAGTTACTCTGTGCTGCTCGGAGCTCCATTCCTCTGTGGGTGTGCGAGGCTATGCTTTTTTATTGGTTGTTGCGTTAAATCTTACCCAGATACAACAGTCCTATGTTCTGATTGGCTATTGTGTAGCCTCTTTCTTTATTTTTTGATTGGCTGATAGAACTCCGGGGGAGACGGGCTTGATAGAGAGAGCGGTGCGACCAGATACATTTTGAGCGCTGAAGCATATTAAATATATGATAAATAGGTTTTAGTGTGGCCGGAGTGCATGACTAAAGACTGAAAGCACGGCTATTATCAGACCAGCCCTCGCAGCCTTAAAACACTACCGGCCCACCGGGAAAAGTCCCGACTCTCCCGATTGCCACTCTGCCACTGACAATGCTTGATTCTCTAGAACTGCTTTAAATCAGCAATTTTGAAGTCAAATGATTTTAAATCATATAAAGCTCATTGTGAATCAGGGTGAGGTCAGCAGACAGTTTTAAACAGATTATTTTGTGTGTATGTGTATCTAAATAAACGCAAAACTACACATTCATTTTACAGGATTATGTGATTCTCTAGAAATAATGCACAATAAAATTATTTGGATAACGTGACATTTGCCTTGATTATTATTTTCTTCTCAAATTTACAACAGAACTGGGATATGGAGGACAAAAGTTACTTGGTGGGTTACTTGGTTACTTGGCCCTTTGAAAGTTGATAACCTGAGAAGAGATTTTCAATGCTCATCGTCTCCCCTCGTCTTTAGCAAACCAAAACATTTATTTTTCGACAAGGTATTTGTTTCAGAGATCATTTTAGCCACCATCCAGTCCCCTAAATAAATATAGTGCGGAAGTTCACTTAAGGTACATTCACATTATAAGCGACTTTCGCCCCATTCAGACAGCCAGCAAACAGCAGTAGCAGAGTGACGCAATCTCATTCATTTCGATGGAAACCGGGCGACTTCCGGCGACACGAGCGAAAGAGACCGTTGGCGACCGTATGGGCGTGTCCAGTGACGTGAGAAAGTTAAGAAAAGTTGAACTTTATGCAAATGTCGAGCACATTTCAGGAGCGACTTCCAATGAGAACGAAGCAGTGGAGTTCACGTCGTCCTTCTCTCGTCAGTTACTGGGTTGATGGTACTCATTTGGTTATGACAAGCAGATTTAGAAACTCCTCATTGAAGGAGACGGGCGACACACAGCGATAACATCGCTGGCTTTATGAATGCGGCTTTAGTCGCTGTGTCGCTTGTCTCTTTCAAAAGAGGCGTTTCTATATCTAGTTGTCATAAACAAATGAGTGGCGCCCACTCAAGTATCTGACAAGAGACGGATGATGTGAACTCCCCTGCTTCGCTATCATTGGTAGTCGCTCCCGAATGTCGCTCAACATTTGCACAAAGTTAAACTTTTCTTAACTTTCTTGCGTCGCTGGACACGCCCATACGGTCGCCAAAGGTCACTTTCGCTCATGCCACCGGAAGTCGGCAGGTTTCTATTGAAATTAATGAGATTGCGTCGCTCTGCTACTGCTGATCACTGGCTATCTGAATGGGGCATTAGGTTCAGGTGTGTAAACACGACGACGCACATGTGTCTGATGAAACCTTCTTTAGTGATAACTGTCCGAGTGTGAGTACACTTTAAAAAAAAAATGTAGAAATGACAGTATTACTGGCAACTAGCTGCCAGTAATTTACTGTAGATTTTACATTTATGTTATTTACTGGCAACAGTTTTTATAGTCTTCATCTTTTACAGTAAGTTACTGGCAACCGGCTGCATAATTACAGCAAATTTTTGTAGATAAAGCAGTAAAATCGATATATCAAAAGAAGTAAAAAAAATAATAAAGATGATAAAAAGTTTTAAACACACTTGAATTAAAAATTTGGATGAGCATTCCTAAAAGCTGTTTAAATTGACTTTGCAGATATGTGCATTTAAAAGTTGTAGTCTTTCCTTTTACTAAAACATTAAAATCTTGCTCTACATACATTTTGAAGAGATCAAATGATCTCTACAATCAAAATGTTCCTCTGCCTATAATACTTGAAACTGAAATTTTTTGGGTGTGACATAATAACTAAACCCTTTTGCCTATTAAATTTTTTTTTTTTTATTAAAGCGCCGTTCAGTGTCCTGTTTAAACTTTTAGCTATAATAGGAAAATGTCAATGTTAATATAAATGTTAACTTTTAAAACCCCTCTTTAAAATTAAAAAAGATTAATAATTAATTTAAATTAATAAAAAAATTAACTCAGACCTAAATACTTGTTTAAGTTTATACTTGTAGTCCAACACTTCGTTGTACTACATGCTCGATTGAAAAAGTTATCAAATTAACCTTTTAAATTATCCATGATAAATATTTTTTTAATTTTCTTCTTTTAAGCATAACATAAATAAGAAAATAAGCAAAATAATTCTGTTGGTTGCAGATAGTTTCAATAATGGTAAATATTTCCTTTCTTCAGAATCAAGCAGTTTTACACTCATGATCGAAACTCATGTGCCCTGATCAAAGTACATTGCTCACTTCCTTTTCTCTGGCCTCTCTAACAAGAGCTGAGGGTTCAGGTCACCTGGTTCAAACTGCTCTCAAAGGCAGCACCAATTACTCTGAATAAATGCTTAGCCAAAAAGAGCACGCTTCATTTAAACTTTCATTGTGGAAGACTGAGGAAGAACAATAAACTTCTCAATGACAACATTGAAATCGTCACATTTTCTCTCATCTTTTATGTTCTTTTTCGAAAAGTGGAAGGGTCAAACGAATGCGACCACAACGTCTATGAAGTGCTAGATAGAAATTTTTTATTTTATAATCAATCCCAGTGGATTTTGTCTTTGCAGGATACATGATATAGTAACTGCTTGGTTTTCAAAGTGTGATTATACAAGCTTAGAACCTAAGGGTGCATTCACACTAGCACGTTTGGTGTGCTCCCAGGTTCGATGGACATCAGAGTTCAGTTTATTTGAATGATGTAAACACGTTATACAGGTGCACACCTGCGAACTGCACCCATGTCTGCCCAAAAAGTGGGATCAGGGGTATGGTTTACAGTATGTGGATTCCTGTTTCGTTGGCTACTGATATGAATGCAGTTGTACTAAATCATGGTAGTGAACTGCTATTAGAAATGATGATGATGATTTGTGTGTTGAGAATTCTTAGATGACATAACATGGTGAGAGGAGCTAGGTCTCCAAAGCTGCATTAAATTGTTAATTAATGGCTCTTTGTTCAATGTGGCATCCATCAGCTCGTGGGGAGATTCAGAGTTGATGAGTGCTTGAATTTGTACGTTTATGTAGCATTATTTCTTTAAATATATATAAGTTATTTAATGTTAAGTATAATTGTTTGGTTTTATGTTTTTAATCTTTGTGATTGATTTATTATTGGTATTTAAATTCTGAAATGTGTTTTTTTATTTAGATCAGGCCCAGATTAAGAATTCGGAGGCCCCTGGGCACAGTGTCTTTTTAAGTCCCCCACGCACACAATCAAATTGTATATATATAGATATATATGTATATATATGTATGTATATATATATATATATGTATGTATGTATATATATATATATGTATATATGTATATATATATATATATATATATATATATATATATATATATATATATATATATATATATATATATATATATGTATATATATGTATGTATATGTATATATATATATATAATTTGGTTCTTTTTGTTTTGTTCCTCTACTTTTACAGGATTTACACTGACACATTACAACCTATGATCACTACCTGTAGGACCATATTAATACATGTAGGTATTTTTTGTTGCAAGCAGGGACCTGCACAGAGACCTGCACAGGGGGCAGATGCTCAAGTGAAAAAGGGGCACTTCTCTTAGGCCTAATTCCTTTTTTAACAAAAGATTAAATATATTGACACAACTTCCTTACCAGTTTATTTTAATTCCTTCACACAACTGTTTCATACTCTACAGATTTCTACAAAATAATCAGTTCACACAAAGTGTTTATCACAAGAACAGAAGACAGCAAATGATACTGCCAACAATGTGCATGTTTTCTGTTCTACTAGTTTCAAATATATTTAGAATAAATGACTGCGCCAAGGAGAGGGTAGACAGTTTCACTAATAATGTGTTTGTTTATTTTGCACGTGGTAGTAAATGTTTTTAATTCTTTTGGTGTTAATATAACCCATCTTTACACTAAACTAAAAAAGGAGGGTTGCTGCTATATTGTTAATTTCACAGGAAAAATGCTGCAAAAATTGTGGGAAAAAACACTATAGATTGACAAAAAAAAATTAAAGCAACTGAAACTGTTACAGAAAGTATTGAACTTTAAACTAAAATCTGTTACTATTGGCTTATCTACATTTTAGAAAACGTATTATGAGTCATGTTAGCAAGACAAAAATTGTCTTTTGGATAATTAGCTGTAAAACTGAGGTACTGGTAGTTAAATCATTTGATCTCCACTGACCTCCCCACAAGTCAAGGAACACGACCAGTGTGAAAAGCTCCTGCCAACCTGTCTGTCTGTTGGCGATGTGTGTTGCACTATTGCGCACAGATGCAGAGGTTGAAGGGCAAATACGGCAAACTTTCCGCATATGTCGTTGTGCCGCGCAGCTTCCAAAGCAATACTCAACCGTGGACAAGCGCGGACAACTCCGTTCGACACATACGCAGTACAAATGATTTCTTATACAAATAATTACTTTACCAGGCTGTCAGAGCGGCACTGATTCGCGTCATTTACAGGACATTCACAAATTCAGGATAGATGAAGAAAAGTAATGGACTGCCTGATAAATCAACTGTACACTGCTGCTTTTCTCACTCATTCTGAACTTAAACTATGAAGACTACTGCCACCCACAGTTCGCTTGATTCAGCACGGGGTTATTTGCGCTTATAGTTAATCTAAATAATTAACAATTAGATTTTACATTTTATTTTCTCCTGTCGCTTGGGCCCGTACTGCGCGTGGGCCCCTGGACACGTGCCCATAATGCCCATTGGATAATCCGGCCCTGATTTAGATACCATACAACTCTAGTCTCATGCTTGCTTGACAATGAACATGTTAAGGAACTGGATTATTTGGAGCTTCTGAGTTTTAATGGGCACACCATCCTGGTAGCACTTTGCCTGAACTAGCCTTTTATCCTTATCAGAAACTTTAATTTTGTGCAGTGTCTGATTGTGGAAAAACACAGTTGCTGTTGAAGTTTATTTTTAAAGAATTTCCAGCTTTTGTGGGTAAAACATTGAGCGAACAAGCCACAGGTCTAAGATAGATTTTCAGAGAGACTGAGTAAAATCTTATGAGTAATCTTAGTAAAACTTTTTAGTACTACATGTACCTTAGGCTTGCCAGCTTTCTCACATTAAAATACGGGACAAAAGATGGCATGCCGCAGCAGTGCGGATGTAGTTTTGTGTAATGTATTTAAACCATTTGTCAAAATGATGGCTAATCTCCTAATTAAATATTTATTAATAACTCTTATGCCTTGGCAACATACAGTAAGTTTATTAATAGTTTCTTCATTTACAGCAGGTACTTTAAAGACAGTCCTTAAATTGATTCATTACCTTTAATATCCCTCTAAAACAAAATACTTGTGTCTACCGCAATAAGGATAAAAACATATCCCCTATATGTAAATCTTACGTGTGACAAACTAAAAAATAACATTGATTCTGTAAAACCCCATTCACACAGACCTTTGGTCCCAGAAAATACCTGTAAAATTGCCAGACAAGCGTCTGTGTGAACGCAAACATGTCCTGTAAATCTTCTGAGATCGTTGCCGGAAAGAGGACCTAGTAAGATACACGGAAAACCCTCTGTGTGAACAAGAAGCCGAAAAAATGCCGTAATGGGCGTGCCGCTTTCCTGGAGGCAGAATTAAAAAGAGAGACACAGTCAACACTCCGTGCAACAGGGATCGACTTCCTGCACTTACACACTCTCTCTCTCCCTTTAGGTTCCTTGCTGTGGTTCCAGCTGTACGTTTCCCAGCTGACGGTGGTGATCCGACGCAGCGGGTTCTTCACTGGGCACCGAGGTAAGTATTTCACAGGTGACGAAGACTTTAGCTTTCTTCCTCAGGTTTGGAGCTGTAAGCAGAGGTAAGGGTTTACACACAACGGTTGATTCCCACAACTTTCACACTGGGGCAGTGGACTTACGGGGTGAGGTCCCAACACAATGGGCCTTCGCTTTTACGGGCCTCCAGAAGGGCCGGGGGAAGCACACGGCCCAACTAAGGCTCACCGTCGGTTGAAGGGACGGCCAATATGCTCGTGTGGAGCCGAACACTTCCCTTGCTCCTCCTCCACGTATGGTTCCAAAGATGCTGAGCAGGGGCGAACTCTCGAAGAGGCTCCACACACACAAGAGTGGTTAAGGCACACAGCAATATCACAGGCACCCTTCGTCCAATGGTAACAACTACCAGATTATCTACTCACTCTATTTCGTAGGTATACTTCACCACTGCCCTTCTTCAAAGTCAGAAAGGATCCGTCACTTTACACTCAGGAGGTCCAATAAATATCTGCCTTAAGCCCACGCTCCTCTACCCTCTCTCCTCACGACTCCTCTGGTTTGTAGTGGCTCCTGTCGACACAAGCACAGCACTCCTCTGCAAGCTTAAGTGTACACACACACACACACACAATAAAGACAATGACTCACCCACAGCACTCCTCATACTTTTCGTGACTAAGGACGGAGCCAAAACTTGACCCGGGTTCATTGTGTGGCTGGGCTGGGCGTTGTTCTTAGCGAAGGGGGAAAAGGTGCTTAAAGGATGAACGCCGGACCTCCTGTGTTTATTCCTGATTGTACTCCTCGGCTCGCCCACGCTTCTCTCCACAGTGGGGCCGCAATCTAGGTGCTAACTTCACAACACACTTCAGGTAATATACCCTCTTCAGTATCACAGACTATAATGTGCGATGTTACTTATGTGCATTCACCAATACTTCAAGACGCAGTGGCCTCCCAGTACTATTTCCCGGCTCACCCACGCTTCTCTCCACAGTGGGGCCGCACACTGGATAGTAAACTCACAACACAAGTCAGGTAAAGAAATCTCCTTAATATTTCATAAACAACATCGGGATACTGACTCTATAGATGACACTCTGCTGTTCTGCTTTCCCGTTTAGTTTACCCACTGCTGTAACTCGTCCTCAACAAGGCCTTTAGTGAAGACTCTTCAATATGGCTGCTCCAACTAGTGATGTTACATCTGACACCGAAGCTCCGAAGCTTGCTTCAAACTCGAAATGTCTTTACAATGAACCACTGCTTCAGAGCTTGTATCATTACGTCAGTAGTCACGTGAAAATTACGTCTGAAGCAAATACACTGGTTCACTCCTGTAGCGAACCACCTGACTGCTTTGACAGCCCAATTGACCGGTTGATTTTATTGTTTTATTAATTTATATTCAAAAACTTAACAACAAAACATCAATTAAAATTAAGAGACAAATTATATGAAACGAAATTCATTTTAAGGTAGCAAACAAAACTTAAATTAAACTCGAAAATAATGTCTGACCCATTACAATTCTCCCTTCATATTGGCCTTTACAACTCCCTAGTTGGCGTTTATAATTACAGTCTATCTTTTGTAATAACCTAACTAAATTTAAACAAAACATAAACAACATTACAACAATATTCAAACCCAACAATACACAAACAAATATAAAACAGACATTATCTATAAGGATACATGTTAAAAACAATCTGATATAGCGTTTTTAATAGCTGGTTGGTAGATGTTTACTATTTTTGGCAAAACCTCCGTTGCAAACCTCCATTTACCTGAATAAAAATAAATTTACTTTGAAAATGATGCGCTGTCACGTTAACATCAGCTGTTCGTTTATAAGACTCCGTCTTCGTTCATTTACACGTAGTAAACGTAGTAAAAGTAACGTGTTTTAAAGGATGAATGCATTAATGTAAACAACCTATGTGTATGAAATGTGATACAAATAAACTTGCCTTGCCTACATGTAACTGCAATGATTCTCACACAGATCAACATTGTTGTTACAGGTTCAGTGCTTGGTGTGTGATCAGCAGTTGGCGTATAATAATAATACGTCTTCCATGCTGAGGCATTATAGGGCTAAGCATGAGCAGTATGGAGGGTCAATGGAAAACTCCAGCTCTCAAGGTAGCTCATTTATGGTGTAGGTTTCTACTGTTACAGTATGAATAAACTTTACTTAAAGTTTAACATGTATTTGCATATTTTTTGTCCAGTGAATCGCAAGCAACAGCTTGATGATGCTCTAGTGGACATGATTGTGGAGGATTCACAGCCTTTCTCTATTGTGGATGACAGTGGCTTTAAAGCATTTGTGGCTAAGCTTGACCCCACTTATGCACTACCATCCAGGCAGGCTCTGAAGATCATGGTGGACCACAAATATGAGGAGCAGAAGCAGAAGGCCATGGCTGAGCTACAGAAGACAGAGGGTGTGAGCCTAACTGCAGATATGTGGACCTCTATTAATATGGATGCGTATCTGGCCGTTACATGCCATTATGTAGATGACAAGGATAAGCTTGCCACAGTACTTCTGGGGGTACGGTCATTTCCAAAAGCTCACACTGCGGAGAACCTTGCAGAAGCCAAGAGGTTGCTCTTTGAAGAATGGGGTATACAGAGCAAAATAAAATCGCTGGTGACTGATGCTGCTTCAAATATGATAGCCACTGCCAACAACTTAAAGATTAGGCATGTTATATGCATCGCACATGACTTGAATTTGGTTGTCAAGAAGTCCCTTAATGCAACTCCTGGTCTGGAAGATGTTAGAACAAGAGCACGAAGGATGGTGACTTACTTTAAGACCAGTACCACAGCAAAAGAGCGGCTCAGAGAGAAACAGGAACAAATGGCACGTCCAGTGAAGAAGCTGATTCTGGAGGTTGATACACGCTGGAACAGTACCTATTTAATGCTTCAGCGTATATATGAAGAGAGAGAACCAGTGGGTGCAGCACTGGCTACACTGAGAACTGATGTGGCTCCTCTGACATCAGAAGAATATTATGCAATATCTGAGTGCATGAAAGTGCTAGCCCCATTCCAGGTGACCACCGTTGAAATTTCTGAGGAGAAGAGAGTATCTGGCTCTAAGGTCATTCCCATGATGAAAATGTTGCGATACACAATACATGAAACCCTCAAAACCATTTCCAATGACACTGCAATGCAGCTGGGACAGAATCTGTCAAGAGGATTAGCAGATACATTTTCAGCTCTTGAATCAACAAGTGTTTTGACACTACTAGATCCAAGATTTAAAACATTTGGTTTTCATAATC
Organism: Misgurnus mizolepis; assembly: GCA_025389145.1. Taxonomy (NCBI): domain Eukaryota; kingdom Metazoa; phylum Chordata; class Actinopteri; order Cypriniformes; family Cobitidae; genus Misgurnus; species Misgurnus mizolepis. The sequence goes on along the minus strand of JAIFKI010000009.1, from coordinate 31,897,496 downwards.
ATATTCAGGCCAAGACGGCAATTGGACGACTAACATCTGAATGCACAGCATAAATCAGAGACACTGATAAAAAATAAAAAATATATTTTTAATCATTTGGTGGAGAGTTATAAGATCTTATTGAATTTCACATAAAAATGTCAAAAGCAGCGAAACAGAACGTGGTCTGCCATGGGATTTATGAGGGCAGAGATTATTCGCAAGTGTGGGCTAGCTGCCCACAAAAAAGCCAAAGTTAAGCCCAAAGCTAGTGGCCTTACCTGGGCACAGTGGGCTAAGGCTAGCCCACACCAAACCTTAACAGGCCCAGTGTGGGCTAGCCCTAGCCCACTGTGCCCGCAAAAAGTCAGTATGGCCTCGCATTGGCATGTTTGCAGTAGGGGTGCACTGATCCGATATTAGGATCGGATATCGGCCGCGATACTGACAAAAAAGCTGGATCGGGGATCGGAAAAATGAACAGATCCACGGGCCGATCCGGGTTTTTTTTTTTCAGTCGCAGCAGAATCTACGTCATTCAGCTTCACGTGTGTCGCATACGGGTCGCATAATAGAAGCAACATGGAGCGAGCCAAAGAGTCGGCTGTGTGGAGATATTTCACGCTTGCCACGCCAACTAGTTCGTCGGCTATTTGCAATGTCTGCAAAGTAAATGTTTCGAGGGGAGGTGGTAATACCGCAAAGTACAATACTACCAATTTGATTAAGCACATCCAGAAACACCATGCTAAGGAGCACGCTGAATTCCTGCAGCTCAGCAAAACAAAAGGAGCGGAAAATACAGCCCAGCATCTAACTTTGCAGGATGCATTTCAACGACGCGAAAAGTTTCCGGCGGAAAGCCTGAAAGCATCGGCAATTACACAGAAAGTTTTAGAATTCATTGTTTTAGATGCTCAACCAATGTCTGTTGTTGAAGATGAGGGCTTCCGTCGCCTATTGGAACACCTAGAGCCGAGGTACTCTCTTCCATCACGCAAATATTTTTCAGAGACCGCACTGCCAGAACTGTACAAAAAAGTTTGCGAACACGTCTCGAAAGAGATTAAAGATATACAAGCTATGAGCTTTACTACTGATATATGGAGCTCTGCTGTGAGTCCAATGTCGCTTTTAAGTTTTACAGTCCACTGGTTGGACACGAGCTGTACACCACGCGGTGCGATGCTTCAAGCAAAAAACTTCCATGGTTCACACACCAGCGATACAATCGCGGCTGCAATTACGGATATACTTGACAAGTGGCACATTCCTTTGAACAAAGTGCATGTCATACTTCGGGACAATGCAAGTAACATGAAAAAGGCCATGGAAAACATGGGAGTGCGGAGCTTGGGCTGCTTTGCTCACAGCTTGCAGCTCGTAGTCAATGAGGGACTACTGTCACAACGGAGTGTGAGCGATGCCATTGCAATCGGTAGACAAATTGTGGGGCATTTTAAACATTCTCCACTTGCGTATTCAAGGCTGCAGGATATCCAGCTTCAGATGCAAATGCAACCTAAACGCCTGCAACAAGACGTCAAAACGAGGTGGAATTCTACGTACTTGATGATACAGAGTCTTCTGGAACAGAAGCGAGTCCTCTGTGCTTACATTGCTGACCATGACCTGCCCAGTACACTGACCGCTAACCAGTGGGCTTTGCTAGAAAAAACAAGCATTGTTCTAGCACCATTTGAAGAGCTAACACGGAAAGTAAGCTCATCGACTGCCTCCACCGCTGACGTCATTCCAGCTGTCACGGTCCTCAAACGCATCCTTGCTAAAGAAGGCGATGCAGATACTGGCATCAAAACAATGAAAAAAACCCTGCTTCAAGCTGTCAACAAACACTGTGGAAGATGAACCCCTATATGCACTTGCCACCCTGCTGGACCCGAGATATAAAGACAGGTAATGTAACCTAACTAATTACATTAGGTCTATATTATAGTTTTTTTACTCTCCACATTTCTACTGTATTTGATGAGATGCCATGCTGTAAATTTAAACATTTAGAATATAAATTATATAGGCTTACATTCTTTATATAATTGATACAAATTATTTATATAATTTATTTTATAGATAAAACTATCTATCTATCTATCTATCTATCTATCTATCTATCTATCTATCTATCTATCTATCTATCTATCTATCTATCTATCTATCTATCTATCCAGCCTCAGGTTTTTTAGTGTTATCAAGTGTTTCATTTAGCCTAACATATGTTTTATTTCTGTTTCAGATACTTTACAAGTGCACAATCTGCAAAGCGTGCAAAAGATGCACTGACATGGGAACTAGAGGAAGACCTGAGGAGGAGCACAGCTGGAGCATCACAGGCCGGACCATCACAGGCCGCAGAACCACAGGAAAAGTTCCCTCAGGTGGAAGCAGCAGCACCGAGCAGCTTTATGCAAGAGTTTGAGCAAATTGTGGAGGAGTCTGAAGATCCTGGTGCAGCAAGCAGCTCAAGCCCTGCAGTCCAACTGCATGGTTATCTTGCAGAGAAAACCATTGCTACCTCAGACAACCCATACCAGTACTGGGGAGTCAACAAATACAGATTACCTTGTCTTGCTGCCACTGCCACAAAATACCTCTGTGCCCCCTGCACTAGTGTGGAAAGTGAGCGAGTGTTCAGCACAGTTTCTAACATTGTGGATGAAAAGAGAAGTAGGCTTACAGCAGAGAGAGCAGAAATGCTTGTCTTCATGAGAAAGAATTTGCCATTGCTGATTAAGTGAGCATTCACAGGTCATGTTTATGATGGTGGTATGACACTGCACTACATGTTTACAATGTTTGGTTATTATTATTTGTATGTCTGATCAAGTTGTTGTTCCGCCAACTTTGTTTATTCAGCATTTGTTTATAACTAAGGTTCAGCTGCTATGTTGCATTTTAAATTCCGGTTTGCAGATTTTGCACTTTATATTTTTGTTTACAATGTTTGGTTACTGTTTGATCACTATTGTAAATCTATTGTTTTGTTTCTTGAGGCGACATTTTATTTATTTTAATTTAAGAGTTTTATTACATTTTAATTTATATTTGAATGCACAATTGTTATTTATAAGAATTCAGATGTTTACAGTGATTGGTAACTGTCCTATTACTATTGTATTTTTGACCAATACACAGTTTTTTTCCACTGCTACATTTTATTTATTTAAAGAAGTTTGTTTACATTCTATTTTAGATTTGAATGCAAAATTGTTTAATAAATAATATTTCAACACTTTGCAAACATCTGTTATTTTGTCCTGGGTATGTTAAGTTAGTAAAGAATGGTGCCTTTAGTCTCTTCAAAGAAGGTAAGGTGGAAGGTATACAGTTTTTTATTAATTCAACAATAGTATCGGATCGGTATCGGGTATCGACAGATACACAAAGCCCAGGCATCGGTATCGGTATCGGGACTGAAAAAGTCGGATAGGTGCACCCCTAGTTTGCAGGGTTGTTGGACCTTTGGACCCTGAACCTTTGTATACACTCGACTATGTAGCAACATACAGCTTCAATGCCATCATAGCATTTGATGATGACACGACAGTGTTAGGTCTGATTAATAACATTGATGAATTAGTCTACAGAAAAGAGGTGCACACACTGACATGCTTGTTTCAGGAGGACCCTTTCTCTCTCAATGTCCGCAAAACAAATAAGCCTGTGGTGGAATCAGGAGAAAAGACAAAGAACAAGTTCCTCGGTGTCCACTTCACAAAGTAGCTCACATGGGAATAAAAAAAAATGGCAACGTGAGATAGTACGCTGATACGTCGCTAAGGCTAAAATCTCTCTTTTAAGGTTATTTACCCAACTTAATCTGTAACCTTCCATAATATAAGAAACTGGAATTGTTTGCGCAAGAGACAGTTGGATTGGAGTCTTACATTGACGCATATTATGACAAAATGGCTAAACCCGAGAGCAAACGTGGTAGAAGTGAACTGGGCTCTAGCGGAACAGATGATGAATGTTTGCTTACCACAGAAATGCAAAGGATTAAAGACGCTCTGGATGAAGTGTACAGCAAACTTCAAAAGCTGGACATGCTAAATCAACTCTCGGAGGATGTGAAAGACATGAAGCAATCATTGGAGTTCTATACAGCTATGGTCGACGTCCTCAAACAAGAGAACGCGTCGCTAAGATTAGAAGTTAAGAATCTTAAACAACAGACCATTGAACTCCAAGGAAATAGCATCAAAATGCATGAAAACATTTTGGATTTACAGAGTCGAAGTATGCGAGATAATATAATAATCCATGGAGTGCATGAGACAGCGAAGGAAACTTACCAAGTTACAGAACAGTTGGTGGAGAAATTCATGACGGAGCAGTTAAAAATGGAGCAATCCGTGGTGCAGAACATTCAACTTGCTAGAGCGCACCGGATAGGGCAACCCAAAGGAGCGAAGGATAAACCAAGACCCATCGTGGTCAAACTTGCTGTGTCGAAGGATAAATCCACTATTATGGCAAGAGGTCGAGAACTGAAAGGATCCACTTTCTCCATCACGGACCAGTTCCCTAAGGAGATTATGAAGAGACGGAGACTACTTTTTCCAGTCATGTCAGAAGCAAGGAAAAGGAATAAAAAGGCGCGTCTTATTGTAGACAAGCTTTACATCAATGGAGCTTTATATCGGAATTCCCAGACGACATGTTGTCTGGAGGAGATGACACCGGTAACTAACAACAAGGCCAGATGATGTAAACACCGCGCAAAGTGATGACGTTACACACAACTGGTTTCTGGGCAATGAATATGAATATGCAAACTGGCTTCGTGTGGCCGCATAGTTAGAGAAGAGAGATTTATGTTTATCATGACTCCAAATGGATAAAGTGCCGTGTTAGAAGGACCCGTATGTTTCGAGCCTAGCTTCTTAAAGTGGTTAATTTGAATACTACGAAGAAGTGTGAGGAGGGAAAAAAATAGACAACATGCCTGGTCAGTTCTTTCTGTGTTGGGATCAGGCCATGAGAAAAGCGTACTTACCTACCCTGGAGAAGAGTAAAGGACAATGGACTTTGGCTTTAGAGAGAGGTGGGTTGTCCTGGGTTGTGTTTTTTTTTTGTTTACTTGTGTTGTGTGGCGTTATGTTTAGGGGGAGTGTGTGTGGGTGGGTGGATGGTGTGTATGACTGGAAAGAAATTATTGTTGAGGCACTGTTTATGTTGATAAAGCTGTTATTAGTTAAATGGAAAATAAAAAAAGCCTATAGGAATTTCTTCGTTTAATTGCAATGGTTTAGCAAATACCTCTAAAAGGAAAGAAATTTTTACATGGTTAAAGGATAAAAGTGACACTCAAATTATTTGTATGCAGGAAACGCACTCTAATTCAGAAAATGAGTTAAAATGGAGATCTAAATGGGGAGGGGATATTTACTTTAGTCATGGTTTAAAAAACAGTAGAGGAGTCATAATTTTGATTAAAAATAATGTAGAATATACACTGCACTCTGTATCTAAAGATAAGGAGGGTAGATGGATTGCAATAGATATAATGACGGATAATTTGCATATTATTTTAGTTAATATTTACGCTCCTAATGAGGATAATCCAGTGTTTTTTTGTGAAATTAATACATATCTAAACTCACTACAATGTAATCAGATCATACTAACTGGGGATTTTAATACAGTCTTAGATATAAATAAGGATCGTAGTGGTCTACATAAATTTAATAATCATCCCCATGCACTTAGGGAAATAAGTGTTTGGGAAGCCTTCAAATGTTCCTTTAGAGGACATGCGATTATGATGGGATCAATTAAGAAAAAGAAATAATAAAACAAAACAGGAACAAGAACTTATTCATGAAATAAATGAGCTACAACAATTATTAGATAAAAGTTATACCACTGAGATAGAAATATTAATTAAAAGAAAACAAGATAAATTGGAGAGTCTCTATCATGAACGGGTAAATGGAATTATGGTTAGGTCACATACAGGGGCGAAAATTTCATTTAAATTTTGGGGGGACATTAAACATAACATTTTTCAAGAACAATTTTTGAAGGGGACACCAATAATACAGGCAAAATTGTACTTGCAAAGAAATGTGTACAGATAGAAAACGTTTCTCTTTCTCTATGAACGGACGCAAATTTAATTTTAATACAGATGAATGCAGAGGTGGAAAGATAATAAAATATTTTACTTAAGTAAAAGTAAAGTTACTGGTCTAAAAATCTACTCAAGTAAAAGTTACTTTTTTACAGCGGGGAGAGGTTTCTAGTATAGTTAAAAAAGGAGAAGGGAATATAAATCTCAAACTAGTTGTTTTTATTGTAGGAACATCTTAACAATTAAAGTGCAATAACAAAAAGTTAATAAAACAAAAAGCTTTTTTATAACTAAGAAACATTTATGGAATTGTTTAATGATTTTTACTGGTGAGTTATGCACTTGAAGCAAAAATAATATGAGGTCAGCAGCTAGTAAATAAAATCAATATAGTAAGGTTGTAATTGATGTATTGCTGGTAACATACATTATTTTATTAAACTATATACCTAGTTTAAATGAGCATATAATGAGATGAGTGCCATATACTTTTATCATTTACATGTTTATTGTATTCTAGCTTCCCAGACCTGTGTATGTCTTTCAATCTCTCTCTATCTCTCGCTCTCTCCCTCTCTGCAATGTCTAATGACCTGCGCATTCCCGAGGACGTTCTTAAGTTGTTTGACTTGACGCGAAGCTGATAGACCTCGAAGGATAATGCACATGTATTAAAAACGCGTCGTGCAAATTAGCGGTAAAAACCCGGCTCAATGAAACAATCGCTTCGCATCAATGGCCAGGGGTTTCTTTCATAAGAATTGAATTGAGGGTCTGCATTAGCCCTCGCCTGTCTCGTCCCTCTCCATGGCTCTTTTTACGCGTAACCCCGCCCATCAAGTCAATCATTCGTGGCGCTTCTTTATCACCTTGCTATTTTATTTTTTTACTCCGTAACGGATATGATTTAAAATGTAGCGAAGTAGCCTACAATACTTTAAACAAAACATACTTAAGTAAAAGTAAAAGTACAGATTTTAAACCTACTCAAAAAAGTAAAAAACCCTCAATTACAGCAACGTGAGTAAATGTAATTTGTTACTTTCAGCTCTGCCTCACCTCTGCATAAATGCATAAAAATGTTTTCTTGTTCGTTTATCTGCTTCTGTTCTCATAAAACGAAATATGTTCATGTTTATATGTCCAAATAGTCCCGTTTTAAAACATATGAGGTTAAACTGATAAGTGATGGGAAACGTTGGTTTGTAGGTATATAGCTGATTAACGCGTCGGCTCCGTACACTTCTCAACCACCGGACTGTGTGGCGCTGGCAGTAGACCAAACCACTGTGAGGCAAGGGAGGGGGGAATCAAAATGTTTACAACATTTTTTGTTGTTGCTCCGTTTGCATTTGTATCAGGGGCGGAGTGGGACCAAAATATCTACCGGGACATTTCGTAGACCACCAGCCCTCCATGGTAGAAAAAAAAGAAAGAAATGACTACACAACATGAAATACCAAGTGTTATAATAATTATTATTTTTAAAAGATCTTTAAGTCAACAACAGTCCCTAGTTTCAGGTAAGCTAAAGCTTAATTTGGTTGCCAAGCAGTTTCTTATAAAATGATTAAGCCTATAGGAGAGAGGGATGTTTAATGTGACAAAATGTCAGTCATCGTGTGATAACGAAAATATAACGAGGCCTAGACTACTTGTTCTGAGCATGTTGTCAGTGAACAGGCTGTATGTTGGCTAAGTAGCAGCCACTCTGTAACAAAAACGTTTTCACGAAAACCTAGGGTATGGCAAAAATTCTTCGTACAAGAAGGCCATTCTCAAATAAAAAATCTATGAAACCACATATGTGTACTCCATCAACCTGTACAAAATCATACTGACTGCACGGATGTACACTTACTGACAACAATACGGAAGCAATACAAATGAAAAACAAAAATAGAAATCATGGTTGTTTAAAATGCTTTTCAAATGTTGTAATTCTTAACTAAGTGCAACTCCAGCTACAGATAAACTAAAACAAGATAATATCAAAACAAAACATACTGTGACATCCCTTCACAAATCTTGTCATTGCAACCGCCAATAAACACTTATAAACACACAATAAAGACTTTTAAATTATGTGATAAAGCACACGTAGTTAACCAACTAAGACTATAACAATAGTAAGTAAAACAGGGCTAAATGCAAAAGCAAGTCTTACCTTTTGTAGTCGTGCAGTTTTCATTCCACAAGTGGCCATATTCAAAAATGCGCGCAAATAATTAATACAATTCACTTCGACTGCGCTACAATTTCCCAGTGAAAGAGAACATGTATATTTATTTACAGAGAACAAATCATATTACTTCTGGAATAATGTATGCAATATGCATAGCGCGAGTGTGGGGGAGAACCAAGTCTGTTTGAATGTTAAAACAAAAAAGGAATTTACTTGCGAAAATAAAGATTACAACAGCAGCAGTCATCATGAGACCTCCTTCAGGGGAAGGTTGGGGAACCCCACTGTTCGACTTCAAGCTGCGCTGCAAGAACGACAGGCTGATGACATCAAAGTACCGCGAGGGTGAGTCGAGAAATCATCGGAAGAGTTTGCTTTTGAACCGCTCTCGCGGCACGTTGATGTCATCCGCTTGTTGGTTCCTATGTTATAGCATAAAGTCGAACACACGTGTAAATATCCCTATTAGTGATGTACCAATGTTCATATATGTTCTACTAAAAATATTTAAAATTATATTTAATGAGTATCATTATAGCCTGTTGATTTCTGGTGTTTTGTCTTATCTGTGGCTAAACGAGGATAAGCTTTTTTTATTGGTTGTTGCGTTAAAATGTACCCAGATACAACAGTGCTATTTTCTGATTGGCTATTGTGTAGCCTCTTTCTTTTTTTTGATTGGCTGTTAAGCTGCACTCTCCACTGGAACTCCAGGGGAGACGGCTTCTTGATAGAGCGGTGCGGCATATTAAATATATGATTAATAGTTTTTCTGCGTGAGACCGGCCCTCAAAACACTACCGGCCCACCGGGAAAAGTCCCCCCTCTCCCGATTGCCACTCCGCCACTGATTTGTATTGTTTTACTTCTTACACAACTATTTTAAGTATTATAAATCATTAAATTATTTTCAATACACATATTTTAATGATATTTTAGGGGGGACAACCCTCAGATGGGGGGTCCTGTCCCCCCCGACCCCCCCGGGATTTCCGCCTATGGCACACGCTGATTGGATGGAGAAGGGTGAGAAGTGTACAGCACACTTTTTACGGTTAAATCAAAGAAATTCTTTTAAAAAGAATATCACGAGCTTTTATAGAAGTGATGTTTTAGTGACAAATCCACAGGAAATTTTACAGGAAGAATTTAAATACTTTAAAACTTTATATTCTAACGATGCAATATTGGAGCCCCTAAATGGTGTGAATGAGTAATATTTCCCATTGGAAAATGTCTCTGTGCTTTCTACTTCGCAGCAATTAAGCTGCGAGGGTGAAATAACAGAGCAGGAGTTATTGGAAGCAATTACCTCATTTTCATCTGGTAAATCTCCGATAACGTTGTCTCTTAGCGTGCTACGAAGACTCAAAAGGTACACCTTAACAACAGGTATACCTTTCCTACGTGTGTTCTCCGAACTATACCTTAGGATGTTGCTTAATGCCTGGTTCACACGGCAGGATAATTAGGCCGATTTTAGCCCCGATTCACCCCTTCCGACAATCTTAAGGATGCTCCGATAATCGTAAAATAAACTGATCAGATATTCTTGCCGTGTGTGGTGTGTTTAGACTGCTCTCGTCTACTCGGAAGCACCTCGGGACCGCTCCGATCTCAAATCGGGGATATCCAACATGTTGGATTTTTTTGGCCCGATTTCTTCTCGTGTGTGGTGTCTCCCGGGGACAAACGAGCATGCAGCCTGTGGACTGTGACGTGTAGCCAATCAGAAAGCAAGGTGACGAGGAAGCGAGGATGTACCGGTGTCATGTAAACAAAATCACGGGTCACAACAACTCACCTCCATATCATGATGTAGCAAGTATAGTCCATGCTCGCGTTGTCTTGTCTCCACTTCTTTGACCATCGCCTTTTCTTTTGAGAACGTTTTTTTTTTCGGATAAAAACAAACTGCAAACTATCGCCACAGCATCCTCTTCGTCCGCCATGATTGTTTACTCTGAAATCACGTTTGATCTCGAGAGATTTTGCGAGATTTCCCGTCTGACCTGGGACTGCTCGGGAGTCAAATCGGTTCGTGTGTGATGTGTTGATTTTGCCATGTGGCGGCGCACCACTAACTGTACGACCAAAACTGTTAGACCCGCGATGTTTTATCGCCGTGTGTGGGGTCTCTCAGAGTTGGAAAATCGGCCGACGATTTTAAATTCGTCCCGTCTGGTGGAGCCTTAAGGTAAACCTTCTTAAGTTCAGGCTATTCAGCTTAGCGGGTGCTGTCCATGGCGATGGTGCTGAATAGGTTGATATCGATTGCTCGACAATCAATTATTCACTTCATGTAATAGGTTTCGCTGCGTTATGAGATAGCGGTGTTCTTTATTAAAGAAACATTTTAGAAATAGTTCAAATTAAATTTATTAAGAATATCTGGTAAAAATATTTCAAATTGCAAACAACTAAAATCAACCTTCTCAATTTTATATCAAACCCGTGCAAAACCCTCAACTTTATTTCCAAACGTATCATGCATAAACTGCTCCATTGCATCCGCCATGCCTTCACTTGAAATGATCATTTATATTAGGGGTTCCCAATAAGTGCGTTGCACAAGGGAATAAAGTGGGTCGTGCAGGTACTTGGCTGTGCATTACACTTAAAATATATAAAAACAAACTGCTGTTGTTCATTAGTTCACGCGTTTATTGTGCTTGGACACTGGATGCGCAAGCAGCGTGGTTACAATACGGATAAAGCTTAATGAACGCATTTCTGGAGCCTGTCTTTTTACTTCAAATATAACATATAAAAATATATATTATATAATAGCCCAGTGTGCGACTTTGTCTCCTTCCAGTAGTGACACAGCTCCAAAACCGGTCCAGTGTGCGCCTTTGTCTTCTTCCAGTAGTGACACAGCTACAAAACCGGTCCAGTGTGCGACTTTGTCTCCTTCCAGTAGTGACACAGCTCCAAAACCGGTCCAGTGTGCGACTTTGTCTCCCTCCAGTAGTGATACAGCTCCAAAACCGGTCCAGTGTGCGACTTTGTCTCCTCCCAGTAGTGACACAGCTCCAAAACCGGTCCAGTGTGCGTCTTTTTCTCCTTCCAGTAGTGACACAGCTCCAAAACCGGTCCAGTGTGCGACTTTGTCTCCTTCCAGTAGTGACACAGCTCCAAAACCGGTCCAGTGTGCGACTTTGTCTCCTTCCAGTAGTGACACAGCTCCAAAACCGGTCCAGTGTGCGCCTTTGTCTTCTTCCAGGAGTGACACAGCTCCAAAACCGGTCCAGTGTGCGCCTTTGTCTTCTTCCAGTAGTGACACAGCTCCAAAACCGGTCCAGTGTGCGACTTTGTCTCCTCCGAGTAGTGACACAGCTCCAAAACCGGTCCAGTGTCTGACTTTGTCTCCCTCCAGTAGTGATACAGCTCCAAAACCGGTCCAGTGTGCGCCTTTGTCTCCTCCCAGTAGTGACACAGCTCCAAAACCGGTCAAGTGTGTGTCTTTTTCTCCTTCCAATAGTGACACAGCTCCAAAACTGGTCCAGTGTGCGACTTTGTCTCCTTCCAGTAGTGACACAGCTCCAAAACCGGTCCAGTGTGCGACTTTGTCTCGTCCGAGTAGTGACACAGCTCCAAAACCGGTCCAGTGTCTGACTTTGTCTCCCTTCAGTAGTGATACAGCTCCAAAACCGGTCCAGTGTGCGCCTTTGTCTCCTCCCAGTAGTGACACAGTTCCAAAACCGGTCCAGTGTGCGTCTTTTTCTCCTTCCAGTAGTGACACAGCTCCAAAACTGGTCCAGTGTGCGACTTTGTCTCCTTCCAGTAGTGACACAGCTCCAAAACAGGTCCAGTGTCTGACTTTGTCTCCCTCCAGTAGTGATACAGCTCCAAAACCAGTCCAGTGTGCGCCTTTGTCTCCTCCCAGTAGTGACACAGCTCCAAAACCGGTCCAGTGTGCGCCTTTGTCTCCTCCCAGTAGTGACACAGCTCCAAAACCGGTCCAGTGTGCGTCTTTTTCTCCTCCCAGTAGTGACACAGCTCCAAAAATGGTCCAGTCAGTTAGTTTTCATGCTCAAAGCGATGACACCGCTCCGCAAGTGACGAAAACACTGTCTTTTGCACCTCTTTGTGATGACACAGAGAAAACCCATTTGAAATATTTTCGTAGAAAACAGGGGCAAAGATTATGTTGTCCCCACTGTAATCTGTGCGTTTGAAAAAAAACTCAAGAAACATATACAAAGGGCACACTTTAATATTGAACCTGATATCACTGCCCACTGCCCAGTCTCACCTTCAAAGTCAGTGTATTGACCCTAAAAATGCAGTTTTTGCTGTTGCTAAATCGTCTAAAGGCCCTTGTATACCCATTCATGTTATCAAAAAAACATGGGGCATTTCGCACAAGGTGACTTGTGAACTTGATGTCTGCAATTCTGTAATGGATTTTAAGAGAAGAAGTGGCATGCGATCTTGTCAGTGAGCACACTTAAAATCAGTGTATTACTGCAGATCTGATGCTGGAAATGTTGTCCTGCATGAAGGGGCTTTAAGAGAAATGGAACAGCACAAATGGTTTTCAGAGGAACGCAAAAGACAGTGCCTAAATGCTCGGAAAAATCTGAAGAACAAAATGTGTGTTTTGCATCCTGTGACTTGGTGGTCCATCCTATATGCACTATGTGTCTGTTTTTGAGCCAAAAGTTTCATTCTATGACAGATTGGAAAGAATCATGGTTGTTTATAATGTAAAAAACAACACATGGCGTTGCCCTTGTACCCGGCCAAGACGCTCCTGTATACACAAGGCTGTGTGCAAATGGTATCTTTTTCAAACCAACAGAAAAATGTTCCAAAGAGTGAAGAGCACAGAGGAAGAATTGACCTGTAAGACTCCATTGCCGGTGGACACTGGACTTTCTGATTCCGAAAAGGACTATTCTGAAAACATTGTGTACCCTCCAAAAAATGAGAACCTCAAGAAAATGGTGCAATATATCTTCACAAAGAAAACAATACCTTCTTCCTTACCCATCTCAGCAACCAATTTAGATGAAAAGGAATTTACAAAAGTTTTGGTTCCAGATGAAATGTACTGTTCATCGTGTTCGGAACCCCTTAGTGATCCTTTGCTCATCTCTAATAAAGCTAAAATTGTCACAACCGTTGGAATAATTGAAGGTTGGTATTTATTTGTTACTAGTAAATTCTTACTTCAATAATGTGTGTTAACACAGCCTCAGACATTTTGTAATGTATGTTGGTAATGTTTTTTTCTCCCCTAAATAGCTCAGAATCCCAGAATCAACACTAATGTGTTGTTTTTAACACATTCGTTCTAAGAGTGTAGTTCTAGTTTTGCTTGCTTTGTTTTCACCAAAATTGCCTTGCCTATTTTCAATTTTGCTTGATGACCCAACAAATTCCTGTACTCTTTTTCTTTCTTAAGGTAAGTAACCTTTATTGAAAATTCTAAATAAATTGTATCTTACTAATAAATAGCATAAACACATTAACTGAATTTTAAGTTTTGTTTAGTAATCTAAAATACTTACTGCATATATTATTTGTATTTTTCCTGGTTGTTACCCCTTTGTTCCCAAAATATTATAAATTGTTCCCTTATAATTACACGTACGTACTTCATAAGTATACTATAATTACAGAAACATACGCTGTAAATTTGCTGTACTTACGTAGTACTTTCCGGGCTGTAATCTAAAGCGTTACTGACGCTTTAGTTTAATAAAAGTTTAAAGTCCCGGCAGAACACTGTGGGTTCGCGTCATAAAAACGTTGTGCAGTACATTAAACATAAGCCTACATCAGTATGTTGTCAGTAAAGCATTGTCGTCTTAACAGTAAGTTTCTAATTAATTTGTGAAGTACATAACTTATTGTAAAGCTAATAAACAATGGCTTTATAAGTTTCCATTTTCAAAATAAGCCCAATATAACATTATTCTTGTCAAAACTGAGTTAAGTTATATGTATTTTGTTTTGTTTGTGTTTTAAAGTTATTTATAATTAGTCAAGTTTACTGTTTTGTGCACTTATATCAGAATCATTTTGGATAATAAAGTTTATTGTTAACTTGTAAAACACACCTGCCTATATTACATATCTTTGTCACGTCATTTTAAGTGTTTGATCATCACATTTGTGAGTGATCATTGCAAAAAATGTATTTATATATTGTATATTCTGTTAATGTATATAGTGTATTATATGTACAGTAGCCTGCTGTAGTATAATATACTGTAGTATATGTGTACTGTACTATAATATACACATAAAGAATATCGACCGATATATCATTATCTGTGTTTTTTTTACTCTCTAATATCTGTATCGGCCCCAAAAAATGCATATCGGTCGGGCTCTACTGTAAGCAATTATATATTTTTTCCAACAGTGTAATATTGTAGTTATGATTTATTGTTTAGCATGCATGGTTAAGATTTCATTGACTGTTTAGATGTATATTGACATTTTATGTGGCATATATGTTGTAAGCATTCTTTCAAAGCAGCCAAAAAGATTTCACAGAGCAAAATAAACATTGTGCACCATTTTGTATGATTTATTTGTGATAGGTTGATGCTTCTACAAAAGACTGTCTTCTATTTCCATCATGTAGCAAGTCACACTGGATGCTTTGTGTAAGTCATCAAGACATTTTTTTTTGTGTGAAAATTGATTTCTGTATTTTGTGTTTTTTAACAACCATTTTCAGATTTTGCGTCCAAGCTAAAACAGGTGTTTTTTCTTGATTCACTTTGAGCGAGTGGTCTGAGTGATGGAAGATACAGTCGAGTGTACAGGTCTTTTACATAAGCTCAGTTGTTCATGTTCAGAAGTTCCAGTTGAACAATTCTTGTTCAAGTTCTCAGCTGCTGTATGGTGGTTCAGTTCTAAACCATTCAGCTTTTTTTCTTTTTTTTCTTTTGTGATGTTCTTGTGTTAATGATGTCTGATGAGAATTATATGAGGCTTATAACCAATCAACAGTAGGCCTAAGTGGCATAAACAATCAAAATGGGGGACTGTTGTATAGTGTGTTCATAATGTTAGCAGCAGAGTACTAGAGATAGGGGTCAGATACCTTTTGAATAGGGGCATATTTTGTTGATTTTTTTATTTCAACATAATTTCTCAATTTCTAAAAATCACTTAATAGGAGGGTTGCTCAGACCGTTATTCCTGGCCATTGGACTGAGATTTCCTGTAAAAATCTTCCGGTAAGTTTTTGAATCATCACTTATTCTTCTAGCACACAATTCATTTAATTACTTTCTTGCTTGCTTCTTTCCATTTCTTGATTTGCTTGCAAACCTTATCCAGGAGATTCCAATGCAGCCTTTCGCCAATAATTGTGGAGTTGTGCTCATGGTGATGTTTTATATGACAGTAACATTGGTTTAATTTAGAAACAAAATAATAAAAGGTCTAAACAAGTAACCTTTGAATTTCAGTATGGCCAGTACATTTCTCTGGGGGTCCCTTTTGACTTTTCAGAGGTGAGTCTTCAGATCTTTGTTCAACACATTTGTTTTGCAAGCCAATATAAAAACATTTTTAAACATTGTCTTAAACATTGTCTCTCTCTCTCTCTCTCTCGAGCATCTGTTGAGCGAGTGGGAGTAGTGTGAGGTGGCGTGAGCGTGGCTAGAGCCTGTGAGTTATCTTTTTTATATACTTTTTTCGGCGGATTTTGGCTGTTGGACTTTTTTTCTTTTTGTCTGTGCGGGCCGCGTGTAGCCGTGCTTTTTGGGAAAATAACATGACGGCCCCGCGATCACAGTTATTGAGCAAACTTACACGTCGCCATGGTGTCAAAGTGGCATCCGCGGTGAGCGTAGAGCACTGCTGTTTGGCCATAGGTGAAGTTATCGGACATGAGAACATATTGTCGACTTTAAAAATGAACAGTGCCACGGTCATCTTTAAAGTTCTATTGAGAATGCCAACAATATAGTTGAAACTGGATTAGTCATGGACAGGCTTTTTACACCTGTCCTTCCTCTGTCTATGCCTTCAAAAAAAGTTCTTCTGTCTAATGTACCACCCTTCATGAGTGATGAAAACATTGGTGAGAATTTTGTCCCAACATGGAAAAATTGTGTCTCCAATCAAGATGATACCAATTGGATGTAATTCTCCTCTTTTAAAGCATGTCATTTCATTTAGACGTTTTGTTTATATGATTCTGCAAGAAGAGGAAGAACTGGAGTTATCGCTGCACTTGAAAGTTGACAAATTTGATTATATCATCTATGCTACGACGCAGAGATGGGGACTCGAGTTTGAGACTCGGACTCGAGTGCGACTTAAGTCGCACACACAGTGACTTCAGACTCGACTTGAGACTCGACCCTCAAAGACTTGAGACTCGACTCGGACTCGAGCCGCGCGACTCGTGAACAATGTTTATTTTTAGGAAACGTCTGATGAGCTCGCTGTCATAGCTCCCTCCGTTACCTACAACCTGCCCACGACGTAACACGTGACGTATTTGCTCCGCGCGCGCGGCCGCGAACATACATGTCGACTGTACCTGCAGGCAGCTGCTGCTGTGGCATTCATCTGAAGCTATGGGTAGTGCTGTGACGGATCCGCGGTTCAGCTCGGATGCGATTTGCGGATTAATATGCAATTTAAATAGGGTAAGTTTATCATTAACGTGTTTCTAAGGCTTGCAATTGTTTAAATGGTTAAACAATTTAACCGCAAAAAGGGGCTCAAGTGAGCAGATTTCTGTACGCACATGCGGTTCAGTGTATCCGGTCCGGCTCCAGTCAGGTCCAGAGTTGCGCTACTTTGTGTCATACTGTACCTGCCGAACTGCGCGATCCGATCGGCGTATGAAATCAAATTCATACTATAGCGGATCTAGAGTGACTGGGGAGCAGACTGCTGTGGCGCCACAAGAACCCACAGGCGATTGACAACAAAGTACCGCGAGAGCGATTTCAGTTATCACATGGAGAAATCTGCTTTGAATCGCTCTCGCGGTACTTTGACATCACCAAGAGGTCTGCTTAGCGCCAAATGAACTCGAACCTGCAGTGTAGCTGCTCACGCGACACTGTAAACAAACAGGAATTGTCCATATGGAGAAGTGAACGAGTGGAGCAGTGCTTCAACATGAAATCCGAGAGTTAACAACGCACATGTGAGTAAACAACATTTAAATCATCAGTCCAGTTTAATAGATAAGGTTTCAAGTGCAATAAAATAAGCCCGTGATTATATCCTGATGGTTTTTAGCTGCCGTCAGCATGTTTGTTTGTGCTTCACAG
The DNA here is from genome assembly GCA_025389145.1 of Misgurnus mizolepis. NCBI lineage: Eukaryota > Metazoa > Chordata > Actinopteri > Cypriniformes > Cobitidae > Misgurnus > Misgurnus mizolepis. The sequence goes on along the minus strand of JAIFKI010000009.1, from coordinate 31,879,972 downwards.
TGTTAAACTTCCCTTCTCTGTGTTCATTTATATATCTGCGTTCAAGATGTATATGATCTTAAACTTCTGTGAGGAAATTCATGTCTGCGTTGATGTTCAGTTCAGACTTGCAAATTAAAGATAATTTTCTTCACTTTGGTTTTGGTGTCTAATATTAGGCTACATGATGGTCTTGTAATAATAAAAGTAAAAGCCTATTTTCATTTTTAGACAATGCTTGTATTATATGCAAAAAATAAGCTTTTTATATCAATGACTATGCAAATTAGAGTTAATTCATCGTCATCTTAAATGTGTATTAATTAAAAACATTTACACCATTAAAGTACATATGGTAATGTTATCAATAGTTGTCAGATAATAGCTATTGAAAGAGTGGATGTGTTAGCCACGGATTGAAGATTGTAAACAGTTTATTTAATTTTAATTAACAGTTGAGTAAGTTTTGGCCCCAAGTTAGATGTTAATTAACACTAAACCAGTCTAAAAATCAGTCCAGTTTCCCCGGCTGTAAACCCATTGGCTGTTAAACTCTTTTTTTTTCTTATAATAAATTGACATGTTAATAACACATTCAGTTTATGTGTTTATGAGTACACCTTCAGAATGCTCTTAGTTACATGAAGATCCATACTGTATGCATCTGTGAGTGTGAGTGGTGCGTTGCGCTGGGACGAGTGTCATAAGGGTGAGAGGGAAAAATCACAGTATACTCACTACAAAAATCTAGACTACACCACTGACCTTACTTAATGTGCAACTTTGTTTTTTTTATAAATGTTTATAATTTCTTTTTGTTATTAGAGTTTTGTTTGTTACAACGAGACTTGACTTGGACTCGAGCCCAGAGACTTCAGACTTGACTTGGACTCAAGCTCAAAGACTTCAGACTTGACTTGGACTCGAGGTCAAAGACTTCAGACTTGACTCGGACTCGAGCTCAGAGACTTGTGAACATCTCTTTTAGTTGATTTTTTTTTTGGGGATAGGATGCACTGGGTACCACAAAGTGTTTTGTTTTTATCCAAAGAGGAGGGGGGTCAAGGGTTAATACATTTACAAAGCAGACTGGCAACTTTTCGCTTGCAGTTTGTTCAAAGATTGTTATTTGGTTCTACTGATTGTAAATGGTGTGATGCTGCTAATGTGATTTTGCACAAATTGGAAAATCTAGGGCTAGACAAAGCTCTTTTTTAATGAATCCATTGCAAATTAACTTTTCTACTTTGCCAGTGTTCTACAGAATTTTTTTTAAAGTATGGAGTCTTTTTAACATAAAAAGTGACACATCACATTCCCTTTATTGGTTATTAAAGGAGCCCCTAATCCATGGATCACGGATGGACTTAGCTACAAGTGATTGTTTTCCAGGTTTCAATAGGATGCTGATTGTGAATAGAATCATTACTATGGAACAGTTACTGGATTTATCTGGTCCTGATTTTATGAATGTGGAAGCGCTGGCACAGCAATTGAAAATAAGATCAGTTCGCCTAATTACACAGATGCTATTGAAATGGCAGTCAGTACTCAGTCCGGCTGAGAGGACTTTACTTACAGAATACTGTGAAGGACTCACTGAAGCCAATGTCAAAGATCCCTTCCCTGATGTGTTAATTTCAAATAATCTAGGAGATGTTTCTGATGTTTTTTTGGATAGTGTTGTGTTTTCGGATGTGAATTTTTCTTTATGTACAGGCAAAACATTGTATAAACATTGTGTAATTGTTTTTTGTAAAAAATCTTTAAACATGAAAGTGGATACTCCATGGCGTGATTTTTTTAAACTGGAGGTTTATAACTGTGTTATAATGAAATTTTATGTACTGTTGTCGATGATGAATTGTTTTTTTACTTTTCTACAGTGAGAATGCACACCATGTGATTTGAAATTGATTTATGGCAATGTAGTGCTGTAACCCTGTTTTTTGGTAATAAAGTGTTGTAAAATCTCAATCTCTCTCTCTCTCTCTCTCTCTCTCTCTAGGTCTCCTACAGATCGAAAAAGCCACAGAAAAGATGCTGGGGTTAAAGGCACATGTGAAGTCATAACTGGTATGGTAAACCGTTTGAAATAACACTTTAAAAAAAATGGCCATGGATCCAACAGGAGGCCTTGCTGATGTACTGTTGAATATTATTTCTTAAAAAATAAATTAGAATAATGTAATATTTTAAAATAGTTTTTCCATATTTTTATTTCCAGCTACCACAAGAGGTGCTCAGTCACATTCTTCTTGATGTTGTTAATGAAGAAGGAGACAAAGCCTTTCACACTCTGTCACTGGTGTGCAAGAAGTTCAATGAAACTGTCCACCATCCAGCTTTTCTTAAAAAAGCTCACTTTGCCTGGCTGGAAAGTATGTATAAGTGTTACTTTATGAATTGAACAAGTTAAGCTAATATATTAAATTATTAATTTTTTTCATTAAAAAATTCATTTTTTCCTTTATCTTGTAGGTATCGTAGACTGGAAGTCAGTCCATCCAGATGTGAGGGAGGAATATAGGGTGGAGTTTAAGCTCACCAGATGTGATGCCTGTGGATATCTTTACAAAAACACCATGCATCAATGGAAAGAAGGGGGTCTTCACTGCGTTCTATTCGGATAGGGAGTTCAATGGCTTCTGTTCTATGGATTGCTTCTACAGTATTAATCAATGAAGGAATCAGTTTTGATGACAAATTTGATGACAAATTCAATTGACTTATGTAAAAATGACTACTGAATAAATGTGTTTTTTATAAAATGGTGTTGTTTTGCTTAATTGATTAATGTCACTTAAAATAAGTTTATTAAACCGTTCTTACTTCATTTTAGAATTGTATGGTGAGTGTTTGATCAAACACATATATACACTGTAAAAAAATGCTTGTGAAATCTACAGTAATTAACTGTGTTCACGCACAGTAAATAACTATTATGAAGACCACAAGACAGTACTGTGTATTCAGTGACAAATTACAGTAGTTATCATGTAACTGTGAAAGTCACAGCAAAAAGACATTTGTTGTAGAAATTTACAGTAACCAGCAAAGCACTGTAGAAAATCACACACTGTCAAAATTAGTGTGAAATCTAAGGTAATGTACTGTGTTCATGCATAGGAAATAACTGTAATAAAGTTCACAGTGGATTACAGTGCATTCAGTGTGAAATTACAGTAGTGTTTAAACAACTGTAAAAATCACAGTAAAAGACATGTGCTGTAGAAAGTCACAGTGAATAAAATGTCCTGCAAAGATTCACAGTAAGCAGCAATGTAGCCTACTGTAGAGACTCACAGTAGGGGTGAGCAGGGGCGAAAGTAAAATTTTTCAGAAAAACTTAATTTTAAAAGATAATGTTTTAGACAGATATATTTTTGCTGTGATCAGTAACTCACAAGTGTGGACTATGAATTCCAGGTGAAAGTTGGAAACAAAACGACTTCAGTATACTTTCAACATAAGTAGTGCATTGTGGCCTTAGACTCAAAAGTAACGCAACAGAACAAGATAGATTTTTGTGTTACACTTGTTTTTAGTAAATTTATATGTATTTTGGTTAAATTTCGGTTTCATCAAATGTTTCTAAAGCAACCTGACAGTACAAACTTGAATTGTTGAAAATAAAACATTTGCAACAGTATTGGCAGTGGGAGAAGAGTAACAAGTGTTACTTTGATCCCGACAGGAACTCCTGACATTTAAACCCGATTTGAAAAACTCTGAGAAATCAAACGTCATGATGTGTTACACACATTTTACATTCTGCAAACTCATGAATGTATTTAAGTCAAGTCAACAACAATTTTTGTTAGCAACATGCTGATATCTAATCTTATTCAGGATACACAAAATAAATTGAAGAAAATAATTTCTTCAATAATCTTTGTTGGGAAAACATATTAAAGTATATTTGATTTTGTATTATTTTAAGTATTAGGCGAGTAATGACAAATTAGATTTATTTTCTATTTCTTTAAAGGAGAAAGTTCACTATGATTACTGTTTTGTCTACACATTCCATTCGATATGTTACTGTACCACACTGAAATAAATTGTAGGTTACACTTTATTTTGATAGTCCACTTTAGAAATTCTACTAACTATAAATAACTTTTCAACTACATGTCAACCAACTTTCACTAATTTGCAACTATATCTCAACTAACTGTCATTAGAGTATTAGTAGACTGTAAGTGTTAGGGTTAGGGAAGAGGTTTGGGTTAGTGGAATAAGTTGACATGCACCTGCAAAGATACTTATAGTAAGTTGAATGTCTGTTGAGGGATCATCACAATAAAGTGTGAATAGATATTAAGCATACAGTCTACTAATACTGTAAAGATTGGTAGTTGATAAGTAGTTGCAAAGTTATAATTAGAAAATGTCTAAAGTGGACTCTCGAAAGAAAGTGTTACCAAATTGTATTGGCTGACTCGTCATGTTGCTGAGTATGATTGGTTAATATGACTGTCATTCAGTAAACTGGCCAATGACTGTGTGAGCACTGGTTTAGTTTGAACTGAGGGTGCATCCCAATTCAGGGTTTGGATCCTTTTAAGGCCGCGGACTTTGAAGGCAAGGCCCGATATTTGAAGGCAGCAGTCTCTAAATGCCACGAAGCGAACTGAAATGAGACGGTCTAGCCTACGGGGGCATCACTTGCTGTTCCCACCCACTACGCTTGTCACCGGGACACAACAGCTGAGACCTATCAGACAGAAATATGGTGGCAGAATTTTTTTTTTTTTGAAAATATAACACATTTATGCAGATTAAACTATCCAACAGTATGTAAAATTCACCAACCTAATAAAGGCAAAACGCAACACACAACATTGCAGCAATAATATTAATTTACATCACTAAAACATCATTTATAATAGTAAAACAGACACAAGGACCTTTAATTAGCAAAATATACACTTTTATTTAACTACAGTTTTGAATGTTTATTTTAAAATACCCAGACTTCATGGGTGCGCATTGCATTTTGGGATAGCCAAGGCTGTGAAGGAAACATCTATGGATCCTCGGTTTTAGGGGAGGAAAGGCCACAGTAAGAGGCTTTTATATGAAGGAGCCTTCAAATTTTGACAGCCTTTGTCACGGCCTGGTGATGTCATTTGCTTTCAGAAGCCCACAGCCCCTGAATTGGGATGCACCCAGTATGTCTGTTAAGTGCCACATACAAGTACACCCAGTTGTGTTTGGTGTGGCTGCTCGGTCGGTTTTAATAGTGTTGATTGTAGCTGTTTTTTTCTGCCTGCCAAAACCTTGTTTTAACAATAAACTGGAATATGGACACAGATGATGGCTTAGATAGGATCTGTTTAGCCACCTAAGAGTATTGTTGGCGATATTATGTAAGAAAATAGTTTTCTTGTACGAACTAAACATAAGTGTTTATGTCCTTAATTTATGAAAAACAATCTTAAATATTTAATTTTAGAGAAAATACACATGGTTGGCTAATAGATTCTTTAAACAGTATTACACTGAAATCATCTTACTGGCCATATGCTGGTGAGACATGAAAACACATACTGTAAGCCCTCTGAATGGAGAACAAACAGACATGCCCATTAGAGATTTACCAGTGCTAAACCTGCACACAGAAAATAAAATTGCACAGTTTCATCAAAGTGAAGTGTGTATAAATAACATAATAAATAACTTTGTTCACATATATGATACATAGGCCCCGTACACACTGCAAACTTTCGGGAGTGACAACCGCATTTAAATGCGGGAGTGAATCCCCTAAATGAACGTTCCATGTGTGTACGGAACAAGACTCACTCCCGAAACGGCGATGATTGACACAATGTAACCATAGCAACATACTGCAGTTATTAAAAACAATGGAAGCCCGCCGTTTAGCGAGTTTTGTTTTAGCTGCAGATTACAGAAACAACAGACAGAAAAGTCGCGGTAACATCCGCCAACTATTATTAAACCGTTATCGGCAGAGGCGTCGTTATTTCTTTCTGGTATTTAAGTTATTGCTACTAAAAAACCTGCTCTCACTCGACCGTACTGTTTGGGTTGCTCCTAGACCCATAGGCTGGTGGGAGCAGGTAAGGTGGAGGGAGACAGACTGGATTCAAAACTGAAGAATGAGTCAAAACACATACCTCCAGCTCTGTCATTTGCTTGCTCCACACCTGGTGAAGAGAGACACTCTAAGAATCTAAGAAAGGCTGTCAGTGTCCAGAAGAGAGTGGCTGTTGCGTTGTGGCGGTTAGGTACACAGGTAGAATACCGAACCATAGCTCATCTTTTTGGTTTAGGAAGATCAACGGTGCATGCAATCACACGGGAGTTCTGCAAAGCTGTCTGCCAACATTTACAACCCATTTTTGTGTCCTTCCCAAATGCCAATGAGTCCGAGCAAATAGTAGATTCTTTTCTCCATCAGTGGGGGTTTCCACAAGTAGTTGGCTGTCTGGATGGTACACACATAAAAATAGATCGCCCTGATGGCCCCAATGCAATGGCCTACTATAACCGAAAAGGGTTTTACTCCATCGTTATGCAGGCAGTAGTTGACCACAAAGGAATATTCAGGGACGTGTGCATAGGCTGGCCAGGTAGTGTGCATGATGCCCTGGTGTTTGCAAACGTCGGATTGTACAGAAAGGCACAGAGGGGCACTCTGTTTCCACCCATCCCTTCAAAACGCATTGAAGGCGTCTACATCCCGTTATTAATATTAGCTGATCCAGCATATCCCCTACTCAGTTGGATACAGAAGCCATATTCAGACAATGGTCACTTGACAGATGCTCAGAGGCACTTTAATTTTAAATTAAGCCAAAGCAGGATGGCAGTAGAGATGTCTTTTGAAAGACTTAAAAGAAGGTGGAGAAGCCTTGCACACAGATGCGAGCACACCATGAAGGCAATCTGTCGCGTGGTGTTAACTTATGCTGTTTTGCACAATTTCTGTAAACGAGCGGGCGAAACCGTACCTTTGGAAGACAACATCACTGAAACGCATCAACATGACGTCGACGAAGTTGACCCAGAGGCTAGAGAGGAAGCACAGGCTATCCGACTTGCACTGACACAACATCTCGCGGTAAAATTAACAAACTATCCCGATCAGAATTTGTTTCCATATATCCCGCCCACTTTTTCAATTGGTTGAGTCTAATGTTAAAATATGGGGACTAATATAATATACATAACGTTTTAAAAGCACATTAACCCTAGAATTATTTTAAACCTAAATGCATAATAATAGCCAAATAACCATGCTACTCTGTAACTGTGCCAATACGACCCTTTTATATTCAAGCTGCAATAAGCAAAAAAATCCAACACTGCTTCATAACATCTTTATTTGATTTCCATGTGATGACAATATTAATGTTTAGGCATTAGGCACTTACAGTACATTTTCTATAACGTTTATGTATTGACTTAAGATAACAATTCAATATAAACAATTATTCATAAATTATCCTGAAGAAAAATAGAACAAGAAATAAATTATTCAGAATAAATATAGAAAATGAAATAAATTATCCAGAAGAAATATAGAAAAAGAAAAATTATCCAGAAGAAAAATAGAAAGCTATTTTCCTAGAGTGATTTCCTGAACAGGTTAGAGATCTACTATTATAAAGTTTTACTCTTCTTCTAACTGCCAATAAAATGAGTCTGGTGTGTTGATATGTGAAGCTGAAGTTGTGGCTTCATAACTAGAGTAAGCTGGTTGATGTTGGTTGGTTGGCATATATTGAAGACGTGATGTGTGTGAGTGGATGTTCGGTGGTTGTGCATTCAAATACATGTTTTGTGATGTGTGATGGTAGCTGTGTTGTGTTTGTGCCTGCAGGGAGTTTGTTAGGGCCCTCATAAGAGACATCCTGCACTGCCTTTCCTACCGTTCCTCTTCATCCCTAAGTTGTTCCCTCCTCATCATTTCTTCGAACTCTTTTGAGGACGCACCCATGAACCTTTGGCCCCATTCATCCATCAAGGACCGCATTTGGTCCATTTTTCTTTTCTTGGTTCGACCTAAGAAAATCACAATCATATTTAGAGATTTATTTTAACTTATATTTGTTTAACTGTTTTAAGTTTAAATTTGTAAAGATGATACACTGTGATTTGACAAATTTCAAATGGAAACATGTTACAAATACCTGTTAATTAAATTTTTAAGTGTTTTAAATTCAAAGAGCAAAGCCTGAGAGCTGTTATATAACATATCAATTGTTTATGTGAATTTTTGAAAGACTACGTAAAAACTAAAATGGATTTACCAGCATGTCTAGCAGTTGGGTTACGGCTTCCTTGATCCACAGTCTCTCCTACAATGTAAAATAAAATGTAAATAAAAGGGATAGTTCACTTTAAAATTAAAATTCTGTCATCATTTACTTATTTACTTATTTTTCTCATGTTGTTCTAAATCTGTATGAATTTCTTTTTTCTGATGAACACAAAAGAAGATATTTTTTTAGCCCAAGTGAACCGCGCTCCGGCCCACCTCTGCAACCCGGCTTCGGCGCGATTAACCAATCCGCGGTTTGGTTTGGAAAACACACCTACCTGTGATTTTCTAGTGATCATGAAGACATTGATTAACTTGCTCAGGTGTGTTTGATTAAGGTTGGAGCTAAACTCTGCAGGGCACCGGCTCTCCAAGTTTGGATGTAAAGAACACTGCTCTATGAGGTAGTAATTGGTCAAATGCAAACTGATCTCAGCTGTCCTTCCTACAATATATTTGTGTATGATTGTCAGTGCCAAGCAAAAGAGAGGAAGATGGAGAAGGAGAAAGGGAAAGAGAGAGCATGCAGGAAAAACCAGGCAAGAACACAACAACAATAAATTGACATATAGTGAATAGTGGCAAGGAAAACAGTAACTACTCATCCTCCTATATTAACTTATTGGCATTAAGTAGCCTATATTACATTTACTTTTTGTAACATTATTTTACACCACATGTTTTCATAAAAATGGAGGGGGAAAACAACAGGGCGAATCCGTGAGGGATGAGAGGGAATTGACTAGTGAAAGAAATGAAAAGACAGACAGAGTGCAACATAGAGACCACCAAGCCAAAGCAGCAGAGACAGAAGAGAGCTGTCCAGACTTAGAGGATAAGGACACTAGTCCTAAACAATTAAAGCTGTCTCAATACCATCATACTCAGTTTGGCACACAAAAAAGAGGCTTTCAAGAACAGCGGTTCAAAAGTTTCACATGGCTTGAATAATCAGCTAGGCACAACGCTGCTTTCTGCTTTCTTTGTAGGGTTTTGGCAAAAATGTCAGAAAGGATGCACTTGTTAATGATGGAGTTATTAACTGGCAAAAGGCACTTAGCAAGTACTACTGAAATTAGTGAAAGAAGGCAATACCTAGAGCGTATTATGGCAGTAACCTGCTTCTTGGGGAAGCAAGGCATAGCATACAGAGGTCATGATGAAACAGATGAGAGTCACAACAAAGGCAATTTCCTAGAGTGCATGTCACTTTTGACCAAATTTGATTAGTCTGGCACAGAATGGTGGGTATTATCACAGGCTGTACCACTTCAGTTACCCTGTTTGCAATGGCAATGAACATGTTGGTAAAAGCAGCTGAACCAGAATGTAGAGGTCCCAAGTCCAAATCTGGGATCCGCCAACCACCAATCCGTGCCTTCACGGATGATCTGAAAGTGACCACGGAGTCAGTGCCTGGAGGCAGGTGGATTCAGTCAGGGCTAGAGAAGGTGATGGGATGGGTCAGAATATCATTCAAGCCAGCAAAATCAAGATCCTGAGTCTTTGAGAAGGGCAGAGTGGTGGACAAGTTAAGGTTTCCCATCGCAGGTACACCAATTCTGATTATCTGCGAGAAGCCCATTAAGAACTTGGGGACAGTTTTTTGACAGCAGCCTTAGGGATACAGCCTTCACCAAGAGTACTTGTGAGAAGCTGGAAGGATGGCTCAAAGATGTTGACAAGTCATTTCTTCCAGGCAAATTCAAGGCGTGGATCTACCAACACGGGATTCTGCCAAGGATACCGTGGCCATTGCTCCTCTATGAGTTTCCGATCACAAAGATCACAGAGCTAGAAAGAAGAGTCAGTGGCTACCTGAGGAGATGGTTTGGTCTGCCTAAAAGCTTGAGCAGTGTCGCCTTAATGGAAGCAAGCTTACACTCCCATCACTGGAGAGCGAAGTGGAGATCCTGCTAGAATGCTGTTAGGGCACAAGCTGAGGTCTGATCAACCTCAGCTGGGTTGCCTGTACGAGGGTGTTTGATGTTTGAAAGATCCGAAACACCTGATAACATCACTGATGATGTGCCCTAGGTTTGCACCAGATGATGTATTGTACAAAAAAGATCCCTTCTTGCAGAGATACACAGCCCTTTTTAACACCACGTACCTCTCATCTGATAACCAAAATGAGATGATAGAGTGCTGTTCACAAGGACTAACAGAAAATATAATCAGTGAAATAAAGGGATCAAATATGTATGCCATTATGGCTGATAAGGGCAGGGATGGAAAGACAGAAAAGTTGGCACTCTGTGTTAGATACGTCTGTTGGGTGCCATCAATGAATGGTCCTAGCCCTTACAGAGGTGTCACAGTTTGATGCTACTTCAATAACAGCTGAAATTGAAAATCAGTTGATAAAGAAGGGAATTGATCAGTTGAAATGTGTGGCACAGTCCTATGATGGGGCAGCTGTCATGAGTGGGGATGTTGAGGGTGTACAAGCCCATTTAAAAAAGCACCCCGAGGCAATTTATGTTCATTGCTATGCACATGAGTTAAATCTTGTTTTATGTCACACATGCAAAGCTGTCTCAGAAGTCACAGAGTTCTTCAACATGCTGGAATGTCTCCATTCTTTCTTTAGTGTCTCCCTTGTAAACCACCATAAGTTTGTGAACACTCAAAAGAAGTTATTTGCAGCCAAGAGAACTTGTGCAGTTGTCAAGTATGCGATGGGCATGCCAGCTTCATTCAGAGACTGCAGTGATTGATCATTTCCCTCCTATCATTGAGTGCCTCTCCACAATCAAGACACATACAGCAGTTGGATTGAGGGCAAAACTCAGTAAATTATCCTCAGTGTATATGCTGATGGTTTTCCACACTCTCCTGTCTGTAACAGCAGGTTTACACAGATACCTACAGAAGGTGACCATTGACATTGCCCAAGCAGTGACATACCAAAATGCAGTGACTGAACCCATAAAGCAGAAATGCAGTTATACCACTGCTGCAGATATGTACTCCAGAACAATAGCTATGTGTGAGGCAAACCAGATACCTGTAGCAGTAGAATCATCCTCGGGACAGAGGCGGGAAACATAGAGAATGGATGAATATGTTGTTGAGTCAACTTGTGGGGCAGGCAGTGAAACCTGTGGCTCTTCAGAGTTTGACGATCTCAAGAGGAAAATTTTTCCTTGTCTGGACCAAATGACCTGTGAACTTGAGAGGTGTTTTTCTTGTGTAAATGAGAATGTGCTCAATGGAATTCAGACATGCAGTTCTACCTCAGGCCATTTCTTGTCTGAGCCTCATCTGACAGCACTGGCTCTGCATTACCATATTGAACTTCAGAGGAAGTGATAGTTGCAAAAACTTTCTGAAGCGCAATAGTGAGGCTGGTACAGTTCAGGACATGCTGGCAGTGTACAAACTCCTAGATTCGGAAATGTTCCCTTCACTGAAAGCGGTTATGCCGGTTTCCTTGACAATACCAGTTAGCAGCTGTAGTGCCTTGCGTCGGCTCAATACATGGCTCAGGAGGACCACAGGCCAAAGCAGAATCCAGCACCTAGCTGTGATATGTATCGAGGATGAGTTGCTTGAAAAAATTGAACACCAAAGGGTCATTGACAGGTTTACCACCCTCAAAGTGTGGCGACATAGAACTCTCAGATGGGGATTCAGGGGAAGTACTTAAAAGATTTCCCTCTCTTTCTTTTTTCATATCTTTACTTTCAAGGATTTTCAAGACCTATGTAAATAATCTGGATATTTTGGACTTTTTGGTCTTTTTCTTGCTCTTGATGTAAAGCTTGTTTTATTATTATTTATTGATGACTTATATTGGTTTATGAAAGTTCAGACAGGCGTGTAACCAGATATATTAGACATTGTCATTTGTAAATAATTTACAGAAGAATTACAATTTGTTGTCCAAGTACCTGTTAACCAATCTGATGACTGTTGATACAAATGGAGGCACATGGAAGAAGGTTTTTTGTTTGTTATGGGGCTGTCTGTGTGAAATCTCACAATTTAAGCAACACCAATGAGTTTTTTTTTACCTTAAAATAACGTTTCCAAAAAAGTTTCAGTGGTTCATCCACTCAAAACTGGGTGAATGGCACTTTCACATTCGCTTTGCAGCCCTCTATCGGCCAAAACCGCACTAAAGAAGTTTCCAACCGTCGGGTAGTGGTCCTGTAGTTCGAGTGAAAACTACAAAAACTTGCTTTACGGCAGACCTACAATCCAATCAGAGCCAGCTTTGCTGCAGTATTTACGACAGTGGTAATGAACAATTACGCTTCTAACCTGTAGGGGGAGCAAAGAGCAATAAGTCTTTAGTGTTGCTTTAAGCTGGTGTTCTGAAAAAAGTCTTGGAGTTAGCTGAATCAATGTTAAAATTATAAAAGTTTTTTTTTCAATAGACATATTTTTTGTTTTTCTGTGAAAAGAGGGTGGGTGGTGGCAGTGGGGCTCATTGGGTGCTCAGCATAAAGGTCTGACCCTAGAATCGCCTCTGCTTTAACTAATCAAGTGAGCAATTCCAACTTCTTCAAGTAAGTCCAACTAAGAACTAGTCCATATTTAAAATAGGAAGTTGAAATTACTTGGTCAGCAGAATATTTTTACTTTCTACATCAAAGTACATTTTTAAGTATTCATATTTTATCAGTGTTTTTCTTTGGAAAACATACATTCCAAAGCATATTATCATAATTTTTACTCCACAACATTTCATAATTTCAAGTTTTTGGTTTATATTTAAGTATAAACATCTAGTTTTTTACTTTTACTTAAGTAAAAAGTACTTTTGTGCAATTTTGATGTAATTAAATCAATTTTAATATAGAATATAAAAGGAATACACAGTATGATTATGCTTTAGAATGTAAATTTTTTTCCCAAGACAAACACTCTGATAAAGCACAGATTCTTGGATAATTTACTTAAAATACTCAAGTAGTGTCCGCCTCTGTATGTCAGCCAATTTGATTTTAAGGCAGCATCAGTATTCTTATTATATAATTAAAAACACTTACAGTTAACAATTTCCAAAATCTGTTCTTTTCTCTATTTTTTTTCTTTACTGTGCTGCTGAAACACTGCACTACTGCCATATCTGAAAAAATATGCCAACAATTTTGCATAATGTGTAATTTATAAATGTGATGCATTTGTAAGTGGCTTTGAATAAAATCAAACTAAATGACTTTCAAGGCACATTTTCCACATGTATTCCCATGAATTCCCAAAAATCAAAAATGTATTTGCAATTGAAGATGCAAAATCTGACTTACATGATGTCCACATCATTTGCATTTTTGTTTACGTGAATGTACAGTGTCTAGCCTATTTCAAATAGAAAACCAAAGTTGATTTGCAACTCTATTTCCCCATGTCTTATTTTCCTTGTCTATTTACATAGCAATAGCCTGACACAATTCAAATTACCTTTGCATTTGTGTTTTGAATGAAACCTGTCTCAGTCATCCACATTATTAAATGTAAGCCTTTGTTAAGTAGCTGTTAGTTGCTAGCCATCTTGGTTGATTTTTACTTAGCACTTTTAGTCACTTTCAAGCTTTGAACTCTTAGAACAACTATGAAACAGTTAGTTTAGGGTTAGTTAAAGGCAGGGGGGGGTAATTTATTTCATGCATTCTAACTAAATTCTTGCACTGTTTAAGAGTTGGATTATTCATTCTAAACATAGAAAAACTGTTAAAAAACATTTGGTCATATGATGGAATAATATTTCTGTGCCAAATGCAATTCGCCAGGGTTCGTAAAAGTTTAATTTTAACCGGAATAGTGCATTCACACACCAACCAAGAGCTGATATAACACAGTGTCACCAAAGAAGTGTGTTGTTGTTTGTAAGGGAAATTTAAGCTTGCTTCCCAAAGAACACAGCCTTATGGAAACAATGGATATAGTTTGTTTATTCGGGGTAGCAGTAGAGTTGTATGCGTGTGTTTGTTTAACACTGGATTTAATTGAAATGCAGTGGTCTCCAACAGGTCATAAGTCGCAGGCAGTAAGTAAAATTGCATCAAATGTGCTGTGTTTTGTTGGCAATCGACACGTAAGTGCATATAATGTAAATGACACTAAAATGAGTTGAATCACAAGTTATTCAGATATAGTGGGATAATGTGTGTGTTGCTTGCTTGTGATTCGCAGTACGCCTCCAGGAGCTCGGGCTTATTCAGAAAGAATAGAAGAGCTGATCTGTCTTTTATAAATCTGATAAAACTAAAGACTCTGATCCCTGAAGGGAATGGTAGGAACCTTGGGCACTTAGCTGGGCCTAGGTTTTAGGGTTACATGGGTGTCTGTTGGCCAAAACTCCAGGCACGATTCGTCAACCAAAAAAGCCTACAGGCATGATTATTATAGGTGTGATTTTCAACTGGTAAGGGCCGTGTATCCATGCAGATCTCTGTACTTGGCCATAAAGCCTAGCGGTCTCATATGGAGCAACCAGAGCGTTGTTGGGGGGACGTTGGGGGAACTGAATTGCATAGCCGTGTTTGATGGTGTGAAGGTGTCAGCAGGATGGGCTGGGCAGTACTAGCCAGGCTCACAGGGACCAGGGGCACCACAGAAATATCCGCAGTAAGGTGTAAAGCAGGTGCCAAGCTTGAGAGGGTTCATGGCTCCCTGAGGTGGGGTGTAAGCGTATGATACAACAATCACCTTGTTCCACAGTTGGGCAGAGGGTACGTAAGGATACCTGGTTGTGTACTTGAATCATACACACTCACACTAGTGAAGTGTTTCTCAAACATTTTCTGCTATTCCCCACTTTGGAATTAGGGAACAGTTCCGAGCCCCACCTGTCCCCAATTGCCCCAACAAAATAGTAATACATTTTAACTGATGAATTTATTTAATAAAACATTAAACACTTTCAGCATTAAACACTTTCAAGAGAAAATGAACATGCAAATGTATTATCACTTTGCATGAAATAAGACTTTAAAAGTAAAAATAAATAATAATAATGCAACTGTGTTTGAGTTATGTATCTGACAAAAGTCATCATACTTTATTTTCGGCTGGCTTTTAGGTTGGTTAGGTCCACTGTCTGTCTTGGTTTTCTCTGCTGGCGTAAGAAGGTAAGAAAATGTAAACTAAAAAAATAAAACTAAATGTAAAAGAAAATTTAAACTTAGAAAATAAAACTTAAAATTTAAAAAAAGTTTTAAAAAAGTGTTATCAATTAAAGTATTTTTTAGGTAGATCCAACTTTCACTTTTTACAGTATACCTTCTCTCCACATTAAAGTTTTTGTTGCGCTTCAATTAACATTCCGACGTTAATTCATTCTTATAGGCTTTGGTTCCGCATGACATTTTCTTCAGTCTGATGTTGTTTTAAGTTAGGCTAATATTAAAATGTGTCGTTTGGGGTGTATGGTCAATAAATAAAGGAATTAATAGAGAGCACAAAAATGACCAAATTTCCTCCATTTTGTCATGCCCACCTTGTAATGTTCCTATTCCCCACCAGTGGGGCCCGCCCCACACTTTGAGAAATTCAATTCAATTTTATTTATATAGCGCTTTTCACAATTGTCAATCACTGCATGAAAAGTGGGATTTTCGTCCCCGTAAGCGCCTGTAGGCTCCCGAAAATCTCCCGAATTTTCGGCAGCTTTCCTCAATTTACCAGCAGCGAGCTTCGCGTTTGTCTGTGTCACAAATCGTCATAAACGAACCATGACGTAGGTGGAGAGCCCCGCGCGGGTGCGATGCCTCTAATTAGCATATGAATAGCAGCGAAATCTCTGCCGGCCAGTTAGAGCGTCTCTGGCCTAATTAGCATGTGAATAGCAGCAAAACTAGAGTAACGGCCCACTTGAATGTAATCACTCAGTATTGGCTGAAGCCACAACTTTTAAACAAGTAAAATCCCCCGTGAATGGTTGGCAGATGACTTCAAGCCAATCACAAGGGATTTTTCTTGTTTAAAAGTAGTGGCTTCAGCCAATACCGAGTGAGTAAATTCAAGTCGGGCCGTTACTCTAAAGAGGGGGGTTATTGGGCACCCTGGCTCATTATAAATGTAAACCCCAATAAATAATAATAATAATAATAACTAGATAGGTACATTTCCTGAAGAAAATGTGAAGTGGTGCTTGCCGTGGCAAATTTCGGGGAACAATATATGATTATACTCTAAGTCACGAGTCAAACGGTCCAACCCCCGTGTCTCTACGATGTTCTGATGCGGAGATATAAGGCTTTGTTTACTCTGTTGCTAGGGTACTGTATTTGGTTGCTAGGGAAAAAAATGGCATCCACTAGTGATTACCCTCCGAGTCACGAGTCAAACGGTCCAAACCCCATGTCTCTACAATGTTCTGATGCGGAGATATAAGGCTTTGTTTACTCTGTTGCTAGGGAACTGTATTTGGTTGCTAGGGAAAAAAAATGCATCCACTAGTGATTACCCTCCGAGTCATGAGTCAAACGATCCAACCCCCGTGTCTCTACGATGTTCTGATGCGGAGATATAAGGCTTTGTTTACTCTGTTGCTAGGGTACTGTATTTGGTTGCTAGGGAAAAAAATGGGATCCACTAGTGATTACCCTCCGAGTCATGAGTCAAACGGTCCAAACCCCATGTCTCTACGATGTTCTGATGCGGAGATATAAGGCTTTGTTTATTCTGTTGCTAGGGTGCTCAAATTTGGTTGCTAGGGGCGTGGCTTGGGAGTGGCCAATGATGTGCCCAATTGTTACACCCCTAGTCACAAGTAAAACGGTCCAACCCCCGTGTCTCTACGATGTTCCGATGCCGAGATATAACTGTTTGTATTTTATGTTGCTAGGGTGCTCAAAAGTGGTTGCTAGGGGCGTGGCTTAGTAACTCTGTAAGGATCCTGAGAGACTGATTGGATGCCTGAGTAAAATGAGCCAACCCCCATGTCTCTATGACACTGTGGTGCAAAGATATCCATCTGGGCATTTTATAATGGCAGTCTATGGGATAGGTTGCTAGGGTGCTCAAAAGTGGTTGCTAGGGGCGTGGCTTAATAGCTCTGAGATGATCCTGAGAGACTGATTGGATGCCCGAGTAAAATGAGCCCACCCACTTATCTCTACGACACTGTAAAGCAAAGATATCCCATCTGGAATGATTTTATTCCCTTATATGGGCGTGTTCCCTGCCCCATTATAAGTCAATGGGAAATTTCGGGTGCTTCTTACACCCCAGGGGTACAGCTTACACCCCATTGTGATGAATGCTCTTACAGAGCCTACCACCCTCTTCAAATGTTATAACCCACATGCTTCTACCAAATCCTCGAGCGGAGCTATGACCCGTCAAAGTTTGGCCCAATGTTAAGTCAATGGGATTTTTCGGGTGGTTTTTCGCCCCCCTTTCGGAAATCCTGCACCCGATCTCTTATAAAAGTCATAGCACACCTCTCCTCAATAATCCGGTCAATTTGAGCCCTCTTTCGTGTGTCTACGACCAACCGTGTGGGACGAGTTACGCGCCGAAAAAGTGTGCAGACATAAGAATAATAAGATATAATAATAATAATAATAATAAGTATGAGCAATAATAATAGTGATGCCTTGCATAAATGCAAGCACCACTAATAAATAATTTATGTTATCATTTTTTGTATATTAATGTCATTGTGCTATGTACTACATTATTCACAACATCAAGGAATATAAGAGAAAACAAAGAGGTTTATTTATAAACACACAGCTGTTTATTCAAAGAAAGAGCTTTATTTATAAACACACAACTATGTACAAAGCAGCATAATGTCTCTTATATTGTACTCCAAACACGTCAAAAAGTGCCTAAGATGTTCGGGAAAGATCCCTAAAAATCTTTTTCAAAGTGTTGAAAAAAAACCTCAAAAACGTTGTAAAAAAGTCACTTTTTCACGCGTATATGGTGAGTTGCCCGGTACTTTGGTATCGCCTCTAATCTGGATTGCAGCGTGGCACAGAGCTCGGAGAGTTCCAGGCTGCGAGAGGGCGGGGGCCGCACAATCCATCCAGACACCCCGCCAACAATGCCGTATTCCTCATCAGATATGAGATCTATGGTGGCGCACTTCCAAATGTCCATCTCATCCTCAGCCAACACACTTCGTCTCGCTTCCAGCAACTGTAATACAATCAATAAGGACAATAAGTGACCTGAAAAATACTCACATTGACAAAAAACTGATCTAATATAATAAATCTTACCATTTTTCTTCTGGATCGACTCCGAGCTAAACTTTTCGCATTTTCCGCCTGCGATGCGAGTTCAGGTTGTTTGTATCTGAAACTCCGGCGTACCGACTCATAACACGTCTTACGGGCAGCTGGAAAACAATTAAATGAGACTGGTATTAATAAAAAGAGTCACGGTACAATTAAACAAGAAATGAGGAAAAACATTAGAAGTTATACTTACAAACAATGTCGTCATTCTCAGCAGTAAATCTGGACTTGCTGAAATAGCCCCAAGCAAATCGGAGGTCACGGCTTTGTTATGAGGCGACGTTAGTCTGTGAAAACAAAATGTGTGGGTTTAAGCTCGGATCTATTAACGTATCTATTTCCTTATACAAGAATAAAAACATATTCTTTAAATCGTAACGTTACCTTTGCTCTGGTTCATAGCGCCTGCAGTGTGCCTCAGAGACGCCGTACTGCCTCCTGTAAATTACAAGACAAAAAACACCTCTTAGTTATAAAACACACAGCTTGGGCTACTTCAAAAAATATGCTTATACATAAAATTATTCTTACCGCAATCTTGGGATTGTGCACCCGTCTGCTCTTCTTGGAGAGTTACAAACACCAAACCAAACGTCTGTTACGCTTGTCGACACTGCTGTGTGAGCCGTGACCATGACCTCGCACATGATTGGACGAAGGCGAGAAGCCTGTCGGGCTCCTCCAATCACATGCGAGGTTATTGATATAAGGAAAATCTTGTGAGACGTGTGCGCATGCGTATGATATAAACAACAAACGCGATGTGCCGGAAGCTCTGTGTGAAATCAACACAGTGTGCTGTCAGTTGAAAGATGTAAGTCCCAAGACTGAAGAAACGACCTCGGCGCTTCTGTAAACATTGCAACACTGAAGTGTGTCATACACAGTATTTTGACCACAGAAAGCGCTATTTAAAAAATGGAGTTTGGGAGAAAAAAATCCAAAAGGGCTACGTCAGATAACGTACAGAGCCTGCTGCTACCCAGTCATGAATCCGCTGTGAGTGATGTCCCGTCATGTGTAAAGACCCGGAAGATAACTTTACTGGAGTTAGAGAGATTGGTGAAAGTGAAATGCACTCCGAGGACCCAGAAAAAGAAGTGATTGAAGAATTTGAAGAAACGCACCCAGCGAATTTCAGTTCAGACAACGGTGAGCATAAATACATATTTTTTATATAAGCTTGGCTTGCTTTACGTATGTTATCATTTTAAACAATACTAAAACATATCAACAAGTAAAGTAAAATAAAATCAACAAGTTAAACAAAAACGTTGGAGTTAAATGTGGTTGATTATCACTGTTGTTGTTATTTTAATAGTAAATTATAATTGAATAGGAATATCGCGTTATAATGCATAACGTTATCTTCTGTTTGTTGTTTTTCAGACGAAACAGCAGATGACCAAAGCATTCGTCTTTTCCTGGACATCTCCTGTTGTGTGGTAAGCATGAAATTACATTTGGATGTACTAGTATAAAGTTCAATACATGCTAATCCAGAGCTGAAATGGGAAAACCTAACAATTTTCACCCACATGATTGTTTTCCACTCTTAAATTTCTGTTAGTTAACTAATGAAAGCAACTAAAGTATAAACACACTTTATAAAGTATTAAAAAATCCTAAAATGAAGTTGAAGTGGATGAAGTTCCCACAAAGTACTTAACTGGTTCATTGCACTAAAGCTAGCTGTTTGAGATGCACATGATCTTTTTCAACTACAGTTTTCAAATCTTTTCACACTCAAATGGCCCTATTGATGAGAAATGAACATATTAATTATGTTCTTTTTAAATCTCAAATAACCATATTAACAATGGGCTTTTCAATCTCAAATGGCCACATTTATGATGGACTTTTCAATCTCAAATGGCCACATTCATGATGGACTTTTCAATCTCAAATGGCCATATTAACGATGGGCTTTTCCATCTCTAATGGTCTAATGGTGGTGCTGAGTATGTGCATTGCATGTGTTTTAAATATGTCCTTTAAAATTTCATAGGATGACTATGTGGATGAAGAGGGGGAAATCCTTGCTGAGGAGCAGAGTGAACCCTATCCTCACATACAAGATGGGGAGGAGCATGGAAGTGATCAGGCCAGAAGTGAAAAACCAGAACACTTGTTAATGAAACTTTTGGGCATGATGAAATTGACTGGTATCCTCCGTGACGACTTCTTACAGTATGTGGGTTGTCCAAAATGTATGACAGTGTACATGCTTACTGAAACCTATGAGCTCAGACGGGATGGTACAAAGGTTTGCAGGACTTGTGGTCACATCCCATTCTACAATCACCCACAGCAGAGGTCTGCATTAAGGAAGAAATGTGGCTCTGCCTTGCTAAGCAAGACTACATATTTGAGCAGTGAAGAGTATGTCCATCCAATACGTTCTTACTGATACAAGAGTGTTGTGCAGTCTCTGGGAGGACTTGTTAAAAGACTTGGATTTGAAGAGAAATTAGATGAAAGGCGAAAGCGGGAAATGCCAAAGGGTGTGTTAGGAGATGTATATGATGGACAAGTATGGCAGGATTACCAGTATGTGAATTCAATAACTGTAGTCATGCCACTATGCACAGTATTTGAGCTGTGATGTAATTGCACAAGTTTCCTTGCTTCATTCCCTTCCAGACAGACATTTTGTTGTTTGACATGTTGTTTGCATAGAATGCACAAATTGAGCCTGATTAAAACTCTGTTAAAACAATTAAAATTGTTGAAATAAATTGTTTTGTGTATCTTTTTTTTTACCTAACATTGGTTATTGCTAATGACATACAGAGATATTCATATATACTGTTGGCCTGGACAAACTGAATCTACTTAAAGGGATAGTTTAAAAAAAATTAGGGAAAAATATTTTGATAGTATTGTGATAAATGATGAAGAAAATATTTTGATAAATGATTGTCATTAAACTTAAAGATGATTTTGAATTACTCTGTCCAACATCTCCGCTTAGTTAACTGAGTTGAAAGATTTTCTATTTTTAATTCATTTATAATTATAATTCTCTTAGTGTTATAAATGGTATTATAACACAAAACTCATGAATAAGTCAGTCATTGAATAAACTTGATTCTCCACTGAAACACACACAAAACTGCGAAAAATACAGTACAATGTGCTGTTTATGTCAATAAACACTGATCACCTGAACGGTGACTTTCATTAACAAAAATGGTAATTTATCATTTAAAACTAAACAACATGAATAATATTAGAGCAAAAAACCTCTATGACATTTTAACAAATATTTAAGTAGTTAAAGTTCTTATTAGTTCTTAATTCTGTAAAAAAGCTTAAATAATCATAATATTCAGGGACAAAGGATTATGGGTATAATATATTTTTAAGTATGTCCAAAACTCAAAATATTAAGTAATGTTTATATCATTAAGACAATATCTGGGTTAACAGTGTAGCATACTTTGAAAATAAATCAATTCAAGCTACAATTTAAGAGTTTGTAATTTGGCTATACTGATACCAGAGATTTTATTAAAATCAAAGTTTAAAACCTCTCAGAATGTCACCTGAGTAAAACTCCCCCAGCTGCTACCCTCATTTGCATTTGTATAGCTCACAGCATGTTCATTTACATGTTAAAGCCTCCCCTAGAATTAGGGGAAGGGGGGACAACTTCAGAGCAAGACCCACGTCAACTTCTGACAACTTATGGCAGTTTTCGGTGTTGGCTGCAAATTGTCATGCGCAGTCGTATACTTGGAGTTTCACAACAATCTACAGTGCCACATTCTGGCGAAAATTCCACTTTTCATGCAGTGAATTGTTTCAAAGCTTTACATTAATAGATGTAGGAAAAGCATAGAAAAGCGAGGATTGTTATAATGTAAGTATACACTAAAGTAGTAAGTTAAGCCACTAATGCTGCACTAGTGAAAGAGTTGGATGAGTGTGGTGCAGCTCTGCACCGTCTATTTCCCTCTGTGGCCTCTTGAGACCCAGAGAGAAAAGAAACTGCTCTTTTATTTATATTTTGTAAATTTTTGACGACTAGTTTACTGAGGTGTTGCTTGGTCCCCTCAGTCTGCTGTTGTGCAGCTGAAAACTGCTGGGCAAAGCTTTCAACCGTGTTGCCAAGAGGCCGGTATAGGACACAGAAAATTCTAAACAAGTGCGAATATCGTATGGCCTTGTGACTGTGCCATAATCTTCACTGCATGTAGCCCAAGGTCAGTTGCTGTGCGTAGTTCTTGTAAAACTGCTGGGTCATGCCCACCTTCAGTGCTTTGGCCTGATAGACCTGTAGTATGCCAAAGCATGCAGAGCAGAGGCAGTCTTGCCACTATCTGTGTAAGCACTTCCACTCAGACTGGATGAGTACTTACAAGCCCATGAGGGGGACCAAGTTTACCCTGTCAGGTGCTCAGACACAGTTGGATCTTGACCAAATGCTCAAACGGGGTATTCCCATGTACCCCTTGGCTGCCCTGCCACTTGAGGGTTGTAAGGAAGTAGGAGGTACTAGGTCTATCTGGTCAGTAAAAAGTGCTGTCCATGACCTAGTAAGTTAATACTGCACTTCCGGAAAGAAAGGCATAGGGACAGTATACTGAGAACCAGCGCAAGCCACCCTGCACCAATCATTCAGCCTCGAGGGTTCGGGATATGGTGGAGTTGTACCGGCGAGCCTGACCCCCTTGGCAGCTTAGGCAAGCATGGCCATCATCTTAGAGTGTGACTCGGACTGCTCTACTTGTCTCGAAGAAAACAGCATATACAAATCACCATCCCGGGAGAAAGTAGGCTCAACTTCCGATCAACATTTGCAGCGATCAACATTTGGTCGTCAGTTTCTGTTTCTGTGCTTGCATAATAATGTTTAAGACATAATGGTCTACAAAATCAGCTAGACATTGAGCCAATGACACAATTTACTTTCTTAAAAATTCACAAATTATACATGACACAAAATAACATAACTCTGTTTTGCAATAAAATATGGCAGTGTATTTTTAAACTAAGGAAAAATAGCAATATATAAAATTTACACCATGCAAAAGTAGCAGTTTTTTGTAATAATTGTAAATAGTAATTTGATGCTATCTATACTTTACATTAGCATAATATAGAGTGTAAATTACTATATTTATAAAAATTATTAAATGGGTGCTGTGTTATTGAAAGAAAAACATTTCCTCCCTACACTCCCTTATGCAACAAACATATACTGCAGTATATTGGAAAATATCATGTAATATATTAGGCAATATATTACCATATATCAGATTTAATATTTATATTTCCCAATATATTGTAATATATGCATAGAAAATATCATGTAATATATAAGGCAGTATATTCCCATATATAGGATTTAATATGTATATTTTCCATTATATTGCAGTATATGAATAGACCATACATGTATATATTGATACAAAATATATTGTAACCAAGACCAAAAAGGGCACTATGTTTTTCCATGTAATAGTTTGTCTTTATATGATTTAATCAGTGGGGAACCTTCAGGGCCTTCTACGCCTTCAGAGAAGGCCTTAAAAAATTTATAAAAAGATTTTTTATAAATAAATAATAAATAATATAGTATTCAATAAAAATATGTTTTTACATTTTTAAATGTCTATTTAATTCAATTTAATACAATAGATGTAATATATTTTCTCTCATCTATGTTCTAATGTTAAGCTTACTGTCAGGTTCATGTCATGAAAACATCTAATCCAATCAGAATCGTCTGTCTCTATTAAGGCCCGGTTATCTGGCTCATTCATTGGTTAGGACTTCATGAATCCCAGGGAAGGCCAAGCTATGTGTTTTGGTGTGGAGAGTGACGGGCAAATTGACCAATCACGTTTTGATTTCAAGTGGGCGGGTAAAAAACAAAGCATTGTAAGCCTTCATGAAGTCCTAAGCATGCAACAAACTGGATGCGAGCTGCCGTAAAACACCAAAAACGAAGATCATAGACCGTTAATATTAATACAGTCTAGTGGCCCGAATCTCTGCGGTGAGAATGGTTGAGGTAAATGGCGGAAAACGTGATTGACGTTGTGGCTAGCTTGATAGGGCTGAGGTAAAAACGAAATAACTTAAGCGCGTACTCGTGAAGAGCACAGCCGGGAGAAGCGCGTGCAGAGGAGAATGACGCGAACACGAGAAAAATAATGGGTTTAATTATACTTTTACTTCCTGACAGTTTCACTTGTTACGTGAGGATAGTAATGACTGACAGACGACGCCGAATTACATACAATATAATTTCCTAACTAAATCTGAGAGAATGCGAAAACATTCAAATATTTTTTTCCACCATATACCCGATGGGCAGGGCGGAGATACATTTTTCGACATGAATATAGCCCCGGGACCTCGGGGCTCGGGTTAGCGATTTTGCGAGCCCTGGATATATCTTATAACAACAGTTATTAGCCACAAGGAGGTGCACTGAGAACGCTGGGTGGTATATTTCCCCTTATGAAAAGACTAACAAGGTATCCTACAGCTAAATATATATTTCCAAAAAATTAAAAAATAAATTAAAGAACATAATTTAAGCTTGTTAAATGCAAATTTACAGAGCCCCTGTCATTACAGAGCAGCAGAGTCTGTATTTGTGTTTATCAGTTAGATTAAAGTAATTTTAAACTTTAAAACTGCATTTAAAGGCAGACAATGCCCATTCTGTAATTCAACTTTGCGTGCTCAGAATTTTTACACGTTCACTGTATGATTTAACGAAATACGAATAGCCTAGTATTATGGATGTAGAGGCATTTGCACTTCATTGCATATTTTGAAGGCCCAGCTGAAGTACCCACGGTTCGCCACTGGATTTAATATACTGCAATATATGCAGGGGCATCGCTAGACCCCTTTAACCAGGACACATGCCCCAGTGTAAATCTTTTGTGCCCCGGTGTAAATCTCAAGTTTAAATTTTAGCAGTTAAATAGTGTATTCCTTTACAAAGATAATCGCGGCAAAAACGGATCTACATGCAATGTAGTTACCCAATTTACGCTTGTAACGAAGCAGTCGCATTGACTCGTGCACGCACGTATCCATGTCCGCGCACGTCTTGCGCTCATCCGCATTGCACACAACCGCATTCAAAAGGTGATGCCACGCGAGTGACTTAGCTTATGAAAACATGACCAGACTAAAGTAAGTTTCTAAATAATAATAATAATCTTATTTTGACTCGATCATTATTGGCTTCTTTAGATGAACATGTTTTGTGCAAAGCAGGGAAAGCGAAGCAGACAAGAGAGATGATGAGTTTTAAGGAGGTAAGACAAACTACATCCTCACCCGATCAGGTCTGAAACATTAGAGGAAAAATCTCAGGAAAACCTTGTCAAGTCTGTAGAATTGAATTGTTGCTGAGACAGATGTAAGATGTTCTTAAGATTATCTAAGTGTACTTCACTGTGCTATTTTGAGGCACCATGAATATGAACTAACATGCACTTTTAACATACTATCTCTGTATAAAAAAACTTATTTAGTTAACACTTGTATTAATCTTGAACACAACTTTTATACAAAGATGGGTTCAAGTTTACTACAAGTGGTACATAAATACATTTTTTAAATACATTTTTAGCACATTTTAGTTCATATTTATGGTGTCTCAAAATAGCACAGTGAAGTACACTAAGATGATCTTAAGAACATCTTAACCCTCATGTGTTGTTGGGGATGTTTTCATCCACTACAGAGTTTTTTTTACTCTTAATTTGGCCGTAACTTTCTCTCTGTTTTAGCAAATTGAATGATTTTTGGTGACAAATCTTATATTTACATATATTTTAAGAAAATGCTTTGAAATTTTTTAAAAACTCAACGATATACCGTGGGCAAATTTACTACCCTTTCGTGTTGTTAGTGGATGAAAACATCCACTAAATTCAACGGCTGTAAAAATGTATCAGATGAATATTTTTTCCAAAATTTTTTTCATAAATCTGTTAATCAACCTCAGTACTGATCAAAACTACCAAATCTTCACAAAAATTCCATGATTTTAACCCTTTAATTGCCAAGTTTATAAGGTGTGTCACTGATTTGGTGAAAAAACACACACAAAATGACAGATTTTCAATATAAAAAGTGATTGTAAACTGGATTTTTGTTTACCTTTTTCAGAGTCTTGACCATGTCTAAGATTGGTAAAAACATTGGCTTTGAAACATTTTTAGTTTTTGTGTAGCATCAGTTTTAATTTTTTTCTCCCTCATTTATTGTTAGTGGCTGTTTTTGCCCCATTGACTTCCATTATAACCACATTTTTTGATTGCAGAGCTATGACACCTTTTTATCATGCATTTTTGAATGTTGGATTTTTTTCCTTTTGCTAAGAGGTCAAATTTGTAATTTTTACAGTTTATCACCATGTGGCACTATTAACCCTTTAGTGGCCCTGTGCAAAAACAAAGTTTAATTTCTGACTTGTACATTGAGTTATATGGAGTATTACTCCATAATAAAAGCATATTATTGTGTGTGTGCGTGCGTGTGTGTGTGTGTGTGTGTGTGTGTGTGTACCTGGTAATTATCACGTTGTGGGGACCAATTGTCCCCACAAAGATAGGAATACCAGTGTCTTTGTGACCTTGTGGGGACATTTTGATGTCCCCATGAGGAAACAAGTTTATAAATCAAACAAAATGATGTTTCCTGAAAATGTGAAGTAGGAGAAGGGTTTTTGTGATGGTTGGGGTTAGGGAAATTTTCTGTAAAAATCTTCTCTGCATTGGATTTATGAACATCATTTATTATGAACACAAAAACAACTTCAAATAAATTGAACAATGAAGCAAGAGTAGAGGATGGATGGAGAACTAAACAATCAAACTAACTTTTAGTGTGTATGTGTGTGTGTGTTCAGTATTTCCAGCAGGACTTGCAGCATATCACTTGGTGCTCTCTGCAAGTGTGTCCACCACAACAGATGCAAGTGCTGACATGTTTGTTCTTTGCACCAATTGCATGTTCCCCTCTTCACTCCTGAGCTGCTGGTGTCTGTGGATTTGTGTCTGGAGAGACAGCTGCAGGAGACTGAATCTCTCTCACCAGTGCAGTAGCAACTGGTGTGCGAGGGTGATGCTCTCTCCTCAATATTGCTGCAGAGATTTTCCCAGGTCTTCTAGGAAAGCCTTCTCCTAAAAAGCTTTTCACCTCCCTCGTGCATGAGTTGCTGTCCCTCCAGACAAACTTGCAGAGAGCACCAAGTGATATGCTGCAAGTCCTGTTGGAATGACTAAACACTTATGTGTTCATAATAATGATGTTCATAAATCTAATGTCTAATGCAGAGAAGATTTTTACAGAATATCTTTTTTTCATGCACATACACACACACACACACACACACACACACACACACGCACACATACGCGCACACACACACACACACAAATATGCTTTTATTATGGAGTTATACTCCATAAAACACAATGTACAAGCCAGAAATTAAGCTTTGTTTTTGCACAGGGCTACTAAAGGGTTAATAGTGCCACATGGTGATCAACAGTAAAAATGACTAATTTGACCTCTTAGCAAAAGGAAAAAACAACAACATTCAAAAATGCATGATAAAAAGGTGTCATAGCTCTGCAATCAAAAAATGTGGTTATAATGGAAGTCAATGGGGCAAAAACAGCCAATAACAATAAATGAGGGAGAATTTTTTTTTAACTGATGCTGCACAAAAACTAAAAATGCTTCAAAGCCAATGTTTTTACCAATCTTTGGCATGCCCAAGACTGTGAAAAAGGTTTAAAAAAATCCAGTTTACAATCACATTTTATATTGAAAATCGGTCATTTTGTGTGGTTTTTTCCCCAAATCAGTGACACCACTTATAAACGTGGCAATTAAAGAGTTAAAATCATTGAATTTTTGTGAAGATTTGGTAGTTTTGATCAGTACTGAGGTTGATTAACAGATTTATGTAAAAAAATTTGGAAAAAATATTCATCCGATACATTTTTATAGCCGTTGAATTTAGTGGATGTTTTCATCCACTAACAACACGAAAGGGTAGTAAATTTGAACAATGCACAAGGGTTAATATACTAAAAATTTGTCTTTAGTACTTCTTAAGTACAAAATTAGTGTGCGAAAATAAAGCACTTAAAATACACTATGGAAGTGTACTACTTTTTCACCTTGGTTAACACATGAGTCAGTTTTGGTGAACTGTTACTTCAAAACTCTACACACAAATCCTTACATTTCTCAGTGCTTACACCATCTGGTCATATGGAAAGCACTAGCATTCAATACTGTTCACTCAAGTCAGCACAGCTTAGCAAACAATTACCAAGCTGGAAACACTAAAAGTCAAAATTGAACACACAGCAATCAGATCCTTCAATAGATACATAAAAGGGCCTGAATCTGTTCATTGAGCTTTGAAACAATGGATCCACAGAGAAATGAAGGAATAGGTCGAGGAAGAGGAGGAGGAAGAGGAGGAGGGAATGAAGAAGGACATGGTGAAGGAGGAGAAAGAGGACATGGTAAAGGAGGAGGGAGAGGACATGATGAAGAAATAGGTCGAGGAGGAGTAGGAAGAGGAGGAGGGAGAGGAAGAGGCAGAAGAGTAGGGAAAGAAGGAGGACGTGGTGAAGGAGGAGGAAGAGGACATGGTAAAGGAGGAGGGAGGGGACATGATGAAGAAATAGGTCGAGGAGGAGGAGGGAGAGGAATAGGAGGAGGGAGAGGAGGAGGGAAAGGAGGAGGACGTGGTGAAGGAGGAGGAAGAGGACATAGTGGAGGAGGAGGAAGAGGAGGAGGACGTGGTGAAAGAGGAGGAAGGAGATGAAGGGCAAGGTGACAAGCAATTTCAAGGTGAAATACAAGCCACTCTAGTTGACCATGTCCTGGTCCATGGTATGACTATGAGGGAGGCTGAGCAACGAGTAAAGCCTAATTTGAGTCGCTTTACTTATGCCTCCATCTTCAGAGCCTTCAGGGAGGAAAACAGATAGGTGTACTTACAGTAAGACTGCTCTATACAGTAACTTTAGTGTGCATACACTGTTGGACTATGCTACTGGAATAAAGAAATGCATCAAATTGCCTTCCATACAGATAGACATATCAGCAGATGAATGCAAGGGGTGGATCAGGCAAGAGGATTTTACCCTTGCTGTTTGGCTAGGACCAATATAGCCTGTGATGTGGATGAGATTCTCTGGCCTGACCCAGAACTAAGACGGGATGTTGAGGCGAAATATTACAATTTACAGTTGTGCTGTGTATAGCACATGAATGAATAAAAATGCATACATTGATTGTGTCTTTTTGGTCATGTGAAAAGGTTTTTGAGGGGGAGAACCACAAGCAACTTACCAGTTTTGGATATATTGTTTTGAATTGATTGCACAAGTGTGTAATACTATATTGTAGTGTGTGTGTTTTTGAAAGCTTGTGTGTGTTGTCTGAGGGAAAAGTTTGGTATTTCAGTAAGAGTGAATGGTTTTGAGTGTAGAGCTTCATTTTGACCTGAAAATATGATGTTTGGAGTATTGTGTGAGACTTTATGGAATTGTCTTTACTGTTTTGAGAATATGAGGCATAGTTTCAAGAAATGTGTAATAATGTTAGGTATAACGAAGATTATACTTGTATATATGTATCTTTTGCAGTAACTGTTGAACTGTAGAATAGTGGGTTGAGCAAAGGACATTGTATAGAAGTGTTGCACACTTCTTGCACACAGCAGGCTTTCAAAAAAGTCAGCAAAAAATGGGGGGCCTGTGCCCCAGTAGAGCTTTATATCTAGCAATGCCCATGAATATATGGATGTGCTATGTATGTATGTATGTATGTATGTATGTATGTATGTATATATGATTTAACAATTTTTTTTTCTTTCCAAATAAACAACTACAGCATATTCATGAATATGCATGGCATATAGCCTAAAGAAAATATTAAAGACAAAAATCTGCATTACACAAATAACAGTTTTATTGAAACAGCAGAGACCTTTCTTTCATTTTCTACATTTGTCAGTACTCTACTCAGCACCGACTGCTTCAACCAGAATGCGTGCCAAAGGCGATGGAGCATAATGCTTGAGTAGGAAGCTGAGATTCAGGCGCGAGGAGAGGACAAGGACACATACCTGTGACTAGCAACAATGAGGCTGATAGGTCCTGACCAGAGATGTATAGTAACGAAGTAGAACTACTTCACTACTGTACTTAAGTACTAAAAGACAGTATCTGTACTCTACTGAAGTATATATTTTTTCTCCTACTTCCACTTTTACTTCAGTACATATTTTCGATGAGTTTAATACTTTTACTCCGATACATTTTTTATGTGCTGCATAGTTACTCGTTACACTCAAATGTTACGAATCATTCCAAACCCACATTATCACTGCCAGAGCGGTGATACACATTAGAAACACACACAGATCGTGTTCTAAACCAATCGGAGATAGTGAAGGGCGGACCCCTCCCTCCCTCTCACTCCCAAATATGAGCCGGGGTTGTGGACAAAGTGAAGCAAATAGAGAACCAAAGTGCGCGAGAAAGACAGAGAGAGAGAGAATGCGTGAGAAAGGGCGAGTGTGCGTGAAAGAAGGAAACTTAAGTTCATTGAAACACCTTGTACCTTTACTGTACCTATTACCATTATATCGACTAATATTTAATTATTTGGTTAAATTAATCTAAATTATCTGAACAGTCCTGTCTTTGTATTACTGCTACAGCCAAAGGAATTGTGAGTGTCCTTTAGCTAAAACATTTGAAATAATATAAACAATATTATATTCAAACTTTTGACTGTTTTCTTTAATAACTACATTACACAATACTTGTACTTTTACTTTCAGTACTTGAGTAGTATATTTTAAAATAAACTACTTGCAATACTTAAGTACAAAACATGTTTAATACTTTAGTACTTCCACTTAAGTGCTGTGCTTAAAGAGCACTTCAACTTCTACTCAAGTCACTTTTTTGATAGAGCACTTGTACTTTTACTCAAGTCTGGGTCCCTAGTACTTTATACATCTCTGGTCCTGACCTATAGTCCTAACTCATACTCCTAATCAGTAGGTGGCGGTAATGCACCTAAAAGTTGTTTGCTAACCACCAGTAAAACTTGAGAAGGAGACTGATCGTTGGCATGCTCTCAACCCAGGAAAAACTTCAAGCTTTACAAGGTACATAGTTTTCAGAGGTGGTGCTTTCCAGTTTTGATTGCATCTCTTCCAGGAGAGATTTTTGTGAACCAGAGGGGAAGGAGTGAGAAGGGAGAGAGTAATCGTTGTTGTTTTGTTCCACAGATGCTGTTTTAAACCAGTTTCCACGGCCAAAGCTGATGTTAGAAAATCCATCAACAGTAGAATATGCGAGCTAAGACACCAGGTGAAGTGCAAAAGCATGGGTATATAAGTAATTTAAACCAGTGAAGAGCCAAGATGGACTCCTAGCCAGGATAAAGGCCTGTTCTTTTGGTAATTTATGTCTTTGCTTTTTCACATTGCCAAAGCTCCTTGAAAGTTTGTTTATATCTATTATTGTCTGTGCATTTTGTTTATATTGTATTTTTAACTGTATAACGGCACTGCTGAAAGTTTGAAATAAATAGACCTTTGTAATTTAAATTGCTTTCATTTATATTTTGTATATTTTCTGTTTTATGTCACTCTTTTAAAATGTAATTTATGTTAATGTAATGCAAGACATTTATGTAATGTAAAGCAAACCACATTGTCTGACCATGTGCAAAATCTCTTGTGGTTGTAATAGGTCTGTTTAGCTCTCTACCTCAAATTAGTTTTAGTATGTGTGCCTGATTAAAAGAAAATAAAGGTGGCTTTTGATAGATTATCCATTAGTCTGTGTTAATATGTGGTATAAATGTGTGTACATATTTTTATGTATATATTTCTATATAATTTTACATATTATTTAAAATATATTCTACAATATAGTAAACATACATGTGACACTATATCTGTACATATATTGTTAATACATTTTTGCATATCAATCGGAATACAATATGGTGGATATTTGTAAATATAATATTGCATATTTTGAGATATATAAACACATATATTATATTCACGTGCAATATATTAAAAGCGACAATTATTTATATTTATCAATATACTGCAATAAATTACATATATATAGAATATATGTATCAACATATTACTCATGTATTTTACAATATACTGCAATATATTGCATACATAAAGAATATATGCATCAACATATTACTCCATATATTGCCAATATATACTGCAATATATTACATAGATAAAGAGTATATTTATCAACATATTACTCCATATATTGCCAATATATACTGCAATATATTACATACATTAAGATTATATTTATCAACATATTACTCCATATATTGCCAATATATACTGCAATATATTACATGCATTAAGAGTATATTTATCAACATATTACTCCATATATTGCCAATATATACTGCAATATATTACATGCATTAAGAGTATATTTATCAACATATTACTCCATATATTGCCAATATATACTGCAATATATTACATGCATTAAGAGTATATTTATCAACATATTACTCCATATATTGCCAATATATACTGCAATATATTACATGCATTAAGAGTATATTTATCAACATATTACTCCATATATTGCCAATATATACTGCAATATATTACATGCATTAAGAGTATATTTATCAACATATTACTCCATATATTGCCAATATATACTGCAATATATTACATGCATTAAGAGTATATTTATCAACATATTACTCCATATATTGCCAATATATACTGCAATATATTACATGCATTAAGAGTATATTTATCAACATATTACTCCATATATTGCCAATATATACTGCAATATATTACATGCATTAAGAGTATATTTATCAACATATTACTCCATATATTGCCAATATATACTGCAATATATTACATGCATTAAGAGTATATTTATCAACATATTACTCCATATATTGCCAATATATACTGCAATATATTACATGCATTAAGAGTATATTTATCAACATATTACTCCATATATTGCCAATATATACTGCAATATATTACATGCATTAAGAGTATATTTATCAACATATTACTCCATATATTGCCAATATATACTGCAATATATTACATGCATTAAGAGTATATTTATCAACATATTACTCCATATATTGCCAATATATACTGCAATATATTACATGCATTAAGAGTATATTTATCAACATATTACTCCATATATTGCCAATATATACTGCAATATATTACATGCATTAAGAGTATATTTATCAACATATTACTCCATATATTGCCAATATATACTGCAATATATTACATGCATTAAGAGTATATTTATCAACATATTACTCCATATATTGCCAATATATACTGCAATATATTACATGCATTAAGAGTATATTTATCAACATATTACTCCATATATTGCCAATATATACTGCAATATATTACATGCATTAAGAGTATATTTATCAACATATTACTCCATATATTGCCAATATATACTGCAATATATTACATGCATTAAGAGTATATTTATCAACATATTACTCCATATATTGCCAATATATACTGCAATATATTACATGCATTAAGAGTATATTTATCAACATATTACTCCATATATTGCCAATATATACTGCAATATATTACATGCATTAAGAGTATATTTATCAACATATTACTACATATATTGCCAATATATACTTCAATATATTACATGCATTTAGAATATATGCATCAATATATTACTTCATATATTTCCAATATATTATGGGATATATTAAATAGTATAATGAGATGTATTTAATCAATATATGAAAACGGCAATAATTGCAGTATTGTATAATATATTGCAATATATCACTTACATATATATAATATATTTTTATATAATATATCATGATATATATTACTTTGTAAATTTCACAATATATGGAGACACATTAAATATATTGTCATGTAATATATTGAGAAATATATGTTTGTTGCATAAGGGTATGCATAGGGCCCGAGATCTTGTGCAACGCCCCTGTTCACTAATAAACTGGAATCGTGTGGATTATTGTAATGCTCCATTTACATGTTATTTGGACTATGGGCTTCGCTTACTTAGGTTGGACCAGTGGTGTAGTCTACGTGATACGCAGGTATACGCCGTATACCCACTAGAAATTGTCAAGGATTTCCGTATACCCACTAAAAATAGCGCGAGGATGCGTAACAGCATGGTTTTGTGACATTTTTAAAGTTTAGTCATAATATAGATGTGAAGCATTGACCATTAGCATGATACACTTGCTACTTTAGCGGGTTGCAATACATATTAGGCTATATACTTCCTGCCGAACTGCGCGATCCGATCGGCGTATGAATTTCTATGAAATCAGATTACTATAGTGACGCGAAAGTAACTGGGGAGCAGACTGGCGAGTGACAGCAAAGTACCGCGAGTTATCACATGGAGAAATCTGCTTTGACTCGCTCTCACGGTACTTTGACATCACCAAGAGGTCTGCTTAGCGCCAAATGAAGTCGAACCTGCAGTGTAGCTGCTCACGCGACACTGTAAACAAACAGTCCAGAGAAGTGAACGAGTGCTGCAACATAAAATCCATAGAGTTTACAACGCACATGTGTGAGTAAACAACATTTAAATCATCAGTCCAGTTTATTACTTTATCTGGAGGTAAGGCTCCAAATGCAATAAAATAAGCCCGTGATTATATCCTGATGATTTTTAGCTGCCTTCAGTTCCTCTGCATGTTTGCTTGTGCTTCACAGTGTTAAACTTCCCTTCTCTGTGTTCATTTATATATCTGCGTTCAAGATGTATATGATCTTAAACTTCTGTGAGGAAATTCATCTCTGCGTTGATGTTCAGTTCAGACTTGCAAATTAAATATCATTTTCTTCACTCTGGTTTGGGTGTCTAATATTAGGCTACATGATGGTCTTGTAATAATAATTAAGTATAAGCCTATTTTCATTTTTAGACAATGCTTATATTATACAGTATGCAAAAATAAGCTTTTATATCAATGACTACGCAAATTAGAGTTAATTCATGGTCATCTTAAATGTGTATTAATTAAAAACATTTACACCATTAAATTACACATGGTAATGTTATCAATAGTTGTCAGATAATAGCTGTTGAAAGAGTGGATATTTTGTTCTCGTTCAATGCACGTGTTAGCCACAGATTGAAGATTTATTTAATTTAAATTAACAGTTAAATAACTTTTGTCCCTGAGTTAGATGTTGATTAACACTAAACCAGTCTAAAAATCAGTCCAGTTTCCCCAGCTGTAAACCCATTGGCTCTAAAGTCTATTTTTTTCTTAAAAAGAGAACACATTCAGTCTATGTGTTTATGAGTACACTTTCAGAATGCTCTCAGTTACATGAATATACTGTATGCATCTGTGAGTGTGGTGGTGCTTATGAGGTGTCGCGCTAGGACGAGTAAGCATAAGGGTGAGAGGGAAAAATCACAGTATACTCACTACAAAAATCTAGACTACACCACTGGGTTGGACATGTGCATAGTTCCAATTTACTCATGAAAATGTATGTGTTCTGATAACAGAAAAGTCATAGACCATTATCTAAGCATAACTGGAAAAAAGACACCCTGAGAAAAGCTTTTTTTTTTTTACCATCTTATTCCTATTTATATAATATAACTTATTAGTTTTACGTAGGAATACTTTACCGTGACGATTATTGAGCAGTACTACCACGTGAAACTATTTATCACTAATAAACACCCAGTGTTGTTAGCATATAGCCCGCTAGCATCCACACGGTGGAGGCTGAAGCTAGCATTTTCCGATCTAATGGCGGATTCATCTGATATATGCTTTTCTGACCTATCCTCACCTGAGCGGGAAGCTGTGGAGGAGTTGTTTCCCGGTTTTAGCAGATCCAAGGCGAGGTACAGCGCCCACTTCACCCTGCCTTCCGACGTCCACAAGCGAGCAACAAACATGCATTCCACGCGATGCAGCTTCACGGACCGTGAACGACATGAAAGTGATCGGGAAGCTGTGGAGGAACCGCTGCCCGGCCTTCGCAGAATCGGCAAGCCAAACATCACCCTGGCCCCAGACGTTCGCAGGCGACCGAGGCATGTCACAACCGAACACCCCACGCGATGCAGCTCCGGGGACCGCGTTCGGGTAAACGAAGACGCCATCGCCCAGCATGAAAGCGGTAAGACTCCGCTTGTTATTGTAACATGTACTACTTGCCACATGTATAGTTTAGCTTCTGCTGTTAGCATAGAGGGGTTTACATGCACTAAGTGTATTGAAGTATTAAGGTTAACTGAGAAGGTTGCTGAACTAGAATCGCGCATCCGAACGCTAGTTGAGGATAGCAAAACCGCTAATGTTACTGTCGCAAATAATCTATCGAGCGAAAAGACTAATGGCTCGGTTCCGACATCAGATGCTAATATAAATATTACAAATACTGTATCGAGCGCGCATAGTGTTTATCAAAATACACATGGCTCGGTTCCGTCATCAGAGTCAAGTCAGCGGTCAAACTGGGTGACTGTTAGGCGGCATAGTCATATTAGGCGTCCTTCTAAGACCCATAACGTAACGACAATTTCTAACAGATTCGATCCCCTAAGGAGTATACCAGCTGAAACACCTTTTAAAAGTGCCCTGGTCATTGGAGATTCTATACTCAGGAACACTAACATTGAGGCACCAAACACCATAGTCGACTGTATACCGGGAGCCAGAACGTCTGACATTAGATCCAAACTTAAAGTGCTGGCTAATGCTAAGCGGAAGTTTTCTAAGATTGTTATTCACGCCGGCACGAATGACACTAGGCTCCGCCAGTCGGAAATCACCAAAGATAATATTAAGGAGATGTGTGAAATTGCAAAAACAATGTTAGACAATGTAATATGCTCTGGTCCCCTCCCCGCCTACCGGGGAGATGAAACACATAGTAGATTAGTGTCTCTCAATGGATGGATGTCAAAGTGGTGCCCTCAGCATAACGTAGGGTTTATAGACAATTGGAAGCATTTCTGGGGAAGACCATTTCTCCTAACCCGAGATGGCCTTCACCCGTCATCGGAAGGAAGTGCTATACTCACTAAAAATCTGATCAATAGTCTTAATTCTGATATAGTATGACTATCCAGGGCCCAGGTCAGGAAACAGACGGATCGGCTTAACCGTCCATCTGTTAGCTGCCGTGATATGTCAAGACCACTTATATCCCAGCACTTCGAGTCAATCTTACCGAAATATCAGCACATTTCAACTGTATCTGTTCCCCGAACAAATAAATACAGGGCACCGCTTGTTACATCTGGTACAAATCTGATTCAAATAAAATTAGAAAACAATACATTAACAGATGAATCTCGATTCTTAAAATTCGGCCTTCTTAACATTAGATCGCTTACCAATAAAGAACCTATTGTCAATGAAATAATTACAGACCAAAACTTAGATGTACTCTGTTTAACAGAAACCTGGCTTAAAGCAGACGACTACATTAGTTTAAATGAATCCACCCCACAAGACTATTATTATAAACACGAACCTCGATTAAAGGGGAGAGGGGGTGGTGTAGCTACAATATACAACACAATGTTTAAAGTAAACCAAAAATCTGAGCTAAAATTTAAATCATTTGAAGTAATGTTGTTAAATATGGAAATAACTGATCGTAACCACAAACAGCTTTCTTTTGCTTTAGCGACAATCTATAGACCACCGGGTCACCATGCAGATTTCCTTAATGAAATAGCAGATTTCCTATCTGAGCTTGTAGTCACTGTAGATAAAGCTCTTATTGTTGGTGATTTTAATGTCCATGTGGACAACCCAAAAGACGCATTAGGACGTGCGTTTATAGATGTTCTAAATTCTCTCAATATTAGACAAAACGTGACAGGGCCAACGCATACTCGTAATCACACATTAGACTTAATTCTGTCACTCGGACTCAATATTAATGACGTCGAAATATCACCTCAGAGTGATGCAGTTTCTGACCATTACCTTGTGTCATACACTGTACTTCTAGATAGGATCACTCAATCTACAACATGCTACCGACTAGCCAGAACAATAATTTCCACCACTAAAGATAGCTTTATTAGCACTCTTCCAGACCTGTCCCAAATGAAACATGTAGCAGATAACTGTGACGATCTAGATATTGAAATAGAAAACCTAAACAATGTCTGTTCTAACACATTGGATGCCGTTGCTCCCATTCGAAAAAAGAGATTCAAAGAAAAACCACCAGCTCCATGGTATGACCATCACACAGCAGCCCTTAAAAAGGCAGCTAGAAAAATGGAAAGAAATTATAGAAGCACAAAGTTAGAAGTATGGCGCGCAGCATGGAAACAGAGTGTTAAACACTACAGACAGGCTATTAAAACCGCCAGATCTACATATCTTAGCAAGCTTATAAATGAGAATCATAATAACCCTCGTTTCCTCTTTAGCACAGTTGCGAAACTGACTAGAAACAAAGAACAAACAGAAACCAATAGTAAACTTCAACACAATAGTAACGACTTCATGAACTTCTTTTCTAACAAAATTTCGGCTATTAGGGAAAACATCGTAGCTACCCAGGCAGCCACCACTCTACCCATTAGTTCACTTAACACTAGACTACCATACGAACATCTTGATTCATTTAAACCTACTACAATAGATGAGCTCTCTAAACTAGTCACATCATCCAAATCATCGTCCTGTATATTAGACCCCGTTCCCACAAAACTACTTAAAGAAGTATTCCCTGTAGTGTCAACCCCGGTTCTAAATATCTTTAACTCATCGCTAGAAATAGGATACGTTCCAACAGCTTTCAAACTAGCAGTTATTAAACCGCTGATTAAAAAACCACAGCTTGACCAAGGAGAACTTAATAACTTTAGACCAATCTCAAATCTCCCTTTTCTTTCGAAAATATTAGAAAAGGTAGTGGCAAGCCAGTTACGCACATTCTTGACAAATAATAGTACATATGAAAAGTTCCAATCAGGATTCAGGCCCCACCATAGCACAGAGACAGCGTTGCTTAGAGTTACAAATGACCTCCTATTAACATCCGATCGTGGTGAAATCTCAATTCTTATATTACTAGACCTTAGTGCAGCATTTGACACAATAGACCACAGAATCCTACTCAATAGACTAGAAAACTATGTTGGTATCAGTGGTCAGGCGCTAGCCTGGTTTAGGTCATATCTAACCAATCGCTATCACTTTGTTTATGTAAATGAGGAAGAGTCATATCACTCCCTGGTTAAATACGGTGTACCGCAGGGATCAGTTTTAGGTCCTATCCTGTTCTCGTTATACATGTTACCCCTAGGAGACATTATCAGGAAACACAACATAAGTTTTCACTGCTATGCGGATGATACCCAGCTTTACATCTCCTCGCATCCCAGCGAAACACACACGTTTTCTAAGCTAAAAGACTGCATTAGCGATGTTAGTGACTGGATGGCACATAACTTTCTTAAGCTCAACTCCAATAAGACAGAGGTACTTATTATTGAACCAAATCGCTACAAACATAATATGTCAGATTACAAATTGCACATAGATGGCTGTACTGTGGTGCCATCTTCCACGGTTAGGAACTTAGGTGTGATGTTCGACAGCAACTTATCCTTTGATAGTCATATTGCCAACGTCTGCCGCACAGCATTCTTCCATCTTAGAAATATCTCAAAAATACGCCATATACTGTCTACATCTGACGCAGAGAAGCTTATTCATGCTTTTATGACCTCTAGAATAGACTATTGTAACTCGCTACTCGGGGGATGCCATTCAAATCAGGTCAACAAGCTTCAGCTAGTTCAAAACGCTTCTGCAAGGGTACTTACTCGATCTAAGAAGTATGACCACATAAGCCCAATTCTGGCATCTTTACACTGGCTACCAGTTAAATATCGCATCCAATTTAAAATATCATTAATCACCTACAAAGCTTTAAATGGCTTAGCACCCTCATATCTTAGAGAATTACTATCAGAATACAATCCATCACGCACACTACGGTCGCAAAATTCTGGCCTATTGATTATCCCTAGACTATCAAAAGTGTCTAAAAGTGGAAGATCCTTTTCCTACTTAGCCCCTAAGCTCTGGAATGATTTACCAACCGATGTCCGAGAATCAGACACAGTCGATCATTTTAAATCTAGACTTAAAACTTTTCTCTTCAACAAAGCATTCGCATAATTTGTCTAGTAAAGGTTCTTAACTCGCAATAGTTATTTTCACGGAACAAAGCACTCACGGTCATAACACAGACCAACCAAATAAATAAATAAAAACCTTTTCTACATGAACACTTAAAATGAATTGCATTAAATAGTTTGCCACCGTTTGCCACTGAACCTGCATTAACGACGACAGTGGGGCTTTCGGCCTTAGTCAAACGGTTTGGCACGTATGGTCGGGTTGCGATTTTGGTGCTTTCGTGTGTCTTGTGAATAGTATGCCATACAGACCCGTTTGCCACTGAACCTGCATTAACGACGACAGTGGGGCCTCCAGCCTTAGTCAAACGGGTTGGTATGTATGGTCGGGTTGCGTTTTTCGCGCTTTCGTGTGTCTTGTGAATAGTATGCCATACATACCCGTTTGCCACTGAACCTGCATTAACGACGACAGTGGGGCCTCCAGCCTTAGTCAAACGGGTTGGCACGTATGGTCGGGTTGCGTTTTTCGCGCTTTCGTGTGTCTTGTGAATAGTATGCCATACATACCCGTTTGCCACTGAACCTGCATTAACGACGACAGTGGGGCCTCCAGCCTTAGTCAAACGGGTTGGTATGTATGGTCGGGTTGCGATTTTGGCGCTATCGTAAGTCTTATGAATAGTATGCCATACAGACCCGTTTGCCACTGAACCTGCATTAACGACGACAGTGGGGCCTCCAGCCTTAGTCAAACGGGTTGGTATGTATGGTCGGGTTGCGTTTTTCGCGCTTTCGTGTGTCTTGTGAGTAGTATGCCATACAGACCCGTTTGCCACTGAACCTGCATTAACGACGACAGTGGGGCCTCCAGCCTTAGTCAAACGGGTTGGCACGTATGGTCGGGCTGCGATTTTGGCGCTATCGTAAGTCTTATGAATAGTATGCCATACAGACCCGTTTGCCACTGAACCTGCATTAACGACGACAGTGGGGCTTCCGGCCTTAGTCAAACGGGTTAACACGTATGGTCGGGTTGCGATGTTTTTGGCGTCTTCTCCTGGTCCTGTAAATGGTATACAATATAGACCCGTTTGCCACTGAACCTGCATTAACGACGACAGTGGGGCTTTAGGCCTTAGTCAAACGGGTCGTCAGGTTTCATTTTCTCTTAAAGATCGGAAGGTGACCCTTATTTACCATATATACCCTCGCATTGGGCCCCCAATTTGCTAAATCCTCAACTGTGGATAATATTATTATGCCGCAATATTTAGTCTGTCTGTAACTAAGCTGAGTTAAACCACATCACTGTGTGACACTTCAATACATATGAACGGCTGCTACGCTAATACGATTTTGTTTTTCTCTCCCTGTCTCGTCCTCGACCCGAGGACGAGACAAACAGACCCAGTCCCGGTAGATGTGAAAGTCGGCACACCTCTGATCTACTGGCCGTCCTTCAACGTTATGCCCAGCTGATACCTGACCAACGATCACCGGCAGAACCGCTTAATCTCCGCTAAATCTCCATTTCCGTTCTCCCAAGGGTTTTTCCCTCCTAGGACTTATTTTTCCTCGGATAAAAGCACGGGGTTTTTTTTTCTCCTAGGGGGTTTTTCACCCCGGGGAGGCAGCCTTTTTGGGCTTTACCTAGCTTCCTCTTCTATACGTTGCTTTAGTAATACGTGCAATTATAATATTGAGTCATAGCCGCAGCAAATTTAACTGCTCATGCTATCATGTATTCTGTTGTGCTATCTGTCGTTTTCTGTGCTTTTCACTGCTTCTATTTATGTAAAGCTGCTTTGAAACAATTGACTTTTGTGAAAAGCGCTATATAAATAAAATTGAATTGAATTGAATAGAACTATTTAAGAGATTTTTATTACAGATTTTTTAAATAAATATTTTCAGGGAGGTCAGAGATGATTATACTTGAGGGTCGTGTGATTTGTGAGGCCGTATACCCAAGATTTCGGACTGCAAGATTTCTACTGTTCACAATGTACTACGTCTTAAATCTTCAGTATCCAGAGGCATGTGGCACATTGGATTTTATTTAGAGGTATTTTATTTTTCTTCTTCTGTAAATATATATATATTTATTAATACCCTTAGACCATGGATGGGCAACTTGGGTCCTGGAGGGCCAGTTTAGCTCCAACCATAATTAAACACACCTGAAGCAGCCAATTAAGGTCTTCCTAGGCATACTAGAAACATTTAGGCAGGTGTGCTAAGGCAAGTTGGAGCTAAACTCTGCAGGACACCGGCCCTCCAGGACCAAAGTTGCCCATCCCTGCCTTAGTAAGCCCTGAAAAAGGCTAGAAGACCAGCAAAGTCAAGTTCGTTAAGAAGACTGGAAAGAATGTGAATAAGAAAACTGCTACTGTCAACCCAGAAGTTGCATCGCTCCTAAAGAACCTCATCCATTTCGAATGGGATTTTTGTCTAGGTAACTAAACTTAATTGCCCCCCACCACTTACATGCTTGCTGAAATGTATCTGCATCTTTTATCTCATAAAAATTGTGTGTTTTTGAAAAAACCTACCCATATTTGAGAGGTGATAAAAGGTAACTAATGAAGTTAGGATGAAATGTTTTTTTTTTTGTGGGGAAAGAGTTAATAATACATGAAACATACATCCTGAATATAAAAATTATACAATGAAGAAAGTTCAAACAGTCAGAGCAATTTAATTTTAAAGCAGAAGGTCTTAAACTTTTTGCTTTTTAACATATTAGCACAGGCTTTATAGAGAGAGTGTAAAATAACAGCCCTAAATATATCCTAATGTGCTACTAGTGCTACTGTAGTTCAAAAAGAAAGTCAGAACACTCTGTTTGGTTAAGATTATTTTCCTCAGCACCTCTTTTGTCCTCTTTTGTTGTAAAAACATTTCCATCTTGTTGCACTTTCCATTTCAGTGTTGTCTCCTTCTCTATCCCATGATCCTTTAGTTTCTGATTTATCTGAAGAACAGAATGAATGCTTCATTACTGCTTGTAAACCACTCTTACAGTAGCTACGTTTACATGGACACATTTTGCCTCCATCGGATTAAAATCCTTCCGATTAATAAATCCTATCATAGCGTTTACATGAACACTTAATAATGTGATCGGATTGATGTGAGTGTTTATATGACACAAGATTTACATCAGATTTGATCATTTTACATGCGCACATTGCACAAATATAGTTTCACGCTGTTTCAAGATTTGCTTTGTGCCTCACTGATTATAAAGCAGCAGCAAAAACACCCATTCACGTGTGCCCAAAAAGCATATTTTACTTCACGCGGTGCTGCAGGGACCGTTCGCGAGAGCGAGTCCAAACACACGCGTTTGTGGATCAGAGAATAAATTATGGACTATGGACTGACCGGACAACGCTGTCTTGTATCACTTTATGGGGAATTGGACGGATAATAGGAACAAGATTAACAAGACAATCACTTCTTGTGACTTCCTTCAACAAAACAAACTCGAGTTATTTGCGTCACATGTCATTACGGCAATTCTACGTCATTGCACGTGTGCATATGCTCCACACTCCCGTCCTGTAGGTGGCGGAAATGCACCTTT
The DNA here is from genome assembly GCA_025389145.1 of Misgurnus mizolepis. Taxonomy (NCBI): domain Eukaryota; kingdom Metazoa; phylum Chordata; class Actinopteri; order Cypriniformes; family Cobitidae; genus Misgurnus; species Misgurnus mizolepis. The sequence goes on along the minus strand of JAIFKI010000009.1, from coordinate 31,835,635 downwards.
CAGTGCGTTTGCCAACCGCCATTAAAAAAAGAAAAGATGGCACATGCGCAGAGCCTCCCAGTTTCAGTAATCCATCCGTTCAAGTGTATACATGTAATTTTGAGCGGATTACAAACGGTATAAACCACCCCTAACAAGCGGATTAGATTTTTAATCAGATTGGCACTTTTTAGTCCGATTGAGGTGTTTACATGGAGCATTTTTATTCAGATTGATAATTTAAACGGATTACAAATGTCCATGTAAACGCAGCTACTGATGACTGACCTATTTCTTATGTCAATGAAAGAGTTGTGTTGTTAATCTGGTTAAACTCTAGACATGCAGGCCAATAGTTCCCAGTGTTGCAATCAGATAGTTCCAATTAGCCTGCACATCAGAATGACTCAAAGTTTCTAGCACCCTGCAGGATGGCTCAAGAACACAATAGTCTTGCTTTAATGTTTAAAATAAAACATGCTACACCAAAGAAGGGGTGTGCACGATTTATTGTTTGAGATTATATCTTAATTGTTGTTTTAACAATTTGCTAAATAATTTAATCGAATATATCACTCATTTTTCAAAAACTCACCGATATTATCAACACCAAAAGTTTTTGGAAACCCCTGCACCAAAGTCATAATAAAGTTTGACTATTGTATTCAATGAATTTAACCTTTTGCTGCATTCTAGTTTCAACACAAATAATTTAATACTTACCGATTTTAACATGGTTTCCATCACTGCATTTAGATTTTCATCAGATTTCACCTCCAATCTCAGAATTGCTTTCTTTGACCCTGTTAATATTTCAGAGATGGAGGCTTAATGAGAGTTAGGATGCAAAGAAAATAAATAGTTTGAAGTAATGTCTGTGCTCTTTATAGTGTCACAAACAAAGCCGATCCTTCCTTTACGTAGGGTACTCAAGATTTGTAGGGCCACGAACCACTAGGGGGCCCCCTTGCTTTTAACTTAATTTGGCACTGCACATAACAAATGGGGAGTGACATCATTGTAAAGCATAACAGGCAGACTGATCTCACGATACTTTAATACCAGTTGTCAGACAGTCTGTGCAGCTCCGTATGCAGTTGACAGGCCTATCAACATTAAAGATCGACCAATATATCTGTTTTTTGATATTTTCACAGATTTTTTAAAACACAACACACTAGAGTCACAAGTATTTATAGCATAACTTGACAAAAAATAAAAAAACAGTATAAAAGTATTACAAACAATTTGTGTTGCAAACCTTGCGAACTGAAGCCAAATGATCACTTTATATGAAAAAAATCCATAAATGCAAAGCAAACAGTCAGATCTCATTCAAATATAAACCGGAACATTAGAGCATGCAGTTGCTCACGACAGCCAATAGCTCTTTACATACTTAGCCAACGTAATGATGCAATTGATGACAAGACACACAAGAGCCAATGGTATTTTACAATCAAAGACGACATATCATCACTTCTTCTGGCGGCAGTTTTTGAATTAGTGTACACCAGATCTGATATCTACAAGGAAGTGTGATCTTTTTTGCTCTTTTCTTCATAAAAAAACAATTGTAAACTTTAAATATTTGAAGTACTTTTAAAAAAATAGTTGTGATGTATGCTGGGTTTTATACTGTATCATTTAATAAATAAATTGGTATGTTATTTGCCATAAATGCCTGAATAGTCTAATGTGTATTATAAATACAATTTTGGTTTTATTTTATTCATAATTTTTTATTTGTTTCTCTGATGTTCTACATCTTCTGACTAATCTATTTGTCAGTAGACCTTGTTTTCTAACCAATGTAACAGATTAACTCTTTCCCTGCCACTGTTTTAAAAAAAAGTTGCCAGCCAGCGCCAGCCTTAGTTGCCTGTCATTGGCAGGGAAACGTTTTCTCTTAATCGACGAGATAACTTGTCAATGGCATGGAAGGAGTTAAGAGCTTTTCAGAAACACATATAAATGTTATAATTAGAAAGTATTCTGAGTGTCACAGACATTTTAGCCAACATTTTGATGAAAGCTATATTTAAGCAGAGACAGTGAATGAGCTTTTATGACTGCCCAGACAGGGCCCCCCCACATTGGTGCTTAGGCCCCCAGAAGTCTAGGATCGGCTCTTCATGAAACTTACATTGTGTACAAATGAAAGGGAGGCTATCTGAGCAGGACAGATCGTCTATTAGACCATCAGGATCTGCAGCACCACAAAGCTTGTCTGTACCAGTCATGTCGGGCTGTCCAATTCCCCAGGTAATAGAGGAAGTGCTGACATTTGTTCCATCTGACCACCTCCAGGGTCTGAACAGACCAAGCCATGTTCTTTTATATCCCATCATCATATCTATCAGCTTGAAATGCTCAGGTTGACTCCGAATGGTGGCCAGGTCTGTGTGATGCTGTCTGCAGTATCTCTGAGCATCATGCCAGGACATCCAGGTATTAGTGATAAAAACAAAACGGGTTTCTCCTGTATCACCCTCTGTAAAAAAAAAACATAATTAGCAAGACTCAAGTTGGTTAAAATTAATAAGATTTCTGCACAATGCATTAAGGTTTGGACAGAATCCTACATAAAAATGTGTAAAATAAGAGGGAAGTTTTAGTTTAATCAGGAAACAACCTAAACAAATACAGCAAGACTGACACTCTCTGGCATAGATTTGCTGATCAACCTGTCCGTTGGTATTATGTAAGATCTGTCTCAGCTATGCAATATATTTGCCAGATACCCTCCCCAAACTCGCACGGTTTCTTTTCTCTGAGGAGAGAATGTGTTGACCTGTTGCTTCATCGGACGACACCCATTGCCTGTTGTGGTTACCTCGGTCCAAGGGTACACTTAGCATGGATGTAGTGGTACGCCTTCCCCAGTGAGCCTTATTGCTCAGGCTTTAAGCAAGTCAGGGAGAAAAAGCATCAGATTCTTCTGGTTGCTCCCCTTTGGTCAAACCAGACCTGGTACTTGGATCTCTTGCTACTAGTGATCGCCCCTCCTTGGCCAATTCCCCTGAGGCAGGACTTTCTGTTTTAGGGGCAGGGCACAATCTGGCACCTGAGGCCAGACCTCTGGAACCTCCATGTCCGGCTTCAGAACGAGACAAAGATGTCTTAGCAGAGCTTCCGCCTGATGTGGCCAAACAATCAGTCAGGCTAGAATCCGACTTAGTGTTGTCCTTTTTTCCAGAAGGAATAGAGAAACTACTTTCTCCGTCTACCCTCTAGGTGTGTGTGGCTGCTATCGCAACCCATCCCCTCTATGTTGAGGGTAGGTCGTTTGGACAGCATGAACTGATTTGTAGGTTCCGGAGAGGTGCAAAGAGGTTAAAAACACCCAGACCACCCCTCATCCCCCCTTACCATCCATTCCCACCAGCCGTGGGAGAGGCAGTAAACACGCGCTATTCGCTCATAGTTGGATGCTTGAACATTTGAGTTAATTTGCGTGTGAAATTCTAGTAATTCGAGTTATTCATGCGGAAATTCGCATCATGGGAGGGGCTTCTGTGACTTCGCTGAGACTCACCCACTCCGCTCGCTTCCTGTAATCACGTCACTACTTCAGCAACGTCCTGATTGGTTAACGCGGCACGGAATTCCGCCGAAGTTCAGATTTTTTAACTCGCGCATTTCCTGCGGTAACACTCAATTTGCGCAGAATGCTCCATCCACGTTCCGCGCCATTCGCACCGCGCTTACTGCATGTACCGCGCCGCAGGATGCCTAATTGTGTCTTTACATTGACTTAACTTGTAAATCACTCGTGCTTGCCGCATCTACTGCGTCTGGTGTGAACCCTGCATTAGGCCTCTCGGTGGTCCTTCGAGCCTGAAGAGAAGCCGATCTTTCTCATCTTGCAATGAAGACCGCTCTCTTAGTACTACTTGACTCAATAAAGAAGGTGGGGAACCTGCAGGTGCTCTCTGTTTCCTATGAGTGCCTGGAGTTTGGACCTAGCGACTCCCATGTTATCTTGAGACCGGGAACACACACAAAGCTTTAGATTAGCACTTTGCCAGTACTGTGATTTATATCCAGTCATTTTTCTCCACTATCTCACATAAATAGTGTTCCCCAGCGGTATACCCGCTTCAGTGTTTCCTCCACGTTGTGAGTTTTTTTGACATGTGTTCTCCACATCAGGTGAGACCATTGTCTATCTCCATACGACCTCCCCCAATGGGTGAGGATGGTCTCAGAAGTGCCCCTTTTCTATATCCTTTATTTTTTGGCAAACTCGCGGCTAAGTCGATACTTTCTGCTGTAAACACCCGCTGGTGTTACTGGTAAGGAGTCTGCTCCTCCTTAGATGAGGACCCCCTTGCACTTTACTGGAAGGTCATGATGTCATTCAGCGGGCAGTATGGCATGTTGTACCTGCCTATGATTGCTTTGTGGACGTCAAGATGTGGGTCAGAGTTCTGGGGTTTCACATAGGTACCCCATACTGTCGTCATCAACACAACATGAAGTGGACAACAGAAAGGGAACGTCTCGGTTTTCTGAACGAGACGTGTCCTACAGGCCACAACGCTGCCCCACTCGTCTGACGTGAGCGTATCAAGCTCCTCAGACACGAGCAGTGAATGCCATTTGCCGTCTCTGTTTTATACACGCAAGTGTCGGCGGAGACTGGTATGCAAATTGTTGATACAATGTTAATATTATATTTTTACATGCATATGTGTGTTGCTCTGAGATCTTAAATCTGAGTAAATTAAATAAGATAAATAAGGTCATCTGCATATTAAATGTGTTTTGCTGTTCAACATACTGTGTTGACATTGTTTCTTACCATTGAAGCAAAAAAAAGGATATTGTTCACTGCATGGCCGATCGTCCCATCCTTCAGGTTCCATCTCACCACATTCCTGTCTTCCTTCTACATTGTTTGGCTGGGAAGAACCCCAACCAGAGAATGTCAAAGTCTCATTTTGGTAAGTCCACCACCACTTTTTAGGGTCATTGTAAAGTCCGACCCACGCCATTGAAGTCAATGCAGGTTGAACTGTTGCTTGTATTATTTTCCAGTCTTCACTGCTTTGAACAGTGACCAGGTCAAATTGATTATGTTGGCAGTAAGCTTGTGCCTGATCCCAGGACATCTGGCTCGGAATCAAAATATATCCATCTGAGATGCTCTGGGAAAATGGACAAAGTCCTATTGAAAAGAAAGTGTGAAATACTCACGTTACCCTTTAACCTGCCCTCAAAGACTCAGTGTATCATGTTTATTGATTAAATGTGACCCTGCCATTGAATATGCATCTAAAAAATATATTAATTGTTTTCTACATAAAATCATCACTGTAAAGAGCATTGTGTAAAAATATAACCTTGATATATTTAAAACTGACTGAGGAAGTAAATCATATACCATTTTGATGCATTGTCTTCTCATAACTGTGGTAGGTAACAGCTTTAAATTAAATGATTTCAGATGATGACCCATTTCTACAAATGACTGAAATTTGATATGGTGGCTGTCATCAATGCAGACATCTTTGAAACAGATTACAGTCTTACAGACAATTATTTTCTTAGTGTTGCTAAAAAATTTTTTTTCCTGAAAAATCTGATATGTACACTATCTTAACATGACCATGGTCCTTGAAAATAATATTCTGACTACAAACTAACAGACGATTTATTTCCATTTGTTTTGTCAGTGTTCATTGTTTTTTATACTGTAACCTCAATACAGAGCCTTTTAAAACTTGTGAACCACAATAGGTGGTCACAATACATGAGAATATTGTTCTCTGCAAAGTGCTTGTTAGCGCTGTCGCACATCCTGAAACAATGTATCTACAGCAGTGATGAATTGTTTGTTTGTTTGACTATTCCAGCATTTATGGCAAGCACTGATTAATCGATTAAGTTCATTTATACACAAGTTAATCTAACCAGTTGGAAAGACATCTCCTAACCGTAACAAAATACCTCCACCCACCAGTGGATCAAACTGGGGATAGTATGTATGTATGCATGTATGTATGTATGTATGTATGTATGTGGTGTGAAAAAGTATTGGCCCCTTCCTGATTTTTTATGTTTTTGCATGTTTGTCACACTTTAATGTTTCAGATCATGAAACAAATTTAAATATTAATCAAAGATATGACAAGTAAACACAACATATAGTATTATATTAAATTAAGGTTTTATTACACTCTAAACTAAATGGGTTTATGAATTAATTATTTCACATCTCATCATTTTAAAGCTGACCAAAGTGGCTGAGAGCAATTTATATGCTGTTATTAGAGAAAGCATGCAATTTTTTTACAGATATTTGCAGGAATGAAAAGCTTGTGAACAAGTATTATGATTTAATCTGCAGTAATAAATAATGAAAAACCATATGTTGTATTTCTATTTATTTATTTATTATCTAATTATCAGCATAAAGAAAAACTTGTAACAAGTAGGCTAAATGTTTATTCATGTATTATGTTTTATTATTTAATTATTTTATAAATTCTATTCAATTCATTTATTTCTATATTTGTCAACATTATTATGAAAAGTACAGATTTACTCAAAGTTTTTAACCTTACTAAAATCACTGATGTCAATATTTGATGGTTTAAATACCCATAGTTTAACAGTCTCCTTGAACGGAGACAGTCTCTGTTAAATTTTTTAAAGCATTTTATATTATTATTATTCATAGTTTAGTGCAAATCCCAGAACTTTCAAGTCTATAACATTGTTTCTTCCTCATAAATGCTCATACAGAATATTAAGATAAATATTAAATGTTCTTTAAAGAGCCATCCTTTCTCAATTTTGGGGTATTATTGCTGTTTGTGCTTTTTAATTTACAGAATTCCTACAAAGTATGTTGTCTTTCAAAAAACTTTGGATCAGATTAAATGTGTGCGTCAACTGAAAAATAATCACACCTTAGAATCAATCGGAATGAAGCATTTAGCAGCCCTGTGGTGTGACATTTCATTATATAAATTCCTATGTATTTTATTTTATGTATTATGTTTTAATGTATTATGTACTAATTTAGATTCATTTTATGTAAAACATTGTCGAAAAGTGTACAAGTGCTGTTTAAGTACAGTATGTCGCCTCTGAGCAGGATTGAATAGCATATTGTGATGATAATGATCTATATTGGAATTCAAATCTGAAAACATTTACTGTTAACTGTAAAGCAGTTACTGAACATCAGAATCTACACAGCAACCTTGTTAAAATTATACACTGACCTGAAAAAAGCAGCACATGAAACAGCCTTTCCATCGCTGATGGATTTACAGTATGTATTGAACCTAAAACAGGGGAAATACATAAGGATAAATCATGACATCATGACAAATCATAATTCATGACATACACATGCAAATCAATAAAGCGAGCAAAAAACATTTGATCAACTAAATGAAAATAAGAAAACTGAAGTTAACCTGCATCAATTGAAAAAACTGAAGTGTCTGTTTGTTCAAGTATTTTCACTTTGTTCTCTCTACATTCTTTAACTAGTCTTCATTTTCCTACACAAATGTTGGAGAATTGTCTTTTTATGCAAAATGACCCATACAGTAATCTGATATATCGCCATATGTGAACTTGTGTGTTTGTGTTTTAAATATATTTCAATATACCAGATGCCACTAAGACTTTCCAGTGATACTTTGCAATGCTATTTAAATGAAGCACATCATTACAAACAAAAATTGCAAAATGCAATGGCAGCTGTGTTTTCTACTTTGGGGTGTAAAAAATGTGACATAATTGAAATGCTAATAATTAGCTTTTCTGTTTACAAAAAAATTGCAATATCTGCCACTGTATTTTACAGCAACTGTATTTCCCATGTCTTACAACCTTAAATAATCTGACAACATAGACATCTCTACTTTATCAAGTTTATCACTAAAAAAGTTAAATACTGACAAATAAAGAACACAGGACAGAAAACACATTTTATAAATTTTCATCTATTAGATTCCTTACAGACCAGATATTTTATTTTACTAATTGCTGAAATTTTTTATTTGTTTTGGATTATATACAGTCTTCTTCAAAATAATAGCAGTACAATGTGACTAACCAGAATAATCAAGGTTTTTAGTATATTTTTTATTGCTACGTGGCAAACAAGTTACCAGTAGGTTCAGTAGATTCTCAGAAAACAAATGAGACCCAGCATTCATGATATGCACGCTCTTAAGGCTGTGCAATTGTGCAATTAGTTGAATTAGTTGAAAGAGCTGTGTTAAAAAAAATAGCAGTGTGGCATTCAATCACTGAGGTTATCAATTTTGTGAAGAAACAGGTGTGAATCACACTGTAAAAAATCCAATTAATGAAATGTTGGACGGGCAAAAATATATAAGTTAAACCAATTTTTTAGTTTGAGCTAGTTGAGAAGACATATTATTTTAAGTCTAGATAAATCTGTGTTTAAAACATTAAATGAATGGTTATTTTCAAATCCAGTCAACATTCAGAATGGCTAGTGTTGACTGAACTAATTAAGAAAAATCAGGTAAATATGTGGACTTATGACAGCTTTGTTTCCTGACAACAAAATGCTCCTAATATTACTGTTATTTGGTCACAAAATGTAATTGTAAGAGTTGTTCAGGCGTGAATATATGTGCTTAAAGTTTAAATATGCGGTCGGTTAATAAAGATAGCGTCTATTTAAACGTGTGCTCTGACACTTTCGGACGGAGATTAGCTCCATATGAGCTCCAGAAAATCACCGGCGCTTAAGCGCTCACACCCCGCCCAGCGCAGCCTCGCCTCGGCAAGCGCATCAGAAATCGACTGCTGGCTCTGATATCTCTGTGGCGTTTAAACTTGATTTAATTCATCTTAATTTCTCATACTTAAAAATGAAAGGGTTATGTTTTAAATCATATTTTAGGATTGCACTTAATTGATATGGCTGTTGAGTGATGTTTAATACCTTGTACATTTGTTATAACTGGACTGCATGCGAATTTGAACTTCAGAGCTGAAGAAGCGGGTGGAGAAATAGTACCAATATCATAACAATCTTAAATAAAACTTCTAAATATACCCGTGTGTGTACCCATGTGTGCGCGCGCGTATGTACAGTATGTGCGTGAGTTTTTAATTTAAAATGTCTTAACTCGGAAGGATCTGGATCACAGGTCATTTCATCTGAGATCAATCTGCACCTAACAGCCTGAATCACTTACTGATTCACATGACACAAGTCATCAGCCGTTTCCTCAAGTTCACGTCAGGTAAGTGTTTGTAAATAAATGTTAATTTTAGACTATATTAATTGGCAAAGACGCAAATACTCAACGTTTTTGTAAAGATATAAGTTATATAAAGGTGTGTTATGTTATGTGTCCGAGTTAAAGTGGAGCTATTTTAGTTAAGATTACCGGACAGGGTTTATTACTCCGTCTTAATTATAATTGGGACATTTTTACAAACAAACCTTATAAAATACAATACTGGCGTGCATTTTGAGACAAAACAATAGCACTCATATGTTAAGAGATGTCAATATTTTAGTTAGTGATAAGTCCTGTTCGAGAAAACCGCCCAATAGTGTTTAATTCAATTACGTGTGATGTCTGAGGGAAATTTGGCAATTTTAGGGTATAAAGTCTTTCACCGTCAAGCTTTATTATATTAAACATGTATTTATGTATGTGTGTATGTATTTATATTACTCTGTTTATCAAACCAGAGCAGTGATGATGTGGAGAGAGGCAGACCAGAGGGATGCATGGTGAAAGAAGTTCTCCTAAATGGCCCTTCAGATGTTCTGACTGACTTTGGAGTGCTTTTGGACTGTTTTATGCCTTCTATTTAGAGAAGACTTAATTCTGTATGTTCAGTCTGTATGATAAGTGAATAAAGCTTTTGTTTTTATGTGACTGAAGTTAATTATTTGTTAACAACACCAGCATAAATTATTTGATAAATAATTTTAAAAAGTTTATTAAGTATTCCCAAATAATAAATATTAATTGAAGTAACACATAAAACATTGAGTAAATACTTAAATTTTAATTGACAGAGTCTTTGCTGTAAGTTTTTAAAGATTCAACTAATTAAAACATTTTAGTTGATTGAGCTATAAAGCTAGTTGAGCAAACATACTTTTTTATATTTGAGTAAAAATTGGGCCAACTAAAAAACATGAATCCAGGATACACTTTGGAGTCAGAAATTGAGTGAACGTAAAATTTCTGTGGAACTAGTTACTAAAAAATAATTCATTGAGCCAACAATTTATTTTTTACAGTGCAGGTGGCCCCTATTTAAGGATGAAGCCAACACTTGTTGAACATGCATTTGAAAGCTAAGGAAAATGGGTCGTTCAAGACATTGTTCAGAAGAACAGCGTACTTTGATTAAAAAGTTGATTGGAGAGGGGAAAACCTATAAAGAGGTGCAAAAAATGATAGGCTGTTCAGCTAAAATGATCTCCAATGCCTTAAAATGGAGAGCAAAACCAGAGAGACGTGGAAGAAAACGGAAGACAACCATCAAAATGGATAGAAGAATAACCAGAATGGCAAAGGCTCAGCCAATGATCACCTCCAGGATGATCAAAGACAGTCTGGAGTTACCTGTAAGTACTGTGACAGTTAGAAGACGTCTGTGTGAAGCTAATCGATTTTCAAGAATCCCCCGCAAAGTCCCTCTGTTAAAAGAAAGGCATGTGCAGAAGAGGTTACAATTTGCCAAAGAACACATCAACTGGCCTAAAGAGAAATGGAGGAACATTTTGTGGACTGATGAGAGTAAAATTGTTCTTTTTGGGTCCAAGGGCCACAGGCAGTTTGTGAGACGACCCCCAAACTCTGAATTCAAGCCACAGTACACAGTGAAGACAGTGAAGCATGGAGGTGCAAGCATCATGATATGGGCATGTTTCTCCTACTATGGTGTTGGGCCTATTTATCGCATACCAGGGATCATGGATCAGTTTGCATATGTTAAAATACTTGAAGAGGTCATGTTGCCCTATGCTGAAGAGGACATGCCCTTGAAATGGTTGTTTCAACAAGACAATGACCCAAAACACACTAGTGAACGGGCAAAGTCTTGGTTCCAAACCAACAAAATTAATGTTATGGAGTGGCCAGCCCAATCTCCAGACCTTAATCCAATTGAGAACTTGTGGGGTGATTTCAAAAATGCTGTTTCTGAAGCAAAACCAAGAAATGTGAATGAATTGTGGAATGTTGTTAAAGAATCATGGAGTGGAATAACAGCTGAGAGGTGCCACAAGTTGGTTGACTCCATGCCACACAGATGTCAAGCAGTTTTAAAAAACTGTGGTCATACAACTAAATATTAGTTTAGTGATTCACAGGATTGCTAAATCCCAGAAAAAAAAGTTTGTACAAAATAGTTTTGAGTTTGTACAGTCAAAGGTAGACACTGCTATTTTTTTGAACACACCCCTTTCAACTAATTGCCCAATTGCACAGCCTTAAGAGCGTGCATATCATGAATGCTGGGTCTTGTTTGTTTTCTGAGAATCTACTGAACCTACTGGTAACTTGTTTGCCACGTAGCAATAAAAAATATACTAAAAACCTTGATTATTCTGGTTAGTCACATTGTACTGCTATTATTTTGAACAAGACTGTATATGACAAAGTGTCTAATGAGTTTATTGGGTAAGGTAAGTGTCACGGTGGCACACAGATGAGACGCTAACGAATCCAGATGCAGTTTAAAGAATTTAATTAAACAGGTAAGCAAACAAAACACGAAAAAAACACTCTGGCACAAGACATCGCAACAAACACAATGGACCGTAAACAAGGGCTGAACAGGAAGTGACTAAATACAAAACAATAACCAATCAGAACACAGAAACAAAAACGCCAAACAAAGGGGAACAGTATTGCAGCTTTCACATAGGACGCGGTGTGCGCTGCGTTATGAAACCCATTCATTTTAATGGCTTGCGCTGCATGAGGGCGTTTTATGTTGCGTTGAGCAAAGGGCTCATGCTGCGGTCAATATCAATACATGTAGATATTTTTGTTGCAAGCATGCAGGGACCAGAGACCTGCACAGGGGGCAGATACTCAAGTGAAGATTAAATATATTGACACAACTTCCTTATTTTAATTCCTTCACACACACCCAACTGTTTCATATTCTACAGATTTCTACAAAATACAAAATAGTCAGTTCACACAAAGTTTTATCACAAGAACAGAAGACAGCAAATGATACTGCCAACAATGTGCATGTTTTCTGTTCTACTAGTTTCAAATATATTTAGAATAAATGACCAAGGCCAATGCGCCAAGGAGAGGGTACAGTTTCACTAATAATGTTTTTGTTTATTTTGCACGTGGTAGTAAATCTTTTTAATTCTTTTGATGTTAAAATAACACATCTTTACACTAAACTAAAAAGGAGGGTTGCTGCTATATTGTTAATTTCACAGGAAAAATGCTGCAAAAAAGTGGGGGAAAAACTACAGATAGATTGACAAAATAAAAAATAAAGCAACTGAAACTGTTTCAAAAAGTATTGAACTTTAAACTAAAACCTGTTACTATTGGCTTATCTATCTACACTTTAGAAAACATCTTATGAGTCATGTTAGCAAGACAACAATTGTCTTTTGGATAATGAGCTGTAAAACTGAGGTACTGGTAGTTATGTCATTTGATCTCCACTGACTTCATCACAAGTAAAGAAAAACACAGCTGGAATACGACCTGTGTGAAGAGCTCCTGCCTACCTGTCTGTCTGTTGGCGATGTGTGTTTCACTGTTGCGCACAGATGCAGAGGAGGAAGGGCAATCTGGGCAAATACGACAAACTTTCCCCCGTCTGTCTTTGTCGCTCGCGCGTTCCCGCGCAGCTTCCAAACCACGGACAAGCGCGGACGGCTCCGTTCGACACATACGCAGTACAAATGATTTCTTAGACAAATGATTACTTTACCAGGCTGTCAGAGCAGCACTGATTCGCGTCATTTACAGGACATTCACATATTCAGGATAAATGAAGAAAAGTAATGGATTGTCCGATAAATCAACTGTGCACTGCTGCTTTTCTCACTCATTCTGAACTTAAACTATGAAGACTACTGCCACCCACAGTCCGCTCGATTCAGCGCGGGATTATTTGCGCTTAAATAGTTAATCTAAATAATTAACAATTAGATTTTACATTTTATTTTCTCCCGTGCTTGGGCCCTGACTGCGCGTGGGCCCCTGGGCACGTGCCCATAATGCCCATTGGATAATCCGGCCCTGTATCCATGCAAGCAAAATGAACAAAAAGCTCATACTCAGAATTCCCGGAGCTTTATAATACAAGTTTATGCTCCTACAGAGACATCAGAAGGAAAGCCGTGTCATTGAAACACGTAGCAATTCAAGTTGGCATGTCATGTGTGTTTTAAGTCAAGTAGCTTGTTGAAGGTAGGCTCTTAAAGTTATGTGAAATGGAGACGGGCAACATCAGTCTCTCTATTCCTCATCGACAATTTAACGCAAATATAAACACTGTAGTAATTTATTGAAAACCCCGCCTACTTTGGTCTGGCCATCAGAGCACAAATCACTTGGCTGCGTTGAACACAGCGGTGATTGCAGCGCACACAGCATCCTATGTGAAAGCCGCATAAGGAACCATAGCAACTGAAGACGCGGTGGAGACAAAATCAGACAAAGGGGAAAAAAAACACAGGCAAAACTAGATTCAAACATAACTCTATAAATAATATTAAAACACAACAGCGTAACACAATGCAACACAAATTCAATTCAATTTTATTTATATAGCGCTTTTCACAAAAGTCAATTGTTTCAAAGCAGCTTTACATAAATAGAAGCAGTGAAAAGCACAGAAAAATGACAGATAGCACAACAAAATACATGATAGCATGAGCAGTTAAATTTGCTGCGGCTATGACTCAATATTATAAGTGCACGTATTACTAAAGCAACGTATAGAAGAGGAAGCTAGGTAAAGCCCAAAAAGGCTGCCTCCCCGGGGTGAAAAACCCCCTAGGAGAAAAAACCCCCCCGGGCTTTTATCCGAGGAAAAATAAGTCCTAGGAGGGAAAAACCCTTGGGAGAACGGATAAGGAGATTTAGCGGAGATTAAGCGGTTCTGCCGGTGATCGTTGGTCAGGCATCAGCTGGGCATAACGTTGAAGGACGGCCAGTAGATCAGAGGTGTGCCGACTTTCACATCTACCGGGACTGGGTCTGTTTGTCTCGTTGTCCTCGGGTCGAGGACGAGACAGGGAGAGAAAAACAAAATCGTATTAGCGTAGCGGCCGTTCCCTTTCAGTCGGTCACTACGACGTCACGTCGTGACCGACGAATTGGGAACTCGCTTAGAGAGACCAATCTGCTTCGAATACTACTAAAACGCCAATGAACTTGGCATTGAGATATTTGCATAATGCTGGCGCCGCCCCGCCAGGTGCGTATATAAGCCACAGGTGCAAATATGGAAATTAGCTTTTTTCGCTTCGAAAGCCGGCATTATCTGCTACTGAGAAGCTACTCTCTGCTCTTCTGGGAACGGTTGCTGAAGTTGATTGACAAGCAGTACTGACACAGCGGACGCTCGCAGTATTCCACTGCTCTGCATCTTTTTTGTTTTGAGTTTAGTGTGTGCGTTGCCTCTCCCTGTGCGCATCATCAGCTGAGCACCTAAGAGTGATTTCCCTAAAGAGTGATACGTGAGAGCTCTGTGTCTTTTTAAAGACAGCCACTCTCTCGTATATTCGGAGATCAGCGTCCTTTTCAGGATAGCTTTTCCTCCGTGCGATCTTGGATGCGAGAAGTACAGGGATTCCAGTGACGGTCACGAGCGCTGTCTTCGTGCTATGGCATCGAGCACTCCGAGGCTGCGTTCGTGGAGAGCTTTTGCTCTCTCTGTGAGAGCATAACCCTCTTGGATTGCGGAGACGACTGTCGTTTCTACGGGAACGGCGTCCGCGCCTTTGCAGTGCTGAACGCCGCCATGGTGCGGCTGTCAAGCGCTCGCAGGACGCTCTTCGCATCACTACGCTGAGTAGGACGGAGGATGCGTCCTTCACCTACCGGCCTTCTCATCCTCAGCCGGTTGAGGCTCCGGTGGAGACTGCAGAGTCGTGTTCTGCGATTTCTGCCGAATCCACTGGACCTCCTTCTGGTCCCGTCACTTCTACAGCATCAGAGGGGTGCCCATTTTTTCCCTCCGAGGCGGAGTCTTCCCGGAGATGGCGGCCGTGCCCGCTCGAGCGGCGGAAACGGTAGAGTTGGAGGGGTTAATCCCTCTCCGCCCGAACCGTCCCGCCCACATGATTGGTACTTCGGAGCTGCCCGGGCCTCTACGGTCCTCACCTCCTGTGCCTGCCTTTCCCGACGGCACGAAGAGCTGACGTGATTTGCGGCCGTCTCGGCCGTTCAGCTTCACCCCTCATCTCCCTCACTAACGGAGCCGCTAAGGGGGGGATCCCTTCAGTTGAGCGGGGGGTTGCGATGCAGCTGCGTTCCTGGAGGGACCTCCCAACCCTTCCCTCCCGTGTTTGTATAGACAGTCGTCCGGTTACGGGCGCTGCCCATCAGGCATGCGGAGACGCGGCTTCAGCCCTGCACGCATTAACGTACTGCAGGTTCACCAAACGAGGCTTTAGAGATATACGAGGGAAGCCGCGACCTTCAGTCGTGCGATGTCCACCACAGTGTTCAAGATTGCCACCCTTGGCTATGTCTGACTTATATGACGGAACAACTTCATGAATGCTCCTGTCTCACAGACCGGCCTCTTCGGCGAGCCCGGGGAGTCGTACAGCTCCGCTGCGCAGACTGAGGCGATCTCCTAGGTCGTGCCCCGGCGGATGAGAGCTGCCCTGGTCCACCAACGCCGGCTCCTCAGTCTGCCTCTCGCCGTCCGCGTCCTGCGGCGGCCACCTCCGTTCCCCTCGTCGGACCCCATCTCGGCAGCGCAGGGGAACCGGTCGTCAGCAGCTCGCCCCGCCCGCTTAGCCGCTTCCCGTGAAAATCGGGAGTTTAAGTGGCCAGAGACGGGCGACCCGGAGTGGCAGAGGATAACTCTTCAGGAGACAGTGATTCGCTCCTTCCCCCGGTAGAGGGTCGGGTGGAAAATCCTTGGTTTGCATATGTTCCACCGGCTGTCCAGCCGGTACCCACTTAACCACACATAAGAGTGCATTCCTCTTTCCTCTCCAGGTCTCCGGAGGATCGAGAGAGCCGTGAGCGTACACCTGCTCACCCTACCTCTCCTCTATCGCCAGCGGGTGTCCTGAGGAGTCCGAGCTCTCCACTGAGCAGACCGGACCACCAGCACCCTCATCGGAGTCTGCGCTCTCCGCAGAGGAGACCAGACGACCGTCACCCTCAGCGGGCTCAGGTCAGTGTCTCACACACACATACTGTAGATGTTTATGCTGTCACAGCAGACGCACCGGCAGTATCACCTGTCTCGCTTCGCTGCCCCACCGCGGGTACTTCGGTAGTGTCGTTAATTCTCCTCGTACGGTCCCGGGATGCTTCGCTTCAGTTCCCAGCCCGTCTCGTTGGGTTTTACGCACTATCCGCCTCGGTTACGTAATACAATTACCGGCACTCCCCCAAATTCTCGGGCATTCGTTTCACTATTGTGAAGCGTCCGATGCACATGTACTGCGTGCAAAAGTCGATGTCCTGCTGGCGAAGGACGTTTCCAGCCGGTCCCTCTTACCGAGAATGATGATAGGGTTTTTCCAGCCTTTATCTCATAGTACCCAAAAATACGCGGTGGGTTACGACCGATTTATTTACGCACCGGCTCTACAAATCTGATCCTTTAGGATGATACGCCGAGGCTCGTATTTCAATATTCAGATCGGGTTGCAGCATAGACCTGTAGACGTGTACTTCATGTGTCCATCTCCCCTCGCCTTAGACCGTTTTTCGCTCTGCGTTCATGGAGTGGACATACTAATACTAAGTACACCATTCGAGCTGTCTCTCTCTCCCCGTGTCTCCATGTGCTAGTCACGGCATTTAAATCTCCGAGAGAGAGAGCGTTGTTCGCATTCTGCTTATATTTACGTCAACTATAATGGCTCGTTCTTGGCAAACGTGCGCGAACACAGAGATTTAATGCTTCAGCATCTCGCTCGTTTAAGTCATCAGGTCAGCTGGGAAAAGAGCAACTTTGCCCCGTGCAGAGGATCCTTTTCTCAGTATGGAAATAGACTCGATCGATTTATTGGCGTGTTTTACAAGAGCGCGCAACCAGTCAGTTCTGACTTGCCTCGGTTTAATTCGAGGAAGTACGCGGTCCCTCTGAAACAATTTCAGAAGCTCCTGGACATATGGCAGCAGCTGCGGCGTGACATCTGCTCGAGCTGCTTCATATGAGACCGCTTCAGCATTGGTTCTACGATCGAGTCTCGAGGAGAGCGTGGCGCAATGGCATACACCGTGTACCATTACACCTGCGTGTCATTTCTATTTTACCCCGTGGTCAGACCCAGCATTTCTGATAGCAATATATGCCTCTGAGTCGGGTCTCCTGGCATTCTGTAGCATGCGATGCCCCCAGCACGGGATGAGCAGCCACGTATGACGGGCTTGCAGTCTCAGGGGTGTGCATAGCACCCCAACTGCCGCGAGCGGTGCGCTGTATATCTGGGACTTGTACGCTCCGCTATGGAGATGCGAGGGAAGGATGTATTAGCCGACACCGACAACATTGCGACTGTTGCGTTATTTACCGTTAAGGCGGTTTTTGCGCTCTCGTCACCTGTCGCATCTCGCTCGTCATCTCCTCCTTTGGAGTCAGAAGCATCTGAGGTCCCTTCGTGCCATTCACTTTCCGGGGACGCTCAAATACAGCGGCGGACGCGCTTTCCCGAGCTGCGCGCCCCGGAGAATGGCGACTCCACCCCCAGACGGTCCAGCTAATTTGGAATAAGTTCGGTCGTGCGCAGATAGATCTATTTGCGTCACCGGGCGATACCCACTGTCGCCTGTTTTATTAACTAACCGAGGACAGCCTCGGCGTGGATGTGCTGACACACTGCTGGCCGCGGGGGATGCGCAAATACGCATTCACTCCAGTGTGCTTAATCGCACAGACACTGTGCAAAGTCAGGCAGGACGAGGAGAGCCTTTTATTAGTCGCCCCGTACTGGACGACCAGGAATTGGTTTTCAGAGTTAATGCTCCTCGCGACAGCCCCTCCCTGGCGAATTCCCCTGAGGAAGGACTTTCTTTCTTTAGGAAGGGGCACATTATGGCACCCGCGCCCCGACCTGTGCGATTTCCATGTATGGTCGTTGAGCGCGCGCAAGGTTTAGGTGATTTATCGCAAGCGGTATCTAACACCATCGACGCGGTACGAGCACCGTCCACAAGACGGGCTTACGCGCTTAAATGAAACCCTTTTTCGTCACCTGGTGCTCTTCGCAACGCGAGGACCCCAGAGAATGCTTAACATTGTGCTTTTATATATCTTCAACACAGGTTAGATGGTAGGCTGTCACCCTCCACCATTAAAGTTGATATCGCCGCTATTTCTGCTCATCACTCGCTTATTAACGGCAGATCAGTTGGCAGCATGATTTGGTTATTAGATTTTAAGAGGCGCTCGCAGGCTAAACCCCTCGCGCCCTCCCTCTATTCCTCCTGAGACCTGTCCATGGTGCTGAAGCCCTACTACAGGTTCCGCGTTCGAGCCTTTGCAGTCTGCGAGTCTGAAGTTTTTGTCAATGAAAACTCTGACCCTGCTAGCATTGGTCTCCGTAAGAGAGTAAGGAATTTACATGCATTCTCTGTTGACGATTCGTGCCTTCAGTTTGGTCCTGCTGTCTCACTGAGACCCAGACCAGGCTACGTGCCCAAAGTTCCCACCACTCCCTTCAGAGATAAGGTGGTGAGCTTGCAAGCGCTGCTCCCCGGAGGAGGGCAGACCCAACCATGGCTTTATTATGCCCCGTACGAGCGTTACGCAGCTACGTGGATCGCACACAAAGCCTCAGGACCTCAGACCAGCTCTTGTTTGTTATGGTGGCCAGCAGAGAGGGAAAGCTGTCACTAAGCAGAGGATGTCTCATTGGATAGTTGATACTATCGCCTTTGCTTATAATCTGCAGGGCATTCCTTGTCCATTTAATTTGAGAGCTCACTCTACTAGAAGTGTAGCCTCATTTTGGGCATTCGCTCGTGGTTCCTCGCTAACAGACATCTGCAGAGCTGCTGGTTGGGCGACACCTAATACGTTCATTAGATTTTACAGTGTTCGTGTCGAGCCTGTCTCCTCTCGTGTTCTTTCCTCGTTAGGGGAAGCACAGAGAACAGGCTCGCAGGTCGGCTTGCAGCCTCCGACTGCTGCTCCAAACTGAGCTCAGTATGGAAGGCCTTCGAGGCAAAAACGCGTAATAAATTGTTTTGCCTTCCTCCGCTGCCTTGGCAGCCTGATGTTGCGGAGCATCCGCTGCCAGCCTCTCACTAGCTGCATCCTCGCGAACCTGTGTTTGGCTCGGGCATCCACATTGCGTCCCACCGGGTTCCTTTGTGAGTATTTTTCCGTGGGGTTAATCCTACTAGCCCACGTTTCCCTCAGCAGAGAACTGCTTTGCTTACACAGCCACGGCTGTCATTTATACCTCAACTACGGTTGACTTTCGCCCACCAATAGCCCTTAACGGGGCGGTGGCTTCCGCAGCGTCCCTATACCGCTCAGATAGGGCGCTTCCCAGTCGCTGGCACTACTGTGGGGTTAAAGGAACATCTAGTGCCCGGCCTTCTGCCTTAAAACCTAATTCTCCTTATCCTTAAGTGGAACCGGAGGGCTTTACGCAGACACTGGAAGAGGTCAGCCCTCAGTGGCGTTTTGGTAGGGATTCCCAATTCGTCGGTCACGACGTGACGTCGTAGTGACCGACTGAAAGGGAACGTCTCGGTTACGTATGTAACCCTCGTTCCCTGAAGGAGGGAACGGAGACGTCACGTCCCGTCGCCACAGGGCTGCTCCCTGCTGTTTATTGGCCGGTCACACTTTCCGGCTTTCTCAGCGAAAAAGAAGCTAATTTCCATATTTGCACCTGTGGCTTATATACGCACCTGGCGGGGCGGCGCCAGCATTATGCAAATATCTCAATGCCAAGTTCATTGGCGTTTTAGTAGTATTCGAAGCAGATTGGTCTCTCTAAGCGAGTTCCCAATTCGTCGGTCACGACGTGACGTCTCCGTTCCCTCCTTCAGGGAACGAGGGTTACATACGTAACCGAGACGTTCATATGTATTGAAGTGTCACACAGTGATGTGGTTTAACTCAGCTTAGTTCCAGACAGACTAAATATTGCGGCATAATTATGTTATCCACAGTTGAGGATTTAGCAAATTGGGGTCCCAATGCGAGGGTATATATGGTAAATAAGGGTCACCTTCCGATCTTTAAGAGAAAATGAAACCTGACGACCCGTTTGACTAAGGCCTAAAGCCCCACTGTCGTCGTTAATGCAGGTTCAGTGGCAAACGGGTATATATTGTATACCATTTACAGGACCAGGAGAAAACGCCAAAAACATCGCAACCCGACCATACGTGTAACCCGTTTGACTAAGGCCGGAAGCCCCACTGTCGTCGTTAATGCAGGTTCAGTGGCAAACGGGTCTATATTGTATACCATTTACAGGACCAGGAGAAAACGCCAAAAACATCGCAACCCGACCATACATACCAACCCGTTTGACTAAGGCCGGAAGCCCCACTGTTGTCGTTAATGCAGGTTCAGTGGCAAACGGGTCTGTATGGCATACTATTCACAAGACACACGAAAGCGCGAAAAACGCAACCCAACCATACATACCAACCCGTTTGACCAAGGCTGGAGGCCCCACTGTTGTCGTTAATGCAGGTTCAGTGGCAAACGGGTCTGTATGGCATACTATTCATAAGACTTACGATAGCGCCAAAATCGCAACCCGACCATACGTGCCAACCCGTTTGACTAAGGCTGGAGGCCCCACTGTCGTCGTTAATGCAGGTTCAGTGGCAAACGGGTATGTATGGCATACTATTCACAAGACACACGAAAGCGCGAAAAACGCAACCCGACCATACATACCAACCCGTTTGACTAAGGCTGGAGGCCCCACTGTCGTCGTTAATGCAGGTTCAGTGGCAAACGGGTCTGTATGGCATACTATTCACAAGACACACGAAAGCACCAAAATCGCAACCCAACCATACGTGCCAAACCGTTTGACTAAGGCCGGAAGCCCCACTGTCGTCGTTAATGCAGGTTCAGTGGCAAACGGTGGCAAACTATTTAATGCAATTCATTTTAAGTGTTCATGCAGAAAAGGTTTTTATTTATTTATTTGGTTGGTCTGTGTTATGACCGTGAGTGCTTTGTTCCGTGAAAATAACTATTGCGAGTTAAGAACCTTTACTAGACAAATTATGCGAATGCTTTGTTGAAGAGAAAAGTTTTAAGTCTAGATTTAAAATGATCGACTGTGTCTGATTCTCGGACATCGGTTGGTAAATCATTCCAGAGCTTAGGGGCTAAGTAGGAAAAGGATCTTCCACTTTTAGACACTTTTGATAGTCTAGGGATAATCAA
Source organism: Misgurnus mizolepis (assembly GCA_025389145.1). Taxonomy (NCBI): domain Eukaryota; kingdom Metazoa; phylum Chordata; class Actinopteri; order Cypriniformes; family Cobitidae; genus Misgurnus; species Misgurnus mizolepis. The sequence continues at coordinate 31,814,068 of JAIFKI010000009.1, read as the reverse complement.
TAGGCCAGAATTTTGCGACCGTAGTGTGCGTGATGGATTGTATTCTGATAGTAATTCTCTAAGATATGAGGGTGCTAAGCCATTTAAAGCTTTGTAGGGGATTAGTGATATTTTAAATTGGATGCGATATTTAACTGGTAGCCAGTGTAAAGATGCCAGAATTGGGCTTATGTGGTCATACTTCTTAGATCGAGTAAGTACCCTTGCAGAAGCGTTTTGAACTAGCTGAAGCTTGTTGACCTGATTTGAATGGCATCCCCCGAGTAGCGAGTTACAATAGTCTATTCTAGAGGTCATAAAAGCATGAATAAGCTTCTCTGCGTCAGATGTAGACAGTATATGGCGTATTTTTGAGATATTTCTAAGATGGAAGAATGCTGTGCGGCAGACGTTGGCGATATGACTATCAAAGGATAAGTTGCTGTCGAACATCACACTTAAGTTCCTAACCGTTGAAGATGGCACCACAGTACAGCCATCTATGTGCAATTTGTAATCTGACATATTATGTTTGTAGCGATTTGGTTCAATAATAAGTACCTCTGTCTTATTGGAGTTGAGCTTAAGAAAGTTATGTGCCATCCAGTCACTAACATCGCTAATGCAGTCTTTTAGCTTAGAAAACGTGTGTGTTTCGCTGGGATGCGAGGAGATGTAAAGCTGGGTATCATCCGCATAGCAGTGAAAACTTATGTTATGTTTCCTGATAATGTCTCCTAGGGGTAACATGTATAACGAGAACAGGATAGGACCTAAAACTGATCCCTGCGGTACACCGTATTTAACCAGGGAGTGATATGACTCTTCCTCATTTACATAAACAAAGTGATAGCGATTGGTTAGATATGACCTAAACCAGGCTAGCGCCTGACCACTGATACCAACATAGTTTTCTATACAATACATATAACAAGTACCACCACATATTCACTTATTTCACACATATAATTACAGTGGAAAGAAAAAGAAAAAAAAACAACAAAAAACAACCCTGCGGAGACAATATTTGGAAACAATACATGTAAAACAAAAGTGAAGATATTAGTCCAATGACATTAGATGTCATTTCTTCGCTCAGATTACCATTTACCTCAGCGGATCTATTCAACCAATTCCTCTAGGATCAATATCACCAAAGTAATTTGTAAAAGGTTGCCATATCTCTGAAAACTTTTCCTTTTTGTTTTTTAAGGAGAATCTGATTTTCTCTAGATGTAGATGTTTCATTATATCCCTCATCAAATTTTTATATGTGGGGGCAGCTTTCTGTTTCCAGTTTAACAATATCAATCTTCATGCTAGTAAACAAACAAACAAAATCATAGTTCGGTCAGCCCTGTTTGTAACGGTCTCCGATTCAATGATACAGCGTGATTACTTTTAAGTCATAACATATGTATAGAAGTGAATCTATTACTAAGATTTTGCATGGTCAGTCACTATTATCTATTTTTTTCTTTAAACCTTTCCACTTTTACAAAAACAACTGTTCTAGTGATGACAATAAATTTATATACTAAATAATTACCACATTCATGTCCCTGCATGCTACTCCAAAGTAGGCTACATTAATGAGAACCATGGTACTTCCGAAGCTAATACCATGGTATATTCTGGTTTATTTAAAGTGCCTTTATTTACAAACTAACAGAGACACAGTGAACAAATTTTGTTATTTTTATAGGAGTAATCTTTCTATTGTGAAAAACACACAAATGCTTCATACAGTAGATTGTTTTATGTGATTATTTACATTGCTGCTTACATTTAATTAAATGTAAAACCACAATTTAATATACAGTACTGTGCAAAAGTCTTATGCTACCATTAGATTTGTTGTTTTTGCAGTTGTATAGTAATCATATATAATTCTCAGTCTCAATAAAACCAGACAATACAGGAAACGTGTGTGTAGTATTAAAAACAGTATAAAAGTATAAACTGAAGTGTCAAGTAGGTAAAGTTCCACTTTAGCAACAACAGGCAGCTGCAGGATCTCTTAAACCAAAATAAAATTACATTTCTAATTCTAATCGAATGACAAAAAAGCTCAAAATGTGTTTCATGCCAAGAGAGGTCACACTTAATACTGACTGATGTCTAAAAAAGACATTTAGTTTGAAAATTGTTTTGTTTTTAATTTTGTGTACATATTTCTTGCATTTTCTGTTTGTGTCTTAAAAAAAGAGTGAAAAATAAATATGGATGCAGATTAAAACTTTCCAAAAAACAACAAAGCTGGTGATGGTGGCCTAAGACTTTTGCACAGTACTATACATTAAAATACCATATTTTCCCGATTATAACATTATTATTTTTTATTTCAATCATACTAAACACCTGCAAAAATGCGAAGGGTGGCGCCAAATACACATAAATAAGTTTCCCTGGATTGAAGCAACCTGATAAATGTTTACAGTAAAAGGGCGTGCACACCAAAGCTTGTATGCCAGTGGCTGGTGTATGTTTTCAATTGTTTCCAATGGAAGTCATAGCATATGCCAGTCGTGCACTCAGTGATGTCAAAACACGCTACTCACAGACTGAACGCGAAGGTCTAGCCATTGTATGGAGCTGCGAGTACTTCCATTTGTACCTTTATGGTCATCCTTTTACTCTGATTACCGACCATAAGCCACTGGATTTAATATGGAACAACCCCAGATCAAAGCCTCCAGACAGAATTGAAAGGTGTGGTCTGAGACTTCAACCATAAAATCTTACCATTACAAAAAAGGTATGGTTCCCCAATTTAGACCAAAAAGTTTAAACCATGATCACAAACTGCATTGCTTTTCAGGTTAACATTAGTGACCGGTGTGCTTGCCTGAAAAGCAATGCAGTTTGTGATTGTCACAAGGTGACGATTTTTTCGGGGCGGAACCAAAAGTTGGGAAAGTTTGGTTCCGCCCGGATGTTTCCGCCCAGACCGGAGAAAAGAAACACCGGACATCCGGTAGCGTCGCGGACGCTGAAATCAGCCAGATTACACACAGCTGGGAGTTATTAAGAGGAGCGCCGGGTGATTGGACGAAAGGGACATCAGGAGAGTATTTTAGAGCGATGTACACGAGAGGCGAGGAACACGGGGGAGCTCCTTTGCCAAAGGCAAACAAAGACACGCACCTTTTGAAGAGTCCGAAGGCTCTGTTGATCCGGGCTGCGCTTGGAGCGCGCGGAAAGAGGACAGAGCCACAGGAGGCAAAAGGAAGGCAAGCCGTGGGTCTTTAAGAAGGAGCACCCCGAAATCGTTGATGTTTTCCCCGTTGGTGGTGTGTATCGTAGTGCCGAGTTGGGCTCGCCAGATACGCTGTTTGGATCACTGTATTGCTCTCTCTCTCTCTCGCTTGGATCTTTGATCTATACGAAGGAAGATATCGACGACCTTATAGGTGGAATATTAGACAGACACTGACGTTGGATGAGAGAAACGGAGGAAGAGGAAACCTTACTGTTGTGAGTACACACCTGTGGAAAAGTGGTGTTGGTGGCTGGAAAACGCCTCGTTTATGCAACTGGAGTCATTACAGCGTGAAGTCCACCTAGGACGAAGGGAGACCGAAGTTGTGAGTAAATACATCAATTGAAGTAGGTGTTTTATATGCAGTTGATTTCTACAATCGTTTTGGAGTGTTTTCAAGAGAGAACGAGTGGCCCTACCCCTGTATCAGCGTGGTGGGTGAGCCGAAGGGTTTTTGTGTAAACAGCTACAGTGACGACAATAAACAAATACTAGGCCGGTTACCATCTCCCTATTCTCGCCCAGAGCAAAGTGGAAGAAGGCGGGTGTCATCGTGTGCACTGAGCGTGGTGGGTGAATCTTTTGGATGTAGACATTTTCACTTGAAGTGGTGCTGTGTAATGCTGTGTTTTGCAGTGAGAGTGCTGTGTCTTGTCTGACGCAACCCTGCCTTCAGTCACTTGTCCCGGGACGACGAAGAGGAAATACGGCGCTAGAGAACATCTGTGAAATTATGCTGTAGCGTGTTTCAGTCTGACAGTATTACAGAGTGGCGGTGAAGAATTGTGCGATTGGCGGTGTGTGTGAGTATTACATTACGGTGGTTGCTTTACCTGTGCTTTTCTTTGCATCACTACAGAGTAGAGGCGAACGAGATCCGCCGGCCCGAGGTCTCGACGAAAGGGCGCCCCGGTCCAGTTTTCAATTGACCAACGGGTCTCGAGGAAAGGGCAGCGTTCGACCCGGTGTGCCGGCGTGACGTTCTCGCCCCTCTGTCAACCAACACGAACGCCGAGTGGGCTTTGGTCTCCAGCGTCCCATTGTAAACCACCGTCCAATCGACGCTTCGCATAGCCAGCCAGCGTTAAGCCCGCCACCCGTAGCCGTCTGTGAGATATTGAGCTGTGGAAAGAGAGTTATACCTACCGAGAAGCTGTAATCAGCACAGAGGTGAGAGTAAACCTTAAAGTCGATTCACTGTGTCCTTATATCCCAGCAGCCGCCTGTGGAGAGAAAGAGAGCCAGCGTGAGCACTGAGATATTGAGCTGTGGAAAGAGAGCTATAACTACCTAGAAGCTGTAATCAGCATAGAGTCGCCTGTGGAGAGAAAGAGAGCCAGCGTGAGCACTGAGATATTGAGCTGTGGAAAGAGAGCTATACCTACCGAGAAGCTGTAACCAGCACAGAGGTGAGAGCAAACCTTGAAGTCGATTCACTGTGTCCTTATATCCCAGCAGCCGCCTGTGGAGAGAAAGAGAGCCAGCGTGAGCACTGAGATATTGAGCTGTGGAAAGAGAGCTATACCTACCCAGAAGCTGTAATCAGCATAGAGGTGAGAGAAAACCCTGAAGTCGATTCACTGTGTCCTTGTATCCCAGCAGTCGCCTGTGGAAGGAAAGAGAGCCAGCGTGAGCACAGGGATATTGAGTTGTGGAGAGAGCCATACCTACCTAGAAGCTGTAACTCGCATAGAGGTGAGAGAAAACCTTGGAAACGATCCACTGTGCCCCTGTGTCCCAGCAGAGTCTGTGGAGAGAGAGAGAATAAAGAAGAAGAGTGAGTCAACGAGCAAGGAGCTGTGGGAGATAGGCGGCGAAACGCCGTGCGCTGTTAAAGGTACACCGACCGGAAAAGCCCATACCAACACTCATCGTGATTTTATTCTGCCTCCAGGGAGGAAGAGGAGCGCGCCACGGGCAGAGGGAACCAGAGGCAGGAGCCCGTTCCCCGACGCAAACCCCCCCCCCTTGGAGGACAGATCCTGACTTTAGTTTTAATTTCCCTTTCCCCAAGCCCCCATATATTTTAACTATTTAAATAAATAAAGGATATTTTTATACTTACCTGTACTCGCTGTTGTCTGGTCATTGGGTTGGTTTTGGGGACCTCCTCGAGGTGGAAGTTTAGAAAGGGCCTGGCTTAAACACTAGCAGCCAGCCCCTGGCCTGTGACATGATCATGGTGGTGAAAGGAATAGAAGGGGGCAAGCACCCTTTCTGAGAGGTGACCGTGGGCCTCGTCATAGAGGAGGGCTTAGGCCTCACCAGAGAGGTGGGCATGGGATCGTTTGAGAGGTGTGGGTGAACGTGGAAGAGGACAAGACCACAGACCTAGACAACGGCAGCACAGCAAAGCGTTTCTAATGAAATCAGAGCGATGGTTGTAGACTATGTCATAAATCATGGCATGACAATGAATGCAGCAGCTACAATGTTTCAACCAAACCTCAGAAGATCATCTGTGGCCTCAATCATCAGAACTTTCTGCAATGAAAACCGGTAAGTCTTCAGAATCAACTAAACTTTAAGCTATTTGAAACTGTTGCAGTGAATTAGGGCATACAGTATGGCAGTGTGTGTAGCACAGAGTTTAATGTGAATTCTGTAAATTTGTTCTTTCTGTGAAATTTGTTTGCCGACTATTGCACGGGTGCTGAAAATACATCAGGTATCTTTAAAACAACTATACCATGTACAGAGAGAGTGAAGCAACTGGGGAATATGTTCAGGTATGACCAATTTGCCTGTTTTGGGGGGAGAAAACATCCCCAAACATTCAACGTCATTGTAATCAGTAATGGTTTTTGTCTTTTTAGAGGGTGATGGAGCTGAATGCTGATGAAAACCATCACAAATTCTTATTTTTGGATGAGGCAGGCTTTAACCTAGCCAAGACAAGGAGGAGAGGTCGGAATGTAATTAGCCAGTGGGCAACTGTCACAGTACTGTACCTGGACAATGTGGAGCCAATATCACCATGTGTGCAGCTATATCCGAAGATGGAGTGGTTGGACGCAGACCTCGTATTGGGTCATATAATGCAGCTCTTCTTCTCATAGCCTTCCTTGAAGAGCTAAATCAGGTCTGTAGAGCTGATGGTGTGACCTATGTAATAGATTGGGATAATGTTCAGTTTCATCATGCTGGAATGGTCCAAGCATAGTTTCAGGCCCATCCACAATTTCACACCCTGTATTTACCTCCATACTCCCCCTTCCTTCATCCAATTGAGGAGTTTTTCTCCACATGGAGGTGGAAGGTTTATGACGAACAAGCCACTCTTCATGGATGATGCATGCAATGACATCACAACAGATCAGTGTCAGGCCTGGATTCGCCATGCCAGAAGATTCTTTCAAAGATGTTTAGCGAATGAAAACATCCATTGTGATTTAGATGAGAACCTGTGGCCAAATCCACAAGACTGGGTTGATGGAAACATAGACGCATAGTGCAGGAAGAACCACTTCCGTTTGCAGTATACTGTATTGTTTTTTTTATGTTGTGATTTATTTCAGTGAATTCCACAATATAGTATTTCAATGAAACCACTGTGTCTGTACTATTCTCTCCAGACTCCATTAAAATAATGAAACCTAAGTCACATATTTTGTAAAACTATATTTAATGATTTTACTAACAAATACACATTGAAAATATGGGTATCTTGTGTATGGGTGATCTAAAGTAATGTTCATATGATATTTCATAAAAAAATCATTTTTTGAAACAAAGCTGTTCAAATCTTCTTTAAAAGATATGAACGCAATATGCAAAGTTTTGAACACTGGACAGCCTGTGTTACAAATAATGACTGTTTTGAGTTTTGTGTCTAGAGTTTTGAAAAATGACATGAAGGTTCTGTTATTAGTGCAAAAATTATTGTAAAAAACTGTAACAACACCATACGATGTGAAGCCACTTGTGCTCACTAAGGTCAAAGGAACCATGGTAATCGCAGAAAGAAATGGACATTCTGTCAAAAGGAATTGTTCTTTCTTTAAAAAACTTATAGTAAGTGTCACAAGCCAGGGGCTGGCTGCTAGTGGTTAAGCCACGCCCCTTCTCAATTTCCACCTCGAGGAGGTCCCCAAAACCAACCCAATGACCAAACAACAACGAGGAACAGGTAAGTATAAAAAATATTCTTTATTTATTTAAATATTTAAAAAGTACTGGGAATTGGGGAAAGGGGAATTAAAAACTAATGTCCGGCTCTGCCCTCCAGGGGGCCACGAGCAAGTGAGTGACAGGGGGTGGGGGTTGCGTCGGGGAACGGGCTCCCGCCTCTGGTTCCCTCTGCCCGTGGCGCGCTCCTCTTCCTTCCTGGAGGCAGAATAAATCAAAATCAGTGTTGGTATAGACTTTTTCTTATCCGTGTACCTGTAGCTAGCTCGAGGCGGTTCACCGCCTATCTCACACAGCTCCTTGCTTGTCGACTCACTCTCCTTCCCTGTTCTCTCTTCCTCCACAGATTACAGCCGGGACACGGTGGATCGACCTCAAAGAGTTCTCTCACCTCTTCACCGACTGCAGCTTTTGGTAAGTATGGGTTTCCTTCCTTGCTCGTTCCTTTAGCACTCACACTGGTTCTCTCTACTCCTCCACAGATGACTGCTGGAACACAAAGGCACTGTGAATCGGTTTCCAATGGTTTCTCTCACCTCTGCGCTGACTACAGCTTTGGGTAGGGATGGCTCTCTTCACAGTTCGATATCTCAGCGTTCACGCTGTCTCTCTCTCTCCACAGATGACTGCCGGAACACAAAGGCACAATGAATCGGTTTCCAATGGTGCTCTCACCTCTGCGCTGACTACAGCTTTGGGTAGGTATGGCTCTCTTCACAGTTCGATATCTCAGCGTTCACGCTGGCTCTCTCTCTCCACAGATGACTGCTGGGACACACAGGCACAATGAATCGGTTTCCAATGGTTCTCTCACCTCTGCGCTGACTACAGCTTTGGGTAGGTATGGCTCTCTTCACAGTTCGATATCTCAGCGTTCACGCTGTCTCTCTCTCTCCACAGATGACTGCCGGAACACAAAGGCACAATGAATCGGTTTCCAATGGTGCTCTCACCTCTGCGCTGACTACAGCTTTGGGTAGGTATGGCTCTCTTCACAGTTCGATATCTCAGCGTTCACGCTGTCTCTCTCTCTCCACAGATGACTGCCGGAACACAAAGGCACAATGAATCGGTTTCCAATGGTGCTCTCACCTCTGCGCTGGCTACAGCTTTGGGTAGGTATGGCTCTCTTCACAGTTCGATATCTCAGCGTTCACGCTGGCTCTCTCTCTCCACAGATGACTGCTGGGACACAAAGGCACAATGAATCGGTTTCCAATGGTTCTCTCACCTCTGCGCTGACTACAGCTTTGGGTAGGTATGACTCTCTTCACAATTCGATATCTCAGCGTTCACGCTGGCTCTTTCTCTCCACAGATGACTGCTGGGACACAAAGGCACAATGAATCGGCTTCCAATGGTTCTCTCACCTCTGCGCTGACTACAGCTTTGGGTAGGTATGGCTCTCTGCACAGCTCTCACAACACACTCCTCTTCCCTGTTGGTTTAGCAATTTTAACAGGTCGTATTTTATTCAGCAGGGTGGCGGACTTACGATAGCGGCCTACACGTTGCGTCAACTGGACAGTGGTTTCCTCTGTGCCGCCGGGGGCCAAAACCCTCTCGGCGAGCTCGTTGGTCTACAGAGGGGCGAGAACGTCACGCCGGCACACCGGGTCGAGCGCTGCCCTTTCCTCGAGACCCGTTGGTCAATCGAAAACTGGACCGGGGCGCCCTTTCGTCGAGACCTCGGGCCGACGGATCTCCTTCGCCTCAAGCTCTGTGATGATGAAAAGACACAGGTAAGGTAGCAATATTATAGGTAATACTCACACGCCGTCGATAGCACAGTTCTTCACCGCCACTCCTAAACTCAAGTCCGCCAAGCGTTTGGCTGGGAAAATACTTCGAGATGCCGCTCCGTGATTTTTAAAACTGAAACACACTCACAGCATATTCATGTCTTACTCTAGGACCGTTCTTCCTCTTCGTTGTCTCAAGAACGAGTGACTGGAGGCGGGGGTACGTCAGACAAGACAACAGCAATCTCACTGCAATACACAGCATTACACAGCACCACTTCAAGTGAAAATTTCTATATCCAAGACTCACCCTCCACGCTCAGTGCACACAAATAGACGCCCGTCTTCCTTTACTTCGCTCTGGACGAAATTATGGAGATGGTAACTCGGCCTAGTGTTTGTTTTCGTCACCGGAGCTGTTCAGCACAAAGACTCTTCGACTCACCCACCGCGCTGGTTCAGGGGTAGGGCCACCCACTCTCTTTCGGGAACACTCAAAGAGATATACAGGTCAAATACATGCACAACACTTCCATAAGGAGACTCCGTTACTCACAACTGCTGCACTTTCTTCGTCCCACGTTCTCCAAGGTTGATCTCACACTGCTAGGACCCCAGATGCATAGACAGGGTGGTTTTCAGCCACCAACACCACTTTTCCACAACCGTATACTCACAATGGTTCGTCCTTCCTTCCTTCGTTTCTTTCATCCAAGGTCAGTATTCGTTTAATTCTTCTACCTATAAGGTCTTCGGTATCTTCATCAATGTAAGTCTATAATCCAAATGAGAGAGAGAGCAAACACAGCAATCCAAAATAGCGTACCCGGTGAGCCCAACTCAACGCTACAATACACTCCAACAACAGGAATAATAAGCACCCAAACTGTGGTTTAAACTGCCCTGAAATACTCTCCTGAGTGTTGCCATCGTCCAATCACCCGGCGCTCCTCTTAATGACTCTCAGCTGTATGTAATTTGGCTGATTACAGCGTTCGCGACGCTACCGGATGTCCGGTGTTTTCTCTTACCGGTCCGGGCGGAAACATCCGGGCGGAACCAAACTTTCCCGATTTTTGGTTCCGCCTAAAAGATCGTCACTCCTGTGACATAAGCAGGGCACTCCATTGTTGGAACTAGGATTTGAAAACGAGATGGAAGATATTGACATACGTAACATTTCCTTGAGATATCATACTAGATCCAATCGCAGACCTCCTGTCCGCCTCTCTGATTATGTTTAGATGTTCTCAGTAGTGAAAGTGAACATCCTTAGACTGTCTAGAGTTCTTGTTCTAAAGAATATGCAAAACAGTGACTGTTTAAGCACTGTTGTAGAGTGTTACTGATAACCTAATTTTATCAGTAAGTTCCATAGTATCATTAAAGTTAAAAGGTAATGGTATTTTGCCGTTGTAACAGACCTACAGTGTTTTCAAGTTTTGCTACGTCTGTTATTCTGCAAGTCATGTTGAACTTTGTCTATTAAAAAAAAACCTGTTTTGAGTACAGATAAGCAGCTGCAGTATTTGAATATTACAACGAATTTATATTGTTCTAATTTCTTTGCTTTGCATGTTAGTTTTGTGAGTACAACTTAGTTGTATGATAAAAAAAAGCATGTAAGATGTGCGAGCATATCTGCACGTTAGGGAAGTAAATAAGGGTACCAGTACCAGTGTCTGATGGCATATTTATCAAAAAACAGCATACAGGGATACGACATTACATTTGTGATTCTGGAGCAGTTCAGAAATATTATTGCGATGTAGACAAACAAACAAAAAGTGAAAAAAGTGGCTTTTTTAGCTGATGAATTCCCTGTTGATTCATAAAAATCCCAGTGGTTATCCTAAAGAGCGCGCTTATGAAAATCTACACCGACCGATGTCAAAAATGGAGTATAAACCTAATAAAAAGTTGATCCAAATTCCTCCTGAAGGTACTGTCTAGAAAAAGGTACTAGAAAAAGGAATGTCCCATGTTAAAAGGCAAATTTATGTCCACTGGGACATATAAACTTGTGGGACTTGCGGCTGTTTATTCTCCTAATGACAATTGTGTATTGAGGGAGTTTCTGATGAAGTGAAAAATCAAAACACAGATGAGCAAGTGGGGTATCTAGTAAATTATGGTCTCTATAAATTAGTACGGGATATGTTTCTTTGGTTAACTGTCCTGTTATAGTACCTGTCAAAATTTTACGTGATACGGGGTCATCAGAATCCTTTATTTTAGACTCAAAATTAATTTTTTCTTCTGAATCTACTACAGGAAATTATATTCTGATCCAAGGAATTGGATGGGAATGTTTTCTGCTCCTTTGCATAAAATTCAATTGGAGTCTGAACTTGTGCATGGTGAAGTTTAGATTGCTTTCCGACCTTCACTACTGGTGTAAAGCATGGATATAATTCTAGGAAATAATTTGGCCGGATGCCATGTGTGGCATGCTGTGGAACCTCCAGTTGTGAAAATGACTCCAACTTTGTCTGTAGAGGGGGATAAAAGCTTCCAAGATTTCCCTGATGTCTTCGTCTCTTGTGAGGTAACTCGAGCTATGGGTACAGAAATAATTAAGTCCCAGAATAAGGGTTAAAAGTAGAAATCCCTGTGCTTGATCCTTTCACAAATGTATCTATGCTACCTTCGTCAGTTTCTATTGATGAGTTAATTTTGGCTCAGAGAAAAGATGACGGGTTAACAAGGCTGTTTAAGGGGGTTAAATCCAATGATTAAAATTAAAAGCATGGCTTCTGGATATTTTCTCAAGAATGGCGTTTAAGTCCGTAAATCGACTCATTGTAATGACCGATTTGTGGGTGAGTCCATATTTCAAATTGTGATCCCAGAAGGGTTGCGTGATTTGTTGTTGAAAACGGCTCATGGTGAAAAAGCGAGGCATTTGGTTGTAAAGAAAACCTACCATCGCATAATGCGCTATTTTTTCTGTACTCGATTAAAACGAGATGTGTCAAGTTTTACCAAGACCTGCCATACATGTCATTTGGTAGGTAACCCTAATAAAGTCCTTGCTCCGATGCCGTTGTATCGAATCCCTGCTGGGAGTAATACTTTTGAATATCTCACTATTGATTGTGTTGGCCCTTTAAGTCCATCTAAAGCAGATTCTAATTATAATTTATATATATGTGTAAGACGACTCACTATCCTGCTGTCTATCCTCTACGACGATCTCCATGAAATCGGTGGTTAAAGCTTTGTCCCAGTTTATTTAAGTTTTTGGTGTTCCAAAAGTTATTCAATCTGACAGAGGAACAAACTTCACTTCTTGTATATTTGCTCAAGTGCTGCAACAATTATGTGTAAGTCATCATAAAAGTAGTTCATATCATCCGGAGAGCCAGGGAGCTTTCGAAAGTTTCCATCAGACATTAAAGCAGTTATTGAGAGACGTCAAGGGGGGGCATTCGCGGGGCGTGCCCCCCCAAACAGGTTGTTGTGCCCCCCTACACAGTTTTTGATTAATTTAATATATATCAAGAATAATTAAAATAAATTAAAAATTGAATGTTTCATGACTTTTAATGTAATCAAATGAGGAAAATATAGTTGATATGTTTTCTTTAATTAAAATAGACCAGTTTCTCTGATTGGTTGTATTGCCTGGTCTCATGCGTCATTAGGCTTTAGCATATTTGTGACTTGATACTAGCAACGTGTTTTTTTCGCGGCATTTTATGGATCATGTAAAATATGGATATTAGAACATTTAGAACGAACCAGCACCGCCTGCTCCATCTGACTTCATGCTAATGTCACGGAGTGGCTGCAAGCAGCGGAACCAAAAATATGGCGGAACTAAAAATGGCGGAAATAAATCCACCCGGACCATTTTTACTGAAACACCCGGCCAGTTCCGGTAACTCCGGGCAACCGAAAATTAGGCGATACCGGCATCAGGTGTGCTTATTAAGCGTGGCGATTGGGCAGTTCAGGGAGGAGGAGGAGTATAAATAGAGCATCAGGAAAACAGGAAGAGTGAAGTTTATTCCAGCAGCGCTGTGGGTGAGACGGAAGTGTTTGGTGTGTTGGAGAGGCGGATCAACATGGACATTGCAGGCTAGGCGAAGTCGAAGTGAAGGATTTGGGCTGAAGAAAGGACATAGTTAAGTTGTTTAAATCATTCCTTTGGAAGTCTTTGAGCTAAAGTGCTTGTTTACCACGAAAGAATCGTGTTGTTGAAGGACACGGGAAAGCGGATCAAAGGGGAACAAACGGAAGAATTGTGTAAGCTGCTTCGGATGTACCAGACACCTGGAAGAGAAAGGGAAGTATTAAGTGACGAAGAGAACTGTGAGTTACATTGGATGTTGTCTTGTGTTGTTTTACATCATTGCTAATACTGCACCCCAGTGTATCTTCTGTGTGTCCGAGCAGTGTGTGAACGGCCCCACCCATGGAAAGAAGTGGTGGGTGAGCCGAAGCTAGCTACGAAGAGGAAAGAGTGTGTTTACAAGTCGTGGATGTGGCGTCTCCATTTGGTCATCATCCGTACTAACCCCTTTCCGCTGTTCAGGAACAATTCCCGGCCCAACGTGGGGATCGGACCCTAATTCACTGTGAGTGTGTGTGGAGTGCCGTGGGTAAGTCTTTTGACGTGTGTACATTTGAAGAATTGTGGTGTTGTGCCAGAGCCCTGGATTGAAGGAAGTGAGGTGGTGTCGGTGGACCACTGATACATCTATCATACAACCCGACTGTGACTCGTAATCCCCTTCCCCACCTGGTGGTGGCGTGCCAACTGTAAGAAGTAAGAATATTGCTGTGAACATTGTGTGGAGCATTTGATAAAAAGGAAGAGCTTTAACTGGCTGTTGTGTGGAAGAAAGTACATGTGCTGTTTTGGTGTATGATTATACGCCTGTTGAGTGTTTGTAGATGCCCGCCCCTGTCTAGATCTCTTGTCACGCTGTTTGGAAGAGAGGAGAGGGAAGTGATTGGCCCACTCATACAGTACATCCTCTGGTGTGGTGTCCTATTCCATCCTACCCTTCGTTTAGGATTCCATCCGTGGCCGTGTGAGGCCCAACGTGCAGCAGCCACGGCCTGTCCGTCCATCTGTACGTCTGTTCGAAGTCAAGAGGTGTTGTATCTCTCCCTACATATTCGCTGAAGTGGTCTATTGTTAAAGAGACTCTGTGTGTGTGTCTGTTGCCAGTCTGCAGGTTTAAGCCAAGGGCTCTGTGTCGACATGGGACTATTCCACAACGTATTGGAAATCAACGTTCAAGTGTTGCATTAGAAGTCGGTCCTAGCGAGGAAGGCTAGAAATTCGCTGGGTGTGTATACGTCCTCTCCAGCCACCTAAGAGTGCCCAGTTCTAAAAGCCAAGAGCCCAGTGTACCTCCTTGTATACTCACCTGTACGCCAAAAGCCAAGAGCCTGTACGTCTAAAGTTGGGAGCCCAGTGTGTCCACTTGCATACTCGCCTGTATGGTGTGAGTACCTCCTAGACGTCTCCAGCTCCAAGTCCAGGCACGCACTTGTAAACCTTCTAGACGCCGTGGTGAAGAGAGGTTGGAGTGTCCACCTGGAGCCCATCTGAAAGACACAAAGAGTGCACGTTGAGAATATCTCAATATATTATCGCAGTTTTTGTGATAACTTTTTGACGGTAGTTGCTCCGCTCACTGATTTGTTGAAGGCCAAACATAAGTTTCAGTGGTCTTCAGGTTGTCAACGGGCATTTGAAAACTTCTGCTAAGCAATGCCACTGTCCTGGTTGCACCTCGGTGAGATCAAGAATTTCGGATTCTATAAAGTTTAATGCATGCCAATGGAATTATTCTACTATTGAAAAAGAGACACTGGCTTTGGTGTGGGCGTTACAGCCTTCGATGTATATGTGGGAGGGGGTTCAATGCCTGTAGTCATATTTTCAAATCATAACCCACTGATGTTTTTACAATCATTGAGAAGTCCAAATCAGTGACTTATTCTTTGGGCCATATTCGAGTGCGGAACAATGTTATGGCGGATGCGTTGTCCCGTTCTCCAGTTGAGTGAGCTAAAATGACCTGGAGATAAATGTTGTTGTTTTTTTTGTATCGTCAAGCTGCCTGAAGATACATGCACAAATATTGTTGGGGTTAGTAAAAAACTGTATGACAGTCCACATATTTACAGTTATCTAAACTTATGATTGTGTATTTAATGTTTTTTTATTATTGTAATTTTTTGTGAATTGTTGTGTTAAAGTTTGCAGAGTTCCCTTTTATGGGCCTCTGTTGTAAGGGAGGAGGTGTTATGTCCGAGAAATGTTTTCAAACATGAGCACTTGTCCATCTGCCTTCACTCTAAATTCTGGTGGGTTATTGTTAACCCAATGATGGATGCAGCATTGAGTTGAAACAACCCAGCATAGGTTTATTTAATAACCCAACATGTGTTCTGTCTAATATTTACCCAGCATTTTGGTTTTAAATAACCCAGCGGAATTAAGAGTGACGTATGTTTACTATGAAGTCATGTTAGATCCTGAGTAGTCTTAGCCTCAGACGTCACGCCCATGACTGTTGGCTGAACAACTGATCCATAGCGAACACTTACCTGTGAACACTTTAGCAGATTTGAACTCGTCCTCTTAATAGATTACAAAGGTTTTACTGGTTTTAAAGGGATTTTTACCGGCCTGCCTGGAAAAAACACAAAGCCGTCTGATCAAAGAAGAAAGCCGTCTTGTTTACATCAGTGAAAATACCCTTATGAAAATTAACCATGGTTTTATTACAGTTAAAACTAAAAAACATAGTTACTGTAGTAAAACCATGTTAACCACAAAATAGCCATGGTTTTGAAAATCATGGTTTTCCAAAACCATAGTTAAACCATGGTTAGTGTAGTAAAACCATGGTTTTGCTGATAGTAATCAATACACACAAAAAAACATGGTTACTACACTTTTACCACAATAAAACCATGATTAATTTTCGTAAGGGTATGGTTCATCAAGATCTAATAAAAGCTGAATTTTTTTTAAGTACGCAATATTTTCACGTTTTTATATTGTGTTTTTATCGTGACATTTGTTAATCATGGTTGCACACCAGCCTGTTATTCACTCTAAAAACAAACGGTGCTATATAGCACCAAAAGTGGTTCTTTGCTCGTAATCATAGAAGAACCGTTTTTAGTGCCATATAGCACCGGTGAAGCACCTGTGTAGAACCAAATAGGGGCCATATAGCACCACATATGGTTCTACACAGGTGCTTCACTGGTGCTTCACCGGTGCTATATGGTACTAAAAACGGTTCTTCTATGATTAGAGTGTTGTAGGGAAATCTCCACTCACCTAAAAATTACGCGACACAAAGCGAAACGTTATTAGTTGCTTAACCTGTCAGTTATATGGCTTCTTGAGCCGTTCTCACTCCCAACTCGTAATATGTTGATGTTTGTTTAGTGCCCCATCAGCGTCACTTTTTAATGCACACTGGTATCCCTCTGCCGTTGTTTTTCGATGTGCAGGGTGCTTCATATAATTTTTTGTCTGATGCATCAGATCAACCCTAACCCACCCCCAGAGGTGGGTAGTAACGAATTACATTTACTCCGTTACATTTACTTGAGGAATTTTTTTGGGAAACTGGTACTTTTAGAGTAAATTTTAAAATGGGTACTTTTTACTCTTACTCAAGTATATTTCTAGTGAAAAAACTGTATTTTTACTTCACTACATTCGGTGGCGTTACTGCGCTACTGTCGCATAATTAATGAATATATATTTTTTAAGTTTATATGGCTTGTTCGAAAGTCTCGCGAGACGTTAGAAAGGCTGCGTGCGTTGCAAGAGGTGGCTACGTATCACCCTTTAACGCGCGTAGATGAAAGGAGATGACTGAAGCGGAGGATGACCTATGCAATCTATTGGAGGCAGATTACGCGTGGCCTCAAGTTTGGTCTATGTTTACACTACAAATGGTCAAAAAGAATAGTTTCATAATGCGATGCATGCTTTGTGCACCAAAACAAACTGACATCTCAACGTAAAGGAATTCAATCTCCAACCTGAAACAACAAGGGTAAGTGTGTGTCACTGGTGGCCATTTGGTAACCATGGGCACTTTTACCTTATTATAATACTATGTCGCACACTGTCCGAGTGTTTTTGTCATATGCGCTCTTGTACAAGCAATGAAAATTAGTCTAACCTTAAAAACAACACTCACATCTGCACATTTCCATATCATTTCCCCACAAAGCTAAACAAATTGAACAGCATAATGTTACGTCTTGCATTAATAATATGGAAGAACCGGGGCAAAAGTAACACAGGACGAAAGTAACAAAGCGATTTTCTCAGAGGACTGATAACATTTGCATCCCAAACAGCATCTTTACAACCCTTGACAGAGCTGACAAATTTGCGTTATTTACTCACAGTTTTCCGCGTGTAGATCCAGTAAGGTGTTTTCAACCATAAGTAAATTCCAAAAGCGGTCATTGTTTTCTTATAACGCATCGTGTTTCTCGTTTCATCAATCTACAGGGCTGCGTTCTCCGAAACTACCTTAACGCTACGTCGTTCTTAAGTTGTACCTTAAGCTGTACCTTATCGCTAATACGTGTTTTCCGAAACGTTCTTAGTTACGTATACCTTCTGTAAGTCATACGTTCGTAAGGTTGGTCTGGAGCGCTCTTAGCTATACCTTATCCCACATGACTCCACTTGTCACGACTCGCACAAACACACAAATAGTAAGATCCAAAAGCAGTTTTAATAGGGGTGATCCAAAATCATAATCCATACAGGCAGGGGTCAAAATCCATAAATACAATCCAGAACATAAATCCAACATGAACACAGATACAGAAGGCGATGTGACTAACAACAAGGAATCCACAACAAAGACTGAACAGACAGGGCTTAAATACACAACACTTACAAGGTGAGTGGGAACAGCTGAAAACAATGATCAATGATGACAGACAGGATTATGGGATATGCAGTTCATGGCACATGTGATAGTGAAGACAAGAGACATCTGGTGGCTAACTCGGGGAACAACACTAATACCTATTACCAACACAGAACACAGTTTGACACTGTGACAGTACCCCCCTCTAAAGGAGTGGCTCCCAGACACTCCAAACGACAAAACACAAAAGTTCAGGTGGGTGGAGGAACGGAGGTGGACCTGGGGGAGGGATGGAGGGTCTAGAACCCAGGGCGGGGCCGGCAGAGCAGGAGGCCAGGGCGGGGCCGGCAGAGCAGGAGGCCAGGGCGGGGCCGGCAGAGCAGGAGGCCAGGGCGGGGCCGGCAGAGCAGGAGGCCAGGGCGGGGCCGGCAGAGCAGGAGGCCAGGGCGGGGCCGGCAGAGCAGAAGGCCAGGGCTGCGGGCGGAGGCTGGAGCCAGGGCGGAGCCGCGGGCGGAGGCAGGGACCACAGCAAGGCAGGAAACCAGGGCGGAACTGGCTGGACAGGAACCCAGGGTGGTGCTGATGATGTCAGGAACCTGGGTAGAGGGAGACAATAGAAAGAGGCCCTCTGGACCAGGTTAAATAGGAACGAGAGTTCAACCCTGGCCTTCTTGGACCAGGCAGTGAGGGCAGGGAGCTTGGGAACCGCCATCTTGAAACAGGCCGAGAGTTCAGCACTCGGCTCAGATGACTCACTCGGCTCAGATGACTCACTCGGCTCAGATGACTCACTCGGCTCAGATGACTCACTCGGCTCAGATGACTCACTCGGCTCAGATGACTCACTCGGCTCAGATGACTCACTCGGCTCAGATGACTCACTCGGCTCAGGGTCGTGCTGAACAAAAGAGCAGAAGACAGACCACCCGCACCACAGAGCCATGGCAAACATAAGAAGCACTGAGTTTATGGGACATACCTCTGGTGCCTCTCTGAGCACAGGTGCAGGTGTGATGATGGCTCTCCTGAGAGTAGGTGATTGTGATGCAACAGCCCTCTGAAACACAAGGGCCGGAATCACCGTGGCGGTCTCAAAAGTAGGTGTAGGCCTTGTGACGGCCATCTTGGGAACAGCTGCTGGCTTAGTGGCGGCCATTTTGAGAACGGGTGCCGGCATAGACACCGCCCTGTCGAAAACAGTCCCTTCCACAATCGTGACCCTCCGATGAACAGGTGCGGGCATAGTAGTGGCAGTCTCAAAAACAGGTGCAGCCCTGCAGACAGCCACCTTTGGAACAGCTGCTGGCTTGGTGGCGGCCATCTTGTCCGGCCTCGCAGGTGTGACAGTGTCATCCCACTGGCTACGATGCTCTAAGTAACGAGTGAACCCCCAGAAATCCAGAATCTCCAGTCCGTTCATTTCCCACCTAGGTAAAGGGTCATCCAGGCAGGTATTAAACAGGTCCTTCAGTGCTGCATCGTTATAGCCTAGGCCACAGGACAAGGTCCAAAAGCTTTGGGCCAGACAACCCACCGGTTGACCATGCTGGTGTAGGGCCCTTATGTTGTCAATCCGCTTTCTTCTTTCCAGAACAGTAGCGGGTAGTGATGGTCGTTTTCGAAGCACTGCTTCATGAGGCTTCGAAACATTTACGAATCTTTTGTTTCGAATCAGTGGTTCGGAGCATGTTTCAAACTGGCCCAAGTCACGTGATTTTAGCAAACGAGGCTTCATTACGTCATAACTGTTTCGAAACGTTTCGAAAATCCGACGATTCACCACTAGGGGGAGTTGATCACATGACCAGTGTCTAATATGTTTCGGTGAACTCGGGTCAGTTTTATTATAAAAGTTCATAAAACATTTATCCTTCTGACTAATTACACTGCCAATTGTCTATTTATTGTTTATAGACAGATTTAATGACAAAAATGTGCATAATTAAAAGGGTAGTTAGTTTTAATGATTTGTTTGCCCTAAATAAAACAAAAAACACATAATACACTTTTAACTATGTCTTAAGTAAGTTAAATATTTTTTTTAAACATATTTTAATAAAAATCTTGCTATTTTTTGTAAAAAAACAGTCTAAAATGTTTGGCCATATCTGCTTTACATTATTTTGACCAGCAGGGGTCGCCAGCGTGTGTGCTGTTTCGAACTGCTTCGAAAAACTGAATCAATTTTCGAAGCAATTGGTTCAATTGATTCGAAGCTTCGAAAAGCTTCGTTTCTCCCATCACTACCCCAATCCGCTGGATCTTTTCATGGTGGATTCCTTCTGTCACGACTCGCACAAACACACAAATAGTAAGATCCAAAAGCAGTTTTAATAGGGGTGATCCAAAATCATAATCCATACAGGCAGGGGTCAAAATCCATAAATACAATCCTAGGGATGGCTCCCGCGAAACTCACGTTTCGACACTGTGTCGAGATCCCGAAGCGTAAATGTTTCGAAACACTGCTCCGAAATGTGATTCGAAACACCCATGTCACGTGATGAAGTGATTCGAAACACCAAGCGGTGCATTTCACAAGTATTTCGAAAGGTGGCGTACCTGTCGAATCTGCTTCGAATCTTGAACTGACAGGGTAGGAAACAAAACTGACAATACCTCATAGATGCGTTTTTGGCAAGATCAAATACTATAAATTACTGAAAAGAAGTAATTTTTCCTCATAGCCTAGGTATGTAACACTTAGGCTACTTAATGCATGCCAGCAAGTGTCCCTTGTGTGAGAATGTTTTCAAAGGCTGGAGAAATTATATGTAAAAAAGTAGCTGGTTGAGTTTATCAACACAGAACAATTTATACATTTGAATAAAGATCTTTATATGTAAACAATGTGGCATATTATGGCTTGATATATTTTATAAATCTCTTATTATTTATTTGGTATATCTCTATTCTATTTTTTTTTTTCATTAAATAGACCCGAATAGCCTATAGTTATCGACAATTGTGAGCCTAAAAGCTCATGAAGTTTTCAAACAGATGTTAAAACAACAACAAAACTATTTTATTATGATGACGTAGCACATATATTTCCCAGGTTCGATCCTAAGATCTACGAATGAGAGTCGAGAGCACTATCCACTCTCCCATTCTATCACTTGTGTGTCAATCAAACAACATGTGGGATACAATTTGTCAGCGCTCGTCTAAAATCTTGTCAAGGCTGCTTCATGTAAAGACATGCAAACGACCGCTAGGTGTCACTGTGGAGGCGGTTTCGGATTGATGTTTCGAAGCCTCGAAACATACGGCACAATTGATTCAACTGCTTCAGTGTTTCACGAAGCCTCGCTCTGCCCACCACTATACAATCCAGAACATAAATCCAACATGAACACAGATACAGAAGGCGATGTGACTAACAACAAGGAATCCACAACAAAGACTGAACAGACAGGGCTTAAATACACAACACTAACAAGGTGAGTGGGAACAGCTGAAAACAATGATCAATGATGACAGACAGGATTATGGGATATGCAGTTCATGGCACATGTGATAGTGAAGACAAGAGACATCTGGTGGCTAACTCGGGGAACAACACTAATACCTATTACCAACACAGAACACAGTTTGACACTGTGACACCACTAGGGGCCATCACTTTCATAAAAGCTTACATTGCAGTCTATATAACTAAATATTTGTAAAAAAAAAACACTCCGTGTTTAATTAGGCAAATATTTTTATATTTAAAGAATAAAACATTTACATAATTAGACATCATTACATTGATGGTTGTTAGATTTTTAATTATGTTTTCCAAAGTGACGTCATCAGCTGCGAACTATTAAATGCTACAGGATTAAGAAACTATTTAAAAAATATATTTTGGGTGATGGAGTTGGTGAAACTGGCAGCTATACAGCGAGTACTACGATTTCATTTGTGCATTTCATATCCGTTAAATCTTAGTCTACCAACAAGTATTTTAGCTGCATAAATAAATTGGGTAAAAATTAAAATTAAAAACTAATTAGGATTGTTAATGTTAATTCGACTTTGCATCGAAGTTTTTTAATGTTTTATAACTTTGAGGCAACTGCATGCCATATTCTTTATAAACATTCAAAAGAAACTGCTCCACTTGATTACGGCTTGTATAGTCTCCTAAGGTCAACAAAATGTCCACATTAAAACTAATCAAGCTAAAATCTAAAGCAATCATACTATATATTTATAAAGGCTATTATATAATATATATTTTTATATGTTATATTTGAAGTAGACAGACAGGCTCCAGAAATGCGTTCATTAAGCTTTATCCGCATTGTAACCACGCTGCTTGCGCATCCAGTGTCCAAGCACAATAAACGCGTTAACTAATGAACAACAACAGTTTGTTTTTATATATTTTAAGTGTAATGCAACCAATTACTAGCACGACCCACTTTATTCCCCTGTGCAACGCAAATATTGGGAACCCCTAATATAAATTATCCTTTCAAGTGAAGGCATAGCGGATGAATTGGAGCAGTTTAAACATGATACGTTTGGAAATAAAGTTGCAGGTTTTGCACGGGTTTGATATAAAATATAGAAGGTTGAATTTAGTTGTTTGCAATTTGAAATATTTTTTTTACCAGATATTGCTAATAAATTTAACTTGAACTATTTCTAAAATGTTTCTTTAATAAAGAACACCGCTATCTCATAACGCAGCGAAACCTATTACATACAGTGAATAATTGATTGTCGAGCAATCGATATCAACCTATTCAGCACCTCCACCATGGACAGCACCCGCTAAGGTCGAACTTAAGAAGGTTTACCTTAAGCAACATCCTAAGGTATAGTTCGGAGAACACACGTAGGAAAGGTATACCTGAAGTTAAGGTGTACCTTTTGAGTCTTCGTATCGCGCAAAGAGATAACGTTATCGGAGAACGCACCCCAGGTTATTTAGTGCTCTAACACATTCTGAAGTTTGACTTCAAGAGTTTTTCAAAATAAAAGTAAATCGGTTTAAATGTGAGGAGATCATGTCGGGACGAAAGTAACACTTTTGTCCCATTTACAGTATATTATTCTAATTTTATTTAATTTAATTTTCATAGTGTTTAAACTGTTGAATTTAAGTTTGTACTGTTGGATGATTTTGAAACATTTGATAAAACTGACATTTAAAATGAAAATGTAATTTAATTATTTTTTACAAAGATAAATTACAAAATATGTTTCCAGTTACATATTAAAGAGGTCATAGTCATGTATAATTAATAAAAACAAGTGTAACACGAAAATCTATCTTGTTTTGATGTGTTTAAAAAGTACACTGTTAGATGTCGCTGTAGATTTAGCAGTACATTACTGTAAAAATCCACAGTACTATACTGTATGTATACATTACAGTACAGTACTGCAGTTCATAATGCATTCTGGGTAAATTTGTTTGAGCGGGAAAATTTTACAGTATATTTTGGTCTTGATGTAACCTTGCTGTAGCCATTGCTGTAATGTGCCAGGTGTACTTGCAATAATCAGAGAAAGTGCGCCAGAGTCAAATCACACAGAGGGAGAGAGAGCACAACTCCTGGCTGCAGCTGAAGGAGGATGATTGATTTCTGGCAGTTCGGTAAGTTTGAAATATTTCTGTTTCATGAAAACTTAATTTTTAGTTTAAGAATGTTGTCAATAGTTTGTCACAATATTGTTTTAAACGGGCAATGAGAGAGAAAAACGGTCGCCAACAAAGTTTCAATCTCCCTCAGAAAGTAAGCTAACGTTACACACAGATGTCTACCGCTGCTTTAACTCGCTTTACACCTTTTTTAATGAATATAGGGTTGTTTTAACTAAATTATGAGGGTTTTGGTGAGTTTATATTGTGATGAAAGTGTGGTGACAATGAAACTATTTTTAACGAAATGGACAAAGACAACCCGCCAGCGCGGTCTTGCGGTCCCAGCATAACGGTCGTTTATCTCGGCGTTTCATCCGTTCAGTTAGCGTCAGAGAAAAGTATTAAGTTCGACTGTTTGGTAAGGCTGTGGTTGTAAACAGACAGGACTTGACACGCCGTACACAGCATACCGAACTCCTCCACAGAAGTGAAAACAAGAAACCTCATATTTAACTGGATACATGCATCGAACTCATCGCAGCTTTAACTTCGACCAAATATCATTCAGACCTGGGCTCATCTTAATATCAGATGAACGAAAGGGATTGCCGCGCGTATTGTTGTTGTTATTATATTACGGTATATCCGCAAAAGCAGAGAATATCTTCTCTTAAGCGTTTTACACTCCCAGTAAGTTGTCCAATACATTTTTATGGCATATTGTTTCCACCACTTCAGATGCATTACATGCAGTATATATAAGTTTCCAAAACACATCAAATCAATGCACGAAAAGAGAATGGGCTCCGCATTTACGTACCTTTGTCTTCTCGTCTCTGTCATCTGATCCTTCATCTCTGGATGTAAAATAGTCCATTATAACATCGTGTAGGAAACTGGCATCACCAGGATTGCTCAGATTTAGGCGATCATGTTTATCTTTAAAGTGAGCAGCTAGCTACTAACTTGTTAAAAAACTTTGCGTGAAATAGCGTGTTACACCGCAGCCGGTCCGGGTAAAACATTAAAGGGACAGTCTTTTTACCTTGTCACTATAAATCGCTATTTTCTGCACTAAACGAGACATTTTCAGAGATTTTCTGTAGACAAGATGTTATAATTAAAAAAAGACTTATTTAGATATTTAGATATAATATATAATATAACAACTAATATATATATATATATATATATATATATATATATATATATATATATATATATATTTGTTTTACAACTGACTAAACACTTACAGTAATGTTTTATTTGTTAGCATAGCATGATATTAGATTTAAACACTTAATACATTTTTAAATCAATCACTTTGTCTCTGCACAATGAACATTATCAAATATTATTAATGTTGTAAAATATATTGTTCATTGTTAGTTCATATTAGCTAAGGCATTACCAAATGTTAAGGAATAAACTCTTATAGTAAAGTGTTACTAAATTTTCTTTTACCATTTCCTTCACAATGTCTATTTATTTCTATGGCTAACAGATTTTGTAACATTTGTCTTTTTTACAGTCTTACCATTGCTTGTAAGCTGGATTGGGTAAGATGGATCATCTTTAAAGGCACCAGGCAAGTACATGATGTACAGTTACAAGTCATGTATTTTTTCGACTGCAATATTAAATGCTTTCACGTCACATGCAAAATTACACAGGAATGTGGCTGACTTTTTATTTGTAGTTTACATGAGTGTCATTGCACTTTTCAGGAGTTAAGGCAGATGTGGAGGCACAACGGGTGATACCAGACACACACCCAGCACATTATGTTCGGTAAGTTTGTACTTTACCACTACAGCTTCTTTAAATACCCATGTATACACTCATTCACTCATTCACACACAACACTGTAACACGACCATACACAACATGTACACAATTGTCTTAGTTTTCCATGTAGAAATATACAAACAGAAATATTCAGACTTTGGTTATAAGAAATTTAATTTAATAATTGTATTTATTTAGCAGAGGTGTCCCTGGACTTTATTGACAAAAGATTTTGTTTTCAGAATAAAAAGTTGTGTCCAAATCAGTAACAATTGTACTTTCTGTTCAGGACATTCAATCATGACATGATCCAGGTGGATGCTGTCCATTGATGAAAGAGTTTGTTCAGCGGTAAGTGAATCTTCTGTATTTTAGTGAAATTAGGTGTGGAACAGTAGAATAAGAGCAAAAGGTTTCAGAATAGGAGTAAATTCAAGGCTGAGTTTAATTTTTTAAGAATCTTTTTCTATCTTATATTTGTTGACTTAATGTTTATGATATTTCTAACAGGTTTCTGGATAGAATTAATTCCAAAGATGGGAAAAAGTGCACATCCAGACAAGGAGCAAGCAAAAAGACAAGGAACTTGGTGCAGAGAAAAGCTGTGGCCATTAACCCCCATGTGAACAGCTTCATGCAGTCCCTGATTGAGTTCGAATGGACGACTTCAAAGTAAAGGCCACTGTGGTCTGTCTGCCAGTTTAATGCATTTATTTTTAGTGTTAAATGAAATTCAAGTAGAATATTTAAAACTATGGGCCAGTGTTCTTTTTACCACAGTGAAATGTTACCTTTTAGTCGATGATGGACTTTAAACTGAAAACTTCAAACTATGGACCAGTGTTCTATTTGCCAGAGTTAAATATGTTACAGCAGGGGTCTCCAAACTTGTTTATACTTGTTGATTTTATTTTATGTTACTTGATTATATGTTTATTATTGTTTAAAATCTTGTTTTAAATATGTTTGTTTCAATTAAATGTTTTTTTAAATAAAATTTTGATACATACATTGCTTGGATTGCCTTTTAATTCATTATGTTTTAATTTAGCATTTTTACCATATTAATAACTATAGATTTAAACCTAAATATCTAGCTATTTTATATAATATTATTGTATTAACTGCAATAAGTAATAAATAGTATTTATGGGTCAATATAGACATTACAGTAAATTACTGTAAAAATAGACTACTGTAATAAAATATTGTAAAATTACAGTACAGTACTGCTTTGTAACTATACAGTACTAGTTTGTGTACTGTAAAATGGTATTACAGTACAGTACTGTAAAACCAAAATACAGTAACTTACTGGCAACCGTGCTGCCAGTACCGTACTGTAAAAATACAGGGAAATCGTTAACAGTGTAACAATTCACCACACTTATGTTCAAAGTTAAATTATACTAGTCATTTTACATTTGTTCAAAATTCCGCCTGGTATTGATAGACCACACCTGTGAGTTACTGACCACAGCAAAATATATCTCCGTCTGAAACATTATCTTTTAAAATTAAGTTTTTCTGAAAAATTGTACTTTCGGCCCTGTTCTCCCCTACACATAACCGGACACCTTACTTAAGTGTAGAAAATACATACGAATCAAAACTGGATTTTATTTAATTCCTTCCTAAAGAATCTATATACTTATGAAAATAAAATAATAAAGTATGTTTTTAAAGAAACATGTATTATATATTATAATAAATGTAGAGTTGATTTGCAAAATTAATAGTTCCATTTGAAATTCTAAAATGATCATTTTGTCAAGCAATGAAAATAACCTATTCATATAAAAACATGATAATAAACAGACACACATTCTTTTTTGTTTACTGTTAGCTTGTTTAAGGCAGATGCTGACAAGATTGTGTTGTGAACGTGAAAATAAAGACACGGTTAACTGTCAAATTTTTTTAATGACACGTTATGTGATGTTGCAGTACTAAGATAGGCTGCTTTACTTTAACCTAGGTTTATAAGCAGTATATAAGCAGAACAATGAGACTTTCAAGGAGAGGTTTGTAAAAACCCTCCAAGTAGTCTGAAATTCAGTGTTTTTACGCTTCTTTTCCATCAGATCGGAAGTAACTGAGTACTTGAGTAGATTTTTCATCTAATACTTTTTTACTCTTACTCAAGTAAATAATTAGATTGATACTTTTACTTTTACTTGAGTAAATTTTTTGTATAGGTACTTGTACTTTTACTTGAGTACAGATTTTGGGTACTCTACCCACCTCTGCCCACCCCTGCCCTAAAACGAACTTCTTCTTGACAATTAAAATCCTAACAGAAAAATAAAGAACATTTAATGCAAAAACTAACAGTATTAAGATATTACAAACAACCCGTGTTGTCTTCTATAGCCATGTTATTACCCTGTATGAAGAATAGTGTAAAGAGGGTAATGCAGACATATCACATTCAAAAAATACAACCGAACCAGCATTTTTTCCCTCCATAATAAAAACTTTAATTTAAAAATGGCATGTTATGTTTACTAGTGTTACTTGTGTTATCTTTTATTAATATTTAAATTTATTTGATGATTTGAAACATTAAAGTGTAAAAAACATGCAAAAAAATTAAAAATCAGAAGGGGTGGCAACACTTTTTCACACCACTGTCCTGTATGTACGAATGGGTTTATAAATAGACGCTTACGTTTGTCAGATACGCAAATAATCTCATGTGTAATCAGAGTTTAGCGTTAAGGGAGTGTCTTGCGATTATTTTGGGAACTTGAGGAACTCTTTTATCATAAACAGGTGCAGCAGACACGAATTTTGACATGACACATGATGCACATAGTTGACATGCCGCAACAAACATATATTTTGACATAATAAGCAACACATTTGACGCTCCAAACACGTATGTTGAATTCACGCCCCCCGAAGAAGTCACCGGCCGCCACTGATTACAATGCTACAATATGGCATAATGCAAAATGTGGCATGTTTGCGTAATCAGTATTTTAAATAAATTCGCTGAAGCAAAACATCTGCCTCGCCTTCATCTGTAGCCTGGAGAAAAAAGCAGACACACAAATAAAAAAATTTTAAACTAGCAAAACCAGTATCCATATACTTCCCCAACATGCAATTATTTAATAGCCTATTATTTTGTCTTTCATTCAGCCTGTCATTCACAAACACGCACATTTTCAGTCACACGGGATGACATTCAATAACAGAGCGCAACTGTCGAGTTGGAAGCAAACACCCCATTAATTTCCTCTGCAGGGAACTCAAATGTGAAAACCTTTCTTGACAAATTTACTTTACCATAAACTGAGATTGTTAAATTATGGTATGATTCTATTTAAGCATTTGTTTGCGTCATTTAAGCTTAAAAACATTTAAACAGCACATAAAATATTTAAGAAATGGCACAGAAAATTTAAGTTAGTTTGTCTGCAGATGAGATTTGGTTTGTTATTCTGTATCTAATGACATGCTTATTTTAAAGTGTACTGTAACTTAAGCATCAAAAACATTTTGGGGCTCTCCAAACACTGCACTTTGAAAGAAACCCACACCATTTGTTGTTAATTTCTGCAGTCACCTAATGGTTTCCCAGTTTATGTAAATTTTCTCCATTGTATAATACAGGCAGCATTATTCCCACAGTCAGTGTGTCTGGTAGGAAAGCAGTGTCACAAAAAGAGCACTGCACCATGACCGTTGCTTTTCTGCCACAGCGATAAGGATGTGTGTATCACTTCTAATGCTAGACCTGAATAGGAAACCACTTTTACTGTGTGCAAAAAAGATGCTTTACTTGCACCCTCTCTTTTACTACTTTACTTACATTATTCAGAGACTTTAGCACAGATAAAATCCCTTTTCATTAAATTTCAAAATCTACATACTGTCTACAGAGGATGAAACCAACATGATGTTGCAATGATTTGGGTGTCTCTGCCATGTTTCAGTAGATGTTCTCTTATAGACGGTTTTAGTAGCAATAACATAAACAAACAACTTTGAATTACATATAGAATCAATAACAACAGAGTCATTTTACAGTAGTTTATTTCTGAAAACAAGGGATATAAATGACAACTAAATTAATTTTGTTCATGTATCATATCTAACAAATATCAACTATTACACTGAGTTAACATTACTGTGTAAAATTCATGTATACAATGTTAGTTACAGGTCTTTGAATTCTTGCCTGGTTGCCAAACCTCTCCACACAGTTGAGATCTATGCTCAACGTCTAATGTTAACCTCGTCTTTAGCAAACCAAAACTTTTATTTTTGACAAGGTTTTTGTTTCAGAAATCAGTTTAGCCACTAACCAGACGATAAATAAGAACAGACCAAAAGTTCACTTCAATTCAGACGCGAAACCGTGACAACTAACGTGCGTTTGAAACCATCTATACAGTACTTTGTCTTATAAAGTATATGTTTGCTCTGAGTTTAGCAGCAGTGAAAGGAGTAAAACTTATGTATCTAACATTGGTGATAGGATGGTTCCTTGTACTGTAGTTTCTAATAATTTCTTATGTAATCTGATGAGATTTCGTGTCTATTTTTACGTAAAGTGATGATGTAGGTCTTCCACACGTACATTTACTTACTTACTTATTAATTTTACTTACTTATTCA
The DNA here is from genome assembly GCA_025389145.1 of Misgurnus mizolepis. Lineage (NCBI taxonomy): Eukaryota > Metazoa > Chordata > Actinopteri > Cypriniformes > Cobitidae > Misgurnus > Misgurnus mizolepis. The sequence continues at coordinate 31,784,071 of JAIFKI010000009.1, read as the reverse complement.
TTAGCTCACTTATTCACTTACTTATTCATTTACTTATGTTTTTTTATACACACTGAAACTTATAACATCGACGTGTTGACAAGACTAATACGTTAATTATTTGCGTATTAACAGTTTTACAGATTTGTACTTATTCTTATTCATAAATATTAAAATCGCAGGCATTGGCGTTTCTTATTCACATTTTGGGCTATATCTTACACCCGGCGCAAGTGTCTTTTGCTAGTTTCCACCCTGCGCAATTATCATTTTCACGTTTAGCGCCACGTTGTTTAAATAGCGAATGCATTTGCGCCCTATTTTGCGCCTATGGGCGTTCTGGTCTGAAAACAAGGTGTGTTCAGGCCATAGACTGTAAAAAAAGATGGACGACACCTGTTCGCTCTCTTCCATTGGTGAAAAGGGAAGCCACCAGTGTCCCGATATGGCACTGACATCTTGGGTCTTGAGTCTGCGCAGTAGCGTTTTCGGGACCAGTCATGCGCAGTAGTGAGCAGGAAGTGAAGCCGCGAAATCAAGACCCCGCCCTCGTTCTCGCAGAATGCGCATATCACACGATATCACAGCTGTCAATCATGACGTGACCCCACCGTTTTTATATCATTAAATAACGAACTAAACACAAAATTATTTTAAAAACAAACTCTTGAATTTACATCAGCATGATAAAAACTACAGTAAATGACAGAAACCAGCTTCGGAAAAAAGATAATTGAAGTGTAATTAAATTTTTTGTTGGTCTCAAGTCCCATTGAATAACATGGGGAGGCGGGGTATATGACCTATACTGGGACCAGTCACTGGGGGGCGATCGAGACGTTTTGGCTTCGCTTTTCAGGGCTTGTGCGGCACGCTTGGTTCAGGCGCATTGTTGGCGTGTTGCTATTTTGAGGCAACTAAAACAGACTACGCAATTGACCAACAAAAACCTGCTCTAAAGTCAATGGCGCAATATGTTTTTTGTTATTTAAAGAGCGAATTAGTAATATGCGCCTATAAACGGGACGACAATGCGGGTTTGCTTATCATATACATGAATGCGCAGCAGCACAAAAACGCTTTTAAATATGAAAGATTAAAGGATTGAATGTAAAAGATTATTATTGAGGCTCTTAGACATAAATGATGACTGATTATGAGACGTTAGAAGGCACAAAGAGCTGCTTTACCTGTAGCCTGGTAAGTAAATAAATGCTTTGCTTTGAACAAATGCATCTGTTTTTAAATGTTTTTTTTTATGCTACCTCACAGATTTATTGTATATGATGAATCTGTACCTGTGGATGTGGTGAGATTAGAATTTTTTTTTTAAGTAATGCTTAAAAGAAACTGACGCTGTCCAAGTGCTGAAATGTGCGGAGAGCCGTTTGTAAATTCTTTATCTCCTGTTTGTTACAAATAAAGTATTTTTAGAGTACAAAACCTTTTCTTACATACTTGCAAATTATTATTATTATTTTTTGATGATACTGGATAGCCATACATTTAAAGCAATTAAAAGCCATCTTTTTTTACTTCCATGACTAAAAGAAAACGGGTTTTAAAGGTTTTAACAAAAATAACAATTTCAAAACAACAACACAATTATTTAACATTAATCTTAAACTGGTGGTCTTCTTCATCCACTTAGTTTTTCAGTTTACAAAATCCATCATCTAAATAGGGATTAGAAATAGACCCAGCGCAACTGGCTTTTAAAGGGGATGAGAGCTTAGACTCTCATTGGTTTATTGCACGTTATGCCCAAAATACTCCCATTACTCATAAAAAAACGGACCAACCCTTTTCGACCATGCGCTAGGCGCACAAACTATTTTTCCCGTTATACTAAATACGCAAAAAGCCAAGGCACTCAAGTGAGAAAAATATTAAAAAGCCTTAAATTCACTGGGCTACATACAAAATTTAAAAGGTCGATTTTTGGACACGCCCATTTAGACGTTGCGCTGTGCCCTTTAGACAATGCGCTTAGATCATTAAAATAGGGCCCTTAGACTTATTTATTTAAGACAGTTTACTCATTTACTTAATGAAATGTTCATGACTTTCAGAGAATTAACAATAAACAAGACTACACTTTTAAACCTTAAAATGAATAACATTTCTGTAATAATTTAACCATTTTGTAATATTTTGTTTGTTTGCCATGACACACAAAAAGGCTTTTTTTCCAGTGCAGTCTTCTCCTATGCAACAATAATTAGACCAAAACACAACATAAATTCACAAAAGATGAAAATCATTCACTGTTATCCACATTAAAATGCAAATGATTGCAAGGAACAGATCCAAATTCAGATCCCAGTTCTCATCAGCAACCGTAAACATCAAATCTCACATTCGTTTTGGTTTTGACTTCAAATATTGGACCTCAAGAAGCTTTTATGACACATGCTGTGTGACAGTAATATCAAACGCTTATTGGCTCTTGTGTGGCATGCGACACAGTTGCAACATTGCGGCTTAAAATATTTTTATTAATATATTAATTTTAGTAACTATATAAAGTATTTTAAACATTTTGTATAAAAAAGGTTTGGGTTAAGGGTAAGGTTTGGGTTTAGGATAATGTTTGTTGAAGAGTTAGGGTGGTAACATTACCGATAAAATGGTTAAAGGGAAATTATACAGCAATCTTTATCCCATGAAAGATTTGTAAATGTTTTACATTTTGTAGCTGTATAAACGTAATAATGCTATGATTACATGCCACAAATACATCTACATTGTACGCTTTGGCATCTATTTAAAGGTACAAAAAAGTACCTACTGTATTGTGTTCTTCAAAGTTACATGTAAATAATACGTATTAACAGTGAGACCAGGCTGACCGGTATGATCGACTAGTCAATCATACAGTAGATACGTAGTTCCTTTGACTCGGAGCATGTTGAACATTTTTTTAAGTATTTATATGAATGTGTTATGCATCTGCAAACACAATTGCTATTGAAATGAAGCCATTTTATGCAGTACAACTTATTGTTCTATACTCTGTAAACCAAATATGTTGTTGGGAGTAAATCATCCTTTTATTTATGTAGTGTTGACAGCATTCATTTGATTCATTCGTTGCTGTGCCCCATGCCGAGCTATTACACGTCTCTGACTTAGCAGAACAATAAAATTATGTATGTCATTCATGTCACTATATATGCCTGCATTAATTACCCGGTGTAGGAGAAACCTGTTCGTTAAGCAGGGTGATTTGAAACCATTAACAAACATGTTGTTGTTTTCCTTTTAAACTTTGGAGTGCAGCAGGGCAACATAAAAAATATTTATATATAATAACATTTTAATAAAATAATAGTCCATACTTAGGTAGTTATTAACACTGTTATCACTAATGGTAACTAATAAAGAAGAGCCATTCACTAATCAGTAGGTAATATCATACTAATAGTACTATTAGTCAAAAGTATGTGGAAGTCACTCAGACAGCAAGGCTGCGTCCCAAACCGCCTGCTTCCATAAAGTAGAGTACGAGAAGTAGTGCTTTTCGCCTACTATATATAGTATGGAAGTATGTGGTTTGGGACGCAGGGCAAGTGTGCGCTGCACGGCTAATATTGGAAAAAGCTGTTGTGTGATTAACTGAACACATTGATTCAACAAGAAATTGAGTTATTTTTTCAAAAACTGCTAAAGCTAACCAAAGCCAGGCACATGGATTTACAGTTGCCATTTTGTGTTTAATATGTTAAGTTAATAAGTAATGTTAGCTTATTTGAGTAAAATCTTATGTAAAATATGGCACTGACTACTCATAAATTAAATATTTTACATTTAGTAATCTGTGTAACTATTAAGTATTTTTAAAGAATTGATTATAAATATATGATTATGAAGAGTTGTATATTTGTACATGGGTGCAGACAAAGGTCCGCTCTACTGTTTGTGTTGTTACTCACTTCAGGTTCCATAACATTACTTTATGCCTTTACAGTAACAATTCGTTTATTGGTAATAGTGTTGTTATTATAAAAGTACAGGATTGTGTCTTTACTAGGGGGCTATCATGATTTGTACCTTAGAATACAGTTTCTTATAATTCATTGTTCTATGACCCAAGTAATTACTAGTACATTACCTTGTTTTTCACTTTAAAATAATGGTCAACATTTTAAGTAATTTCTTAAGATTTATGTCTTAAATCCTGAGTAATTACTAATAAGTTACAATGATTTTCACTTTAAAATAAAATTTTAAGTAATTCATTAAGAACAGTGTAGTAATACTTGAATAATTACTAATGGGTTACCATGATTTTCTTAATATTAAGTCTTCCACACTTATGAACATCAATAAGGAGGGATATATCTGACAGGTTGAAAACATGGAATCTGTATTTTGTGATGTAAGTTAGTTAGAGATTAAGAGGTGTATTCCTTAGGTTGTTTTTGGTTAAATCAATAAGATAGAAAACAGAATAAATAATTCAATTTATATGATAATATAAGAATTGAATCCTAAAGAGTTACCATATTTTACCCTTTCGGTGATGATAGGTATCATGAGTAATTAAGTAAACATAATTTTTTCGGATTGTATTATTATAGTTACAGCAGTGGTTCTCAAACTTAACTATTTACCATAAAAGCAAGTGATAATGATTAAATAATTAAGATGGGGTTAATTCTTACGTTTCTAATTTTTAAAGAGCACAATGGATTGGATTTAATCATGAATCAATATAGATAACATAAAGGATCAAAATGTTATCATTAAGCTCACACGCACACACACACACACACACACACACACACACATACTGGTACGGGGGGTTTATCAGGACTTTTTTTCCAAACAAGTTTTATACTGATTTATGAGGACCCACATTTCCCTTTGTCATATAGATTAATAAGATATATCAAACTGATCCATATGGCAAGGGGGGTAAATCTGGCTACTCAGAATTAAATTCTAGAAAAACAGTCTGAAAATATAAAGATTTGACATTCTACAACAATATGAGGACGGGGCGGGAATGGGCGTTTCCTGATTCAGTTGTGACTTATGAGGACTATTATAGTTTATATTAAAAAAATATTATTTGAAAAAGAGAATATAGTCTCAATTTGATTTCTCCTGGTTAAATAAAGAAATAATAATGGATATCACCTACTAACACACAAATCATTATCCATTAACTTTAACCAAGAGAGTACAAGATTACTTAATATTGTTTCAATATCAACATATGGACCTGGCTTTATCATGCAAGACATTACAAAAGATACATGTGAAGTGTAAAGTGAGTTGAGAATTTTTTTAAGAGAGATGAGGAGGGATTTTTTAAATGTAGTTAAATTTAAAAGCAAAAATTTGACATTTAATGGTTTCCCTGTAAAAAATATCAAAACAGAGTATTATTGTTCAAGACTAGGTATCTTAAAGAGTACTGTTGAACTTTTGGTTTTAACTGGACATTGCTCATAAAACATGTGCAAGTTACTTCTGCTAAATTAATAAATGTAAATTTATATTGTTTAGTCCTAAGTAAATAAATAAAAATCGTTTTTACATAAGTAAATAAAATAAAATGAAGAACATAACATACATTCCCGAGTCAGACACTCAAACTTTTGAATTCCTTTTATTAACATTTGGGTTAACAAAATTTATTTTATAAAAGTATGTGGTATTTCAACAGAAAAATAAGGGTTGTAGTGTTTTACTCTCACACCTAACTAACCCTTCATGGGAATAAATCTGGGGTCAATGGGACATCATTCACATACACAAACACACAATTAAGTGTTACCGAGTTGTGAGGACAATTTGGATTTACCTGGACATGAATCACATACACAAACACACACCTCAGTAACGCTTAATTGTGAGGACAATTTGGATTTACCTGGACATCATTCACATACACAAACACACACCTCAGTAACGCTTAATTGTGAGGACAATTTGGAGTTACCTGGACATGAATCACATACACAAACACACACAACTCAGTAACACTTAATTGTGAGGACAATTCGGGTTTACATGGACAATCACATATACACACACACCTTAGTAACACTTAATTGTGAGGACAATTTGGGTTTACCTGGACATCATTCACATACACACACACACACACACACAACTCCGTAACACTTAATTGTGAGGACAATTCGGGTTTACATGGACAATCACATACACACCTTAGTAACACCTAATTGTGAGGACAATTTGGGTTTAACTGGACATCAATCACGTACATACACACACACACACACACACACACACCTAAGTAATACCTGATTATGAGGACAATTTTGGTTTAACATGGACAGGAATTAAGTGTTTCCGAGGTGCGTGTATGTGAATGATATCTAGCTAACCCAAATCTTCTTCTCAATCGGGTGTTAGTTAGGTGTGTGTATGTAAATATGTAAATAGTATTGTAAGGACGATCTGGGTTTAACTATGGAAATGAGAGATTTTAAAGTTTTAACAAGAGAACAATAGTCAGCCAGTCATTTAACTTGTAAACTTAACAGTAACAAAAGCCACAAACCTTAAAAGAAGGTGACCATGATCTGTCTAAGAACTATTTTTTTTCAACATCAAACCTCGGTTCCTCACGAAATCCCTTATGTTTTGTACAGTTCTTTCTGCTGGCACAGGGTCCTCTGCAGCCTTGCACTGCTCACACTCTGCCTTTGTTGCGAGATGTCCCTTTGAAATATGGACTTTAAAATGTTTCATAACGGCATTCACTTCATTAGCAGTCCATGGCCTTTTCACAATTCTCCTTGATTTGGCATCTGCAAAAAGCAAACAAACAAGTAGAAATAGAATTTGTGTCAAAATTGTGTTTTCTTTAAATTATTATTCAATAACATCTAGGGTATCATCTTTAAACATATCTTTGCAAAATCAATTGTGTGCAGAAAAATAGTTATTTATAGTGACAAGCTGAAAAGACTGAAAAGCTTCCACTCTTAACACTACGAAGACAGGTCACCTTTTAAAATAAACCAAATACCATGTAGAATTAAGGTGTATCAATATACTCTTTCGTTGTTGTAGAATTCGCGACTATTGTTGCATCCAAAACCGCCAAAAATACTATATAGTAGGCGAAAAGCCAAAAACACCCGGATGACCTACTACTTCCGGTTAGATTTTGAAGTGTGCATACAACAGACACTTCACTATCCCATGATGCCCCGGGAGAAAAGTTATCCAACGAAGAAGAGGCCTCGTCATGTTCGGAAATGGGGGAACGCGGCAATGTGGCTGTATTCGCGCTGGTATGACAAGATGTATCAACAACGCAGATGTAGTAGGTCCAAATCTCATTCAGTGGGAGGTCACAAAAGTTGGGCTCATTTAATGTGATTAATGAATGATGATCATGATGTTTGCGAGACACAGAATGAGCAGAAAGCAGTGCCTGTGTGATTAAATAATTTATCAGGTCTAGAAAAGGAGGATTTTATTATTTTCATTTAAAATAATCAAAAATGTCCTCATCATTAGCAAATATTATGCAAAAACAGAAAATTGACCAAACATATCGGCCATAATAAGGAAGTGAAAAGACAATCATTTGTCTTTTTGCACCGCCCTTTCTTGTGTTAAATACTTTTCCCTGTGTCATTTCATATTATTAACTTAATTTCTGAACTTATTTGTTTTGGTTTCTTTCTATATATGGATTACTTTGTGAAGGATTTTGTGTATATTTCTTACATGTGCAATCAATGTCTGATGTGTTATGTTGCAACTGTGCCCTGATTTTACAAGAGAGCAGAAGAATTTCCAAGATTCTAGTTTTTGAAGATTACTGAAGACAAACCGACTATGTTTGTGGACTGTGCTTGTGGAAAAACATCTTTGACGACTTTGTCTTAAAATCTTTATTTGGTGAGTGAAACTTATCAGCTCTCTTAAAGTACTACTTAAAAAATTAAGCAGACCAATGTTCATAGTGTAGCATTGTTAATCATTTTAAGCTTGGTCCTTTTTCTGGAGTTTGTAGAAATTGTTAAACAATTTAGTCAGTTCATCTAGAGATTGTAGAAGTAGAAGCTTTGGCCTTTCTCTTAATGTCTGTAGAAATTGTTGCAGAATAATTTGGTCAATTCGTCCAGAAACTGTAAAAGTCACAGAAATAGTTTTGGACTGATATTGCTGCTATAGATTTTAGGATTGTTGACTGGGTGCTAATCAGTAGCCGCTATTTGGTTAAAAATAAGAAATAGCTTGGGACTGATATTGCTGCAAGATTTTAAGACTTGACTGGGTGCCAAAGATGGTCTATAACCAGTCAATTTGCCTTCCATTGAAAGATATATAGAAAGTTTTGACTGACAAATAGAAAACTGTAACTGAGCATTCTGAAGTAGGATTCAGAAAGATCTTAACAGTTTAAACTGTGAAGGCTAATGTTTATTGGTGTGCAAACAGTAGATGCACTTTATTATGGTTCTATTGCTTTCTTAATTGTAGTATTAAGAACTAAACAATATGTTAGCACAAACCAATTTTTGTTATTAAGAGTACATTTTAGAATTGTATGTTTGAGTGGGTTTGTCTGTATGTACCAATTGTTTAGTCTGAATAAGGACCTTAAACAGATCCAACACATTTAGTTTTGTTTTCACATCCCTGAGGGTACTTCTCCTGTACTGGTCATTGCTGAGTCTATGAAAAACAATGGTTGTGGATCTAACCTGAGAGACCCACTACAGAACGGCAAGGAACAGAACCTCCAAATGTAACCATTGATCCGATGATGGAAAATCTGAATGCATATTTGAACAAAAGACTGGAGATAAGGACATGCCATGATGACATCTGTAGGAAATACAGTATCAAGCACTCAGAGAGTTGACAATGGGCTTGGCCGGACATCAAAAGGGCTTATGGAAAGACACAGTGCTTAAAGGCAGAGTAGGCAGGTAAGTCTAAAAAAAAACTTTCCAAATTTGTTTAAACTGTCTTTATATACCAATACATAAGTAAAATGTAAGTACTCTGAAAAAGAGAGTATAAAAATCGAGTGTCTGTATACCTCTCACGACGGTTTTAAACGCAGCTAATTATTATTTACATTCACTTCACCCCCTCCCTTCTGGGCTTCTTCCAAAGCCACCCCCCAAAACACATGAACGCACCAACCGCTCTGCTGGAAGAAGCATTTACCTGAGACGAACCGCGCTCCTTCCTCTCCGCTCACGTTAGTAACATCATGTCAGAATCACATGTAATAATACACCTAACTTTATCACTATGAATATAAACAAATAGGGTGGTTTTAGTACTCACTATCAAGCTAGCATATCGATACTGGTAAAGTTTAAAATATATTTAGTTTGATTTGATAACATTTATAAGACAAAGCTAAAAACAGGTTGCATTGATACACGTTTTATCCGTTAGATTTGTGGTTTTCGTTTGATTTTTAAACTGTTTTCATGCAAGGGGTTTGGCATAAATGCGGATGTCATTTTAAGCATCGGTTTATATGTTTATTTGTCAGAATTTTAAAATGTTTTCACTTGGAGTTGGGGTTAGGATGTAATTTTATGTAACAAAGTTGTTCTAACCCCAATCCCAAGCGACAATGGTAAGAAAATAGGAAAAACAATTAAGTAACCAATACGTGAAACTGGCACGAAAAAAAGTCGTGCCACGGACACGTCACTTAAACCCTCGAAACATTTCGAGCTGAATTTAAATACAGTCACATTCCTATCTTACCATATCTGCGCTACCCACCTGACCAACGGTGAGCTCAAACTGCCAGAAGCTGGCGGAAGGCTCGCCAGTGTTTTGATTGGCTGAAACACTCGGGGCACAGGGAGTGCCTTCCAGGTAGCACTGCCTTGAAGGCTTCGTTGAGCACTTAAAACACCAACGAGCGCGCATGTGTGGGCAGATCCTGTAGCAACAGGGGTGGTAGCCATGGTCGCACGAGAGAGAGTGATCGTCGTGCAAGCCAATAATTTGTTTCGTCCCGAATAGAAAAAATTTGCTGCGTTTTAAACAGTCGTGAGAGGTCTACAAACACTCGATTTTTATACTCTCTTTTTCAGAGCACTTACATTTTACTTATGTATTGGTATATAAAGACAGTTTAAACAAATTTGTAAAAAAGTTTTTTAGACAAGTCCTGCCTATTATAGCTTTAAGGACAAACACCAAGAAAGATGGATGGTCTGTGATTTTGCTCAAACAAAATCGACAGCACCTGCAGAAGTGTGAGATGGACAAACTACAATGTCAGATTGAAGCTGAGAAGGTTAAGGTTAGAGCATTAGTTATACGACTGCAAAATGAAAAGAGAGATAAACTGTTAAACCAGAATGATTTCCAAACAAATTGAAACAAAAAACGGTTTCATAGCGAGGACATTAACTAAAGAAACTAGCAGCTGCAACAAGCAAGTGACTGAACAACAAGGTACTGAAAATCAACAACCAATGGCTCTGCTGAGAGAGCTACCACATCACTGTGAAAGTGGTGATTTAGATATAGAGGCTGAATCATCTATTCACACCTATGTTCCAAAGATCAGATCTACAGTCAGGCTCGCTCCTGTGATTGGCAAAAACAGAAGGACTGAAGTTTACAACGAGGAGGAGAATGGAGAGAGACGAACTCACACTGTGACAAAAGTGGTGAAGAAATATGTTCCACATAGAACATACCAGCCAGCAACACCTGAGCAGATTGACAAATGGTCAAGGGAACTACCAGATGTATACAAGAATCCACAAAAGACTTAGCAAGTTTTACAGCGACTGCACAAAATCTACACACTACACCCATTAGATGGAGCATTCATTCTCAATGTCAATTTGAGGGCCAGTGACCAAAACAAGCTAACTGAAAGCATCAACATCAAAGCTGGTGAGTTTCAAGGCGAGTTGGTGAGTTTCAAGAAAACATTGAAGCTGGATGGGAAGCTATAAAAACATTCTTATTTTAATTATAAAAAAATTTAACAAGGACACTGGTATGCCTGAAGATCCAGAGATCTCTAAAAAAAATTTTCATTCTAAGGTAATAACCACATAACATATCCATCTTGACATTTCTGTCAAGAAATCCTTCTAAAATTACACACTGCACCTTTAAGATTGCAGCCTGAGATCACCAAAAAAACCAAAATGTTGTGAGGGCCACCTGGATAGAAGGTTTCAGCAGGAACAAAAACCAACTCTACTAAAAGCTTTTGCGCTTCAGGGAAACTAAAGACCCCCTCTCTACAGCACCAGCTAGTTGCATTTCATCCAAGACCTGATGGAGTTTTTGAACCAGAAGCAGACAAGAGAAAACTCAACAATAGAAGCAGAAGGTGATGCCCTAGCAGATGATGCTGTTAATGAAGTTGTGAAGGAGAGGGGTGCACAAGCAGCATTAACGAATCCCAAACAAGAAAGACACTTGACTAAAGACATTAAGCAAGTTCCTAATGGAACCTCCAGAGAACAAATGTGGTTGATGAAAGATTCAGCAAAACAGAGGGACGTCCATTTATAAAATGTCATAGGCATGCCAATGCACAAACGACTCAGCCTGGCAGTACAGGGCCCCGAAGAGCAAGTTCTAAATGTATGCCATTGTGAGTCAATTAGTCTGCCTAGAACTGAGGGATAGATGGGAGTAGTGTTTATAAGAGTCCATATATTGCGGGACTAGAGTTTTTAGGCTCTAGCATGTCATCAGGGGATGAAGAGGTAAACATACCACCACTGGTAAACACTGTTGTGTCCTGCCAACAATAAATAGGGACAGTTTTAATTGCAGGTAGAAGTTGTTTGTGAATAATCTACTTTCTTTGGCAAGATACGTTTCCCTTTTCTCTTGTGTGTCATTGCAGGTGTTCCAGAGAATAAGCAAGACCTCTGATGTTTGACACCTTCACCACATTGCACCTACCACCAAGCTGAAACATGGGAAGATCCACAGAGCACATCCACGTCCACTATTTTCACATTACTCTAACTTGCAAATAACCTGCACGACTCAGCAGTGTGCAAAACAAAACAAAAAACAAAAACACCTCCGCTAAGTCCACATGATCACAACCTTAAAATGAAAGTTTATAAAGGGCTCAAGCATTCTTACAAAGAAATGCAGCCTTTTGAAAATTGAAAAATGTTTCAAGGATCACAAGAACAACCCTAACATTGGGTTGTTACAAAGTAAAAACAATAAACATACACATACCTGTGGAGCTGACAGGGTCATTTGGGGGCATTTTTCGTTTTCCTATAGAAAAAATTTATGTTAAAAACTGTATCACACATTACGTAACATTGGAAAAGTGAAATACAACAATAAACACACACATACCTGTGGAGCTGACAGGCTCATTTGGGGGCATTTTTCGTTTTCCTATAGAAAACAAACAAGTGTCATGTTAAAAACTGTAACACGCATTACATAAAATAGGTAAAGTGAAAAACAACAATAAACATACACATACCTGTGGAGCTGACTGGTTCATTGGGGGACATTTTTTGTTTTCCTATGGCAAAAAGCAAAATTCTATTAATCTTTTATTCTACAAAATCAGTTGCAAACCATCTTCAACTGAATATAAATGTAATCCAAAAAATACCGTTGGAACTTTCAATCTCCTCATCCTGGGTCGACTTTACATGGTCCACCCTCTTTTTGTTTCCTAAATTTAAAAACACAAAATGCATAGTTAAACTAGACAACCCAAATACTTTGTTTCTGTATATGCAAGCAGGATTACTTTGCCACTGCCCCACTATTGGCATCACTTAAGTCATCCCCTCTGACCATAACCCCTTTCATATCTCACTCTGCATTGCACTGCACTGCAGAAGCTTTAAATTTATGCTTTGTTACTGAATGCAAATATGGCAGCAATAAAATTAACAGTGACATAAAAGATGCTTATAGAATACACTTTAACAGGCATAAATGTGTTTGAAAATAGGGAAACTTCTATTTGTAAAAAAATGAGACAAAAATTATTCATAATTATTAGGTACCTCTACATGTTTAAAAACTACAAAAGAAAGTACCAAAACTCCTTACATTGTTAATCAGACACATTCCTATTTAGGCTAATTTGCTATTTTTTATAAACCATATACAACCCCAAAACAGAAAAAGTTGGGACACTGTAGAAATTGTGAGAAAAAAAGGAATGGAATAATTTACAAATCTCATAAACTTATATTTTATTCACAGTAGAATATAGATAACATATCAAATGTTGAAAGTAAGATATTTTGAAATGTCATGCCAAATATTGGCTCATTTTGGATTTCATGAGAGCTACACATTCCAAAAAAAGTTGGGACAGGTAGCAATAAGAGGCCAGAAAAGTTAAATGTGCATATAAAAGGAACAGCTGGAGGAGGACCAATGTTTAGGAATGGGAATGTTGTCCTATTCTTGTCTAATACAGACTTCTAGTTGCTCAACTGTCTTAGGTCTTCTTTGTCGCATCTTTCGCTTTATGATGCACCAAATCTTTTCTTTGGGTGAAAGATCTGGACTGCAGGCTGGCCATTTCAGTACTCAGATCCTTCTTCTATGCAGTCTTGATGTTGTAATTGATGCACTATGTGGTCTGGCATTGTCATGTTGGAAAATGCAAGGTCTTCCCTGAAAGAGACGACGTCTGAATGGGATCATATGTATCTAGAACTTGGATAAACCTTTCAGCATTGATTGTGCCTTTCCAGATGTGTAAGCTGACCATGCCACACGCACTCATGCAACCCCAAACCATCAGAGATGCAGGCTTCTGAAAAGAGCGCTAATAACAACTTGGGTTGTCATTGTCCTCTTTAGTCCGGATGAAATGGCATCCCAGTTTTTCAAAAAGAACTTCAAATTTTGATTCGTTGGACCACAGAACAGTTTTCCACTTTGCCAAAGTCCATTTTAAATGAGCCTTGCCCAGGGAAAACGCCTGTGCTTCTGGATCATGTTTAGATATGGCTTCTTTTTTGACCTACAGAGTTTTAGCTGGCAACAGCGAATGACACGGTGGATTGTGTTCACTGACAATGTTTTCTGGAAGTATTCCAGAGCCCATGTTGTGATTTCCATTCCAGTAGCATTCCTGTATGTGATGCAGTGCCATCTAAGAGCCCGAAGATCACAGGCATCCGGTATGGTTTTCCGGTCTTGACCCTTACGCACAGAGATTGTTCCAGATTCTCTGAATCTTTGGATGATATTTTGCACCGTAGATGAAGATAACTTCAATCTCATTGCAATTTTTCTCTGAGAAACTCAGAAAACTATTTTTCGCCGCAGCATTGGGAGAATTGGTGATTCTCTGCCCATCTTGACCTCTGAGAGACACTGCCAATCTGAGAGGCTTTTTTATACCCAATCATGTTGCCAATTGACCTAATAAGTTGCAAATTGGTCTTTCAACTGTTCCTAATTTGTACATTTAAATTTTCTGGCCTCTTATTGCTACCTGTCCCAACTTTTTTTGGAATGTGTAGCTCTCATGAAATCCAAAATGAGCCAATATTTGTCATGACATTTCAAAATATCTCACTTTCAACATTTGATACGTTATCTATATTCTACTGTGAATAAAATATAAGTTTATGAGATTTGTAAATTATTCCATTCCTTTTTTACTCACAATTTCTACAGTGTCCCAACTTTTTCTGTTTTGGGGTTGTAGACTAGAAAGATAACACTTGCAAGTCTGCATGAAGACTGAAGATAGACATGTAGTGAATACATTACATTACTGATGCACACATGATTAAAATTTATTACATACCATTTACTCTATGGAGAGAATCCGATTCTTCGCCGTCTTCATCACTTTCTTCTTCGTCGTCTAATTCAGGATCAATTTCATCTACAAAAAAGCACACATGATAAACACACGCTTTACATACAAGTTCTGATTCCAATTAGTTACTTTCCTAGCATTTTAGTCAGCAATGAAACTAATTAAAATTACCCAATAATAGCAGTCTAAAAAGCAATCTTTTTAAGCACCAATAAAAATTTTACAACAGTTATTTTGAAACATGTTTGGAATTTACGTTTTACAATGGAATTTAAAATTTTTGTTTTCTCTTGTTTTACAATGACCACGTTTACATGCTCCCTCATTATGCGATTATAATGGGATTTCGGCAATATTGCAAGTTTACTCGACCTCATGTAAAAACAATACTTCATAAAAATAATTTGATTAAGCTCATAATCGTATCAAGTATAATCATATTAAAACATGTGTCATACGTAGTTTTTAATCGCAGTATTTGTCCATGCAAACGCTTTAATGACATCTATACCTCACTAACTAAAATGCATGTGGGTTTTTGAATATTTCTTTAAATGCATAATCAATGTCTAATGTGTTACATTGCAGCTTTGCCCTGATGTAATCAACATATGTGCCTGCAGTTGTATGGCCTATAGAAACTGATCAGTGTGAATAACTAAGAAACACCATTCCTCAGGGTAGACTGCTTGAAAGTCCAACCTCCTGTAGGAGGTCCTAACAGGCCTTTTGTTATCATGTATAAACTTTAGGTAAAAAAAAATGTAGAAGGTTGACATGACAACATCACTCCTGAAGAACTATGCTACATAAGAACCTTCATTAAATCTCTTTTCCCCATAACCACTTTGTGATGCTTACTTATTTTACAAATTAGATGCAATCTAATGTGTTGGCGTTTAACGCAAGGCTTACTCTGATTATTGGAAATAATCGCATTATTAGTGTACATGTAAACCTAATCAATGACTGCATGTATGCTATTGCTAAATTAATGATATTCCTGTAAGGTACTTTGTAAGATTATTCAAATATATATAAAATTATGCACATACCTTCAATCTCAATTTCACTAAGAGACTTTCCTTGGAAACTTGCAAGGGTTCCTTTCTCCATTGCCAGAAGCAGCTTTGAGATTTTTGCAATTTCTATAGTTGCATCTGGCAACCGATAATAGTCTCTATGGACCCGAATGTCATGGCCCAAAAAGTTGGCAAGCTGATCCAGCTCATTATCCTTTAGATTAAGAATCTGGGACATTGTTGCAACCTGCTTACGGAGTTGTGTAGATCTGAGATATTCAGGGTTCTGGGCACCACACTGATTTGCAAAAAGCCTGATGCAGTCTTGTCCCCTGAAGAAACTGGTGGCTGAACACTTTGGTCTTGCAAATAGAAAGGGGTTGTCCCCATCTACTTCACATGAATCTCTCTTGTCCACAAGAAGTTGTATTGCTCCAACAAGATCAGGGCTTAGCAGAACAGCAACTTTTCTCCCTTTTTTGCCCATTATTTCTACTCTGCTAAAATGCTTGGACATTTTTTGCTCAAACGGAGACAGACCAAGAGCTATGTCCTCGTGGAGCTCAGTTTGGTCTCTTTTCATAAAACACTCAAGTGTCATTTTTGAAACTTCTCCTGCACGACGCCGGTTAAAGATGATTACTTGTGCCAGTGTCACTTTGGTGAGTTCTGCGTATGCCTGTGAAGACTCTTGGTTTTTCAGGTTTTCAAAAGCATCAGCTGATTTCTTCTCTAGGCACTGGTGGAGAAGCTGCACATCATGTGTGAATGGTATGGTAGATGGTTTGTTGAACTTTGATTTGCTTAAAGTAGCAAGAGCAGCATGGGAGACATGTTCTGCCCATTCACTTGAGCAAAGTCTTTTGAATCGCTCTGCTGCTTTCGTCAGAGCATCATCCTCTCCTGCGATGGCCCTGCAGAGAATGATGTCAGCAATTTTGTTAAGTGAATGTCCTAACTTTAGCGCAAGACTTGGTGTCTTATACGAGTGGCTCTTTTCTTCATAACCAGCAACATCTTTCACGGCCTCAATGACTTTGTAAAAATTGTTTGGCTTCAAAGCATCTTCAAAGCTAAGTATGGAGAATTTTTTTTTCATGCTTAGCAAGAGTCTGCCCACTTCCCGTACCTTCTGTCTGATGTATTCAAATTTTGTTGGATCACTTCCGTGTTTGTTGTAAAGACTCTGACTCAACTGCAGTATGAGAAAATCATTTCGAACAACAGATGAAATGTCATCATTCTTCATATTTCCCAAGATTTTCCACACTTCAGGAGAGATTGCTTGAGAGAATGTTGACTCTGCAATGTCAGCCAAAACTAGAACTTTAGCCTTACCAGTTGCTTCAGACTCGGAACAAATCTTTGAAGAACATCTCCGTGTATGGCGCCACAACTCCTTGCGAACAAACAGGCCTTTACAGTATATGCAGTGCACGTATGTTTTGGTACTCAATTCGATCTCGGATCTTACTGGTCGTCTTCTAACCTTCAGTGGTCCACTCTTATTTGCCATAACCTCTTGATTATGTTCATAGTTGCCTCTGTTTCGAAGCTTCTCAAGTAACCTTTTTCTGTCCTTGGAGTGTTTAGGAAGCAGAAATGCAGCCGCAATTTCCGTTTCACTGTCTTCATGCTTTTTAAAGTGACGAGCACTACAATTTTAGACTGAGGTTTCTTGCACACGTAACAGTAATTTTTGTGGGTGGAAAAAGTGTCTTTGAGGTTTGACTGTTTATCACAAGACTCTTTTGGTGTTTTCTTAAAACTCTGAAGCATCTCCATATTCCTTGTGGTAGTGTCGTGATCATTACATACGAGATCTTGAGCAGAGCTGGATTTGTCACTAACCATATCTTGCTCAGTGGATGAACAGTGAGTGGGTTGAGACACACTCTCTGCCTTCTTAGACTCTGAAAATAGTTGAGTGGTCTTACAATATGGTGGATTCCTTGTATTGATAGTTAGACTATCACCACTGTCGCTGTTTTGTCTTGAATCTGGGATGAATTCATCAGAGGATTCATCAATGCTGTTTTCAGCGTGAGGAGTATACTCTTCATCAGAACTGCTTTCTTCAGAACTGGAAAATGTAACATCCATCTAAAAAAAAGAGCCAATAATACGTTTTTCATTATTATTTCAAAATGCTTAAGATAAACTTTACTCAAGCACAGGTTTTATATAACGGAGTTTAAAATGTTTACAATGTGAGATTAAAGAAATGAATATACCGATTTCTCATTCTTCATGAAGCAGGTTTTGTGCCATGATCTTGAACACACTGAAAAAATGAAAGTAGAAATATTCAGGTGCTGGTCATATAATTAGAATATCATCAAAAAGTTGATATATTTCACTAATTCCATTCAAAAAGTGAAACTCGTATATTATATTCATTCATTACACACTGTGGCACTGCTCAGGTGTTATAAAAGCCCAGGTTGCTCTGATAGTGGCATTCAGCTATTCTGTATTTTTGGGTGTGGCATATCACATCTTCTTTTTCACAATACCCCATAGATTTTCTATGGGGTAAAGGTAAGGCGAGTTTGCTGGCCAATTAAGAACAGGGATACCATGGTCCTTAAACCAGGTACTGGTAACTTTGGCACTGTGGGCAGGTCAATGAAATCTGCATCTCCATAAAATTGGTCCTTGTGTCAAGCTTGAACAACAGACAGCGTCAGAACCGTCTCGCCTGGGCTAAAGACTAAAAGGACTGGACTGCTGCTGAGTGGTCCAAAGTTATGTTCTTAGATGAAAGTAAATTTTGCATTTCATTTGAAAATCAGGGTCCCAGAATCTGGAGGAAGATAGGAGAGGCACATAATCCACATTGCTTGAGGTCCAGTGTAAAGTTTCTACAGTCAGTGATGCTTTGGGGTGCCATGTTATCTGCTGGTGTTGGTCCACTGCGTTTTCTGAGGTCCTGGGTCAGAAAGTTTTAGAGCCCTTCATGCTTTCTGCTGCTGACCAACTTTATGGAGATGCAGATTTCATTGTCCAACAGGACTTGGCACCTGCACACAGTGCCAAAACTACCAGTACCTGGTTTAAGGACTATGGTATCCCTGTTCTTAATTGGCCAGCAAATTCACCTGACCTCAACCCCATAGATTTTTGTGAAGATGGAAGATGTGAGATGCCAGAACCATTAATGTAAAAGAGCTGAAGGTCACTATCAGAGCAACCTGGGCTCTTATAACACCCGAGCACTGCCAGACTGATTGACCCCATGCCACGCTGCATTGCTGCAGTAATTCAGGCAAAAGGAGCCCCAAAAAAGTATTGAGTGCTGTACATGCTCATACTTTTCATGTTCTTACTTTTCAGTTGGCCCAGATTTCTAAAAATCTTAGATTTCTAAAACTTACATACAAATACTTACATTTGCATGTTAAGCCAAGCCATTTTCGACTAGAAACGGGTCCACTGCAATTTACACAAGAATCCAAACTGGATATTACTGCGCAATGAACTTCATGATGGCACTATAAAGAAATAAAGAAGAAAAAAGTAATGTATTAAAATCAACTTTACATTGATAGACAAATCACAACTCCTATTCCTAAATGTCACTTTTGTCACAACAGCTTACAATTGCTTTGTCCATTTTTAGATGCCCTGTAAATAACCAATGTCAGTGGCCAAGGAAGGAGTTTAAGCTTTTAATGAAAATGATATTGTAATTTGCACTTTATAATGTAACAAGCATGTGTCTGGGCATCAAGGGCATCTAAAAAATGGACAAAGGTGTTATCTTAAAATACTTTCAAAGCATCACATTTCTTAAATTACAGTTAATTAAAATTCTTTAGTTTGATCCTTTAAGCTTCCCCCAATATATATTACTTAAAATTCTGATTTTACAGAAGAAAATCTTTCTCAGTGCAAACCCCTCATCAAAAGCTGAAGACAGGACAAATTTGAACAACTAACCGTATACTTCTCTCAAACAGACAGATATTTACTAGAGCTAGTGTCAAATCTAAAACATTATTGGGCAGAAATGTGCATAATGACTCTACATCTTATCTATGAACCTGACACATAACCAAACCAACAACATTTCATCAAATATGTAAAAACTTGACGGTCCTCATAGAGGAAAACTGTCCTTATATTTCAGGTCGGTGTCTTGCCCATCCCCCCCAAACACACACAACATATGAAAATCTATGGACATCATAGAGAAAGAAAATATGGTCACTTACTTTCTCTTTTCCTGATGAGGAAGGACCCTCAATGGATTCATCTACGGCCACCGATGTCTCATCACACAATTCCTATAAATATGAGGAAGACAAGAACAACATTCAGTAACAATGTTTGCCAAGTGATCACCATAAAAATTCCCTACAAGAACAACCAAAGTCTGAAAATGGACAAAGCAATTGTATGCTGTTGTCATAAAACACTTTTAAAGCATCACATTTATTAAATTACAGATAATTCAAGTTATTTTAGTTTGATCCTTTAAGCTTCCCCCAATGTATATTACTTAAAATTCCTATATTACAGAAGAAAATCTTTCTCAGTGCAAACCCCTCATCAAAAGCTGAAGACACGACAAATTTGAACAACTAACCGTATACTTCTCTCTAACAGACAGATATTTACTAGAGCTAGTGTCAAATCTAAAACATTATTGGGCAGAAATGTGCATAATGACTCTACATCTTATCTATGTACCTGACACATAACCAAACCAACAACATTTCATCAAATATGTAAAAAATTGACGGTCCTCATAGAGGAAAACGGTCTTTATATTTCAGGTTGGTGTCGTGCCCATCCCCCCCAAACACACACAACATATGAAAATCAAATGGACATCATAGGGTGTGTGACCGTCCTCATAGAGGAACGCTGTCCTTATATTTCAGGTCGGTGTCGTGCCCCCCCCCAAACACACACAACATATGAAAATCAAATGGACATCATAGGGTGTGTGACAGTCCTCATAGAGGAACGCTGTCCTTATATTTCAGGTCGGTGTCGTGCCCCCCCCCCAAACACACACAACATATGAAAATCAAATGGCAGTGTTTCCCATACATGGATTTATTTGTGGTGGCCCACCACAGAATCAACACTGGCCCCCACAAATAGAATTTTCATGATTCCCATTTACATTTTTATTTCACTATTTAAAACAGCTTAATTCGCTTAAAATATAATTTGATCTATAATATAGATCAAATACAGATACAGATCAAAGAGTAGAAGTGAAACATATTTCAGGTGCCAACACTAGATCGAACGCAAACACGACATGATGACATCACATATATGCTAATTAGCGGGGGACATCATCACCACCACAGTCTCCTCAAAATCCTGTGGGAAACACTGAATGGACATCATAGGGTGTGTGACCGTCCTCATAGAGGAACGCTGTCCTTATATTTCAGGTCGGTGTTGTGCCCATCACCCCAAACACACACAACATATGAAAATCTATGGACATCATAGAGAAAGAAAATATGGTCACTTACTTTCTCTTTTCCTGATGAGGAAGGACCCTCAATGGATTCATCTACGGCCACCGATATCTCATCACACAATTCCTATAAATATGAGGAAGACAAGAACAACATTCAGTAACAATGTTTGCCAAGTGATCACCATAAAAATTCCCTACAAGAACAACCAAAGTCTGAAAATGGACAAAGCAATTGTATGCTGTTGTCATAAAACACTTTTAAAGCATCACATTTATTAAATTACAGTTAATTCAAGTTATTTTAGTTTGATCCTTTAAGCTTCCCCCAATGTATATTACTTAAAATTCCTATATTACAGAAGAAAATCTTTCTCAGTGCAAACCCCTCATCAAAAGCTGAAGACACGACAAATTTGAACAACTAACCGTATACTTCTCTCTAACAGACAGATATTTACTAGAGCTAGTGTCAAATCTAAAACATTATTGGGCAGAAATGTGCATAATGACTCTACATCTTATCTATGTACCTGACACATAACCAAACCAACAACATTTCATCAAATATGTAAAAAATTGACGGTCCTCATAGAGGAAAACTGTCTTTATATTTCAGGTTGGTGTCGTGCCCATCCCCCCCAAACACACACAACATATGAAAATCAAATGGACATCATAGGGTGTGTGACAGTCCTCATAGAGGAACGCTGTCCTTATATTTCAGTTCGGTGTTGTGCCCATCACCCCAAACACACACAACATATGAAAATCAAATGGACATCATAGAGGGTATTGTCTAGACTAGGTGTGACAAGGTACCCCTCATCTTAACATAGAGATGGTGTGCCTAGATAGCTCTTCACCTTGCCACCATTTTCTAAATTTACTCAAAAGTTTGGGATCCTGGTAAAACAGCCTGTCATGATTCCCCAAGCTCCAACAACTAATATAAAGTCAGTGTCATGAAAGAAAAATACGCTCACTTACATTCTCTTTTCTTGATGAGGAAGGACCCTCAATGGATTCATCTACGGCCACCGATATCTCATCACACAATTCCTATAAATATGAGGAAGACAAGAACAACATTCAGTAACAATGTTTGCTAAGTGATCACCATAAAAATTCCCTACAAGAACAACCAAAGTCTGAAAATGGACAAAGCAATTGTATGCTGTTGTCATAAAACACTTTTAAAGCATCACATTTATCAAATTACAGTTAATTAAAATTCTTTAGTTTGATCCTTTAAGCTTCCCCCAATGAATATTACTTAAAATTCCTATATTACAGAAGAAAATCTTTCTCAGTGCAAACCCCTCATCAAAAGCTGAAGACAGGACAAATTTGAACAACTAACCGTATACTTCTCTCTAACAGACAGATATTTACTAGAGCTAGTGTCAAATCTAAAACATTATTGTTCAGAAATGTGCATAATGACTCTACATCTTATCTATGAACCTGACACATAACCAAACCAACAACATTTCATCAAATATGTAAAAACTTGACGGTCCTAATAGAGGAAAACTGTCCTTATATTTCAGGTTGGTGTCGTGCCCATCCCCCCCAAACACACACAACATATGAAAATCAAATGGACATCATAGGGTGTGTGACAGTCCTCATAGAGGAACGCTGTCCTTATATTTCAGGTCGGTGTTGTGCCCCCCCCCAAACACACACAACATATGAAAATCAAATGGACATCATAGGGTGTGTGACCGTCCTCATAGAGGAACGCTGTCCTTATATTTCAGGTCGGTGTCGTGCCCCCCCCCAAACACACACAACATATGAAAATCAAATGGACATCATAGGGTGTGTGACCGTCCTCATAGAGGAACGCTGTCCTTATATTTCAGGTCGGTGTTGTGCCCATCACCCCAAACACACACAACATATGAAAATCTATGGACATCATAGAGAAAGAAAATATGGTCACTTACTTTCTCTTTTCCTGATGAGGAAGGACCCTCAATGGATTCATCTACGGCCACCGATATCTCATCACACAATTCCTATAAATATGAGGAAGAAGAACAACATTCAGTAACAATGTTTGCCAAGTGATCACCATAAAAATTCCCTACAAGAACAACCAAAGTCTGAAAATGGACAAAGCAATTGTATGCTGTTGTCATAAAACACTTTTAAAGCATCACATTTATTAAATTACAGATAATTCAAGTTATTTTAGTTTGATCCTTTAAGTTTCCCCCAATATATATTACTTAAAATTCCTATATTACAGAAGAAAATCTTTCTCAGTGCAAACCCCTCATCAAAAGCTGAAGACACGACAAATTTGAACAACTAACCGTATCCTTCTCTCTAACAGACAGATATTTACTAGAGCTAGTGTCAAATCTAAAACATTATTGGGCAGAAATGTGCATAATGACTCTACATCTTATCTATGTACCTGACACATAACCAAACCAACAACATTTCATCAAATATGTAAAAACTTGACGGTCCTCATAGAGGAAAACTGTCCTTATATTTCAGGTCGGTGTCTTGCCCATCCCCCCCAAACACACACAACATATGAAAATCAAATGGACATCATAGGGTGTGTGACCGTCCTCATAGAGGAACGCTGTCCTTATATTTCAGGTCGGTGTCGTGCCCATCCCCCCCAAACACACACAACATATGAAAATCAAATGGACATCATAGGGTGTGTGACAGTCCTCATAGAGGAACGCTGTCCTTATATTTCAGGTCGGTGTTGTGCCCCCCCCCCAAACACACACAACATATGAAAATCAAATGGCAGTGTTTCCCATACATGGATTTATTTGTGGTGGCCCACCACAGAATCAACACTGGCCCCCACAAATAGAATTTTCATGATTCCCATTTACATTTTTATTTCACTATTTAAAACAGCTTAATTCGCTTAAAATATAATTTGATCTATAATATAGATCAAATACAGATACAGATCAAAGAGTAGAAGTGAAACATATTTCAGGTGCCAACACTAGATCGAACGCAAACACGACATGATGACATCACATATATGCTAATTAGCGGGGGACATCATCACCACCACAGTCTCCTCAAAATCCTGTGGGAAACACTGAATGGACATCATAGGGTGTGTGACCGTCCTCATAGAGGAACGCTGTCCTTATATTTCAGGTCGGTGTTGTGCCCATCACCCCAAACACACACAACATATGAAAATCTATGGACATCATAGAGAAAGAAAATATGGTCACTTACTTTCTCTTTTCTTGATGAGGAAGGACCCTCAATGGATTCATCTACGGCCACCGATATCTCATCACACAATTCCTATAAATATGAGGAAGACAAGAACAACATTCAGTAACAATGTTTGCCAAGTGATCACCATAATAACTCTTAAACACGATTTCTTTCTTTTTTTTCTTTTAAATGCCATGCCAGATTCTAAAAGGCTATGTTCATGGTGAAAAATATGACAATTTCTGCAGCAACAACATAAAGGCTTTTGTAGCCCAAACTTAACTTCCAATAACTAAATTACAACAAAGTACCTCTAGAGTAGATTATTTCTGATAACAAGCAAAATAAATTAGTAAATTGCCTTAGTTTAAATCATAGCTCAAATGTATCTAGCCACAAGGTATTTGTTGCCAGACCGATAAACAAACACAGACAGGAACGCAACGCATATGCGTCCAATAAAACGGTCTATACACAAACAACCAGTTTAAATATCTGTAGCATTTTCACTTCTACCATGCTGTGTACACACTAGATGTGGAAAAACACATTTATTAATTCATTATAATATTTTCTTCAATAAAAAACAAATTAATAATCCAAAATCTGGACACACTGCACAACATGTTTGCCATTTTAGTTCAAGAGAAAGAAACTTACTACTGAACGCCAGGGCCAAGAGGAATCCCCATAATTGTAAGTAATTTCTTCATCTGGACAAATGTCTCTTAGACTAAATAGACACAGGTGCGGCTTTCCCTCAACAACAACCGTCTTGACTTTGCAGTTTGGATTTTTGTGATCATCGTTCACCAGTCGTCCTAGCGATCCATCCTCTTTTGAAGCATCTATGCTATAAAAAAAAATGCAAAAACTATTACTATGAGTTTAATAGAACAAAAGATATTGACTGACAAATTAGGCTAAGTCTAGTCTATTACACCTATTGTCAAATAGACACGGTGACAGTTGTCTTTGTTGAATAACAGTACCTTTCTAAGTAAAGCTAGAATTGTCTATTCAAAGTTGAAAAATAATAACCTTAGGGGCCATTCACATTTCATATTTAAGTCCACAGGGTAAACTCGAACATGCCACAGTCTCCCTTTTATCCAAAGTGCTCGGGCTCTTGCGCTTCTATAGCGTCTGCTGTTGTCAAGCAACCATGATCAGCACTCTCCATAGATAGAGGCTGTTTCTCAATTACAAGAACGCAAAGAACGGCGTTTGAGAATTGAGATGTGTGCGATCTTCCTGTTGGTCACCTGACCTCTCCAGATTCAACTTTACAACATTCATAAAGTGACAAACATACCATTCTCTGCATTATTATATACATTTTTTTTTATTATGTCATTTTGTAATGGCAAATACATATATATTTTAGATACTTTGTTAGGAAATAATAATATAATCTAAAATAAGAAACTCATTTAAGATGAGTTGTTCTATGCCAATAAAACATACTTTTAAATACCAAATTTGCGCTTTGTTTTTAATACTTAAAATGTTTACAAACAAACGTTTATTTTAACCAGCATCTCACTCTCGTGCGCTGTGCATAGCACTTCCTTCCTCAGCCATTGTTTTGACTTCTGGGGCGTACAGCGATTTCAGTGCACAAGTCTGATATCATCCTCGATATCAAGAACACATCTGGGTATTTTCATGCATCCTCTGTACTTGTGTTCTTGAGAATTGCAATTGAACTTCAACGGCTAATGATGACGTAGAGCGAGAACACGAGGACGCAAGATCGCTGAAGAACGCATATTGAGAAACAGCCTCAGTGATGTGACTTCATGCATTGTGTCTATTTTTGTCACAATAATATCCGCTTGACAGATCATACAACCCCAGAAGTCAAAACAAGAAGTCTATGTTTACAAGTAAAAGGTTAAGTTGATTGGTTAGTTAGTTGTTGTCACGTCATTCTGAAAAATATAAATATTGCAAAAAGCTGATAATACTGCAAGGCCAACATATATAGAATAAAGAAAACATCACAGGTCGCTTCCTATTTGAGCAGGAATGCCACGAGTCTACATGTAAAGTAACTTGTGCACGCAAAATACATGAAATGTGAACGGCCCCTTAGTGATCACCATCATGAACCGATGTTCCTAATATCAAAATCACTGGCAAAGCTTCTGTCCTTCTAGACCTCAGAATGGCATGGTAG
Organism: Misgurnus mizolepis; assembly: GCA_025389145.1. Lineage (NCBI taxonomy): Eukaryota > Metazoa > Chordata > Actinopteri > Cypriniformes > Cobitidae > Misgurnus > Misgurnus mizolepis. Next base: position 31,757,426 of record JAIFKI010000009.1, on the reverse strand, counting down.
CTTGGTATTTGGAGGAAAAGCTGAACTTCGTTGTAATAATAAAATAAACTTTATTACTGTTGTTACTGCTGCTGCTGGCATGTAGATTCTTTGCTTTGAATTTGATTAAAAAAGCTAACTTACCAATAATGTGCTCCATTCCATGTGAAATCGAACAAGTAGTTGCCTTTAATGTCATCAACATATTTACTTTGGCACAGTATTCCACGATATTCTACAACAAATGTGGATGATTCAATGTGTTTAAGTGCAAACACACCTCTCCCTATAAGATCAAAATAAAAACATTAACAATTTTGTTATGCAAAAACACACTCATGGCTTTATACTTTGAAAGACATAAATACTGTAAAAAATGTGAAATGTAATTTAAGGTGAAGTAGCAAAAAAAAATTGTACAGAGGATTTACAACAACAATATATAAGAGGCAGGTTGCACCAGCTGGGCCTACACCTAAGGGATTCAAACTCGTTCCAGCTACTCAAAGTCTACTCTTTCTTTTGAAAGGCAATGACCCGAGTTACGGTTCACTTTCAGCTTTTGCAGACACATTTCATGAAAGGTTATTTGTTTTGTTTTAATTTAGAACTGTTAAAATTAATCAGAAATGATTATTTTTTTATGCAAATGGGAAAGTTTCGCTCAGTTACTGTGCAGATTGTGTTTGATGGTATGGGTCTGCACCCCTACTAAAAAGACCAGCTAAAGACTAGCTAGCCTAAGCTGGTTGGCTGGCTTTTCTGGTCTCCCAGCCATGTTTTATCTGGTTAAGGTGGAGTAGCAGGTTGGTTTTAGAGGAGTTTAGGAACTTTTTAAGATGGTCATGCTTTTAGCTTTACCAACCTAAAAGACCAGCCACCAGCTTAGCCAAGCTGGTGAGTCAGCTGGTCACACAGCCTGACCAGCTAAGACCTGCTCAAAACAAAAGTGCCCAAAAACCTTTAAACCAAACCTAACCAGCCTGCTCCACCAGCTAAAACCAGTCAGGGTGTCTACTTTTCAGTAGAGACATGATGCACGCATCTTTAGGGAGAGTACACGGTCAAAGATGTAAGAGAAAGGAACAGCTCTCATTTGTCATCTATTAGCTGAGGGAATGTAAATGTAAATTTGTAACCATAGTAATGCAAATGGCATCTTAAATATCAATGCGGTTAAGCGCGTGCAGAGGGTCGCACGCATATCAGATGTGCACATTAAAGGATGGGTTTATTTATGCTTTCACTTCATTTCCTGACAGTTTCACTTGTTATGTGAGGATAATGACTGACAAGAGGACGCAGAAATACATACAATATAATTACCTAACTAAATCTGAGACAAAGCAAAAACATTAAAATATATTTTCCTCCCCAAGATAGCCAGACGGGCAGGGCAGAGATTTTGAAAGTCCTGCTTAGTTTTAAATTGTCGAACAGGCATACATTTTTTTTCACAAAGCCAGACATAGGAAAGCCCGACGTAGTACTTACGCCTAACTTTTTTACGTCCAGCTAGAGCAACCGGCCCTAGTAGACTTTGGTTACATTATAACTGTACTGTTTAGAAAAAAAATGTCTAATTAACCTGTGCTTAAAATTATAAATGGAGAAACATTGTGTGTGATGCACAACATACCTTTATATGCATTGATGTATCGTTTCTCAATGAAGGCTTTGTCTTTGCCTGACAACACATGCTCTTTGGCATCCTGTTCAGGTTTAATTCTCTTCTTTCTCAACATGTTGACTAGAAACAAAGAACACATTGAGTATATGGTCCTAAATATTACTTGCATTATACTTCATTAGTACAATTTTGTCAGATGCATCTCTAAATAAACAATGGTATGCCTTATGGTATAACATTTGAATATTTTTGTAAGGTAAAAATCTGCCACGTCAGATTAAACAAATGCTAAAATGTAAATGGATTGTTTATATGTATGAGAAGTGTAAATAATTAACACAACAATATAAAACAATATAACACGTAATATTGCCTAAACCATCAACAGAAAAAACAAGTAAAGTAGTATCACGTTTGTGTTTTATGACCTAAAACAATAAGAAATATTGAGTTAAGATTAAAGTTACATAAAATATATTCCTGAATCATACTAAAACCATAAAACGTACAGCTGGAACGACGCGTCGCCTGCTCAATTACGTCTATGTCCTAAACAGCCAAATTACGATGGCGAAACACAGCAAGCTGCAACTTATTGTACATTATAACTTTTCAAACAACACTAGAATCACTACAGGACATATATCAAGCGGTTGTTTATACAGTATTATGTTTTTAAGAGCTGCAACGTGCATGACTAAAACCGTGACCACGCCATATGCGACGTGACGATTTAATTACATTCGCTTCTGTTTTCATTTTCACATATTTCTGTATAATATAAAAACTGGAAAAAACATCCACTTAATTTAACAATTTTACTACCCACCATGATGATATAGTAAATGAATGCGATCTCATTCGCCTTATTAAAGTGTAACTAAACCCCTGGTGAGAGCGTGACTCCACCCACTGCAATATTTGAAAAATGCAAGAAAAGTGGGCAGATCCCAACAAAGATAGAGGGGACGAACTAAGCTCGTATCAAGTGTGTGGTGAGTTCGTAACAAGGGCGTGGTGAGCTTGAACCTGCTTACGTCACGAGTCATTTTTTGGACCCAACATCCAATAGGAAAATTCAACTGCAGTAGCCACCGTTCAACCTGTAGAGGGCAGCAATCAGACGTTTTTACACCATATATTGTAGTATTGAAACACTTTATATCCAAATGTCAAAAAAATTACTAAAATCAATGAACAGCACTAATAAAGCATCATTCTTACAGATAATTTACTAAAAAAAGTTGGTTTAGGGTTTAGTTACTCTTTAACAATCGCATTCGCCTTATTAATGTATCTTACTACATTGTGCATACAAACATTAAAGTTACAAATTGTAAAACTAAATATAAAATTAACTTTAAAAAAAATCATATATTAAACTTACCTTCAACTTGCACATGTGACAATATCGACACGATGGAAACTTTGATGGAGTTTAGGTAATTAAAAATTCACTGCGTCACGCCTGCAGACAATCAGAAGCGCCTCGAGTTTGACGGACATCAGGTGCAGCCAATCGCTGAGCAGGAAAGCCTTCAACCAATCAAACGCGTCCATTGAAGGCTGAAATGTGTGTGGGGCTGCAGTACCACCGAATTTTCAATAGAGGGAGATTATACACTCTGATGATACACTGGCATACACTGGAAATCGGGTGAAACTTACATATTAGGACATTTTGAGAAAAAGCGGGAGGTGGTTTGTCAGACCCTTATACGTCGTTCTACGCTGCTAGACTTATGAGGACATCAGCCCTGTCCTTATTGTTACGGTATGTCCTCATAGAGTCGGTATGTATTCAGGCAAAATGTCCCTATAATCCGGCCGCACCAACACACACACACACACACACACACACACACACACACACACACACACACCATAATTAATTTGCAGCAACTGTTAATACTCTTTTTAAATATGTCTTAGTTAATGTATTGTTCACCAGGAATTATTTAACATGCAATAGTTAATAATGACTATTAAATAAGTAATAAGTAACTAATTGTTACTTAACCCAAACATTAGTATGGTATTACCTACTGATTAGTTAATCGCTCTTCTTTATTAGTTACCAGTAATGATAACAGTGTTAATGCAGCACCAACCATTTGTTCTGGATTTCTTCCTGTGTAACTACCTATTAAGTATGGACTATTATTTTAAAGTGTTACCGATATTTTTTATGTTGCCCTGCTGCACTCCAAAGTTTAGAAGTAATACAACAACATGTTTGTTAAAGGTTTCAAATCACCCTGCTTAACAAACAGGTTTCTCCTCCACCGGGTAATTAATGCAGGTATATAAAGTGACATGAATGACATACATAATTGTATTGTTCTGCTAAGTCAGAGACGTGTAATAGCTTGGCATGGGGCACAGCAATGAATGAATCAAATGAATGCTGTCAACACTACATAAATAAGGATGATTTACTCCCAACAACATATTTGGTTTACAGAATATAAACAATAAGATGTACTGCATTAAATGGCTTCATTTCAACAGCTAATGTGTTTGCAAAAAAAAAAAAAAAAAAAAAACAGAAGATGAGCTAAACTAAACTTTGTTTACTTGGGTAAACAAAAACAGATGCATAACACATTCATATAAAATATTTAGAAAACGTTCAACATGCTCCGAGTCAAAGGAACTACGTATCTATGATTGACTAGTCGATCATACCAGTCAGCCTGGTCTCACTGTTAATACGTATTATTTACATGTAACTTTGAAGAACACAATACAGTAGGTACTTTTTTGTACCTTAGAGTAGATGCCAAAGCGTACAATGTAGATGTATTTGTGGCATGTAATCATAGCATTATTATGTTTTTACAGCTAAAAAACATAGAACATTACAAATCTTTCAAGGCATAAAGATTCATGTATAGTTTCCCTTTAACCACTTTATCGGTAATGTTACCACCCTAACTCTTCCACAAACCTTATCCTAAACCCAAACCTTACCCTTAACCCAAACCTTTTTTTATACAAAATGTTTAAAATACATTATATTGTTACAAAAATGTTATATATTAATAAAAATAGTTTAAGCCACAATGTTGCAAATGTGTGGCATGCCACGCAAGAGCCAATTAGCATTTGATATTACTGTCGCACAGCACGTGTCGTAAAAGCTTCTTGAGGTCCAATATTTGAAGTCAAAACCATAAAGAAGTGTGAGATTTGATGTTTACAGTTGCTGAGGAGATCTGGGATCTGAATTTGGATCTGTTCCTCGCAATCATATGAATTTTAAAGATGTGGATCACAGTGAATGATTTTCATCTTTTGTGAATTTATGTTGTGTTTTGGTCTGATTATTGTTGCATAGGAGAAGACTGCACTGGAAAAAAGCATTTTTGTGTGACATGGCAAACAAACAAAATATTACAAAATGGTTAAATGATTATAGAAATGTTATTCATTTAAAGGTTTTTAAGTGTAGTATTGTTTAATATTGTTAATTCTCTGAAAGTCATGAACATTTCATTAAGTAAAGGAGTAAACTATCTTAAATAAATAAGTATAATAATAATAATAATTATGCATTTTATTTATAATGCGCTTTTCATACACCCAAAGCGCTACAACAACATAGCAAATACATCCAAATAGAAACAAGTAAGAAAGCAAATACATAAATAAAAAAAAAACAAATGGCATAAAAAGTTAGATATTATAAGCAGTCTTAAAAATATGTGTTTTAAGCGATTAATGGACAACATTTTAAGTAATCTCTTAAGATTTATGTCTTAAGTCCTGAGTAATTACTAATAAGTTACAGTGATTTTCCCTTTAAAATAATGGTCATATTATAAGTAATTCATTAAGTACAGCGTAGTAATACTTAAATAATTACTAATGGGTTACCATGATTTTCTTAATATTAAGTCTTATAAACATCAATAAGGAGGGATATATCTAACAGAGGTTGAAAACATGGAATCTGTATTTTGTGAGGTAAGTTAGTTAGAGATTAAAGGTGTATTCCTTAGGTTGTTTATGGTTAAATCAATAAGATAGAAAACAGAATAAAACCGCAAATTGTATTATTTACAGTTACAGCAGTGGTTCTCAAACTGGGCCCCCAAATTTTATAACATTTTGTAAAGTACATTATCGTAAATTTTGTGCAATTAAACCTAAGAAAAATAAGGTTACTAACCACCAGCACGACATTGTAGCATTTAATATGTTTTGTGTAATACAAATGAATAGGTTTTAGATTTTTTTTGGGGTGGCATGAAGGGATGCACCTTACACAAAGAGGGACGGCGAAAAAGTTTACAGGATCAGACCTTATTTATTGGAATGTGACTGTTGTTATGTAGTTAATTCATAGTTACTTTAAATAAGTCGTAGTTAAAGGTGCTCTAAGCGAATTGAAGCGTTTTAGACCATAAAACATTTTTTGTTACATACCGGAAACATCTCCTCACTATCTGCTTGCTGCCTGTCCGCTGATCAAACTGTAAAAAAACGCGATCTCTGTAGACAGCCCAGGCTTCACAAACGGCAATATCAACAAATGGCCAAACCTAGCAGCACAAAACGAAACAAAGTATTCCAGCCAATAAACGACAAGAAGGATTTGGGGGTGGGGGTTGGGCGCGTTCATGAAAGCACGGAAGGGAGGGGGAGGGGGAGGAGTTAGCTACGCTCTGTCTGTTTGAAAACAGTTCAAACATCAACAGGAAGTGACGTCGCACATTATTCGCTTAGAGCGCCTTTAATGTATTGTTCACCAGAATTTTTCAACATGCAGTAGTTAATATGTAACTAGTTGTTACTTAACCCAAACGTTAGTGTGCTATTACCTATTGATTAGTTAATCGCTATTCTTTATTAGTTATCAGTTGTGATTTCAGTGTTAATGCAGCACTAATCATTTGTTCTGCAGTATTTCCTGTGTAACTAACTATCAAGTATGAACCATTATTTTAAAGTGTTACCAAAATATCAAATATGGGACAATTTGGCAATTTCAGTTTCAATTTCAAAACGTCTTCATACAGTATTGTAAATCTAATAAACAGCTTGTTAAAGCAATTCTGTCAAGTAATCTTAAGCCCCCCCCCCCCAGGGGCGGACTTACCCATCAGGCAAAGGTCGGCAATTGCCTTGGGCCCCGCGTTACCAAGGGCCCCCAAAACGCAGGGGTGCACTTGGTGAGCTGCCATTTTTTGCCCCTGGTAATCATCAAGATTCCTAGAAGACTATCATAATTTTGTTTAATTAGGAATTCTATTTAAACATCTTTTGTGTTTTTCAGTATATTCCCATAAAAGGTTTGAACGTTATTATTACATCTGCACGAATGCGCCCCCCATTATAGTTTAGAGTGGATCATTCCATGCACTACCACATATATGCGCGTAGCTCAAATCAACAAGTTTTAGCGAGCAGAGCGGCAGGCAGCAACGAGTGAGTTTGATACATTAAAAGAGCGAAGCTGCAAGGAAATAAACTAACAGTGAAACATAGCTACACCAATGGAACAGAAAAGATGATTCACACAAAAATGTAGCCAAAGTCTCAGCTTTTCTACACACAAACACAACCTCTTTTCCGTCAGACACAGCTCTCTCTCGGCCACGGACACTGAAAGTGTGCCGGTGAGTATGCTCCGCAAATAATACAGATTCTACAGTCTGTATAATATTAGCATGTAATCTCAGGTACAGTAGCCTTTAGGTAAGCTTTAGTCCGCCGAAATGTCTGCCCAGCACCACTAAAGATTGTAATTCATTCCCCAATCTGCACACACATTCGTGATCGCTTTACTCTCATTTAAATCTCATATGAAAACGGTAGCATGCTTCGGCTTTGCCTTGTATTTCACTAGCGAACGTCAAAGTACAAGATGTGTACATGAACTGATAGATGACAAGTGTATAGTTCATTAATATAAAAACTGTTTACATAATGTAATGCAGAAGCAATACCTGACGCTTTACCATCCACTGTATAAAGTCAAATTTCACTCCTTGTTTATCTTATCTCGAGTTCTTAACACCTATGATTGCATTATTTTAAAACCATTTTATGTTTCTTCTCATCGTATTATGTTAATTTGAACATCAAGGTATTTTAATTTATAACATATTGTGGATGTAATGTGGCATTAAATGAAAATATATTAAAGAAATTCAGTACACAAAGTAAAATAAAAAAGTACATAAATGTTATTCACATATTTTTACCATGTAGTACTGCAGTTAGTATAAATCCAATCATATTATTCAAGCATATATATATATATATATGTCACAGGTAGGGGTGGACCGAGATGTAAATAAGGTCACGCCCCTTTCTCCACCTCGAGGAGATTCCCAAAGCCACCCCAATGACCAGACACACAAGGTAAGCATAATTTAAAAGGTACTTTATTTAATTTACTTAAAATAATAAAAATAGGGGAGGGAAAAAGGGGAACTTAAAATAACGGCCACTTCAGGCTCTGGGTACGTAGGACTGTCCGCAGTTCGTTCTCTTGACGTTCACTTTCGTTCTCTCTTTCTCCACAGGCAGCTTGGACACAACAACACGGTTAGTTCAACTTGGATGCTTCTCACCTCTCCGCTGTTTACAGCTCTGGGTACGTATAACTGTCCACAGTTCGTTCTCCTGACGTTCACTTTTGTTCTCTCTTTCTCCACAGGCAGCTTGGACACAACAACACAGTTAGTTTAACTTGGATGCTTCTCACCTCTCCGCTGTTTACAGCTCTGGGTACGTATGACTGTCCACAGTTCGTTCTCCTGACGTTCACTTTCGTTCTCTCTTTCTCCACAGGCAGCTTGGACACAACAACACAGTTAGTTCAACTTGGATGCTTCTCACCTCTCCGCTGTTTACAGCTCTGGGTACGTATGACTGTCCACAGTTCGTTCTCCTGACGTTCACTTTCGTTCTGATCGACAAGGCACGGGGGCGGGCTTACAACGGCTGGCCTGCACAGAAGGGCAACGGCGATGATTTCACCAGAGGCGCCGGGGGCAAAACCCTCTCGGCGAGCTCGCTGGTCAGCAGGGGGGGCGAACTCTCACACAGTCTCACCGGGCCGAGCGCTGCCCTATCCTCAATGCCCGTAGAGCGATCGAATACCGGACAGGGGCGCCCTTTTTGTAGAGACCACGGGGCGGCGGAACTCCTTCGCCTCTCACTCTGCCACAAGGGAAAACACACAGGTAAAGTAGCTATGCAGACGCCCGTAGTTGTACTCACACACACACTGCCAGCTTTCAAGTCTTCACCGCCACACTCCGAAACCTGTCGGCATACAGACGGGGGCGGCTTCCAGAGGCCCACACCGTCGCTTCACACTCAACCCGCACACAGCGTATAATAGATGATGTTACTCGCGACCGTCAGCCTCTCCGTCTCTTCCTCAGTAAAAGGGATGATGCGGGGTACGTCTAACAAGACACACAGCACTTGCACAGCAACCCACAGCAAATACACACCACTTCAACGTGAAAGGGTTTCAAATTACATGGACTACCCACCACAATACAGGTGTACACAAGAGACGCCCGACGTCCTCCACTTCGCTGAGGTCGGATGGGGGCGATGACAATACGGCCGGGATGTTTAGCTCTGCTGCTGTGGCTACTGAATCCAACTATTCCTGCGGCTCACCTACCGCGCTGGATCAGGGCCTCCTGGAGGTATTCGATAAATGCACAGGTTAATTGTTATACTTCATTGAAATCCAGAAGTCAATACTCACAGCGGTCCTCTTGGTTAATGTTTTGCAAAACTGTTTCGTTTCCTTTTTCCTTGGTTTCTCTAAATGTGTCACGTATACCGACGTTTCTTCTACCCACAGGGTTTTCTCTTACTCCAACATCCACTGCGAAACACTAAGCACTCAACAGCACACTGCTCTCCTTGGGGTGCTCCTTTTCTCCACCCACGCGTCGCCTTTCTTTCGCCCCAGGCAGCTCCTGTCTTCTCTCCGCGCGCTCCAAGCGCAGCCCGGATCAACAGAGCCTGCGGGCTCTTCCAAAGGTGCGTGCTGACTTTTTACTGCCTTAGGCAGAGGAGCTTTCCCCGCGTCGATCCCCTCTCTACCTCTCCGCTGTTGAACTGTGATTTAACTGCTCTTTAAATCCTCCTCCGTGTACTGCAATCTTCCAATCAACCGGCGTTCCTCTTAACCACGCACAGCTGCGCTTGATTTGGCTGATTACAGCCCTCGCGATGCTACCGGATGTCCGGTGTTTCCTCCCTCCGGTCTGGGCGGAAACATCCGGGCGGAACCAAACTTTCCCAACTTTTGGTTCCGCCCCAAAAAGATCGTCACCTTGTGACATCCTCCCCCGCCAATCCGTTCTCGTCCCGAGAACGCGTTGTTTGGGGACTGATAGGGCGTTGATAGGAGCTTTTCTTTAAAAAAACGTGGTAGGCCATTGGGGGACCTTGGTCTTAACCCGAGGTGGACTGCCGACTACGCCAAATCTGTCACAGGTAGGGGTGGACCGAGATGTAAATAAGGTCACGCCCCTTTCTCCACCTCGAGGAGATTCCCAAAGCCACCCCAATGACCAGACACACAAGGTAAGCATAATTTAAAAGGTACTTTATTTAATTTACTTAAAATAATAAAAATAGGGGAGGGAAAAAGGGGAACTTAAAATAACGGCCACTTCAGGCTCTGGGTACGTAGGACTGTCCGCAGTTCGTTCTCTTGACGTTCACTTTCGTTCTCTCTTTCTCCACAGGCAGCTTGGACACAACAACACGGTTAGTTCAACTTGGATGCTTCTCACCTCTCCGCTGTTTACAGCTCTGGGTACGTATAACTGTCCACAGTTCGTTCTCCTGACGTTCACTTTTGTTCTCTCTTTCTCCACAGGCAGCTTGGACACAACAACACAGTTAGTTTAACTTGGATGCTTCTCACCTCTCCGCTGTTTACAGCTCTGGGTACGTATGACTGTCCACAGTTCGTTCTCCTGACGTTCACTTTCGTTCTCTCTTTCTCCACAGGCAGCTTGGACACAACAACACAGTTAGTTCAACTTGGATGCTTCTCACCTCTCCGCTGTTTACAGCTCTGGGTACGTATGACTGTCCACAGTTCGTTCTCCTGACGTTCACTTTCGTTCTGATCGACAAGGCACGGGGGCGGGCTTACAACGGCTGGCCTGCACAGAAGGGCAACGGCGATGATTTCACCAGAGGCGCCGGGGGCAAAACCCTCTCGGCGAGCTCGCTGGTCAGCAGGGGGGGCGAACTCTCACACCGTCTCACCGGGCCGAGCGCTGCCCTATCCTCAATGCCCGTAGAGCGATCAAATACCGGACAGGGGCGCCCTTTTTGTAGAGACCACGGGGCGGCGGAACTCCTTCGCCTCTCACTCTGCCACAAGGGAAAACACACAGGTAAAGTAGCTATGCAGACGCCCGTAGTTGTACTCACACACACACTGCCAGCTTTCAAGTCTTCACCGCCACACTCCGAAACCTGTCGGCATACAGACGGGGGCGGCTTCCAGAGGCCCACACCGTCGCTTCACACTCAACCCGCACACAGCGTATAATAGATGATGTTACTCGCGACCGTCAGCCTCTCCGTCTCTTCCTCAGTAAAAGGGATGATGCGGGGTACGTCTAACAAGACACACAGCACTTGCACAGCAACCCACAGCAAATACACACCACTTCAACGTGAAAGGGTTTCAAATTACATGGACTACCCACCACAATACAGGTGTACACAAGAGACGCCCGACGTCCTCCACTTCGCTGAGGTCGGATGGGGGCGATGACAATACGGCCGGGATGTTTAGCTCTGCTGCTGTGGCTACTGAATCCAACTATTCCTGCGGCTCACCTACCACGCTGGATCAGGGCCTCCTGGAGGTATTCGATAAATGCACAGGTTAATTGTTATACTTCATTGAAATCCAGAAGTCAATACTCACAGCGGTCCTCTTGGTTAATGTTTTGCAAAACTGTTTCGTTTCCTTTTTCCTTGGTTTCTCTAAATGTGTCACGTATACCGACGTTTCTTCTACCCACAGGGTTTTCTCTTACTCCAACATCCACTGCGAAACACTAAGCACTCAACAGCACACTGCTCTCCTTGGGGTGCTCCTTTTCTCCACCCACGCGTCGCCTTTCTTTCGCCCCAGGCAGCTCCTGTCTTCTCTCCGCGCGCTCCAAGCGCAGCCCGGATCAACAGAGCCTGCGGGCTCTTCCAAAGGTGCGTGCTGACTTTTTACTGCCTTAGGCAGAGGAGCTTTCCCCGCGTCGATCCCCTCTCTACCTCTCCGCTGTTGAACTGTGATTTAACTGCTCTTTAAATCCTCCTCCGTGTACTGCAATCTTCCAATCAACCGGCGTTCCTCTTAACCACGCACAGCTGCGCTTGATTTGGCTGATTACAGCCCTCGCGATGCTACCGGATGTCCGGTGTTTCCTCCCTCCGGTCTGGGCGGAAACATCCGGGCGGAACCAAACTTTCCCAACTTTTGGTTCCGCCCCAAAAAGATCGTCACCTTGTGACATATATATATATATATATATATATATATATATATATATTAGACTTCTCAGGATAATGAAGGGATCTTCAACAACAGCACATCAAAAAACAAGTGGTAAAGACATTGGTAAGATTGCATGTATCTAATATCAGGACTGGTATATTAATATTTGGTAACATTATTAAGTATTGATAATTAGGAGGCAAACCCCAAGTCTAGATTCCACTAGAGTGACTGAAAGAAAGGTTAGGTGTAACAGTCCTGTCTTTAGTTTCCCCAGTCCTTGTCTTTTATTTTGAAGGTCTTTATTGTCACCAATGTTTTATAGTTCTGTGTAGTTCTTTTGTTTCATTGGTTCCCTGTTGATTTTCTCTCCAGGTGTCTCTTGTTATCCTGTTCAACCCTGTATACAGCCCTAGTGTTTCAATTGTCTTTTGTCAGTCTTTGTTTGTGTATAGGTTTGGTTCCCTTTCCGGGGAACTTCAATGCTGCGTCAGAGCACAACATGTGTGTTGCACGTTTAGGATCTGAGCATGGTCACACCGCTCTTGAGGGCGCGGCATGGTGTGTGTTCATCATAATAATTAACCTTTCAAAATGCTCCATTGTTCCTTCACAGGGTGTGGAAGCCTGCGCTGTAGTTACTTCCCCTCAGCGAGAGGGATGCGATCTTGTAATATTCCTCCGAGAGGGTTGATAAATTCGAGTACAGGGTAGTGAGGACGCACAGCTATCCTCCCCCCGCCATATGATGATTTAATCAAGCTCAATATACGAGCTGCATGTGTCGAAGTTCAATCCGAATAGCCTGAAAAAAAACAAGAAAAGCATCCACACAATAAGCTGTCAGAGCCCTTTCTACATGCAAAATCTCAGCCACACACCGCTCGGGATGTGTGTCGTTGTTTTGACCACGTCTCTCACGCCTCAAGTCCTGTGTCTCTCGTGGCTCAAGTCCTGTGTCCACTCAGGTGGTGCAGTGTACTTTGACCGTAAAGGTTCTGCCTCAGGAGGGTTTTGGAAGCACATTGCAGTCACTTCCAATCTGAACCGGAACCCTATGCAATGTTCTATCTCTGAGGAGAAAGATGTTGTAAGCACAGCCCTACTCTGCACTTACCTGGCTGCAGGAGGGGCTCGGGAGCCTGCTTGCCGGTTTCTCCCACTCTGATCGGTAGCCTGCGCTTCACTGTTTGACGGTGTCATATGCCTGAACCGGTCTATTAAAGGAGAAGTTGATTGACGTTGTTTCTCAGGAGACTGCTAGTTTTAATATGTATGAACCAGCAGATAAGAAAGAAACTATCATTTAGGCTTCCTTCCTTTCCTGATTTCCATTCTTATTATGCAAGTTATGGAAAAGACCATTCTCTCCCCATGTTTACACAGGCACTTTAGCTAGCTTTTAAACATAATAGGCTATATTTAGAGAATGTTTTTATGTTGCCATGAGTGGCTTCATCCCTAAAGCCTCCAACATTGTCAAATATATATATAGTATTTGTGTATTAAGGGCATGCCTTTTTACGGGTTCCCCCACCTCTCAGTGCCCTCCTGTATTAACTGTGAACACTCCGCCTCTCGTAGTACAGAGCACATTAAATCAGGTTCCCTTCACTCAAAAAAATGATTCAAGCCCTTCTTAGAAATGACACATTAAAATTGTGTTCAATAAATGTAAAATACCTCATTAAGAGCAATAAGTATATTTAATTAGTATAACACAAAATAAATATGTACAATAATTTATTGATTTCTAATTGCGTTAACACAATTAGTTTGAGTTTGGGTTCTGGAAAAATAATTTCCCAGCATGCTTTGCATGCAACTGCTTTTGGAGAGTAATTTTTTAAATTAAGTGATATTTTATGCATTTTTAGGTAAAGAGAAAGACTTAATAGTGTTAAATGTCTGTTTATTTTATTGATTTAGAAGCGTTTGTGTTATATTTTTTCAAATTGTTTGGTTACCATCGTGCAGAAGAGTGGCGCTTGTGGTTAGGTTGTGGATGTGACATGTTTCTCTCAATGAACATTAACAGTGTTTATGCCTGTTTGGAGATCAGTCTCTTCTCACATGCTCATCCAAAGTATCATATGTTATAATTATTAGCATGCTAACATGTGCTTATGCTAATTAGTATGATATAAAAACGTTATATATAAAATAACAGAATTGAGTTCTTCAGACTACACTAAATTGAGTTGAGGCAACTAATTGAGTATTGCCGTTTACTTTAAATTGAGTTGGACCAACTCAATATATTTTAATTGTGTAAAGCAGATAAAAATTAGTTAGGGGTACACATTCATATTGGATGGAAATCCTGCCTACAATTTTATTGAGTTAATCCAATGAATCATTTTTTTTAGTGTTGGTAAAAATTATAATAGCATGGGAAAACATTCCAAACATTTCTCAATGTGTGTTATGCACAAAATTTAGGATAAATCCCTAATTTTAGAGCAGGAATTGGAATCCCTTTTATTCAGAGGCTATACAGAACCGTCACAAAATTATGGTTCATGATGTTGACGGTCACTCACATTATGTCACAAATCAGATCTGAGGACTGGTTTGTGTCAATGGATTTTTCCTGCTCACAGAATCTCAGGTTTGCCTTTGGGGGCATGGCATACCAATATCAGCCTTTCCTTCGCCTAGCTCTATCCCTTCACACATTTAAAATATGTGTAAATGCTGCCCTGATGTCATTGCATCTTTAGAGCTTTTGCATAGCCTACTATTTATATTGACAAATGGCAGCACAGCATCGAGATGTTGTGCTTGCACATCGAAGACACCTAGGGTTGAGACTGAACACCAAGAAAAGTATGTTAGTCCCAACGCAGGTGATCACATTTTGGGGATAATATGCAACTCTGCGACAATGCAGGCACAGATCATGTCATGTCCATTTTTACAGAAGTGAATGAGATAAAGCTAGGTCAATAGCACACCAAGTGGTGGTTTAAAAAAACAGGGTTTTTCACCGAGGGACAACCCTTTTGGCATGTTCAGGGTTACGCACACATGTCTTCGTACTCTAGAATATGGAAAGATTTCGGGTTTCTGTCTCAAGGCCCGAGGTTAGGTAAGGTCTGTCGCTGCATAATATTAATGACAGATGCAGCCCTCTTAAGCTGAGGATAAGCTATGGAAGGCCTAAAGGGAAATATTTACAGGCAGCTAAACCGCAGGAAAAGTGTGCTTTTCCAGTACAGAGGACCTCTTTTCTGGGCGTAGTATAGATTTCAACGACTGCAGGCACGGTTGTCTCCTGCTCGTATAGAATCCATCCTTTAACCATGGGGTTCCTTGAGGAGCAACCCATTTCTCATGATCAAGGTCACACGCAGATGCTTTGTGCCTTAGTATTATGGAAAAAAACATGGTTTCTTTCAACCAGTGTTGGCCTTTTCAGCATGTTCAGGGTTACGCATGCATGTCTTTGTGCCCTAAGAATATGGAAAAATGCTGGGTTTCTGTCTAAAGGCCCGGGGTAAGATGCGGTCTGTCATCGCATGACATTAATGACAGATGTATCTCTTTCAGGCTGGAGATTGGTTATGGAAGGCCAAAGGGTCAAAGATGTCCTATCAGCTAAAAGGCAGGGAAAGTGTGCTTCTCCAGCACAGAGGACCTCTTTTTTGGGCGTAGTATGGATTTCAACACTGCAGGCAGGGTTGTCTCCTGCTTGTATAGAATCCATCCTTTAACCATGGGGTTCCCTGAGGGGCAACCCGTTTTGCATAATCAAGGTCACACGCGAATGCTTTGTACATAAGTATTATGGAAGAAACCACGGTTCCTTTCTCAAAAAGGCCAGTGTTGGCTTTTTTACATGTTCAGGGTTACGTGCATATGTCTTCGTGCCCTAAGAATATGGAAAAATTTGGGGGATTTGTTAACAAGCCCGAAGTAAGATGCGGTCTGTCGCCGCATAAGATTAATGACAAACGCATCACTTTCTAGCTGGGATCAGTTATGGAAAGCCAAAAGGGACAAAAATTAACCATAAGCTATGGTTGTCCCATGCTCTTATAAAATCCATCCTTTAACCATGGGTTCCCTGAGGGGTAACCCATTTTGAATGCTTTGTGCATTAGTATTATGGAAGAAACCATGGTTACTTTCCCAAGAAGGCCAATATTGGGGGCTCAGGGTTATCACATCAGGCTTACGACAGATGCATCTCTCTAAGGCCAGGAAGTGGCTATGGAAGACCATATGGTCAAAATCTATGTTCGTCCACATGGAGCAGACATTCTGCTGAGGCAGGCGTTGAGCTCGGGGAAATGGAGACTCCACCCTCACGTGGGGCAGCAAGTCTGGCTCAGGTTCGGCAAAGTGAAAGCTGACCTGTTTACAATTCACAATTCACATTTGGTTTTCTCTCTCTCACTCAGTCCCACTTGGGCTGGACGTAATTGACACATGAAGGGCCTGAGGGCCTCCGGTGTGTTTTTCCCCAATCGCTCTGCTCCCAGGAGTTCTGCTGAAGGTCCGGCAGCACAGGCACAGCTTGCTCGTAGCCTTGTGTTGGCCGACCGGAAAATGGTTTTCGGACCTGGTCTCCCTCCTAGACTGTGCCCCATTTCAGGGGCCGATCTGGAGGGATTGGTAGTCTCAGGCAAGGGACACTGTGTTTTACCCTTGCCTAGAGTTTTTGGGTCTGGCCTCTGAGGAGGACAGACTCATAGAAATGGGTCTCTCAGCTGAGTTTGTGCAGACTATTTTACTTCCAGAGTTCCATCCATCAGGAAATTATACGCATTTAAAGAAATACATTTTATTACATGGCGCCAATAGCTATTACCTCCCTTAAAAGGGAAGGAGATTTAGTGGCTCCCTCGGTTACACTAACCTGCCTTTGAGTTCGCTCCAAGCATGGTAATGGCTTTCTACACCCTAGGGCGGGTTACGTGCATAAGGTTTGGGATATTATTCCACGGCCCGTAATATTGCAGGCTTCCAGCCCTCAACCTTTCAAGGATTTTAGTCAGAGGGCGCTTAGTTTGCTAGTGCTTGCACTGGACATATATGTATTCTTGGGTTCAGCCCAGAATGGGTTCCCGGCACCAAGGAGACTTTAAGTAGATGGATAGCCGAGGCTATCCCATGTGCTTATGAAGCCCCTTGATGGGCCTTTGGTTTAACCGTCAGAGTCCATTCAACTTGAGTTATGGCAGCATATAGGGCCCTGTGGGCAGGGGGGACGAGGGTTACAAACGTAACCCCAGACGTTTCTCTGTCCTGCTCTGTTCTACCAGGATTACTTTGTTTCATGTTTTTGTTTTAATAAATGTCTGCATTTGGATCTGCTGCCTCTGCCTGCCTTAACAACGTTACAGTAGGACATTGTTAGACCCTTACATTGCTCAACAATCAAGGTCAATATAATTTGATCTTTTTTTGCATTTCTATAACACGGGTAATGTTAAAATTGGTAGTATATTTGAAAAAAAAAGAGTTAAATGAGTATCTAAATCATTACTCCCTCCTTACTAAGAGGCTTACAAGTTCAGAGAGAAAGAAAGTTTTTATGAATGATATCATGGATGACTCACAGGACATGGTTGTCCCAGAAGGTGAGAAGGTGGCACTGCCAGTGGCACGGGGTCAGTGGCAAAGGATCATGACTATGTGCAAAACTTCCTTCTCCTGGTTAGTATTTTAAAGCTTTTCATATATTGCAAAAAAATAAAAAATAAAATGTGCCAGTGAATAACAATACACGTTTTTTTCCCCTTAAGACAGTGCTTTCCAATGCTGGTCCTCGAGCAGCCCCCCTTTACTTTTTTAACTTATCAGCCTCCTTCCAAAATGGTAAACATGTCTACCTAACAAGCTGATAAGTTAAATCAGGTGTGTTAAATATGGAGACATTTAAAACTTTTTGGGAGGGGGTGCTTGAGGACCAGGATTGGGAAGCACTGCCTTAAGGTAAACTGCACAATGCAGAACACACTCTTAAAACATAAAGGTGCTTCTTTACAGAGATGGCATAGAATAACCTGTTTTGGTTCCTCAAAGAACCATTTCTTTTATACATTTTTTATAATCTGAAGAAACCTTTAGACAGAAAAGATTCTTCTATGGCAGTGGTTTTCAATTCCAGTCCTTAGGCCTCCCCTCCCAGAACATTTTAGATGTCTCCATATATAAAACACCTGATTCAGTTCATTAGCTAGTCAGTGGTTTAATTAAGGAGCCTGATGAGTGAAATCAGGTGTTTCATATAAGGAGACATCTAAGGCTATGTTTACATGTGGGCGGTTATTTTAATAAACGGACATTTCAACCTCTCCGGTTTCAAAAATAATATCGTGCACACATGTCAGTTTTCAGAAAAGTGTTTATTTACACATACCCGTGCATATTTGCCGTCAAGAGACGCTCAAGCCCACGTAAGCCAATCACCGGCAGCGCTGGTGGTGACGTGAACTGGTTCTTCATGTTGGATGGAGGAGTTGTTGCAGTAGGTGATTGATGACGTCAACGTACAGCGAGAGCGAGTTGAGGAATCACACGTAGAGGTCTAATTCTGAATCGCTCTCGCGGTACTTTGACCGTCAAAGACGCGTAAAATTGCTGACCTCAGAGCACTCGTCTCTGCTCCTCGACATAATGGAGCAGCTGTATTTGCAAATACAAACACACGAAACAAGTTTGCACGAACATAAATGTGATCTTGGAAGCGTTCAGAGTAGCAGTCACATGTAAACATGGGTCGCACTTTTGACGTAGGTGCGAGCTCTGGCGCATACCCTGTGACGTTGTCTGCTTAAACATCCGTTTGTCTCACTTTACATGCAACCGTGCAACCGAAGATTTTCAAGATCTCCACTCTGGCCGGAGTTCTTAGAAACAATCGGTTTCACAGGCGAGTTTTCCGTTTGCGTGTAAACGAGGGGCACAAACGAAGGTAAATCTCTCAGTTTTTAAAAATAACCATGTACGTGTAAACAGAGCCTAAAACATTCTGGAAGGGGGAGCCTGAGGACTGGAATTGATAACCACTGTTCTTTGGCATGTGAAGCGCCATTTTTTTTAAGAGTGCAGAGAATTAATGAGCTGGAGCTGCAAGTTCTGTTACTAGTGTTTTTGTGTCAAAGATGAGAACTTTCTGTACTACACAAGATTCAGCTCAAAGAAGGCATTACTGTGTTTTGGAAGTCAATTACCCACTCTGCTACAAGGTTTATGTACTGGTCCAAAGCACCACAAACAGTAGCTCTCGGCGCAAACTGAAAAAATGGGTAAAATCTCATTAAAACAGAATGCTCTGTACAGTGTGCAGAGTAAGTTTTGACACTTTTTTGTGTCAAACCTTTGGCACAAATTTACACACTGCCATGTCATTTAAAGCCTTTGGTGCAATTCCCTGGAATATAATCAATATTTATAACAATTATCTGACAATTCGCATTCATTACTGTACGTCCAACAGCATCAAGTGTAAGAAATATTAATATCTTACCTGTGTGTGTCCTAGGCTGGTGACAGGTTTTGAGCTGTTGTATGACAAAGGCAATGGAACCGTCTTAAAGCCCATAATTGTATAGTGAGTAGTGCCACTATGTGATTGCATTGTGCTTTTCAATGCATCAGAGCAGGAACATAAGATGCCCTTCACTGGAACCTCTTTGGAATCAAAGGTATTCTGATAAAAGAGACATGAGAATGAGTAAAAGTTCAAGTTCCGTTTAAACATCACTTTAAGTTATAACAAATAATGTTTCTCAGTCTATTGTCCTCAAACAACCAACTTCTGTTTTTAAAGATATGTACAAAGTTTTTGGAGTTTAATGACACTAAATCTTTGAATTCTGAACAAGCTTGAACAACCCTTGATCAGACTGAGAAACACACCGAACCACAAATTGAAGGTCTGTCCACAGAATCAGTAGTAGAACAGAATTATTTTACTGAGAAACCTGAAGGTGTCAAGTCAAGGTAACCAAGTCAAGGTAAAGCTGTTCATGGTGCCATTGCAGATTATACAATTCACAATCGTTGTGAGGATTGCAGGACAGATGAACCCAAATGCAGACGATGTCAGGGGGAAAACAGAAAACACTTTATTTCTTAACAAACAAAAACCCACGAGGGCGTAAACAACATGAAACATGAACTTCACAAATAACACTGAGCCTTTAACTTGATATCTTGACTAGACACGAACACCAAACACGGGAACAGAACACAATGAACCTGCAGAGAACAAAAGATACACTGACATTAAATAGAAGGAACCAAACAAGATAACGAGCGGGAACAGGTGATGGGAGAAAACCAATGATTACTAATAAGCAGGAGAACGAGGGGGCGGGGTCACAGGACAAGACACCGGAGGCACATGCCAAACACAAAAACAAGGCATGAACCTCCACACAAGGCCAGGGACTGCCAGAACTCTGCCACATTGACAAAATACAAATTTAACAAGACTTCAAGGCAGAGTCCTGACAGTAGCCCTCCCTCAAAGGACCTGGCGTCCAAAGGGAACACACAAGACAAGAACACATGACAGATAATATACAAGACTAGACTAAGAACACATCAGAATAAAACTTAACAAACAAGAGGTGTCAAAAACAAGATAAAACAAAACTAAATCAAACACACATAAGTCCACAAGATACTAAAACAGGACAGTCCACGGGGGTTTGGGGCAAGGACGCAGCTCGGAATGCGCGGGCTCTGTCTGTGGCTGCGCGGACTGCGCGGGCTCCGGCTCTGGCTGCGCGGGCTCCGGCTCTGGCTGCGCGGACTGCGCGGGCTCTGGCTGCGCGGGCTCCGGCTCTGGCTGCGCGGGCTCCGGCTCTGGCTGCGCGGGCTCCGGCTCTGGCTGCGCGGACTGCGCGGGCTCCGGCTCTGGCTGCGCGGGCTCCGGCTCTGGCTGCCCGGACTGCGTGGGCTCCTGCCTGTCGATGGCTCTCCAAAGCGCACTGAGGAGTGCTGCGCATTCGCCCTCCGTCAACCAGCAAGAAGCTGGATGAACTGCAGTGGGCTGCAGGACCTTGACTGGAGGCGACGTGACGGACCCTGACACCGTCGCTGGGTTCAGTGTAGGCAGGTTCATTCTGTGAGGATTGCAGGACAGATGAACCCAAATGCAGACGATGTCAGGGGGAAAACAGAAAACACTTTATTTCTTAACAAACAAAAACCCACGAGGGGGTAAACAACATGAAACATGAACTTCACAAATAACACTGAGACTTTAACTAGGCGTCTTGACTAGACACGAACACCAAACACGGGAACAGAACACAATGAACCTGCACAGAACAAAAGATACACTGACATTAAATAGAAGGAACCAAATAAGATAACGAGCGGGAACAGGTGATGGGAGAAAACCAATGATTACTAATAAGCAGGAGAACGAGGGGGCGGGGTCACAGGACAAGACACCGGAGGCACATGCCAAACACAAAAACAAGGCATGAACCTCCAGACAAGGCCAGGGACTGCCAGAACTCTGCCACATTGACAAAATACAAATTTAACAAGACTTCAAGGCAGAGTCCTGACAATCGTCTTTTGACATATGAGACGCACTGGTTTGCCTAGCAATTTCAGATTCACTGCAGGAGTTAAAAGTCCTATTTTCAACATCCACTTTTTTGGTCACCATTATAATAATTAAAAAAGTAAAAAAAGGCCTCTGCGTATCGGTAATGTATTAAACTGATTAAAATGTAATGGCTTTTACAGATTTTTTTTTTTACAGTAATTTAAATTCTTTAAATATTAAGTTACTCAGTATTATTGATACCTCAGTTTTGGTAATCGAAAGAAGCACTTATCATAGTCTTATTTCTGTCCATTTCTGGATTCCATTGACTGCTGCACAGAAAACATCCTTAACTCAGCTAAATTATTTGTGGCAAGAATTTTTTTTTTGTGATATTACACTTGAAGAAACAGCACACACTGAGGTTATGAACAATAATTATGGTTCTATCAGAGGTGCGCAGATGTAATATTTCTGAAATAATAATCTCCTCTCATCTCTGTATGCCGTTACTGTGGAAACTGATAAGTTCATGACAGCTCCAAAATTGTGTTTCCCTGGTAACTGCCATCAAATCCTGCTGCAGGGAAGCTCTAAAGATTTTTCCTCATAACCAAAGCTAGAAGTACTCCTGCAGATGTAGAAAAATGGTGGACAATTCTAGTAAACAGGGTCATGAGTTCAACTCACCACTGTATCATTAAGCCATCACGGTCAAAATTACCGTTTTGAAATGTATATGTACAATAACTTTGTTAAATAAAAAAATACAATCTGGTTTGTGACTTTTCCTAAAAGTTTGCAATTTTACTTACAAAAGATTTTATATAAATTACACAAAAGGCAAAGAAAATTTGACAATTTCTACCTATTTCAGCCTAGCGGTCTTATTGACCGCTCTAAATCTCGCGCAATTCTATTGTCCTTTCCTGCGGTTTATTGTCTCTGTCAGCAGCTCCAGTACTATTAGCATATGCTAGTTTGCTTACAAAATACAAATTATTGGAATACAAATTATTATTCCCTTTCAGTGGCGTACACAGACCTCCTCAGGGGCAGGGGCTGACGGACTTAAAAGGGCAAATAACGTCAAATAACAATCAAATGTATTTATTACTTTGGTGTTTTTTATTCTTTCTATACTTGGCATTATTTCAATAATGTTGTAACAAATGAATAACACATCAAACTAAAATAGGAAATTTAGGAAAATATTATTTACTTTAGCAAACAAAACAGTGAGAATCAAGTTTTGAGGACTTCATGTTCATGTTGTAAACTTTCCCACTGCGCAAAGTGACGTCGGAATTACGTCTTTTTCATGTAATTTTTGGACGTCCGAATCCGGTCCATAAAAGGGGTTGTTTTGTAACGCCAGGTGACGTCTTTTTTTCGACGTGTTTTGCACGTCTAAAAATGTTGACAACCGTAGGACCGCCGTGTAAGGAAAAGAGACATGAAAAAAGCGAAAAGACATGATTGCCTCTGCACTTCACCCATCCACCGCACCAAAACCTTTCAGACATTTCCTGCCGTCTGTGGGATTCGAACTCCCGATCTCCGTGTTACAAACAAGTCTCTCTAACCACTCGACAATATTTTCATGTTAAATTGTTAGTATGGTCATATACGTTTAATATAACGAACTACACATTTAATTACATATTTTTAATGGTACATTTAGATGAATGTTGTACATAATTCAAGAAAGCAGAAAAAACAGTACTGTAATAATAATATAGACTATTCGTATGTATTAATCATGTTGGTACAATAATGCTGATATTTGTAAATAAACACATTTTTATAGGCCTAATCATGTAATATGGACATAGACCTGTCATAGACGTCCAAATGACGTCCAAAAATTACCCAGTTTAAACGTCAAATATTGCCCGTAAATATGACGTCCAAATGACGTCCAAAAAATTACCCAGTTTAAACGTCAAACGTTGCCCATAAATATGACGTCCAAATGACGTCCAAAAAAATAACTCAGTTTAAACGTCAAATGTTGCCCGTCAATATGACGTCCAAATAGGGTCATGGTGGGACGTCCAAATAGTGGACCTAGTTTGGACGTCGAATACATGTCCAGAATTGGTCATGGACCGACGGACCCAATATAGACATGATCTGCACGTCTATCCGACATCCTGTGTTTAGTGGGTTATATGTGTATATGTATAAAAGTGTTAGCAAATCACAGTGTTTTAATTGCTTATTTCTTTGATTAAATGTCTCGCTTACAAAAAAAGAAAGAATAAGCTTAACCATTTGAAATTATTCATAAAACCTATTTTTCATAGCTTAAACACACCGCTTTGTTAGTTTAGCACACCATCAAAACACGACAAATAGTGGAATTAATATTTTTGCTCCAAACTAACTTTAAAGCAGATCAAGTGTTTTGAGCTGATGTGGCTTCAGATCGCAAAATGAAACAGAAAATACACTCTTTCTTTTTGGTATTCTGCACAGTGCTAAAGCGTTGCATTATAATAAATAAATATACTGTATTATGAAAATACCCAACATGACCGGAACAACACAGATATAATCCTAATTAAGTTTATTGTCTTCTTGTTTTATCCATCAGAACATCTTTATTTGCATGAAATTGGCGGCTGGGTATATAAATGCCCTTAAAAGTGTAAATTCTGAATCGGACCGCAGCGTTCTTCGTGTGTCCATTCTAAAGTGTCTCTGCGCGATGGTGCACGAGGGCGCCCTCAGGCTTCACGTATGAATGAACAGAGTCGTGTAAAGGTCAGTTCAACAGTGGCTCATATCACCGCGTTTGGAATAAAAATGGAATAAATATTACTCTTTTCTTTAGAAATCATAAGTAAACATATAAAATCAATCAATATGTTTCCAACCATGCATGCCTTTGAACCAGAAGCCCTGAGGAATGCTGTTTTGTGAAGTGCTTTCATGCAGGTCATATTTCATTTTACAGATATGGAGTCCGATTTTCATTTTTATAACTTGTGACACAAATTAAGACATTACTGTCTCTAATTTTTTTTAAATATAATAAAGGTCAAATTCAAACGCTTGAGCCTTAGACCTTTCAAATGATGTATTGTTTGTTGTGTTAAGTACAATCTTTTACATTAAATAAGTACATAACAAGAATCAGGCTGCACTCGCGATGATATTTGATCAGTAGGAGCTTAACTACATGTTAACATGAACCTAATAATGAACGTCTCGGTTACTATCGTAACCTAGGTTCCCTGAGAAACGGGAACGAGACATTGCGTCAGTAGCTGACGCTATGGGGAGTGGTCCTCCTCTCTTTCGATTCTGAAGCTTTTTTATAGAACAACGCCAGTGTACTGGCCTGTCATGACGACGTATAGAGGCGTGACACACACCACAACCTTTCGCCGCTATATAACAACCGTCTCTAAGGCATATCATCAGATCATTTCGACTGAACAACAGAAGAGCTGATCTAAGCAATGACACGGCAGCTTACGCAATGTCTCGTTCCTGTTTCTCAGGGAACCGAGGTTACGATAGTAACCGAGACATTCCCTTTCGAGAACGGTCTCTCGACATTGTGTCACAAGCCAGGGGCTGGCTGCTAGTGTTTAAGCCACGCCCCTTCTAAACTTCCACCTCGAGGAGGTCCCCAAAACCAACCCAATGACCAGACAACAACGAGTACAGGTAAGTATAAAAATATTCTTTATTTGTTTAAATAGTTAAAATATATGGGAGCTTGGGGAAAGGGGAATTAAAAACTAAAATCAGGATCTGCCCTCCAGGGGGCCACGGCCGAATGAATGCCAGAGGGAAGGGGGGGGTTTGCGTCGGGGAACTGGCTCCCGCCTCTGGTTCCCTCTGCCCGTGGCGCGCTCCTCTTCCTTCCTGGTGGCAGAATAAATCACAATGAGTGTTGGTATGGACTTTTCCTGTCAGTGTACCTTTATTTAGCGCACGGCGGTTCGCCGCCTATTTCTCACAGCTCCTTGCTCGTTGACTCACTCTCCTTCCCTATTCTCTCTCTCTCCACAGACTCCAGCTGGGACACGAGGACACAGTGAATCGGTTTCTAGGGTTTCTCTCACCTCCGCGCTGGTTACAACTCCCGGGTAGGTATGGCTCTCTTCACAGCTCAGTACCTCGGCACTCACTCTGACTCTCTTTCTCTCCACAGACGGCTGCTGGGATACAGGGGCACAGTGAATCGATTTCAGGACTTTCTCTCACCTCTGTGCTGGTTACAGCTTCTGGGTAGGTATGGCTCTCTCTCCACAGCTCAATATCTCAGTGTTCACGCTGGCTCTCTTTCTCTCCACAGACGACTGCTGGGATACAGGGATACAGTGAATCGATTTCAAGGCTTTCTCTCACCTCTGCGCTGGTTACAGCTTCTGGGTAGGTATGGCTCTCTCCACAGCTCAATATCTCAGTGTTCACGCTGGCTCTCTTTCTCTCCACAGACGACTGCTGGGATACAGGGATACAGTGAATCGATTTCAAGGCTTTCTCTCACCTCTGCGCTGGTTACAGCTTCTGGGTAGGTATGGCTCTCTCCACAGCTCAATATCTCAGTGTTCACGCTGGCTCTCTTTCTCTCCACAGACGACTGCTGGGACACGGAGACACAGTAAATCGATTTCAAGGCTTTCTCTCACCTCTGCGCTGGTTACAGCTTCTGGGTAGGTATGGCTCTCTCCACAGCTTAATGTCTCAGTGTTCACGCTGGCTCTCTTTCTCTCCACAGACGACTGCTGGGACACGGAGACACAGTAAATCGATTTCAAGGTTTTCTCTCACCTCTACGCTGGTTACAGCTTCTGGGTAGGTATGGCTCTCTCCACAGCTCAATATCTCAGTGTTCACGCTGGCTCTCTTTCTCTCCACAGACGACTGCTGGGACACGGAGACATAGTAAATCGACTCCAAGGTTTTCTCTCACCTCTACGCTGGTTACAGCTTCTGGGGAGGTATGGCTCTCACGACTCACTCACTTCCCTGTTAATCAGCAGACAAAACAGGTTATACGGTAGCTTACAGGGTGGCGGGCTTACGCTGGCTGGCTATGCAATGCGTCGATTGAACAGTGGTTTGTAATGGGACGCCGGGGACCAAGACCCTCTCGGCGAACTCGTTGGTTGACAGAGGGGCGAGAACGTCACGCCGGCACACCGGGTCGAGCGCTGCCCTTTCCTCGAGACCCGTTGGTCCGGCGGATCTCTTTCGCCTCTACTCTGTGATGATGAAAAAGACACAAGTAAGGTAACAATAGTAGATGTGATACTCACACACACCGCCAATCGCACAGTTCTTCGCCGCCACTCTGTGATACTGTTAGACTGAAAACACACTACAGCATAATCGTACAGGTATTCTCTAGCGCCGTTTTTCCTCTTCGTCGTCCCGGGAGAGTGACTGAAGGCGGGGTTACGTCAGACAAGACACAGCACTCTCACTGCAATACACAGCATTACACAGCACCACTTCAAGTGAAAATTTCTACATCCAAAGACTCACCCACCACGCTCAGTGCACACAATAGACACCCGTCCTCTTCCACTTCGCTCTGGGCAAGAATAGGGAGATGGTAGACGGCCTAGTATTTGTTTGTTGTCGTCACTGTAGCTGCTTCCACACGAGAACCCTTCGGCTCACCCACCACGCTGGTACAGGGGTAGGGCCACTCAGTCTCTCTTGAAAACACTCAAACCGATGTATAGGTCAAATACATACAAAACACCTACTTCAAGGGATTTGGTTACTCACAATCTCTGTCTTTCTTCATCCTAGGTTGACTTCACGCTGTAATAACTCCAGATGCATAGACAGGGCGTTTTCCAGCCACCAACACCACTTTTCCACAGGTGTATACTCACAACAGTAAGTTTTCCTCTTCCTCCGTTTCTCTCATCCAACGTCAGTGTCCGTCTAGTATTCCACCTATAAGGTCGTCGATATCCTCATTAGCATCGATCTACGATCCAAACGAGAGAGAGAGAGAGCAATACAGCGATCCAAAAATAGCATATCCGGCGAGCCCAACTCGGCGCTACGATACACACCAACACAACAGGGATAACAACAACAACAACCGTGGTTTAAACTGTTCTTAAATAATCTCCTAGGTGTTGCTCTCCTCCAATCACCCGGCGCTCCTCTTAATAACTCCCAGCTGTGTGTAGTTTGGCTGATTACAGCGTTCGCGACGCTACCGGATGTCCGGTGTTTTCTCTTACCGGTCCGGGCGGAAACATCCGGGCGGTACCAAAACTTTCGTCACTCCTGTGACATCCTCCCCCGCCAATGCATTCTAGTCCCTGGAATGCCTCGGCGTCGTCCACTCACCGTACCGGGCAGGGGGGCGTCCTTGGTTCTCCTCCGTTGGGAGCGTCTCACGGGTGAATCGGGTTCGGCTGGCTCGGGTACTACCTCTGGTTGCATTTGGGCAGCCGGGGGTTCAACCGGCTCAGGTGCCAGCTCAGGCTGTATCTGGGCCACCGGGGGTTCAGCTGGCTCGGGTGCTATTTCTGGCTGCCTCTGGGCGGCCGGGGGTAGCGCCACCGCAGGTCAACCTGGTACCACAGCCCATCCTTCCATCCAGGGGGCCTCCGGCACTGGCTCTGTGGGTCCCTCCATCACGGCCTCAGGGTAGTTCGGACAGGGGCGAAGCATGTTCCGATGTACCACACGTTCGGGGCCAGGTTTTCCCTCGGGCCGGATGGTGTACACCGGTTGTCCCGGCCTCTGCTGCTTGCAGACCACATACGGGATAGCCTCCCAGCGGTCGCTTAGCTTGCCCTTTCCCTGCCCCCGGTTATCTCTCGCCAGGACCCTCTCACCTGGTAACAGGGGGGCATCTCGGGCAGTCCGATCATACAGCCGTTTGTTCCTTTCTCCTGCCGTCTGTATTTTCCTCGACACCTGTTCATACGCAAAGTGCAAGCGCTGGTGATGGCGCCCCACCCACTCCGTCACACTCACTTCTTCCCGACTGCCCAGGCGTATTTGGTAAACAGGTCGGTGATTACCAGAATGTTTTGATAACGATCCTGAGGGCGGCCCAACGTCAGGAAGTCCATTGCCATTATGTGGAGGGGGCTTTCGCGTGGATGGGTACCATCGGTGCTCGGGCCTCTCGTCTAGATTTAAACAACATGCACCGGGGGCAAGCTTGAATTAAGTTGTGCACAGACGCCTCCAACCCCTGCCAGTAGAAGAATCTACGTAGTAGGGATACGGTTCTCTCCTGTCCCTGGTGTCCCAACTGGTCATGATAGACTGAGACCAATGCATTTACCTGGTCGGCGGGCACCACGATCTGGCACACTTCCTCACCCAATTTCGGGTCGCGGGTTTTCCTGCAAAGCACCCCTTCCTGTAGCTCCAGCTTCTCCCACTGTCCCAGTAACCTTCTCCTAGTCTCCGTCTGTGCTAGTCTTTCCGCCGGCAGGGGCCGTTGGCCCTGTTCCACCCACACCTTCACCTGGCGCACGTCCCGGTCCTGGGCCTGCCTCTCTATCCATCGGCGGGGGTCCCACCCCCAGTTCCCTGGTACGGCCTCCTTCTGGCCTCCTGGCGCTTCCACGGCCCCTATCATGTAGCCCTCCTCGTGGCTATCCTCCCTTCGATACCCCTGGCGTCTGGGGCTCTTTGCCTCCGGCAATCTTGAGAGGACGTCCGCGTTCGTATGCTCTCGTCCGGGCCGATACTGCAATTTGTAGTTGAAGTTGGCCAGCTGAGCCACCCATCGCTGTTCCACGGCCCCCAGCTTCGCCGTCTGTAAGTGCACTAGAGGGTTGTTATCTGTGATAACCGTTACCTCAGCTCCCCAAAGATAGTCCTTGAACTTTTTGCTCAGGGCCCACTTCAGGGCCAGCAGTTCCAGTTTAAAGGAGCTGTAATTGGCGTCGTTCCTCTCTGCCGGATGGAGGCTTCGGCTCGCATAAGCGATCACCCGCTCAGTTCCTTCTTGTCGTTGGGCCAATACCGCCCCCAGTCCCAGGTTGCTCGCGTCTGTATATAAGACAAAAGGTTTAGAGAAGTCAGCGTACGCCAAGATGGGGGCCTGTAACAATTCCTGCTTCAGCCTCTGAAAAGCCATCTCACAATCATCATCCCAGTTAATAGAGGGCGATCCACGGCCCCGGCTTCGTCCCGTGCCAACCAGCAACTGGTTAAGAGGCTTGGCAATCTTGGAGAAATCCTTAATAAACCGCCTGTAATATCCCACGAACCCCAGAAAGGATCGTACTTGCCTCACAGTCTTAGGCGCGTTCCAATCCTTTACTGCAGAGACTTTCTCGGGGTCCACGGCCACCCCCGCTGCGCTGACCACATGGCCCAGGAACTTCACTTCTCGCCGCAGCAGGTGGCATTTGTCCGGCTGCAGTTTCAGCCCGTATCTTTCCATGGCTCGAAAGACTTCCTCTAGGTGCCAGAGGTGGGAATCGAAATCTGGGGAATACACAATCACATCATCCAAATATACCAATACCGACTCCATCAACTGACCTCCAAGACAGCGTTGCATCAAGCGTTGGAAGGTGGCTGGAGCGTTGCAGAGCCCGAAAGGCATCCGGTCCCATTCAAACAGTCCGAACGGGGTCGTGAAGGCAGTCTTCTCCCGGTCTACCTCGGCTACTTGCACCTGCCAATATCCACTGGCCAGATCTAGGGTGGAATACCAGGCTGACTGCGTGAGGCTAGCGAGGGAGTCTTCAATTCGTGGTAAAGGGAAAGCATCTTTCTTTGTTACCAGGTTCAGCTTGCGATAGTCCACACAGAACCTCCAGGCTCCCGTCTTCTTTTGTACGAGCACGATGGGGGCCGCCCAGGGGCTACTACTCTCTCTGACGATGCCCCGGCCCAACATGCCCTGCAGAAGTGTACGTACTTTCGCATATAAGGTAGGTGGGATCGGTCGATACCTCTCCCTGCTTGGCCCTGCATCCCCAGTGGGGATGTGGTGTTCCACCACCCGGGTGCACCCATAGTCCTCATCGTGCCTTGCGAACACATGTTGCCACTTCCGAAGGAGTGCCTGCAGTTTCTGTGTCTGTACCTGTCCCAGGTCATCCCCTTGCAGTGACTCACCCGCCAGATGTTTCGGCACACCTCCCCCCTGGTTACTCGCCGGGGCATCCATTTGAGTCAGGGCCACCTCGATCACAGTGGGGCACACCTGACGAAAACTGACGTCCCTTTCTTCTCTCACCTGGTGAGGCGTGACCATCGTCAGCCGGGCCAGTCGTTGATGTCGGTATAATTGGACTGCATAAGGGTGCTCATTTCGCACTCTCACAGGGATCCTTCCCCGGTAGACCGCCGCTAGTCCCCGTGCCACCTCCACTTGTGGACAATCCGTGTGTGGCTCTACCAACACCCACTCCTCTGGGTTCGCTTCCCGAAGGGGCACTCTTGCCCATACGATAGCTTCACTCCTAGGGGGAATAGACAAAGCAAAACGACACATTACTCTTCCCACTTCCTCCCGATCTCTACGAACCTGGTTCATTTGGACCCGGTAGCAGTCGGCCACTACGCGCTCCCACTTGGGCCTCTCGGTAGGTGAGATCCTTGGACCAGGCCTAGCCTGGAATATCTCCTCCCAGCACTCAGAGAGGACATTCATGCCCAATAGGGCTCTGTGGGCGCCTAAACACCTATCTTCAACAATAATCACCCCTTTTTGGGGGACAACTACCCCATGTACTTCCAGATCCGTCAGGCGATAGCCTATGTAGGGGATTTTCAAGCCATTAGCGCCTTTCAAAGTCAGCCAGGGGGCCTCCGTTCCTTGTGTTCCTTCTTGTCCAAATATCTCCTTGGAGAGGCTTTCTGCAAACATCGTTACCTGTGAGCCCGTATCCACCAGGCACTGAATCCACTTGCCACACACTTTTACTTCTGCCACCGGGCTATGCCCGATCATCTGTTGCCTTGGGCTGTCCCTTCTTCCCGGGTCTTCTCGAGGGGTCCCGGCCACACGACCCACTGTGGCCGGTCGTCCTAAAAACCCCCTTCGGATGCCCTGCGGGGCCCACACTGACGGCTATAATGTCCTGGCTCACCACAACGGTTGCAAATCGGTCGCCCCTGGTCATCCCATTCGAAACGGGGCCGATTATAGCGGTTTGGGCGTCCAGGTGGCTCTCGGCTCCTCTCCGAGTATACTCGCTCTCGGGGTGCCGGCCTTGGCTCCTCCCGCGCCCTACCTTGGCGCAGCTCTCCCAGAAGAGTTTTAGATAATTCTGACATCTGCTCCCGGACATCCTTCAACAGTTCTACTTTCAGAGCCTGCTTCCAATCCGTGCGCTCTGGTTGTGGTGGCACGCTTTCGTTTACAGCCGCACATACTGGGGCCTCACTCACCTCAACCTCATCGCCCTCCAACGCTAGCGCCTCCTTCCTTAGATCTTCAAATGTGAGGTCGGGGTCTCTCCGAAACTGGACCCTCAGACTCTGTCTCACGGGGCCCTCTTTCATCCCCAGAAGGAATTGGTCGTGCAGCAAAGTCTCTCCATCTCCTAATCCATGATCGCGGCGGGTCTGTAGCCGGGTGAACTGCTCTCGCAGTCTCAGGGCAAAAGCTCTAATGGGTTGTCGGGGGCCTTGTT
The DNA here is from genome assembly GCA_025389145.1 of Misgurnus mizolepis. Lineage (NCBI taxonomy): Eukaryota > Metazoa > Chordata > Actinopteri > Cypriniformes > Cobitidae > Misgurnus > Misgurnus mizolepis. The sequence goes on along the minus strand of JAIFKI010000009.1, from coordinate 31,725,177 downwards.
TACTATTAAAAAATTGGGAACGGAGGACGGCTACGGGGGTGTGATCACCATATTGCTCGGTGAGAAACTGGAATATAGTTTGGGCACTGGTTCGGACAGCTTCAGGGGCGGCCTGTACCTCTCGCTGCGCTTCTCCCTCTAGGGAGTTTAACACGAACTGGAGCCGCTGGGCTACACTAAGGCCTTGCAGGTCGGCTAGATACTCCAACTGGGCCTTCCATTCCGTTAGTCGTACTCCCGACTCTGTCCCTCCATACTTTTGGACCCAAGGGCTGCCCATAAAGACAGGCACCGCACGGGGTTGGGCTGCGGGCCCCGCGTTGTCGGTCATTGGGCTAGTCTGGTTACTCAACTCGAGGTGGAATCCTGCCGACTACGCCAAAATCTGTCACAAGCCAGGGGCTGGCTGCTAGTGCTTAAGCCACGCCCCTTCTAAACTTCCACCTCGAGGAGGTCCCCAAAACCAACCCAATGACCAGACAACAACGAGTACAGGTAAGTATAAAAATATTCTTTATTTGTTTAAATAGTTAAAATATACGGGGGCTTGGGGAAGGGGGAATTAAAAACTAAAATCAGGATCTGCCCTCCAGGGGGCCACGGCCGAATGAATGCCAGAGGGAAGGGGGGGGGTTTGCGTCGGGGAACTGGCTTCCGCCTCTGGTTCCCTCTGCCCGTGGCGCGCTCCTCTTCCTTCCTGGAGGCAGAATAAATCACAATGAGTGTTGGTATGGACTTTTCCTGTCAGTGTACCTTTATTTAGCGCACGGCGGTTTGCCGCCTATTTCCCACAGCTCCTTGCTCGTTGACTCACTCTCCTTCCCTATTCTCTCTCTCTCCACAGACTCCAGCTGGGACACGAGGACACAGTGAATCGGTTTCGAGGGTTTCTCTCACCTCCGCGCTGGTTACAACTCCCGGGTAGGTATGGCTCTCTTCACAGCTCAGTACCTCGGCACTCACTCTGACTCTCTTTCTCTCCACAGACGGCTGCTGGGATACAGGGGCACAGTGAATCGATTTCAGGACTTTCTCTCACCTCTGTGCTGGTTACAGCTTCTGGGTAGGTATGGCTCTCTCTCCACAGCTCAATATCTCAGTGTTCACACTGGCTATCTTTCTCTCCACAGACGACTGCTGGGATACAGGGATACAGTGAATCGATTTCAAGGCTTTCTCTCACCTCTGCGCTGGTTACAGCTTCTGGGTAGGTATGGCTCTCTCCACAGCTCAATATCTCAGTGTTCACGCTGGCTCTCTTTCTCTCCACAGACGACTGCTGGGATACAGGGATACAGTGAATCGATTTCAAGGCTTTCTCTCACCTCTGCGCTGGTTACAGCTTCTGGGTAGGTATGGCTCTCTCCACAGCTCAATATCTCAGTGTTCACGCTGGCTCTCTTTCTCTCCACAGACGACTGCTGGGACACGGAGACACAGTAAATCGATTTCAAGGCTTTCTCTCACCTCTGCGCTGGTTATAGCTTCTGGGTAGGTATGGCTCTCTCCACAGCTTAATGTCTCAGTGTTCACGCTGGCTCTCTTTCTCTCCACAGACGACTGCTGGGACACGGAGACACAGTAAATCGATTTCAAGGTTTTCTCTCACCTCTACGCTGGTTACAGCTTCTGGGTAGGTATGGCTCTCTCCACAGCTCAATATCTCAGTGTTCACGCTGGCTCTCTTTCTCTCCACAGACGACTGCTGGGACACGGAGACATAGTAAATCGACTCCAAGGTTTTCTCTCACCTCTACGCTGGTTACAGCTTCTGGGGAGGTATGGCTCTCACGACTCACTCACTTCCCTGTTAATCAGCAGACAAAACAGGTTATACGGTAGCTTACAGGGTGGCGGGCTTACGCTGGCTGGCTATGCAATGCGTCGATTGAACATTGGTTTGTAATGGGACGCCGGGGACCAAGACCCTCTCGGCGAACTCGTTGGTTGACAGAGGGGCGAGAACGTCACGCCGGCACACCGGGTCGAGCGCTGCCCTTTCCTCGAGACCCGTTGGTCGATCGAAAACTGGACTGGGGCGCCCTTTCGTCGAGACCTCGGGCCGGCGGATCTCTTTCGCCTCTACTCTGTGATGATGAAAAAGACACAAGTAAGGTAACAATAGTAGATGTGATACTCACACACACCGCCAATCGCACAGTTCTTCGCCGCCACTCTGTGATACTGTTAGACTGAAAACACACTACAGCATAATCGTACAGGTATTCTCTAGCGCCGTTTTTCCTCTTCGTCGTCCCGGGACGAGTGACTGAAGGCGGGGTTACGTCAGACAAGACACAGCACTCTCACTGCAATACACAGCATTACACAGCACCACTTCAAGTGAAAATTTCTACATCCAAAGACTCACCCACCACGCTCAGTGCACACAATAGACACCCGTCCTCTTCCACTTCGCTCTGGGCGAGAATAGGGAGATGGTAGACGGCCTAGTATTTGTTTGTTGTCGTCACTGTAGCTGCTTCCACACGAGAACCCTTCGGCTCACCCACCACGCTGGTACAGGTGTAGGGCCACTCAGTCTCTCTTGAAAACACTCAAACCGATGTATAGGTCAAATACATACAAAACACCTACTTCAAGGGATTTGGTTACTCACAATCTCTGTCTTTCTTCGTCTTAGGTTGACTTCACGCTGTAATAACTCCAGATGCATAGACAGGGCGTTTTCCAGCCACCAACACCACTTTTCCACAGGTGTATACTCACAACAGTAAGTTTTCCTCTTCCTCCGTTTCTCTCATCCAACGTCAGTGTCCGTCTAGTATTCCACCTATAAGGTCGTCGATATCCTCATTAGCATCGATCTACGATCCAAACGAGAGAGAGAGAGAGCAATACAGCGATCCAAAAATAGCATATCCGGCGAGCCCAACTCGGCGCTACGATACACACCAACACAACAGGGATAACAACAACAACAACCGTGGTTTAAACTGTTCTTAAATACTCTCCTAGGTGTTGCTCTCCTCCAATCACCCGGCGCTCCTCTTAATAACTCCCAGCTGTGTGTAGTTTGGCTGATTACAGCGTTCGCGACGCTACCGGATGTCCGGTGTTTTCTCTTACCGGTCCGGGCGGAAACATCCGGGCGGAACCAAAACTTTCCCAACCTTTGGTTCCGCCTAAAAGATCGTCACTCCTGTGACAATTTTGTCAGTAGCTGACGCTATGGGAGACTGTATAGAACCGCGCCGTGAGAACAGCGAAGAGCAGCCCCAGTGGAGTTTACTCAAACCCATGCACCACAACGCTTAGCAGTAGCACATAGCACAGTCCTAGCCCAGGTGGCGTAAGCCAACGTGAAAAAGACTGGATGCCTCCAGGGACCCAATCAGAAACTCGCCCTGACCCAGGGCAGGGTACATACAGACACAGCCAGCATATAGATCTTATCGCTGCACTACCCAGGGCAGCAGATAAGCACAATGCAACAAATTACCAAACGGTCAGGCTTAGAACAACGCAAGCTATAGCAAGCATACCTGCATTCGGCATCTACTGGCGTAGCATAAGATGCACATCAGGATAGCTAGTGTGAAAGAAACAAAGATGAAGTGAATACAGCTCCATACCTCGACATCAGCAGTAACACAGTAGTACTGGCAACATGCGGTACACACTGTGAATACACGTTAACCACGCGACTGCCGACACACACCACAACCTGAGAGCGGAGGCGACGTGTCGCCCTCCCTCAGCACCCAACCAAGCAGCTGACTGCAAGATGGGGCGAGAGTAACTCACAGAGAGAGCTCGGAAAGCCCCAACAAATGCATCCGCATCAAAGCAATATCCTCTATTTACAAAGCGTCTGCTCCAAGCACTGCCGCTGTGGCACAAAGAGCTGCTCAGACTGCCGTGTCGGGGTCGAGCACTCAGATGAACATATAAAGCGCAGCCGGGCATAGCTCATTTAGAGCCATAATAGAAGGCAGATTTTAACCGGCTGCGCTCTAACGGCGTTGCGGGTGGATTGAGGCACCTAATCCCTAACGGAACAACATAAGAGAGCGAGGTGACTGCTTCACTCACTTAATTCTAATACCAGATGGTGCCCAGCCACTGCGTGCCCAGAGGCATTGTGCAAAATGCCACAGGAGCAGTGGCAAAACCCTCAAGCTAGATAGCCTGCATCGCGGCCAACTCCCGCTGTTGTAAAAGTAGAACACCCGACACAGGACACCGTACCGGGTCATATGCATTCACTTCACACCCTTATGTGTACAGCATAAGAGGGGCCCTGAGTAGAAAGGGCTCGCGACCCTCGAATGCGTCTCATAGCACAACACAACCGAGTCTAAACCATCACATAAAACCCCCACAAACAGAGTGTACAGCGTGCTGGAGTGCCCTTACAGAACCGCAGCTGATTCGGTCAGCTCGGGGACCTGAATAACTGATCCTCTCACCAGTTCCGCGCTTACCAGCAGCAGAACCCAAGTGGGGCACACAACTGCTGGTGCTTGGCCAAGCATAACGTATCCCCTACGGTAGTGCAACTGGTAGAAGCACAAAGCGTGTACTCTCTCCTTGTTGTGCACAGATCCAGTAAGCCCGAACCAAACTCAAATCAGCTTACACCCTCAGCCATGTCCGTGCCGCATCTGTGGCGGCCGGGACATGAGATACCAAATGGGGAGCAGATAGGCGAGCGGCTGCCAACACCTGACCACTTAACAGTGTCAAAGGGGGGTCAGGGCAACATGTGGCATACTAGGGGCGTCCGCCGCTAAACTGTGCACTTAGGGCTTCGATCCCAATGGAACCGTCGCCCTAGGCCGAAATAGTAGCAGCTATACAAGCCGCTCTAACCCACTAGTCAGGCATGTACCCCGATGCACAGTCACAATTGCTGGACCAGGTACCGGCGCACTGCACCGAAATTGTGACGTGACCACGCCAACTTGGGTGGTCAGACGTCAAACTAACACAGAATCCCGAAAAAAGTAAAAGGATTCAGCCAAACCCATCGGCTAGGAAAAAAGGGGGGTAAACACTGCCGAATGATCGGAGTGTTGGGCCCCATTAGAACATGTCTAGCAATGGCTCGCCGCACGCATGTGGGTGCCCATTACATGCTGTCCGCTATATAAGAACCCGCCGCTAAACACAAGCATGTGGGGTGGGCCAGGGATGCTACGAACCCATGGCAGACTGAGCAAGGCATGTAAGTAGTTATAGCGACACGGTATATGTCAAAATATGATTTATTACCCCTTTTGACAGGTGGGCGGGACTATCAATCAAATGGTGTATGCTGTCTAGTTTTGAGAGTCGTATTTTATGGCTTTTAGACAGCGGCTGTCCGGAGCTGTGTGTGTTTTACTATGTGTAAATCAACGTGTTGTTTTTTCCTGTGTGTGTGTTTTTTGTCACGCGTATGTTCTCATGTTTATTGCTGTCAAAAAAAAGTTTATTGTTTTAGACTGTACAAGTTCTTGACTGTCAGGTTTTACCAGCGGTCTCTCACCCTCTCTCTCTCCCCCCTCCGTTCTCACCAGCCCTCAGCCCCAGCGCGTCTCTCAACAGGGTGCCCTGGTAAACGAGTAAAGATTTCTAAAACTCTATGTTGGTAAAATAAAGAGTAATTCACCCTCACGTTGACAAAAAGTAAAGGTTTATTTTAGATTTAGGGAATTCTTGAACCAAGTCTCTGATTAAAACTTTTGATTGTAACATCACGTTGTTTAATTCATAGCACGATGTACATAACAAAGTCTGCAAAATAATAATGATTACCGGTGTTCAACGGTCCTGTCTGTTTCTTTAGACGAAAACCTGTATATTTTAAACTAAATAAAAAATGTAAACTGTTATATATGTAGCTAAATGTTGTGCTATATGAAAAGTTGCCATAAGGGGGCAACAGTGTTCTATATTGGTATGAGTTTTATACTTAATAAAGCATTAGAAGAAGTGAGTGAATCAGCTAACAGCGTGTGAGTGTTGCTCATGTGTTATAATAAAATAGTTTATATATATATACATCAGTAAGCAACATAATATAAACTGGCGACGAGTTGTGTATTCCTGAAGACTTTTCACTGCATCGGCGAGAGAGAACTGCCGGTGTTGGTCAAGTTTGGAAAACAAATTAAAAAGAACAACCACGCTAAATCAACACCTGGCTAGTGAGCTGGTGTAGCTGTTAAGAGTTGATTCCGAAGAGTCTAACGTTACAGTGAAAGCCACCAGAGACGGACGCATCATGGCTGGAATTATTGGACATATGGATTCCTTTGATGAGACCGGTGAGCAATGGGCAACCTACATTGAACGTTTTGAACATTACGTCCTAGCTAATGAGATTAGGGATGCAAAGAAAGTGCCGGTGCTATTAAGTGTGCTGGGATCGAAAACGTATGGACTACTGCGAAGTTTGGTTGCACCCGACAAGCCTGGGGAGATGGACTATGATGATATTGTGAGAGTGTTGCAGGCTCATTTCGCTCCACAGCCGCTCGTAGTTGCGGAAAGATTTCGGTTTAACAAGCGAAATCAGGGAGAAGGAGAGACCGTGTCACAGTATGTCGCGGTATTAAAAAGACTTTCGGAAAATTGTGAGTTTGGTGCTTACTTGGAAGATGCACTAAGGGACAGATTTGTTTGTGGACTTAAAAGTGAAACCGTACAGAAGCGCCTTTTGACGGAGAAAGATCTCACGTTTCAGAAAGCAGTCGATTACGCTGTATCGGTGGAGACAGCAGCGCGTGACATGCAGCAGTTAAGTGGCTCGCTTAAAGTGAACGCGGTGTTTTCTCAAAAATGCTGGCGTTGCGGGAAAACTAATCATAATGATGAAGCCTGCTGGTACAAAGATCGTGACTGTCATCAGTGTGGGAGGAAAGGCCACACAAAGCGTATGTGTAAGAGTAAAGGCAAGAACGGTCGTGACCGAGAATGGAAACAGAAAGTGGAAAAACCTGAACAGAGAGGTAAGGCAAGTAAGCGCAGTGTGAAAGGTAGAAAGAAGAAAGTTTTTCACGTGGAGACAAGAGAAGATCAAAGTGAAAGTGAGGAAAATAAATCTGACACTGATTGTGAGTTGGGACTGTATGCTATGTCACAAAAAGGGAAATATTCACGAATCTCAGTGCTGCCTGTTGTAAATGGAAAGAAAATGGAGATGGAATTGGATACAGGGGCTGCTGTGTCTTTGATCCCTTGGGAACAGTATAGAAACACGCTGGGCCAACTACCACTGCAACCCACTGATATAATGCTTAAGACATACACTGGAGAGCCTTTGACACCTGAAGGGGTTATCAAAGTGAAAGTAAGGTTAAACAAGCAATGTGCTGAATTGCCTTTGTATGTAGTTAAAGTGGATGCACCCGCACTGTTTGGAAGAGAATGGCTGAAAGCAATTAAACTAAATTGGATTTAAAGACTGTGCATGCAATTGAGCAAAAAGAGAAAGACAACTTGAAGGCCGTATTAAAGAGACACTCAGCTGTTTTCTCTGAAAATCTAGGCACAATGAAGGGAATTAAAGCCACATTGACTATAAGACCAAACAGTGGACCAAAATTCTGTCCACCAGGTAACGTGCCATATGCCCTCCGACCGAGAGTTGAGGCCGAACTAAAGCGACTGACGGAGCTTGGGGTGATCTCACCAGTGGAGCATAGTGAGTGGGCCACACCTGTGGTGCCGGTCAGCAAAAAAGATGGCACAGTGAGGCTTTGTGGAGATTTCAAGATCACCATCAACCCAGCTCTGTGCGTGGATAGGTATCCAATCCCACGCATTGAAGACCTTTTTGCCTCTTTAGCGGGAGGCCAACGCTTTAGTAAGTTGGACTTATCAAATGCCTATCTACAGATTGAGGTAGAAGAGAAGTCTAGGGAGCTGCTGACTATTTCAACTCAAAAAGGACTATTTCGTTTTAATCGTTTACCTTTTGGAGTAGCTTCATCGCCCGCCTTATTTCAGAAGGCTATGGACCAAGTGCTTCTCGGACTGCCGTACACGCACTGCTACTTGGACGACATCCTTATCAGTGGTCCTGATGAGCTGACACATCTTAAAACGCTGGATGCAGTCCTGGGCAGGCTAGAGGAACGGGGCCTGCATCTCAAGTCAGAAAAGTGCCTGTTTTTCCAGGAATCTGTGGAATACTTGGGCCATATCATTGACGCAGCGGGGCTCCACAAATCACCAGAGAAGGTACGTGCGATTGTAGAAGCACCGGCACCAGGAGATGTCAGTCAGCTACGTTCGTTTTTAGGCATGCTAAACTATTACGGCCGTTTCATTCCTGACTTAGCCACCGTCATGAAACCACTGAATGATCTGCTAAATAAGGGGAAGAAATGGCAATGGACGTCAGCCTGTGAGTCAGCGTTCCAGACATCAAAGGCACTACTGGTATCACAGTAAGTGTTAACCCATTACAATCCAAAACTGCCCCTCCAGCTCGCATGTGATGCTTCGCCTTATGGAGTCGGGGCTGTACTCTCGCACGTCATGCCCAATAATGAGGAAAGACCGATAGCCTATGCATCACGAACACTCAGTAAGGCAGAGCAAAACTATGCTCAAATTGAGAAGGAGGCGTTAGCAATAGTTTTTGGAGTACGCAAGTTCCACCAGTACCTCTATGGTAACAAATTCATTCTACTTACTGACCATCGGCCGCTAACCTCCATTCTGAGCCCATTGAAAAGCACACCGCCAATGGCTGCAGCCCGGCTGCAGCGTTGGGCGCTCCTCCTGTCAGCGCATGATTACGCAATTAAATATCGGAAAGGTGCATTGCATGCAAATGCAGACGGACTGTCACGGCTGCCACTCCCCTACACTCATAAAGAAAAGCGGAGCGCAGTAGAGGTATTTTACACATCTCAGTTGGACACATTACCAGTCAGTAGCACCGAAATCAGAAGTGACACCTTGGCTGATCCCACCTTGGCTCGTGTTTTTGAAATGGTCTCGACTGGTCGTTTTCCAGCTACAAAGGATGCCGGTGAAGAGCTGTCGCCCTATCTGTTGCGCCGGCATGAGCTCACAACCCAACAGGGATGCCTCATGTGGGGTGTGAGAGTGGTTGTGCCACCAAATCTGCGCCCCCGAGTTCTGGAAGAGCTCCACTCAACACATCCAGGTGTAGTTAGGATGAAGAGTTTGGCACGCAGTTATGTGTGGTGGCCCGGTATAGACTCGCAAATTGAGCTCCAGGTCAAATCTTGCCACTCCTGTCAGAGCGTACAAAAAGAGCCTGGGCTAGCACCTTTACACCCCTGGATGTGGCCCTCCAGTCCTTGGGAAAGAATACATGTGGACTTTGCGGGTCCATTTGAAGGACATATGTACTTGGTCACAGTTGATGCACATTCAAAGTGGCCTGAAGTGCATATCATGGACAGTACCACGGCCAGCATGACCATTCAAGTGCTCAGGGGCCTGTTCAGTCGCTATGGCATTCCACACATCCTTGTGAGTGACAACGGACAGCAGTTCTGTGCTGAAGAATTCAGTACATTCCTGAAGTCCAATGGAGTCAAACACATCCGCTCAGCGCCATACCATCCAGCCACCAATGGTTTGGCCGAACGGTTCGTGCAGACATTCAAACATGCCTTAAAAGCATCCAAAGGCACCGCACATGTGCGTCAGCGACTTGAGGCATTTCTACTGACATACCGAAACACCCCACACGCAACAACGAAAGAAGCACCAGCTATGTTGTTTCTTGGACGCAGGCTGCGCTCCCGACTGGACTGTTTAAAACCAAGTGTTGCTGGAGCAGTACACAGGTCACAGGATGCCCAACAACAACGGCGCCAGCATCACTCTAAGGACAGACAGTTTGAGGTAGGAGAGTCAGTTCTTGTGCGTGATTATAGGAAGGGGGAGGAAAAGTGGACACAAGGTGTTGTTAGAGAAAAGACAGGACCTGTGTCGTACAAGTTAAATGTGGGATCGCCAGGGGTATGGAAACGCCATGTGGATCAAATGCTGACACGCCCGGACACAGAGTCACAGCAAACTGCAGTGAACCAGGCTGTAAGCCCACAGGTGTTATTATCTCAGAGTGATGGTTGCGCCACTCTGCACCCAAATACCCTTTCACCAGAAAAGAAAGGTGATCAAGTTCCAGAAATCACAGAACCATTAAAAACCAACCAGCCCACTGAACCACCCTCTACGGAACATACTCAGAAAACAGAGACTGTGAAACGCTATCCTGTAAGGATCACAAAACCACCAGCACGTTATCGTGATGAGTGAACAGTGATTAGTTAATATAAGGTTATAGCTCAGTTAGAGTGTGGTACATATTGTTTCAACATACCAGTTATACAGCAAGTAAGATAACTCCTCATTTTTGTTTGATGTAAAAAAAAAAAAATTGTAAATCAATGTACCTCTATTGTTGTGCACGGAAACGTGTATCTTTTTGGTTGTGTTTAAGAAAATGTTTGTGGATGTACATCCTATCTTAGTGGGAGGGAAATGTTATATATGTAGCTAAATGTTGTGCTATATGAAAAGTTGCCATAAGGGGGCAACAGTGTTCTATATTGGTATGAGTTTTATACTTAATAAAGGATTAGAAGAAGTGAGTGAATCAGCTAACAGCGTGTGAGTGTTGCTCATGTGTTATAATAAAATAGTTTATATATATATATACATCAGTAAGCAACATAATATAAACGGTTCACGAGATCCGTGAATCTTTTCACGACCTGCTCTCTATGATCACGTGCATTAAAGCTCGCGCACCGACGGTGACAGAGAACTTACACTGATGCGTCCTTATATCTGACGTTAATAAACTTTTAAATGTTTTAAGACGTTTCATCCCATCTTCAGGGTTTGTTTTTATTAATGTCTACTTAAAACCATGTGTGAATATGTGTATATTATACAACGAATCTTATCATGTATGCTCTGACAAAATAAAGTATTATTTTAGATTTTAGGTGGAGCGGACACACGTATTTATGGCCAATACTGTTGAATATAAACGTTTGTTTTGTCAAAAGATTCTTTAAAGGAACAGTCTACTCATTTTCAATATTAAAATATGTTATTACCTTAACTAAGAAGAGTTGATACATCCCTCTATCATCTTAGTGCGTGCACGTAAGCGCTGAGGCGCGCTGCGACACTTCGATAGCATTTAGCTTAGCCCCATTCATTCAATGGTACCACTCAGAGATAAAGTTAGAAGTGACCAAACACATCAACGTTTTTCCTATTTCAGACGAGTAGTTATACGAGCAAGTTTGCTGGTACAAAATAAAACGTAGCGCTTTTCTAAGCGGATTTAAAAGAGGAACTATATTGTATGGCGGAACAGCACTTTTGGGTGTACTTTGACTCGGCGCAGTAACACCCTCCCTCTCCCATTATGAGAGGGAGAAGTCGAGCAGATTTTTCAGGCGAGTTGAAGGTAAGTTAAGGTAATAACATATTTTAAAGTTGAAAATGAGTAGACTATTCCTTTAAAGTCAATAAGGAATCAAACATTTTAGATGTATCTGGTTAAACTTAAATCTGATATTTTCTATTGGTCTATTTCTCTAGTATCTGATCAGACACAATGTTTCAGAAGCTGCTCTGTGTGTGTGAGATAATTCACAGCAGGGGCGGATTGTAAACTAGTTAGAGTCTTTTAAAACTGTGGTTATAAAAAGTAAAATGGTCACCTTTGACAAAAAGTGAAAGGTTTATTTTAGATTTTAGGTGGAGCACCAGCGCCTATGGCAAACACTGCAGGATCTAAAAGTTTGTAACATCACAAATTTATTTAATGAGATATTCAGTACGTGTATATTTAAGCAATGAACTGTGCCAAAACCACCGGGGGCTGACAATTCTTTAGACTAAAGTCTATTTATTTTAAAGAAAATAAAAGTTGAATCTTTTCATGCACAGTATTCTGATCACGCCATTAAAGACCGCGCACCGACGGTTACAATAGAGAACATACGCGGAAGCATGGTCATATCTGCCGGTTTAAAATAAACTTAATAAATGTAATTCTGTCTGCTCTGGCAAAATAAGGGTTTATTTTAGATTTAGGGAATTCTTTAACCAAGTCTCTGATTAATGCGCGCACCAACGTTGCCAGAGAACGTATGCTGATGCGCTCTTATATCTGGCGTTAAGAACCTTTTAAACGTTTTAAGACATTTCAGACCCTCTTCTGGTTTGAATTCATTAATGTCACCTAACATCCAAGTGTTTACATGTGTATTTACTATAAATGTAACACGGTACGCATTGACAAAATAAAATGTTTCTTGAACATGGTTTTCCAGTGCGTGTTTTTTGTCACGCGAGTGCTCGTCATATTTATTGATGTGAAAAAAAGTTTGTTGTTTTGGACGTTCAGTTTCTGGACGGACAGTTTTTAGGAGAGTCTCTCTTTCTCACCATCCGTTATCACCCAGCAGCCCCAGAGTGTCTGAACAGCGGTGGTGTAAAACATACTACACAGTGTTGCAGCGTACCCTTAATCTTCTAGCAACAATTTTTCAAGAGATTACCAACATGTATGATGTACTAACTGTCAGGGGATCTGCAGTGTACTTTATTATTTTCTGAAGTAATTCAAAAGTTAACTATCTAGTGCTTACTGCAACCGAAAAAGAGGTTGACAAATGTTAAATAACCTATAGAAACTAAACAAACTGAATTACAAAGTCACTGACATAAGGTTTACAGGTATGTCCCTAACTGCAGGACCCCATGCCCCCGTCTACCTATTACATTCGGTAAAACGGACCCAGTTTGGTTCATTCAGCACATTCGCTTAACAGGCTTCAAGAAACTATGGAGTCCTACTGCTACACCAACACATTCGCGATACCCACACCAGAGCATTATGAAGATAAGAGCACCTACAGCTGGACATGTGCCCTCAATAAGGCCCCTACAGTACCTGATGGTGGCCCATCACCCTATAACAGAAACACTCTTTGTACGGCTCAAGTAATGTCTGATGAGGTTCCAATGGACCTGTGTCCTCAAGAAAGCTCCTGCAACGCATGCTGGCAACTCATGGATGGATGAGTTCTGCATGGATTTCGTTTCTATAGGTAATTTAACATTTGTCAACCTCTTTATCGGTTAAGTTATTTTGCAGTAAGCACTCGATAGTTAACTTTTTAATTACTTCAGAAAATAATAAAGTACATTGCAGATCCCCTGACAGTTAGTACAACATACATGTTGGTAATCTCTTGAAAAATTGTTGCTAGAAGATTAAGGGTATGCTGCAACACTGTGTAGTATGTTTTAGATTTACTTACTAAATCTTTCACAGCGAAACAGCGAAGATAGCAAAATGTTTGAAACTGTAAAATCATCAGTACCAACATAATAAAGTTTGATTAGGTTTTTATTTAGTAATCCTTTTAACATAAAGTTGAGAGTCTGTTGTATGCAACAGCATCGACACGATGAAACACCCCAAGACAAAACAGTAATGTGTGTTAAAAACCTTGTAAATTAAGATGCAAACATCTACAACTTAGTAATGTTTGAAATAGTATGGACACGTAGCATTTAAAATCGGTACCAATAGATTGAAAACATCTATATAGTGGTGAATGTTGTTTTGCAATTACTTAGATTTAACATTTCAGTACCACTCCTTAATGTCAGTTCAGTCAGAGCAACGTTTGTCATGCGCATTTGTTTAAAGCTTAGAATAAACATCTTGTGTCAAGATACGCCAACAATGTTAGTCATTATCAGGATATCCTGCAACTGTGTTTACTATTTGAGCTCATGGGCGTATATATGTCACCACCAGGGGCTGGCTATTTTAACTAAAGCCACGCCCCTTTGCAACTCCCACCTCGAGGAGGTCCCCAAAGCCAACCCAATGACCAGACAAACACGGGAACAGGTAAGTAAAATTTAAAACAAGCTTTATTTAGTTTAAATATCTAAAAGAACTGGGAATTTGGGGGAAAGGGGAATTAAAACTAATAGGTCTCTTCGTCTCCCTCCAGGGAGACTACAGCCACGGGCAGACAGGCCAAGGGCAACAGGGGTGCCAACCACCACAAGCCGGGGGAGAAAAGGGAAACGTCAGGCTCCGGCCTGGACCCTGCTAACCGTGGCGCCCTCCTTCTTCCGTCCTGGAGGCAGAATAATTTTGGTGTGACTGGTAAGGAGGATCTCCACTGTCGGTGTATCTTTCCTCGGGTCGGCAGGGGGTCCTCGCCCCACGTGCCCTTACGTTCCCTGTCGTACGTCCGCCCACGTTCGCCTTGTGCCCCACAGATAGTCACTGCGACACAAAAGCACTGTTAGTTTGCACTTGAGGTGTTTCTCACCGGCTCTGCTGCTTGCAGCTCTCTGGGTAGGTATCACGTTACACAGTCTGTTCTCCAATTGTTTCTCCTTGCTCTCCACAGGCGGCCACTAGGACACAAATGACACTGTTACTTGGACTTCGGGTATTGCCCACCGGTTCTGCTGCTTACAGCTCTCTGGGTAGGTATCACGTTCACAGTTTGCTCTTCAATGATTCACTCTCGTCCTGTTCTCTCTCCACAGGTGGCCGCTAAGACCCAAAGACACTGTTACTGAAACTTCGAGTATTTCTCACCGGCTCTGCTGTTTACAGCGTTCTGGGTAGGTATCACGTTCACAGTTTGCTCTTCAATGATTCACTCTCGTTCTCTCTCTCTCCACAGGTGGCCACTAGAACACAAAGACACTGTTACTGAGACTTCGAGTATTTCTCACCGGCTCTGCTGTTTACAGCTTTCTGGGTAGGTATCACGTTCACAGTTTGCTCTTCAATGATTCACTCTCGTTCTCTCTCTCTCCACAGGTGGCCGCTAGAACACAAAGACACTGTTACCGAGACTTCGAGTATTTCTCACCGGCTCTGCTGTTTACAGCTTTCTGGGTAAGTATCACGTTCACAGTTTGCTCTTCAATGATTCACTCTCGTTCTCTCTCTCTCCACAGGTGGTCGCTAGGACACAAAGACACTGTTACTGAGACTTCAAGTATTTCTCACCGGCTCTGCTGTTTACAGCTTTCTGGGTAGGTATCACGTTCACCGTTTGCTCTTCAATGATTCACTCTCGTTCTCTCTCTCTCTACACAGGTGGTCGCTAGGACACAAAGACACTGTTACTGAGACTTCAAGTATTTCTCACCGGCTCTGCTGTTTACAGCTTTCTGGGTAGGTATCACGTTCACAGTTTGCTCTTCAATGATTCACTCTCGTTCTCTCTCTCTACACAGGTGGTCGCTAGGACACAAAGACACTGTTACTGAGACTTCAAGTATTCCTCACCGGCTCTGCTGTTTACAGCTTCCTGGGTAGTTATGGTTCTCCTCCGTAGGTCAGCAGAGGGGCGAAAAGGTCCCACACCACCTCACCGGGTCGAGCGCTGCCCTATCTCCAATGCCCATAGGCCGATCGATTCCTAGACGGGGGCGCCCTTTTCGTAGAGACCACGGGGCGGCGGACCCTTTCGCCTCTGACTCTGCGACAAAACAGACACAGGTAAGTATACACCACGAAAGTTTCCAATGGTTTACTCACGGTCACGGACAGCTCTCAGTCTGTGTCCCTTCGTACTCCAAACAACACACTACGTATAATAACAGTGATTTCTGTAGTCGTTGGCCTCTCCGTCCTCTGCCCAGTGGAAGAAAATGGATGATGCGGGGCTTCGTCTACAAGACACACAGCAACCCACAGCAATACACAGCACCACTCCAAACGTGAAAAAGATTTATTACACAGTCTCACTCACCACACTATAAGTGCACCACAACAAGGGAAGCGCCCGGTGTCCTCCACTGCGCTTGGGCTACGATAAGGCGATGGGAAATACGACCACAATAAGTCTCGTTGCGGCGGCTGTTTGAAGTTTGACTTCTCACGGCTCGCCCACCACACTCTTATAGGGGTAGGGCCGCCCTCCTTCTCCTGGAGGTTTCCAATAGTTACACAAGTTAACTTTTGCCAGTTACTCCACACAGAAAAGGGTATACTCACGGCGAATAGCCTTTGTTTACGTTGTACCAGAAGGTCAATTTTTCTTCCTGCTTTACTCCTTCAGTATTGGTTAGAACAGCGTTCCTTCCTACCCATAGGGTTTTCCTGTTCACTCCAGCAGGTCCACAATAAAGATTTACAACGAGAGAGAGGGAGAGAGAGAACACAAACAGCCACCACGTCCAACAATGAGCACAGCTCCGTTTCCCAGCACACACTAAGCACCCCTAACTGTGTTCTAACTGTGCTTTATATACTCCTCTCTGTTCCTCAATCATCCAATTGCCCGGCGATCTCTTCAACTAGGCACAGCTGTGCCCAATCGGCTGATTACAGCCTCCGCGAATCTGCCGGATGTCCGGTGTTCCCGCCTTTCCGGTCTGGACGGAAACATCCGGGCGGAACCAAAACTTCCTCAACTTTTGGTTCCGCCCTGAAAGATCGTCACCCCGTGACATCCTCCCCCGCCAATGCATTCTAGTCCCTGGAATGCTTTTGAGTAGTCCACTCACCGTAACGGGAAGGGGGTCGGCCTTGATTCTCCCGTTGGGAGCGCCTCACAGGGGAATCAGGTTCGGCGGGCTCGGGCACAACCTCAGGTTGTCTTTGGGCGACCGGGGGTTCGGCTGTCTCTGGTACTGGCTCTGGTTGCCTCTGGGCGGCCGGGGGTTCAACTGGCTCAGGTGCTAGCTCCGGCTCTCCTGGGGCGGCCGGGGGTGGTGCCACCACGGGTAGGCCTGGTACCACAGCCCATCCTTCCATCCAGGGGGCCGTCGGTGCCGGCTCCGCCACTACCTCCTTCGCGACCTCGGGATAATTTGGGCAAGGGCGAATCATGTTTCGGTGTACCACACGTTCAGGGCCGGCTTTTCCTTCCGGCCGGATGGTGTACACCGGCTGTCCCGGCCTCTGTTGGCTGCAGACTACGTACGGGATGGTCTCCCAACGGTCACTCAGCTTTCCTTTGCCTTGCCGCCGATTGTCTCGTACCAAGACTCTCTCTCCTGGTAACAAGGGGGCGTCCCGGGCCGTCCGGTCGTACAACCGCTTGTTCTTTTCCCCTGTAGCCCGTATCTTCTGGGATACCTGTTCGTAAGCAAAGTGCAGCCGTTGGTGGGGGCGCCCCACCCATTCCGTCACGCTCCCTTCCTCTTGGCCAGTGGCCACTCCCAAGACCAGGTCCGTGGGCATCCGCACATGTCTGCCGAACATCAGATAAGTGGGGGCATACCCCGTCGTACTATGAACGCTATTATTATAAGCTTGCAAAAGGTTCGGTAGAGCACTCACCCAATCGCTCTGCTTCCGTTGGTCCAGGGTCCCTAGGAGCCCCAACAGGGTCTGATTAAACCTCTCACAACAGCCATTTCCTTGAGGGTGATACGACGTCGTATGGGTCTTCGTGCACCCGTACAGCTGGCATAATTCTCGGATCACCTTTGATTCGAAATTGGCCCCTTGGTCTGAGTGCAGGAACTCTGGACATCCGAATGTTTGGAAGACGTGCCGCCATAGAGCCGTTGCGGTGGTGTTTGCCGTCTGATCGAGGGTGGGAACTGCCCATGCGTACTTTGTAAACAGGTCGGTGATTACTAAGATGTTCGGATAGCGGTCCTGTGGCCGGCCCAGTGTCAGGAAATCCATCGCCATGATGTGGAGGGGGGCTTTGGCATGTATGGGCACCATCGGTGCTCGAGCCTCTCGTCGAGATTTAAACAACATACACCTGGGGCAAGCTTGGACCAAACTGCGTACTGATGCTTCTAGCCCCGGCCAGTAGAAAAACCTGCGCAGCAGCGATACTGTCCGTTCCTGTCCCTGGTGCCCCAGCTGATCATGGTAGGCGGACACCAAGGCGGCTGCTTGATCAGCGGGCACCACGATCTGGCGCACCTCTTCGTCCAGCTTCGGGTCACTAACCTTCCGGCACAGCACCCCTTCCTGGAGTTCCAGCTTGTCCCACTGTCCCAGCAGTCTTTTTCCCGTCTCTGTTTGGGTCAGCCTTTCAGACGATGTTGGCCGTCGGCCCTGCTCCACCCACATCTTTACCTGGCACACATCCTGATCCTGGGCCTGCCTTGCTTTCCACCGACAGGGGTCCCAGCCCCACTTCTCCGGCACCGCCTCCTGCTGGCCTCCTGGTGCCTCCACGGCCCCTATCAGATAGCCTTCCCTTTGGCTTTCTTCTTCCTGGCCTTCCCGGCAACCGGGGTTATCCGCCTCTGGCAATCGGGACAAGACGTCAGCGTTCGTGTGTTCTCGCCCCGGCCGATACTGCAGTTGGTACTCGAAATTGGCCAGTTGTGCCACCCAGCGCTGCTCCACAGCTCCCAGCTTCGCTGTCTGTAAGTGCACCAAAGGATTATTGTCCGTAATCACCGTTACCTTAGCACCCCAGAGGTAGTCCCTAAACTTCTCGCTCAGGGCCCACTTCAGGGCCAGCAGTTCCAGTTTAAATGAGCTGTAGTTTGCATCGTTCCTCTCAGCTGGGTGGAGGCTTCGGCTTGCGTAGGCAATCACCCGTTCTGCTCCCGCTTGTCGTTGGGCCAAGACCGCTCCCAACCCCAGGTTGCTAGCGTCTGTATACAAGATAAATGGTTGAGTAAAATCTGCATAGGCCAAGATAGGAGCCTGTAACAATTCCTGTTTCAATCTCTGAAATGCCCCCTCACAGGACTCATCCCAGTCAATAGGGGGTGATCCCCGTCCCCGGTTCCGCCCTGTACCGACCAGCAGCTGGTTAAGTGGCTTAGCGATCTTGGAAAAATCTTTTATAAACCGTCTGTAGTATCCCACAAACCCTAGAAATGAACGCACTTGCCTCACAGTCTTGGGTGCACTCCAATCTCTTACTGCAGAGACTTTCCCAGGGTCTACAGCCACCCCAGCAGCGCTGACCACGTGACCCAGGAACTGGACCTCTCGCCTCAGCAGATGGCATTTATCGGGTTGCAACTTCAGCCCATATTTCTCCATTGCCTGGAAAACCTCTTCGAGGTGCCGGAGGTGGGAATCGAAATCTGGGGAGTACACAATTACATCATCTAGATATACCAAGACTGACTCCATTAACTGACCTCCCAGACAGCGCTGCATCAGGCGTTGGAACGTGGCTGGGGCGTTGCAGAGCCCGAAGGGCATCCGTTCCCACTCGAATAATCCAAACGGGGTCGTGAAAGCGGTCTTCTCCCTATCGGCCTCGGCCACTGGCACCTGCCAATACCCACTGGCCAGATCCAGAGTGGAGTACCATGCAGACCGCGTGAGACCCGCAAGAGAGTCTTCGATCCGGGGCAGGGGAAAAGCGTCTTTCTTGGTCACCAGGTTGAGCTTACGATAGTCCACACAAAACCTCCAAGCTCCCGACTTCTTCTGCACAAGTACGATGGGGGCTGCCCATGGGCTACTGCTCTCCCGGACGATGCCCCGCCCCAGCATGCCCTGCAATAGTGAGCGTACCTCTGTATACAAGGTGGGTGGGATCGGCCGGTACCTCTCTCTACTGGGTCCTGCATCTCCAGTCGGAATATGATGTTCTACTACCTTAGTGCATCCGTAATCCTCCTCGTGTCTTGCAAACACATGTTGCCATTTCTGAAGGAGGGCTTGGAGTCTTTGTGTCTGCGCCTGTTCCAGTTTTTCCCCTTGCAGGGACTCACCTGCCAGGTGTCTCGGCACGTCCCTCTCCCCGTTGTTCGAAGGGGCTTCCATCTGCGTCAGGGCCACCTCGATGACAGTGGGGCACACCTGACGGAAACTAACATCTCTCTCCTCCCTCACCTGATGGGGCGCAACCCCCGTTAGTCGGGCCAGCCGCTGGTGTCGGTGTAAGTGTACTGGGTAGGGGTGGTCATTTCGAACCTTTACAGGGACCCTCCCCCGGTGGACCGCCGCTAGGCCTCGTGCTACTTCCACTTGGGGGCAATCAGCGTGGGGTTCAACCAATACCCACTCTTCGGGGCCAACTCCTCGGGGGGCCACTCTCACCCACACCATGGCCTCACTCCTAGGGGGGATAGATAGAGCATAGCGACACATCACTCTCCCTACCTCTTCCCGGCCTCTGCGGACCTGGGTCATCTGGACCCGACGACAGTCGGCGACTACTCGCTCCCATAGGGGCCTCTCAACAGGGGAGATCCTAGGGCCGGGCTTAGCCCGAAATAACTCCTCCCAACACTCAGAGAGCACGTTCATCCCTAATAGGGCTCGATGGACACCCAAACACCTGTCTTCCACGATGATTACCCCTTTTTGGGGAACTAACACCCCGTGAACTTCTAAGTCCGTCAGCCGATAGCCAATGTAAGGAATCTCTAAGCCGTTGGCGCCCCGCAACGTCAGCCAGGGGGCCTCTCCTCCTTGGGTTCTCTGCTTCCCGAATACTTCCTGTGAGAGACTTTCGGCAAACAAAGTCACTTGAGAGCCCGTATCTACCAGGCACTGTACTGTCTTGCCACATACCTTCACTTCCGCCATTGGGCTATGCCCAACCATCTGGTCTCTTGAGTTATCACGTCTTCCCGGGTCTCCTCGAGGGGTCCCGGCCACACGACCCACTGTGGCCGGTCGTCCTAAAAACCCCCTTCCGATGTCCTGCGAGGCCCACACTGACGGCTATAATGCCCTGGTTCTCCACAACGATTGCAGATTGGCCGCCCTTGGTCATCCCACTCAAAGCGGGGCCGGTTAAAACGGTTCGGGCGCCCCGGTGGCTCTCGGCCCCTCTCAGAGTAGACTCGCTCTCGGGGTGCCGGCCTCGGTTCCTCTCGCGCCCTACCTTGGCGAAGTTCTCCCAGAAGAGTCTTAGATAGCTCCGACATCTGCTCTCGGACATCTTTCAACAATTCTACTCTCAGGGCTTGCTTCCAATCTGCGTGTTCAGGTGGTGCTGCGGTGTTCCCACTTACGGCTGCACATACAGGGGTTTCACTTACTTCGACCTCATCACCCTCCAAGGCCAGCGCCTCCTTCTTTAGGTCTTCAAAGGTGAGCCCGGAGTCCCTCCGAAACTGGACCCTCAGACTTTGTCTCACGGGGCCCTCTTTCATCCCCAGGAGGAACTGGTCACGTAACAAGGTCTCTCCGTCTCCTAGCCCATGGTCTCGTCGGGCCTGCAGGCGAGTGAACTGCTCTCGCAGCCTGAGGGCAAAAGCTCTAATAGGTTGTCGGGGGCCTTGCCTACAATTAAAAAATTGTGAACGGAGGACAGCTACGGGGGTATGGTCGCCATATTGCTCAGTAAGGAACTGGAACACAGTCTGGGCGGTGGCTCGGATTGCTTCGGGGGCGGCTTGTACCTCTCGCCGTGCTTCTCCTTCTAGGGAGTTCAACACAAACTGTAGCCGCTGAGCGGCGCTAAGGCCCTGTAAGTCGGCCAAGTACTCTAATTGGGCCTTCCATTCGGTCAGTCGTACCTCCGACTCTGCTCCTCCATATTTCTGGATCCATGGGCTTCCCATGATAATAGATGTGGCACGGGGTGGGGCTGCAGGCCCCGCGTTGTCAGTCATTGGGTGACCTTGGTTACTCAACTCGAGGTGGGGCCCTGCCGACTACGCCAAAATCTGTCACCACCAGGGGCTGGCTATTTTAACTAAAGCCACGCCCCTTTGCAACTCCCACCTCGAGGAGGTCCCCAAAGCCAACCCAATGACCAGACAAACACGGGAACAGGTAAGTAAAATTTAAAACAAGCTTTATTTAGTTTAAATATCTAAAAGAACTGGGAATTTGGGGGAAAGGGGAATTAAAACTAATAGGTCTCTTCGTCTCCCTCCAGGGAGACTACAGCCACGGGCAGACAGGCCAAGGGCAACAGGGGTGCCAACCACCACAAGCCGGGGGAGAAAAGGGAAACGTCAGGCTCCGGCCTGGACCCTGCTAACCGTGGCGCCCTCCTTCTTCCGTCCTGGAGGCAGAATAATTTTGGTGTGACTGGTAAGGAGGATCTCCACTGTCGGTGTATCTTTCCTCGGGTCGGCAGGGGGTCCTCGCCCCACGTGCCCTTACGTTCCCTGTCGTACGTCCGCCCACGTTCGCCTTGTGCCCCACAGATAGTCACTGCGACACAAAAGCACTGTTAGTTTGCACTTGAGGTGTTTCTCACCGGCTCTGCTGCTTGCAGCTCTCTGGGTAGGTATCACGTTACACAGTCTGTTCTCCAATTGTTTCTCCTTGCTCTCCACAGGCGGCCACTAGGACACAAATGACACTGTTACTTGGACTTCGGGTATTGCCCACCGGTTCTGCTGCTTACAGCTCTCTGGGTAGGTATCACGTTCACAGTTTGCTCTTCAATGATTCACTCTCGTCCTGTTCTCTCTCCACAGGTGGCCGCTAAGACCCAAAGACACTGT
The DNA here is from genome assembly GCA_025389145.1 of Misgurnus mizolepis. Lineage (NCBI taxonomy): Eukaryota > Metazoa > Chordata > Actinopteri > Cypriniformes > Cobitidae > Misgurnus > Misgurnus mizolepis. The sequence continues at coordinate 31,702,806 of JAIFKI010000009.1, read as the reverse complement.
TACTGAAACTTCGAGTATTTCTCACCGGCTCTGCTGTTTACAGCGTTCTGGGTAGGTATCACGTTCACAGTTTGCTCTTCAATGATTCACTCTCGTTCTCTCTCTCTCCACAGGTGGCCACTAGAACACAAAGACACTGTTACTGAGACTTCGAGTATTTCTCACCGGCTCTGCTGTTTACAGCTTTCTGGGTAGGTATCACGTTCACAGTTTGCTCTTCAATGATTCACTCTCGTTCTCTCTCTCTCCACAGGTGGCCGCTAGAACACAAAGACACTGTTACCGAGACTTCGAGTATTTCTCACCGGCTCTGCTGTTTACAGCTTTCTGGGTAAGTATCACGTTCACAGTTTGCTCTTCAATGATTCACTCTCGTTCTCTCTCTCTCCACAGGTGGTCGCTAGGACACAAAGACACTGTTACTGAGACTTCAAGTATTTCTCACCGGCTCTGCTGTTTACAGCTTTCTGGGTAGGTATCACGTTCACCGTTTGCTCTTCAATGATTCACTCTCGTTCTCTCTCTCTCTACACAGGTGGTCGCTAGGACACAAAGACACTGTTACTGAGACTTCAAGTATTTCTCACCGGCTCTGCTGTTTACAGCTTTCTGGGTAGGTATCACGTTCACAGTTTGCTCTTCAATGATTCACTCTCGTTCTCTCTCTCTACACAGGTGGTCGCTAGGACACAAAGACACTGTTACTGAGACTTCAAGTATTCCTCACCGGCTCTGCTGTTTACAGCTTCCTGGGTAGTTATGGTTCTCCTCCGTAGGTCAGCAGAGGGGCGAAAAGGTCCCACACCACCTCACCGGGTCGAGCGCTGCCCTATCTCCAATGCCCATAGGCCGATCGATTCCTAGACGGGGGCGCCCTTTTCGTAGAGACCACGGGGCGGCGGACCCTTTCGCCTCTGACTCTGCGACAAAACAGACACAGGTAAGTATACACCACGAAAGTTTCCAATGGTTTACTCACGGTCACGGACAGCTCTCAGTCTGTGTCCCTTCGTACTCCAAACAACACACTACGTATAATAACAGTGATTTCTGTAGTCGTTGGCCTCTCCGTCCTCTGCCCAGTGGAAGAAAATGGATGATGCGGGGCTTCGTCTACAAGACACACAGCAACCCACAGCAATACACAGCACCACTCCAAACGTGAAAAAGATTTATTACACAGTCTCACTCACCACACTATAAGTGCACCACAACAAGGGAAGCGCCCGGTGTCCTCCACTGCGCTTGGGCTACGATAAGGCGATGGGAAATACGACCACAATAAGTCTCGTTGCGGCGGCTGTTTGAAGTTTGACTTCTCACGGCTCGCCCACCACACTCTTATAGGGGTAGGGCCGCCCTCCTTCTCCTGGAGGTTTCCAATAGTTACACAAGTTAACTTTTGCCAGTTACTCCACACAGAAAAGGGTATACTCACGGCGAATAGCCTTTGTTTACGTTGTACCAGAAGGTCAATTTTTCTTCCTGCTTTACTCCTTCAGTATTGGTTAGAACAGCGTTCCTTCCTACCCATAGGGTTTTCCTGTTCACTCCAGCAGGTCCACAATAAAGATTTACAACGAGAGAGAGGGAGAGAGAGAACACAAACAGCCACCACGTCCAACAATGAGCACAGCTCCGTTTCCCAGCACACACTAAGCACCCCTAACTGTGTTCTAACTGTGCTTTATATACTCCTCTCTGTTCCTCAATCATCCAATTGCCCGGCGATCTCTTCAACTAGGCACAGCTGTGCCCAATCGGCTGATTACAGCCTCCGCGAATCTGCCGGATGTCCGGTGTTCCCGCCTTTCCGGTCTGGACGGAAACATCCGGGCGGAACCAAAACTTCCTCAACTTTTGGTTCCGCCCTGAAAGATCGTCACCCCGTGACATCTATATATTTTATATGAAATCACTAATGTGTGAGGTCTTCAGAAAGTTGGTTCGGTTTCTGTTCTGCCTTGGACTATTAAAGTGTTTTTTAATTAATCTATGCTTAGGTAACAGGAACAGTGAGATGTTAAGAAGAAAAAATACTGGTTTTAATTGCAGTTCTCTTTATTTTATGTAAATGCAAAAATCATCTTACACATTCTAGTGTATTGATACAATAATATAAGATATAATTAAATAAAGACATATAAAAATGATATCCTATTCAAAATGGGGAACATGTGAATTTATTACATTACATAAATTGGCCATTTTATATACCTGTACTTAGTAAATTAAACTTTACATTGTAAATGAAAGCTATACCTTACTGCACTCATGCTGTCTGTGTAGAAACCGCTTAGGTTACTCACGTAACCCCGGTTCCCTGAAATAACGGGAACGAAGCATTGCGTCAGTTTGCTGACGCTATAGGGGAAACTCCTGTTTACTCCGTGATTGAAGCCTATTGGTTAACGTCTGTAGAAAATACAGACCAATGACCTTTGAGCCCGCGTGGGGTGTGGCACACGTCCCTATATAAGCCGGGGAAATACGTCAAGAGCTCATTATTATTCGACTGAAGCGCGCAGCCGAATAACACTCGCTGCATAGACGTTTGTAGCACGGCCAGCGACGCAATGCTTCGTTCCCATTATTTCAGGGAACCGGGGTTACATGAGTAACCTAAGCATTCCCTTTCAATACGGTTCACTTCGCATTGCGTCAGTTTGCTGACGCTATGGGGGAACGTAATCCCATCCCGCCGTGCATACACAACGGACTGAGGTGCCCTTACCGGAGAGACACTGCATGTGGCCCTAACCCAGCGTATACATAGCTCTAGCGAGCGCAAGTGTAAGCACCATATATGAGACAATAATACGCATACAGTGAAGTTTCTAAACGCACCATGATGCATATACAATAGAGCACGAGACGGCGGGTTCCCTGAGCGCGCCACGAGCTGTGCATGATTTATTAATAGGTAGCCATGACGGTGAGCTCGCAGCGCACCGTGAAGGCATACAGAAACGCAGTTGCGTGAATCATTAAGCCGATAAGACCTGTGCTTATAAGGCAGGGACATCCAGGCTGTAAAATCTGACAAACGTAGACGGCGAGGACCAGCCGGCCGCGTTACAAATGTCAAAGATAGGGATGACGGCGGGGAGACAGAGCACGCGGGGGATGAGCCGGCGTGGACTCGGTCTCGGGGCGTCTTCCAGCTTCACGGCTCCGCTGCTGTTTAGGCGGGAGAGCACGGGAAGCCTTCCTTTTAAAGATATCGAGGCGGGAGCGCAGCACCGCAATGGGAAGGAGCTCGCAGTGGGCGCAGCCCACCTCTGTGAGTACAGCCTCGGCGTGGGCAGGACCCAGACAGATGACGCACTCTTTGTGGAGATCCTCCACAGGCAAAGGGGCTCGGCATGAACCGCAATGCCGAAGCGACATTATCTCAACGCGCTTCTGCTCTTTTAGTTGAAATTCGCTCTTTTATTGCTCACCGGAAAGCGGCAGGGGAACACGCTGGTGTGTAGTAGTCCGCTGCAGTGCTCTGATCGACGGCGAGTAAGGGCTTCTTCTTCGGAGCAGCGAGAAGGTTCGCGCTGAAGGAGAAAAGTAATGAGCTCTTGACGTATTTCCCCGGCTTATATAGGGACGTGTGCCAAGCCCCGCGCGGGCTCAAATGTCATTGGTCTGTATTTTCTACAGACGTTAACCAATAGGCTTCAATCACGGAGTAAACAGGAGTTTTCCCCATAGTGTCAGCAAACTGACGCAATGCGAAGTGAACCGTATTGAAAGGGAACAAAAATGCTTTCCTCAATCAATATTACTGGTGGGGTTTATTTTAGCATCATCCGCATTCTCTTCTTGAGTTGAACTTTTTCAACTTGCAAGGAAGACCTGTTTGAGGCAAATAACGCGCGTTTGCATCAATAACAAGTCCAATTTGCGTCATTCGATTTGCCCCACCCGAATTTGCATCTTTACATTGATGTTGTATAATCTACACGCGCAAATAATTAATCCACACCTCAGATTTAAAAGAGAATCGTGCTGCTTCTTTTTGTTGTCGTACTTCTGTTGTGTGTGTGTGCACGTGAAATGAAATCTGACACCAGCATTGCAAGCAGAGTTCAAGCAGAGTTGGACAGTGACTGGATATCAACTCGCTGTGGCGTTTATAAGCGTGCATATCACGTGGACAAGCATATTAACAAAAGTGCAGGGAATATAAAACTGACAGATTTGGATGGATAAACCCTAAAACCGCAAATTCACACGTGCGTATTAGACCATGGGGGTCGAACCGAACGGTTCAATAATGTATTGAGAATTGTCTCAGCAAACATAAGGCCAGCGGGCCAACGGCGGACCACCGGCGGCAAAGTTGGTGGTCCACCGGCGGATGCCGCCAGCGGCTCGCCGGAGTTTTGCCCATCGTTTTTCCAGCGGACCACCAGCGGCAGCCGCAGAGGTCCGCTGGTTTATAACAGTAATGTTTGCTAGCTGCCCACGGTCGGTCCGTGGTTTATAATCGTTTAATCACGCTAACCAAATGTCTTTCAACACAATAATAAACAATTTACATCAGCAACTGCAAATTTATTATTGTCAGTAAACAGAATAAATATCCAAATGCATATACATTTATCAGATGCATTAAAACCAATGTGACTTACAAATAAAAACAACCAGTTTACACTTTACTGTACCCATGCAAAGTTATCCATGATTTTACAATCATTTGCAGTAAAACATGGTAAATATATAATCAACCATAAAGAATAAATATTCTCTTACAACAGCATAGGTTTATAGTACTACATTTAAGTAACCACAAACTTTACCATGATTTAAAAATATATGGTCGCCATGGTTTCACTCCAGCATTACTATAAAACTACTATACTGCCCTACAAAGCCAAAGCACAGTAACTAAGCATTTGGTCAAAATTGAGTTAAAGGTTGAAATGGGCTTTGTGAGATCTGTTGTGTCTTGTGACAAAGTCTCCTGGTTTAATTTTGTCCTATCAGAGAAATGTGTTCTAACAGCTATAATATAATATAAGTCATGTGTTAAAGCCATGTTTAGTTAACAGACAGTTATTATTATAGGGTAAGTTAGCAGGATTTCGACCCACTTTGTGTTGTTACAATGTCTGTAATATGTAAATTAACAATATTTGGATGATGCAAAACATCATTTTGGCAGAGTATTGTGGACAAATAAATGGAAATAAATCAGTAAAATTAGCTAAAGAATAAAGAGTAAAAAAAATGTTTTTCAAATATAAACATCTATTTTATTTGTGACAATATTAAGTGAGGTGAAAATCTGCAGAGTTGTGCTTTGGTGCAGTAATTACAATATATTACATTTGCCAGTTGTGTATGTCCCTCTATAGATGCCATCATATAATGTCCTTGTGAGTGTTTACGTCATCTGGAGTCTTCAAAAGTGAGACTGGATCCAAACAGAGCCGTAGCTCTAGTTATCTTATGATGTGTATCCTGATGGACAAAAACAGAAAAGAAAAATGAGAAGGATTAGAATTTCTGCTGTTTATATTATTTCCAGCAAAAGCTCATTTGCACTTTTTATTATTTCATTACTTGAGAACAAGGTCATAAGATGTTTTAGTGTATGTGAACGCTTGTCTTAGAAGAAGTCTTTTTTTTTGTTAAAGAGCAATTATGGTCCGACTCACGATTTTACATTTCCTTTGGTGTGTATGTGTGTATTAGTTAGTACATGTTAATGATATGCATAAACAATGAGTAAACAAAGAGTTATCGTTTCCAGTGTAAATCTTTCTTCTTGGACTACAAAACACACACGGATCTTAAGCAACAGTTTACTGTCTGGGCTTGTTTACGTAGACAAGACCAACATTATCATAGAGACAGAGTGCAACGCGTCATAATCTGAAAACGATGCTTACCGGGGGGAAAAAACAATCCAACCATCTCCATTGACTTTGTATTGCGTGAGGCTGCCTCCATGTAATTTCTGGCGGATAAGAAATTCCAGAACAAAGTTTTGCAGGATTTTCTCCTGCAAAAATCTGCAGGTCCAATCAGCGAACAGAGGGGGTGGCTAAAAATTATGACGTTGAGGTTGTGCGTCAGTTTGAGTTGTAGTTCAGTAATGGCAGCGGAGAATGACGTGAGAAAAGCTATTCGGTCTGTTGTTGCAAAGCTGCAGAATATACAGAAGTTAAAGCCGGAGCAAGAACAATGTTTGCTAAGTTTTGTTGGTCTGATCTTTCGTACTTGTTGTTTCCGGCCGGTTTCGGCGCATGATATACGTCACGACCACACGTTAGCGACTGCGTATGGCAGATCCTGAGTGACTCTGCGCAGATCCAATAGGTTTTAACTTCAACAGAGGACCCTTCTTAACGGAAGTAATGCTTTGCAATGGAGCGTGGCCAGACTCTCTGTACAAATAAAATGAATGTACGAGAGTCTGGTTGGACTAGGCTAGGGCTGAATGCCTTCCCTCCAGCAATTTGCACTAGACATTTAAACATAGCAGTGGAATTAAAACCTGTATTTTGAGTGTCTCTGCCTTTTGTTCATGTTTGTTTTTAACTATACAGTTCAACTACCAATGTAACATTCCATACATTTTATAAAGTAAAAATTATGTTGTATAAATTATAATATTTATATAAACTAAATCAGAATTTTGCATTTAAAGCTAAATAACAACATGAGTCATCCCAGAGTTATGGATGTGACATTTGCAGTGAAAACTCAATAGAATGCAGTCATTACCAATACATTTTACAACTTTTTGAAAGTTTTCTAAACATCTAGGGGAGATGTCCCGCACAGGGATTAGACTAGTCCTAGACTAAAATAAATGTAAGAGCTGTCTAAACTGAAGAGAACTTGCACTGACATATCTTAAAATACATCAGTGCCTTTTTTTTGCCTCAAAATGCACACCGGTAGTGTTTTTAGTAAGACATGTTTGTTAAAACTAGTTATATTTCCTAATTAAACTAGGCCTAGTCCTGCCTTAAGATAATCCCTTTCCGGGAAACCAGACCCTAATTTTAATTGTCCAGACAACCGCAATCAGTCTATACTTAAGTTTTCTATTTTAGATGAGGGAAACGTGTATGCGTTTTGGTTGTGACAAAACATTACACTGATTTGGGAGACAATACGCTGTAGGAATTCTATAAATTAAAAGGCATAACCCAGGAGCAATAATACCCCCCAAAATGGGGAAGGAATGGATCTTCAAAGAACAAACTATATTTATTAAAATGTTTGTATGCACATTTATGAGGAATAAAAAGATTTACAGACGTGACATGAATTGGATTGGACCTTCCTTGATACCTTTCTGCATTGGAATGCTGCCTATAAACACAGCCCTTAGCTCACCGCTAAATTTTGAAATGCATACAATTTAATTTTATTTATATAGCGCTTTTCACAATAAGTAATTGTTTCAAAGCAGCTTTACATTAGTAGATGCAAAGAAAAGCACAGAAAATTGACAGATAGCACAACATAATACACGATAGCAAAGCAGGTAAATTTGCTGCGGCTATGAATCAACATTATAAGCGAGCGTATTACTAATGTAACGTATAGAGGAGGGTGCTAAGTTAAGCCCAAGAAGGCTGTCTCCCCGGGTTGAAAAACCCCCTAGGAGAAAAAAGCCCGACTTTTTAGCCGGGGAAGTAAAAAAGTCCTAGGAGGGAAAAACCCTTGGGAGATATTTATATTTATATTTACATTGAAACTGATAAGGATATTAAGCGGGTTCCACCAGTGGTCGTTGGTCAGGCATCAGCTGGGCATCACGTTGAAGGACAGCCAGTGGATCAGTGTGCCGACTTTCACATTTACTGGAACTGGGTCTGTTTGTCTCATTGTCCTCGGGGTGGAGGACGAGACACGGAGAGAGAAACAAAATCCTATTAGCGTAGGGGCCATACAGTATGTATACACACGTACACATACACATACTACGGGGATATGTGCGCACACACATATGTAGCGATTCAGCGGGAGGAAGGGAATAACGTTATTTGAAACACTATAAACCTCCGACCGACATACTACGGGGATTCCCAGGGGAATCTTAGATTTTAGCTCAAAAGGGAATATTATGTATAATTAACTGTAATTAACTATACAAGTTTATCAGGTTTTACCTGGCGTAGCAGAATTAATAATAACAATTAATTAATATGTTAGTCCACCGAAGACATATATCCATAATCGTATATTAACGTCTAAGAAATGTTAATTTCATGGCCTTTAAAATTAACCTTCTCACTGATATACAGTGCTACTCGCAGCTTGTAGCTGGATCAAAAGGCAGAAATAGTGACTTTACTTTCGTGAGCATTGAACACAGAAACAATTCAATTGTGAAAATGTAAAACCGGTTTATTAACTACAAAACGAAGTACACACAACGACTAACTAAACATACACATATACAATAACATAAAACATAGATGAGAAAGAAAAGACTGAAAAGCTAGAGAGAGAGTAAAAGATTGGCAATAACACTATTGCTTAACATCTGCACAAACCATCGGAAAATCTCTAAGGATCGCCTTAATTTTCATAAGGGGTAAAGCTTAAACATCAGCGAGTAAACGAGTTTATACATTTGGTTCTTTGTGATGCTGTGCGTAGTTTCTGCTGCGCGCGGGTGCGAGCAGGGAGAGAGAGAGAGAGAATCCAGATGTATTCGTAAGTCCGTTTGGTTGTTCCGTATGGCGGATTGTTCCGCGTAAATTGAACTCGAAGTGCAAAGTGCAAGCCAGGAAATGACTGTCCCGAAGAGTAGGACAGGGCTCAGAGAAAAGATGATGAATCCGAGGGACTCTGGGTGAGTCTCAGTGAGTTTCCAAACTGCGCTGATGGGTTACCTGAGTAACCGAGCGACTGAGTGCTCCTGAGTGATTGAGCGATTGAGCTACTGAGCAATGATGGCTTGGGCGATAGGCCATTTTGACCTTTCACGCGCCCAGCCCATGTTAGGTGAATGACCAATGTGCGAAGTGTTCGATCGCGCGGGAAACAAGCCTTTGTTCTTTCAGACATCACATTTGTGTAATTGCCAAATGATAAAAGTTTGTTTCCATAACTCTTCAAATCGATATTAAATGACATTGATGCGGCTTATGGTAATATGATACATAGAAATGATTAGGAAATAAAGAGTGGATTAATTTGATACTAGACAAGACATGGGTTTAAGATCACGTTGAATAATAATTTCATACCTAAGATATGAACCATGCTACAGTGAACAAAATCTAACTAAAGTGTTAACACACAGTTACATCACACATACACGATCATGCAGTAAAGGGATATAAAATATATATACATTTAAACAGCTCATTGTGATCTTTAAATGTGGTTTCATCAGAGACATATAGTCTGTGCCCCCTGCTGTGTCTCTGGCGATCGTTGTTCGATCGGCTCTGATGGATTTCCTTTTAACCTCCTTTTACGACGGCATTTGTTTTAATTGTCGCCCACTTTACAGCCTTGATAGGTGATAGAGGAGACAGGGTTATCTAATTATCACAATTTTAGGGCTGTTACAGTCCAGACGCCAAATGGCCTCAATCTGACTCCGAGCCATTTGCTACACATACATATACACATGTACATATACACACACACACACAGACAAATACACACACATACATATACTGCACATATGGAAACGAGTAAGGAGAGATTAAACGGGTTCTGCCGATGGTCGTTGGTCAGGCATCAGCTGGGCATCACGTTGAAGGAAGGCTAGTAACTCAGGGATGGTCCGACCTTCACTTTCACCGGAACTGGTATAAAAATCTGTGTGGAAGAGTTTGTCTGAGAGGAGGTTGAGGTGGTCAGCGAAGACAAAGAACAGTAATATCTGATGAAATCAGAGCTACTGTGATTGACCATGTTCTGCATAAGATTTCTGTTTTTTGTACAAGTGCTAAATGCACAGTTTGTTTTTGTTTTGCAACATGCATTTAGCCTACAGTAAACAATAAACATTTATTTCTCAAGCTTCAAGTGATAGTTCACCCAAAAAATGAAAATTCTGTCATAATGTACTCACTTTCATGTTGTTACAAACCTGTATAAATGTCTTTGTTCTGATGAACACAAAGAAAGATATTTTGATAAATGTTTGTAAGCAAACCATTCATGGACCCCATTTACTTACATAGTATACTTTTCCTACTATGGAAGCGAATGGGGTCCACGAATGGTTTGGTTATAAACATTTCTTAATATATTTTCCTTTGTGTTCATCAGAACAAAGAAATGTATGTGGGTTTGTAACAAAATGAGGGTGAGCAAATGATGACAGAATTTTCATTTTTGGGTGAACTATCCCTTTCATGTCCTGAGCATTGTGTTTTCTATTTTTCTACGTAGTGTTTAGTGACTGTTCCGTAGTGTTTTTATTTTGATTGACCCGGGGCACGATTTGACAACATAGTTCAGTTTTGAGCACAGATTGAACTGTTTTGAGGTGAAAGTTTGATTTTGCAAGAACAGTTTGAGGTTTTGCGAATGTAGCTTGAAAATTGGGTTTTGTGTTCACAGTTTAGAGAAAAGGAGAGCAGCATTCAAGAAATGTGTCTTAGGAATCGAGAAAAACTGTAATAACCATCAAATTGAACATGATGCAATGCATGCTGAGAACTATTAAACCCTTGTTTAATTTTGAATTCTTTGTATTCTAGTCAAAACGTATCAAAGTCCAGTCAGAAAAATTTTCTTTGTTAGCAACATGTTTAGTCTTTGTACTAAATTGTTTTTATATATGTTTGTTCCCACTTACATTTTTAATTGGATTTTTACCCTATGTGCAAGTTATGGAAGTTTACAGAAAGCTTTGGCACTTGCGCTTTACTGCTAATAATCATTGTTGCACATTCTCATTGGTTTGTTTGCTTGCAGTGGATTTCATGCATATGGAAAGCTGCCCATTAATTGTTTGCCCAAGCGATTAAAGTGTTGCTGCCAATACCTTGATCTGGGAAAGAAGCCGCAGGTAGAACCTCAAGAGATGTTTTTTTATAAATCTTTCTTGTGTTATTTTTTATGTTGATGGTGGATGGGATAGTTTGTTGATGCATGATATTAGTGACAATTGATAAATGTTCATGTTTGTGTTGTGTATTACTTCAGCAGATGTGCATTGGTGACCTGACAAAAAAGTTTTAAATGAAAGTTAAATATACATTGTACCGAAATGTTTATCGTGTATACTCCTAAAAAAAAACCTTACCCATGGCTATGTATAGTGTGTTGGACTTGATGAGACTATTTCCAGTGCACTTATGTATTGCTGTTCTTGTGTTGCTGTAATTGCTTCTATTGTTTACCTCATTTGTAAATCGCTTTGGACAAAACCGTCTGCTAAATGACTAAATGTAAATGCAAATGTAGGTCACTTTGGTTAAGTGTCAATAAATATCATCCAAGTTCTTCAAAAAATTTTGTATCACATGATAAACTTGTAAAACAAATATACAGTAATTCCCGCTGTCCTAGATGCAAAGCACAGAGGGGGAACAACATAAGCAACAGAGAACATCTGCACATCCACGCGGTAGGTCAAAAGCATGCTCCACCTTAGATTAAGCCCCTTTAGGGAAAAGACAGCAGGTGTCAGAAAAATAGGATGGCTTTGATGCACCCAGCCATCACAGGGTTGTCATAAGATGCATTTTAAGGAACAACTGATTAGTTTTAGAAAACATTGGCAGGGCTAATAAGCATATTCAGTTGTTTTGCCATCCATTTTCTTTGATGAATTTGAATGAATCTATCAAAGTGTGTGTACTTAATCTCATTTGAAACTAAATTCAGGCCTTAAGGTCTGAAAAAGCGAACATATGAGATTTTTTCAAATATACTTTCTCCTACTTTTATATTTCCATATGCTCCACGGACCCATGTTTCTGCATTTAGGCTAAAAGGCATTCTGCCCCACAAACGCAAATGAAAGGCACAATAAAGACACGTTCAGACCAATGCAGGGGCGTCAGTTTGTGTTGAAAAGTGGTGGGGACAAAAGATAAGATAAACATATGTGACCCTAGACCACAAAAACCATTCGTACAGTGCAAAAAATGATTTTTAAGAAAAAAAATTCTTAGTATTTTTTGTTTTGTTTTTAGTAAAAATATATCTACAAATTCTTAAATTAAGTTGCTTTTTCTTGATGAGCAAAACGACCTAAGAAAATAAGTCTAGTTTTTAGACCAAAAATATCAAATGTAATCGAAATTAAATGTAAAAGAATCTGCCAATGGGGTAAGCAAAAAATCTTGAAAATTTTTCTTAAACAATAAATTCAAGAAAAATTAAAGAAAAAATTACTTACCCCATTGGCAGATTTTCTTGCTTGTTTTATGCACAAAATCACTTAAATTTGATATTTTTGGTCTAAAAACTAGATTTTTGCTAATCAAAAAAAGCATCTTAATTTAAGAATTTTTAAATATTTTTACTGAAAACAAGACAAAAATACTAAGAATTTTTTCTTGAAAATCTGACTTTCTTACTTAGTATTTTTGTCATGTTTTCAGTAGAAATATCAAAATCAAGATACTTTTTCTTGATGAGCAAAATGACGTAAGAAAATTAAACTAGTTTTTAGACAAAAAATATACAATTTAAGTGAATTTGTGCTTAAAACAAGCAAAAATATCTGCCAGAGACAATTTTGCTGTAATTAAGTGTTTAAGAAAAAAGAAATCTTATTTTTACTTTTTTTTCTCACCCCATTGGCAGATATTTTTGCTTGTTTTAATCACAAATTCACTTAAATTGTATATTTTTTGTCTAAAAACTAGACTTATTTTCTTACATCATTTTGCTCATCAAGAAAATACATCTTGATTTAAGAATTTTTTGATATTTCTACTGAAAACAAGACAAAACTACTAAGAAAGTCATTTTTGCAGTTTAAGTCGCACATGTATTACTTGATTTTTCAGAACATTTTAACCAAATGCTTTTTAAAAAGTGGTGGGGACAAAATCAGCCATTTCAAAAAGTGGTGGGGACATGTCCCCAGCGTCCCCAGTGTAAATGACACCTATGGACCAATGGCATTAACTATATACAATTATGTAAAATTCCACATCCCCCCCTATAATTACAATGATACAGAGGAATGATATGGCTGGGATCACTTTTCAGAGCATTTTTTTTCTGGTTGTTGAACAATGAAAAACAGCCAACATCAAACGGTTTTCAATCTGTGAAGAACTGGAGGACTTGGGATCCACTTGTTGTTCACACAGTGATCAATCATGTTTTTCCCGTATTTATATATGAAATATTATGGTGGGAGCTGAGACAGATTATTTAATTGGGTTGCAAAATGAAAAGTTTGGGAACCCCTAAATTAGCGGATTAACAATTTGGGTTGAAGTGTTTATTTTACACTACTATTCAAAAGTTTAGGGTCACTTTTAGGGTAATTTCCATAATCTTAAAAACCTTTTTATCTGAGGCATATTTTATGTTTAAATAATGTTTAAATTTGGTTATTTGTATCAACATATACACCGATTAGCCACATCATTATGACAACCTGCCTAATTTGGAAGGTCTCCCTCTTGCCACAAAAACAGCCCTGACCCATCGAGACATGGACTGCACTAGACCTTTCTATCAGAACCAGCATTCACTTTTTCAGCAATTTCAGCTACAGATCGTCTGTTGGATCAAACCACACCGGCCGGCCATCGCTCCCCTGCAACATGCATCAATGAGCCTTGACCGCCCATGACCTGTCGCCAGTTCACAGCTTTTCCTTCTCTGGACAACTTTTGATAGGTTCTGAACATTGCAAACCGGGAACACGATACAAGAGCTGCGGTTTAGGAGATGCTAGACCTACAAGTCGTCTAGCCATCACAATTTGGCCCATGTCAAAGTAGCTCAGATCCTTACGCTTGCGACTAGGTCTAGCATCTCCTAAACCGCAACTCTTGTATTGTGTTTCCGGTCTGCAGTGGTCAGTCACAAAATAAATTTGATTTGGGTGGCATAATTTTCTCTACTCAGTGACTGCGTTTACATGCAGCCAATAACCCGTTCAAATCCGGAATATTAGCAATAACCCGGTCGCGCACGTCCATGTAAACACCGGCAAAAACCCGAATATGCTAATATTCCTGTTTTTAAAATCCCGAATATTACCCCTGGGTTACCTCTTTTCTAACCCGAAATTTTGGTCATGTAAACGCGCATCAGGATATTCCCATCAAAAGGAACATTGATTTTTGTACTGCGCATGTTCTATTCGCAAGGAATCTTGGTCTTCTGAGTAGAGAAACTTCTTGTATGCGCCAAAAAAACCCGCAGGGAGTAGAGGTAAGCATGGCGAGAGAGATGCGCCACACTTTTAGAGCGAGGAGGAAACCAATTGCAACAACCGCGTTTTTCACGTTAAATTAATATATAGCTATTCTTGTTTTTCAAAGCATACATGTATAATAAAGGCCAAATAGATTGTCAATAGTTATGAGAGTAACTTGTTTTTTTTTTGTGTGTGAATTTGAATTAAAAATGTAATACTATGCTATTCATATTTCGTTAAATACAGTGAATGTGTGAAAAAGTTAAAGATGACAGAATAACGCTTAGGTTACTCACGTAACCCCGGTTCCCTGAAATAACGGGAACGAAGCATTGCGTCAGTTTGCTGACGCTATGGGGGAAACTCCTGTTTACTCCGTGATTGAAGCCTATTGGTTAACGTCTGTAGAAAATACAGACCAATGACGTTTGAGCCCGCGCGGGGGCGTGGCACACGTCCCTATATAAGCCGGTGAAATACGTCAAGAGCTCATTATTATTCGACTGAAGCGCGCAGCCGAATAACACTCGCTGCGTAGACGTTTGTAGCACGGCCAGCGACGCAATGCTTCGTTCCCGTTATTTCAGGGAACCGGGGTTACGTGAGTAACCTAAGCGTTCCCTTTCAATACGGTTCACTTCGCATTGCGTCAGTTTGCTGACGCTATGGGGGAACGTAATCCCATCCCGCCGTGCATACACAACGGACTGAGGTGCCCTTACCGGAGAGACACTGCATGTGGCCCTAACCCAGCATATACATAGCTCTAGCGAGCGCAAGTGTAAGCACCATATATGAGACAGTAATACGCATACAGTGAAGTTTCTAAACGCACCATGATGCATATACAATAGAGCACGAGACGGCGGGTTCCCTGAGCGCGCCGCGAGCTGTGCGTGAATTATTAATAGGTAGCCATGACGGTGAGCTAGCAACGCACCGTGAAAGCATACAGAAACGCAGTCGCGTGAATCATTAAGCCGATAAGACCTGTGCTTGTAAGGCAGGGACATCCAGGCTATAAAATCTGACAAACGTAGACGGCGAGGACCAGCCGGCCGCGTTACAAATGTCAACGATAGAAATCCCTGTAGACCAAGCCCAAGATGAAGCCATACCCCTTGTGGAGTGAGCTTTTAAACCAACTGGACAATGTTCATTCAGGGAGGCGTAAGCCAAAGCAATGGCTTCGACGATCCATTTAGATAGCCTCTGTTTAGTGAGCGGCATACCTAAGGAATGTTGCGCGAAGCTTACGAACAGCTGATCTGACTTGCGGTATGAGGCAGAACGGTCCGTGTATATTCTTAACGCTCTGATGGGGCAGAGCGTGTTCGGGGTTTGTTCGCCGTCCGCCGTCGGAAGGGCGAGGAGTGAAACCACCTGAACTCTAAATGGCGTGGTCAAAACTTTAGGAATGTATCCCGCTCTCGGTCTAAGGATCACTTTGCTATCGTTAGGACCGAATTCCAGACACGACGGGTCAATTGAAAACGCGTGTAAATCGCCCACTCGTTTAACCGATGCCAACGCCAGGAGGAGAGCGGTTTTAAACGAGAGAGCGCGCAGGTCAGCCTGTTCGAGGGGCTCGAAAGGGGGACCGCGCAGCGCTTTCAGGACCGTGGACAGATCCCAAGACGGGACCGTGTTAGGTCGCGGTGGGTTTAGTCTGCGAGCGCCTCTGAGGAATTTAATGATGAGATCATGTTTTCCCACGGTGCGACCGGCGATAAGGGCGTGACTCGCCGTTATCGCCGCCACATACACTTTAAGCGTCGAGGGCGCGCGACCGCTGTCCAGCATTTCCTGCAGAAAGGAGAGAATATGCTCCACTTCACAGGTGTTTGGGTTTAAGTCTTTCGTCGTGCACCAATCAGAAAAAATAGACCACTTTTGAGCGTAAAGGCGCCTGGTAGATGGGGCCCTAGCTTCAGTTAGAGTATTTAACACTCGTCCTGAAAGGCGTGATGGTTGCCGTTCAGAGACCAAACGTGTAGATTCCATAGCTCCGGCTGTGGATGCCATATCGTCCCTCTCGCCTGAGATAGGAGGTCTTTCCTCAGCGGTACTGGCCATGGTGCTGATGTTTTCAGCTGCCATAGGTCGGGGAGCCATGGTTGATTGTGCCAAAACGGGGCGACCAGAATTATCGCGCATTTCGTCTCTCTTATCCTCTGAAGGACCTGTGGTAACAGGGCCACCGGAGGAAAAGCATACAGAAGACACGCCGGCCATGCTTGCGACAGGGCATCGTGATGTCTCGAGAAGAAGATCGGGCAATGCGCGTTCTCGTCTGATGCAAACAGATCGATCTCCGCCCGGCCGAAGACGGTCCATATTCTCTCGACCGTCTGAGGATGCAGTCTCCATTCTCCCGGCGGCGGACCGTTGCGCGAGAGAATGTCTGCACCCGTATTGGCTACACCCGGTACGTGAGTCGCTTTTAACGAACGTACGTTCGCGTGAGCCCATAATAAAAGCCGTTTCGCCAGCCTGGATAGGGAGCGAGATCTCAGCCCTCCTTGGTGGTTTATGAACGAAACCACCGTCATACTGTCCGACCGCACTAGAACGTGTTGATGTTGGGGTTTCGGTCGAAAGTGTCGTAGCGCCAAGATAACCGCCCACATCTCGAGGTGGTTGATATGTAGCTGAGACAACTGGTTGTTCCACGCACCGAAGGCGAGCTCGCCGTCGCAGTGAGCGCCCCAACCCGTCGCAGACGCATCCGTAGTCACCACTTTCCTCCTGCTCACGGAGCCGAGCTCCGTGCCCGAGAAGAAAAGGTGAGGGGATGTCCATATCGAAAGCGCTTTCACGCAGCTGTACGTGATTTTGATTAATAAGCGGCCCGACAACCAAGCACGGGGCGGAACTTTCGCTTTCAACCAAAACTGAAGCGGCCTCATGAACAGCATTCCCAACGGTATTAGTGGGGATGCTGCTGCCATCAGACCCAACATTTTTTGGAATCGTTTGAGAGGGAGATGTGAACCCGCTTTGAACGATGCCGCCTCGCGTCTGACCGTGAGCGCGCGTTCCTGTGTAAGCCATGCCCGCATCTTTAATGAGTCGAGCGTCGTGCCTAAGAACGCGATTCGCTGCGTGGGGGTGAGCAAACTCTTCTGGAGGTTGATTTTGAACCCCAAATTCTCCAAATGCTGGAGTACAACGGTCTTGTGCGCAGTAATTTCCCTCTCTGACTGTGCTAGAATAAGCCAATCGTCGAGGTAATTCAATATGCGGATGCCGCTCTGTCTGAGAGGGGCGAGAGCCGCATCCGCACATTTGGTAAATGTGCGTGGTGCCAGAGATAATCCGAAGGGCAGAACTTTGTACTGGTATGCTGTCCCGTCGAGCGCGAATCTTAGGAACGGCCTGTGACGTGGCGCTATCGGAATGTGAAAGTAAGCGTCTTTCAGATCCACTGATATGAACCAATCGCCCGGTCGAATTAACGCCATGATTCGTCTGGCTGTAAGCATTTTGAACGGCCCTTTGGCAAGAGCGCGATTCAAAACGCGTAGATCCAATATCGGTCTGAGGCCGCCGTCTTTCTTTGGAACGAGAAAATAACGACTGTAAAAGCCTGATTCGCTTTGATCCGCCGGGACCGTCTCTATCGCGTCTTTTAGTAATAAAGAACGCACCTCTTCCCTGAGGATCTGCATACGATCGTCTGGGACAGTGGTGTAGAGAACGCCGCGAAACCGGGGTGGTCTCCGGGCGAATTGGAGTGAATAACCGTGTTGGATTACGTTAAGAATCCAGCCCGGCATACCGGGGGTGGATTGCCAAACGTGAAATTTGACGGCGAGCGTCGATATGCTTATGGACGTTAAGCCGTGTGTGTGTGTTTGTGTGTACAGAGGAGGAAATTTGCTCTTTTTGTGAAAAGGTAAAAATTTGTGTTTCGCTGTTACAGCGAGGGTGTGTCCAGCGCCCGAGGGGACTGAAACACGCAGAACTTTCGAGGGCGGGCCGGCCGAAGCGGGACCAGAGCCTCTTTTCCTCCTCAGACTCTCTTCAGGGAGGCGGCGCCGGCGTCGGGTCCAGCGTAATCCGAGGACGGGGACCGCGGCGTCGAGGCGGGCCAGCCGGTCGTGCAGGACGCTGGCGCTTGACCTCCGGTTCAGCTCTCTGCTGGGGCTGAGCTGGTGCTGGCTTAGGGCGTTGAGCTGGCGGCGGTTTTGGGCGGCCGGTCTCAGACGCTGAGGCAGATCGTTTAGGTAGAAAATGCCGCATAGCCTGCGACGATTTCTGTGCCTCAGTGAAGCGCTGGGTGAACCCCTCCACAGCGGAGCCGAAGAGCCCCGACGGTGACACGGGCGAGTCAAGAAGGGCAACCCGATCCGTGTCCTTTATCTCCGTCAAGTTCAGCCACAGATGTCTCTCCAGAACAACCAGGCTGGCCATGGCTCTTCCTACAGCCTGAGTGGCGACTTTAGTGGCGCGAAGGGCCAGATCAGTCGCGCTGCGCAGGTTCTGAAAGGTCGACGGGTCCGGACCTGTCTCGTCCATGTCACGGAGGAGCTTTGCCTGGTATACCTGCAGCACCGCCATCGTATGGAGAGCGGATGCAGCGTGGCCGTCAGCGGCGTAAGATTTTGACGCCAGGGTCGATGTCAGGCGACAGGGCTTTGATGGATGGTTCAACTTCGCCCTCCATCCGCCGGCTGAAGACGGGCAGAGATGGGCGGCGACAGTTTCCTCGAGCGGCGGCATCTTGGAGTAGCCGTGTTCGTCGGCGCCGTCCACTACGGAGAGGACGTGGGAGACGGCGCTCTGAGCTCGGGTGGAGTGGGGAGCACGCCAAGATTTGGTGAGCTCCTGGTGAACCTCAGGGAAAAACGGCGCCGGCCGTTGGCGGGACGATTGACGGCGCCCGGGCTGCAGAAACCACTCGTCCAACCGGCTGAGTTGAGGCTCTGACGGCGGCGACCACTTGATGTTGAGCTCCGCCGTAGCTTGCGTCAAGATGCGGATGAGCTCAGAGTCGTGAGGACGCGACTCGGTAGGTTCATCAGCGGCGGCTGCGTGGGCGTCGTCATCCGAAGCCGCCCAATCCTCTAACTCCTCAGAGGATGACATCACTTCCAAGTTGTCACCGGACCCAAAGGAAACCATGCCGCTAGCACTCGGCAGGGGGCGCAGGTCTTCATGGGCGAAGGTGACAGGGTGACGGCGGGGAGACAGAGCACGCGGGGGATGAGCCGGCGTGGACTCGGTCTCAGGGCGTCTTCCAGCTTCACGGCTCCGCTGCTGTTTAGGCGGGAGAGCACGGGAAGCCTTCCGTTTAAAGATCTCGAGGCGGGAGCGCAGCACCGCGATAGGAAGGAGCTCGCAGTGGGCGCAGCCCGCCTCGGCGAGTACGGCCTCGGCGTGGGCAGGACCCAGACAGATGACGCACTCCTTGTGGAAATCCTCCACAGGCAAAGGGGCTCGGCAGGAGCCGCAATGCCGAAGCGACATTATCTCAACGCGCTTCTGCTCTTTTAGATACTCTCTTTTAGGCTCACCGGAAAGCGGCAGGGGAACACGCTGGTGTGTTGTAGTCCGCTGCAGTGCTTGGATCGACGGCGAGTAAGGGCTTCTTCTTCGGAGCAGCGAGAAGGTTCGCGCTGAAGGAGAAAAGTAATGAGCTCTTGACGTATTTCACCGGCTTATATAGGGACGTGTGCCACGCCCCCGCGCGGGCTCAAACGTCATTGGTCTGTATTTTCTACAGACGTTAACCAATAGGCTTCAATCACGGAGTAAACAGGAGTTTCCCCCATAGCGTCAGCAAACTGACGCAATGCGAAGTGAACCGTATTGAAAGGGAACTGTAGCGTCGTCTGCATATTGATGCAGTTACTAAGATTAAAATTACTTTAATTTAACTGATCGACACAAATACAAAGCGGCATAATATAACTGATTGCTTACCAGCATTAAAACCACTTAAAATAAAAACCTTAGGTTTTTTCTTTGTATACAGCGTCCGCTCCGTGTATAAGGATGTTGCAATAACGCCGGTGGCTTTATTATTAACTGACTGAATACTTATACCTGACATTTAGATATGAAAGTTTATCATCAACAGTACCTGTGTGAAACATTATAAACATTGGTGATCATCTGCCGACTCGACTGTTTCTGCACGTTCTCAGTCCGCTTAATTAACGGCTTTTCATTCTATCCGCGTGAGGTAAACATTTTTGTTCTGTACTTTTTTACTTGCATGTATTTCTACATATTTTCGGCCAAGTAACACTCAGGATATAATGTAAGTTATTGTAGATAGCATATAAGCTTGTTCTGAAAGGATGACAATTATAAAAATGATCCATCCAGCTTAATTTAGCCAAAATAATGATTTATTCGTTTTCATACTTTATAGATGTTAATTTATCTACTAATATATTATTGAAAATGCCATAAATAAATATTCATTGCCACTGCATGAAAAGTGGAATTTTCGCCAGAATGTGGCACTGTAGATTGTTGTGAAACTCCAAGTATACGACTGCGCATGACAATTTGCAGCCAACACCGAAAACTGCCATAAGTTGTCAGAAGTTGACGTGGGTCTTGCTCTGAAGTTGTCCCCCCTTCCCCTAATTCTAGGGGAGGCTTTAACATGTAAATGAACATGCTGTGAGCTATACAAATGCAAATGAGGGTAGCAGCTGGGGGAGTTTTACTCAGGTGACATTCTGAGAGGTTTTAAACTTTGATTTTAATAAAATCTCTGGTATCAGTATAGCCAAATTACAAACTCTTAAATTGTAGCTTGAATTGATTTATTTTCAAAGTATGCTACACTGTTAACCCAGATATTGTCTTAATGATATAAACATTACTTAATATTTTGAGTTTTGGACATATACTTAAAAATATATTATACCCATAATCCTTTGTCCCTGAATATTATGATTATTTAAGCTTTTTTACAGAATTAAGAACTAATAAGAACTTTAACTACTTAAATATTTGTTAAAATGTCATAGAGGTTTTTTGCTCTAATATTATTCATGTTGTTTAGTTTTAAATGATAAATTACCATTTTTGTTAATGAAAGTCACCGTTCAGGTGATCAGTGTTTATTGACATAAACAGCACATTGTATTGTATTTTTCGCAGTTTTGTGTGTGTTTCAGTGGAGAATCAAGTTTATTCAATGACTGACTTATTCATGAGTTTTGTGTTATAATACCATTTATAACACTAAGAGAATTATAATTTTAAATGAATTAAAAATAGAAAATCTTTCAACTCAGTTAACTAAGCGGAGATGTTGGACAGAGTAATTCAAAATCATCTTTAAGTTTAATGACAATCATTTATCAAAATATTTTCTTCATCATTTATCACAATACTATCAAAATATTTTCCCTAATTTTTTTTAAACTATCCCTTTAAGTAGATTCAGTTTGTCCAGGCCAACAGTATATATGAATATCTCTGTATGTCATTAGCAATAACCAATGTTAGGTAAAAAAAAAAGATACACAAAACAATTTATTTCAACAATTTTAATTGTTTTAACAGAGTTTTAATCAGGCTCAATTTGTGCATTCTATGCAAACAACATGTCAAACAACAAAATGTCTGTCTGGAAGGGAATGAAGCAAGGAAACTTGTGCAATTACATCACAGCTCAAATACTGTGCATAGTAGCATGACTACAGTTATTGAATTCACATACTGGTAATCCTGCCATACTTGTCCATCATATACATCTCCTAACACACCCTTTGGCATTTCCCGCTTTCGCCTTTCATCTAATTTCTCTTCAAATCCAAGTCTTTTAACAAGTCCTCCCAGAGACTGCACAACACTCTTGTATCAGTAAGAACGTATTGGATGGACATACTCTTCACTGCTCAAATATGTAGTCTTGCTTAGCAAGGCAGAGCCACATTTCTTCCTTAATGCAGACCTCTGCTGTGGGTGATTATAGAATGGGATGTGACCACAAGTCCTGCAAACCTTTGTACCATCCCGTCTGAGCTCATAGGTTTCAGTAAGCATGTACACTGTCATACATTTTGGACAACCCACATACTGTAAGAAGTCGTCACGGAGGATACCAGTCAATTTCATCATGCCCAAAAGTTTCATTAACAAGTGTTCTGGTTTTTCACTTCTGGCCTGATCACTTCCATGCTCCTCCCCATCTTGTATGTGAGGATAGGCTTCACTCTGCTCCTCAGCAAGGATTTCCCCCTCTTCATCCACATAGTCATCCTATGAAATTTTAAAGGACATATTTAAAACACATGCAATGCACATACTCAGCACCACCATTAGACCATTAGAGATGGAAAAGCCCATCGTTAATATGGCCATTTGAGATTGAAAAGTCCATCATGAATGTGGCCATTTGAGATTGAAAAGTCCATCATAAATGTGGCCATTTGAGATTGAAAAGCTCATCGTTAATATGGTCATTTGAGATTTAAAAAGAACATAATTAATATGTTCATTTCTCATCAATAGGGCCATTTGAGTATGAAAAGATTTGAAAACTGTAGTTGAAAAAGATCATGTGCATCTCAAACAGCTAGCTTTAGTGCAATGAACCAGTTAAGTACTTTGTGGGAACTTCATCCACTTCAACTTCATTTTAGGATTTTTTAATACTTTATAAAGTGTGTTTATACTTTAGTTGCTTTCATTAGTTAACTAACAGAAATTTAAGAGTGGAAAACAATCATGTGAGTGAAAATTGTTAGGTTTTCCCATTTCAGCTCTGGATTAGCATGTATTGAACTTTATACTAGTATATCCAAATGTAATTTCATGCTTACCACACAACAAGAGATGTCCAGGAAAAGACGAATGCTTTGGTCATCTGCTGTTTCGTCTGAAAAACAACAAACAGAAGATAACGTTATGCATTATAACGCGATATTCCTATTCAATTATAATTTACTATTAAAATAACAACAACAGTGATAATCAACCACATTTAACTCCAACGTTTTTGTTTAACTTGTTGATTTTATTTTACTTTACTTGTTGATATGTTTTAGTATTGTTTAAAATGATAACATACGTAAAGCAAGCCAAGCTTATATAAAAAATATGTATTTATGCTCACCGTTGTCTGAACTGAAATTCGCTGGGTGCGTTTCTTCAAATTCTTCAATCACTTCTTTTTCTGGGTCCTCGGAGTGCATTTCACTTTCACCAATCTCTCTAACTCCAGTAAAGTTATCCTCCGGGTCTTTACACATGACGGGACATCACTCACAGCGGATTCATGACTGGGTAGCAGCAGGCTCTGTACGTTATCTGACGTAGCCCTTTTGGATTTTTTTCTCCCAAACTCCATTTTTTAAATAGCGCTTTCTGTGGTCAAAATACTGTGTATGACACACTTCAGTGTTGCAATGTTTACAGAAGCGCCGAGGTCGTTTCTTCAGTCTTGGGACTTACATCTTTCAACTGACAGCACACTGTGTTGATTTCACACAGAGCTTCCGGCACATCGCGTTTGTTGTTTATATCATACGCATGCGCACACGTCTCACAAGATTTTCCTTATATCAATAACCTCGCATGTGATTGGAGGAGCCCGACAGGCTTCTCGCCTTCGTCCAATCATGTGCGAGGTCATGGTCACGGCTCACACAGCAGTGTCGACAAGCGTAACAGACGTTTGGTTTGGTGTTTGTAACTCTCCAAGAAGAGCAGACGGGTGCACAATTCCAAGATTGCGGTAAGAATAATTTTATGTATAAGCATATTTTTTGAAGTAGCCCAAGCTGTGTGTTTTATAACTAAGAGGTGTTTTTTGTCTTGTAATTTACAGGAGGCTGTACGGCGTCTCTGAGGCACACTGCAGGCGCTATGAACCAGAGCAAAGGTAACGTTACGATTTAAAGAATATGTTTTTATTCTTGTATAAGGAAATAGATACGTTAATAGATCCGAGCTTAAACCCACACATTTTGTTTTCACAGACTAACGTCGCCTCATATCAAAGCCGTGACCTCCGATTTGCTTGGGGCTATTTCAGCAAGTCCAGATTTACTGCTGAGAATGACGACATTGTTTGTAAGTATAACTTCTAATGTTTTTCCTCATTTCTTGTTTAATTATACCGTGACTCTTTTTATTAATACCAGTCTCATTTAATTGTTTTCCAGCTGCCCGTAAGACGTGTTATGAGTCGGTACGCCGGAGTTTCAGATACAAACAACCTGAACTCGCATCGCAGGCGGAAAATGCGAAAAGTTTAGCTCGGAGTCGATCCAGAAGAAAAATGGTAAGATTTATTATATTAGATCAGTTTTTTGTCAATGTGAGTATTTTTCAGGTCACTTATTGTCCTTATTGATTGTATTACAGTTGCTGGAAGCGAGACGAAGTGTGTTGGCTGAGGATGAGATGGACATTTGGAAGTGCGCCACCATAGATCTCATATCTGATGAGGAATACGGCATTGTTGGCGGGGTGTCTGGATGGATTGTGCGGCCACCGCCCTCTCGCAGCCTGGAACTCTCCGAGCTCTGTGCCACGCTGCAATCCAGATTAGAGGCGATACCAAAGTACCGGGCAACTCACCATATACGCGTGAAAAAGTGACTTTTTTACAACGTTTTTGAGGTTTTTTTTCAACACTTTGAAAAAGATTTTTAGGGATCTTTCCCGAACATCTTAGACACTTTTTGACGTGTTTGGAGTACAATATAAGAGACATTATGCTGCTTTGTACATAGTTGTGTGTTTATAAATAAAGCTCTTTCTTTGAATAAACAGCTGTGTGTTTATAAATAAACCTCTTTGTTTTCTCTTATATTCCTTGATGTTGTGAATAATGTAGTACATAGCACAATGACATTAATATATAAAAAATGATAACATAAATTATTTATTATTATTATTATTATTATTATTGGGGTTTACATTTATAATGAGCCAGGGTGCCCAATAACCCCCCTCTTTAGAGTAACGGCCCGACTTGAATTTACTCACTCGGTATTGGCTGAAGCCACTACTTTTAAACAAGAAAAATCCCTTGTGATTGGCTTGAAGTCATCTGCCAACCATTCACGGGGGATTTTACTTGTTTAAAAGTTGTGGCTTCAGCCAATACTGAGTGATTACATTCAAGTGGGCCGTTACTCTAGTTTTGCTGCTATTCACATGCTAATTAGGCCAGAGACGCTCTAACTGGCCGGCAGAGGTTTCGCTGCTATTCATATGCTAATTAGAGGCATCGCACCCGCGCGGGGCTCTCCACCTACGTCATGGTTCGTTTATGACAATTTGTGACACAGACAAACGCGAAGCTCGCTGCTGGTAAATTGAGGAAAGCTGCCGAAAATTCGGGAGATTTTCGGGAGCCTACAGGCGCTTACGGGGACGAAAATCCCACTTTTCATGCAGTGTGCCTTCTGTAAGCTATTGCATTCGTTTTGTACATTTATAGTTGCATGAATACTGTCTAATTTTAATTTCTTTAAGACACTGTTGTGTTCTGTATTTACCGATGCTCTGTAAATATGCACTTAAAAAACCTTCTTGTTAGAAAATCGTTCTTCAATTAAATTTTTTTTTTCAAAAGTATATTTAGCTGAAGGCTAGTATAGCTTGTAAATCTTTTTCTCATAAAAGGAAAGACATGTAACTTAGCCTACCCTGCTTCTACATCGGTGCAGCTTGTTCTGGATTTAAATAATAATTTTATTTTAGTAAATGAAGACGGTAAAACCGCATTGCGCAATAGTGAGCCACGCAAAATCACCGCATTTACCTTTTAATCACAGTTTACATCGGGATATTGCCAATTACATGTATACAGGGGTAACTCTCTCTGCTCACGCATGTAAACGGATTATTCCGAATGTTTCAGAAACCCGAAACCCGACCTTAACCTGATCATAACCCGAATATTTACAGCATGTAAACGTAGTCAATGAGGGAACAAAAGCCACAAAAATCTCAGTCCTTTGTTTGAGTCCTTATTACGGTTACAGCCATATGCAGTTCATTATTCATGGGAATGACAACTGCATTCTTAAACCAAACTCACAAAAAAATAAGTTATTATTCAGAAAATAGCTTGTATACTTTTAATGGAAGCTCTATAGATGTCAGTAAACAGTTGTATGACAGTTGTTGGGTGGGAGGTGCTATTGTGTATGTTTTGTGTACATCCCTTTTGTATTTGATGTTGAAATCCCCTGTTGGAGACAACCCATTCTGTGAAATTCTTGAAACCTTTTACGGAAATCTCCTACTTGTTGTTTTAATTTAGCCTTTTACGCAAGGGTGTGTGTTGGTTTAAAAGAAGTGAGGTTTGTTCTTTCATTGAGCATTGCTGTGACTGTCATTAAAGATGACAATTAAAATCCTTATGATAATATATACATTAGCAATGAGACAGTAATGGCAGCACTGATAAAGAAAAATGATAAGAATGCAAGGATTAGTGTTATACAAAGCAGAATGGCATGATTGACATAAATAGAAGTCTATATGTTGCAATTCCCTTTAAGAACCTTCCTCCCCTCACAAAACAGACAGCCTTCCTTTTAACATACAGTTCACAATCTTTCATCTATATTGTACCCTTTAACTGCCACACCAAGAAAAAGGCATTTGAAACATTTTGTTTGCATTTCTTATCTCCTTATGTCACTAGTTAACACACTCAATTTATTTTTCAACACATCACAGCATTTTTTAAATAGCGGCCTCTACCAAATGGTTGATACTGTATGTCACTTAAAGGAATTCAAACACATACTATGGAAATCAGAAAATATGAACTATAATACTATTTTTTTTTAAAACATAATCAAAATAAAATAGTTTTGTATATTACAGTTTTTTACGATTGTTTACACACTAAAATGTAAATTTCCACACAGTTTGCAAAATTCTACTCCAATGAGCAAAACACCTCCACAGATTTGCACAACATTACACACAATGTTTGCTTCACCCTTTTTGCAAAACATTTACACACAGTGATCTGTAAAACTCCACACGCATTTTCACCAGTTACACACAGATAAGGATTGTAAGGTTACTTCCTTGTCATTACAAAGCCCTGGATTGCCAATTACAACACCAATGAATGAATTGGATAGTCACATCCACCAAGTGTGGAAGCACATATGTGCAAATTTGAAAACGCAGAACTCAGTTGTGCTATAAAAGGAAACTTTAATAAAAATGGAAAGACTAGAAGAAGAAGAAAAAGAAAAAGAGAAAGAAATGTAATTGGACACAGGGCAATCACCAATGTGCCAGGGCAGCGAGGGGGTAACATCACCCTTCGCGCTGCTACCACACAAAATGGGGACCTCCACCACCATGCAAATATGGGATCCTATAATGCAATCTAGTACTTGCATTTCTTGACAGATAGCACAAGATTGTCACAGCATTAAGCAAGTGGACCAGATGCGGTACATTGTCATTTGGAACATCGGCTGCTCTGGTCCATAATTGGTTCCATGAGCACCCTGAATTTGAAGTCTTATACCTTCCCCCATACTCCCCCTTCCTGAATCCAATAAAAGAGGTTTTTTTCAGCATGGCGTGGAAGGTATATGACCTGTGGCCCTATTACCGTGTGCCCTTCATTCAGGCCATGGAGGAGGCATGTGATCATATCGAAGCAGCTTCTGGGCAGGGGTGGATTCGTTACATGAGGCGATTCTTCCAAAGGTGCCTTCCCAATAAAGACATAGCCTGTGATGTGGATGAAATCTCATGGCCTGATGCAGCCAGACTGAGAGATGATGAGTAGTTACAGTATACTTGTTGCTTTTACAGTAGTTTTTCTTCATAGTCAAAATGTATGTACTTCATGCATTATTTTTTATTTCTCTATAGATGTTATTTGTTTCAATGATTACTGTTGGTTGATTACTGATTATGGTAAGAAATACTGTAAGTATTGAAATAAATACTTGAAATAATCAGTCTGCAGCATCAGTGTTGTGCAGTGCTTGGTAAGTTTATAGTAGGCATATTTGGTACTTTCTCCCCATATCTCAAACTAATCATGAAGATTGTTTTCGGTTTGTCACAATTTTTTTAAATCTAAATGATCCCTTACATAACAATGTCTGGACAAAAATCTAGCACATGCTATTTCCTAAAATAATTTTTTTACAAATGTGTTTTTTATTTATCACAGCAGTGTGAAACTGGCTGCAATAGTGTCTGATCATTGAGGACTGTGTTGGTTAAATGAAAACTAATAGCATTTTCACAAATATGTGTATATGTTTTGACTGAAGTGTGTATGTTTTGACTGAAATGTGTCATTTTGCAAACAATCTAGGAATTATGCAAATTGAGTGTGGTGTTTGGATAACTGTGATTATATTTTGAAAAAAGAACCCAGTTTTTTAAAATTGCGTGTAAACATTGAAAAAAAAACTGTAAATACGCTATATTTATTGAAGTATAAAATATTAAAATATTTCAGGTGTTCATTTTAACACAGTAAAGTAAACGTTTTCTTGTTTTTTAACAATACAATATAATAAAAGTAACAAAACTGCATTTAAAACCTAAAATAAAAAAGGCAAAAGATAGTAATGGCATTTTAGGCTTTTATGATTCAAGAAACACACTGTCAGGTATGGTAGTGCAACAGGATTTTTCCCTTTTTTTAATTACTTTTCTTTGTAAACCAGCAATGCTGTGTAGAGTAAGCCAACAATAGAAACAATCCTTCAAACCATTTAAAAAAATATTTTAAGAAGTAATTTCTAATTAATTGATTAGTAATTATGATTTCCATGCATTAATTATATGAATTCATTATATTTATTAAAAATAAATATCCAGAGGTCGTCCCCTTGGAATTATAAGGTTCTATCTGACATTTTTGTCAAAATTGAGTTATTCACATATTGTTATTTACATTATGTGATGTGTTTTTTTAAGTTGTGTACATTTTTGGACGTTTTATAAAAAAAAAGGTTCTATCTACAAACTCAAACTCTAACTTGGCTCTATAAGGTTCTATCAGCGTGAGCTAATCAGCACTTCAAATGCACAGAAAAGGACCAGTCAAGATCAACTTTATGGGGTACGGACAGGGATTAGCTTAAAACAGAACTAGACCTTAGTTTCATTAGGAAATATAACTAGTTTTAACAAACATGCCTTACTAAAAACATTACTTGTGTGCATTTTGAGGCACAACAAAGGGCACTGATGTATTTTAAGATATGTCAGTGCAAGTTGTTTTCAGTTTGGACAGCTCTTACATTTATTTTAATCTAGGACTAGTCTAATCCCTGTCCGGGAAACCACCCCAAAATGTCGTTTCACCTTGACGACAAGAAGTATCACAGACACACAATATCTGTGAGGATTATGGCATGCAACGTACATTTTTTAAGAAACCTCAAGGTCGACAATTTTATTGACGATCTTGTCAAGGACAGCAGGCCGAATTTCAGGCAAGTTCCGTTTTTTATTTCAGATCTTGCTGAGGAGATTGTTTTCATAGTTAGACACCAGTGCTAGCTTCATAGTTCCTGATATTACGAGGCAAGCTCTAAAAGTAAAAACAAACTATGCCTACTCATAATAGTGCAGTTAGAGTAAGTTATGATCGTTATGTCAAAATGTAAACATGTAAAAGATCATTAAAGCAGTTACCTTAGTATTAAAATGATTTCAGAATCATTGGGGGGGGGGTAATGCTAAGAACAACATCAGAAGAATGAGAAAGAGAGCACCAGGCAAAGAAAATATAAAAAATAATCATCATCAGAGAATGGGAGAGAAACTGAGGCAGAAGGAGGAAGTAGCAGTGTTGTAAATGAGCGATGTAAAATCATACTTTTAGAGATAGAGGGAGAAACAAGAAGTCCAGTAATACTAAGACAGAGAACAACAGAGAGAGGAAAGGTAAGAATCAGTCAGTCAGAATTGGTTTGCTTTGAGCTAGAGGTACTGACTGAGCTAATAATAAGAAACTTTTCTGAAATTATTGCATGCCTATTTTTTACATTGTGCATTTAAATATTATGTTTAAATATGTATTTTATAAAAAAAGAAATTTCCAGGCAGGTGACAAGGTAGATGCAGCAGGGCCTAGAGTCTAACCAGACAAACCAGTGTAGCCAGTGAACGGGCCAGTGACGGGGCCAGTGACTGCACCTACCAGTGTACAAATTGCACTGGAAAAATATTTAGACCTACCTTGCTTAATTTGAAATGTCCTAAATACATGGAAGTGCTAAAAAAATAAAATAAATGTTATAGAAAGGATTAAAATTTTACTTTCTAACACATGTTGAGAAATTGTTACAACATTAATTTTATATTTAATGTTCAAATAATGTTTTGGCATTTGACCTGTTACAAAAATCCACATTTAGAAATTTGAGAGAATTTTGATATTGTATATTTAGTAGGGGTGACCCCGAATAGTCGAAGATTCGATGCATCGATAGGAGAAGCCTGATTCGACTACCAATCTCACAGTCGAATCGTCGCAGATGTGTTATGAAATGAGGATCATTAAATTTTGGCCATATATGGGTGCACATTATCTGATTTCACATATAACAGCTTTCTCACAATATATTAATATACTGCATATTATGATAATGCTGCAAATAATATGTGAAGTAGCAGTTTTCAATAAATATTTTTAAAATGCGTTAATAAATCCAACAACCCCTGTGTCCGGGCTACACGTGCATAAGAGGTTTCTATGTTAATAAACCATTGCCTCTTTGTTTCTACATTTAAAAGACAAAGCTGGCAAATGATATTATGCCTTTCGTTCTTTTAATAATTTCTATATTTTATTTTATTTATAAATCACTTTGGGTTATCTGATTTAACTATTTGGCTTGTGTTTTGTTTCCGTGCACTTAAGGCATTTTGCATATTTGTTCTGCACTTTGTTACTTCTGACCTTATTTTATTTAAAAAATTGTATTTATTATAAACGTAAATTCTGATCTAATTTAAGTATGTAAATTTTGGATAGCTTTTCGTTGTATGGATGTTGCGCTATTGCGTGCTGGCCATGCTTGCGCATGTAATTTAGCCGAACGGGCTAGGTGCTCTCCGTCTCATATTTAGGAGTTCATCAAACTAAACATTAAAAAACGGATTTTTTTCGACGAGTATAAGTTTTTAAAATGTATTTAAAACAGAGTGGTTTGTCAAAAGTTAAACTACAAAAGAGGTAAGCCGTTTTTTTTTATTTCGGTGACGAAACGGAAACTAGTACACCGAACCTATTTCTGCCTGACACGATTGTCTTTCTTGTGATTTAATATTATGGTCAGTCGGTGTTCACTTTCAAATGATAGCAAAGAGATTCCTGAAATAGATGATATCATCCGGTCTTTCTGTATCTAAAGTGAATAGAGATGATCAAAGTCAAAGCAAGCAAGCAGATATTTCTGTGCTAAATAATAACGCGTAGTGTTTATAAAATCATTAATTTCAGTGTTTTTCTTGTTATAAATGAACGTTTAATGAATTGTATATAAAGATTAGTTTTTATCATTTACAGTCACAATCACAAATTTTTTGTCATTTGTCGGGTTTTTTTGGTCATGACTGCTTTGACGCGCTATCTCCAAATTAAATAAAAACACTGAATTTTAGCCGGAGTTTCCAAGGCAGGATCACCTTTGTTATTTTTTTAGGTTTAGTTATCAAAATGTATTTTTGTGTGATGTTCTGTAGATCGTGGCTTTTAAATGTTATGAGGAATAATTAAACAAATGTTGCCTTACATTTTACCTTAAAAATATATATAGAAATGCATCGTCAGTTTTGTCTCCGTTTATTACTTGAAAGACAGTTTTGGTCACTTTATCAGAAAGTTGTTTATGTGTGCTGCTTGTGAAAGAAAATAAAGTTACCAATTTGTACCTGGTCTGGCCCCCTCCCAACCCATGCACACAAACATAGATGATTCGACTATCGGTCGACTATGGAAAGATTCGACAATTCTGATTCGAATATGTAAATCCTTAGTCGAGGACACCCCTAATATTTAGAATACATTTAGGGTCCCTGTTATTTTCATGTTTGAAAGAAACTTCTCCCATTGTAAGTTTTCCTATATGTAATGCAAAAACTTTGAAGCTCAATATCTCAAAACTTTTCAGAACGCAGATAGGAACACAGGTTCATGGACCGCAAATATTAATTAATTGCACAGAATCTGTCTCTGTGTGTAAAATAAACCAGTTGTAAATGACTTGTTGCATACAGAGGGGAAACTATGTCCAGAAATAACCCGACATCTACAAGTCCCTCTGCACTTGCAATTTTTTCATGATTCTCTCACTGATTTGACTTTGCAAGCGCGGGTGGAAAGGCGGGGCTATGAAATGAGGCTACTGATGACTCATCGTTTTTTCTTTTTTTTCGAAAGTGTCTTTCGAAGTGGCAGTTATCTCTCTCCTGCTGATGGGCACGGTCGCTGTCTTAGCTGTCTGGGTCACCAGTAAGCTAAGGCAGCGTTTGGTAAGGGGGCATGTTTTCATTGCGAGAGCATGAAGACGTTGTGGTCCCTCCAAGCATGTAAGTTTTCTTCTGCACTTGTGTTGAGAGCTTACACTGCTATGGGTCAAGCTGTCCTGCAGGAACACCAAGCCAAGGCATTGAAAGATCTGCACGAGGGAGGTGCGACCCAGAAGTTATGCAG
Source organism: Misgurnus mizolepis (assembly GCA_025389145.1). Classification (NCBI taxonomy): domain Eukaryota; kingdom Metazoa; phylum Chordata; class Actinopteri; order Cypriniformes; family Cobitidae; genus Misgurnus; species Misgurnus mizolepis. Next base: position 31,669,828 of record JAIFKI010000009.1, on the reverse strand, counting down.
GACCTTTGCACTGCCACTGATGGCGCGGGCTCTGGGTCGGTCGATGTCCGCTTTGGTGGTCCAAGAGAGACATCTCTAACTTAACCTTGCGCAGATGAAGGAGTCCAAGAAAGTTTGCTTTTTCAATGCCCCCATCTCGCAAGCAGGGCTGTTTGGTGACACTGTAGAGGACTTGTCTGCTTCTTTCCCATAGAGAACTGAAGAGTGGAGGCGATTAAACACATCTTGCCCCGGCGCAACCCGGCCGCCTTTCGACCATCGTGTTCCCGTCCGGCATCCGCTCCCCAGCAGCCAAAGCCTCATGCGGTGTTAGCACAACCTCTCCCTCCTCCATCTGGGAAAAGACAACGTGGCTGACCATCGAAGAGATCCGGCTGTAGGCAGGCGTCTGGTCAGGTGACCACAAGGGACCCTCCTAAGGCTTCCAAGCGGCCCTGATGGTCCCAGCCCAGGAAGATTTGACAACCATCGGGCAAGGCTCCACTAAAAGAGTATTTTCATCCGCCCTCCCTGGGCAACATGTCTCTTCTTTTTCAGGCACCGGACGACTCTCGGGACCCGGATGGTCGACAAGTATGGCTGTCTCTTTCAACAACATCTTCTCAGGTAAGACGAGCGATGGTCAGGAACGCTTGCCTTCCTCCCATATTCCACCACACAGCTACAACCCCCCCCAGCACTATGAAACAGATCATTCCCCTTGTACCTCTTGCACGGTATCTGGCAGCGTGGCTATCGCTACCCAGCCCATCGCGTTGGTTGGTACACACGATTCCGTCTCGCCTATGCGAGAATGCTGTGGTGCTTTGGGCGGAGGTGGCCATCCTTCTGGCCAAACATGCTATAGAGCGAAGAAGGGAGGACTGCGTCCCATCTTGGATCTACAGGAAAGGTTGGAGAAACATCTCTCTCCCTTTACCCTCAATGTGTATGTGGTTGCTATTGCAGCACATCACTTCTATGTGGGAGTAGGTTGTTGGGACAGCACAACCTGATTTTTGGGTTCCTGAGAGGTGCAAGGAGGTAAAATCCACCCAGACTGCACCTCATCTCCTCTTGGGGCCTTTTGGTGGTACTTTATGGCCTCAAGAGGACCCCATTTGAGCCCCTAAGGGAAGCTTAGTGGGACTCGTCTCTATTAAGAGGGTGGGGGACCTACAGGCGCTCTATGTTACTCAGGAGTGCATGGAGTTCAGACTGAGTGACTCCTGTGATATCTTGAGACTTCGGCCTGGCTAAGTGCCCAAGGTTCACACAACTCCTTTTAGGGATCAGGTGGTGAGCCTCCAAGTGCTCCCCTCTGAGGAAGCTGACCCAACCCTGTCAATGTTGTGTCCGGTAACCGCATTGGCGCCTAATTTTACAATATCCGAGTAGAGCCCGGGTCCTCCAGGGTAACAACAACTAGCCCGGTGACTGACTAGGCGTCTCGCTTGCATAGCACCTTCTCCCCTCCTTAGGTGAGTAGGGTCCTATACCAACATACCCTTCTATCGAATGGGTCGGTTCCTTTTCCTTTATCGACTTTTCCAATATAGACTGAGCGGAGCAGTCTTTATCGATTCAGTATTCTCTGAATTATGCCAGTACTGAGACTCATATCCAGTAATTTGTCTCCACTACATGGATAGTGTTCCCCAGCAGTACATCCACTCTAGTGTCTCCTCCACTTTGTGAGTTCTTGACACATTTGTTGAGATGTGATTCTTCCCAACAGATGAGACCATGGTCTATTCCATACGGGCTCCCACACTTCATTTGCCTGCGGCTAAGTCAATGCTATCTGCTTTAAAACACCCCACTGGTGTTACTGGTGAGGGGTCTGTTCCTCTTCCTCGAATGAGGACCCCCTTGCACCTTACTGGAAGGTTTTATGTCATTTAGCAACAGTTGTACTTGCCTTTAATTGCCTTTTGAGGTCAAGACATAAGACGGAGTTGTGGTGTTTCACATAGGGACCCCATACTGTCGTCATTGACACAACGTGGAGTGAACGACAGAAAGGGAACGTCTTCGTTACGTATGTACGTATGTCCCTGAACGTTGTGTACTCTGTGCCACAACACTGCTAAGTCCGCTGAACCTCATTGAGCTCCTCACACACAAGCAAATGAATGGCGCATTTCGTCTCCAATTATACACGTACGTGTGGACGGAGACTGGTTTGTAAATACTAGGGCTGACTTCTTATAGTCGAGGATTCGACGATTCGATTCAGAGAGGTCTGATTCGACTATATATATATATTTCTATTGAAATATTTTCTATTAATTTCACAAGTATAAGTTACCTTTTAAAATACTGTTTGGCCATCGTAAAGTGAACACAGGGTTTGTGTTTGGTTGGCCAGCGAGAGGTTTACTTTTGTGCAGTAAAAAGCTCAAAAGAACAACTGCCTATCGTTGTCTGGACTCTTATTTGTGTTTTTGTAATCATTATAGTAGAAACACAACAAGGGACAAGCGTGATAAACTTATCAATGTTTGTGTTTGTGTATGTGCGTTCCCGTCGCGTCAACTGTTTGATGGAAGACAAAGAAAACACTCGCGTCTGGAGATACTGACACACATAAAGCGGCCTATAGGAGGAGGATTGAGGGGCATTTTGAAAACTCAGATCCCCGGCGTGCATGGCAAGGGATATGGCATATCATAAAACAGGTTAACAACAATAATTCACCAACTAACAATAGCACCGTTTTAGCTGGAGATCTCAATCATTTCTTCAGCCGCCATGAGGTAGTGGATGCAGAGCCTGCTAGGACCCTAGCTCCGGTTACTAACAACCAGGGACTTGTCCTACAGACTGCGGAGGTACTAGGTGCACTCCGGAAAACCAACATATGGAAAGCAACGGGTCCAGACGGCGTCCCGGGACGGGTCCTTCGAGACTCTGCCAGGGAGCTGGCGGGGGTTTTCACTGACATTTTTAACATATCTTTGTCACAGTGCTCTGTTCCCACCTGCCTAAAATCTTCTATAATTGTGCCACTACCCAAGCAGACAGTTATAACGGGGTTCAATGACTATAGACCCATGGCATTGACACCCATTATTATGAAGTGTTTGGAGAGAGTGGTGCTGGAAAAAATTAAGGCTGCTTTACCAGTCACTCTAGACAGTAACCAATATGCTTACAAAACAAACAGGTCTACAGACGATTCTATTTCCATTGCCCTCTACACTGTCCTGCAACACCTGGAACAACCCGGAACATATGCCAGGCTGTTATTTGTGGATTACAGTTCTGCGTTTAACACCATCCTCCCAGGCAGACTGTTCCACAAGATGACTAACCTAGGCTTTGATCATACCATCTGTCTATGGATAAGGGACTTTTTAACAAACAGACTACAGACGGTCAGGATGGGAAACTATCATTCTTTGCCCCTGTCTCTTAGTACAGGTGCTCCACAAGGCTGTGTTTTGAGTCCCTTTCTGTATTCTCTATACACCCATGACTGCCCACCGACCCATAAAACCAATACTATCATCAAATTTGCTGATGATACGACAGTGGTTGGATTAATCAGCAGGGGAGACGAGCTGGCTTACAGGGAAGAGGTCCAGAGGTTAATAGACTGGTGTGTAGTAAATAATCTGGCCTTAAATACTAAAAAAACAAAAGAGCTTATAGTTGATTTTAGGAGGAGGAACGAACCGTATCAGCCTTTGGTGATAAATGGGGAGGTTGTGGAGAGAGTGTCAACATTTAAGTTCCTGGGCACACACATCTCGGAGAAACTCACATGGAAACACAATACTAACTGCTTGATTAAGAAGGCTCAGCAGCGACTATATTTCCTGAGAGTTCTCAGGAAGGTTAATTTGTCACAACAGCTGCTTATATCTTTCTACCTTTGTTCCGTGAAGAGCGTCCTGACTTACAACATCCTGGTGTGGTACAGTAGCAGCTCTGTAGCTGACAAGCAGGCTCTGCAGAGGGTTAAAAAAACTGCCCAGAAAATAACTAACACACAACTACCATCTCTGGAAGACATTTACATCTCGCGCTGCCTTCAGAAAACAACAAACATACTGAAAGATTATTCTCATCCTGCTAATCATCTCTTCTAACTTCTGCCTTCTGGAAGACGATATAGAGCACTCAAAACACGTACCACTAGATTGTTGAACAGTTTTTACTCCAAGGCCATCATTACACTAAACAGTGCCATGAATTCAACCAGTTAACTGGGACTGTGCAATACATTTTAGGCCTGTTATTATGTTGCTGATAACGTGAGTGTTGGACGTATGCGTGGTAGCGCGCAAATATTGATATATTTATAAATTATTATTATTATTGATAACCTATTGCTTGAGCTGTTCTTACTTTGTGCAATATAAATTTTGTTGCTATTACAATGACAATAAATGAATCAATCAATCAATAAAACCACTTAAAATTAAAACCTTTACAGTTTTGTTTTCTTTGTATACAGCGTCTGCTCCGTGAATAAGGGAGCTGCAGCCCAAAACGCCGGTGGCTTTATTATTAACTGACTGAACACTTGACTCTTACATGGACATTTAGATATGAAAGTTTTTCATCAACAGTATCTGCGTGAAACATTATAAACATTGAAATCACATGCGACTCGACTGTTTAAGCGCACGTCCACTATGTTGCAGAGAGTCCACTTAATTAATGGCTTTTCGTTCAGTCTGCGTGAGCTAAACCTTTTTCTTCTGTAATTTTTTTAATAGCATAGGCTATATTTCTAATTTTTTTGACCAAGTAACACTCGGATATAATGTCAGTTGTTTTGTAATGTAAGACAAATCTTTCTGACTAAAAATTATCTATCCAGCTTAATTTAGCCAAATAATGATTTATTCGTTTTCATACTTCATAGATACACATACATTAATCTACTAATATACTATTGAAAATGCCATAAATAAATAATAATTGCCTTCTGTACAGGTGCATAAATACTGTCTTAATTTTAATTTCTGATACTGCTTTGTTTAAATTTGCACTTAAAAAGCCTTCTTGTTAAGAAATTGTTCTTTAATTTTTTTGGTTTAAAAAAAAGATATATTTAGCTGTCGTATAGCTTGTCAATCTTTTTCTCATAAGGGGAAAGACATGTAGCCATTTCCTTCACCAGGACAGCTCTAGCTGCTATAAAAAAAAAAGGGGGTTTTGACTATCAGTTGACTACGGCAAAATTTTACGAATCAGATTCAACTATGAAAGTCCTTAGTCGAAAACCGCTCTAGTAAATACCATTTGCGCAAGTTCATTGCAAGTTCATTGGCGTTTTACACACAAGTCAGACCAGATTGGCTCTCTAGAGCACACCCCATACTGTCGTAATCGACACAACGTCTCGTTCCCTCCATCAGGGAACCGTGGTTACATAATGTAACCGAGATGTTATCTCACAGGCTGTGAGTCCAAGCAGGAGGAATTATGATAATGTTGGTCTTACCTACATCACCAATCCCAGGAAGTAAACTGTTGCCTACAATTCATATGTTTTTGTTGGAGTCCAAGAAAAGAGATTTAAGATGGAAATGATAACTCGTGTCACTTTGGGGTTTGTACCTTTTGCATATCGTTTACATGTACTAATACACACTTACACACCAGAGGAAATGTAAAATCGTAAATCAGACCATAGTTGCTCTTTAAGAAGATTAACCATGGTTTTATTATAGTAAAAGTCTAGCAAGCATGATTACACACATACAGTATGGTCATAAGTTTAAGATTGAGGCTTAAGTTGGCAGAAAAAGTTAATAAGCTGATTCAATGACCATGTTTACATGCACCCTCATAATGTGATTATAATGGGATTTTGGCAATATTATACTTTACCTCATGTACACAATACTTTGATAAAAAAAATAACGTGATTAAGCTCATAATCACAGTAAGTATAATCATGTTAAAAGATGTGGTGTATGTCGTTTTTAATCACAGTATGGTCCATATAAACATTTTAATCGCATCTATACCTGTTTTCGTCATGTACACATTACCTTGCTTCCTGATATCACATGTGCAAACCACATGACACAGATGAGGAAAAACTTGAAAAACTGCTTTTAATTTCAGTTTGGGGAGAATGTCAGTTTCATAAACAGTTCCGTGCCTCTGAAAAATGAAGTTGACTTTTTTTTTTAAGTTGAATTTGACAAAGTTCATTTTATTTACTTAAAACAGGAAACATGAATAAAAAAAAGAATAAATAAAACCATCACAATAAATAAAAACATATAGAAGTAAATACCATATGAAACAAAACTATATTCAAATGTATTTTCTCACAAACTATTACATATTTACTGACATCTCAACGCAGCTCACTTCTGCAGCGTTATTTTGATGAATCGGCTGAGCACTTTGTGGGATATCCTGGGTCTGTGCGTGACGTCAGGGTTTATCGAAATCACCCGATTGGCTGGTCTCTGGTCGATATGACGATTGATTTGCTTTCCCGTGGCATTATGGAAAAGCTGGGATAGATAAGTGTCCATCGATGCTTGCTTCAGAATCTGGGGGGACTCAGTAGGGCATCTGGAGATTTCTTGCCTGATTTTATGAATACTGAGGATTCGGACATACTACTCTGTTCACGTACTGTTTCTCCTACTATATAGTAGGTAAGTAGGCAGTTTTGGATGCTACTTAAGTAAACGTACCTCTGAATCTCACAAATATAGTCCAACAGTTCACATGGGTTAACAAGATAACAAGACACACCGGGGAAACAATCAACATGAGGACCAATGACCAAAATAACTACAAAAGACTCAGACATGGCAGCTGTTACATTCAAACATTGCATTTTATTGGCATCAATTAACTCTTTTAAGGTTTAAATACAGAACCTGGAGCTCATTAGAAGAATCAAATTCCATGATGACAGTGAACAGGCAAAAACATATCCAACAATAGGCTCGTTTATTTGTTTTCTTTTATATACTCTTAATTTGAGTATGATCTTTTAACTTGTTCTACATCAAGCTTGTCACGCCTATACAGTATTTGGCATTAGGTACGCCAAGGCCTACAACAGAAAATGCATTAGGGATTTGACTGGGAATTTTGGTTTATTCACAATGCCGATGATTATCTAGTTGTCTGTGCATGCATTCACAAACATGTTGTTAAGATCCTGTAAGACATGTTGTATTAAAGTCCTGCATTTGGTGGGGTTTTTCCCAGTGTCTAACGTGCACTTATTATCCGTGATGTCTCTTGAGATAACACTCATACAGTGCATTTTTGTTTATGATAAGATCATAAAGATTGTTTGATGCGCTGTTCTGGTATGCTGCTAAATGATCTCACACTGATAAAAATGTTCTGCTTGGTTTATTTTAAAATATGATGCATTTGCATGATTTATTACGTAGATCATACAAGACTTAATTTTTCTGTTTTTTGAGAAATAATTTGTACATACAGTCAACTTAATATTAGTATTTCTCTAGTCATTATTACAGTGTATGAAAATGCACTGTACTGTTCTCACTGGGGTTTTTATTAGTGGTGCTTGCATTTATGCAAGGCATCACTATTATTATTGCTCATACTTATTATATTTTCTTATGTGACAAATTTTTGTCCCGTAACTCGTCCCGCACGCTTTGTCGCAGTCCCATGAAAGAGTGCTCAAATTGAACGGATTATTGAGGACAGGTATGCTATGACTTTTATAAGCGATCAGGTGCAGGATTTCTGAAAGGGGGGCGAAAAACCACCCAAAAAATCCCATTGACTTAACATTGTGCCCAACTTTGACGAGTCATAGCTCTGCTCGAGGATTTTGTAGAAACAGGTGGGTTACAACATTTGAAGAGGGTGGTAGACTCTGTAAGAACATACATCAAGCTGTACCCCTGGGGTGTAAGTGGCACCCTAAAATTCCCCATTGACTTATAATGGGGCAGGGAACACGCCCATATAAGGGAATAAAAAAGTTCCAGATGGGATATCTTTGCTTTACAATGTCGTAGAGACAAGGGTGTGGGCTCATTGTACTCAGACATCCAATCAGGATAGTCCCAGAGCTATTAAGCCACGCCCCTAGCAACCATTTTGGGCACCCTAGCAACATCTCCCATAGACTGCCATTATAAAATGCCCAGATGGATATCTTTGCACCACAGTGTCATAGAGACATAAGGGTTGGCTCATTTTACTCAGGCATCCAATCAGTCTCTCAGGATCCTTACATAGGTATTAAGCCACGCCCCTAGCAACCACTTTTGAGCACCCTAGCAACAGAGTAAACAAAGCCTTATATCTCCGCATCAGAACATCGTAGAGACACGGGGTTGGACCGTTTTACTCGTGACTCGGAGGGTAATCACTAGTAGATGCCAAGAGGTGTTAAGCCCCGCCCCTATATATGGGGGGCACTTCAAATGTGGTTACCCTGGGGCACTAGACTGTGTAAATCTGGGCCTGGTTAACTTTCTTTCTCATTCCTGAAACTTAAATCATCCCCCCCACTGTACATATTGAAATAAGAAATTAATATCATAAACATTCGACTAGTCAATTAATAGCGAAAATAAATGACTACTAGTCGATTAGGAAAATCTTTAGTCGAAGGCAGCCTTAATATGTATTAATTAGTCTATAAGAGTTTACACATCCAGATTATCATGGGTGTTAACACCTTATGACTAAACAAAGGGAGCCTGGACTAAACAAAGGGTGCCTGGAGCTGCTGAAGTTCCAGTAAAACACAACTTGGTGCCACTCAAGCACAAAACGGTCTTGCAGAGCATACCATGTCGCAGAGGTCAACATAGACCAAGAAGATGCATCGAGGCAGGATGAATGTACAGCTGCTGGTCTCATTGGTTTTTGAAAACAAAGAGCTTTATGATAAACGACATAGCAACTACAAAAATCTTGATAAGATGGAGTTGTTATGTACAGGAATTTTATATCAAATGGGATTTGATGAAAAGTGTAATTTCCCCTAGTTTTCTTTTATGTAATTTACATAAGCATATAACTTTTCTCCACAAACTTTTGACCATCATGGCATTTGTACACGATATACATAAGAAAACAGCATGAGGATAATTTCCAAAGTGGACAGGCGCTAAAAACAAGAAGCTGTGAATTTACAAGGTAATGTGATTAATATAAGAACATAACAATACATAGCTGTGTGGGCTTTATGATATGTAAAGTTAATGTGTTAACATTAAACAGTGATTAACATCATACCAAGGCATGTTTCCTGCACACCGTGTCATCACGCTCAAACTGATTTTGCCAAGTGAGAGATGTCCTATGGGCAACACACTGTGTTGACCCAAGGACAACATTTTTCTAAATAAAACCTAAACCCACCCCAAACCCCAACCAAAACCAAACCCTAAAATCAGAAGGACATGATAAGTGAAAAACAATGGTCTAGAAACAGCTAATCCTGGTTATAATCTTAAACTTAAAACAAACTGTAAAATATAATTCTGAAATCAGATTGGTTGATTGAAATGTTGTCCCAGGGTGAACATAATGTTGCCCTGAGGACATCAACCACTTGGCAAAATCAAGAGAGCCACACAGGCTCATTCCATATATTATTTTGTGTTCTGTGTATAGGTAACCTTATGTAAAAAAAAATTTTGTCAGATATGTAAAAATACCATGAATCTAAACTTCATTTGTAATCAAACACTGACTTCATGCATATCGTGGCATTGCCCTTAGTGTGAAAGATTGTTTCTGATGTAAGCTGAATTTGTCTTTACAGTGGTCACAGCAATATTTCTGCTGAAAACATGGGTTGAATGGTGGTGCAAAATGTTGTGAACAAAAGTGAGGAGGCCCCAACAAGCCCTTCTTCAGGATCATCCATCGCCAGCACGTCTTAAGGGTCATTCAACACCTGCCCAAGTGTGACAGGGTCCCATGTAAACAAAAGACTTCTTGGAGAGGTCCCTTTTAAAAGATTCCAGGGGAAAAATGAGAAAGAAAAGTGCATAAGAGAGAAAGATAAGCACAGAAGGAGAGTGTTCTGCCAATTTAAATAAAAGTTTATATAAGTTTATTAGTATACTATTATATTATTATTTATTATAACCATTTTATTTCTGTATTTTTTTTGTGTTTATACATTCAAGAAATACAGTCGAACATTTACATTTCATACATATGTTTATTTGCACTACCGTTCACTTTAACTTCTGTCATTGTGACTTATTTTTAAATTGTGTTGACGCCCATCTAATGTCATGTATTGGTCATTTTATCTATATTTTTATTGTTTTATTTACATTTTCCTTACCACTCGTCTGTGTTCTACCATCAGGTCACCTTTCAGACACAATCAATTATGGGCGCTCTGCCTGTTCAGACCAATAGATGTTTATTATATACAATTTAATTTCTGTATTTTTAGTGTTTATACATTCAGGAAATACAGTTAAAAATGTCTAGTATCTAAATGTTTATTTGCAATACCGTTCAGCTGCACTACTGCCATTGTGACTGCACCTTCATTTCTGACTCCTGTTTTATTAGCTTTTGTTGTCATGTCTCTTGATTCTTATTACGAACTTTAGTTCTGTCAGGACTCTGCCATGAGAGTCTGTTTTATATTTATGTTTTATAGTGGTGGCAGAGTTCTGACAGTCTCTTGTTTCATGTGGAGGCTCATGCCTTGTTTATTGTGGCATGTGCCTCTGTTGTCTCGTCTCTAGTCCCCGCCCCTTGTTCTCCCTGTTAATTATTCATTATCAGTTCATCCCTCTCACCTGTGTTGCCCTCGTTATCTTGTTTAGTTTCCCCTATTTAATCTCCTCTTGTCTTGGGCTGGATCATTGTGTGTTCATTCCTGTGATGTCATGCTGTTCTCATTGTTCATTCAGTTTAGTTTTTCATCTAGTCTTGTTATGTCAGTGTATTTCATGTTTTATGTAGTTTTGCCCCCCCGTGGGTTCTTGTTTTCATGTTTTATGTAATAAATGTTCTGTGTTCACTCCCCGATATCGTCTGCGCTTGGGTTCTCTGTTCCCCGTCTCCAGTTCCTGACAAGTTCATTCACAAAAATAAATGTTTGATTTTTCAAACAAAAAAAAAAGAAAGATTTGTAAATAACGTGACTTTTTGGCACTATGCATATATTTGTACATAAGTTTTGTTGACCTCATATTGTAATAGCTACATGCTTAATTATTGCATCATTGTATTCATAGGCAACACTTATCAATTTGCAGGAGCATTCACATTTTGGGGCACAACAAAAATTGTGGTTCCTTGTTATACCCACCCACCTTCTATAAAACAAGTATGTTGAAATGAGAACTTAACCTTGTGCCAAATCACAAAATACCATACATTTTTCAGGATATTTGAAAAAAAAAATGGTATTAAAATATTTGTTAAAAATACACACATTTCAAAATAATTAGGATTTAGCTCTAAACAATGTTACAGTAACTGGATCACCCAATAACTCATATAAAAGTTTTTTTAGATTATGTTGAATATGGAGTTGTTTCAACACTTGACCAAACAATTTAGAAATAAAATTACTTCCCTGATCAGATTGGATAATTTGCGGAATTCCAAAGACAGAATGAACTGAGTCAGTGCCATTACGACTTGCTTGGCTGTTATAGATCGCAAATGATATGCAGTTACTTGGCACATGATTGTAAACAAATATTTACTACCTGTTTTTGACTTAGGCAACGGCCCGACACAATCTATGACAAGATACTCAAACGGTTGACTAATGGCTAGAATTGGATAAAGAGGAGCTGGTTTCAAAGATTGGTTGGGCTTTCCAGTAAGCTGACATGTGTGACAATAAGTCATGCTTCAATTTCGGCCAAAAAATAAGTTTTTTAAAACTAACTTGTATGTTTTGTTCACCCCCATATGGCCAGACGTAACATGACACTGAGAAAAAAAATGAAGGGATTTCCAGAAATCAACTTTTTTGATAACACGGTATATGGGTACAACACAAGATGGTAATACATTTAAATAACGGATCAAATTGTTATATAATGTCTGTTCAACATAAAATCAGACATGGTGTAACCACTAAATTTGGTCAATAATCTCGCCAGACCCAAGACATTCCCTAGAACTATCTGTATTCCTTCCTCAGGCAAGCAGGGATGAACAGCCACTTCCACTTCTCCCTGGATCAACTAAGACATTGACTTAACATGTAAATCACTTGCGCTTGCCGCCTCTACCGCGTCTGGTGTGAACCCTGTTTAAGGCCTAGCCATACCATCCACTATCCATCAGCTCAAAGTATGCTTGGTTGCCGGAAAACCTTCATGGGTTTCTTCTGGACAGAGAATGTAAATATCACTCAACCAAACCTTTTCCCGAAACCTTGGCATTGGTGTATTCTGTCAGTAACTATTTACCATAGATGCTTCTCAAAATTACATAACTGATTTTTTAAATGTTTAGCAGATTATTCTTTAATTGTTGTTATGAGAAATAAGGTTTTAATCTTATTAGAAACAGAAAACATTCTGCCATAAATTCAACTCAGTCCCTTCTATTTTCTATTCTTTGCATTTTAGTTTCTATTTTTTTTATTCTTTAGTATTTTAGTGTCATTTAGTAGTGTTTTTAGTTATTCCTGTTTATCTTTTGTTAAAAATAAAATTTTATTAGCACAATGTCTTCCTTGTGTTTATAATCCAGTTATAATCCAAAGGGTTCTACAAATTGGTCAGAATATCACAAAATACTTCAGAAAACTAGATGGCAAACTCCCTCCAATTTACATATTTTCTTATTTGTTGAATGATCTATTTAGATCTTTCCGAAGTAAACGAGGGAGGGATCATTTGACACACAGACACACACACACACTAGAGGTGAAATTCACTTCTAGTGTCCTGTGTATGGCATACTACATTAATTGGTGCCCATGTCAAAATCACTGCAATAGTGTACTAACAACATTGTCTCCTCAGAGCAGAACATTGCACAGACACAAGATCACTGTCTGACTCCTCAAACAATGATGCATATCTCATGCAGGTCTGATTACAGGCAGATATACTGTTAATATACACATAAACATGTTTATATATATATATCATTTATATATTTATACTGTAAAGAGGGGAGGGTCCATGTGGAAACTGCACGTTAAGCCTCAAACAGTATCATAGGCAAATTATGAGGATGATACATCTCTCCGGAGATAGACAGCTGAAATAGCATTGAAATGTCTGGCTCTCAGATGTCAAGGGTGCTGGCAGAGATACTACTGCCTGCACAGAATCATATTGCGACTGAAAAGCAGGGCCGCAGCCGCGAGGGGCTATTTAAAAATAAGGGGGTTAGATTTAAAATAGCAAAATGAGGCATCCGGACGGGAGGACCCTCACAGCATCCGATGGGGAGCTTTAGCTGAGATGTTCGCTGCATCGGACGGGTAGGTTGCTACAGTCGAATAGAAATGTAAATCTATGAAAAAGTGTGATGGGGCTCGACAAGCAATTTGAAGGGGCGAAACTTAAAACAGTGAAAGAAAAATCTGCATTGTAGGCTCAATTTGCAGAATAGCGAGTCTGAATGCTCTGGGTCACTGTGTCCAAAATGACATTGTGCACCTTGATCCTATACTGATCTTCTGTATTCAATGAATCGGGGGCTCTACCTGATTTTTTTTTTCAGGTAGAGCCCCCTGAACCACCTCTTTAGATCCATTCTCCTCCAGCTCCTTATTATCCCATTCAACAAAGACATTTGCAGCCTTTGTTACACCATTCATGTCCCTGTTGCAGGATTTTAGGCTGTCTTGGGCCCCCATTACTAGTCGATGAGCAGTGATTAGGTCCATGTCACTGGTCTGGTGGAATCTGGAGAGTGGTAAAGTTATCTCAAAGGTAAAATGCACTCAAAGGGATGCACTTTCTATCACAGCACTCGTGGTGTCTCCCAGAACAAGATTTAGCACATGTGCATAGCACCAGATGTGCACTTGGAAAGGAGACTCTGATGACAGTGAAACAGAGTGTTGGGGATTGCCATATTTAATGCTGATAAATATATAATTGACCTCTGCAGATTATTCAATGTACCTCAGCTGTGTAAATATTAACCGGGTTTGATGCAAAGCGATCTTTTGAAGTTTAATTTGATACTGTTTAACGAGTGGATTAATCGCGCTAGCATCGGGACATATTGTTAATGTTTAAATAGTCATATAACGTAATATATCTCATTTTGACAATATCATTATAACTGTATTAATGATGCAGCCTTATTTTATATACAATTCATAATTATTATTGTTTTATGATCTTCACTGCATCATGCAGTTTGTTATTATTGCTTATGATTTATTGGTCATATTTATATTTAGGTGCAATATACAAGTTGTTTATCATTGAGTTTGTAATATGTTATGTTATTGTTATGTTTAGACAATCAGTATTTATTTCTGTTATTGTATTTATTTTAGAAAACTACCTCAAGTACACTATGTGCAAATGGTTACTCTTGTACAATAAATAACCAAATTGATACGGTGACTCCCTGACCAGAGTACTGCAGCAGTCCATAATATACATATATATATATATATATATATATATATATATATATATATATATATATATATATATATATATATATATATATATATCAGCATTAAATGGGGCAATACCCAACACAGAGAACCCCTTGTACTGGCCGTGCATGTTTCTGGCTCCATTTGTTGAGTTGCCAACACAGTTCCTAAGCTCAATATCCACCTTTACTTTTTTAAAGTAGCTCCAAATAGTATTCTTCAGTTGATGACTCACAATCAACCACACCTATGAGCTTCTGGTGGACCACGTCAGTCACATATCTGGGGATACATGTATATCTGCAGAGAAAACATTTCTGCTTGCCTTACTTCTCTTGAAATGCTTTCTTTGATTAAGTGGCTGATTACATCAATCACTTTGTTGACAGATGTTTTAGATAGCAGTGTAACGAAAGATCCTCTGCCTTTACTGTACCTTCAGTCTTATTTAGGCTTTGGCTTTTTTGCACACATTCATTTACATGTTCTTGTAGAGAGACATCAAATTTGCTCAGCAGAATTATCATTTCCAAGACGTTTCCATGATCAACAGCAATGTTGTCCTATGTGTATGTATTTTCAAATGTGGTGCCTCTATAGCTAAGTCCACACTTTCGGATGACTTATATCACTTCTATGACACGGTCCATGACTTGGCACTTCTTTCTGACTTGGTCACGGTGAAGAGACACTTGTTTTCCACTTAGTAAGCTTGCTATGTCTGTTTGACTGGCCATCATAACATTTGCTTCTGCACTGTCTCTGTGAACTTGGTTTCTTTTTGTGCTCTTCTATTCTCTGATGTACATGCTTCCAGGCTGTCATCCCCCCCTTAATGAATGCACTTTCATTTGCAGAAGGCTTTGAATATGCCAAAAATACTGCGTAGTACAGTAAGTTTCTTTCTTACAGTATGTGAGCCACTTTCTCATAATACCATTTTTGGTATGATAGATACTCATGCCTTTTCTGGTGGGTTGTTGAGGGTGGTAAGAAAAAGATTTAAATCTTTGGAGGCCGGGCGTGTATAAAAATCGAAGTCCTCATCTTCAGCTCTGTTTAGGTCAATCCCTGATGCATCTTCACCTGTGTTGGACCCTGCCTCTGTCTGCACTTGTTGTACTGCTTGAGAAGAATGTGACGTCACTCTATCTTATTCTATCTTATATGATTGCCTACCCAGCCCGGCATACTGCCCCTGTACCTGTCACTGTTTTTGTACTGGTTACATTCTCCTTCTCCTCCTGCTCTGCTTTCTCTTGCTGCTTTCCTTCCTCCTGCTCCTCCTCCTTCTCTCCCTCCTCATCAATATGACTGCAGGGGTCATCATCAACCTGTCCCACTCCATCACTGACCTTAACAGCTAATATACATACAGACATAAAGGGATTCCTTGCTTATATACATTATGTAGCGCTGCCCCTTTTCAGCACTTCGCTCATTGTCTTTTGACTTCCGGTCTGTATTTCCACGTGTTTATTAATGAACGGGTCGTTTTAATAACTTCCCGGTCGACTGACATTTGTTTAGTCATCTGCTTTAAACATTACAGTCCTCATGATAACTTTTGTTAACTTTACATTAAGTAAATCCACTTCAAAACCTAATTACTCCTGGACAGCAATGCCATAAAAATATACAGAGCAACCACAAAACAGAAGTTAAAAGACAATATTCTAAAGATGGCAGTCTATAGAAGGATGTTTTCTGTGTGTGATGACACAATGCAAACTGCTGTTTAAAATATATAATATATCTATAAAGCAGGGGCGTAGCCAGTAATGGGCCAGGGCGGCACTGGCCCGCCCACATAACTCCCTGGCCCGCCCAGGCAAGTTTAACCAAAATACATTTTTAGTTTATTTTTATTATTCAAATGTATTTAATAAAATATATTAACATAAACCGGCTTTATTATTGACTGGTGTGTGTTTAATTTGCTTTCTAAATAAAATGGAATTGTTGAAGCAAGTTGTAGGAAGCTTCCGAAAGTCTCTGGCAGTCTGCCAGCTAACTTTGGTAACTGCTTTTTTAGCTAATATTAACATTGCCACAATAATGGCTAAAGTTTCTTTAATGTGTTATTTAAAAAAGCAAGATTTGATGAAGAAGATACGCCACTGCCTCCATCTACCGAGTCTTACCAGCCCAGTTCTTCAGACGCTGGTGGCGCCGGCTGCCGCTTGCTCTCTGGTGGCAGTTCCAGTGCTCTCTCCCGGTCAGTCTGACACAGGTTACCCACCGATCTAACTGCAATTGATGAACCACCTTCACAACCCAATTTGCATCCATGAGTTACTACCCGCCTCAACAACCTTTTGTTTTTTGAAAAAGAACTCTGTGACTCTTTGGACTATAATGAGATCATTTCTGTTTTCAACATCAAACCCAGGCATTTGCGTCTTGTTTTGTAGAATTAAAACAACAAAGGTAGGCATGCTGTTTAACTAATTTCCTTATTTTTGCTCGTGAAGTGATTTAACTAAGTGGTGTGTTGTGTATAGATGTATGCCAGCCTTCAATTTATTTTTAGCCTACTTTATTTCAGGTAAACTGTTTTTGCACTGCTGACTAGCCTGAATAAGCCTGGTTTGTCCAGCCTTTATTGAGCTCTGTTGGTTGAACATGTTTAGACAGTGTTTTATTATTGACTTCGCCAAAAATTGAAAAGTAAAGATGTCACTGTTTTCGCAGTTTGTCTATTGTTTTTTTCCACTCTAAGGTTTAATTATTATTTAAGTCATTTTATTCTGATAAACTATAGGCCCACTCACTTTTGCTCCAGGCTGCCCAAAATACAATTTCTGCCTACGCCCCTGCTATAAAGATATAATATTTATTACATGGCTTGGTTGAATTCTTATGTAGAATGCGGTCTGTTATTTCTTGATAGCAGATCGCTGCTATGTATAACACACCTTTGCCATGAAAAACGTTGCTATGGACGCAGGATTCTAACCATATTTTCTTTAGCAGAAAATACACAATTGTTTTTAAATCAGTCAACTCCTTTTTAAAATCAATATTTTGTGTCAAATTATTAATTTATTTGGTAGGTAGCCATGTTATAAGGGGGATAATGTAGAGCAAGGCAAATATAACCCCGTCTGATTTGAGCTCCGCTTTGTGTCAGGGTCCTGATCAGCCTGTCGGGGGTTGTATTCGCTATAACAACCGTCTCACTCTACATTATCCCTTACACAATAAAATGCCTATATGTGACCAGTCATGGAAAGTAGTGAGACAAGTCGGATCTGGGGCATTTTGAGTTGAAGAGCTCTTTTCCAAAACGCGATAAACGCCATTTTTAAAAAAAATGAGTTTGTCATGTCATTTGGCTGTGTACTGAACCTATTCACTGCTCCATGAATGTTTTATGTCAAATCATTACATTTCCTTGTTAAAATGTAGGTACAAGATGCCGTTCTTTCCCAAAACGCGATAAGCGCCGAGCCTATTTTTAACCTAAACGCGATTTATCCTCTCGACCAATCAGAACTCGATGAGCGTTCGACGCAATCCAATGGCGGCGCTGTGAACAGATGTTTGTTTATGTTCATTCATTACTCAAAATGAGGATTAATGTCATGTTATGCACCCGGAGAAGGTACCCGTTTGCAAGGCGATCTTCATCAAAGTGTTTGGTATGTACAACTTTCGTTTCAGAACTGGCTCGTTTAATACCGTTTTGTACGTTTGCGATAAAGTTTTTTTTCTGTGAAGAAGCCTGCTAACGTAACATGAAAAGTACTGAATAGTTCGATAGCCTGCTCATAGACAGACTGGCGTTTGATACATTGACCAATGTCGTGCAAAAGTACAAAATGTGGGTAGTGAACAATGCAGGGACATCTGTAAAGTTTTGCTTTTTGGATTGGACATTATGAGCGCGTTGTTACATGGTATTTCATTGAGAGCAGATCGAGGGGAGCTCGCTGTGTGTGCGTGTGAGGTTAATACAACTGTGTGTAGACGAGAGAGAGAGAGAGAGAGAGAGAGAGAGAGAGAGAGAGAGAGAGAGAGAGAGAGAGAGAGAGAGAGAGAGAGAGGTGAAATATATCAAGCAAAAGGGGTTCCTAATGCCCTGCTAAGGAGAAAACTGAAATGGTGGAGGGAGTAATAGCAAGTTAGTTATGTGTAATTCTGTTTATTTCATACTGGCTCCAATGTAGATCACAATCTGAATAATTTAATTACTCAGTCCCTGAGTATATGTTGCATATTCTGTTATTTTTTTTGTTTTGTTCTTAAAGTAAAAACATACATTTATGGAAAAAATATATGGATTTATAGCGTTTTGAAAAAAAATAAAATTAACTTTGAATTTATAATCAACAATATTGTTGTTTGATTTAATAATCATTATTCAACATGTTCCGATTGAGCAAAAAATCCATTATAACAGCATAAATTGAATATTCACAAAATGTGTGGGTCTAGGTAAAAAATGTACTTTTTCTGAAAACTATTGAAATGGATTTATAGCGTTTTGGAAAAGAGCTCTTCAGTTATTCACAGATTCTGAAAATGCAGTTTCTAAGCTTTCCAATGACGTGTAACACATGAAAATCTGATATATAAATTACATAAAATGACATCCCTACCCAAACCCAAATCTAACCCCAACGCCAGGCAACAATTGATTAAAGTTTAGAAAATATAAAAGAATACATCAGAAAAAATAGTATAAACCAATACTTAAAGTGACAAACTAATGCAAACACCAAATCTAACCCTAAACCGAAGCGACAATGGTTTGAAAATAGGAAAAAAGCAGTTGAGTAACCAATCCGTGAGAATGCCACGGAAAAGAAAGTCTGTGGCAGGGCCACGGAAATATGCAGAGATCCGTGAGAATGCCACGGAAAAATGAGCAAAAAATTCCGTGACTTTCCCACGGAACTTTGTGAGATCATGTTGGCCAATGACATCATGGAAAATATTGATAGCCAAAACATGTAGCCAATTATGTAAAGAAGCAACAATCTCTATGTAAATTATGTGTTTGACTTCATGCTGCGCTGCAAGAACTTACAGAGAGATGACGTCAAAGTACAGTGAGAGCGAGTCCAAATTAAACTACTCCGTAAGATTTCTTGAAGAGCTCTCGCGGTGCATTGACGTCATCCGACTGCGGCGCCGCATAAAATCAGTGACGCGACTGACGTAAGAGGTGGCTGACTGTTATCTGTTCCGCCCCCCAGCTTCTTTTATTTTTCTTTTGTTTTGTGCGCCCGAGCTTTGTTTACAGTCTGGGGAGATGCACAATTTTTAAATAAAAAAAAAAACCTTTGCAAACATGTCTGAGGGACAGGTCAGCCGCGTCACTACAGTCACGTGACTTCACGCGGTTCACAACAGAGCCGAAAGAGAAGACAATGCTGAATAAAGTCGTAATTCTTGCTATTTTCGGACCAAAATGTATTTTCGATGCTTCAACACATTCAAGCTGACCCACTGATGTCACATGGACTACTTTGATGATGTTTTTATTACCTTTCTGGACATGGAAACCGTACATAGATTTTCAATGGAGGAGACACAAAGCTCTCGGACTAAATCTAACGTTAAAACCAGTGGCGTGCCGTGGGGTTTCAGTCAGGGCCTTCAGTAAGCATGTAAACCACATACTACTCATCTGTTACAGCTAACGCACCCATATGCAAATAATGCGCATATTCGGCCGCACATACAGGCACTCAGCAACATGACAGCTGATCAACAATCAGCCTAAAACAGTATTCTAGGTAAGGGTGGGTTGAACTCAGACTAAATTTCACTGCATGTATCATGTAATCTCCCTATGCACACTGTGTGCATAGTGTCAAATCCACAGGCTACAGGCTACTATCAGTGCAACACGAACCACTCAACAATAACATTGTGCATAAGCCCTTAATAATGCTTATTATCAGATACAAACCACAATCTGCATGATACAATACTCGACAAGTAGTAAAGCACTCACCCGTCACTTTTCAGTCACATACCCGAGGGCATGAGAGCTGCGCTGTGTTACTGAAGTCAGTCGTCTCATCCACCATAACTGCCACCAAATTTGTTTGTTTGTCGCAAGTCAGCATCATGCCCCGCTAATAGCTTGAACAATTTCAAGTAATTACCCCTGTTCAGCGAATCTTCATCGTGTCCCCTGATAAATCTTGCCGTCCCAAAAAATGAACACAGTCAAGACGCTTCAGAATGTCCCGGTTCTTTCTGACCCTCTCGTTGTGGACGCTGATCTCCCGTTTTCTATACTCGTTAAGTTGCAAATCCACACGACATTCACCAAAAGTTTTTAAATGCATGACTGACATTATTATGGCGCTCGGAGCCTTGGTGTTTAAGAGCTGCCTTTGTGAAGCTGTTCAGACTGTCAAAGCCAGAATCATTCCATGTCCCTTTACTCGTATTAAAAAGTAAACACGGCCAACAAAATTACTTGTTGTTCCTGGGGATAACAAGATTGGGTGTATCTGCAACAGCGGGTGTCATTTTCTTTACAAACTGAATTTCGCGCTCACGTTGGAAATTGATCAC
Source organism: Misgurnus mizolepis (assembly GCA_025389145.1). NCBI lineage: Eukaryota > Metazoa > Chordata > Actinopteri > Cypriniformes > Cobitidae > Misgurnus > Misgurnus mizolepis. The sequence goes on along the minus strand of JAIFKI010000009.1, from coordinate 31,648,743 downwards.
AGACGTTAGGGGTAGCGCTGGGCACGTCGCTAGACCCGGAGGACGTGCTTTCAATAAACGTAAAAAATGTGATTGGTTGATGTTTCTGTCACTAATGATTGTAACTAATCAGATGTGTTGTACTTCAACACAAGCCTAGCAGTATCTGTAGAGCTGGCCCCAGCTGAATAAGCTGATTTTTATGTGAATTTTTGAGGGTACTCCGGTTCAACCTTAACAAAATTAACAAATTTTGCTGACATTACACCAATGAAAAAAATAAATAGCACACTAAAGAAAAACATTTAACACTTTAAAAAAATATATTTTTTTATTTTTTATAGGGCCAGCAGAGAAGGCCCTGCTGGTCCTGACGGCCCACCACTGGTTAAAACATCTTAAACTGTGTTCCGAAGATGAACGGAGGTCTTCTGAGTTTAGAACGACATATGGGTGAGTCATTAATGATATAATTTTCATTTTTGGGTGAACTATCCCTATTCAGGAGCAACGCTGTTCCTTTTGGGGGCGGAGGCGAAAACACAAGCTTATACAGTATGTAAATATACACACAGACAATGACGCCCCCCCCCCTTGCACGCTAGAATCTCAGGAAAAACAAGCCGATTTCAACCGCAAAATGTACGCTTTTAAATGTACAAAAACTGCTATCTCAAACATGGAGAGGCTTCTTCGTGATCTCAACTAACAGATTCTGCAATAAAACGAAAATCACAAATTTTGAAAAAAAAAACTTTGTTTCTCATTTTCTCGAAACTTGTGCTGCCGACTTGTGTCATTGGTTTCTGTGACGGGACACATATTTAAATGTAAATATAAATGATTTCAGTGTATAATAAATGCATCGCTTATCATGCCCCTGTCCTGTCCATGCTGCAGAGTGCACAGTCCTCATCTGCACCTCCTGCCACAGCACCCTTTTGACTGTGGAAAAGGTCTGTTAATTTAGCACATTTAGCTGCCTCTTGTGCCAACATTTTTTTTCTTTTTCATTCTTATTTTTTTCGGACCCACCCATTTCTTTCATTCTTTTCGCCATTTATCACCTGTCTCTGTTGCATCCACACAAACCCAAACCTAACCAAAAGTAAACTCCTTTGATTGGTGCCAATTGGATGTCAGAAAAAAAACAAGGATCACTCCAAGTTGGGAGATGCCTCTCTTATCCCCCCTCAAGATTGGAAGTATTGGTTTGGCCTGGTCTGAAAAACACAGCGTTACACTGGTGGCCAGCCAGGCCGTTTGGGTTTGCCGTGACATTCCCGATTGCCAGTCCGACCCTGGCATGCACAGGTGAAACAAATTAACTAACTAGGCAGATATGAGTTTTTCTGATATGGAAGTTGGGTGAACGACCAAGGTCCTGAATTTGTTGATGAGAGAGGCCTTTTTGATTAGCAGTAGGTTGCGGCACTTATGCAGAATAAATGAGCAGAACATTTGGAGCAGCTAGAGAAACCGGAAAAGTCTACCTAAAATACTGCATACAGCAGTATGGAGGCAGTGGTAGCCAAAACAAGCTATTCTATCCATGCATCTATATATGATGTCAATGTCAATTGTAATGGGCTGCCTGCAGTCTGGGCGGGTGGGCTTATTTTTAGATATACTTGTGATACAAGTTTGAGAGTTATTTATAACCGATGAGGGTTTGCTGAAGATTAATTTATGAAAGAAATTAATAGCACTTAGGTAGCCGGCAACAGAGAAAATTCAGGAAATGGTAGATTGTAGGAGAGAAGAAATAACCTAGAACCTTTCCTGGCTGAAACATATAACTGCAGAGTTCTGGATGAGATCGCTTGGAGAATGGCATCAATCGAGATATGGAGGAAAAGTTTTAACGGGTGGTTTAAGGAAATATCAACTGAGAATAGAGAGGTTCAGGGGTTGGGTCTGCTTCTGGTGCCAGCTACTTCCATTTCTGCAATGAAAAACAGGAGAGACAGTCAGCAATTTGATTATTAGAACTGGGGATGTGATTTGCGGTAATGATAAATTGATCAAGAGCAGAGGTCTGGATGGCTCTGGACCAGTGGCGGCTTGTGACTGCTCATCCGAGGATGCGCTAATTCAAAAAAGTGTTCAGGTTGTCACGTGTGTTTTTCCCTTTTCCAAAATATGTGCCCTGCGTGTCGAGAGATCCTTTGTGCATCACGTGTTTTGTTAAAGTAAGTGCCTGCTGCACACGCGTCAAAACCGTTTATGATAAAAGAGACGCTCACATTCCCTAAATACACGCAAGACACTCCCTTAACAGTAAACTCTGATTAACCATGAGATTATGCGAGTATCTGGCAAATGCGAGGGTCTCTTTTCATGTTCAAGTTCAAGGCAGCAGGCACGTATTTTGGCATGACACGTGATGCACACACGATCTCTCAAAGCGCAGAACACATATTTTGAAATTACGAACCACACACATGACAAGCTACATACATGTTGTGACAAACTTCGCATCGTGCGCTTCAAAAAAAGAAGTCACCAGCCGCCACTGCTCTGGAAAGAGAGGAATGGAGGGGTTGATTTGAAGGCATGTTGTGGTGGAATGGGCACTGGATCTACATACTGCACACAAGATATTACGGCAGCCCAGAAAAAAACTTGGTTGTGAAGATCTGTGTCCAGAGCACCCCAATAAGGACACTGATTCCACTGGGCAATACGAATGACGCATTTAGCTGAAAACAGTTTGTGATTGGTGACAAATTATTACCGCTGTAAGATAAAGCAAGCTCTGCAATTATAGAGAGATAATCGTTAAGATCACGCCACCTAGGGGGAAAACAGAGCAAATTACCTTGGTGTAATGTCTAAAAGCAAAGCAAAATTTGGCAAAAGACATGAATATGGACAGTGCTATGGGTATTATTTTTAATTGTAACACAAATATTGCCGCACTCTATCTGCCGATTAGAATCGGCATGGGGGAAAGATTGAAAAAAAAGCTAAATCGATATCAGCACCTGAAAGGATTTGGGCCCTGATATCGCTGGCCATAGGAGGGGGTTTCAACACGACAACATTGAGGAAGGGGGGCCTGCAAACACCGGGATTGTTTGCAGAGGCAACCTCACGCTAGCATCCCCTGGGAGAGGAGGAGAAACTGCAGGAGGAAAAGATGGTGTCAGGGCTTGAGTTGGCAGCCATGAATCAGAAAAAGTTGACATGGGAGGCAGAGACAAAGGTGACAGATAGCTAGGGGGTGGAACGGGACAGAGCGGTGCAGCAATCGACGAAGCTGCAATGGAGGTTTGAGCGGGCAGGGAAGCCGACTGAGGCGAAGAAGCTGTGGGGTGCGACTTCTGGGCCCGATGAGCTTTGCTGGATGCTGACGGAGAAAATCAAGTAGTCTGAAGAGATATAAAAAGATAATTCATCTTTATTTAATCTGTGGGAAAAAATAGACCAATTTCGTGTTTGCAAACAGAGATGACATTTTTTGTGGGCGGAGCCAAACTGGTTGCAGAAAGTGACTGCTCCGCAGTAGGGTTGTGAAGTGTTTTAGCATTAAACCATGATTTTTATGGATCCGGTGTTCTGTCGAAGTCTGATTCCTTTATGTTTCCCTTTAGTGCAATGTTTCTTATAGCGTTTTAATCACATTACGTTTATTTTTTTAGATAGATCAAAAGTTTAAATGGTTTGGCTACTGATATGCATGTATGTAATGTATATGTATTGTTCTTTTTTGCTAAATCAAATATTTTTACAGTCTGAATCGCTAAAGTACATGTAAAAGCAATACTTTCATGTTTTATATATAATAGCGTTTATTAAATATTTCATAATTTTCCTGTTTTTTTATTATTTCTTCCTTAATAAGTTATAATTGTAACATGATAAAAACGCTATAAGAAACACATGGAGGGAACAGACTTCGACAGAACACCGGACATCTTCTCTACTTATTTTCTATTCTAATTATTAAAAGATTTCCAGATGATTTCCTTGCTCCATTCTGTTCGTTTAAGGGCTTATTGTAATCATAAACACCTACGTTTATCTTCAAATGATGTCTTTGACGATGGTATTCTATAAAAATGAAAGCCATCTTTTTTGGCATTCTTATTCTGACACTTAACAGCACAACCGGACATTTTCCAGTGAGTTATCTTGCTCTTTTCACTCGTGTCTAATTCATTTCCACTGTTTTTCTGCAACCGCATTGCGCGCGCAGCTTACTGTGAAGTCTACTCTAAATTAGTCTATATGTTTCAGTTTATCAACGCTTGTCTTAACGCTTTGACTGTCCATTTTCCTATTGCAGGAAGCCCCCGAGATTGGTGGTTGATAGGGGAAACAGAAGGGGAGGCTTCGCTCCTTAGACCGGCAGCTTCCACAGAAATGAATGATTTATCGTTGCAGGAAAAGATTAATTTCGAACATGGCAGCACTTGGGCGGGGCCAGATGCTGCAAAAAACTGTCAAGGGACAGAGGTGAGGGATTGCTATTAGGCTTGTTTGAAATTATGCGGCCCTGCAAGAATCAAGTGCATAAATTGTGTTATTATGGGATTAAGCTTTTTGTTGACGCACTCAGTGTGGAGCCTGCTGCAATGAAGGAGTTCCCACAGGCGTGCAGATCTTACAAAAGACTGTCACTTCCAGCCACCTTATATGCAAAATCAGATCTGCTGTATGGAGAACTCTCCTACACCACATCCAGCATTGCACAAAACCTGGCTTTCTCTCTAGTGTAATCAGAGGAGAAGGGTGTCATGTTGCCCCAGATCAACAAAAGTCAGCCAACAATAGAAGGACTGATAACCACAGAGGAATAAAGACTGGATCGGAGTGCCATGCCAACATCTGCCTGATACCACCTTCTCTGCTGCAGCCTAAATCTAATAGTCTCCTGTTCTTTTAATCCCTCAAACGTCACATTTTACTCTATAAGTAAAAATTAATGAAGTTTTAAAATGGTGTATTTCAGAACTTATTTACAGGATGTCTGACTTTGATATATAAAGTTTGAAAATGTGTGGCCTTTAGCTAGAGGATTTCAGGGTGAGAATGAGATTTTGGACCCACAGCATTTTCCTGTGCTGGAAATACCAAACGAGACAAATTTTTATACTAATTTTATTTTATTTATTCTTTATTTTACCAAGAATAGTCCCAATGAGATAAAAATCTCTTCTACCAGAAATTCACACACAAAAAATGAGAAAGTCCTGCCTAGCACCCATAACTGCAATTTTTAATAATAATAAAATGTGTAAATATTAAGTAAAACATGAACAAGATTCTTTTAAATAAGATTCCACAAGGTTTGGAAGCACTTATATCATCAAAATTCTCTGCATTTTATTACATTGTCTGGGAATATATGAGGAAAAGGCAGTTTTATTACACTCAAAATATGATCTAGGCACAGTTAAAGTAATATAGAGTCTGATCTAGTTGTATAACTTCAAAGCAGAGAAATGCAAACGAAGTGCTGCATGGGGTGTAAAAAGCTCTTCTCGGTGCTCTTTGGATGCAAGGGATAATTATAATCAATTTATAAGAAAAATCCAAGGCACTCGAATGGTGTAGAAATAGTTAAAAAGCCTTTATTTCACATGGCTTAATATTTAAAAACAGGTGACAAATACACCTATGCGTTGCGGCTAACAAGCCTTTGTCAGGGTGTAACAAACACATGCAAACACAAGTTCATTTGAACGGCAGTCAATTAGTCCAATAGCGATCACCTGGTCGCGATATGTAAGGGAGCCTAAAGAGAGAAAGCTCAATGTAACCCACACACCAAAGACATAGAAAATACAATACTCATCAAAACACCATACAGAGAGAAAAAAAAGAAAAAAAAATTTTTATATATAAAATCCACAGTTCAATAATGTCCAACTCAAAATACAAAGTATTATTATTCCACACATATATCACATAAAATATATAATGTTGAGCCATTGGGTAAAGCGGATTACAAACTCTAATTGCATTTTTATGTTCTGATAATCTGATCCTTAATTTCCTCGTAGTCATCCCTATGTAGAAGCAACCACACGGGCATTCCAACCTACAGTATACACCACAAACGAGGTATTGCAATTAATAAATGATCTTATTTTAAATTCAACTCCTAAGGTTACATCTTTAAACATATTCGTCTTCAACATATTATCACAATGATTGCAGTTGCCACATTTGTAATTTCCTGCACTTTGACGTAACCAGGTGTATGGTCTCTTAGATGGAAGGTGACTTCTCACTAATTTGTCTTTTGTCGTATCGGCATAGAACATGTTCCTAGAATGACAAGAGGAGGAGATAGGGTTAAAAGGCTTTTACAAAGAGAGTCCTTTTGGATATATACATTGAAAGCAACAACATTTCCAGGTTTAAATGGAGAATTGGACCTTGTACCTTTTTTTGTGATATATTTTTTGTGATATATGTGTGGAATAATAATACTTTGTATTTTGAGTTGGACATTATTGAACTGTGGATTTTATATAATTTTTTTGTTAAATTTTTTTCTCTCTGTATGGTGTTTTGATGAGTATTGTATTTTCTATGTCTTTGGTGTGTGGGTTACATTGAGCTTTCTCTCTTTAGGCTCCTTACATATCGCAACCCGGTGATCGCTATTGGTCTAACTGACTGCCGTTCAAATGAACTTGTGTTTGCATGTGTTTGTTACACCCTGACGAAGGCTTGATAGCCGCAACGCGTAGGTGTATTTGTCACCTGTTTTTAAATATTAAGCCATGTGAAATAAAGGCTTTTTAACTATTTCTACACCATTCGAGTGCCTTGGTTTTTTCTTATAAATTAGTTTTATAACTACTAGAACAATATGATGGAAGACTACATATATATATATATATATATATATATATATATATATATAAAGGTAGAATCTACAACAAAGGCTTAGCAATAAACAACAACATATGCATTGTTCTCCTCTGCAACCAGGAGGGCAGGCTAACCAGTTCAAACAAAATACAATGGTGGGTACGTGTAGGAGCATTAGTCACAAATTGTATTGCAGCATTATGTATGCAATTATTTTTTTTGTGAGGTTAGATTAGTATAGACATTACATCATAATCCAGCATAGAAAGATAACAACTCTGGATGATTCTCTTTTCAAAGGGAAAACATTTCTTTAAACGAAAACGAAATGCCAGCTTAGGTATGATGTTTTTATTAAAATTTTCAAAATGAATATTAAAACCTAACCTTTTATCAAGCCTAGCTATTTACTCTTTCTACACCAGTCCCCTTCCCAGTTTAAAATAGGTGGAACCACTAATGCAGTATGTTAACAAATAAAAAGCATATATTTTTGTTTTCTTAATGTATAAAACCAATTTTTAATTCAACATTGAAAATATTGTTATAAAACAAAGCAGAGGAACAAAAGCATTATGTGGGAGAAGTATATAGGGGTATAATCAGAAGCAAATATACAAGATGTACAAGTCCTCTACTCTCTGTTTTATAGACAGTCACTCTCTCTCTCTTATTTTATATAATTAATAAGTAATTAGTAATTAACCTTCTCACTGATATACAGTGCTACTCGCAGCTTGTAGCTGGATCAAAAGGCAGAAATAGTGACTTTAATTTCATGAGCATTGAACACAGAAACAATTCAATTGTGAAATGCAAAACCGGTTTATTGAACTACGTTACACTACAAAAACACCCAAGACTAACTATACATACAAACAACAAACAAGCAACATATATGAGAAAGAATGGAAAATTAAGAGAGAGAGAGAGAGAGAGAGAGATAGTAAAAGAAGGGCAATATCACTATAGACTTAACTTCTGCACAAATCATCAGAACTCTAAGAATCACCTTCATTAAAAGGGGCAATAACTTTTACAGCGAATGAACAAGCGATACTTGCGTTTGGCTTTTGTGAGGCACGTGGGTACGTCCAGCTGTATGGGCGCGTATGCGAGGAAGAGAGTTCCTGAGTTTGTGGTCACGTGACGGAGTCCTTGGAGGTGTCCGTAGGAGTTGTTCCTTTTTGGGTTAATCCGTCGGTCTGGTTAATCTGTGGTGATTAATTTGTCCAGTTTGTTAAAGTTTGTCCAAGTGTCAGGGTGCCCGTGAAAACTATCCAAGAGAGGGACAGGTCTCACAGCAAGCCCGGCTGGGCGCCGCGGCCTCGCTGTTGAGCAGCCGTGTGGCGTGCTGTGTGTGAGCTGTGAGCATCGATGAATTGGGGTGCAGGCCTCTTAACCTGAGTTTAAACCAACCCCTTGAAGTTCAGATGACCAATCCGAAAGGGTGTTGATAGAGTAGGGAAACTTTTGTCTTTGTTTTACCAGACTCATTTGCATAGATGGACTATGCTAAATATTTTGTTACAATAATAATTTGGATTAATATTGAACAAGTTTGATATCAGTTATGGTAAGATGATGCACATCATTGATCAGGAAAGGAAAAGGGGATTATTAAGAGTGTAAACAAGGTATGGTTTGAACACACATCAAATAATAATCTCATAGATGTGAATTATGAGACATGCTAAGATGAACAAAGCATCCCTATAGTATTACAAGGAAGAGGTACATTACAGATACAAGCATGCAATACAAGGATATATAATATATACAGTTTAAACCAATTTTTTTTTGGTCTTAGCTGTGATCTTAGACACAGACACATTTCTGTGTCATGCTGCTTCGTCTCTGGCCACAGTTTGAAGTTTGCTTTGAGGTGTTAATTTGCTTAGATTGGCACAATAAAACAGCCAGAGAGAGTCGATAGGTCTGGAAATGTGTGTATCAGGAGATTAGGATCTTCTGATGAAAGCGTCCGAGCAGACCTGGTGACAAAACTCAATCTAGGGTCACAGCATGAAACCGTTAACGACCCAGAATGAAGAGACCTCCAGTTAACGTCCAGCCAGATGTTACAATCTCAATTTATGTACACCACCGGGATTTACATATCTTAAAGTTTCTCTAAGCGAATTCACGCGTTTAAAACCATAAAACATTTTTTGTTACATACAGCAAACATCTCCTCACTATCTGCTTGCTTCCTGTCCGCTGATTAATTTGTAAAAAAAACGCGATCTCTGTAGACAGCCCAGCCTCACCAAACTGCAATAATAACAAACTGGCCAAACCTACACCAGAAACCATAACAAAGTATTCTAACCAATAAACGCCAAGAAGGATTTGGGGGTTGGGTTTGTTTGAAAACAAATTTTTAAAAAATCAACACACAGATTCGCTTAGAACGCCTTTAAAGGTTCCGTTTCATCTGCGTTTTTAGAGCTTTGATTGCATTTATGGTAGTGCAATTTAACATATGGTAATGTTTCGCGTGTTAAAAACTGTGTATTTTTCACACAATTTACTTATCTGTATACCGCTGTTTTCACTGTCCTCAAAACGGGCTGATGGCTTCCTTGTTCTATGAAGTCCCGCCTTCAGAAATACGTAACGAGTTCTGATTGTGCCAGCGGTTTCTGTGTTTTGATTCGACAGCAGCTTAGCGCACGTTGCCCGGAAAGGTCACGCCTCTGACCATAACGCGGAGATGCATGCGCTGTGTTATTGTAAACATGTCTTTAATATTACCTTATCAATTTGAGCCGGAATCAGACCCGGAGAACATAGATGAAGTGGATCGATTAGAACCTGTTCAAGCACGACTTTTGCAGGATGTTTCACAATGGTAAGCTGTTTATTTAGTAGTTGTCATACTTTTACGTTTGGCTGTTACTTTGAATTGGTTAAATGCTAATCTTACAAATTGCTATAAAAGCTTGAGGCATATGGTTTTGTCCGTTAACGATGGTGTTGTTGAATTTTTAAAATAAGCCCATTGTTTATTCCTACCTTAGTTACACGTGAGCACGAGTTTTGATTAGTAATATGTGTTTTATAGGTGTACATGTGGTAACTGTGACAAAATGCCAATGGAGGTTGAAAACATCTGCTGCAAAGAAATACAAAAAGTACTGTAACACCTCCTAATTCAATAATTTTTTGTTGTGTATAGTTCTTTTGAAATCCAAACAACTTTATATAACTACACTTTATTTTCACCATGAATATTATTTTCACCATCATTAAAAACTGCCATGTTTTCTAAAAGAAATCGTTGCCATGCATTACAATAATTTATGTATTTAAATTTGAATGTTACGTGACTGCACATTAAATTATTACTGCCTCACATCAATGTATAGGTTCAACGAAGAATGATGCAGATTGCAGACCCTCCTACATGTATGGTTCATCACCCGGGCTTTGAAGTAAACTGCTTAAACCCATATACCTTACAAAACATAAATAATATTTACAGAGCTGACTACGGACGAGTGAGGCGAAGAACTGAAGAAGAGTATGTTTTTATTCAATATAATAATATTAAACAATGTAAAATAACTTTAGTTATATAAGAAATAAAAAAAAGAAAAATGTTTTAAACAATGTATTTTTATAAACATAATGCCATTGTATACACATGATTTTAATGAACCATTTGTTTTCTTTGTCTTTGATTCAATGGCATAGGCGTTTCCGTTACGTGGCATATCGCAGCTTTGTCAGCTGGTGCTGGGGCTACTTAGGACGACATATGAGGGTCGTCATCCCGTCTTGTGTTGTTCGCCGGATCCGCCAGCAGTTTCCTGATCCAACTGGACAGTACGTTGGGTTTCGGCCACCCCTCGACTAAACCGAGACACATGGCGGGCAATGACATCTCCCTTGGAGGGTTTTTCAAAATGTGATGATAGGGGAGGTGGAATGGTGATCTGATGTAGTTCTTCTACATATGGTGTTGGGTCCACAATGACTTTGTGTAGTAGAAGACTCATCAGGTCATTGACATAGTCTGAAAGACAAATGTAAAACATGTTTTTAGTCAGTACTTTTAAAAGCAATGTTGTGCATGTTACCTTAGTGTTGTTACAGTTTGCTAAAATCTGTTGTATTTAAGTAATAATTTTGTTGTGTTACATTTTATTAATAAAATTTTAGAACTAACTAAATGTTGGGTCTGTTTTAACAGGTTTGGCTGTGCATTCCCCTTGTTTTGACTTTGGAAAAGCGATTTTGAAAACAGCCTGTCCTTGTGTTGTTGTTGCCTGTGGACGGTGGGCATTCTCATTGTAGTACATGGCTGCGAGATACAACCTGCAATAATTGAAGAAAAAGTTAAATGTAATCATTAGTTGACCGTAATAAATAATATAATAAACTTCACGTTATTTTTGATGTCATAAACAATATTACCTGCACAACATTCCTATATAAAAGAAAACTACATTTTTGGGGGCAAAACGTATAACCACGCTGTGGAATGCCTCCAGTGTCGACGTCTGGAAGTGATAGCTGAGTTTCTCGAAGTCCTTGAGAACTCTCTTGTTGCACGTTATTTTCTCCACTTTGCCGAGTGTCACTGACCCTGTAAACAACACACACATCACACCTTCTTTTTTTGCATTTTAACAGTACAGAATTTACCCTCTATGTAGACATACCTTTTTCAAACCATTTTTTGTCATCCCTTGAAGTCTTTTCTTGGTGTTCACATTTAGGAAACAGGGGGTTGTCATGAACATGGATGTTCTGCATGTGATTAAGAAGTGATGTCCACTTTGCCACCTTTTCTGGTCCCGAAACAGATGTAGACGCACTCCAGTAGAGATGATTTCTGATGCTTTTCAACCATTTCTTCAGCACCTCACAGTCCTTACTTTGTGAAAGCTTCAGAAGTTTCTTAGACAAAGCTATGAAAAGTTAAACAGAAGTGAAATATTTATTGATGGATAGTAATAAAACTGTAAACACCAGTTAAGAAAAATATATACATTTTTACCTTTCTCAAAGTGCCACACATCATAGTACTGAGTGATGTTGCGTTCCCTCAGGTACTTTTGTATCTGTGGATGGCGATCAGTGACTATGTAGTCAACCACCAAACCACAGGATTCCAGCTTATCCAGACATCGTTTTAAACCCTCCTTTTCCATGTGGTAACTACCACCTACCTCGTTGCTCTGTCAATAGGCACACAGAATGTGAATATGAATATATAAATGTTAACATATTTAAAAAGTAACAAGTTTAAAACATTTTATTAATTTATTGACCTGAATTAGTTGAAGATCCACAATTGAGTTGGTTTCCATATCCATCAATGTGTAACTCCCAAATTTTGCAGAGTGCCCTATGTAAACAAAACAGTAATTATAGGCATAACATTGTTGAGAACTTCAGCACTATAAATATTATGTTAAACTATTAAATAAGCAGTATATATACACATTTCGTTCTCTACATCTACCTGGTGAGTCAGCACGCATATCTCCTGCTACTGCAAGTTTTCCCCTCTCTTTCAACTGCTGAACAACATGTTGCTGATCTCTGTTCCACTTGTGGATGATGGCAGGCTCTAAAAACTGTCTTGCGTGTCTCCGGAAGGTACCATATTGGACAGTTTGTAGCTGCATGGCCTTAAAAATCTATGAAAATAACATTGATAAAACATTTAGAAAACTTGCCTACTAATAGCATTAAATGTAGTATTAAATCAAGTACAATAAATAATGGAATACCTTGAGTAGTTTTGAAAAGGACCCTCCCATAAAATATGTAGCAGCACACAATTGCAGGTTCCCCAATGGGGTACTCCCTACAATGGGCTGACTCTGCCACCGTCTGTAATGCTGACATTTTTCACAAAGCTGGGTGAATGCAACAAAAGTACCCATTTGTCTTTGTTGGACATCACATTTCGCCTTACAAACTGGACATGCCTCAAAAATCTCTCTAAGGCAGCTTTCATAAACAATGTACTTCTTCTCACTGTAGTTGGACACAGGATCTATTCTAAAACAATAAAAAGGACATTTATATATGTCAAATATTATTATTAGGTAACAAAAATAATCATTAACTACTGTCAAAATTAATCAAATACTATTTACAACTTACGACAATTCTGATTCCTGAGTGAAAGACTCAGGATGAAAGGTTGAATCATGTGGCTCTACATGAATCTCAGATTCTGTTTCTTCCTCTTCATCTTCCTCCTCTAACTCCAGGCGAAGTCTCTTGCTTGGCCTAAAGATTGAGCCACGTACTGGTGTTGAAGACAGCTGGGTATCTGGCAACATGAGTATTGTTTCAGTGCCAACATCCTGACTGGAAACTGTTGCCTGAATGCCTACGAGGCAAAAAAAAGTTTTAATAATTAAATTATGATTTAAATGTAATAATTATGTTATTATTCAAAACAGTCTTTCATGCAATTACATACAATTTCTCTCTATTTAAACATAGTCCAAACAAATACCTTTGCTTCTTATGTGGACATCCCTCAGTGTACCAACAGAAAGTTGTGTGCCCACTGATCGCATCTTTGGTGATATCTGTATGGCCACTGTTTCTGTGTCTGCATAGTCTGTCTGACATCCAGCTTCATGAATTGAAGATGTTGTATGAAGCTCTTGGGAACTTGGTCCCTGCTGAGATGAACTCTGTAACAAATATGTCAAATGTGTATTTAATTATAAAGTAATACCAATGTATACATTTTCCATGTTCAACAGTCATGACATTCAATTTACATTTATCAGAATACAAAGGAAACAACGCAAAAGACACAAAATAAAGCATGCATTCTCTATAATTTAATTTACTAACATAGTCCTTGAATAAATTATTACATCAAACACTGTGGAAATACAGTGTTTGTTACTATTTATCACATTTGCGTAGGGCTGGGCGATATGACCCAAAAAATTTTCGAGAAAATGTTTTCCTTATCAGTCGATATCGATAATTATCATGATAAATAACAAATCTTTACTCCTGTCAAATTTAAAGGCAGATTTTTGCTCCTGAATGAAAATTGTAAAAACCAGACAGTTAATAATGGGTTTGAACTACTTTTTATTCAGAACATGACAAATACAAATACTAAAATCTTGTTTTAATGCATCTGTATTGTATTAAATGTAAATCTATTTGTTATGAAATCAACACATTTCTGACACAAAAGCAGCAGACCACTGTCACTTTAAGACCCAAGACAGACTGATTTAAGTTTCAATATACTGAGTAACAGCTGTTTATGTTCACTTAAACAAAAAAGAAAACTTAGTTCAGTGATCATGCGTGTGTTATACATATACGAGCTATACACGCTGATAAATGGATGTCAAGAGTGTCACGTTGCTGTAGGAGCGCACATACGCAAACACTATATTCACTGCAGTGGTGGATCTGCTGCTTTTCCTCAGTTTCCTGAATTTGTGAATGTCCTGTAAATATACTTTTAAAGCTGTGCCGATGTGTGTGTGTGCAAGGCGGACGCTGAATAAAAGTACAGTATACTGCACCTAATGTGTCTGCTGTGTTTGACGAACCCTGTTTGCGCGTCCAACATAACACACAAGAAAATGTTTCCGCGCATTTGGATTCCGTGATTCCGTCCGCGTCATCCGCATGGCGAAAATCATAGGTCTCTACTAATAAATGAATAACTTGCCTCATCTTCCACTCCTTCAAGTCTGACTGTCACTGTGATCGTAAACCAAGAGCGCGTGCCGCATCCGGAAGTGCTTGCGCAACATTACGCACAGTGCGTAAACATTATCGATCACTTATCGAACTGTCCTTATCGTTTTATCGAAAAAGTTTATATCAGTAAAATTATCGTTATCGAATTATCGCCCAGCACTACATTTGCGTATATATGAATACTGTAGCACAATAGCTTCGCAATTAGTAAACAAACATGGCTTTACTATAGTAAGTAACGTTACATAAACATAGAACAATGATTCGCGTGGCTGTAGCTAAACGAGCATGTGGTTAAACAGTAAACAATATAATCAACACATCATTTACACTGATCATTACAAACACCAACAATCGATGCTGTCTCTGGTTGAATTACTAAAGTTTTTGAAAAAGTTTAGTAGGATTAGTTTCAATTACCATCCAAGTTAGTTAAGTTAACAAAGCTAAAGAGCGTTGCCCTTTGTGTAATGAGTTACAGAAACTGTTGAACGCACCAACTTAAACATTAAAACACACTTACCGGTTGTGGTCCATAATCAACGTCTTCTCCAGACAACGAGGGGATCGCTCCATCTTTAAAGATTAATCTTTGTGCGAATCCGGCATTAAACTGATTGAGATTGAGGAAGCTGTCCTCAGCAAAATGTGCTGCACATAGTTTCACATGTGGATTATAATTTTCTGGAACCGAGTTAAACATAAATTGTAGCCATTGATCTCTAAGTACAGCGTCCCTGGGAAGGCCAAACAAAGGTGAATTGACTCCGGGATGAAAATAACATCGTCTCGCCGCCATGCTGACAAACACACTCTACAAACACAACTCTCCCTCTTCTCAGAGGGAGCGCGAAAAGACCACGCCCCCTTTTAAACACAACTCTTCTCCGGGGGAGCGCGAAAAGACCACGCCCCCTTTTTTGGTGTAATCCTGTGGGCGGAGGTTAGTCAAAAAACTGTTTTAGTGATGTCATGAAATCAGGAAGTAGAGGGTTGTAGTCCAAACGGGCCGTTCGCTGTAGGCTTTGAAAGAGGACTTCTGTTAAATAAAATATCTCGCTTGGCAGTGAACTTTGAGCTTTACCACTTTACAGGTATTATTTATGATATGATAGCAACATTACACACTAACTAGGGTTTAAAAAATGGGATCAGGAAGAACGTGACCTTTAATAAGCCCAGAGCAATTGGTAAAGGGGGTGGCCTTGCTGTTGTGCACAGTACCGTGTTCTCTAATACTGAAATTGCTGTTCCTTCTGTTTTTTCTTTTGAGAGTATTGTTTTTAAAGTTGGTGGTGCTGCTCCTGTTCTGATTCTGTTTATTTACCGACCACCGAAACCTAACCCTCTGTTCTTTGATGAACTTACAGAGCTACGTGCATTTGTAAATCCTCTTTGTCCATCTATGATTCTCATTGGAGATATTAACATTAATGTTGATAATTCTAGTTGTAAACATGCAGCTAATCTTATGGAGACTCTGGATTGTTTTAACCTGACACAACATGTCAATTTCCCTACTCATATCAAAGGGCATACACTTGATTTAGTGTGTTCAGTTGGAGCAGATTTTAATCAACTTGAAGGCAATGATGTGTGCATAAGTGACCATAAGCTCTTGAGTTTTCACTTATCTGTTAAAAGAGGGTAATTCGTTTTAGAAATCTTAAAAATATTGATCTTAATCAGTTTTCATGTATAATCAATGATAGTCCTACTGGTAATACTGTTGATCACTATAATTAAATTTTATCATCAACTTTAGATGTGCTGGCCCCTAGGAAGGAGCGTACTGTTTCATTTTCTAAGTCATCACCCTGGTTTACTACTGAGCTTAGGGCTCTAAAAGCAAAGAACAGGCAGTTAGAACGTCAATATAAAAAATCAGTGCTCACTGTCCATAAACTTATGTATAATGAGCACTTGGTTCGATACAAATAGCAAGAACTGAATACTACTCTCAAGTCATTAATGATGGTACCGCAAATCCTAACAAGATGTTTAAAGTAATCAATAAGCTCCTTAAACCTGCCAATTCACTTATTTGTTCATCTGTGCAGCGGTGCAACTCGTTTTTAATTTTTTTTTTGTTGAAAAAATTGACAATATCTATCTGTCTATTACTTCTGCTTCTCTGGGTGCACCTCCTGAGATTCAGCCCTTAAATTGTACATTAACTTGTTTTTCTAGTCTTAACATGGTTACTATTGATTACATCTCTAAACTAATTTTGACAATGAGTTCTACTACCTGTATTCTTGACCCTATTCCAACTCATGTTCTTGAAGAGTGTCTGTCGTCTATCAGTCCTCTCATTTTGAACATTGTTAATGCATCCCTTACTACTGGAATTGTTCCCCAAGCCCTTAAGGTTGCATCAATCACACCAGTTCTTAAAAAGCCTGGGTGTGATGTTTCCGATCTGTCTAACTACAGACCTATATCTAATCTTCCATTTTTGGCGAAGGTTCTGGAACGTGTTGTTGTGTCACAACTTCATTTTCACTTGTCCATGAATGAGCTTTTAGAACCTTTTCAATCTGGGTTTCGATCAGGACATAGTACTGAGACTGCCTTGGTCCGGGTTATGAATGATCTCCTTATCTCTGCTGACTCTGGGGCCCTTACTATCTTGGTGCTGTTAGATCTGAGTGCAGCTTTTGACACGGTGTGTCATTCTATCAGTGCCGGCGCCAGCCGAGCGCTGATGAGGGGGCGTCTAAAATACCAGAGGGGGCGATCACATGAATGCATATAATTCCCCCAGCTAGAAAATACATAGGTTTGGTACATTAAGTTTTAAAGTGTTATAAACAAACATCTCTGTAATACAACCACAAAAACTACAGCTATAGTGAGCAACGTACAGAGCTCTGAACAATACAACAACAACAAAAAACCGCATACCTAACGTTACATATTAGCACAACACTACTCATTTGAAGTTCAGACCCAGAGGTAAGTTAGAAATAAATTTTACGTTATGGTGGGGGGCAGTGTTGGCAAATAGAGTTGATGGTTTTCAGCCCAAAAACGGTCCAAACGCAAGATTTTATCAACATTTTGGTTCAATTT
Organism: Misgurnus mizolepis; assembly: GCA_025389145.1. NCBI lineage: Eukaryota > Metazoa > Chordata > Actinopteri > Cypriniformes > Cobitidae > Misgurnus > Misgurnus mizolepis. The sequence goes on along the minus strand of JAIFKI010000009.1, from coordinate 31,631,142 downwards.
GATTATATAACGTAGTTATTTTAACTGCCACAAGTAATGCACCATAAGCTAGCGATTAAGCAGCTAGAGAACTACAATAGCAAAATGACAATAACTCGTTTACATATACAGCTATGCTGTAGGATAGGCTAATTCAAATTCGTTAATTATACATTTAACAATGTCTGTTTTTATCTATTTACTCCTGATAAACAGGTGTGTGAGAGAGAGAGATCGTACAGGCTTACCTTTAACGTTAAATGCAGAACAATAATAGGCTGTTGGTTGTACGTTGACTTGCAAGGATGCTGGCGAACATGAACATCTGAACTTTTCAAAACTATGTACAGTCTGGCTGAAGTTCATGGTGCCCGAATTGACTTAATGACAGCCGAACATTTGGATCTTTGCACCTGAAATGCTCCGATAATTCATCCACGCCACGGCAATCCGGAGTCCGGTTTGTAGAACTTCCAATGCTATTTTCCATATATCCATTGCTACAGGGCAGGCCCAGATCACTCTCACACTCCTGTCTTTAAATTTTTATATAATTTCCCACTTCGACATCTTGATTTCCCTCTGAGACTCAGAACGCGGGCTCATTGTCGGCGTGCCTCAAGCCGTCAACACAAACTTGTTCAACTTCAGGCGCGGCTGCAAGAACCAACAACCACATGACGTCAAAGTACCGCGAGAACGATTCGAGAAATCATACTAAGTGTCGTTTCGTCTCGCTCTCGCGGCATTTTGACGTCTTCGCTTGATGAATTCGAACAAGCCTATAGGCTACACATGAGTGGGCGTGTGTCACGGTAGAATACATGCACACTTGTTTTTTTGTTTTGTTAAATAATTAGACTTTAAAATTCACTTTAGGAAGACAATACACAAGGCAAACGTGATTTTTAAATAGCGCATTTTATCATTAAAATCCCATTCAACATTAATGGTGATCTGAGGGGGCGGGATAGTGCCAGTGAGGGGGCGACGCCCCCTCACGCCCCCTCGTGGCGCCGGCCCTGCATTCTATACTGATTGAGAGATTGGAGACTTGGCTTGGTATCTCTGGTACAGTGTTGGAGTGGTTTAAATCTTACCTCACTGATCGTACACAGTTTGTTGTTTTAAGAAACAATAAATCTAACAGTTGACAGGTACGCCATGGTGTTCCTCAGGGGTCTGTTCTCGGCCCAATACTATTTATTATTTACATGCTTCCTTTAGGGCAGATTATTAGAAAGCATGGTCTGGGGTTCCACTTCTATGCTGATGATACTCAGATTTATTTGAGTACAAAAACCAACATCTTTAGTATATCAGAAACCCTCCATGACTGTCTGCAGGAAATTAAATCATGGATGTACCACAATTTTCTTAAATTGAATGGCACAAAGTCTGAGGTTCTTTTAGTGGGTACCCCAGCTGCCTGCAATGGTAGACATTTTAGCTTGTGCCTTGATAATAAAACAGTATCTCCATCGGCTCAAGTTCGTAACCTTGGTGTAATTTTGGACTCTCATTTGACACTTGAAGCACATATTAAAAGTATTTTTTAAAATCTGCATTTTTCCATCTCAGAAATATTGCCAGGATTAGGCCTTTTCTTTCATTACCTGATGCAGAAAGACTTGTCCATGCCCTTGTAACCTCTAGGGTTGATTATTGTAATGCCCTGTATCTCGGTCTACCACCAAAACACATACAGAAACACATACAGAATTCAGCTGCACGTGTTCTCGTCACAGGTCGGAGCGGACCCGAGATAGCTAAAGGGTCACGCCCCTTCCTAGTTTCCACCTCGAGGAGGTTCCCAAAGCCACCCCAATGACCAGAGACACAAGGTAAGTGTAAAATTAAAAATCACCTTTAACTGTGACTTTCTTACTTGCAGGTGGCTGGTAGCAGTGGATACGGTAGGTACTTCACAGGTAACTAACTCGTCGTTTTCCTCCTTTAGAGGGCTCAGGGCTGTAACACAAATCACACTTTCTCCTTTAACGGTGACTTTCTCTACTTACAGGTGGTGAACAGGCGATGGGTACGGTGAGTAGTAGGTCAGTAATCTTCCTTTCCCGGGGCCTTAGTCAGGGAAGATACATGCAGTCACTGCCGAGCCGAACGCTGCCCTCTCCTTTCCATGCGTGGGAATTGCTGGACTCAGAACAGGGGCGCACCTTTGAAGAGGCTCTGTGACAGGCAGTTAATAGCCGACTAAGCTTCAATAATGCAATAACTTCACTCACAGCAAAACAACGCTCTGTATTGTACTTCACCTTTAACTGTGATTTCCTTACTTGCAGATGGCTGGCAGCAGTGGATACGGTAGGTACTTCTCAGGTGACTGACTCGTCGTTTTCCTCCTTTAGAGGGCTCAGGGCTGTAACACAAATCACACTTCACCTTTAACTGTGATTTCCTTACTTGCAGATGCGGATTCCACATACGCTCCTATATATCAAGTGAGTCAGACATCTTACATACAACAGGGGCTTTAATCATACTCAGCCCAGCCAAAGATTTATCCGTCTTGATGTCCCAGATACTCGCTTTCTACTCCAATGCAATGTTCCTACTGCACCACCACAATACACAGCCTACCAGACAGCCAAACTGCACCACCACAATACACAGCCAAACCGTACCGCCACAATCTGCAGCAAAACTGAACACTAACCTTCGTTTTCAGGTCCTCTTTATCCTCCTTCTATCCGTCTCTTCCTCCAATCACAGATCGCTGTGTTTATTCGTTACACCTGGGTCTCGTTTGCCTAATTTTCCTTCGCGGCGTTTTCCCGGAAGTCCGGTGTTCCCGTTTTTACCTCCGGGTGGGAAACCTTCCGGTCGGAACCAATCTTCAGTATTTTTGGTTCCGCCCCCGGAAATCGTCACCGTGTGACACTCGCACATACTCCTTCTCGTCAGCATATCTCTGGGGTGCTTAGGAACTTGCATTGGCTTCCAGTCCATGCTTGTATCGATTTTAAAACTCTTATTTTAACATACAAGGCTGTACATAGAACTGCCCCTTCATATATATGTGATTTAATATGCCCTCTCGATCTCTTCGCTCCGCAAATTCTTTCCTTCTTAAACAGCCTTCTTGTAAACTAAAGACGATGGGTGAAAGAGCCTTTTCGGTGGCAGCCCCCAGGTTGTGGAATGCACTACCAGTAACTTATAGGACCGCCCCAACATTAATACGTTTTAAAAAGCAGTTAAAAACCCATCTTTTTGTGATGGTGTAGGTGTCTTGATTCGTGACACTGGTTGTATTTTATTTCATTTTATTTATTGTTGCATTCTTATTTTTGTATGTATTTTAATGTTTTTACTTTTGTTTTATACTTGATGTAGCGCTTTGGGTATAAGAAAAGCGAAATATAAATAAAATGCATTATTATTATTATTATTATGAAGCCATTTATTCACATAATTTTTACCTTTGCTTTCAAGTGTCCTTTCAAATTCAAATAAATATTTACATAAAAGAAACAGTAAAGAACATTGATTACTTTTCCCATATAATGAAAAACAATAGTAAAACTTTCAGAAACAACGTATTTCGTGTTACAACAAAGACCTTGTGATTCGTAGAGTCACCATCTATGGCTTGGCTTGAAGTGAAGGTAGCTCTTCAGTTGTCTTATAATTAAGTCAGACTTAACACTCCCTAGATTACCATCTATCCTCTCACACCCTTTAATTTTGAATGGACATGTTGCAGTCTCGACCTTTATCCCTCCTAAAGCCTTTCACACAAATCCGCTCACCTCTGGAACAGCATGCCACCATATTCACACACAGTTAAATATGGCTCTAAGCTGATGAATAGCTGTGGGATGAATGTTAATTGCACCTCTTGAGGATGTTGTAATGAGACAGTGAGTAGCAGACATAACAGCAGCACACTTTGCCTAAGCAGACTGCTTAGTATTATCTTCCCACCTCATTATTTCACTACTTAGATGCTCATGCTATCATCAGCACTTCTATGTAGCTCTCTCCCGCCAGCGTTTAAAAAAAGTTGTCAGCCAGCACTAGCATTTTTTAATTCATTCCAGAAAATGTTCTTCATTAAATTAAATTCAATTTTATTTATATAGTGCTTTTAACATTTATTTTTTAAAAGCAGCTTTACATAAATAAAATCAGGAGAAAACATAAAAATGGGTGGACAAAATAAGCAGCAGAGTACAGCAGCTAAGATTAAACCGTAATAGCGAAGTCTATAGCATTACCTTAATAGCTAATTCTATAGAGGATATAATAGGAATATATAATAGGTACTATTTTATAACATTTTATGGGAATTAAAACATATATATATACACATGAACAAGTTGATTAAATGGGGGCAGCTGTTGGTTGTTGGTCAGACATTGGCTGGGCATCACGTTGCAGAAAGGCTGTAGATCAGTGGTGTGATGATCTTTACGCAGTGGCGGCTCGTGACTGCTCTTCCGAGGATGCACTAATTCAAAATAAGTGTTCGTATTGTCACGTCTGTGGTTCCCTTTTCCAAAATATGTGTCCTGCGTGTGGAGAGATCCAGTGTATTTCACGTGTTTTGTCAAAATAAGTTTTTGAAAAATCCGCTCCCCTTCTCCCTCTCATAATGGGAAAGGGAGAGTGTTACTGCGCCGAGTCGAAGTACTACCAAAAGTGCTATTCCGCCATACAATATAGTTCCTCTTTTAAATCAGCTTAGAATAGTGCTACGTTATATTTTGTGCCACCATACTTGCTCGTATAACTATTGTCTTAAAGGTGACATAGAATGATTGAAGTATTTATCCTTGTTCTGTGATGTGACATGTAGACAAAAAAATTTTTGTTTGGGTCTGTAATGTCTTAGAAGCTTCCTAAAAACTTCTCTCAGATAGCTCTATTAGGGTGGGGGATTTTAAACAAGTGGTTTTGCACCTATTTGGCTCCCCCTACTGGCTTAACTTGCAATCTCATTACTGATTGGCTGACTTTGCTGCCACTCAAAAAATGTAGCCAATTATTTTAAAGTGGAGGGGCAGTTAGATTCCTGTGATGTCATAAGCATCAGTTTATCAGATTGGGCTGTTTTCTGCCTGACAATTTCTAAAAGAGGAATTTCTATAAAACTGAGATGTTTAGCATGTTTAGCACTTTTTGTATGTTTGTGAATGTGGGTAGACTACCATTATTCAACAAAGACAAGGTAAAAATGGTTTTTCATTCTCTGTCCCTTTTAAATAGGAAAAACGTTGATGTGTTTGGTCACTTCTAACTTTATCTCTGTTTGGTACCATTGAATGAATGGGGCTAAGCTAAATTTCTATCAAAGTGTCGCCGCGCACCACAGCGCTTACGTGCACTAAGATGATAGAGGTATGTATCAACTCTTCTTTGTTAAGGTAATAACATAGTTTAATATGGAAAATGGATAGACCATTCCTTTAAAGAGATATGCCTTTAGCTTAGACTTAAAGTGATCGACTTTGTCTGATTCTCGAAATTTTTTTGGTAAATCATTCCAGAGCTTAGGGGCTAAGTAGGAAATGGGTATACCACCTTTAGACACTTTTGATACTCTAGGAATAATTAAGTGACCAGAATTTTGCGACAGTGTACATGATGGATCATATTCTCATAGTAGTTCTCTAAGATACGAAGGTGCTAGGCCATTTTCAGGCATTATATGTGATTAGCAGTATTTTAAAACCTGATTTACACTTATATCGTAATACAGTCTGTTACCTTAGAAAACTGCTGGGTTTCGCTAGGATGTGAGATGTAAAGCTACGTGTCATCTGCATAGCAGTTGATATATTAACATACAATGTATTAAATAATGAACAGACAAAAAACAAACAAAAAACCCTGCTTCATCCTTTCTTTGTTTTCTTTTTATTAGCTCTCAAATATGGGTACATTTTTAAAAAAAATATATAAGCAAAAACTGAGTTAATTGCATATTTGAAGAAGACTTTTGAAAGACATCAGATTCAGAGCGATGATCAAAACATTAGGGTAGCACGATTCACAAAATTTCATGATTCAATTGGGGTCCGATTTTTAGGCTTTTCGATTCAAAAACGATTCTCGATTTTAGAAAAAAGGATTCACAGTATGTAAACGTAGTTTACTTTTTCCAATGTGACTGATTGTAGAAGATATACAATTTTAAAGAAAAGAAACACAACAAATTAAATGTAGTTTGATATTACTTTATGTCTTTATGCAAAAATAAAAACTGTTATGAAGCAATTAGATGACCCCTTTTATCAAACTCTATTAAATACAATAAAATAGTATATAAATGATAGACCGTGCAGGTCTATAGATTATAAATGTGACTGGTGTTATAATGGTTATTATTTCTATTAGATAGAGCAGAAGCAGGAAAAGTGCCTCTCTTTCTATTTCTCTCTTGCCGATTAAAAAAAGCTAAATCCACTCATTATTTCAGATTCAAAAGTCTACTTGCTGTCCCAGTGACAGGGGACTTTACATTACAGTTTTGCACTTTGTAAATCTTGAGTCAGCTTGAGCTTTGCTTGTTCAGTGCAATATATTTTAGAAAATATATGGTTTGTTAATAATAATAGAAAAAAACGGGAGAAAGAAAATCCAGCGCGTGGTCGTGACTTTCAAAACAAGAGCCAGTTGTTATCGCCATAAAGACCTTTGGCATGCTGAAACTGCACACGAGCTTTAGCGCGGTAGCGCTCAGGGCCATTCTCCGATCGATTGGGGTTTTACACACAATATTAATCAGACTTGGGACCCGAAGTAATTTAACTATGACTGACCTGGACCCGACTGACCATTTTAAATACAAACCCGGAACCATACGGTCCGCGGGTGCTCCATCAAGTTCTCTAATGGTAAAACTCTGCTCAAGTTGAAGGATACAATGTGACACGAGCTTGTTCGCGTCGCATCCCAATTCTTTGAGAAACAGAGAGCACGTGAACGCATACCGAATTCATCATGTCACACAAAATGTCATTATTAAAGAGTGTCATCATCACGGAAAAACAAAAAAAATTTGATGCCAGATATACTTGGGCACTTGTTAATATAACTGGGCAGCGCGCCCATAAGTAAAGTCAATGTGTGGGAAACACTGTGACAAGAGTGTGCAGGCGTCAGAGTGAATATGACGCAGCGCCATCTATGGGAAAACTTAGATAAACTCATTTCAGGACAATAGTAACACGGCATTACAAAAAAAATGTATGAATTGATTTTTGGGATTCTATGAATCGATTCTGAATCGGCAAAGCTTGAATCGGGAGTCAAATGTGAATCAATTTTTTTGCACGCCCCTACAAAACATACACAGAGTTTTTACTGTTTGGCCTTAGTGGATGCTTCTGGGTTTCCTTTCAGTTGGTCACTACAACATCACGTCATGACCAACAAATTGGGAACTTGATTAGAGAGACCAATCAGCTTCGATTTGTATGTAAAAGAGCCAATGAATGTTGGCATGCAGTATTTGCATCTGCTGGCCCCTCTCCGCCAGGTGGGTATAAATCCCAGCAGGTGAACTACATTCATTAGCTTTTCGCTTCGGAGCCAACAGCCACTACTGATGAAGACTAAAGCAAATCTTGTTGAGAGAGATTGTGTTGTGGATAGTTGTCGTTATAGTGCTGCAGCGGTGTCCACTTGCCTCTTTTTAATTTCTGAATGTGCAATGATGTCTACCCCTGCGTGCTTTATTATCCATCTGCACAAAATAGCTTTCCTCATAAAAGAAAGGCACCTCTGATCTGTGTCTTTTTATAGACAGCATTTCTCTGTGTTCATGGGTGGTTTTGCGTCTTATTAAAGATTACGTTCCACCTGTGTGTTTCTGGGTGTGGCAAGCACATTGGCCCCTTGGATGTTGACACTCACTGCCTCTAGAATCTGGGCCTTGCACATGCTGAGATTTGTGATTGGTTCTTGTTCCCAGTGTGGGATGATGACCATTGCAGATCTGAGGACTAGGTTCTCCTATCTTCAAAGTAAGGGGACAGTGAAAGCCTCCACCGCAGGGACCCAACAGTAGATTGGACTCCACCTTTACTACCCGAACAGTCCTGCCTGGATGATTGTTTTCTGGGCCGGCTTGTGCTGGTCCATCTTGCACCGCCCTGGTGTCTTTCTTCCCCAAGGTGCATGAAGAACTTACAAGGTCTTGAGCAGTTGCCTATTCAGCCTGTGTAGAGGCGGCCTTAGCCCTGCCCTTATGAAAATTAACCATGGTTTTACTACAGTTAAAACAACAAAAAAACATGGTTACTGTAGTAAAACCATGATAACCACAAAATAACCATGGTTTTGACATGGTTTGGAATTTAAGGAAAAATATTTACACAGCTGTTTACACTTTTGATAATAGTTCTATTGTTGTTGTATATAAAGTAATTTTATTATTTTATACATTTAATGCTAGGTTGACCACCAGTAGTTAAACCATGGTTAGTGTAGTAAAACCATGGTGTTGCTGATAGAAATCAATGCACCAAAAAACCATGGTTACTACACTTTTACCACAATAAAACCATGGTTAATTTTCGTAAGGGTGCACACCTTGGGGTTGCTTCAGGTCCATCAGGCAAAGGCACTGAAGGATCTGCACCAGGGTGGTCATGATCAGGCAGCCCTGCAAGAACTGTGTGCAGCCACTAACCTGGTGCTTTGTGCGAACAAGGTGTCCCCACAGGCTGTCAGGCATGCGATGTCCACTTTAGCTGTGCCTGGCTGATATGAAGGAAGCTAATAAGGAGGCGAACAAGACTCGCTTTTTAAATGCCCCCATATCCCAGGCCGGCCTCTTCGACGATGCAGTCGAGAGCTTTGCCCAGCAGGTCTTGGATGCCCAGAAGCAGACTGAGGCAATAAAACACATCCTGCCTCTCCGTCGACCCGATGCTACCACCCGGCAGAAAATGCAAGGGTAAGTTGCCCTGAGACGTTCGAACTGTAGATGGCGAGGAGGAGTAGGGCCGGGTGGAGAAACTTTGGTTCCGTTTTGTTTCTGTTCAGCTGGCTTTTCAGCCAGCACCCACATTTTCACCTATTCCTTCTCCAGGTCATCAGAGGATGATGGGCAGAGCCAACCCACTCGTTATCTCCTCCTTCACCAGCAGATGTGCACAGGCATGTGAAGAGCATAATTCAGCATCTTCTCGATCCGTCTGTCCATTTGCGGAGCCGAATGAGTGTTTCCATAAACTCACCACCTCGGTTCCGCCGGGCTGTGGGTACGTCTGACATTCCTTTAGTCCCAATCGGATGGTATCTGGAAGCCTGGTTAGAAGCCACCACGATGGTCTGGGAAGCTCTTCGCACCAACAGACTCGCCTATACAATTTAGTCCCCCCCCAGCTATGTGGGCATCCTCTTAGCTTCAGTAAAACATGCAGATGCTCACGCCACGATCCCCAGTCCCACCAAACGATATGAGGTCAGACTTTTACAGCCCTTACTTCATTGTACCTAAGAAAGGCGGTGGTTTACGAACGAACCAGGATATTAACAGGCTGAACAAAGCACTTCACAAGATGTCATTAAAGATGCTGACGCAGAAGAACATTTTTCACTGCGTCCATCCCCATGAATGGTTTGCAGCTATTGACCTAAAGCAGTGGTTCTCAACCAGTGGGGAGTGACTACAGGATGGGAGGCAAAAAATATAATCTGAAAAAATAATTTCATTTTTTATCACTAAACTACTGTCATCAAAAGTTATCATTCTGTATATACATAACTCCTGAAAAAAAATTAAAATATGTTTGGACTGGTGAGCGCGGAAATACAGGTGATAAGCGGTTTTATTAAACGAGTCATTGAGTCGTTCATTCAAGCGATTCGTTCAAGCGGCCGATTCATCAAGAATAAGACGGATGTTTGTGAATGGGTCATTGAATCTTTGACTCAACCGATTCGTTCAAATCACTGAATCATTCAAACCACGATTGAGTGTTGCTGTGAGACGCACTATGCTGTGATTTTTTGTATGGATTCATCAGATCTATTTTCGCTGCTAAAATAGACCAAAATAGTCAATATTTCGTCTAAAATGTAAGTGATTTGAACTGTAAAACCCAAGTGTAGGCCTACTTCTTATGAAGTTATATACTACGTTTGCTGTCTTCTAACCATATCGAAATATGACTGAAAAGACAAGATCAGGGCCGTTTTCTTGGTTGTTTAACATCTAGATGCAATTGTTGTACACCATTTTATCAAACTTCAAGAATATTACGTTAATTAAGGACCAACTTCTAAAAAGAAAATGTTGTCTTTGGAAAGAATACGCACGCACCCAGCCACGCTCACACAAACATGTTTAAATACATTTATATTGTTAATTAATAACAATAAATTGTTGTTGTAACAGCAATCTCCAAGTTTTGTTTTTCACTGTAAAAATGTCATGATTTGACAATGCAAAGAGAGTACCACCTCAACTTTTACTGGTGTTTTTGAGACTTTTGTGGTGTTTGGAGATTCGAAAGCACGAATCACTCTGCAGTTAGACCTGCGAGTGCCGTGAGCCGTTCCTGTCCAAAACTCGCAGGCTGCCGTGTCAGTTTCTCAATGTACTGTACATGTCGCCAAACCAGTGCTGTCCGGACAGCCTGTTAGACTAATAATTTGAATAAGAAATAATTTGTATTGCGTATATTGTCGAACGCGGCCATCCACGTGTAGCCGCGGGGAGTATACTTGGAAAGCTGCACGGGCGCTGCAGTCAGAGCAGAGAAGAGACACACACCCCTCCGCGTCCAGGCGGCAAATGAATCGCGTATGGCCGCCGCCGTTCCCGTCCTTTACAACAAAATCCCAACATGCTTTTTAAAGACTAATCCCAGGTTTTATTAAAGATTGTGCCTTAGTCCCGCTGATTAGCCCCTGTCCCCCGATACGTCTCTCAACATAGCCACACACACGAACACTTACATATTGCCTAAACTTTAATATTGAAAACACATAACAAAAACGGATGAAGCATTCCTGCAGTATGGGTTTACAGTCACGGCTGAAGTGAGACCTCAGTCTGTTGTGTGCGCCGAGGTGCTGGCAAACAACAGTATGAAGCTCTATCTATCTATCTATCTATCTATCTATCTATCTATCTATCGGTGTGAGGGGGGCCAGACAGCAATGAACCTGCTTTGGGGGGGACCAGCTTGTAAAAGGTTAAGAACCCCTGACCTAAAGGACTTTGCAATTAAACCCTATGCGGTTATTCCATATGGTTCCTTCCACTGAAGTACCTCTTAAGGAGGACATGGCTTTCACAGAGTTTCCCTTACCGCTGGAACAGGTACACTTCTCATGTTATCTAAGTGTCACTGGTTGGGTTTGGCAAAAACAGCAGTAACCGGCCTTCTCCACGTAAGCCCTGTCCTGGTGACTGAAGGACACTCCTGGCGACTATAGTAAGAGGCCAAATTAAGCAGGGCAGTAGAAGGGGCAGCACCCATGACGTTGAAGTGACCAAATGAAAGAGAATGTCTCTGCTACCGATGTAGCCCTCGATCCCTAAAGGTAGGGAACGGAAACTTTACGTCCCCCCACCACGGTTGCTGTGATAATGTAAACATAAGAAATTGTCATGATCCTGTCAGCTCTGTATGTCTTATGTGTTTCATGTGACAGGGTCATGGCAGCCCTCACTGTTGTCTTGTTTTGTGTGGAGAGTCACGTGGCCTGTGTTTATGTTTTGTGTGCCTCGTGCTCTCCTGTCTAAAGTCTTGACCCCGCCCCCTCGTTGCCTTGTTAATTATTCATTATTAGTTTACGCCCTTCACCTGTGTGTCCTCGTTCCCTAGTTTAGTTCTTCCCTATTTAAAGCCATTGTGTGTGATGTCCTGTGTCGGATCATTGTGTGTGTCACTTGTGACACTGTCATGGGTCCTGTTTTGTTTTGCCATGTCTTGTTGTATGTTAGCATTTATAGTCTTGCCTTGTTTACCCCCTCGAGGGTGTTTTTGTTATATAATAAAAGTCTTTTTGGTTGAGAGCTGTCTGCACTTGGGTTCTGTCTTCCCTGTCCCTGACAGAAATAGGTTAACAATGATAGTTAATAATAAACTAATCATTTGCAAAACATGACTATACATTTTATGAATGTTTGTTAATTTAGTTGTAAGTCATTTATAGATTAGTAATTAGTAATGAACTAATTACTTACAAAACATGACTACATATTCAAGGGCGTAACTTTGGGTCTACCATTGGGGGGGTTAAACTTGCGGCATACCCAGCAAACAGGGGACGTCCTCCGGACGTTGCGAACGTCCTCTTAGGTCCGCATAAGGTCCGCATTGTAACGTTCGCTGGCGGACCTTCCGGGGACGTCCGCATATGATCCGCTAAATAACGTTCGCTGGCGGACCTTCCGGGGACGTCCGCATATGGTCCGCTAAATAACGTTCGCTGGAAGACCTTCCGAGGACGTTAGCATATGGTCCGCTAGACAACGTTCACAGGCGGACCTTCCGGGGACGTGAAACCACTCAGTTTTAATATAAACCCATACTACACATTTAACCATAAGGCAGGGTTACCCTTTCATGCAGACATCAAAGTAAAAATGCTGTTTTTGCTATTACTTTACTAATGAAAATCGTAGTTTATAGTATCTAATATTATTTTATAATTATTATTATTTTTTTCTTAATTTTTAAACTAGTATGCTAAAACATGGCCTTTATATCAACCCTTTACTGATTTTATTACATAGATCCCATTAAAGCAACTTACAATTTTACAATAATTTTACATTTAACGTGAATAAACAGATCTGGCACCATGTCTTTTTTAGTTAATGATTTTCCATACTATTCCTAAGACATAACTATTGTCAATAAATCGAAATCACAATGCACATATGTCACAGGAGTGACGATCTTTGAGGCGGAACCAAAAATTGGGAAGTTTTGGTTCCGCCCGGATGTTTCCGCCCGGACCGGTAAGAGCAAACACCGGACATCCGGTGGCGTCGCGAACGCTGTAATCAGCTAAACTACACACAGCTGGGAGCTATTAAGAGGAGCGCCGGGTGATTGGAGGAGAACAGCACCCAGGGGAGTATAAAAAGACAAGTCAAACCACAGTCTTGGCTGATGTTATCCACTGTTGTGCTGGTGTGTATTGTAGTGCTGAGTTGAGCTCGCCTGATACGCTATATTCGGATCGCTGTATTGCTCTCTCTCTCCATGTGTGGATCGTAGATTGATGGGAATGAGGACATCGAAGACCTTATAGGTGAAGTACTAGACGAATACTGACATTTATTGAGAGAAACGGAAGGAGAGGAAAACTACCGTTGTGAGTATATATATCTGTGGGAAAAGTGGTATTGGTGGCTGGAAAGCGCCCTGTCTAGATACCTGGAGTTACTATTGGCATGAAGACAACCTAGGACGAAGAAGGACAGAGATCGTGAGTAACCTAATCCCTTGAAGTGAGTGTTTGTATACATTTGATTGATACATTGTTTAAGTGCTCTTAAGAGAGATCGAGTGGCCCTACCCCTGTACCAGCGTGGTGGGCGAGCCGAAGGTTTCGTGGGAAAGCAGCTACAGCAACGATAGCAAACAAACGCCTAGGCCATCTACCATCTCCCTACTCTCGCCCAGAGCGACGTGGAAGAGGACGGGTGTCTATTGTGTGCACTGAGCGTGGTGGGGTGAGTCTTTGGAAATTTTCACTTGAAGTGGTGCTGTGTAATGCCGTGTATTGCAGTGTGAGTGCTGTGTCCTGTTTGACGTAATCCCGTTTTCAGTCACTCGTCCCGGGGCGATGAAGAGGAAAGAACGGCGCTAGGAAAAACCTGTATAATATGCTGTAGTGTGTTTTCAGTCTCACAGAAATACAGAGTGGCGGCGAAGAACTGTGCGAGTGGCAGTGTGTGTGTGAGTACTGCACCTATTATTGTGACCTTACTTGTGTTCTTTCATCATCACAGAGTAGAGGCAGGAGAGATCCGCTGGCCCGAGGTCTCGACGAAAGGGCGCCCCGGTCCAGTTTCGATTGACCAACGGGTTTCGAGGAAAGGGCAGCGCTCGACCCGGTGTGCCGGCGTGGTTTTCTCGCCCCTCTGTTCATCAACGAGTTCGCCGAGAGGGTCTCGGCCCCCGGCGTCCCATTACAAATCAGTGCTAAATCGCCGCATTGCAGAAACCAGCCAGCGTAAGCTCGCCACCCTGTAAGTTTCCATGTAACTTGTTATGTCTGCTGATTGACAGGAAAGTGAGTGAGTCGTGAGAGCTGTGGAGAGAAAGAGAGCCAACGTGAACACGGAGATATTGAGTTTTGGAGAGAGCCATACCTACCTGGAAGCTGTAATCAGCGCAGAGGTGAGCAAACGTCTTAGGAACGATTCACTGTGTCCCTGTATCCTAGCAGCCATCTGTGAGAAAGAGAGCCAACGTGAACACGGAGATACTGAACTGTGGAGAGAAAGAGAGCCATACCTACCTGGAAGCTGTAATCAGCGCAGAGGTGAGCAAACGTCTTGAGAACGATTCACTGTGTCCCTGTATCCTAGCAGCCATCTGTGAGAAAGAGAGCCAACGTGAACACGGAGATACTGAACTGTGGAGAGAAAGAGAGCCATACCTACCTGGAAGCTGTAATCAGCGCAGAGGTGAGCAAACGTCTTGAGAACGATTCACTGTGTCCCTGTATCCTAGCAGCCATCTGTGAGAAAGAGAGCCAACGTGAACACGGAGATACTGAACTGTGGAGAGAAAGAGAGCCATACCTACCTAGAAGCTGTAATCAGCGCAGAGGTGAGCAAACGTCTTGAGAACGATTCACTGTGTCCCTGTATCCTAGCAGCCGTCTGTGGAGAGAAAGAGAGCCAACGTGAACGCTGAGATATTGAGCTTTGGAGAGAGCCATACCTACCTGGAAGCTGTAATCAGCGCAGAGGTGAGCAAACGTCTTGAGAACGATTCACTGTGTCCCTGTATCCTAGCAGCCATCTGTGGAGAGAAAGAGAGCCAACGTGAACACGGAGATATTGAGTTTTGGAGAGAGCCATACCTACCTGGAAGCTGTAATCAGCGCCGAGGTGAGCAAACGTCTTAGGAACGATTCACTGTGTCCTCGTGTCCTAGTTGAAACCTGAGAAGAGAGAGAGAATAAGGAAGCGAGTGAGTCAACGAGCAAGGACCTGTGGGAAGTAGGCGGTGCACCGCCGTGCGCTGACTCAAGGTACACCAACAGAACAAGACCCATACCAGCACTCATTGTGTTTTTATTCTGCCTCCAGGAAGGAAGAGGAGCGCGCCACGAGTAGAGGGAACCCGAGGCAGGAGCCCGTTCCCCCACGTACGATCCCCCACTCTTAGCCATTCATTGGGCCGTGGCCCCCTGGAGGACGGATCCTGAGATTAGTTTTAATTTCCCCTTTCCCAAGCCCCCCCTATATTTTTAACTATTTAAATTAATAAAGAACATTTTATACTTACTTGAGCTCGTTGTTGTCTGGTCATTGGGTTGGTTTTGGGGACCTCCTCGAGGTGGAAGTTTAGAAGGGGCGTGGCTTAAGCCATTAGTAGCCAGCCCCTGGCTTGTGACACATATTCATGTAATAGTTAAAGAATCCACCATTGTGAAGTTACACATCACCCAATTAAATATAAATGAAGTACAAGTACTTGTTTATTCTGATTAATATGATACGGTGTTGTGTGGTTCAAGCGTTGTCTTTCTCATATATGAAGCACTGCATGATATATAATTGTCACACAGCAAAAATCTATACAAATACATTATATCAAGGAAAAACAAACTTGAATCTACAACTACAGCTCAAATGTAAAACTTTTATTATTGCAAAGGATTCAAATGCAAGCAAAGCAATGCAAACAGAAATGCAGAATGACATTCACTCAATCTGTTGCAAGCAATGACTTTCAAACAGCAAGTGTTAAAGAGGCCAAACACGCGGAACACAAGTCCAACGCTGAAAATTCTGGAAAAGAACAATTGAAAAAAGATACAGGTAAGACATACATCCTCATATAAACTTGAACTATATCTCAAATTCTACACCCATCATTTAAACTGTCAGAAAGTGTTGATTAGACTGCAAAATAAGGTGTACTTTGTAATTTCATAATTTTCCTTTTTTTCTATTATTTTTCTTTTTTCTATACGGTTTCTTACTAAAATGTCTTTAGTGTTGCCAGCTCTCGTGAGACAAAAAAGCAACCGCAGCTTCAAAAACAAGCCCAATATTATTATATTGTTTACTGTCAACAAATGAGCTCAAAACATTTTAACCTTCAACCCCTCTGAAATTACACATTTTTAAGTTTAGTATTAAATTGCAACGATAACACTTTACAATAAGCTTGTATTTGTTAGCATTTGCCACCATGAACTAACAATAAACAATACTTCTACAATATTTATTAATCTTAGTTCATGTTAATTTCAGCATTTGGTAAACCATATTTCAAAGTTATATCTGTTACAGGTGTATTATATTTTGTTGTGGCATCTAGCAGTGAAATTGCGAATAGCAATCAACCTAAATTTCGAAGCGCAATGTGATTCTATGGTAGCTGCCACAGGACAAAAATGTCATTGTCACTCTGAAGCCCATGTTATAGTTGTGCGTAAGGTCTACACCGTAGGTTATCCATAGCCTGAGCGTAGCCTGATTTTTAACAGCGTGTCAGTTCTACGTGGACCACAAGCGCTGTTATTGGTTCACTAGAACCCCTCCCATCAGGTAAAAAACTGCGTCATAGCCATTTCCATATGCGACGGTGAGAACAAAAATAGGTTGAGGAATGACTTAACTCAAACTGCTGCAACGAGTCGCTGTTTATTTACTTCGATCACTGCTGGTCAGTGGCGCTCGTGACTCCTCATTCGAGGGGCGCTAATTCAAAATAAGTGTTCGGAGTATCATGTGTGTGGTCCCCTTTTCCAAAATATGTGTCCTGCGTGTCGAGAGATCCTATGTGCATCACATATTTAGTCAAAATAAGTGCCTGCTGCACATGCGTCAAAACCGTTTATGATAAAAGAGACGCTCACATTCACAAAATACACACAAGACACTCCCTTAACACTAAACTCTGATTACACATGGGATTATGCGAGAATGTGGCAAAAGCGAGCGTCTCTTTTATCATAAACCCTTTAGACGCATCTGCAGCAGGCACTTACAGGATCTCTCATAGCGCAGAACACATATTTTGAAAAAAGGAACCACACACATGACAAGCTACATACATGTTGTGATGAACTTTGCATCGAGCGCCCTCAAAAAAAGAAGTCACCGGCCGCCACTGCTGCTGGTCTTCTCAAAACATACGCAACAATCTGCTGTTTCCTCATTTGTGAGTTAAACTGACCAAGCTGCTTCTGTGGTTACATGCGTGGATACTGCCTATCAGCGGTCTACAATATGTTTGCTATATTGAGCCCTTGAGACAACGTATGGACGAAACACGCTCTGTAGAACAGTTTGTCCATTTAGGGCTACTGTAGAAACATGATGGTGACTTTCATGTATGCTGGCCCGCAGTGTATGGACATAAAAACGGCTCACTTAAATGTATGTCTTCATCTGTAAAAGATAAAAATCTCCATATCTCATTAAATGTGAATAAATATCAAGATCAAAATGCCGTGTTAACACTGCAAGAAAGAATTAAAACGTTTTAGGTTTTGGTGTATCAGATAAATTTGCTTACCTAAATCATTCAAGCCAGGAAGTAGGACACTTTTGGTGCTTTTCCATTGCATAGTATGACCCAGTTCAGCACAGCTCACTTTTGGGGAAGGGGTAATGGGTTTCGGATGCGAAGCCATGTGCAAAGTTACAAAAATGCAGAGCACACCACCGCGCCCATGTCTGGATGGCAGTTTTGTAACTTTGCGCATGGCTCCGCATTCAAAACGCACCCAAAGTATAGGCGTAAATGTTCTGTCAGCGGAATACAGGTACTGATGACACGGGTGTTTGTATAGAACCTGTCATGTGAGAGAGGTAGTGGAAAATCTACTTGTGGCTGTCAATTTTGATTTTGTGGCTGCATTCCATTAATATGCTCTGTTGCTCCATGTTGTGTGTGTGTGTGTTTGTATCACATTTACGATGATGTTACGGCAGTAGAGAGGACGCAACTTTAACAATAAGGCTATAATCAGGGGTGCACATAACTTTTTTTGTCCTGGTTCTCAAAGAAGTACCTGGAGATGTTACTTGGTACTCACACTATTCATAGCACAGACATCCTACATGCTGACATCATCACTTTTCTCCTGACTACTCTCTTCGCCATATCGCTTTTGTTTAAACATGGTAGACAATGATGTACATAAAATAACCCTGGTTATTGTTTTTTAATTATCTAATCTTTATAAATAACTACTAGCCTAACTCATATAAATGTATACTTGTACTAGCAAGCTGTCTGAAGCATTGAGATGCGGATCACTGCTAACAACACACATTAATTATCTTACCACTGATGCACGAAGAAATCTCTTATGTCAAAGTAAATTAGCTAACTATGTAACAAAATTCCAGCAACGTTGGTACACTAGAATTGTTTCTATTTGAGCATACGCACCAGTTATGTGCACCCCTGCCTATAATCTCACCCACTCTGAAGCGACACTAAACTGTACTGGAAAAGCAACGAAAGCGAGCTGAGCTGCATCGTGCCGAGCCAAGTTGTACCCTACATTGGAAAAGCGCCATATCATGACATCGGACCCTGGAACACAGAAAAGCATGAGACAGTAAAAAGCATCAGATGTTAGGTTGTGTTTGAATGCTTCCTATGAACAATTTCCCCCTGAACTATGCATGTAAATGAAATTAAACTACCTATTCTTTCTTTCCCCTTCTTAAACATCCTTTAAAACCATAGCCAAAAAACTCAAGATCTTAGCTTGTTATTAACAATATCCTTATTTGTTCCAACAAATATAACTATATAACTTGCTATACAAGTTAATTATACAAATATAACTCATTAATAATCTTATTAACAAATATTACCAAATTCAATTATTTTAGCCAGGAAAACTTAAATGTCACTACATTGAAATGTCATATATGGTTATAAAAGTATATATTTTGACTCACATCTCAATATGGTGGCCTCCAGGTCTTCATTCTTGATGGGATTCAGAAACTGTGAACTGTCTTCACAGACAAATAATACAAAGTCAGCCTAAGAGTGTGGAGTAAACAGCATCAAGCCTTTCTTTAATAAGGAACTCATCTACAAAAAACAAACAAATACTTGTTATACTTTTATGAATTGTCAAGTTGTACAACACACAGCAATTAAGATTAAGACAAACAAAAAAATCACTGATATTATTAATTCCATTGTTGTGTCTAATAGATAGAAACAACTTGTGTTGTAAAAGGAAAGATGACAGCCAGATGACGTCAAAGTATCGCGAGAGCGAGACGAAATTTGATTTCTTGAATCCTTCTCGCGGTACTCTGACGTCATCCGGCTGTCAGTCTTGCGGCGCCGCATGAAGTCAAATAAGCCTCCTGACTGCGTGCGAGAACATTTTGAATTATCTGGCACGAGGCATCACACGTCAAACTTCAACTGACACAACGGTCTCGGTGAAGGGAATAAGCAAAAGCTCCTTTAAATTTCGTCATTTTTTATACACATCCCGTTTATTTTGTAGTTAATTGTTAGATAAGTAATTTCGTCAAGTTTTCGTTACAGAGTAAGATTTCGTTATCATCGTTACCATATACAGTATTTATATTGGTTCAAGAGCGCAGTTTGATAACTCATTCAAGGTTTGTAGCCATATTTAAGTTACTCGCTTACTTTGTTTAAGTGTTAGAGTAAATGTATATGGTTTTAAAGTAGTATTAAAATAAGTCACTGCGCCTCAATCCGAAGGCTAACCACTGGAAGTAGCATTTGTAACTTAGGCTGTATACCTTTTACGTCATCAAGACTGTCATATTTAAGAATATTAACAATTATAAAGTTAACTATTATTCTCAGTTAATCGTAAATTGTTGTAATATGCTTATGACTTGCGAATGTAATGTTTATTTAACTGAAATAAACCAGGCTTGATGACGTATGCAGCCTGCATATTCGACCTCCGGAGGATGTAGCCTTCCGTTTGAGAAACGGCCTACAAGTTGAGCGTGCGCGAGATTCTGCCGAATTGATTCTTCAATAATGGCAAAGCAAAAAGTAACTGTCGTGATGATAACCCACATTTTAAGGTTTAAATTAAAACTCCTACCTTACCTTTCCAGGGGGTTCTGTTCCTGCAGTCTTCCAGCAATACTGGCGCGTATGACGATGCGGACACGAACTGCACACTACAGTATACCGCCGCCTACTGTACTGTAGTAAAATAACGTGTAGGATTGAATACTGTGGCAAACGCAGTAAAAAAAGCCATTTAATTCATTGTAAAAACAATGGGCATGCCAGTTTAAGTAACTTGTGGGCTAAATCACCAAAATAAGTTTGTAGATGTGGTTCAATTATTTTTAAAATGTGTAGCATAATGGACCAGCCTGAATGTATGTAGCCTATAAATATATTGTTTAGACTTTATTTTTAAACCTTTATTTGGTGGTATATGGTTAAACCTTTTTAATGGTAGCAATAGGCTTTATACCCAGCTGCACTACTTCCTGAACTTCAGCCAGCTCCTTGTTTCCTGTCTGCCATTATTGGTCAAACTGATTAATCCAGGTGTGCCTGACCTCAGTAGTCACAACAACAATAATCAGACAGACCTGGATTTATCAGTTTGTCCAATAATGGCAGACAGGAAACAATGGGCTGGCTGAAGTTCAGGAAGTAGTGCAGCTGGGCATAAAGCCTATTAAATAAAAATCTTAAATTGAATAAAATCTCTTATAATAATACATAAAAGCTCTGGGAGGGTTGGGGGTACATCTGGGTAACATTTTAACATTTAATATATTTTGATGTGTGTGTATATATATTAACTTTCTTTATTTTGTTTTCTCAGCCTTTAAACATCTAAACATGTCCTCCAAAAAGGTAAGTTCAGCAGATCAGCTTATCTTATTCTGTAATATTGATACTGGTTTGAGAAAAACTAAGATTAAACAACGTACATGTTTCCAGGAAAAAGGGAAAAACACTGGAAAACAATTTCAGCCTAAGGTTTGAGATGGCTAACTGTGTACATTGCCTTTGTGTACTGCAAGCTGAACTTACAGATTTATATGGACTTTACTTACAGGTTTCCTGTGCTGTTTTGCTCCATTTTACAGAACAAAATAAGGCTGAGGTAGCACCATCCTTGTGGTTAGAGTGAAAGAATGTGGTAAGATTTGGTTAATGTTTTATAAAATACAAATGATAAACATGAAGGTCAGCTACATATAAAAAATAATCAAACATGCTTGTTTCCATCTTAAGGGGAATTGAGACCAAAATAAATAATGTGCCATTCTGGACAAACAGCTGTGGACAATATAAGCAGTCAGAGTAGCCCATTTTCTCACACAGGTAAAGTATGCAAAGTAATACCAAACTTCTTTTTAACCTTAACAAATACTGGCAATCCAAATATACAATGTTTATGTGAGGTACTGTGCAAATGTCTTAGGCCACCATGCTACCATTAGATTTGTTATTTTTGCAATTGTATAGTGATCATATATAATTATTTTCAGTCTCTTTATTAGAATACAACCAGAAAATACAGGAAATGTGTATGTAGTATTAAAAACAATATACCGGTTAACGTATAAGCTGAGGTGTCAAGTGTTTAGGGTAAACTCTCCTTCCACTTGAGCAATAGCAGGCAACTGCAGGATCTCTTAAACCTAAATGAAATTAAATCCTAATTTCTAATTCTAATCGAATGACTTCAGGACTTCAGTCTCCTCAAAAAAGCTCAAGATGTGTTTAGTGCCAAGAGAGGTCACACTAAATACTGACTGATGTCTGAAGAAGACATTTAGTTCTGAAAATGGATTTGTTTTTAATTTTGTGTACATTTTTCCTGTATTTACAGTTGGTATCTTAATAAAAAGAGTGAAAAATAAATATGGATGGCCATTAAAACTTTGCTAAAACAACAAAGCTGGTGATAGTGTCCCAAGACTTTTGCACAGTAATGTATATTGACCAAGAGTTGTAATGATCAAAACAAATGCATGTCGTCTATTATTTTCTTTAAATGGGACAGTAAATTATCTGAAAGTGAAATCAATATTGAAGGTGATATCATTGTCACTGCATTCATTGTTACATGATTTTAAACAGTGGGAATCATTGTGTAAGTTTCTTAATAATATCAAATACTACTTTTTTGTCTTGTTGTTTCTAGACCTGAGGATAAGATTTCCAGTTTGAAAGTGAAGAAAATGAATCATTATTAACAGCAATTAGTAGTTTTTCAGCTGAGAAGCCAGGTGAAACTATAAGGACACTATGATTTACTTTCATATTATCATTCTTTTATAGATGAGGAGCAACCAGTAAGAAAAAGCAAAAAGATGTTTTGATGTTGCCTGAGGCACCTTATTGTGAGTACATTTTAATGCCATGTACAGTATTTGTAGTATAATGATGATTACTTGATTTATATTTATTAATTTAGCATATGCCTTGAGTGACTTACAAATGATAGAGCATTCAACATTTTACAACAGTTACTACAATACTTACATCATTAATTTTTAAATCTAATTAATTGTTTTTTATCACAAATGCAGCACATCAGTCAATTTCTTCCAATAATGAATCAAGGTACAGTATTTTGTTATTTTTTATCTTAAATTATTGATATTGATAGGCATTTTCTTCCACACAGACTTATTGTTCATTTATTTTACTGGTGTAGTTAGTAATGTTATTAATGTTTCAAAACTCATTCTTGGAAGAAATCCTGGAGTGGAGAATCATTCTGAAAGTAGACCAAATACAGGACAACACCACAGCAGTGGTTGGAAAAATGCAGCAGACAATGAGCAAACCAAGCTGACTTTCAAAAGATGGTATGTGCCATAACACATGCAACATTACTAGTCACTGCTGACGTTTTACCCATGTTTATTACGGATTGTTTTTGTTTGTAGATTCGTTATCTGTTTCTTCAAAGGGGAGGCAGTTTGGGAGATGGGAAATAGGAGGATGCTTCAGCTACACAGGGCGAATTTCAGCAGCTCAGTTTCACACTTGCAACTAACAATGAATTATAGTGAGTCTGTGTGAATCCCAAACATTTCAAAATTATTTTTGTATATATATTGTATGTAAATTGTAATGTTGTAAATAAGAATGTACATTGTAAATGTTAATAGCACATAAACATTAATAGCAATTAATAGTCTATTTTTAAAACAAAAATAATGTTTGATGCTTTGGATACATATAGTATCATATACTCTACATAGTTACTTCTAGATGCCTTTAACACAAAAACCTACAATAATATCAAAGATCAATGTATAAGACAACTTACATTATTTTATGTCATAGTAAACTATTTTTATACTCTGTGTGACCTATGCTCTCTCTGAGATGTGTATGTTCATTTTGTAGCTGGTCAGGGTAGAAGCATGCTACCATTAGATTAGTTGTTTTTGCAATTGTGTAGTGATCATATATAATTATTTCTCAGTGTCTTTATTAGAATACAACCAGCAAATACAGGAAATGTGTATGTGGTATTAAAAACAGTATAAAGTATAAGCTGAGGTGTCAAGTATTTAGGGTAAACTCCCCTTAAACTTGAGCAATAGCAGGCAACTGCAGGATCTCTTAAACCTAAATAAAATGAAATTCTAATTCTAATCATCAAATGACTTAAGGCTTTTTTGAGGAGAATGAAGTCCTGAAGATGTGTTTCGTGCCAAGAGAGGTCACACTAAATACTGACTGATGCCTGAAAAAGACATTTACTTCTGAAAATTGTTTTGTTTTTAATTGTGTGTAAATTTTTCCTGTATTTTCTGTTTGTATCTTAAAAAAAGAGTGAAAAATAAATATGGATGGACATTAAAACTTTGCTAAAACAACAAAGCTAATGATGGTGGCCTTAGACTTTTGCACAGTAATGTTTGTTACCCATTTTATGTGTAAATGCAAATCAATATGAATATGAATTCTCCCAGTATGGTTTCCGCTGGTCAGGCTGGTGTAGCAGGATTGTTTTAGAGGGACTTTTGCACAGTACTGTATGTCCACATTTACCCACCTTTACTTTGAGTGAACTGTAACAGCAACAATAATGCCATAAGCATGAAATACTAGGTAAAAGTGAGTTGTGCATGCTTTCTAGTTTTAGCACAGAATTCTGTCTCTCTTATCTTTTAAATGTTTGCTACAGATATTTTGCAAGACATTTTAAACATATCGGGGCGGTTTCCCAGACAGGGAAATCTTAAATACATCAGTGCCCTTTGTTTAACATCATAATGCACACAAGTTATGTTTTTAGTAAGGCATGTTTGTTAAAACTAGTTATATTTCATAATTAAACTGAGGCATAGTCCTGGTTTAAGCTAATCCTTGTCTGGGAAACCACCCCAATAAATAATAACTACTTATCTTTTAAATGTGTTCATTTCGTTGTTTTAGGTTAGAAGACAACGGAAATATTTGACATGGGAGTCCAGCAGACAGCCAGAGACACGCACACACACGGAGCTGAAGCGCGTTTGACTGACGCGTACGGGAGATCAGGCACGCGCACGGGAGCTCGCTCGCGCACGCACACACAAACACGGAGCACAGGAAAATTACACCTGTTCAATTAAAATAAAAGAACTTTGTGGTAAACAATGAATGGAGCTCGAGTTTTTTCAGTCTGCGATGTGAAAAATGGATTTTGGCACATACAACTGGAGGAAAAATCGAGCCTCCTAACGACATTTGCCACACCAATGGGACGTTATCGATGGCTTCGGTTGCCAATGGGTATTAGCCCAGCACCAGAAATTTTCCAAAGAAAATTGAACCAAGTGATGGAAGGAATACCTGGTGTAAAAATCATTGCAGATGACATACTGGTGATAGGAAAAGGAGACAATGATGAGGATGCAATAAAAGATCATGACAACAATTTGAGGATACTGCTGGACAGGTGCAGGACACGGCATGTAAAACTGAACCCAGAAAAAATGCGCTTGAGATTAAAGGAGGTCCCCTATATAGGACATCTACTCACATCAGATGGAGTTAAAGTAGACCCAGGAAAAGTGTAAGCCATTACACAGATGCCACGGCCTACTGACACAAAAGGGGTGCAGCGTTTGTTAGGCATGATTAATTACCTTGCCAAATTTTGTAGTCATGCCTCTGATCTCACAGAACCTCTGCGACAATTGACCCAGAAAGATGCGGTATGGGAGTGGTCAGACAGTCAGGAACAGGCTTTTGAGAAGATCAAGAAAGTTCTCTCACAGACCCCAGTACTCAGATATTACGACCCCTCAGAGCAGCTTGTGTTGCAATGTGATGCATCAGAAAGTGGATTAGGGGCGGCACTCCTGCAAGGAGGACAGCCCATTGCATACGCCAGCAGAGCTCTAACGGAAACGGAGAAAGGCTACGCACAAATAGAAAAAGAATTGCTGGCAGTGGTGTATGGGATGGAAAGATTTCATCACTTTACATACGGACGGAGTGTGGATGTGCAATCAGACCACAAACCACTGGAGAGTATCATGACCAAGCCACTTCTAAGCGCACCAAAAAGATTACAACGCATGCTCATGCGTCTTCAGTGGTATCAAGTGAGACTTCAGTACTGCCCAGGCAAACACCTACTGCTGGCTGATACTCTAAGCAGAGCCTATTGCAGAGACCAGGAGAGAGGCAAAGTAGAGTCTGAAGTGGAGTCTATCAACATGGTGACCTATCTGCCTGTATCTAAGGAAAGAACACTGGCCATACAGAGAGCCACAGAATTAGACACAGAGCTCCAGTCTTTGAAAAACGTGATACTACAGGGCTGGCCTGAGGGGAAGGAACACCTGTCAATGGATGTGACCAAGTACTTCCATATAAGAGATGAACTGAGTGTGCAGAATGGGATTATCTTTAGAGGGGAGCGAGTCATTGTACCATCAGCATTGAGATGGGAAGTAATGCAAAGAATCCACTCCTCTCACATTGGAATTGAAGGGTGTTTAAGAAGAGCCCGTGAGTGTGTATATTGGCCAGGCATGAATGCACAATTGAAAACATTTATGGAACAGTGCAGCATTTGTTCAGCATGGGGTGTAAAGCAACAGAAAGAGACCCTCAGGCCACATGAAGAGCCAACTCGGCCCTGGGAAAAGATTGGGACAGACTTATTTCATTGTAATGACAGAGATTACATGATCACAGTGGATTATTTGTCCAATTTTTGGGAGGTGGATCATTTGGAAAATACAGAGTCAAAGACTGTCATACGCAAATTAAAAGCACATTTTGCAAGATATGGAATTCCAGACATTGTGTTTTCAGACAATGGACCCCAATATTCTTCAGATGAGTTCAAGAAATTCAGCAAAGCCTGGGACTTTATACATAAAACCTCTTCACCAGGATATCCGCAAAGTAACGGTAAGGTGGAGTCAGCTGTGAAAAGTGCAAAGAGGCTAATGGCTAAAGCGAAAAGAGCTGGGTCTGACCCCTACCTGGCAATGTTGGATCATCGAAATACACCAAGCCAGGGTGCAGATAGTAGCCCAGTAATGGCACTGATGGGTCGACGCACTAAAACACTACTCCCAATGTGTGAGAGTTTGCTTCGCCCAGGACTTATGTTTAAGGCAGGAAACTACAAAAATAGGCAACAGAGACAAGCAGACTACTATGATGAAACGGCAAAAGATCTAAAAGAGCTGCATTACAAAGATCAAGTGAGAGTCCAGCCGTTGACAGGACCAACACAATGGTGGCCAAAAGCAACAGTGATAAGGCCTGTCGAACAAAGATCATATGAAATTAGGATGGAAAATGGACAAGTACTGAGAAGGAACAGAAAACATCTGCGCTTGAGTAAGGATCTTTGTGAGGATCCACAAAAAAGGGATGAACCAGGAAAAGAGCCTGTGGTGTCAGAAAGATCTAATTTCCCTGGAGGGTCTGAGAATGACTGCAATACAGAGACTGTTGAAACAAGCCTGGAACAGTCTGCCCCAACACAACAACACACTCCCTGTTCAAGAAGTGGTAGGCCTATTAAAAGGCCTGCATACCTAAAAGACTTTGAATGAGAACATAAAGGCACTTGACCAGTAACTCAGGGAAGTGTGGTAATTATTAATATGTTTGATATATATATATATATATATATGTTTGGAAAAAACTCATTACTAATTAGTTATGGTTCATCCGATTAATTGTACTGTTCAAAGGGTAAGTCACGGTACTGACATTGTTTATAGAGTTAATGTAAAAAAAAAAAAAAAAAAAAAAAAAGAAGAAAGATGTAACAATATGTATACTGTTAAACTGGAAACACTGTTACAAGGAACTTGTATTATGAAAAGTGCGGGGTGACCCGGATGTTGTTGTTATAATAAAGAGCATGGAGTTGCTGTAAGATCTCCGTCTGTCTTTGCATTAACCGGATTTATTAAGTATTGAAACACTGAGGACTTTAGGCGAACGTCCCCTAAAAGTCCCGAAAGTCCGCTGACCGTCCTGCAAACGTCCTTGTGAAAGTCCGGAGGACGTCTTCGCGGACGTCCGCTCGACGTAACAGGGGACCCTACACGATAACGTCCAGGGGACGTTCGCAGAGGACATTTAGGGGACGTCCAGGGGACCTTTTTTTGTTAGCTGGGTATTTATTTATTTATTTAATCATTTTCTTGTGTAAAAGGTAACATGCTAATTTGCCGTTCCTGTATTAGAAATACATTGTGATACTTTTACTGATTTAGACTACTTAACGTAAATGCACCTGTTCACTTGACTATTTATGCCATAATGAGTTTAATTAAGTAGTTAAATTAAGTATTTAAGCACTAGCCAGCAGTGGCAGCTTCCACTTAATTGATTTTTTGTGCGTGTTAAAATGTGTAAAAATGACAGATGGGACACCCTACGAACTCGTAGACTAAGCAAGCATGCGCAGTTTAAGGCCACAAGACCGAAAGTCCACATGAAGTGCACAATTTGGGACAGGGCCAACGACAGCGTTTGCGGTCCACATAGAACTGACCCACTGTTAAAAATTTTGCGAGGTGCACGTCAGGCTACACAGAGCTAAGCACAGGCTACAGATAACCTACGGTGTAGAGCTTATGCACGACTATAAATTGGGCTAAATGAAAAGGAAACATGGAAGTGTTTGGTGGCTTCTAAATTCTTCCCTGTTTGGGTCCTAAAGAATAAATGTGACTAGGCTAAATGCTAACACATTCACAACGCGCTGTACAAAGATAAAGTGCACGTATTGAATAAAGATAGGTGTATTCATTCGTCTAAGTTGAAGTAAGAACATAGTAAAATGGTGATGAGACACAGCTATTTTTTAACAGTATACATACTGGGAACTATATTCACAGAAGGCGAAGCTCACAGCACCCAAGAAGCCCCCCTGGTGAGGAGCAGAGAGTTCGGACAGAGTTGTGCAAATCACTCCACCCAAGTAGCAGTGCTGAGAATATTGTATACTGTTAAAAGATAGCTGTGTCTCATATCAGTTATTTGTACACGGTGTGACTATACAAATCACAACACATAAATAGGAAAAAGTTCGCGTTATTTTGTCACTTATTGGGAGCAGTTTGGTAGCTGAAGCGATTCACTTCCAGTCTTTGTGCTAAGCTAAGCTAGCGGGGGCTGCATCAGACAGAGTTACAGCACGCATGGAGATGAGAAAGGGTAACACTTTATTTTACGACCCGCAAAGTACCGCGTAATTAAACCGAATTTACAGCGTACCTATTTGTAACAACAGAGTACCTCTACAGTACAAACTTGTAGTTATAAGGGAACAATATTTTAAGTTTGAGGTAATAAGGGGGTAAGAATATATGAAAAATTATTCTCTAAGTATTTCATAACTACAGGGTACCTATTGTAATATTACGTGGTATGTATGACTTACGTCTATGGGTAATATGTTTTTTTTTTTCATATTTGCTACTTACCTGATGAAGTGTTTTGTATAGCCTGCAGTTGACAAGCCACGTCGGCAAATAAAATATAACACACAATAAAAATAATAGCTACTTGTACCTCTTTGGTCTGTATATGAATACATGAGTTACGAGGAACTCTTATATTTGCGAGCTGTAAATTGTGGGGCTTATTCCCCGCTTGTTCTGTGTATGTACCAAGTAACTCTTATATTTGCGGGCTGTAAATTAAAGTGGGACTTATTCCCCGATTGTTCTGTGTATGTACCAGGTAACTCTCATATTTGCGGGCTGTAAACTAAAGTGGTGCTTTGTTCACCTCTTGTTATAAATGTTATAGGGTAAATACCATAAACATACAGAATATTGTTATTTTTATTTTAAAACAACTTATTTCAAAACATCTTTGAAACACTATAATTAAGCCAACACTTAATGTTTATTATCACATAACTTTTATTTAAAATAAAAAGTCATGACAATTTTTCATTGTTTTTGCGGCTTGGCTTCCTCTGTTGGTGTTCTTGTCCACTCGGATGATGAGTTGATGTCGTCTCACAAATGCTGTTCTGCATTACATATAAAAAAAACATAAATGAAAGCCTTCAGTAAATGTTTCTTCACTGTGCCTTGACAGAAACAGAGTTTTCTGAGCCAGTTACGTTAATAACTTTAGGCTAACTTATGTGCTAGCTAACCTGCTACCGTTAGCTGGCAACTTTCTTGAAAAAACATTGTTTAAAATGCGTGAGTCATGTATTAACAAAACCAGTCACCTTATATAGCATGCGGATCCTGCTGACATCACTCGCAGCCATACTCCACAGTGTAGAACGTTTTTAAAACCTCTTAAAGAAATTTCACCTCAGGATCGCGTTCCAGCAAACCTCCTGCAGACGGGTGCGCGCTCTACACCTGCGCAGTACGCATATAGTCATCTTTTGCTTTAGCGGGAGCTGATATCTGCTGTTGTTTCATTCTGGTTTGCCATTGCATAAATTATATTTGGCTAAAATACTTGTGTTTACAGTAAATAAATTGCAAAGCACCACTTCAAATATGTTGCTATTTTTATTGTACTTACCTTAAAAAAAGAATATCATGTGGCTGTAGCTACAGAAGTTTAATGGTTTTGTATTGGATGGACTCAATTTCCCATGATGCATCTGTCACACATTGGAATATATTGGATGGACTCAATCCCCCATGATGCATCTGTGTCACTTCCTGTCAAATGATCAAAATCTTATGAATTAGCTGGTGAGGCTACAGAGGGTAAGCTACCTGTTTGAGGTGCTGTATGCTTCATTGTGTCTCATGTGTACAAAGGATCATATTGTTTATGGTCAACTCAACAACGAATTGTGACATCCTCTCTTTGTTTACAAGCCGGTAAAGTGGTATGTTACGCTTTATTTCGGTTATTTTAATAATGATTGACATTGTGTTTGGGTTTATGAATATATGATTGATGGTGGTATGTTGTCTTGTGTTTGTGTAGTTCTACGTTGTTTATGTTTCCTTGTTGGAGAAATAAAACATCAGTTTGGAGAACCTGGCCTTGGATTTGTGACTAAGAGCGGTACAGTAGAACACTACGGTGAAGTCAAGGACCAGAAGTAGTCAAACCTGCATGCGAAATTGGCAAGCTATTAAGAGACTGCAGCAGATGTTTGGCAAGACGTGGTCTACACATTCGGAATGGATTTCCCTTTAGGAGACTGAAGTAAAGAGCTAACAAGTAAGGCTAAGCGAGCAAGCAAGTACTTAAAGCTGGTGTTTGAAGTCGCGCAGCATATCTGTGAATGGTCATCAGAACTTCATTGTTTTCTTCTCGTGCTTTCTAAAGGATCATGAACATTCCGATTCATTGAACTACTTTAAGAGTGGACTATTGAGATTGCATTGAAATTGCAGTTTGCATTGACATATGTTTGAATGTTGAATGAATGAATTTAATATTGTAGCCTGTTGCACTTGACCTGCATTGAATTACTTAAGTCTGTTTCTATTGAATTGTTTGTTTTGTCTGCATTTAAAGTTGCTTGATATTTCATTGCAGCTTAGTTATACTAACTTGTGCTTGTAGACTATTGCAATTTTGAAATTCTATTTATAAATTCATTTCAAATCTTAACTTGTTTATAATTAAGGTTTATGTTTAAACACTAATTATATTGAAGTTTACTGTAGTGCTATATATTGATACAACGTTACCTCATTTTAATAACAGATTAGTTTCATTTCACGCACAATTATTACAACATACAGAAAGTTAAAATGTCAGACTCTAGTGAACCCACATTAAAGTATACACAAGAAAGAGTAGATCTTCCTGGCCAAGAAGACTTAAACAAGGGACCGATCGAAGAGAACGTACAAGCTGAAGATTTGGTGCAAGCTCAACAGCTTATAGAAACTCAACAGATACACAAAGGTGCAGAGATTGGCGATTCTATTCCACCTGACCTTCGAAGAGGTCAACGTACACGTGTCCTTTCAAAAAAGGGAAAGCAATTGCAAGATGCTAAATTGAATGATTTGGAAAGAGCATTTGAACGTATGTATAAAAGATGGAAGTACAATATTAATGGGTTGAAGAGATCAATAAAACATAAAGAAGATCCAGAATTTATTACTGAAATTGTCAATGCCATTAATGTCCATCAGGCTGATGTAAATGCCATTTATGATCGAATTAGAGCCATCTCAGTTCCTGATCTTGAAATTAGGAGAAAGATAGATTCATGTTATGCCATCACTAAAACTGCAAGAGAAAAGGCGCAATGTTTCATCACTGTTGCAGGTGATCCAGAAGATATACCTTGGCCTGAGGCAGATTCAGTGTTTGATCCTACAGAGTCTAGTGTTGTCTCTGTGCAATCTTTTCCAGCTTCTAAATCTTCCAGTTGGATCTCTCTTGAGTCCGCACAGAAAAGGCAGCAAGCTGCAGCCGAAGTGGCAGCAACTCAAGAGGTGTTTAAAATCATGAAATCTCAACATCAATGTGAAGAGGAGATCCGGGAATTGGAAGCAGAAGAGAAGAAGGTGATCGCGGAGCGAGAGGTACAAGAAAAGGCAATGGAAGTAGAAAGAGCAAAGCAAAGAGTTCTTTTCGTAGCAGAAAGCACTGAAAGGAAAAGGAAATTGGAGGAAAAGAGAAAAGAGGTGGAGCGGTTAGAGGAGCTGAAGAAATATAATGCTGCACAGGCCAGACTACAAGTTTATGCTGAGGAAGACCAACAAGATCCTCCTGCATCAACCTTTCAAGGTAGACTGGGCACCCATGTTATTGCAGGCAGCATGTCTGGTCCTGTTATCCCCCCATTTGTGTCCTTGCAAGGTAAGGTCCCAGTTAGTAGATCCTCCTTCACCCTCCCACAAGGCTGCAGCATTGAAGCAGTAGTACCTCAAGTAAATAGTCAAACTACTTCACATGAAGCCACCAATAATCTTGTGAAGATGCTCGCAGAGGCAATAACAGCAAACAGGATTCCAATACCAGAGCCTTCTGTCTTTTTTGGAGATCCATTGCAGTATACAGACTGGAAGGTGTCCTTTCACACTTTAATTGACCGCAAGAACTTGTCAGCTCAAGAAAAACTCTATTTCTTGCGAAAGTATGTAGGTGGCATGGCCAAGCGAGCTATTGAAGGATACTCCCTAGTCAAAACAGAGGAAGCCTACGGTGCTGCGTGGGACATACTTGATGACCGCTTCGGGAATTCCTTTATAGTTGGCAAAGCATATAGAGATAAGATACATTCATGGCATAAGATTTCCTCTAAAGATAATGATGATCTTCGTGAGTTGGCTGATTTCTTAACCAGTGTTACAGCTGCCATGCCTTATGTTCAGGGCTTACAAACGCTAAATGATTGTGTTGAAATTCAGAGAATTGTGGCCAAGTTACCTGACTGGTTGAGTTCCCGTTGGAACAGAACAGCTACAGTTTTCCAAGATGAACATAACGCCTTTCCTGACTTCAAGTCATTTGTTCAGTTTCTCAACAAAGAGGCCAGAATTGTCTGTAACCCTATTACATCACTCCAAGCACTGAAGTCCATAGAACAAGAAAACTCTAGACAGAGTGACCTAGATCACAAGCTTCAGAGAAATCGTAACTCAACTGCTAAAACTTTCACTACAAATTCAAGTGAGAAGACTAACCCTGTATGCGTGTTTTGTAAAAGGCACGGACATTTCTTACACAAATGCAGGAAATTTATGGAAAAGCCAGTCGAAGAGCGAGTGAAGTTTGTGTATTCTGAGAAATTATGCTTTGGTTGTCTCAAGATTGGACATAGCTCCAAGCATTGCATCTCCAGAAGTGTCTGTGAGAAATGTGGAAAACACCATCCAACCTGTCTACATCAAGACTGGGGGGAAAAACCAAGATGTGAAGGTCGTCAAATGCAGTCTACTGTTAGCCAGGGATCCGCAGAAAGTAAATGTGAGCAACCCAATGACTATCTAGAGACATCGTTGGCCATTTCCAACCGGGTTATTCAATATGATAGGAACACTCATACGTCATCAATTCTCCCTGTGTACGTGTCATCAGCAACTAATCCTGAAGAAGAGATTTTGGTGTACGCCTTGCTCGACACTCAGAGCGACACTACCTTTATTCTGAAGGACATAGCTGATTTGTTACCTGTAAAGCAAGATCCTGTGAGGCTCAATATCTCCACAATCACATCAAAAACAATGGTTGTGTCAAGCAATAAGTTGTATGGACTACAGGTAAGAGGGTTGAGGTCTGAAGAAAGAATCAACCTTCCATTTACATATACTAGAGAATATATACCTGCAAATAAATCTGATATACCTACCTGTAAGACTGCAAAAGGTTGGCCTCATTTAGAACATCTAGCTGATGAGATGGCACCTGAACTCGATTGTGAAGTGGGATTGCTGATTGGTTATAACTGTCCCCAAGTCTTGCTTCCAAGAAATGTGGTCAGTGGTAAGGAAGGTCAACCATTTGCTCAGAAATCTGTGTTGGGGTGGAGCATTATTGGTTACAGCAACCTTGACAATGAGTTTGCAGATGAAATTGGAATCAGTCATCGAATCATCTCAAGAGAAGTCCTCCCAGCCATTTGAGCACCTCAACCATTTAAGTCTGAAGTCCACTTTGTGTATCGAACTAAAGTAAAAGAGATGCTTACTCCAGCGGACATGTTGAAGATCTTTGAGTCAGATTTTACAGAAAGGACTGTTGAAGATGCAGCTATGTCTCAGGAGGACCTTCGTTTTTTGGCCAAACTGAAACAGGGCATTAATCAAAAGAAAGATGGTCATCTTGAGATGCCGCTGCCCTTTAAAGAGGAAAGACCAGCTTTGCCAAACAACATAGCCTGTGCTGAACACCGACTTCAGTGTTTGAAGAGACGTTTCAAGAAAGATGAACAATATTTCAAAGACTACAGGGCCTTCATGACGGACATCATTGCTTGTGGTGATGCAGAAAAGGTTCCTGATGGAGAGATTAATAGTCAGCCTGCCTGGTACATTCCTCATCATGGAGTGTATCACCCTCAGAAACCTGGCAAGATCCGGGTGGTATTTGACTGTTCTGCAAGATTTAAGGGCACATCCCTAAATGAACATCTATTGACTGGGCCAGACCTTACAAACACCCTTATAGGAGTCCTGTGTCGTTTTCGCAAGGGTCGAGTAGCCATTATGTGTGATGTGGAACATATGTTTCATCAGTTTCATGTTGCCAAAGAAGATCAGGACTACCTTCGGTTCCTGTGGTGGGAAGGTGGTGAGCTGGAAGCACGACCATCAGTATTCCGTATGTGTGTTCATCTCTTCGGAGCTGCCTCCTCGCCTGGTTGTGCAAACTTTGGATTTAAGCACCTCGCAGCTCGAGGTGAAGGAGAGTTCAGTCAAGCCGCTGCAAGGTTCATTCAACGCAACTTTTATGTTGACGATGGTTTGACAAGCGTTGAAACCGACACAGAGGCTATTCAGCTTGTGAGAGAAGCCAGAGACCTCTGTAAGTCTGGCAAGCTTCACCTGCACAAGTTTGTCTCCAACAGTAAGCAAGTGATTGCTTCTCTTCCTATAGAAGAGTGTGTGGAAAATGCTGCTGATTTGAACCTTGACTTAGGACAGATCAAGGTAAAACGGGCACTCGGAGTACAGTGGTGTGTAGCATCCGATACATTCCAGTTCAGAGTAACCATAAAGGAAAACCCATTCACCAGAAGAGGTGTTCTTTCCACAGTGGCTTCAATTTTTGACCCGTTGGGCTTTGTGGCACCCTTTATTCTGACTGGGAAAAGGATCCTGCAAGTTATGTGTAGAGATAAGGTAGACTGGGATGAGACGCTTCCAGAAGAGCTTAAGCCGCACTGGGAGATATGGCTCCGTGATCTTTTGGACTTGTCTAAAATAAAGGTACCACGTTGCTATGTGCCACCAAATTGTAAAGATGTCCAGTGTTATGAATTGCATAATTTCTCTGATGCCAGTGTGATCGGCTATGGAGTCTGTTCTTACCTCAGGGCAGTGACTGTGAACGGGGAGGTGCATTGCACACTCGTCATGGGGAAGGCAAGAGTGGCCCCAACGAAGGTGACAACCATTCCGAGACTGGAGCTTTCTGCAGCCGTGGTCGCCACCAGAACAGGTGATCTGCTTAGAAGAGAACTGGAGTTGGATCAACTCAGTCAATTCTATTGGACTGATTCCAAAGTTGTTCTGGGTTATATTAATAACGAGGCAAGACGGTTTCAAGTCTTTGTAGCCAATAGGATTCAGCAGATTAAATCCAGCACAGAACCTGGTCAATGGAGGTACGTGACCACAGAACATAATCCAGCTGACCATGCATCTCGTGGGCTCACAGCAAAAGAACTTATAGAGTCTAACTGGTTCACTGGGCCAAGTTTCCTGTGGCAAAGAGAACTCCCCAAAGATGAGGTCAAGGCAGAAGTAAGTGATGACGACCCAGAGCTCAGAAAGGCCCAAGTCCTCACAACCAAAGTGACAGAGCAGGCGCCTCTGTTGAATCGTTTGCACAAGTTTTCAGACTGGGGAAGAATGGTGAAGGCTATAGCAAGACTGAAGTGTTGGGCAAGGAATATAAAGGATCGAAAAGAAAGATCAGAGTCTACAACACTCGATGAAAGGAAAGATGCCGAACTATTCATTATCCGCCTAGTTCAAGAAGATGTTTTTAGTGGAGAAATCAAAGCTCTCAAAGAAAGGAAAGAGGTGAAATCAAATCAGCCCTCCAGACTATACAGGTTACGCCCATTTGTAGATGAACATAATATTCTGAGAGTGGGAGGAAGGTTGATTAAAGCGACACTCCATCCACATGTTAAGCACCCTGCTATTCTTCCAAAGGGACATCATGTGTCCCGACTCCTCATAAAACATTTTCATGAGCGAATTTGTCATCAAGGTCGCGGCATGACAATGAATGAGATCCGATCCAAGGGTTTTTGGATTCTGAGATGTAGCAGCGAAGTATCTTCAATCATCTACAAATGTGTAAAATGCAGGAAGTATCGTAAAGGTACCCAAGAACCAGTTATGGCTAATTTACCACCTGAAAGGTTAGAGACTACTCCTCCATTTACGTATAGTGGCATGGACTGTTTTGGACCATTCTATGTGAAGGATGGAAGAAGAGAACTGAAAAGATACGGCCTTCTGTTCACTTGCATGTGTTCCAGAGCAGTCCATATTGAAGTGCTTGATGACCTCAGCTCTGATGCATTCCTGAATGCTTTGCGCTGCCTCATTTCCATCCGTGGCAACGTAAGTCAACTTCGTAGTGATCAAGGCACTAACTTTGTTGGTGCGAAAAAAGAGTTCACGGAACTCATAAAAGGATTCACCCAAGAACGCATGAAGGATCTGAACTGTCGTTTCATCTTCAATCCACCCTCATCCAGTCATATGGGTGGAGTCTGGGAGCGACAGATCCGAACAGTGCGAAGTGTCTTGACAGCCATCTTGGATCAGTCTGCCAGAACCTTGGACAGCTCCTCATTGAGAACTTTCATGTATGAAGCTATGGCAATAGTAAATAGTCGCCCTCTGACTTCTGAATTCTTAAATGATCCATTGGCACCAGAGCCTTTAACGCCAAATCATATATTAACAATGAAGTCTGAGATTATTGCAGCTCCACCGGGAGAGTTCTCTAGGGAAGATCTCTATTTGAGGAAGAGATGGAAGAGAGTCCAATTTCTAGCCAATGAGTTCTGGGTGAGATGGAAAAGGGAGTATCTTTTGAATCTGCAACAAAGGAGTAAGTGGAGTAAGGACCGTCGAGAGACAAAGGTCAATGATGTTGTTTTACTTCAAGATGACATGACACCACGAAACTGTTGGAAGCTTGCCAAAGTTGTGGAAGTCTTCCCGGGATCTGATGGGCGGATTAGGAAGGTCAAACTTTTAGTCAGTGATGCAACATTAGATGGAAAAGGTGCACGCACTACTAAGCCAGTGTATTTAGAAAGACCTGTACACAAAACAATATTATTACTTGAGTCTGATTAAGGTGTGAGGTTCTAAATCATAGATTATGTTGATTCATTGTATATATTTGAGGTTCATGTGAAAGATTGTGTGTGTGATTTAACTTACCTTTGGGTTTTCAGAATCACATTTATGTGATTGTGGGAGTGTGGCTGTAGCTACAGAAGTTTAATGGTTTTGTATTGGATGGACTCAATTTCCCATGATGCATCTGTCACACATTGGAATATATTGGATGGACTCAATCCCCCATGATGCATCTGTGTCACTTCCTGTCAAATGATCAAAATCTTATGAATTAGCTGGTGAGGCTACAGAGGGTAAGCTACCTGTTTGAGGTGCTGTATGCTTCATTGTGTCTCATGTGTACAAAGGATCATATTGTTTATGGTCAACTCAACAACGAATTGTGACATCCTCTCTTTGTTTACAAGCCGGTAAAGTGGTATGTTACGCTTTATTTCGGTTATTTTAATAATGATTGACATTGTGTTTGGGTTTATGAATATATGATTGATGGTGGTATGTTGTCTTGTGTTTGTGTAGTTCTACGTTGTTTATGTTTCCTTGTTGGAGAAATAAAACATCAGTTTGGAGAACCTGGCCTTGGATTTGTGACTAAGAGCGGTACATATCATATTAAATCAGCTGGACTTTTGTTATTTAAAGCAATATAGGCTACTAAAATTAAAGTGATGTGCTGTTATATTTATTTGCCGATGTGGCTCGTAGACATTGACTGTAACATTCAGTAGTCAATATGAAAAATTCACAATAAAAAAATAAAACATAATTTCCCCATAGACTTGACTAAGTCATACATACCACGTAATATTACAATAGGTACCCTGTTGTTATAAAATACTTAGAGTATAAATAATTTATAATTCTTCATATTCTTACCCCCTTATTACCCCAAATTAAAATATTATTCCCTTATACCTACAAGTACGTACTGTAGAGGTACCCTGTTGTTACAAATAGGTACGCTGTAAATTCGGTTTAATTACGCTGTACTTTGCGGGTCGCAAAATAAAGTGTTACCGAAAGGTATCTATGGACTTATCTAACTCTGGAGGATACGGTGAATAAGCTAAATTCCCAAAATCTGGGCATGTTCCTTTAAATGACAGTTTAATGTAATGTTAACCTACAAAGCTAGGGAGTTTCTTAAGTTTGATAATTATTGTTCATGACAGATTTATAACAAGTTGTGTTGTTGTCACACCCAGGGGGTGGCCACTAATGGCTAAAACCCCGCCCCTTCTCAACTTCCACCTCGAGGAGGTCCCCAAAGCCAACCCAATGACCGGACAACAACAAGGACAGGTAAGTATAAAAATAATCTTTATTGATTTATTAAATATTTAAAATGTTCTTGGGAAATGGGGAGGGGGGATTAAAACTAATATCCGTCTCTGCCCTCCAGGTGGGCCACGGACAGGGAGCAGGGGAGCGAAGGAAATGTCCGGGACACTGTGGACCGGGGGGGGGCGTGAGACTCAGGCTCCAACCTGGTCTAGGGTATCCGTTGCGCGCTCCTTTGTCCTCCTGGAGGCAGAATCAAAAGCAAATGAGTGTTGTGGATTCTTATTCGGGCTGCGTACCTGGGTCTCCCTGGTGCGGGCTCTTCCTCCTACTTTCACAACTTTCGTCGAGTCACTCACTATTTCTTCTCTCTCCTCCGCAGGTAACAACTGGCGAAGAGACACAGTTAATCGGATGTGGATGGTTCTCACCTCCTGGCTAGACACCGCGTACCGTAAGTACAGGTTTCGTTGCTCTATCTTCAGGTTATTCACTCTCTCTGTTCTTTTCCCCACAGGTATCAACTTGGACACAAAAACACAGTTATTTGGCCTTGAATGGCTCTCACCTCTCGGCTGGACACAGCGTACCGTAAGTACAGGTTTCTTCGATCTCTCCGCAGGTTATTCACTCTCTCTGTTCTCTCCACAGGTATCAACTTGGACACAAAAGCACAGTGATTTGGCTTTGAATGGTTCTCACCTCTCGGCTGGACACAGCGTACCGTAAGTACAGGTTTCTTCGATCTCTCCTCAGGTTATTCACTCTCTCTGTTCTTCTCTCTACAGGTATCAACTTGAATACAAAAGCACAGTGATTTGGCTTTGAATGGCTCTCACCTCTCGGCTGGACACAGCGTACCGTAAGTACAGGTTTCTTCGATTTCTCCTCAGGTTATTCACTCTCTCTGTTCTTCTCTCTACAGGTATCAACTTGAATACAAAAGCACAGTGATTTGGCTTTGAATGGCTCTCACCTCTCGGCTGGACACAGCGTACCGTAAGTACAGGTTTCTTCGATTTCTCCTCAGGTTATTCACTCTCTCTGTTCTTCTCTCTACAGGTATCAACTTGAATACAAAAGCACAGTGATTTGGCTTTGAATGGCTCTCACCTCTCGGCTGGACACAGCGTACCGTAAGTACAGGTTTCTTCGATCTCTCCTCAGGTTATTCACTCTCGCTGTTCTTCTCTCTACAGGTATCAACTTGAATACAAAAGCACAGTAATTTGGCTTTGAATGGCTCTCACCTCTCGGCTGGACACAAGCGTACCGTAAGTACAGGTTTCTTCGATCTCTCCTCAGGTTATGCACTCTCCACAGATATCAACTGGCGAAACGTCTGATGGAGTAAGTGTTCCCTACGTGGCGTCGGGGGCGAAACCCTCTGGACGACTGGGCGGTGGCAGGGGGGTGGGATAACTCAATGTCTCACCGGGCCGAGCGCTTCCCTCTCCTCGCTGCCGTCAGCGTTCGAACTCTGGACAGGGGCGCCCCTTTGTAGAGGCCACGGGACGAGGAGATTCACTTCACCTCGCTCTCTGCAACAATAAGACTCGCACAGTTTAACAGTATAGAATAGTGATAGCCACAAATCGTACTCACAATGCTGCTGTTTCTCCAGCTCTTCGTTGTTGCTCGCACCACCCACCAAATGTCTAGGCGGGGAAAGGATCGTCCCGGGGCACCGTGCTACTTTCTGAGATCTGAAACACGCTCACAACATATACAGGATTGAGTAAGCTGAGGCCAGCAGCCTCTTGGTCTTCCCTGAACGAAGTGCGTGAAGGCGGGGGTCTGTCAGACAGGACATACAGTAATCCACAGCAACCCACAGCAATATACAACACCACGTCAACTTAAAGGTTTTCACAGCACAAAGACTCACCCACCACGCTCAGTGCACAAAAGGGACTCCCGTCTTCCTTTACTTCACTTCGGTCAGACCTGGCGATGAATAATGCGGCCCAGCTAGTGGTGTCGTCGTTGTGACGGCTTCGGTGAATGTCCACTCGGCTCACCCACCACGCTATAATAGGGGTAGGGCCATCTCCTTTCTCCTAGAGAAATCTCACATGCAGCTAGATCGATACACAAGGCATTTATAACTTGCACTTGGTACTCACAACCATGTCGTTTTCAATCCTCGTTTTCCCTTGGTCTCAATTCACCAATTGTTCCGTATTCTCCTCAACCTTTAAGGTTCTGGATGTCTTCGCAAGTGTATTACCACAACCTGAGAGCGAGAGAGAGAGTTTAGACAGCCACCAACAGTGCACCAACACGGCCCAACACAGCGTTTCAACGCACACCAAAAAGCTTCCCAACTATGAATAAACTTGGCCTTAAGTACTGCCTTGCTTGGTGTATCCTCCAATCGCCAAACGCTGTTCCTAACTAGGCACAGGTGCATCGAATTCGCTGATTTTCCCGCTCGCGGCGCTTACCGGAAGTCGGTGTTCGTCCTTTCCGGTCCGGGCGGAAACACTTCCGGGCGGAACCAAACTTCCATAATTTTGGTTCCGCCCCAAAGAAAAAAAAAGATCGTCACCTTGTGACATCGTATTTGTTTATGTTAAGTTGTCATAACAAAGATATCTCAAACAATGTCATCTTTGAGTGAATGACATTTAATGGCAGTTGTCATAAATGTGCATAAAATCGTCTTCATGTTCATGACACGTGTCATGTCATGATTATGAAGGTGTCATGTCAGTCTTATGCACACCCCTTCAAGTAAAGTGTTACCAAGTTTTTTTGTAGTTTATTATTTCCTACAGGGGAAGGCAAGAGGTATGTAAAACAAAACAAAAGTTTCTAAGCAGTTGCACACATCTAAATGCTTTTTGGCATTCAGAAATAGACCCAGATAGATTTAACCCTAATAGGGATACTTGCACTGAATCGCCAATTTAACATGTATTTTGTGTATTTTCAAAATACAAAATACTGTATTTGTATTTAAATACATTTTTCCACACAGTATTTTGTATTTGTATTTAAATACATTTTTCCACACAGTATTTTGTATTTGTATTTGAAATACATTTCCATGTATTTATGCCCATCTCTGATGAACAATTCAACTCTCAATACATTACACAATACAGGGTGGCACACTGAAGTGCTGTGCAGCTTCACCTTTATTCAGAACAGATTTCACATATTGGTGGGCATCACCAAAACTCACCATCTACTAACAAAATCTAAACAAAAGCATCTAAATACAAAAGAAGGCCTATCTGTAAATTACATTTTAAGGTATGTTACAACATATTGGCTGCAACTTAACACACATACCATTCAGATAAAAACACCAAACACCTGTTTATGTCTCGGTGTAAAAGAAATTAACTGTGCACACACTGACTTTAGTTAAGAGGTCCAATTTGTCCTGATGGATGTGACACACTGCAACATGGTTCAGCCTCTGCTGTCTCTTAGTTGTGCGTAACCTGGGGGCTGTTTACACTTGGTATTAAGATGTGTTTTCATCGATCGGATCACAAGTGAACGAGATAGACACATCACGTTTACACCTGGTATTTAAATCTGTCTCTTTTGTGCACTTTTGACCGCTTCTTTCCTGAATACTGTGAGGGGGCGGTCTGTCGAGACGGTGGGCGAGTCTCTCTGCTGTCATTCAAACGTGAGCGGGAGAAATTATGAGTTTATATGGATGTGAACTAATATAATGTCAGAGTCCACTGCTTGTTTAGCAAGTAAACATGCTGCACCGTGTTTTTTCCGTGTATATGTTATAGAGCTTTCTCTAAATTTTCAGCTCAATTGATGAAATAGGATTGCGCAACTTTCACACGCTTTCAAAATGAAACTACGGAGATCAGCTTTAGTGTTATCAATGAAAGGCTAAAAGTAGCACTGTTCACCGTGTGTTCGCGCATATGTACCTCCGTTTGGTCAGGATTTTTCCTCTTTTGAAAAATCGTTGTCTGACTCGACTGGCTGCCTTTCCGTGTCCTTTTCATCATGCACCGTCAGCTTTCTCCAACCATTCATCCCAGCCACTGCGCGTGCGCAAAATAGTGAATGAACTTGGTAAAGAAAGCGGGTTTGGTAATACCAAGTAGTCGGTGCGGTGGGCGGGGGGGGGGGGGTTCTACCAGGTGGATTGGATGTAGCAGTCAAATTTTCTTATCAAACTAATATTGATAAACTGGCTTTAAAAAATCAACAGCCACAGCATAGCTTTTTATTTACACCCTATTGATTTTCTTGAAATGATATATTATAATTTATTACCTGCCTGACTTAGAGCATTTCATTTTTCTGAGATAAGTATGATAGACCTTATGTCCTAACAGACAAGCATGCTTTCTAAATGTCTTGAAATTCAAAGCTATTGCATAAGAGGAATGGCCACTTATGTAGACAGAAATACACAAACAGCACCACTCATGTGAAACACATCACAATATTCGATGGATGAAACCACTATCATACCATTTAGTTGTTTTTGTGCAGAAAACCTTTAATGCTTTAAAATGTTGTACATTTCAGCAGCATCAGTGTTTTGCAGCATGTCTTTTCTCTCTGTTTTCACTGTCTATCTATTTTATTATACATGCCCTGCCTCATGCTTGGCAAAGATGGGCTGTCTGCAGTAGATAACTGCTGTTGTGTTATAAAGATAACATATGACAGGACAGAGAGTGGTGCTCAGCAACAGACTTTTTGTCAGCAGAAAAACCGAAGCTTTTACACTCTTCAAAATCTTTTTGGATCTGCTCAAACTGTCAGTTAAACCTCTTAACTCCGCCCCCTAAGTGCAGCGAAATGAAGTTCCACAGCAGAGCAGCTGAATGTCTTGCAACGGTAAATAAAGATCTTGTTGTTTGAGACAACATTGTACAACGTTGTCTTTTTACGAAAGAAACACTATATGCCTATAACGGCTGTATTGGCCTTCCAATGGTTCTTAACAGTCTAAATTAAGGCCGTGGATCGAGTGAACAGGTGGTCCCTCTGTACGCACTTCCAACACTTTCTTTATGCAAAAATATATCCTTTTATTTAAAGGTTGA
This sequence comes from Misgurnus mizolepis, assembly GCA_025389145.1. Lineage (NCBI taxonomy): Eukaryota > Metazoa > Chordata > Actinopteri > Cypriniformes > Cobitidae > Misgurnus > Misgurnus mizolepis. The sequence goes on along the minus strand of JAIFKI010000009.1, from coordinate 31,587,201 downwards.
ACAGGCTTGACATTTCCATTAATATTACAACTTAAATGCTACATAAGTGAGAAAAGTGGTCAAAAGATTGTTTTAACCACCTTCACCTGATCCCACATTTGTGTTTGCCTGTTTCCTAACTCAAACAAAAAACAACTACCTAGGCCTTTCCCAGTCAGTGTTGCCAGATAGAGTTGATGGTTTCCAGCCCAAAACTGTTCCAAAACCCGCCCAAACGCCCAAAAAAACGCCCAAAATATCTAAATCAACATTTTGGTTTAATTTGATCAGCATTTAGTTATTTTTACTTCCACAATTAATGCACCATACTATAGCTAGCGACACCAGAACAAAACCACACACTAACATGACATAACTTGTTCACAACAGCTACATTATGCCCCCTCGACCACACACACAATGTACTTTTACAGCATATATTTAAGTGGTTTTATGATTTAAATACCCAATTCGTTAATAACAATTTCAACAATGTCTGATTTTTATCTATTTATATTATTATTAATAATGTATTTTTACTCCTGATAAATAGGTGTGTGTGTGTGAGAGAGAGAGATCGTAAATAGCCTTACCTTATGCAGTAAATGCAAAACAATAATAGGCTGTTGGTTGAACTTGCAAGGATGCTGAAGAACAATATTAACATCTGAACTTTTCAGTACTATGTACAGTCTGGCTGAAGTTCATGGTGCCAGAATTGACTTAATGACAGCCGAACATTTTGTTTTGTTCACCTAAAATGCTGCGGAGGTTGCATATGCAGGGTGCATACGTCATCAAGCCTAGTTTTCTTTAGTTAACTGGCCATTACATTCGCAAGTTCTAAGCATATTACAACAATTTACTATTAACTAAGAATAAAAGTCAACTTTATAATTGTTCATATTCTGAAACAAGACAGTTTTGATGATGTAAATGCGACCTTCGGAGGCTGCAGCATTCGCATTGAGACACGGCCGATGTGTGACAAGCAACGTATACGTTGCAATCCGGAGTCCGTGTTGCAGAATTTGCAGTGCTATTTTCCGATTTTAAAAGGCATTATCCATTGCTTCAGGCCAGGGTCACTCTCCCACTCCTACAATTTCCCACTTCCACATCTTGATTTCCCGGCTGAAGCTGGCTGGCTGCTATCACTTGTGATTGGCTAAACGCGGACTCGTCATCGGCGTGGCGTCAACACAAACACATGCAGTAGGCGTGTGATTAGTAACCTCAGATGAAATACATGCACACTTGGGTTTTTTGTTAAATAATTAGCCTATAAAATGCACGTTTCAAACCCGCCCAACTGATCCCAAACCAGCCCAATTTTTGCACACCCGCCCAAGCCATTTTTTACCCGCACAATCAAATTCAAAACCGCCCAATTGGGCGGGAACCCGCCCAATCTGGCAACACTGTTCCCAGTTGCACATGTATTTCATATTACCGTAAAACTAAGAGTAAACAGGCACACTTACCATAAAACTAAGAGTAAACAGGCACACACATTTAAACCCATACCAAATAACACATACATTCAAAACCATTAAATAATAATTATAAAATAACTTAAGTGCTATTACTAAGAGCATGATTATGCAAATGAAGGTAAAAAATATCAAAATGGCTACGACAACGGCTCATATTTTATGATTTTGAGGCCTGAGACTGTACCAGCGGCAGAGAGAGGGGAGGGATAAATAGAATAGCTAAAGAAAATACTAAATAGATTTAACTATATGCAGTTGCTGCACATGTCATTATGTTAGTCATAGCCAATACACTGTGCATACAGTAGTATTACATATTTTATAAATTGAGATTTGGCCAAACGTATTTTACAACAGGAAGACGTAATTTGTTCTAATGTCTGGCAAATTGCACATTTGCACACATTCACTGGTCAAAATGTATGATTTAGGTCAAAGGAATGTATGACTTAGGCAAGTTTATGGGGAAATTATGTATTGATTTTTTATGATTCTATTGTTCATTTTTCATATTCGCTACTTACCTGATGAAAGTATATTGTATACAGTCGATGTCTACAAGCAAATAAAATATAACTGCACATCACTTTTATTTTAGTATATTACTGCAGCATGCTATTTGTTCATTTTTAATAGGTATTATCATTGGTAGAATAAAACTTTGCAACATGTGTAAATACAAGCATTTTAGCAAAATATATAATTTATGCAATGTCAAACCAGAATGAAACAAAAGCAGATTGGTATCCAGCTTGCGCTGAAACAAAAGAAGACTAAGGGCCCTATTTTAACGATCTAAGTGCATTGGGGATTTTTTTAAAAAGGATTACTTAAAATGTTTCTCATCTCACCATATCCACAGGTACAGAGTCATCATATACAATAAATCTGTAGGGTAGCATTTTTTTTTTTAAAAAGAAGCATTTGTTAAAAACAAAGCATTTATTTACTTACCAGGCTAAGGGTGAAGCAGCTCTTTACGCCTTCAAACGTCTCATAATTGGTCCTGATTTATATCCAGGAGACTCAATAATAATCTTTTACATTCAATCCTTTAATCTTTAATATTTAAAAACTTTTTGTGCTGCTGCGCATTCATGTATGTGATAAGCAAACCCGCGCATATTACTAACGCGCTCATTGCGTACAAATAACAATGCGCCTGAACACACCTAGTTTTCAGACCAGAGCACCCATGGGTGCAAAATTGGACGCAAATGCATTTGCTATTTAAACAACGTGGCGCTAAACGTGAAAATGATAAATGCGCCGGGTTAAAACTAGCAAAAGACACTTGCGTGGCGCATTGCGTCCAGTTGTATGATAGAGCCCTAAATGTTTATGATGCATGATTTTTATGTTGTTGAAAGATATTGTGGAGTTGAGTTTGTCTATCAAATTTGCTGATGACACTGTTTAGTTTTTGAATTGCAAGATCTCAGAACACAGAGCTTCGCTTCAAGAAGTTTTCCCAAACTTTGTTCTGCACCCGAAGCATCACTACATAAAGCATTATCCTCAGTTAATCAGAATGTACAGACCACTGAGAAAACTTTGGACAATGAGATTCGAGGGCAAACATAAGTTCTTTAAGAAAGTGATCCATGATGCAAAAAACTTCAAAAATGTCCCCCTAATGCTGGCTAAGATGCATCAAATGACAATGCCCTTTCACATGGATGCAGGGTTTTTTTTTTCAAGCCAGGAATACAAATGGATAGGGTCTGTAGTTTACTTGTAACAGCCTTTCCTGACAATGTGCAGGAACATCTGCATCTATGTAGCCCTAATTGCAGTACAGCGCTTGTTTCATCCAGTGTTACAATTAACGGAATTAAGTATTGCCTAGAAATGGTGGTTTCAGTTGAATCTTGTTCAGGTTTGCCAGAATCCATCCATTCAACATCCATTCTTTGCATTCAACACTGACATTCTGTTCGTTGTGATCGGCTGCACTTTCTGTTTGTTTACCTTTTGTTTCTCACGTGCGCATCTATGTCTCCTCCCTTCTCGTTATCCCTGATTGTTTTCTACAGCTGTTGCGTGTTTGTCTCCCTCTATATTAGGTTCAGGTGTGCTGTCTTCTGTGCGCATTTGTTTTGTTCTACCGGGAGATCGCTGCCATATCCTGTCTGACTCATGTTGGTCATTGATCCTGTTATTTGTTTTGTACTTGTCACGAGTGACTATAGGGGCGGAACCAAAGTGCGGAGAAGAAAAGTTCCGCCCGGACCGATTTATACAAACACCGGCACTTCCGGGTAAATGGAGCATGTGAAACACAAGGCATTGTTCATTGGTTGATCCATTGTTTCCGGTGGATGTCGGAGCGGGTGTTGTGGCAGAGCGGTGTATTTATGTGGCAAAGCGGACGACCAGGAACCGAAGTGAGAATCTGTTGGAGGAGAGAAAGCAGAGAGACGAGTCACTGAAACAGGTTGGGCAGAGGACGAATTACATTAAAGGAGTACTTTCTTACCTGTGTGTGTGCATACATATGGAAGGGCATCGTGTTGCACGATCTTTGGCAGAGATTTCCTAGCGTCAAGCGGCCTTGGAGAGCCACGAGAAGAGGACGGACGTATACAGAGGAAGACAGATACATGTTATCAGATTGTAAGTACAAGCAATTATTTACATTCATTGAGACATTTGAAGAACAGACTGTAAACTGTTGTGTGGAGTGTGTTGTCATATAGTGGCCCCACCGTGGAGAACGAAGCTGGTGGGCGAACCAACAGGTTGCAGAGCATCTGGACCGCTGTGTGGGGACTCGTGTCAGCTACACAAATCGCCTGTGGCAGCGACTGTAACGTCTTTCCCCAGTGGAGTACTTGACCCAGCGGGGAGGTATGGGCCTTTTCTGTCACTAAAGAGTGTGGATTGCCGTGGGTGAGTGTGAATGATTGACGTGTGTGCACCTGAAGTATTTGCAATGTTGTGCCGTGTCCTTGTCGCTCATACCGCTCCCAGGTCAAGCCAGTCACTGTGAGGTTATCGTGGAGCTGCTGTGGTGTGATCAACATCGTGGACTCACTTTTCTATCTCCCCCACCTGTGTGTCCAGGCAACGAAGGAGATTGTGTGAGTACAGTATTGACGTGCTGTGGAAGAGATCATAGTGGAATTAAAGGAAGTACAGAAATTGTGAAAACGCAGAGTTAACTGTTGTGTACAAACCCTGTGTAGAGAGGAGGCCTTGCCGTCTGTTCCATCAATTTAGGTGTCGTTCTGGCCTTGGAGAGGAAGAGGAGCTGACGGGTTGGTTACAGACATCATCCTACAGTCCCATCTACATTTCCCTCCAACTCTCCGGACGGCACAGGCCGTGCCCCGGCCAACAGCAACCGTGTGGAAGTGGGTAACGACTGTACTCTCGCACCGTGGACTAAGGTTAGGTGATGTATAGATTCTTTCACCCACATTGTAATAACTACCTGTACTGCCCTTGAGTGTGATCGAGAGAGAGACAGAGCTAAAAGCTATACGTACTCAAGCTGTCTTGTTGACCCAGAGCAGCACGCCCATAGAACCGCAGAGCCACACTAGAGCCAGAGCTAAAAGCTATACGTACCCAAGCTGTCTTGTTGACCCAGAGCAGCACGCCCAGTGAACCACAGAGCCACACTAGAGCCAGAGCTAAAAGCTATACGTACCCAAGCTGTCTTGTTGACCTAGAGCGGCACGCCCATAGAACCGCAGAACCACACTCGAGTCAGAGCTAAAAGCTATACGTACCCAAGCTGTCTTGTTGACCCAGAGCAGCAAGCCCATTGAAACGCAGAGCCACACAAGAGCCAGAGCTAAAAGTTATACGTACCCAAGCTGTCTTGTTGACCCAGAGCAGCGCGTCCAGTGAACCGCAGAGCCACACTAGAGCCAGAGCTAAAAGCTATACATACCCAAGTTGTCTTGTTGACCCAGAGCAGCGCGTCTAGTGAACTGCAGAGCCACACTAGAGCCAGAGCTAAGAGCTATACGTACCCAAGCTGTCTTGTTGACCCAGAGCAGCACGTCCATAGAACCGCAGAGCCACACTTTAGTTGAGCTAAAGCCCTACTTACCCGTGGAGGCAACAGCCACACTTACCTGAGAGCCTTTGTAGATCCAGTCCAGAGCGCAGTGGAGTCCATACTTACCTTGTGCGTCTGCTAGCCTAGCGGACTACAGCCCCGCAGCGTCCCCGAAGCAACCTGAAATAGAAAAGGGGGGTGTTCTCATTCCATCAGTCTGTCGTTGCAAACCTCCAATGCCGGAGGAAGGCACGGTAATACAGCGAGATTTTCTCTAACCTGTCTCTTGTGTGTGACTGTAGCAGGCCTCCGAGACAAGCGTGGGAGCTAACAGACCGCGGACCGAGGCAAGTCGTTCAGGCACCCTGTGTACAAACAAACAGAAGAGGAAGTTACGGACACAAAGGAATCCCCGTTTACACTTACCTGATTACACTATGGTCATTCGCAGGAGCGAGACGTAGCACAGCTTGGGAAGCCACGAAATTGATCCCCCCGGCAGGTAGTTGCCCCGCATTCCTACATCCATTAATTGTGTTTCCTTTCTTTCTCCAGGATCAGAGGAGGGTGCCACGCGTTCAACTAAAGAGAAAAGGAGAAACAGGGATTAGGACCCCTCGGAAGAACCGATACTTACCTCAGGACGAAGGAGCTCCGTCCTCTTCCCCTTGGCCCTCTCCTCCCCTGCAGCAGAAAAAGGAACACATTGGAGATATTTTAAATCCCCTTTCCCCGTTTTAATTCATTTAAATAAAGTTTGTTTTAATTTTACTCATCCAGTTTCGTGCTTGGTCATTGTGGTGCTTTTGGGGACCTCCTCGAGGTGGAACGTCCGGAGGGGCATTAGAACCCACTCTGGTTGGTAACATACTCTCTGTGTTTTGCCTCCAGGACTCGGTTGAGGTTTATGCTCTCGCTCGGTTCCTGCTCTCTCTCCTGGTAGTTCTGGATCTCTGTTTTCCTCTTTCTTTGGATATTTCCTGTTAGGACGAATCAGATTATCCTCTGTCAGTGAATCTTGCCTTTAGACTGGGACTGACACTTTTGAACTCGGTACAGTACAGATCCGCGAACATTTATTGTTTCATGTACATTTCTCATCAGTGTGTCATCGTTTTCAGACAAAGATCCGATTGCTCGTACAGTGTTCATCACCCATCGTGGATTGTGTAATGAAAGTTCTGTTCCTGAAAGCCCTTCATGGATTGTGATTTTAAAGTCAAGTTCCTGATACCCTTGTGGTTTGTGTATTGAAAGCAGAGTTCCTGATATCACCTTTGTGGATTGTGTATTGTATGAGGGTAAAAGAACGTCAAAAAGATTTGCATGCGCAGGATCATATTTGTGAGATTGTACGTGACATTGCAAGCATAAAATAAATTTGCGTGTGCAAAACCAATTTTGTGAAGGTGTAAATCAAGTTGCAAGTGTAAGAAAACAAGTTTTGCATCATTGTACTGTTAATCCTAAGTGTAATTCATGTCTTGTAAAACTGAAACTTCATATTTACACTAAATAAGTATGAACTGTATGCATCTGACCTCAGTTTTTCCGTGCTCACACTTTTGGCATTGCAGGTCTGCAAACAGTGGTGTGCAATGAAAAACACACGTTCATGAACGGCAAATATGAATTAATCGTGCAGAATCTGTCTCTGTGTGTAAAATAAACCAGTTGTAAATGACTTGTTCCTGCATACGGAGGAAAACTATTTCCTGAAATAACCCGACATCTACTGGTCCCTCTGCGCTTGCAGTTTTGTCACGATTCTCTCACTGATTTGAGTTTGCAAGCGCAGGTGGGAAGGCGGGGCTATGAAATGAGGCTCCTGATGACTCATTGTTTTCTCTATTCTAACCCTTTAAATGTGTTTAGGCATGTTTAGTAATTGCACTTTTTTTCCACGTGTGCATTAATTTCACTTGTTAAAAGGGATCACTTTTTTTTAGTAACTGACCCTTTCTTTCATGTTTTTTAATTGGTCAAAGTGTGCCTTGGTTTCACCTCTTGTAACAAGGGTAAAAAACCGTTTCAGCTGCAAAATTGACGCACGGCTTCAGCTTTTCTCTTGTATTTAGTGCAAATATGTGTATCTTCAATGGCGCCTGCCATTAAGTTTTCTATGCAACAACACGCTCACAGTTACTGATAATGGTTACACTTTATTTTGATAGTCCACTTTAGACATTCAACTAACTACAAATAACTTAGCAACTACATGTCAACTTACTTTCAATAATTTGCAACTATACGTCAACTAACTGTCATTAGAGTATTAGTAGACTGTAAGGGTTGGGGTTAGGGAAGAGGTTTGGGTTAGTGGAATAAGTTGACATGCACCTGCAGAGATACTTATAGACAGTTGAATGTCTGTTGAGATATCATCACAATAAAGTGTGAGTAGATATTAAGCAGACAGTCTACTAATTCTCTAAAGATTGGTAGTTAATAAGTAGTTTCAAAGTAACTTATAATTAGTAAAATGTCTAAAGTGGACTATCGAAATAAAGTGTTACCCTGATAATTGATATAAATTTAACTGGGTGCTGAATCCCTCAATGTAAATAATGTCATATAGTGTTAGAAAAGGACAGCACTCACAGTTCAAATTGCGAAAAAAGAGTTTAATCGCCCACAACCATTGTGGGCGATTAAACTCTTTTTTCGCAATTTGAACTGTGAGTGCTGTCCTTTTCTAACACTATATGACTCCCTTCCGGAGAAGGGAAAGGATTTTGGGTGCATGAGCAAGGCATGTGGACCAACTCCACTTCACTTCTGTAACAGCCACCATTTTGCCGCTTTACGCACGTCTCCTATTGAAACAGAACTAAACACTCGCGGTTTGTTTTTGTTGTTTAAGTATTGAATTTCAAATTTCTGCAGATACAGGCCTAATTTTGTTCTCCAAAGTGCCTTTTCTGACAGATATGCTTTTTAGGATATCGTTGTAAATGACAGAAAAAGGCAATTTAGAAAGAAAAGGGCAATTTAGTCAGAAAGTCTAATACTTTTTGAACAGAAGTGTCCATGTATTCACTTCATTTAAGAAGTTTTCTAGCTGTTTATTACAAAATTATTTTTTCAGAATTTCATATGTGTTGAGTGTTTTCTTTATCAGTTGACTTTAAAAAATATGTTAATTTTACTTGAAAAAACTTTGGAAACCGATTGCACTTAGTTTTTTAAGTTGACATAGCTTAAAATTGTGGATTAAATCCATGTTCAGAGTGCTAGTATTTTAAGGGGCGGTTTCCCGGACAGGGATTAGACTAGTCCTAGACTTAAACACTTTTAAGGGCTCTCCAAACTGAAAATAACTTGCACTGACATATCTTAAAATACATCAGTGCCCTTTGTTTTACCTCAAAATGCACACAGGTAATGTTTTTAGTAAGGCATGTTTGTTAAAACTAGTTATATTTCCTAATTAAACTAAGGCCTAGTCCTGGATTAAGCTAATCCTGGTCCGGGAAACCGCCCCTAAATGTTAGCAGTACTAGTACTTAATAAAACCCTGTTAGTTTAATTGAATTATTAAAGTAATCTTAGTAGAAATTCATATGTAGCATTAGTAACTATGAGTAGTATATTAACTTAAAATGACATATTAAACTAAATTGATATGTATTAGTAATTTTACTCAGGAAAGGTTTGTTTTACTTACTACAACCCCAAATCAGAAAAAGTTGGGACACTGTAGAAATTGTGAGGAAAAAAGTAATGGAATTATTTCCAAATCTCATAAACTTATATTTTATTCACAATAGAATATAGATAACATATCAAATGTTGAAGGTGATACATTTTGAAATGTCATGCCAAATATTGGCTCATTTTGGATTTCATGAGAGCTACACATTCCAAAAAAAGTTGGGACAGGTAGCAATACAAGGCCAGAAAAGTTAAATGTACATATAAGGAACAGCTGGAGGAGGACCAATGTTTAGGAATGGGAATTTTGTCCAATTCTTGTCTAATACAGACTTCTAGTTGCTCAACTGTCTTAGGTCTTCTTTGTCGCATCTTTATTATGCACCAAATGTTTTCTGTGGGTGACAGATCTGGACTGCAGGCTGGCCATTTCAGTACCCGGATCCTTCTTCTACGCAGCCATGATATTGTAATTTATGCAGTATGTGGTCTGGTATTGTCATGTTGGAAAATGCAAGGTCTTCCCTGAAAGAGATGACTTCTGAATGGGATAATATGTATCTAGAACTTGGATAAACCTTTCAGCATTGATGATGCTTTTCCAGATGTGTAAGCTGCCCATGCCACACGCACTCATGCAACCCCAAACCATCAGAGATGCAGGTTTCTGAAATGAGCACTAATAACAACTTGGGATGTCCTTGTCCTCTTTAGTCCGGATAAAACTGGCGTCCCATTTTTCCAAAAAGACGTTCAAATTTTGATTCGTCTGACCACAGAACAGTTTTCCACTTTGCCAAAGTCCATTTTAAATGAGCCTTGGCCCAGAGAAAACGCCTGCGCTTCTGGATCATGTATAGATATGGCTTCTTGTTTGACCTATAGAGTTTTAGCTGGCAACGGCGAATGACACGGTGGATTGTGTTCACTGACATTGTTTTCTGGAAGTATTCCAGAGCCCATGTTATGATTTCCATTACAGTACCATTCCTGTATGTGATGCAGTGCCGTCTAAGAGCCCGGAGATCATGGACATCAAGTATGGTTTTCCGGCCTTGACCTTTACGCACAGAGATTGTTCCAGATTCTCTAAACCTTTGAATGATATTATGCACTGTAGATGATGATAACTTCAAACTCTTTGCATTTCTTCTCTGAGAAACTCAGAAAACTATTTATCGCCACAGCACTGGGGGAATTGGTGATTCTCTGCCCATCTTGACTTTTGAGACACACTGCCACTCTGAGAGGCTCTTTTTATACCCAATCATGTTGCCAATTGAAATAATAAGTTGCAAATTGGTCCTTCAACTATTCCTTATATGTACATTTCCTGGCCTCTTATTGCTACCTGTCCCAACTTTTTTTGAAATGTGTAGCTCTCATGAAATCCAAAATGAGCCAGTATTTGGCATGACATTACAAAATATCTCACTTTCAACATTTGATATGTTATCTAAATTCTATTGTGAATAAAATATAAGTTTATGAGATTTGTAAATTATTCCATTACTTTTTTACTCACAATTTCTACTGTGTCCCAACTTTTTCTGATTTGGGGTTGTAATAGATTTAACTGATTGCGACAATGGTACAATATTTAGACTCAGAACTGGGAGTATGCGTTCCAGGCAGCCTGTAACCCGTGTTTTTCCAACCTTCTACCTGTGAAAGTGCACTGGAACGGCAGTCAAACCTGTGACTTCCCACCCATAAACTCGTACTAGATTGATGTACTCCCAGTTCAGAGTCTTGAGTCGTGGTTTTGAAGTGGTGATTTACGGTTACAGGTTGCCTGGGACGTTTCCAGGTTCAATGGTCAATACGGAATGGATTAATCTGTGTTATTTTTTATGCGTTAATTTGACAGCCCTATATATATTAGGGGTGGAACGGTACACAGAAGTCACGGTTTGGTTCGTACCTCGGTTCAGACGTCACGGTTCGGTTTAATTTTGATACAATGGAGGGAAAAGCAAAACAAATATTTTTAAGTACTTAAGATAATCTTTAAAACATAGGTGTCCTTATCGGTGTTATTGTGAGATGTCATGAATATGAACTGAAATGCATTTAACATACTATCTCGTATAACAAAAATTTATAAACTTTGTACTCATCTTTCATACAAAGATGGGTTTCAAATGTATCACAAGTTACCTAAATAAATTTTTTTATTACATTTTAGCACATTTATTTCATATTAATGTACTAAAGAACAAAAAAATTTAGGCTTGTAGGATGCATTAATAGGTGTTTACGACTTTATGAGCCGCTGAAAGAAACGACAAGAGGATGACATCAGAGTAACGCGAGAGCGATTTGAATTCACCCTCCTCCGCAAGATCTCTTGCGGTACTCTGATGCTGATGGCGCTGCATAAAGTTGAGTACACTTAAAAAACTGAAAGCAGTTGAACTCGACAGAACTGCCCTGCGTATGCCTGCGCTTCGTCCTTTAATTGTATATTAGCAGGACAATTTTTCTGCTACTTCTCAGCGTGAGAAATACAAGGTGTGGCGTGTGAACTGACTGAAATGCGTGTGTCTCATGGTGAATGCGTGAGACTTGAGAGCCCTGATTAGATGTACTTCCACTCACATACCCAACAACAGCTGATAACGCCGACACACAGTCCTCGTCTTTTCCACCACTCTCTCGCCTGTACTACTGTAACTGACTGGGAAACCGAAGCTTTGCCAAACTTGCGATCTTAAAGAGGCCGGCGGATCCTCACCACCATTTGCCATACTCGCTGTCGCTGCTATCTGACTCACTCAAAAACTGCAGAGTGCCAGAATGTAGACGGGCTCTGATAGAGTGCATACAAAGGCGGAGCTCGGCTGCATCGGCACCAATCAGAGCTTCAGAGCTAAAGCGGGGCTACAGATTAGCTGTCCCTAAAGAACCCTAACAGTAAGAGCGTATCTAACAGTAGTTCCGCATTACATTAATTATTTCGCACGCAAGGTTTTTTTCTTACAGTGTATTCTCCGTTTAAATGCATGCACCGAACCGTGACCCCCGTACCGATCAGTTCGAAACGAATACATGTACCGTTCCACCCCTAATGTGTATATATATATATATAGAGAGAGAGAGAGAGAGAGAGAGAGAGAGAGAGAGAAAGAGAGAGGGGGGGAGAGAGAGAGAGAAAGAGAGAGAGAAAGAGAGAGGGGGGGAGAGAGAGAGAGAAAGAGAGAGAGAAAGAGAGAGATAATATTTTGGGGAAAATATTACTTTGTGGAGATTTAAATGCTAGAACTGGTTCAAAACTTGACTACATTGATAATTCAGGAGATAAACATCTGTTCACTCAAATACCCCACAATTTGTTAAGCTCTTTACCCAGAAGAATGAACCAGGATACAGTTGTAAATAGAAATGGTAAAGAAATAGCCAATCTCTGTCAAACTTTGGGACTTAATATTCTTAATGGCAGAATCAAAGGAGATTCCTGTGGACAATTTACTTATAGTTCAAATCTGGGAAACAGTGTTGTTGATTATACAATATCTAATATAAACCCCTCCCACTACAGTTCATTTAACATCAAAGCTCAGTCACCCCTGTCTGATCACAACCAGATCAATGTTATAATTAAAGATGAAAACATCAAAATAAGAGAAATAAATAAAAAGCCAACTAATTTATATAAACTTAACAAAGCATATAAATGGAATCATAGGACTGCTGAAACCTACACTGAAGCATTGAGGTCAAATGAAATAATCAATTTATTAATATCATTTAGCAAATTATCATATGAAAATACTCAGAAGGGAACAGATCTCGCAACTAAACACATTAATTACATTTTTGAGAACATAGCAAGAAAAGCTCATTTAAATAAAATGTCATCACATAAACACAAATCAAGAGCCAAACAAAAACCTTGTGAAAAATGGTTTGACCATGACTGTAAAACAATGAGACAAGAGCTATGATCCATTTCAAGCCAAAAACACAAAGATCCAAAAAACTTAGAATTACGATTAAAATACTCAGAAACACTGAAACGATACAAGAACACACTGAGACAAAAGAAACTGGATTATTATAACAAAACTCTTCAGAGGATTGAAAACACGATTGATCAGAGTAAATTCTGGAGCACATGGAATAGTCTAGACACCCAAAAGCCCCAAGAACCGGCCATACAAGATGGTCAAATTTGGAAAAATTATTTTGAAAGCCTCTATTCCCATCAGACTGCCCCTTTAAATAATCCTTATCAATTAAACATCCTTGAAAAATTAAATGCTCTTGAGTCATGTGTCAAAACAACCAAAATCCAATAGACTATCCAATAACCCTCCAAGAACTGAGTGAAAAACTGATATCCCTTAAATCCAATAAATCCTGTGGTCCTGACAATATAAGAAATGAGATGTTGAAAAACAGCTCTCCCGATCTTCAGAATGCACTCCTGAAACTATTTAACATGATTCTGAGTTCAGGTGTTTTTCCTGAAGTCTGGAATAGAGGCCTCATCTCACCGATCTTTAAAAGTGGAGACAAAACAGATCCAAATAACTACAGAGGAATCTGTGTAAGCAGTAATCTGGGAAAAGTATTCTGTTCGATTATGAACTCAAGGGTTTCTTCATTCTTAAAAGAACACAATGTCATCAGTAAATCTCAAATTGGCTTCCTTCCTAAACATCGAACCACTGATCATATCCATACACTGCACACATTAATAAATCAGCATGTATATAATAAAAAAGAAGGCAAAATATTTGCATGCTTTGTTGATTTTTAAAAGGCCTTTGACTCCATCTGGCATAAAGGATTGTTTTATAAGATTATTCAAAGTGGTAAAGGGGGTAAAGTAAATGACCTAATTAAAAACATGTATAACCAAAATAAATGTGCAGTAAAGATTGGACAGAAAAGAAGGGAATATTTCTCCCGAAAGCAAGGGGTAAAACAGGGCTGTTGTCTTAGTCCAACCATATTTAACATCTTTATTAATGAATTGGCAGATCGACTGGACCAATCTGAGAGTCCAGGATTACAATTATATGACACTAAAATCAAATATATATTATATGCAGATGACTTAGTAATCCTGTCAAACACTCCAGACGGTCTTTAGAATAAATTAGACATCTTAAACAAATACTGCAAAGACTGGACCCTAGAAGTCAACATACAAAAAACTAAGATTATGATATTTCAGAAAAAGCATAGAAACCTGGAACATAAACACACATTTACTTTGAACACCACCACACTTCAACACACCTCACAATATAATTACCTTGGTCTGGTCTTAACTTCCTCTGGAAATTTCAATTTGGCCATTAAACTTTACTCATGAAAGCATGCAGAGCAATGAATGCCATACGTATGGGACTATTTAAAATAACCATCCCAATCAGAATCTTGAAAAAGATCTTTGATAGTGTAATATTGCCTATAGCTTTATATGGCAGTGAGGTGTGGGGTCCTGTGAGTAACCTCAGTCAGGAGGTTTGGGATAAACATCCATTAGAAGGTCTTCATGTTGAGTTCTGCAGAAACATCCTTCATGTTCACAGAAACACACCAAACAACGCTTGTCGAGCAGAACTAGGCCTTCTTCCTCTTAATTTAACAACTAAGAGAAGAGTTTTAAAGTTCTGGATTCATTTAAAATCTAGTTCTGAAGACACTTGTATATAATATACATATTATGTAATCTACATATTATGTATCTTTCGCAGTACCTGTTGCACTGTAGAATAGTGGGTTAAGCAAAGGACCTTGTATAGAAGTGTTGCACAATTCTTGCACACAGCAGGCTTTCAAAACAGTCAACAAAAAATGAGGGGCCTGTGCCCCAGTAAAGCTTTATGTCTAGCAACGCCCCTGGTTTATGTAATGAATGCACATCAGGAGAAGTTGAGACAGAAGAACATTTTCTTCTCCAATGTAATAAATATCAATCTTTGAGAGATTCACTGTACAATCAAATACAGGAGATTATTCCTGAGTTTCTGTCAATTGATGACAATGAGAAATTAAAAGTCTTACTTGGTGAAGGACCTACTGCTGCTTTAGTGCCACTTTATATGTATAACTGTAACAAACTCAGACGGACCAGGTGACACATCCACATTAAACATTGTATTTATTTGTATAATTATATGTATGTGTGTTATGTTCGGTTTATGTTGGTTTGTGCAATGCTTTGACAATATGTACTGAAGTATGTCATGTCAATAAAGCAATTTGAATTTGAATTTGAGAGAGAGAGAGAGAGAGATTTCATAATGTTAGAATACTCGACTGTACTCTACTCTACTCCACTGATCTCTGTCATTTTCAACATTGTGAGCTTTCTGCTACCTGTGCTTTGCTGCGTTCGTTACACCTTCTTCGCCGGCCTAAATACATTCACAGAGGCTCGATTCGGAATCTGCATGCAAGTGGTACTAATTTTGAACTTACTGTGGACAACTTCGAACATTGCTTGCATTAGAGCCTTTCAGACTTTTTAAACTTTTTGTTCAATCAACTTATTTTAACTAACTATTATTCATCTTGATGAGTTGTTATAACTTCATTTTATAAGTTGAAGCAACTCATCTCATGGAAATATATAATAGTAAATTGACATGACTTGTTAATCTGAGTTGACTGAACAAAATATTAAGGCAGCAAAGAATTTTTTTTTAAAGTGAAGTTTCAGCACAGATAGTGAGGAGCTCCCTGATCTCTGCATTTTTCCAGTTTGCAAACATTTCTCATTGTGAATGTTGATCTGTATTTAAAACTACCGTGGAAATGAGCTGAAAGGTAACTTGTTGAGATGTCACACGCGTGCTTCTTCACTACAACACCCCCCTGAATATACTGTTACTGTATTGTTTCATTTCATAAGTCCTTACACAAATACTATTTATTTTTTCATAAATACAATTTCTTTATTCTTCAAAACAATAAAAGGAAATCATTTAATCTAATATATGTTTTTATTTACACACCTTTCTTAATGTGACAACATGTTGAGAGAAATGCCCTGAGGGCAATTAACAAGAATGCATGTATACACTTACTGTATGGGCAGATACAGTGCTGTGGTTTCTTATCAGATTTTGTCTTAACTGCCACCAGTCAGCTTGCACTTAGACTGATGTAGATGATTCACAGCAACAAGGAACACATGTACTGATAAAAATGTACAGCTTTAATGCATTGTTAGTTGATTTGAATTAAAGTGGATAAATGTATAGCGGTGAAAGTACACATCTCTCCCATTTCCTTTTGAGTACTACTACAGAATACACAAATGTAAACAATGTTTTAGTACACAATGTAACTACAGAAGAGTGAAGTTTTAAAAAGGAAAAAATATTGAAACTCTTTGGTTATTTTTGAGCGTGATGCTAATGGTCTAATCAGATTCAATGTATGCTAAGCTATGCTAAAAGTGGTAACGCCAGACCCGGAGATCAGCACAATGGAATCCAAAATGATAAAAATCTAAAGTTTAACTCTAGGGGAGCTGGAAAACGAGCATATTTTCAAAAAAGGCAAGTGTCTCTTTAATTACGCAGTACATTGCAGGTCACAATGTAAAGCCTTACACCAAAATTTTTTCCTTGATTTATGATGACTATCTGTTGATACACTTAATTCATAAACATTTAACTATATTATATATGGTCACACAGTATGGTTTATGTTAGGAGCAAGTTCTATTAGGAGATTGCATTTAATACAAACATGTTTGACTTACACATCTTCACAGCATCACATTAATCCCGTCCTCCAGCAATTGCTTTGGCTTCCTGTCCAATCACGTATTTATTTTGAAATCTTGTTTTAAACGTTTTGTTCGATATACTCAGATTTACAAGTTTTAACATTTTAACTTACTATTATTCATCTTGACGAGCTGTTATAACTTGTTAAATATAATTCAATAAGTCAACTTCATTTTATAAGTTGTAGCAACTCATCTCTTGGCAAGATAAATAATAGTAAATTGAAATGACTTGTTAATCTGAGTTGATTGAAAAAAATAATAATAAAGCAGCAAATCATTTTTTACAGCGCAGTTTTAGCACAGATAGTGAGGAGCATTTTTCCAGTTTGCAACAATTTCTCATTGTGAATGTTGATTTGTATTTAAAATTCACAGCAACCATTGTGATTTTAATTTAAAGATACACACATACTGATAAAAATGTATAGCTTGAATGCTTTGTTAGTTGCTTTGAATAAAAGTGGATAAATGTGTAGTGGTGTAAGTACACATTGCAGACTCTCACGCTTTGTCTCCCATTTCCTTTTGTTTATTAGTATAGAATACACACATGCAACCAAACTCTCATGTGCTATTCCTCGTTCTACCTGTTTGTTACTTCCTGGTCCTGAGGTTTTAATATATATGGCCCTGCTGTAGATACAAGCCTACCTAGCTGTACATCCAGCTTTCACATAGGCTTATCTTTCATCAGGTGCCGGGGTCACTTGGGTTCCTGAAATCCCCTGCATTGGTCACAGTGGTTTATCTATCCTCACAAAGAGAAGCTGTGCTCAGCTGTGGGCCTTTACCACAAATCCTGTGAGATGTGTATTTTCTTTTCTTGAAACACAACTATATTGGAGTGTTCCGGAAGTCACAATGACTCAAGTGTCACATTAACACTGAATTTTCCGCTACGTTTTTGGCAGAACCCTAGAAGTGACCAAAAGAGGCTCAAAGGGTGATGCAAAAAAAAGAGAAACAAAAATATTGTGTAGTGTGAGGGTAGTGCAAAACTGACTGGCCTTGGCGAGCCCAAAGCTGGACATCTGTTCTTCTGTGTACATTTTTAGCAGGGAAGGGTGTGGTGAGTTTGAACCTGCTTACGTAGGATCGTACCACTTACATCACGCGGTACCGCAACATTCAACAGGAAAATTCAACTGCAGTAGCCACCATTCAACCTAAAGAGAGAGCAGCACTCAAACGTTTTTACACCATATATTGTGGCATTAAAACACTTTATACCTAAATGTGTAAAAAATTACTCAAATCAATGAACAGCACCAATAAAGCCCCATTCCTACAGATCATTTACAAAAATGGGGTGGTGATGGCGCAGTGGATAAAACTCGCCTTTGGTGTAGTGACGCCGTTTCGAGTCCACTGTGACACATCATTGTGTCCCTGAGCAAGACACTTAACCCCTAGTTGCTCCAGAGGCGTGCGATCTCTGACCTATATAGCAGTTGTAAGTCGCTTGGGATAAAAGTGTCAGCTAAATGAATAAATGTAAAAAAAAGTTGGTTGCCCCCAGCGCTTTGCCCATGCATTGCATCAAACCGCTTTTAGAACCTAAACTTAAGAATTCAGGGCGGTTCCATTTCCTTTTAAAAAACAAAACCGGTTCTGAATAAGAACCGCTTCTCGGTTCCCAAACCTACTTGCATGATTTACATGTTGTATTAAAGAAAGACGAGTGACCCATCACACGCTAAATGTCATGTAAACACACATTATCTGCGTTTTCTGATAATTAAAAATAAAGTTTTTAACCATTGCATAAACTGCTCAAGCAGCTCTCTATTTTTATCAATTTCAATTCTCAAGAACGCAAGTACAGAGGATGCGTGAAATACCCGGATGAGTTCTTGTTATCGAGGATGCATCAAGTGCAGACTTGCGCGTTGAAATCTGGGGAGGTCACGGACGTGACCAGCAGGAAGATCGCACACATCTCAATTCTCACAAGTGCGTTCTGTGTTTTCGCTTTTATGCGAAGTGTATGAAGTGTAAAAAGGTTATAACACTGCTTTGAGGGGCTTATTGCTTTTATAATATGGTTATTCCATATACCTGGCAAAGTTTAATAAAGAACTTTTCATCATTTTTAAATTATAAAAAATAATAATTATAATGGTTAATGTGGTAGTTTTACAATGGCTTTGAACATGATTTAACCAATCATAATCAAGGATCAAAACTAACTGTTTTATAAAAGTAAATTAAACATGCCTTTCAAAACAAAAAAACATTGGAATAAAGGGACCTTAATGCCTGACTACATTTATAAAAGATGCTTATCAGTACTGTACTAGTGAAGTTGATATATGTTTGTACAGGTAGGAGTTTTTGGCATCTTCCTGTACAAACAAAGTAAGGTTGCACCACTAAAAAGACCTATAGAAATTGTAACCGATGACATGAGAGTTGACAAGATGAAAGATATAAGTTAAAAAGATGAGCAAAAAAGTACATTTCTTTTAAACTGGAAGAGTAGGTTCCATCAAAGTGCTTGACAGGCATAACAAAAAGCTTGCTTACACCCGGCATTAAGATGCGTATCGGTCGGTCAGACCAAAAGTGGATAAGAGACATACATTTTCTTTAACACGCATTTTCTGGTGTTATTATCTGTCTCTTTTGTCTACTTTAGACAACTTTTGTCCTGATTACTTTAAGGTGATAAGTAGGCAAGTCATTAAAACATTTAAATTGACAGGATTCCGCTGCTTGTGTTGTTAGTTAACATGACGCACGAATTTTGGTTCATGTATACAGTATATAAGAGCTTTCTCATATATTAGGAGCAATTAATGAAATAATGGTATTGATGGCTCAATGGTATTGAAAAGCCTTCATGTAAACACCTTAATCAATACGATTGAGGACGATCGGATGCAAATTTAGATCACATTGAAGGGGGTGGTATACTCCGATCTGTGATCCGATCCACAGGAGAAAAGTACGCATGTAAACGCGTGAAATGTAGTATTTTTTAAATCTGATGCAAAAAATACATTGTGCACATGCGAAGAACATTTTTGCTCAAGTTCACGTCTTATATTAAACTCTTATATCACATGATTCTCATCACAGCCCTGCTGAAAAACCAGCATGCCAGCAAAACCAGCATATGTTGTGTTTTGGTGCTGGTTTTCTATTGAACACCAGCTAAACCAGCACAAAACCAGCATCAGCACCAGCACCAGCTAAACCAGCACCGAACCAGCACTAGCACCAGCATCCAATGCTGGCATACTGTAGCAGCAAGACCAGCATATGTTGTGTTTTGGTGCTGGTTTGCTGGTGACCACCAGCTAAACCAACATAGACCAGCATAATTCCCATGCTGGTCCATGCTGGTTTGATGCTGTTTTTTTCAGCAGGGAGAAACATGCTGTCATGACTGCTGGGTGATTGATGGCTGTGGTGCCGGTTCCTCGTGTGTTCACTAACTCCGCCCCCTTGTTTCGGTAATTGTTCACCGGTGGTGTCTCGTTTACCTTTTCCTTTATATTGCACGTAGTCTTGTCTTTCGTTGCGCGCTCATTTGTTTGATCACAGTCTTGCTGCACTGCCTTGTCTTGTCGGACGCTTTCTGTCTCCTCCTCTAGTTACCCCAGGTTTGGATTTCGGCATCCGGAGGCTCGTCTTCGCCCGGACCGCTCGCTTGTGGATTACTGGAACTCATTGACTTTATTTGTCTCTCGGTACAGCTGGTTCGCTTCGTTTTTAGGCGGTACACCAGCTGTCTCTGTTTCTCATCGGCTTGCATCATCACCCCTGGTTCGCTTCGTTATTAGGCGGTTACCAGTTACTTCCGGGTGGCTTCATCTACATCAGGATTCCACAGTGGATTACCCCGTCTGAGAACTTTGGATTTTCTCTTCCATCTCCGCCTGTCATCCACCTTCAGGGCGGTGAGTTTCATCCCTCTGTTGCGTGTGGTGACTGTGCCGGTGTTCTCGACGGAGTGCGTGGGTGGCTCTCTCTCTCTTCGGATCTGTACTGGACTATCTTGTAGCGCCGACTCACTCTCTCCTACTGTTGGGAGTGCTTCATTCCCACAGTAGTGATATCATCCAGAGTGAGTCGAGGGTGTGTGCCGTGTGTGGATCTACCAGTGACTTTGCTCTCCAGATCTCTAATTCTATTTTTCTCAATAAATATTGTTAACTTGCACTTGACTCCGAAGTATTTCCTGACACATGCAATAGCAAGGCAGTGGCATCACGCATTATTAAGGTAAGTTTACTGGGGTCACGCATGAAAATATGTGTTTTCATCAGGTATATCTGAAAACTTCTTAAGAACAACTTTCTCCAGTTCTCTTTTGACTTAAATCCAGAGATAAAGCATGAACTCAACGAGAGATGCGTCCGCAGCGAGGCGTTCCCAAGTCCTCTGCTTTTTTTCGAGTTTAGATTTAAGCTACTGTTTTAACTGTTTCCACCTGTTGTTTTTCTGCGGGTTAAAGATGAAAGTATTTTGTTCATTAGTTATTGGTATTTGGGCTGTGAACAGTCATTGGGATGCTTTTGGGCTGGTTTTGAATGTCCATTTGGGATGGTTCTTATACGCGAATCTGGCAACACTGGCTGTGCGCTTGCGCAAACGTTCGGTTCGGATTCTATAGAATGTACATGTAAACAAACATTTTAATCAGATTGCAATCTTTAGGCGGCTCTTTCTCATGAACCGTTTCAATGCATTTGCAGTAGGCAGGTATTTTTACATGACACACAATGCACATAGCTGTGAAGCCTTTCATTTTGACATGATGATCCACACACGTGACGATGTTTTGAGGAGTTTCACATTCGTGCCTCCTTGAAAAAGAAGTCAAGCTGCCACTTGTTTACATAGGATATTAAAAGGTCAAGTTTATTATGAGTTTCCGTGTTTGACTTCATATAGCAGTTATATCAGTTGAGATATGTTTGCATTGTATTCAGCAAACACTGTTGATGTGAAAAGATCCCAGGATATTCAGTATTTTCGTGTGTATGTATGATCTCTTTAACATCTGTGTATTGGCAATTAAATTGATGTTTCTTGAGTTTTATGAAAATTCATCCTAATTTATTTCAGAGCACAATAAGATTTTGGTGTGTTTTTCATAAACTCATGATTTCTGCCTGGATAATTAACTTGTATTGTCTTTTGTATTAAGTTTAAAAATCAGAGTACTGTGTCTCTTAAGTTATACAGTACCTGTATACGCTGATCCTGTGTTGGTTTATTTTGTGTTGGCTAATCCTTTAAAGGTAGGGTAACACATTTTGAAAAATGCTAATGGTAGCCGCCTAGCAATGAAATCCCGATCCCACCCTCAAGTCAAATCGCCATCCAAAGTCACGCCTCTTTCCAAACACATGAACACGCACAGATCAGACGGTCACGTCTCATGTCTCATTCACCAGTGAGAAAACTTTGCAGTACAAAGTGAATAACACTTCCAAAATAACCAACATAAACAACTGGTTTACATCAGAATTAGTTTAAGCACACGTTCGATTGTGTAGACGTAGTAACTATATTGTTATGCTAATCCGGAAAACGAACACAAATTTCATAAGCAACACAACGTTTCATCAAAGTAGAATATCTGAATCCATCTCAATACAAACATATCGCGTACCTACCTTACCAAAATAAACAGTGCAACGACCCTTTCAGACCCTTTGCCTCCTGTAGCTGTTTGCATCTCGCGGTAAAGCAGTTAATTTACCGATGTTAATTTGGGTTTTTGTTCTTGCTGATCCAGGCAGTTTTTGCTGTTGTTGTTGTAAAAGATGTCTTTAGTTTTGTTGCTCCTGTGTAGGTTGTCAATTCAGCAGAAAAGTTTGCTGTTCTCGCTGTTTAAAGACAGAGCGCACGTGAACGCGCCGATGACGTATGGTATCTGCGTGGACTCGCTGCGCGGTGGGAATTCAAATTACGCTTACGTATGAGGGACATAAAAGGAAACGTCCGTTCGGACCGAAATCTATGATTTGCTGAACATTTTTTGGTCCTACGCCTTTCACAGATGACATAAATTTTTACAAATACATTTAAACAACTTAACACAGTCATTGCTATCAGAATGTGAGGAGACTTTTAACCAGCATAACTAAAAATGTTTCAGGATCAAATCTGTTACCCTACCTTTAATAGTTTCAAAAAATTTTCTGTATTTGTTCCCAGCTCAACACTTTATTTGCCCTTTAGAGTCTATGACATATTGTACTATTTGTAGTGTAAATAAACTTTTAAAGCAGTAGGGGAGAGCAGGGAACAACGTTTTTTGGTTTTGGCTCAATCATTCAAAAATATTTTTATTACTTATACTTTTACACAAACAACACACACATCTCTGCTACAAATTAACATTTGAAGTTTGTTTCTAGGACTTACCATTCTTGGACAATTACACCAAACGTGACAGAAGTGCAAACGTTACAACTTACCCCATAGGTGGGGTTAATTGTAACAGGCAGGGGGTTAGTTGTAACACTCATGGGCGTAGATTTAGGGTGGGACGCTAGGGACATGTCCTTACCAATATTCAGGGAAGACTGAATTGTCCCTAGCAATAATTTCGACCAAACAATTAATCTGTGTTTCTATATAACCACTGATGTCCGTCTTATCCTTGTGTTTTCTATTTTTTACTTATTATATTTTTTTCAGGAATCATTTAAATGAGATGAGAAATCTTTTGCAATCCCGTTCTGTAAAAATAACGCTCTATGTGATACACAAACGGTTAACAACTTTCGTTCTCTGCAATACCCGCCTCCGTGACTCACATCGCTAATATGATTGGCTTTGCATTTCTTTAGTCCCGCCTCTCTAACTCACATTGCTAATATGATTGGATTAGCATTTCTTGAGTCCCGCCTCTCTAACTCACATACTTTATGATGGGCTTGTCTTTACTCGCTACGTGTGATAGGATGGTTTCACTTTGTACAACGCGCCAAAGTTCACTCAACAAGACACGCGTGATTATTCGGGCTACAGGTATGTGAGGAAGAAAGTATTATTATACCCTCTGTAACTGTTTCATGCACAAAAAAATTTGTGTCACATAATGATTCAAGGACAGTGTTTTCTATGGGGGTAATATGATGCCAATATTATTGAAAATGGACAGAGTAAAAGTCACAAATAGATATTACAACTTGTAAACACAAAACGCAATCTACAAATAGATTAAAAATCCACAAACACAGTCCTTGTGATCCGCAAATGTAAAACAAGATCTACGAATCGTCTTTGTGATCCACAAATATAAAGCATGATTTACAAAAAGAAATCAGTGACTTGTACTTGAAAACCAGAATTTGAATGAATGTAAAGTGACTTCTTTGCAGATGAATATCATTTTCTATTTGTAGATTGTGTCACATTTGTTTTCAGAATTCTGACACTATTGTTTCGCTTTGGTGACAAAATAATGCCATAATCGTTGAAAATGAAGAGACTACAATTTGTAAACACGAAACAAATCTGCAAATAGGTTCCAAAACTGCAAACAAACTCCTCATGATCTGCAAATGTAAAACGAGATCTACAAATATATAAAAATCCACGAACAGACTCTTCATGACATACAAATATAAAATGCGATTTACAAATAGATTTAAAATCCGCAAACCAACTCTTTATGATTCACAAATAGAAATCATCGACTTGTACTTGACAAACAGAATTTAAATGAATGCAAAGTGATTTGTCTGCGCATGAGGGTCATTATTTGTTTGTAGATTGTGTTGCATTTGTTTTCAGAATTTTGGCACAACTGTTTCGCTGTTTTCCATTAAAAAAATCTACATATGCCCTCCTCACAATTTGCAAACAAACACAGTCTAACTTGTATTTTCCAACCATTGTAAAAAGACATTCTTACACATTCTGTGCAAAGTTCAGCATGCAAGTGTTGAATCTGTGTTTGCAGATCACAGGGCATTCACGAATCCTTCTGCACAAGTCTACAGATCTTTTTGGCACTATCTTTCCGCAGAGTTTGTCACTACGATCCACGCGTGTAGTCAGCCAATCAGGGGTATTGCTTCAAAGTAATGCCACGCCCCCTCAATAAGCTCTTTTCAAAATAAAAGCTGGGCTCACTGCCATTTACCGTTGCCGGTGTTACAGCGCTGAAAGGCGGCCAGACCGCGTTATCGATATTATATTAATGATATTAAAGCATTTAAGTATAGCATGGCAAATATGTAGCATTAACGTGAACTAGAACAACCCCTCGTTTAAGTTATTATCAGTGCCTGACAATTCAGCCGAGGTCATTAAATCGTTAAAAACACTGCATGAAGCGGTTTTATCCTTAAAACATCAGTGTCTCTTCAACGAACATTTGCCGAGCGTCAGCGAGCCAGCTGGATGGAGTGGAGCTGCTAAGGTGACGCAGCTAAAATAAAGCAAGCGGGTGCAACGATAATATTGGATGTAACTTGCCGTAATTAACAAAAACATGAGCCTTATTTGACAGCAGCACTAATTGAACTATTTGACCATATGCATTTGATATACATACCGTGACCGGAATGCACTTACAAATCGCGCTGTTATTAGAAACATTTAACTGTTTCCAGACTGAGCATGGAGACAAACAAGCGCAAGCCGTTTATAGAAGCAGCTGCCTGTCAGCGTGTCCGGAATGAAGTCAAAACGGTCTCGTTTTTAGACCGGCAGTCTGCCTGTGCCATTCCACCCTAATCCGGACTGCAAATTACATGTTAATATTATATCCACCATTTACAATCCTTCCTTTAAGGTCTGTTCTGCTTTTAACAGCTCAAAGCTATTACTCTCTGTAGCTTTCGAGTCCGTTGTAGGCTACAGGTAAATTTTGCAGTTGTTTTAGTTTACTTTGCAGAGCATTTTATTGTCGGAAATGGTCCTGGGCTGGGTTTTCCTATAACGATTGAACTTAGCACTCAAGAGTGCTTTCTACAAGGTAAAACGATCGCTCGCAGCTGGGTTTTAAGTGCTACTAATGAGTCGCTATCCCTTTGTCAAGTGCTGAAATGTCACTTACTGAATGACTCGTAATTGTAGCAGAAGCTTGTTTAGGCTAATGATCTTCAGCCGATGTGCACTAATATTTTTTAAAATATTATTAATTATTTTTCAATGACTTATTAAATGTTTTAATAATTTGTGCATCATGAAATATTCTTTTTTCATATTTAGTTAGGACTCGTCCCACTGCGCAATGCCTTCTGCATTTTATAATATAGTTTAGATTTTTCTTTTTATTTGTTGTTTATTATCTATGTTTATTTATTATTAAGGATTATTGCATTACCCAGTTGCGAGCGATCGTTATACGTGCATCTTTGGGAAACGCACGTAAATGAACAACGAATGTTCGTTAAGTAGCTCGTAGAAAGCGCTCTTAAGTGCTAAGTTTAATCGTTATCGGGAAACCCAGCCCTGTTCGTTTGGAATGTGACTGGCACACAGCTCTAGTCAGGACTGATTATCCATTTATCAAGTATTGATTAATTATTTTCACTTAATCCCTTTTGCATTTTACAAAAAGTAGAATAGGCAGGCATATTCTGAATTTAATCAAAATTATGACTGTGGCGTTGAAGGAACCTTCCTTTAGTGATAAATAAATAAGTTATTTTGCTATTATTATCTAGCAAATATGACAGTTTTAAACAAACTAAGTAGCCTATTTATTTATTTATTTATTGGCAAATGCAGAACAACAAGGAACATGTAGAACATAGGCGACACGCCTCTACCTTGCGATGAGAAGATTAATCATGGGGAACATAAGCTAAATGTAATTTTAAAATGTATTTAATTTAAAAACAAATTTAAACCGAAAGCGGATTGTTTATGCTTGTCAAATTTATGCTGGCTCGGTCAAAAAATTTCGTCAGGCAGTATTTGATATATGTATTTGTGTTCATGGAAAACAATATAGGCTATAGAAATTCGTGCTGAGCGACAGGAAAAAGACAACCGTGCTATTGGCACAAGAAAAAAAAGGGTCAATGAATACGAACAAATAAATCGAAAAAAAAATTAAGATATTGTTGATTCTGCATTTATCCAGCCCAGCATAAATTTGACAAGCATGTGCTTTCGTTTTAAAAATGACAGTTAAGCCTTTAATCATATAAGGGAGAAAGGCGTGTAGCCTACCTTTGCTTTCTCCTCATTGTTCTGCATTTGCCAATGAATAAGTCAGTCATATTTGTTATAAAAAAAATCAATGTATGCTACATAATAATAGAACTTGTTAATTTTTTACCAAAATAAGAAAAAGAAAGTCGGTAAAAATGTGCACCCAGCTAGACACTCAAAATGAGGGCCGGAGTGGGACTCGCTGACTATTAAAATAATATAATTAAATCCTCAGTAGCCATATCTGCTATACTGTTCTCTGCAGCCTTGAAAATTCATTGTATTTTTCTAATATATCATTTCCAATTCAGTGCAAATACAGTAGCCTAAACAATTATGATTTTGCCATAATTGTGCAACCCTATATTTTAATATTATTTAAGTAAACTTGTTAAAAAACTACTAAAAGGGAACAAATGTGTTTTCCCCTATATTTATATAAAAAAATGTAGGTCTTGTAAATACGTATGGGGTTGCAATAGTTTGGAACCTACTGATATACAAAACTGGCTAATATGTCCTGACTGGAGCTGTGCGCGTCTGCGAAAAAAAAAAACGAAATAGGCGTCAGCTCATTTAATGTCATTGTGCTTTCAGTTAACCTGTTTAGAACTAGAAGTGTTCGCCCTGCCCTCGACTTTAGGCGGTGCGTTCAAGTTCATATACAGCGTGCAGACAGCGTGCCCGAGCGCGAGGGGGAAAAGTCCGCGGGAGAAACTCAACAGCTTTAATGTACAAAAACCTTACGACAAACGAGAAACGTTCTAACGGAAGCCTTCAGTCAAGCAGGATTAAAAAGAGGATGAGAAACGTGCAAAATATACAATGTACAGTATATGCAGTTATGTCATTAATAACTACTGCTTTTAAAAGGACTTTTAAGTTATTGTTTTTGTTTCATTTTCAAAGTTTGATACATTGTGCATAATGACATACTTGGAAAAAGGGATAATTCAACAATAATTTATAATTGTATATCTTTTATTAATTTTATGAAATACATCAACTATATTTCAATGCACATTTAGGCCCTGAACAAAAAACAACTCGCGAGGGGAGGACTAGGGATTAACCCTTAATTAACTTTAAGGAATTAACTTTAGTGTTTAGAATTCAGTTAAAAACCAAAAAAAGAATTCTGTGTGCTTTTTGTTTAAAGTGCTTGTTTTTATTTAATGTATTTATTTATTCACTGGTGGTAGGGTTGGGGGACAATGAAGGGGAGGGGGGGAATAATTTGATGTAACGGGTGGAATAATTTTAACATGTCACCTGCAGTCCGGGTGAGGGTGGATTGCAGACTGCGGGTCTAAAAGCCAAGACTGTTTTGACTCGATTTGAGTGCCTAGCTCGATTTGAGTGTCTAGCTGGGTATGCGGTTTTATCTACTTCGTTTTTCTTATTTTACACTGTAAAAAATGTTTTGTGGCTTAGTAAATTTAACTAAATAAAATTAGTCAATTATATAAAAAATAGGTTAAAAGAAAAACTATTTTTGAGTAGAAAATAATGCAAAAATGTGAGTAATTCTAGATTAACACATTATTTAGTTAATTCCTAAATTTTATCATGTAAAATTTGTGAGAAGGAAATTAAATAATTATAAAAAAATAATAGGCTGTATTAACTTAAAAATATAGTGCATCATTTTTGCATCCACTTTTTAAAGTAAATTTTACATGGAATTTTTAGTAGGCCTAATTGCTTCTCCATGTAAAACTTACTTAAACATTGCAATTGCTTAAATTGCAAAGGCTTAAATTCAATGTAAAACTTACTTTTAAAAAGTGTATGTAAAAATGATGCACTGTATTTTTTTTTTAGTAAATCCAGCGTATAATTTTTTTCATATTATTTTTATCAGTGTACTTAGTTTGTTTAAAACGGTCATATTTGTTATTAAAAATCATCAATATATGCTACGTAATAATAGCAAAAGAACTTATTTATTTTTCACTAAAATAGGAAAGTTTCTTCATGCCACAGTCATAATTTTGGATAAATGCAGAATATGCGTGCCTATTCTACTTTTTGTAAAAAGCAAAAAGGATTAAGTGAAAATAATGAATCGATACTTGATAAATGGGTGACTTGTTCATTATTGTAGTATCAAGAAATGCATTACATTTTTTAAAAACAAAGCCCGCCTTTTAATCTTTCTGACTAGAGCTGTGCGCCAGGCAAATTCCAAACGAGCAGGGCTGGGTTTCCCAAAAGCATCGCTAAGTAGATCGTAAAAACAATCTTAAAATTCATCTTAGAATTATGGGCCGTTTCCCAAAAGCTTTGTAGCTTAAGTAGCACTCGAAAATCATCGTAGATCTACGAGTGCTCTGGAGTAATCGTTAATTTATAAGTGCATCGTAAGACAGCAGTGTTACAAGGTCACCTGCAGGACAACCAGCAAATTGCACTCCTGCAATAACGATAATGTAATGTTTTAAATGTAGGCTATATTTATTTATTGGGTTTTTTTTTCTTTGTTTATTTGTTTAAATTACTTTAATATAATATATTTAAAATTCAAACGAGAAATGAAATTTAAATGACTAAACATAAATTAATTAAGAAGGAAAACGTATTTGGTACAATTTTGGTAAAAGTTGGTACTAGCAAATTGATAAATGGTTCCTACCAATTGCTGCTATAATTCATCTAGGCTACAGTAAAAAAATATTTTTTTGAAGGGTATGGCATCTGATTAAAGAAACCAAATAAATATTTACGGTACAATGCAATAATCCTTAATAATAAATAAACATAGATAATAAACAACAAATAAAAAGAAAAATCTAAACTATATTATAAAATGCAGAAGGCATTGCGCAGTGGGACGAGTCCTAACTAAATATGAAAAAAGAATATTTCATGATGCACAAATTATTAAAACATTTAATAAGTCATTGAAAAATAATTAATAATATTTAAAAAAATATTAGTGCACATCGGCTGAAGATCATTAGCCTAAACAAGCTTCTGCTACAATTACGAGTCATTCAGTAAGTGACATTTCAGCACTTGACAAAGGGATAGCGACTCGTTAGTAGAACTTAAAACCCAGCTGCGAGCGATCGTTTTACCTTGTAGAAAGCACTCTTGAGTGCTAAGTTCAATCGTTATAGGAAAACCCAGCCCAGGACCATTTCCGACAATAAAATGCTCTGCAAAGTTAACTAAAACAACTGCAAAATTTACCTGTAGCCTACAACGGACTCGAAAGCTACAGAGAGTAATAGCTTTGAGCTGTTAAAAGCAGAACAGACCTTAAAGGAAGGATTGTAAATGGTGGATATAATATTAACATGTAATTTGCAGTCCGGATTAGGGTGGAATGGCACAGGCAGACTGCCGGTCTAAAAACCGAGACCGTAACGACTTCATTCCGTACACGCTGACAGGCAGCTGCTTCTATAAACGGCTTGCGCTTGTTTGTCTCCATGCTCAGTCTGGAAACAGTTAAATGTTTCTAATAACAGCGCGATTTGTAAGTGCATTCCGGTCACGGTATGTATATCAAATGCATATGGTCAAATAGTTCAATTAGTGCTGCTGTCAAATAAGGCTCATGTTTTTGTTAATTACGGCAAGTTACATCCAATATTATCGTTGCACCCGCTTGCTTTATTTTAGCTGCGTCACCTTAGCAGCTCCACTCCATCCAGCTGGCTCGCTGACGCTCGGCAAATGTTCGTTGAAGAGACACTGATGTTTTAAGGATAAAACCGCTTCATGCAGTGTTTTTAACGATTTAATGACCTCGGCTGAATTGTCAGGCACTGATAATAACTTAAACGAGGGGTTGTTCTAGTTCACGTTAATGCTACATATTTGTCATGCTATACTTAAATGCTTTAATATCATTAATATAATATCGATAACGCGGTCTGGCCGCCTTTCAGCGCTGTAACACCGGCAACGGTAAATGGCAGTGAGCCCAGCTTTTATTTTGAAAAGAGCTTATTGAGGGGGCGTGGCATTACTTTGAAGCAATACCCCTGATTGGCTGACTACACGCGTGGATCGTAGTGACAAACTCTCCGGAAAGATAGTGCCAAAAAGATCTGTAGACTTGTGCAGAAGGATTCGTGAATGCCCTGTGATCTGCAAACACAGATTCAACACTTGCATGCTGAACTTTGCTGCACAGAATGTGTAAGAATGTCTTTTTACAATGGTTGGAAAATACAAGTTAGACTGTGTTTGTTTGCAAATTGTGAGGAGGGCATATGTAGATTTTTTTAATGGAAAACAGCGAAACAGTTGTGCCAAAATTCTGAAAACAAATGCAACACAATCTACAAACAAATAATGACCCTCATGCGCAGACAAATCACTTTGCATTCATTTAAATTCTGTTTGTCAAGTACAAGTCGATGATTTCTATTTGTGAATCATAAAGAGTTGGTTTGCAGATTTTAAATCTATTTGTAAATCGCATTTTATATTTGTATGTCATGAAGAGTCTGTTCGTGGATTTTTATATATTTGTAGATCTCGATTTACATTTGCCGATCATGAGGAGTTTGTTTGCAGATTTGGAACCTATTTGCAGATTTGTTTCGTGTTTACAAATTGTAGTCTCTTCATTTTCAACGATTATGGCATTATTTTGTCACCAAAGCGAAACAATAGTGTCAGAATTCTGAAAACAAATGTGACACAATCTACAAATAGAAAATGATATTCATCTGCAAAGAAGTCACTTTACATTCATTCAAATTCTGGTTTTCAAGTACAAGTCACTGTTTTCTTTTTGTAAATCATGCTTTATATTTGTGGATCACAAAGACGATTCGTAGATCTTGTTTTACATTTGCGGATCACAAGGACTGTGTTTGTGGATTTTTAATCTATTTGTAGATTGCGTTTTGTGTTTACAAGTTGTAATATTTATTTATGACTTTTACTCTGTCCATTTTCAATAATATTGGCCTAAAATTACCCCCATAGTTTTCACCAATACACGACAATCCCATGTTAACCTGAGGAGTTGCAAACTTGTGTCAACCTTTTATAAATGGGGTGGCAAGGTTATTTAGGGGGTCACTAATCCATGAAAGAAAATAACCCTAACATGGTAAAAACATGAATTCATGTCATTATTGCTGAATACTTTACATTACTGCACTGTGGTCATTACTTGCACAGATGTAGACATAATGTAAGTGTAGCAGGATGGCGTCTAGTCATTGGTTAACGTGTGGTAAAACCAGACCAATTGGATATTGATTCAGAGGGTATAAAAGCCCTGAGAGGTTGGGGAGCGAGATGCGTCATCCAGTGTTACCGCCCTCTTGGCGGACGCGGGTTTTATGAATTAATGAATGGATAATGCTCGTTCCATCGGGTGTCTCATCACCGAGTATGTGATGTTCGTAACCTTTGGGAATGAATTGGTGACATGTAGCCTACGCCTTCACGGTGTCCGTAACCACATTAAATGGGACGAGTGTTAATCTGAGATGACTGCACTGCTGCCTTGCCTGGGTCTCATTTGCTTAATTTGGTAGTTGGACGCTCACGAATCCGCGACAATGATATTGCCCTCCTTTAGGCTGCTATAGGACTGAGGTGGGGTGCTGACGGCATTGACCGGGTGCTGACGGCCTTGACCACGTCATTTGACTACGGGACTGTGGTCATGAAGGTCTGAATTGACTGTTTTATCCACTGCTTTTAAAGTGCAGCCTTTCTCTCTGGTCGCTGGAAGTACACGTGACCCAACTACCTTCAGCTGCCGCTTATGGTTGTTTGTCGGTTTATTAAATTGCCTTGATTATGTTTTTTTGTTTTGTTTTATGTTTTAGTTATTAATGTCTGTATTTTTGTATAAGTTTAATTGTTTTGATTGTATTTTGTTTGAAGTGAGATGCGTTGGCTGGGGATTGAAATTCACAAATTGCGGTTTGCTGTTTTGCAGTGCTTCACAAACTTTGCGGTATTGAGTGTGGGGTGTAAACTACACAATCCCTGCCAGCAACTCTCACTTTAATTTTATTGTCTTTTTTTTGTATGTGTTGTGAAGATTAAATTGTGACTCTTGAGGAACGATTATTTTTTTTACTCTATAAAATAAAGAATTTATATATTTATCTATATTTTGTGTTGTCCTTCTCGCCCCATCTTTGACAACGAACCTTCGTGCCTTATGGTTTAATTTCCCGGTGTATTCCGGGTGGCGTAGTCGGAAATTAGTTTCATTTGTAATTCCCTTTTTGTATAGCACCTTGCCACATAAGGTTGCATTTTAAACTTAAAACAATTTTTTTCACACTGATTAACTGTCTGTTAATGAAAAGAAGATTTAATGTGAACTACAGAAATGTTAATAAACGTTGTTCAGGAAACAGCATGATATACATACCTACTTCAACTCTGGGATTTTTTTTTGGTAAAATTAAATTAAGAATTAAATATTAATTGCATATTTTTCAATGTTATAAAGTAAATATGGATTCATAATTGTTACAATGTGATTTTCTTTTTGTTTTGACAATGACTTAAACAGTTACTGTTTATTAGGCTCTAGGACATAACGAATTGTTTATTATAAATTTGGGATGGCACCGGGGGTGGCGAGTCAGTTGTTACTGAGTAAAGTGCATACTGAGTTGTCTCTTGTTTATGTCAAGTAAACGGTGATAAACAGTTTTTGCAATGTGACCATTTTATTTATGTCCCCACCAATGCCAGAATCAAACCTACGCCCTTGGTAACACTTGCTAAAAATTAAGTTTGCAGGCAAATATTTCAATACTATTTTGTATACTTGAAGTGGATATTGTTTGTTTGCAGATAAATAATAGACAGGTATCCACATTGTATTCATTCATCCAGTCATATTATGAAAAAATTTACTTTCATGCCAACAAAACATTTGTTCATCAATAACTCTCTGGAAAAACATTATACATTTCCAATAATTTGACTGAGATCGTCTTTTGGCAGCATGGAAACAATACCAGAAAATCTAAACTCTCAACTTTGTGCAACAATGTAAATAGTCCGTGTTACAACTAACCCCGCATTACCCTGCTGAAAAAAAACAACAACAAAACCATTACAGAAAATTTGAATGGTTTCCATTAAAATACCAATAGGAACCATTAGCTTTTACCATTAAAACTACTACACTGTAGTGTGTTCCCTTTCAGTCGGTCACTACGACGTCACACCGTGACCAACGAACTGGGAAATTGCTTAGAGAGACCAATCTACTTCGAGTAACTATTAAAACGGCAATGAAATTGGCATGCAGGTATTTGCATAATGCTGGCGCCACCCCGCCAGGTGCATATATAAGCAGCAGGTGTAAAATACCAAATTAGCTTTTTCGCTTCGAAAGCCGGCAGTATCTGCTACTGAGAAGCTACTTACTCTGCTCTTCTGGGAACGGTTTCTGAAGTTGGTTGGACAAGCAGTACCACAGCGGGCACTCGCAGTTTCCACTGCTCTTCTTTATTATTTTGAGTTCCAGTGTGTGCGTTGCCTCTCCCTGTGCACATCATCAAATCTATAAGAGTGATTTTCCCTGATAGAGTGATACCGAAAGATTTGTGTCTTGTTAAAGACAGCCACTCTCTCGTATATCCGGAGATCAGCATCCTTTTCAGGATGGTTTTTTGTCCGTGTAGGCTTGAATGCGGGAAGTACATGGGTCCTAAGGATGGTCATGAGCGCTGTCTTTCGTGTTTGAGCATCAAGCACAAGGAGGCAGCGTTCGTGGGGGGTACTTATTCTTACTGCGAGAGCATGACCCTCTTGGATTAGCGGATACGTTTCTACAGGAACGGCACCCGCGCCCTGATGGTACGGTTGCGAAGCTCTCCAAGTACGATCTTCACATCACTGTGCTAAACCGGTCGGGGGATTCGTCCTCTGGCTCTCAGCCTTCTCGTCCTCAGCCGGGGGGCCTCCTTCTGGTATAGCCACTTCAGCAGCATCAGAGGAGGGGCCTCCTCCCTCCGAAGCGGACTCTGACGTCCTTCCTCCTTCTTGTCGGGTTGTGAGTTTGACCCGGAGATGGCAGCCATGCTCACTTGAGCGGCGGAGGCGGTAGGGCTGGAGTGGGTTAACCCCCCTCCTCCCGAACAGTCCCATCTGGATGATTGGTACTGGTCAGCCCACACCTCCCATGCCATTCTTCCCTGAGGTGCACAAAGAGCTGACTCGAACTTGGAAATCACAGTTCTCAAGCCGCTTATGGCCGTTTCAGCCTTCCCCCCTCACCGGTGGAGCTAAGGGTTACGTCGGGATCCCTTCGGTGGAGCGGGGGGTCGCGATGCAGCTGTGTCCGGCCACCCTTCGCGGGCTTGTAAGGTCGTCCGCTCTCACAGCGACTTCAAACCAAGCCTGTGAAGAGGCAGCATCCGCCCTGCATGCCATTGCACTGCTGCAGGTCCACCAAGCAAAGGCTTTGAGGGATCTGCACGAGGGAGGCCACAACTCTCCTGCCTTCTTGGAGCTCAGAGCTGCCACTGATCTGGCTCTCCGGGCGACCAAGGTCACAGTGCAGGCAGTCGGTTGTGCAATGTCTACCATGGTGGTTCAAGAATGTCACCTCTGGCTGTGTCTGGCTGACATGAAGGACTCAGACAAGAACAAGTTCCTGGATGCTCCAGTCTCCCAGACCGGCCTCTTCGGCGAGTCTGTGGAGTCCTTAGCCCAGCAGTTCTCCACGGCACAAAAGCAGACTGAGGCGTCTCCAAGATCATGCCCCGGCGGAAGAGAGCTGCCCCTGGTCCATCAGCGCCGGCCCTCAGCCTGCACCTCGCCGTGGGTACCCTGCGGCGACCGCCCCCGCTCTCCCTCCTTGGACCACATCTCGGCAGCGCTGCGGCCCCGGTCGTCTACAGCCTGCCCCGCCCGCTACCCATGGAGGTAAATGGAAGTCCAAGCGGCCCTCAGACGGGTGACCTGGAGTTGGTGGGGATCACTCTTCGGGAGACGGTAAATGCACCGCTCCCTCCCCCGGAGGAGAGCCGGGTGGAGAATCCTTGGTTTCATTTTATTTCTGTTCTGCCGGCTTCTCTGCCGGCACCCACAAAACCACAAACAGAGTGCATTTCTCTTCCCCCTTCAGGTCTCCTGAGGATCGAGAGAGCTGTGAGCGGGCACACACCAGCTCACCCTCCTCTTCCTCTATCGCCAGCGAGTGTTTTTTGGAGTCTGGACACTCCGTCTCGGAGTTCAGATGACCATCTCACCCTTCATCGGTCTCAGGTCAGTGTCACACCACACACTGTAGATGTGTGTGCTACCACGGCACACACACTGGCAGTTACACCTGTTCCGCTCAGCTGCCCTGGCGCAGGGACATCGTAATTTCCACTTGCGAGGTCTCTGGGTGCCTGGCAACAGCTTGTCTCATTGGTTATTATGCACGATCCGCCTTGGTTACGAAATTCAATTCAACCGGCATACTCCAAAATTTTCGGGCATTCGTTTCACCACGGTGAAAGCTGCTGATGCACATGAGAAGAAAATATGATGCACTATGTGTCAAAAATTATGATTTATGACCTTGATTTACAACCTAACACCTTATGAGTTGTTTTGCTTCCTGTTGTTGGTACTTGCTGTTTATACTCCGGAAATGACTCAGGAAATGATGTTTATCCAGGTGTCCCTATGGTCTCTGTTGTTTCACGCCTCCCCTCTCATACGTGAGTGTTTAAAGAAATCAGAAGATAGTAAAAAAAGATAAGTTAGAATTTTGTATGCCAGAATGTTTTGCTTTTAAGCATAATGTCTGTGAATAAATCAATACACATGATTAAAGAAATAAGAAGACCTGATGAAGAAACAATGTTAAATAAAATAAATTGTAATAGTATTTAGGTATGTTTTTTAAAAGAGGTACCGGTTAGGTGCTCAATTGAATAAGCTGTTGTCTTCCTGTCTTGAAAGTTGTAATGTAAATCTTTCCTTCCAACCCAGTCGTCGTCGTCTATTCGGGTCACGCCCCAAGACTTCTGATACGTCGGTACAGTTCAATAGAATAAAAGTTTAGGAACTAGGCTAGTCGTTAAGACATTTCCTTTCCCCTGCAGACTGTGTCTGCTCACGCCAAAGGTCTTCCTTGATATTCAAATATTACTTCCTTGCAGTCTCTGTCATCTCCCACAAACAAGGTGCCATGGTTTTACAATAATAATCTAGATCAATAGATTGTAACTTTATGACCTATGCGAGGTGTTAAGACATTTCCTTTCCCCTGCAGACTGTGTCTGCTCACGCCAAAGGTCTTCCTTGATATTCAAATATTACTTCCTTGCAGTCTCTGTCATCTCCCACAAACAAAGTGCCATGGTTTTACAATAATAATCTAGATCAATAGATTGTAACTTTATGACCTATGCGAGGTGTTAAGACATTTCCTTTCCCCTGCAGACTGTGTCTGCTCACGCCAAAGGTCTTCCTTGATATTCAAATATTACTTCCTTGCAGTCTCTGTCATCTCCCACAAACAAAGTGACATGGTTTTACAATAATAATCTAGATCAATAGAATAAAAGTTTAGGAACTCGGTTAGTTGTTAAGACATTTCCTTTCCCTGTAGACTTAGTGTCTACTCAAGCCAAAAGGTCCTTCCTTGATATTTGAATTCATCCTTTCTTAAACACACACCTTTTTGGGGGGAAAACAGATCTTTTGAATTGTAGTGTTTAAATGTAATTCAATAAAAAAAGTAGATTTAAGTATAGCATTGATTATTCTTTTGTGCTTTAGATGTTTATACATATAAAATTGTATACATTTCGTTATAACTATGCGTGGGTGAAATGTTATGTCGTTTGTCTTATACTGGTTAAAATGTTAATATATTAAATGTATGATTTAAAATAAATTTATTCTTTTAACAGCGATGAGTAAGTATATACTTTTAACTACAGGCTTGTCTAGTTCATTCTTTTTCCCATCAGTTTTCATGAAGATATATTCTTTACATTATAAATGTATAAGTATCTATAATTTACTAGAGAAGCTTATATTTCTAGTTGATAATCTTATTTGTAAAAGGTTTAAAAATTAAATAGCCAAATAAAATATAGGGTGGGGATTGTGTCATGTAAATATGTGGGGTACGGCCTCCTGAGTCTGGCAAGCCCCGCCTCCGTATAGTTCAAAAGGGCGGATTCTGATTTGGGCCCTTACACCAGTAACTGAATTTCGCGAGGACATCTCTTTCTCTCAGTTATATTAAAGAGGCCTTGTTTTATTTTTCTCAAACAATGGACTCAGGACTCGCTGGTAAGTTATTTTGTTTGTTTTTATATGTTTTATTTATCATGTTTGATATACCAAGTTATCTTCATTTGTAAAAACAGTCTTATTTTGTTTTTATTTTTAACATTTAACAGGCTTTTAAATGTGTATGTATACGATACAGGAATTTTTAAAACGCTACCTCCCTGTCAACATTTTGACCAGATCGACCAGCTTTGTAAGTGTTTTAAGTATATTTTCTAGTAAATTTCCTGAATGATCATATGAGCGCATTTATGTATGTATATTTTATATTACACGTTTATTCTAAATTAGTGAATTCTACTTTGATAAATATTGAAGAGCAAAGCGACACTAGGACCAGCGAACTGCAAGGTAATACTGTGTTTTTTAATTATACATTCAGATTTTCTGAAAAACGTGATACTTACATTTTTACACTTTTATACCCATAGTTAATAACCCCGCAATAAATGAGGGTTCTCAAGGCTTTAATGAGGGCTGTGAACTGCAAGGTGACTATATTATTTGATCTTTACATCTCTTTAATGTCTATTATTGACTGTTACATGTGTCTTAATTCTTTTTGAAAAAAACTTTTCTTTCTGTTTTATACATGTAGATGTTGCATTACTAGTCACACAACCAGGATTTGTACCACAGAAAACCTCTACAAAATCTTCAAGACTTAGTCTTAGTCGGAAACGTAAGCAGGCCCGTTCTATTACCCCTGATAAAAGGGCATGCCCGGACCATACACTAGTCTCTGATGCACAACCTCTGGATACTACCACAGATTTCATTAAAACAGTTGGTAAGTGTGATTTATATGGCTAAATATTCGATTTTTAAATACTGTGGTGTTGTAGTATACTAATCTTACTGTATTTAAACAGGTTTCTATACAGAAAACCTGTTAGGAGCTGGAGATGTCACAAATTCATGGTCTGCAGCGTTGGCAAGGGCCTCAGAAGCTAACGGTGATGCAATAGTACCGGTAGTTAATACCGTACGGCCATCGTCTTTGGACTCGCAGACATCTGGGGCGTTTAATCTACCAAATGTGGTTGGTGCCGGTGTTGAGGATGTATCTTCTGTGATTTTTGAAACATCTCTACCTACAAACCAGGAACATTTCAACAATGAGTTGTTGCAGGAATTGACAGCGCAAGTGAGAAGACAGGCTGAAGGCATCGCAGCCATAATTTCATGGTCTAAAGATCAACAGGTGTTAACCAGACTTATATTTGAAGCTCACCAGAAGACTTCTGAAGAACAAAACTTGGTGAACAGAGTGCTGCTTGATCGATTGGTGGACATTGAAAAAACCCAGAGAAAGGAATTCGATCTACAGGGAGGTACGATAATTCTACTTCAACAAGTTAAAGATGCTGTTTCATGCAATAATGGTTGAAATAATATAGTTGAAATAAGTGTTGTTGTTGCTGGGGTTTTTCTACTATTTTGCGAGGCTGTTTTAAATGTGTTTTTAAATATGTATTTGGTTATTTTGGTGTTGCGGGGTTTTTTCTACTATTTTGCGAGGCTGTTTTAAATGTGTTTTTAAATATGTATTTGGTTATTTTGGTGTTGCGGGGTTTTTTCTACTATTTTGCGAAACTGTTTTAAATGTATTTTTAAATATGTATTTGGTTATTTTGGTGATGCTGGTTTATAGCTGAAATACGTGTTGTTGCAGAGGTTTTCTACTATTTTGTGATACCGGTTTAATTGCGAAATTTTTTTTTTTTTTTTTTTTTTTTTTTTTTTTTTTTTTTTTTTTTTTGGATTGCTAGTTTTATTACGGTTAAGAGTAATTTAAGTGTTTTATCTTTTTGTTTGGCTATATCGACATTGGCTAACGTTAATTTGTAATGCTAATTTGGGTATAATCAGAGAAAATATCTGTGTAATCCTGGAGATGTTCTAAATATTTTTGAAAATGGCTGGTAAAAGAGTGCATTCAGATGATGATTTACATAGTTGTCAAGAAATACCTACTGTAAGGGCTAGGCATGAGACTGAGGCTGAAATGTTTGCTGCCGCACAAGATCAATTACTTGAAAGGGTAAACGAAATGATTCGGTCATATCCACATCAGATTTTAGAACCTGTGCCTGCGAGGGTAGACCTAACAAACGAACAAATACGTGAAAGACAAAATGAAATGATTCGGTCATATGAACAAAGATTTGAAACAAATTTGTTACAAACAGGTTATGGCGTAGTAAATCCTAACGATAATTCTAACACGACAGACACCCTTACGGGTTTAAGTCAGAGTGACGTGGACACGCTAGTGCGTGATGGAGGGACAGTAAGTGATTACACAATAGTCCCGAGACCCTATTTTAATGGTCTAGAAATCCACAGAAATCTAAATTTGCGCGAGATCATAACCACAGATTTGGCAGCGTACACTATATTTGTTCAAAATATTCTGTCGGAAATGGTTTCATTCTCCAGGCAGATAGGAGGTGATAATTCCTTCATTAATGTCAGTTTAAAAGGCAACTGTCTCAAATCTGACGTTAACACTATACTGTGTCCCGGTAACGACTATGATGAAAATCGTTTTATCGATCAGTTTGAATCGGTTGCACAAAGTAATGAACAGGTGTTGGCAGATGACAGTTTGCAACTGCATGTATCAATAGCAAGAAGTATGAATGGAGGGGCTCGTAGGAAGATTACAGATATAGCTCATGATGATGTGATTAAGAAAAAAAGGATGTGTTTGTTTTCACCTACCAACTTTACAAACAAGCTGTGTTTTGCAATATGTATAGCAAGCTTTCTTGAACCCCATGCAGAGAATGAGGAGTTAGAACGGATGGCTGTGGATATACAGAATGCTGCAGGTCTAACCCCTCAAGACTGTGTAGGTTTTAACCATATTACAAAGTTTGAGAGTGTGATGGATTTGAAGATTGTGGTGTTTTACAGATCAAATGAGGGCAAGTTAGAGAATCACAAGACACATGACGAACCCCATAAAAAGACGGTATTTTTGTACTTACATGATGCTCATTATCACTTGATAACTCATATTAAGGCATTTGTTGGGTCATCTTATGTCTGCGAATCTTGTTACAAAGGATATACAAACAGACAGGGTCACGATTGCAAATATACATGTTCTGTATGTAATGACAATCGGTGTTACAAACATGCTAAAAAGACAATACACTGTCCAGACTGTTTGAGAATTTGTAAATCGCAATATTGCTTTGATGCCCATAAAAAACCCTCTGCTGCTGCATTTGGGCGATCGGCCTGCGATACCACCAAATACTGCGTTAAATGCGGTAGACGGTACCATGTGGCAGCGAGTAAACCTGACCAGACACATGAATGCCCCGCAGATTGCTGCTGCTATTGCGGTGAGGATGTAAGTCATGATGGTGAACATGAATGTTTCATACAACCTATACCTGTCGAAGAGGTTGAGGATTTCTACATATTTTACGACTTTGAAACCCGTTGTGATAATGGTAAGCATGTTGCTAATTATGTCTGTGCCATGACCTTTAGCGGTGAGAAATTTGAAAGTGCAGGTGAAGGGTGTGTAGGGGATTTCATTAGCAGATTCAGACAGCCGAGGTATAAAGACTACACATTTGTGGCACACAATGGGGCAGGTTTTGATAACTTCTTAGTCCTAGAGTATTTCTGCAGTGAGGGTCTCAAACTTAACATTATAATGCAAGGCTGTAGATTGACCTTCATGTATGATGAGACTTACAAACAACGATACATTGACTCGTTCAGTTTTATGCCTATGGCGTTGTCAAAGACACCTGCGGCCTTTAATTTGACCACTACAGAGAAGGGCTACTTCCCCCATCTCTTCAATACATTGCAGAATCAATACTATGTAGGTCCATACCCTGCAAAAAACTACTACGGCTATGCTACAATGACTGATAGTGCCAGGCTAAAGTTTGATCAATGGTATGACACGCTTGAAGGGAAAGTCTTTGACTTCAGAAAAGAGATTGGATTGTACTGTATGAATGATGTTGTCTTACTTCAGGATGCATGTAGTAAGTATAGGAAAGAGTTCATTGCATGTACAAAGATAGACCCCTTCAGATTTACTACTTTAGCATCATGCTGTATGGGTGTGTTCAAAACTCACTTTCTAAAATCCAAAACTATAGCTCTGACCCATAACAACGCATACATACATCAA
This sequence comes from Misgurnus mizolepis, assembly GCA_025389145.1. Lineage (NCBI taxonomy): Eukaryota > Metazoa > Chordata > Actinopteri > Cypriniformes > Cobitidae > Misgurnus > Misgurnus mizolepis. Next base: position 31,544,740 of record JAIFKI010000009.1, on the reverse strand, counting down.
CACAAGACATTCTCGAATGTTTCGATTGAGTGGCTTGAATATGTGAAAAAGACACGTGATGTCGACATGCATCATGCTCTGAATCACGGTGAAATGAAATTTGGTAATTTCTACCTCGACGGATTTTATGTCCAAAGCGATGGTGTGCAGAAAGCATTAGACTTCGCTGGGTGCCACTTCCACGGCTGTAAGTCTTGTTTTAAACCTGACAGCATAAATGAGCAGTCCAAAATACCATATGGAGTCCTCTATCGTACGTTTAACGACAGAAATGAGGTTTTGAAAAAATCCTACAATATTGACCTGGAGGTGATGTGGGAGTGTCAGTGGCGAAAGCTTAAACAGACTGACCCGGATGTGATGAGTTTTATGTCTACCTATTCTGCACCAGAAAGACTGAAACCACGTGATGCGTTGTTTGGTGGCCGTACAAATGCTTACAAGTTGTACCACAAAGCTGCAGAGGGGGAGAGAATTAGCTATGTTGATTTCACAAGTCTATACCCTTTTGTGCAGTCTCGAAAACCCTACCCCATTGGCCATCCTGAAATAATCTTCAAGGACTTTCAAGACCTTGAAAATTATTTTGGACTTGTTAAGGCTACAGTCCTTCCTCCCAGAAAGTTGCTTCACCCCGTGTTACCATACAGGAGTCGTGGTAAGCTGATGTTTCCTTTATGTCGTACCTGTGTGGATGAGCAGTGCAAAATCATACCTTGTACACACACAGATGAGGAAAGAGCAATTTCTGGTACATGGGTTAGCCTTGAATTGTTAAAGGCTGTTGAAAAGGGTTATGTAGTCGTGAAAATTGATGAGGTGTGGCATTTTCCTCAAACGTCTGACAAACTGTTTTGTGGCTACGTGAAAACATTTTTACAGTTTAAACAGCAGGCCTCCGGTTATCCGTCACATGTCATCACAAAGGCGGATAAACAGGCATACATTGATGACTATTACCAGAAAGAGGGTATTCAGCTCGATCCTGAAAAGATCTGCAATAATCCCGCCCGTCGATCGATCAACAAATTGTTGCTTAATTCGTTGTGGGGGAGATTCTCTCTCAGAGAGAACATGCCTAATTGCAAGCTTTTGAAAAATGCTCAAGATTTTTCTCAGTACATCTTTGGATGTCAGTACGAAGTAACATTTTTCATGTTTGTGTCTAACACAATTGCCTTGGTGCAATACAAACATGCAGAGGGGTCCTCTTACGAGACCCGAGATGTTAATGTGTTTATCGGGGCATTCACGACGGCACATGCACGGTTGGAGTTGTACAACCTTATGGATAGGTTGGGCGATAGACTCTTGTATGGGGATACAGATAGTGTTATCTATGTCTCAAGAGATGGAGATTGGGAACCTCCATTGGGACCTTATTTAGGGGATCTCACTAATGAACTTGATTCTGACGATACCATTACAGAGTTTTGTTCCGCAGGTCCTAAAACATATGGTTACCGGACTGCAAAACAACACATATGTCTCAAGGCTAAGGGCATAACGCAGACAGCAGAGAACTCTAAAGTTATCACACTACAGTCTTTAATAGGCCTTGTTGACGATTTTGTAGCATCATCTGAAAGCACTCGGCAACTCCTGGCCCACACTGACACCATTGTCAGAAATAAAAAGAATTTCACACTGAAAAACAAGTCAGTTGTTAAGAAGTTTCGTGTCGTTTATGACAAAAGAATATTGATGAAGGATTTCACGACACGCCCGTTCGGATATTGATCATGACTTATGCTTATCGGGGTATGCAAGGTACAGAGGGGTTTGATTTCAGAATTCAACATCCTTTCTCCATGATAATTTCAGGGCCCTCATGCTCTGGAAAGACATTCTTTGTTAAAATGCTGTTACAAAACGCTGAGAAAATTGTTTCTGAAAATATTGAAAATATTGTGTTAATTTATGATTGTTGGCAGCCAATGTATGATGATTTAATGAAAATGTTTGACATTAAATTTATTGAAGGAATTCCACAGAATCTAAATGACGATTCTTTGTTTCCGCCAAACAAAATAAATTTTTTAATTTTAGACGATGTTATGAAAGATGCTAGTGGTAATTCTGAAGTTGAAAGAGTATTTACAAATTATGTACACCACAAAAATTTAAGTGCATTGTATATTGTCCAGAACTTGTTTTGTCAAGGTAAATCCAGCAGGACCATCAGCTTGAACACCAATTATATGGTACTGTTTAAAAACCCCAGAGATAATACCCAAATTAACGTGTTATCCAGACAGATGTACCCTCGAAATACAAAATTTTTCATGGAATGTTATGAAGATGCTACCAGCAATCCCTTCGGCTACCTACTGATTGACTTTAAAGCTAAAACTCCAGAGCAGTATCGTCTCAGAACAGATTTGCTCTCACAAAATCCTGTTGTATACATTCAGAAAAAGAAGCGCTGAATTCATCTAATATTTGAAAATGTCTGCTAGGCTTTTAAGAAACCTATCTCTTTTAAAGCTATTATTAAAGGCTACACCTCGACAAAGACGTGTTATTTTAGAGGTTGCTACAGATGAGTTCATTGTTACATTGTGCGAAGTAGCTTTAAATGTCCTTCATGGCAATATACCTCTCACCCCTCTACAATATCGGAAACTGAAGAGAAGAAGTAACGAAATCAAAATTGTTGCAGATAAGAAGGTTGGAGTTGGTAGAAAAAGAAGGTTAATCAATCAACAAGGAGGTTTTCTGTTACCTCTTTTAAGTGTTGCAATACCGTTCATAACCAGTTTGATCACCTCTAAATAAGTATTTGCTGATGGAGTATGCAGAGAAAATGTTTTTAGTACCGCAGCACCAGCTGGACAAGTTGAAAACTGGTATCCCTCGTGAATCTATTCAACATACCGTGGAAAATGACTTGGACATGACCATAAGAAATATTCTTTACAGATCTGATCTGGACACATATGAAAAAGCTAAGATGTATACAGGTGTTTTACAGAGATTTTTAAACCTTTCTAGACAAGCGGACAGGGAAACCAACACATTAACATTAACTCTTCCACAGCCTGATCACATTGAAAATGAAAACCCTGTTGTGATGGGTCCTGTGAATCCGCCGGATACTTTGTCTAATGTTGCTGATGATATTTTAAAGAATGTCCCACAGAGAAGTGTTAAAAATGTTCGATACATTTTGGATAAATTATCTAAAACTAAGGATATCACATCATGGACTGATTCTGGAGAGTTTGTGTTTAAAGGTAGATTGATTCCTGGATCACACATGCTCGATTTAGTTAAAAACGTCACAGCCCCTCAAAAGGTCGCTGATGAACGGAGACCTATTGGATGGAAAGAGTTTCTGGAGGCATTTGCTATTTTAAATGTACCATTCTCTACTGTACCTAACCACTATGTCAGACATGTAATTAACTCTTTCAAAAACAAGTCTACTTCAGTTATTACAAACTCGTCTAAGAGGAGTAATAAAAGGAAAAAGAGTCATCAGGGTACACCTCCAGAAAAATCTAATTTTTCAGAGGGGCATGTATTTTCACCCTCTGTTCTTGACAGAGGTCAATGGCTAAATTTTTAAAAACACTGAGAATGTTTATTGTTGTTGTTATCTGTAATGTTGAATGTCGTAAATAAAGACCCCAAAAGATGTAATACTTGTCATTGGTTGTTATTTATTAAGAAAATTCAGGCATAAACATTTCACCTGTTTGTACACACTGAATACATTTGAACACATTTTCATTACAGTTAGTTTGTTTTAATCTTTTCACAAAAGTTGATACTTTTTTATCATTTTTAATTAAATCATCACTATACATTTTCAGTACATAATCATAGTCAAATCCCTTTGTCATATGGTAAAGAAAAAATACACAATGCTGTCCGCATGTGTCTGATGTAAAATCCTGTACTTGCACATTCGAATGTTGTATCTCCTTAGAATTGAGTTTTAAAAAGTTTTTGATAATTGATGGAAAACCTTGGTAATCTGGTTTATTGCCAAAACTGTCAAAGAAACATCCTACACCCTCTTCGTTTATGTAGATGGCTAACCAATGTTGACCAGGAAGTCCAGAAGGATGTGTGTTCAATATAACCATTGATGGTAATTTTTTTAAAGGCTCTTTCGGTAGATAATCACACGGTAGTACTCCGAGAAAATGTATGTTGCAGGAAATCCGGTCCATAACTGATGTAAGCTGTACAGTATTCATTTTGAGTATTAATAGTAGTCAACCAGGACCTGCCGACGATTTGATATTTCTATAACACTGTCAAAAGTAGCGTATAAAATTAAATTTACTGTCCGTGGGAGGGGTTGTCTAAAACGGGCTTCCAGTCTAATATTACCACTCTTAATAAGCGAAATGTGCTGCCCGCACTCCTCATCTGGTGTTAGATTGAATGCGTAGAGTGTATAGCCGTGTAGGAATTCTTCTCTATCAATAGATAGTCCCTGATTTTTAAGATGTCTTCCAGAGGCCAGGGCTAACTGATAAAATTCCCTCACTGCAGAACCGCTTCCAAATTCAGGTTGCAATGGCTTTGAAGGAATCTGGACGCCATCGGCATAAATGGATAAAAATTCAAGGTCGTAGTTTTTAAATGCAAAGGGGTTTTTATCATACGCCCCCACAAAAGCATCATTATCAACCATCGCTACTACAATAGATTTTGGTAGAGTTCCTAAGAACAAGTTTTCTTGATTGCAGACACGCGATCCTGCAGGTAGTGAGAAATTCTTCAGACATACTCTATCGATAGGGTATTTGGCAGTGGTTGAAAGCAGTGCTTGTGCATGACCCAATCTCACAGCCGGTGATACTGTCACTTTTTTCACAAATAAAGATGCTGACAGGATGTTTAGCTTGTAGGCCGTAGCGTCGCTTCTCATCAAACAAAATTCATCTTTTCCTCTGGTCATACGAACTTTAATATCAACCCCATTAAGCATCAGTTTCTCTTGAAAGAAAATGTCACTGTGAACAGGTGAGAGAAGTTCGACCACATTACTGGCGTTGGTGAAGGCGGCCCTCTTTGTCAACCCTCGGTTTGCCCCCGCAGGATCCGTCACGTCCATATGGCCCGCTGTATCTTTGTAAAACAAAGCAGCGCTGAAGAGTGTTTCAAGAGCATCTTTCCCATAATTGGTAAGACATTCTATTATCCCCCGATAAGGGTATGTACTAGTACTTTGTGATATAAGTCGATCCCCCAGCGACACATCAACCTGTCCAAAGATCGAACAGCTTGGATAGTTTGAAAGTCCCACAGGAGCACCATCTGCAATATCTGTGCCATCTGGATTTGTGATTTTGAGTCGTAAAAATAACAATGTATTGTTTAGATCCACATAATCCTCCCCCGTTCCGGCAATAAAAAATTCCAGAGGTGAAGAGTCTGAAATTGCTGATAATGGAGGTATTTCTATATATGTATTTTTCTCAATAGCCATCTGAGTCAGCGGTACTGTAAACAGATCCAGCTCTGATTTTAAACATTCTTCTGACATGCTGTGTAGTAAAGCCATGGTCTAAAATATTGTCTTTCTTCTCCTTTTTGATGCCGGACACTTTCCCGACTCCTTGCGCTTGCGTTTTACAACTGAAGTTTTTTTCAGATGTCGTTTTCTTTTCTTCTGCGTCTGGCCACTCCTCCGGAAACCTGGGGGTCTAGACACTCTTTTGCGTGCCATTACCATCAGTCCTGAACCTTCTTGACTATTATTGTTATTGTTAAAAGACTGAGACATTGTATGGCTAACAACATCACTTATTATGTTCTTTGCAGCTGATTTAAGATGTGGTTTAGCTATGTTAAATCCACGTCTTAGTAATGGTATAGCCATTCTAAAGAGTCCACGAAAAAGGCCTCCCAACCCCGCACCATACATAACCCCTCCCCCTGCATAGCCAGGAAGGCCATTGCCAGCCTGATTCTGATAATAGGCTACGTAACGCATGGGGTCAGTATTATGATTGTTGTAATATGCCATTTTTTCCAAAACCCTTAAAAAAGACGTTGTTTCACAGGTCTAAAATGTAGTTTAGCACACACCTTACCGTAACTAAAACTTATGTCTTGATTTTGATCGTCTTTCACTTGTATACTTATCTCAGTGATAGAAGATTTATTCACCGGTACGTAATGTGGTCTGTCGTATCTAATATTAATAATCTTGTTGTTCTCACCGTCTATATGGACACACCTTAGTAGTGGTACATGATAATCACCAACTGATTGATATTCTATTATATCTGTGTATATATACATAGTGTAGAAACCTCCATTTATGTCTGCTTGATGGGGCGCATACGTCACAGATGTGTGTCCGATACCATGACTATCATGAGTTGGAGGGATTGTCTCTATTGCAATCCCCGGTTTTAACCCTAAAATTATTGCCAACTTTCCGAAAAACTTTAGTGATGTCTTTGGGGGTCCTTTTAGAAACACCTTGTTTTTAACGTGGTCAAATCCAAAACTCACACCCGATGGTAGATTTGCATTGATCTCCCTGATCAAGAAAACAATGTCGTCATAATATCCAGATTTTATTCTGTAAAGTACGTTCGATGTCTTTTGATCACCGTTGATGAAGATCTCAATCTCTTTGCCTGCAGCAGGGTAATCAGTGATATGTTTTATACCATTGTCGAGAATAAAGATAGCATCTTCCTCATTAAATGTATACCACGACGTAGGATATTCAAATTCGATCAAACCCACCTCCCATTCTCCTTTCAGATTCATAGTTCTTGCTAAGCTGGTTGTATAATTAGATATTTTATTTCCCGGAAAGGTTGCTAACGAAGCATTGCAGGGCAATGTAACATAAAAGCCACCCTCAGCCATGGTAGGTTTTTTGCACAAATGTATGCCATGTATGCTGGTCTTTTATTTTATTGAAGGCTGAACATCAACCAACTCTTTTTCATCGATCCATGATGCAAATTTCGCAGGCCATCCGAGCCATTGTACCAGCAATAATGTTTTGTTTCCTTTCTTCTTCTTGTCTAATATTTTTTCAACTTTAAACGCTTTGTTTTCACTTACAAGTATCTTTTGTAACTCTTCCTCGTAAAAAACACCTTCGATGACATCCCCATCATAATCACACAATCTGTAAACAGGTGGCTCTCTTGGTATACATGCTGATATAGTGAAAAACTCCTGCGTATAGTTTTCCTCATACCCTTTTGCAAAAGGACCTCTAACTTTAGAAATTCTAACTACGTCGCCAACTTTGTATCTAAATATGGGGTTTACACTGTGAGATTGGCTATCACCGTAAAGATTATGTAACACCTCCGATTTGTTTTCTTTGTTTACATCAATAGGCCTCATCTTGATGCTTCTATGATAGCTGACATTGTATCCACGTGTTATGTCTTGAAGTATATCGATATAGCGTTTTGAGTTTGTAGCCGTTAAATATCGCCACATCCTTCCTCGCAGAGTCCTGTTAAACCTCTCAATCACACTTGATTTTAATTCACTGGATGTTGCAAAATGCGTAATGTTGTACTTCTTCATAAGTTTTTGGAAATGTTTGTTAAAAAATTCCTTCCCCTTATCTGTTTGTATTTTCTCTGGTACACGTCCCTCTTCCAGTATTGATTCAAAGGCTTTAGCAACCTCTACTGAGGACTTGTTTTTTAACACACGTGTCCAAGCATATTTACTAAACAGATCTATACATGTCAACAGAAAATGATTGTTGTCATTTTCCTTAGCATATGTAGACATATCAACTAGATCAGCCTGGAACTGCATATCGATACCATAGACAAATACCCAATTTCTTCTGTATTTTAAAGGCGCAGTTTTATGTAGTGTGTAAGCATCTTCGCCGGAGAGCCATTCTGATACTTCATCATTGGTTAAGCGAACACCCGTTTCTTTCAAAACAGCATCTTTTAAACGTTGTTTACCACCTAAAGAACCAGGGTTTGAAGGCGTGTAATAAATCCTTTTCATTACTTCTTCAGACATATTGTAACACCAGTATCCACAGACGAATAACACAGAGGTTCAAAGTGATACAAGTTTTTATTGTGAAAGATTTTACATCATAAGTCATCAATATAGTGTAGAAACTTTATACACATCACAATATTTTTGTCAATAAGGTAATCAACCAGTGTTTCAATAATTTCACAAACATAACCCTGATCATTACTAGACATTCTAAATAGACATAAATCAGACACATAGGTACACATGCATAATATGTCTGTAATTCTGATACAGGTACCACCTTCAGTCATCAAGTCTAAAATTTTTTTAATAGTTACAGAAATTGATTCACCCTTGTTAATGCATAAACGCATCAGTGCAGACCAATCATTAGAAATATTTCTTACAACAGACATTTGGTTCTCGAGATTTGTAAGGCGTTTAGCATCCACAACACAGCTGTTAACAGGTACAGTTACATCAGAGTTTTCATTAACAATTTTATAAAGCAAGCTGGTCATTTCACATCTAATACGATGTTTAAGTAGGCACTTCACCAATCCAGTCACAAAGCATGTATTCCCCATGGTTTTTTTGTTAGACTCAGTCAATATGAATGATACCCTTCCAGCTGTCCACAGCGTCACGGACAATCCTTTCGTTGTCAGGGCCTCCAAGTTTTTCTCTGATCTCAGAAAGTTTTTCCACAATAAAAATTTCCTCACGCAGTTCGTGCAAGATGCTGTCAACTGACCCCTGAACCCTCAGAGGATGAATCCTTAATCCACAACGGCTCAATGCTTGAGAAATGATATGTTTGAGTTCAGGCTTGAACAGAGCACGTGACAGTTCCTCAAAGTAAAAGTCAAAGAAATAGGCATTAGGCTCAAAAATACAGCTGTGCCTAAGTTGACTAGGATGATTAACCTCACAACCGCTACAGATCTCTTTCAGCTTTTTGTCAACAAGATGCTGCAAAAGTGCCACGACGATTGTTTTAATGATCTTGAAGCCGTCAGTCCGGATACATCCGTCTGTGGAGTCGATCCCCGCAAAGTGTGCTGCTCCAGCTACTGAACCAGTACAACCATAAGGAGTCGTAAGGAAGGTCAGGTTGTGATATCCCAGATCCATACAAAATTTATCCAGCCAAGAGTTGTCAGAAACAGGCATTGTGATCTCCATTGGGGCTGGCTCATCATCAGGCTTTGCAGTATCCGTCTCAAGGCTGGGGTTGTAGGGTACTGGAACCTCATCAGGCATTGCCGGAACAGTCCCAAGGATATTGTTGTAGCATGCTGGAACAACATCAGGCATTGTCATGGCCGTCTCAAGAGGGTTGCTGTCGGTGTAGGGTGTTGCATTGTCATCAGGCATTACCGGGGCCGGCTTGAGGGCACTGGTCCAGCTATAGGTTCTTTCATCTTCATCAAGTCCTGGTACGGGGAGCGCAAAAGGTACTGGTGTAGCATGGGGAAGCCATAGTTTCTTGAAGCCTGTTAAGCAAGTGTGTTGAATGATCCAAACTGGAGCCATTTTTAATGGCTGTAATAGGTAGGTGGGGATAGGAGGCCGGTCCTCGAGGCGGAGACACACCTCTCGGGTGGAACAACTTCACTTTAACGGAAGTGTAGTGATCATAAAGTTGACACCATCTAAACAATTTGTCAATGCATGAAAAAATGTTGTCAAACATTCGCACATCTTTCCATTGAAACAGATATACCAAGTCATAGTACTTGTGATGCTCAGACTCTGGAATAGGCCAGGTATATTCCATGATCTTTGTCTTGTCGTTGCAGCGAAAAATATAAACAAAGTCATCTGGCAGCTTTCTACAATGGTCTCCAACCACCCGGTATCTTGTTTGAGGAACCTCACTGTCCCACTCTGCGATGTACAAGGGGGCGTCGCCACAGTTGTTCAAATCGTTCCAAACATAATTATAAAATATGAACCAGTCTTTAGCAGGGAACATCAGACAAGGATCATCAGTAGTGATTCCATCTCCAAGATCGCCCGTAAAGAGCCTGACGCACCGCGACTCCTTGTCAAACAGATATCTCCCCACGCGTCTATCAGACATTGTGAAATCATATCTCACAAATTTCTCATTTTCATGGAGAAACTTTGTCAAACTAACACTCTGTTTTTTCTTAGGAGCAAAAGTAATCCTTTCTTCCATTTCCACAGTACCTCTTGCCGGAGAAGTACACAACACTTGTCTCGCCCTTTTAGGAGTCTTTGGAGCAGCCATTGCAACACTAGAACTACACTGTCTTCTTGTTTAAAATACAAACTACCAGACCCTATTTAAACACTCACGTATGAGAGGGGAGGCGTGAAACAACAGAGACTATAGGACACCTGGATAAACATCATTTCCTGAACAACTTCCTGAGTATAAACATCAATTGCCGCCATAAAATTTTATTACAGGAAGCAAACAACTCATAAGGTGACAAATTTCACACCTAGGTGTTAGGTCGTAAATCAAAGTCATAAATCAAATTTTTTGACACATGGTGCATCATATTTTCTTCTAATATTTTTTAGTGTGCTTGCTGAATTGTGTCCTGGGATTGCCTTTTTCTTTATGAATACGTGAGATGCTGACTTGTAAAATAAATAGTCCCACCCTGGAGTGCAAGCAAATGATGAAAGATTTTGACTGAACTTCAAATGACACCAGCTTTATGACTTAAAGCAGTGGTCTCCAACGTGGTGCCCGCTGGCACCAGGTTGCCCATACAGAGTCTGTGAGTGGCCCACCAAAGCACATTCTATTAATAGCCTAAATTTTAATATTTATTTATTTAAAAAAATATCTATGTTAACATTTATACAGTGATCATTAAATAAATGATGAATAAATTAAAGTTTTAAATAGACTATATTAAAAAAGTGACCCTCCAGATTATTTCATTCATTGTGGTAGCCCTTGCTCACAAAAAGGTTAGAGACCCTTGACTTATAGTATACAGGAAAAAGCAGGGAAATACGTACGGTATCAATGTACATTACCTTTCTCGTCTGGTCTGGAGAATACACGAGCGCTCTCTCCTCATCTGCTCGAGTTTCTCTTTGACTAAAGTTTTCTGTTGTTGCTCGTCCTCCTAGAAAAGTCAACATTTACATCAAGTCCACATAATAAAGTTAGAGCATACAGTATGTATATTTAGTGTATATATACATATGTCTATGTGTCCCAATTGGCATAACGTACTTTCCATTCTAAACCGTATTCAAAAATAGTCTAAGCAAACTTATTTCAATATACTATGATGTGTGACATACATAAGGTTCCTGGGTTGTCTTATATTCCCATAGAGCAAAAAAAAACTTTAATTTAAAATTTAAATGCTAAATACAAATACATACACATTTTAAAATTATATTTTACAAGTAATATTAATTACATATTTAGTTTTAACCTTCATATATTAACATATATTTCAAAATGTATTTTAGGGGCAACAAATACGTTTCTAATTTTACAACCCATGTGGCAAAAAATATATTTATCCTGGCCGAAATATAAAAGTTTTTATTAAATGTTTAAATATGTATAAAATATAAAGTTATTAGTATAGTTGAAAATATATTTAATTTTAATCTTTTCAAACCTTTGTTTCAAAGTGACGTGAATATAAATGCTTTAAAATATATTTTTAAAAGAAATTTTGTTTTTGTAATCATTTCATTTTTTTATATTTTGAAATATATTTAAAATTATATTTGAAAATATATCTTTAAAAGAAATTTACGTGCCAATCTATGCACACTGTATAACAGTTGCTACGACCCACAATACATTGGGAGTGGGAGGAATTTAGTGATATAATGAAAAAAGTATAGGCTACAGTATTTAGTATGTAAACATTACATAAGATATTGTGTTTGTTAATACTACAACACCTTTTATTTCAGCTTTTCTACCTTCATTATAAGTGTAGGCAACAGTGGTCACTTTTGTTTCGCTACTTTATATACATTTTAGTGCATAGCAAAAGATGAATTGGTACGCCGAATGTGTCTGTACCTGTCGTAGTGTGTCAGTAAGATGCCTGAGCGAGTCTTCCTGAGTCAGACCCAACAAATCCTCATCGGCCTTCCGACTCTGCACGATTGCCAATCGCTCTTGAACCTGAAAAAAAAAACAACACATAAAAGACTAATGTTTTGTGACCGGATCTTGTATGACATGTGCAAGTTAGCCAGCAACAGATGTTATTTACATAAAAATTTTTTAAAGATTATTTTCATAGGGAAAAATGGTAATAAAAACAAATTTTTGACTGTTTGCGGCAGAAAAAACTTAAGTCACCATGAAACGTAAATAGTGATTGTCTTATTTTCCTCATTGTGACGTATTTCAGAGTGAAATGATTTCTGAAATAAATAAAAAATATGTATGGATGGACTTGAATTGGTCCATCGAGAACTAATTGGACCATTTGAAGTTGGGTCATGTTGCTATTTGCTAATCACTACAATATTTTCCCAGGGTCCCCACCCATCTGCCATACCTTATAACCGGAAGTAAAGAGAGATCGTTTTAAAAAATATGGTGCCTAGCTATAAACAGGGCATCACCCTTTAAAAAGTACACCTTTAAGCTACTAATATGAACTCTTTAGGTACAAAGGTACATATTGGTATAAATCAGTGGTTCTCAAACTATGGGCCATGACGCCAGGGGGGCCCCAGTTTTATGAAATGTTATCAAATAAAAAATTTTATCATGAATTATGTGTAATTAAACCTATAAAAATTAGGCTACTAACCAACAGCACTACTTTCTATCATTTAATATGTTTTGTTTAATTAAAAGTTGAGTTTTAGAACAGTTTTTGTCAACTTTCTTTGGGGGGCACGAAGGAATGCGCCGTACACAAGGGGGGCCGCACGCTAGAAAAGTTTGAGAACCACTGGTATAAACTTATACATATCTGTACCTAAATTATACATATTATGCATTAATTATACAGGTTCTGCCCCAGTGTAACTAGAAAGGCATTTTAACCCATTCAACTAAAAATACTCATAGTCAGTGGCGGCTCATCTGAGAGGCGCAAATTCAAAATATGGGTGTCATGTGTGTTGCTCGTGTTTTCAAAATAAGTGCCTGCTGCACACGCGTCAAAACCGTTTGAGATAAAAGAGCTGCTCACTTCACAAAATATACGCAAGACACTCCCGTAAACTCTGATTACGCATGAGAATATGCGAATATCTAAAAAATGCGAGTGTCTCTTTTATCATAAACCCTTTAGACGCTCCCTTAACAGACACTTATTTTGACATGACACGCACATAGGTTCACTTGACGCGCAAAACACATATTTTGAAAATACGAACCACACACATGATGGGCTACAGACAGTACATGGGTGATTCTCACGAAAACTTTAAACTTTAAAAATGTCAAGCATGAACATGTAAAAATTGCTTAAATTTACTTTTTTCCCACCAGACATTGAAAAACAAAGTCTGGAGTAAATGGGAACATTAATTTAAACACTTTTACTTATCATTTAACACTTTTTGTAACATAATTTAAAAAATTAGTCCTAAAAAATCTCATTACCGCAACAGTCAGAAAACATCAACACTGACATATTTTCAAAATGACATGACAAACCTGAAAGAACATAATTTGGAGATTCTGCACATGCATTTAAAATCAAAGTATTATGCTTCTATTAATTAAATTAACATTTAATAAGCATCTGTTGCGGTAATGATAATCAAAATGTCGTGTAAGCATTCTGACAAGACAATATTTCAAATTAACTGTAAAAAAAAAATGATCTTACCTGGTAGCCATCTTGAGGTAACTTGTCCATGTGCTTGGTCACTCAAAATCAAACTTTATTAAAATTCTGTATGTGTGCTTAAACTGTTCTCAAAAAGTGTTGCGGAGGATGAGAACATCAGCCATGGACACATCATTATCCTAATTTTTCTTCATTATTATTATTATACATGAATATTCAGTAAATATTTTTTCTGTCATCTAAAGTAGTCTAGCAAAACATCCATTTACTTTTTTCCTAAATATTTTTGTGTTAATTTGATTAAATTACAACATAACGCATGTTCAAACACAGCCGGACACATTGCGGTAATGAGAATTTCAGCAGAAAATGAGATAAAATTGACAAATTATAAATTCTTATGTTGAAATCACACATTATGCAAGGTAGAACACAGTATTGTGTTAATTCTGATGCTTTTTAATATTACTATATTACACATTTTATAGCTAAAATCATTAGTGCCGTGGTGTTTCTATGGTTTCGTGAGAATCACCCACATGTTGTGACTAACTTCGCATCGAGTGCCCTCGAAAAAGAAGTCACTGGCCGCCACTGCTCACAGTTACACACATTGTACTTTTATATAGGTGTGAGATACAGTGAATGTTATTAACATGGTTTTGTGTACTAACTCTCAGTAGTTGTCTGTCTCTGTCCCGCTGCCAGCGTCTCTCTGCTTTCCTCTGGATGTTTACTAGGCACTGCATTGTGGCCTCCCGCTGTAGTTGCTGCTCCTCACCTCCTCTCTCACTCGTCTCCTCCTCCCACTTCTGCTCCTCTTGGGATGACTCCATCTCAGCGGCATCACACCCGTGTGTTTGTTGGTGATCTGGGTACTGTGTGCTTACAGGTGGTGTGCTGGGGTCTGTTGTGTCAGTGGATTGTATGGGTAGTGTTGTGATGGGTTGTCGGTCGTCACTGGGAGATTCGAGTCCTTTCAAACCTTCCTCTTGGTGTCCATCCTGGTCAAACAACAACAATGTGATATGATCAGGGAAAAGAGGGAGTGCGTGGGTAACATTTACAGTAGACCAGAATTACAGTTTCTTACAACATTGAAGGCTGGATGGTCGTGTGTGATTTGAGTCTGTGTTTCTTCAGCAGAGTTGATGCTTTCCTGAGGTGTGTTCACGTTCACTTCATGTAGTGGAGTTGTGTTAGGTGTGTTTGCATGGTCTTGAAGTGTGCTAGCTGGTCTTCCCTCCTTAAGTTTTGTAGTTGCTTCTGCTTCTTCCCGTACAACGGAGGTCACTTCCTGCAAAAAAGCTGTTTTTTGTTATATACACTGCAAAAAATGATTTTCAAGAAAACATCTTCTTAGTATTTTTGTCTTGTTTTCAGTAAAAATATCTAAAAATTCTAAAAATTAAGATGCTTTTTCTCGATGAGCAAAGCGACCCAAGAAAATAAGTTTAGTTTTTAGACTAAAAATATCAAATTTAAGTGATTTTGTGCATAAAACAAGCAAAAAAATCTGCCAATGGCGTAAGCAAAAAAATGTTGAACATTTTCTTAAACACTAAATTCAAGAAAAAATCCCCATTGACAGATTTTTTTGCTTGTTTTATGCACAAAATCATTTAAATTTGGTTACTTTATATAAGAAAGTGTGTACCTGAATCTGATCGTCTCCGTGCATTGGTTTGTTCCAGGCGAGAGTGATCAGAGAGTTTTGTTTCTCTACGGAAATCTCTTCCTTGTTTTCTTTGCTCTCGATGTCTATCTCTGTTTTCGCTCTCTCTCCATCACTCCTCTCAATCGTTCTCGCCTCATCTCTTGGGTCTCTAACACAAATTATTTCTAAATATGGAGCGTCTTCAGGATCTAAAGCCATGCCGCATCCTGCAAACACGGAAATTTAAAAATAAATGCATTTTTAAAATCACACAGTACTACAGTGTATTTTTCATTTAATACATCTATATTTATTAAAATGTTACTAAAACTATTATATGTACTGGATCATATCTCCATTCCTTTAAATAAATAAATAAATAAATGTGACCCTGGACCACAAAACTAGTGATAAATCGCTTGGGTATATTTGTAGCAATATCCAACAATACATTGTATGGGTCAAAATACTGCAAAAAATGATTTTCTTAATTCTTAATTATTTATTAAATTCTTAAATTAAGATGCTTTTTCTTGATGAGCAAAACGACCCAAGAAAATAAGTCTAGATTTAGACCAAAAATATCAAATTTAAGTTGATTTTGTGCATAAAACAAGCAAAAAAATCTGCCAATGGGGTAAGCTAATTTTTCTTGAATTTATTGTTTTTAAGAAAAATGTTTAAGATTTTTTTGCTTACCCCATTGGCAGATTTTTTAGCTTGTTTATGCACAAAATCACTTAAATTTGATATTTTTGGTCTAAAAACTAGACTTATTTTCTTGGGTCGTTTTGCTCATCAAGAAAAATCATCTTAATTTAAGAATTTTTAGATAATTTTACTGAAATATAATATACAAAAATACTAAGAATTTTTTTCTTGAAAATCATTTTTTGCAGTATAAGTCAAGATGCTTTTTCCTTCATGAGCAAAAGCAATCTTGAAATAAGTTAACTTTTTTCTTAAACACTGAAACACAGTTTTAAGCACAAATTCACTTAAATTTTATATTTTTTGTTTAAAATCTAGACTTATTTTTGATCTTTGATCTTGATTTAAGAATTTTAAGATATTTGTACTGAAAACAAGACAAAAATACTAAGTAAGAAAAAAAATCTAATGTGATTTAACTTTACTGCAAAAAAAAATTTCAAGAAAAAATTACTTAATTTAAGAATTTTTATATATTTTTACTGCAAACAAGACAAAAATATTAAGAATTTTTGTTTCTTGAAAATCATTTTTTGCAGTGTAGGGTGTTACCATTATTTGCATTGACTTACCAAAGTATTTAAAGTAAAAAAAAAGATACATTCAAACATGAATTTTAACTTTAGACTTTAAATTTTGATGTTAAATCCAGTATACATAGTCAACATGATCTCATGGAAAGTTGTGTTATAGTCATGAAAAATTAGATAAATGTTATTATGTCCATGGCACGAAATTTAGCCTATTTTCGTGCCTTGAGCACAAATGTCTTTTTTTGTGTCACTTGCACGAATTTCTATAAATAGTTTTTCTTGTACGTGGCGCAACTTTCTTTTTCGTGTCATTTTATGTATTATTTTTTTCCTATTTTTAAATCATTGTCGCTTGGGGTTAGATTTGGGGTTTGGGTTAGGATGTACTTTCATGTATTGGTTTCTACATGTTTTTCTTCCGCTTTTAAAAATATTCTCGCCTGCAGGTGAGTCTAAATATGGGTTAGGATGTCTAAAAATATAACAGAAAGTGAATCTAACCCCAAGCGACAATGGTAAAAAAACGAGAAAACAAAATAAAAAGACACGAAAAAGAAAGTCATGCCACAGACACGAAAAACTATTTAATAAATAACAACAAAATCTGTTTAAAGTAGTTTATTTATATAACAAGCTAAATAAACAACACATAGATTACCTAGAAACATTTGTTATTTTCGACGAGGCATTTGTTTAAGAGTTCAGTTTCAGCAACTAGTCAGACCATTAAACAAACAGAAACCGGAAGTAAAGTTCGGACCAGATGCGTAATCACGTCACCGCATGTGCGTCCGATTAAACCGTCTATAGAAATGTGACACGAAAAAGACAATCATGCTCAAGGCACGAAAAAAAGCAGAATTTTGTGCTATGGACACGAATACATTTTTCGTGACTATAACACGACTTTCTGTGAGATCAGTCCCTTACTTTACTTTTTCAAGGGAAAAGTAATTAAATTACAGTAACTAGTTCCACCCAACACTGGTGTACAGTATGATGTTTTTAGATAAAACGGTCTTTCAAATACATAAATGTCATTATTTTCATAATTCCATTTTTTTATGCTAATGCTGGAGCAATGACACACTTCACTTGTAAGGCATTAGATGGTGTTGTATGATTATGAATGCATGTCATTTACCAGTGCAGAGTTCTTGTTCTAGTGATCCTTCTTGCACATATTCAGCCCCCTGTCTCTCCTATAACACACAGTTTGTTATTGCTCTCATTCTCAAATCCATTCACATTACAAATTCAATCTTTTTGACAGTTCAGTTAATCTCACTGCGTTTGGCCTGCCGGTGGACTTGGCGGGTGCACGTGACTGTAAAACATCACACAGGTTGTAGAAACTGGGTCTGTGTAGTTCTGCCTCATATTTGTGCAGAACAGCTAAAAGGCCTGCAGGTTCCTATAAAGGGAGGAGACATTTATTCACACACATAACAGACATCTTACTGTATAAAATAATTGAATAGTACACTGTCAGAGAAAATATGTACCGCAGCTGTCACTGGGGCTGTACACTTTCAAAAAGTACAGTCACATAAGTACCCCAAAGATACATACATAGCACATTGTACATTTTAGGACCTTTTACTGCCATAGGGACAGTAGGCATATTTTGACCAGTTTTTCTGACAGTGTATATAAGAATGAATGAATGTTTCTGAGATTCACCAGATCTTGTAGAGAGTATAAAACGCTCCAGGTCTCATCTTCATGTGCGAGTATAAGCTGGGTTAATAAATGCATTGCACATTCAGCCCATGAGACATCTGTCCCAGAAAACCCTGGTGCTGGGGGTTCAGTATTTGAACCCTGTGCTTCCTGCAGTGAGACTTTAATCTGCTGCAGTCTGGAAACACAATCTGCATTTCCCTGGGCCATGTCTTCAAAACACAAACAACTTTAATTAAAACCAGAGATGGCATACATGCTGCTGATGTCATTCTATACTCAATGCTTGTCATGTTTGAAAATTGATGTATGATGTGAAGATGCACCAATATATCGGCCAATAATCTGTATTGGCTTGTAAAGGCAATTGAAGAGCTCAGATGCAAAACCCTCTAAGTGCGTCTTGCATGTTTTCTTGAGTTAAGAATGTTCATTTAAGTAACAGGTTTGTTTATAACTAAGAAGACCTGCTATTTTAAAAGAAGTTGTTGATATAGAGAGAATAAAGTTTTTATTTGCATTTCTTATGAAAAGTATTAACCGAATGTTTTCTGCATGTTTTATTCATTTATTAAATACTTTCGTTTCAAATCCGCTTAATGTCATCCAGAAACACAGATTTGTTAGCCAACTTCATTAAGGGTTTGTTAAAAAATGCTCATTTACAAGAAACATGTCAGACGCACTTAGAGGGTTTAGCATCTGAGCTCTTCAATTATAATTTATTTAAAAGAAAGTATAAAAGGTAAAACCACCAAACTACTGATATCAGTAATTGGTTGAATGAGGGGAGGGGCAGGGCTTCCGTTGTAGTGACAGAAGTTTACAGTTGTTTGTAACCACCGGACTGAAATAAGCTGAAATAATTGCATTTTTGTAAAGGAATTTTGTTAGAGATCAGATTCAGAACGATTATCAAAACATTCATGGAGTTTAAAATTAAATAAATTAGTTTTTGCTTCAGTTTTTTATAAATCGCCATCTAGTGGATAATAGCGGAATTACAGATTACCGTAAAAACTCGCCAGGAAAGTACCAAGCCCCAACGGTGACATTGCAGTAAAAAAATCAAAAGTTTAGTTTCATGTGCTCACGTGAAACTTTCATGTGCTTACGCAAAACCTTCATGTGCAGAATTTTTTTTTAAAGTTTAGTTTTGCGTGCTCACGTGAAACTTTCACATGCACACGTGAAACTAAACTATATTAAATTTTTGCTCCATGTCCCCTTAGGGGCTCTGTAGGTTTCTGTGGTTTACATTTCCTTTACTCATCTTTATACAATTCATTAAATAATTTTTTTAAACTACCCAAACTACGCCCCTAAGGGGACATGGAGCAAAAATTAAATAAAGTTTAGTTTTGCGTGCTCACGTGAAACTTTCGCATGCGCACGCGAAACCTTCATGTGCAGAATTGTTTTTTTTTAAGTTTAGTTTTGCATGCTCACGTGAAACTTTCGCATGCGCACCTGAAACTAAACTATATTTAATTTTTGCTCCATGTCCCCTTAGGGGCTCCGTAGGTTTCTGTGCTTTATTTGCATTTTTTTACATTTCCTTTACTCATCTTTATACAATTCATTAAATAATTTTTTTTAACTACCCAAACTACGCCCCTAAGGGGACATGGAGCAAAAATTAAATAAAGTTTAGTTTTGCGTGCTCACGTGAAACTTTCGCATGCGCACGTAAAACTTCACTTTATTTAATTTTTGCTCCATGTCCCCTTAGGGGCTCCGTGGGTTTCTGTTGTTTATTTGCATTTTTTTACATTTCCTTTACTCATCTTTTTTACAATTAATTGAATAATAGTTTTTTTAAACAAAAAAAAACTATCCAAACTACGGCCCCAAAGGGCACATGGAGCAAAAATGAAATAAAGTTTAGTTTCACGTGCACACGCGATAGTTTCACGTGCGCACACCATAGATTCACGTGCGCATGCGAAAGTTTCATGTGCGCATGTGAAAGTTTCACGTGCACACAGGATAAGTAAGCCCCTAAGGTGACATTAGTAGTAAAAAAATCTCAAGTTTAGTTTCATGTGCTCAAGTGAAACTTTCATGTGCTCATTTCACCCGTGCGCACGCCAAACTAAACTTTATTTAATTTTTGCTCCATGTCCCCTTAGGGGCTCCGTAGTAAAGCGTCAGTGGCAGGGAAATGTTTTCTCTTAATTTGGGGATAGTTAAAAATTACGGTACAAAAAAGGTGCTTTGCAGAACTGAATGAAATGGTTCTTTTAAGAACCGCTGACCAAAAAAGGTGTATGGTCATTTTAATATAACATCTGTTTTGTATTTCACTTAAAAAAGTTGCATTGGTTTGGAATGACATGCAGTTAATTAATTTCTGTTGAATGTAATAATTGTTTAACTGTTGCTTTTCGGTCCTTCGAGTTCACTTAAGGAAACCCTGTGCAAAATCTTCACCAATCGTTTCCTTTCCTGCTCCTGACACAGAACCAGCAACTGCAGCACAGCCTGATGGGTAAGAACATATACGACTTATTATAAAACTACATAGAGGTTAATGAGATGTTTATGCAATTATAGCATCAACATGTTATGTTCCCGTAACTCAATTACCCAGCGTTGGGTTAAAAAGGGACAAACCCAACCCTTTGGGTTGTAAACTAACCTATGCTTAGATTCAACCCATTGTTGGTTCAAATATAAACTCGATTAATTTAACCCAACGTCTAGGTTTGTCTCTTTTTGACTTAATGCTGGGTTGAAAATAAGTGTACAGTACTAAAAAATGTACAGCCTGATTGGACTAAAGCCACTTTAGATAAAAGCATCTGCCAAGTATGCATGTACCTGTTGTGTACAGCTTGCTGTTTTCCAGCCCTGCTCTTTTTTTACATTGGGATCTGGATTTTCCTGTAGCCAAATTCTAGCGAGTTCATGACTGACAGAGCCTCTCATAAAGGGCCTGGAGTGTACAAGAGATGCTTTTGTTTTAAGCTTTCAAATTTTCAAGTGAAAGCATGTGAGTGGGTCATGGACCGGGGTGGTGAAATGTAAATATAGATGTGCATAGTGCCTGAATTGAATACACTCACCATCTGTGCCAGTGTTGTCTGGCGACCAGCAGCGCCGCGTGGGATTGATTTTCTCTTTCGGCTTTCCGAACAGCGATGCACAAGGTCAGATATATGACACGTAAAGCTTCCTGCCCCAGTCTGCAGAAACAGTGAATCACATTGAACATCTGCAAGTACAATCTGTGTGATATTACAAATTATAACATAATATTGCTTAGCAGTGGCGGCCAGTGACTTCTTTTTTTGAGGGCGCTCGATGCGAAGTTCGTCACAACATGTATAGTCCGTCATGTGTGTGGTTCGTATTTTCAAAATATGTGTTCTGCGCGTCGAGAGATCATGTGTGCGTCACATGTTTAATAAAAAAGCACATCTGTTTATCTCAACCAGAACATGAAGAAATAACCTGTGAATGAGAGTTGTGAGCGACTCCTTCTCTTCTTCATACATGGACTCCAGCTCAGACAGGAAGATGACGGCAGACCAAGCCTGTTCTTTCGGTTTAGATGACCAAGCTTGATCTCTGGGCTTAAGACTCTCAGTGCAACCCCTCAGGGCCACTGAAGCACAGCTTCTACAAAATCCATCACAATAAAGCTACAGTATGAGCGGCAATTACTGTAAAATTAGTCTGTATGTGGTATGATGGCTAAATAAGCAAACAGCTATTAGTACAGTACCTGTAGCACCGGAGGGCCCCGGGCAGCCCACAGATTTTGAGCCAATCCTTGTGTCTGTAAGCTTGTTCAACAGATGCCCCCAATTCACACACACACTCGGTCTGTTGCCACGCTGGCATAGAGTCCCACCAAATCATCCCTTTAAACATGTCCAAAAAAACAACAACAACTGTACAGTGAAAAGAAGAGTTTGGGTACCCATTGGGTGACCTGACTTAATTTCTCTCTCACCGTACTCATCCTGTAGCATCTCTCTGTATAGTCGCTCTTTGATGATGTCATATTTACAGTGCAGCAGTTGCAGGATGTCCGAATTGTTGGGACACATCACGCTGCCCATAGTGACGATATTACTTCGGGACAGAGATGGTAGGAGAGTCCAAACTCCGTCGAGAACAAGCCTGAATGCAGGAGAAATATTGTAAATTCATTCAATATTATGCAAGCATACAAAGAGAAAAAGAGTGCATGTGACCTGATGTAAAGTCTCTTGGTTTTGTTCTGAAGACACAGGATGTTCAACTCATCTGCGTCCTCCTCCTGAAAGAAAATAATGCACACAAAGTAAAATACAACATTTACATACATTCATTTAGCAGATATCTTTAAGAGAATAAGGGGAATACAAATATGCACAAAGAATCATAATTTACATAGTTAAGTAAAGTTGTAATTTTATTATATACTTATATAGACTTTGAGATTTCATATTTAGAGATGAAATGTATTATTCAGCGTTATATTAAGCAACACATTCATACAGTATATTATATCACATTGTTTGTCAGAAAAAAAATTGGTAAAAAAAATGGTCCCAAGCTGTCATTGGCACTTTAAAAGTTCCTAAAATATACCATTTAGTATATATACCATAGTTGTATATACATTTGGTACCAATATGTACCTTTAAGAATCTTATATAAAAACTTTAGGTAAAAATGAGTACTTTTTGAAAGAGTACCGCCCCAGTGACAGCTGTAAGAAAAAAAAATTGACCATTTTTTTCTGACAGTGTAGCCAAATATTACGTTTTGTATTTTACACAATATTATGTTAAATATAACTCTCACAGAAATCATAATCATAGAAGTTTGTACCTTAAGTATGTGTCTATGGTTGATTGTTGGTGATTGTATGTTGTGTTTAAGTGAGGTGGCGATTCTGCCAGCTTTCAACATTTGTAGATCCCAGTACAACTACAGAAGACATAAGGAGTGGCCACCAGTGTTGGGTTAAGTAACTCAAAAAAACTTTATTAATTAAAATATGAATAATAGGAGGGCAGCAATAAATGCCGATATACACTAATAATACGTGTCCGATAACTATTCTGAATCGCACAGCGGATATTATTCACAGACATTTCATGTACTATGGCTTTTGATCAGTAGATCCCTTAAGTTATCGATCTGAAATCACTGTTAGTTTGAGTCGTTTATAACATCCATTTGAAAAAGCAAACATAATCATTATACATATTCTTTATTATCATGAAAATACCTGAAAAGGTTTGAAAAACAGCAATATAAATATATCCTAAAGCCATTTCCTGGCTGGAGCTGCGTGTGTGGTTCTTCGTCTGCAGCAAATATTGAGTTTCTGCACGATAGCGACCTCTGGCTTTTGGATGTAGCGGCATTTCACCGTAATTCATTGAGAAGCATAGCCAGCATCATCGGCTGATAGGTGTACCCCTAATTAATAAGCAACCAATATCTCAGTAATATTAATGCTGATAGGTTAACCAACCAGTTCATAGTGAGAATTGGAAACTACCATAATTCTTATTAACTCACCAAAGTATTTAAAGTTAGAAGGATACATTAAAAAACATTTTAGCTGAAATAATTGCATTTTTGTGAAGGACATTTTTTAGAGATCAGATTCAGAACGATTATAAAAACATACACAGTTTAAAAATAGTATACAGAGTTTTTATATTAGTAAATATTTTTTTGCTTCAGTTTTTTTTATAAATTGGGCAAGTGCGCCATCTAGTGTATAATCACATTATTACAGATTAACATAAAACTTCATCAGGAACACGGTTTTTATGGAAATGTTTTCTCTTAATTGACTAAATAACTCGTCAATGGCGGGAAAAGAGTACAATTTTCTGGAAACATTAAAAGTAATCTCTTACTTTCAAGGAAAAAGTAATATAATTACAGTAAATAATTACTTTGTAACTAGTTAAAGCCAACACTGTTGGCCACATACCTGTACATAAGCAGTGAGGTACAAGAGGCTGTGCTGTATCATGAATAAATCACAGCCAATGCCATTGTTAGGCAAGACGTTCCTTCAGCTGTGACTTATTCTCGATACAGCACTAGGCTTGATCGAGCACTTTATTGCTTTAATGAAATGGTTACAACATATAATACAATGAATAAAGCAAATCTTTATCAATGCATGCACATCCATGAAGTAAAATCACTAAAAGTCTTTCTTTTGCTGGAAAAAAATAGTCACATGTTTACATTGCTAAGGGTGCTGTGCAATGATACACAGAATCGTTGAGTGCATCGATTATAGCTTTTAGAGTGAAGTGAAAGTAAAAAATTATTTAAATAAACACATTAACTGGAGTTTAACATAAAAAGTCCCAACATACTAATAGAGAAAAAGTATAATGTAAAAATACCGCTTCTCTATTTTCACGTTGCCTCTCCATCACTAAGAGAACATGCACAACACTTCTGGCTGAACATGAAGACCCTCCAGTTTCACCTTTCACCTGAACACATCATACAGTGACATCAGATGACATCACACATCTTTCTTCCTCATCCTCTGTTGTAATGCATAAGGGCTATGAGAGTAATGTAACTCATTCACCTGTGAAATGGCTCTTTTTGTATCCTCCTGACTGGTGGAGATGAAAAAGATACTATTGTAAAGTGAACATATCATCTCACTGCCAACCACATCATCCTCCAGCAGGCCGAGGGACTCGCAGACCGAATGTACACAGTCTTCCATCCTACACAACAAAAAAGTTCACTAAAGCTCAAACACATACAAAATACTGGATCCCAAAAACAATGCAAACAACTAATATACAGTTTCTTAGTGGATTGACTACAACCGCTTATATGTTATTTACACCCACAAACATGAAAAGAGAAAGTGTCTTACCTGTCTGATGAGCTGATCTTCATGAATAATGGACGATTACAACAAAGTAGCGTCTGTTGCCGAGGTAACCATTAGGATCAGATTGCAAAGGTAGAGAATCAGCTCATCACATACAGATGATCTGGCAATCCATATCTCTACTTTTATTATCAAATAGCAAAGGCTGCAAAATGGGAAATATGCGAAAAAAAGAGTCTGTGTCAGAGCAAAAGCACAACTGTGACAATTGTGACAATCTTACTAACCAATTAAGTGTCCATGTGACAAAAATATATTATCAAATGGCCAAAATTTTTATTTGCTTATATTTATTTTGAAATACAGGTATGTTTACAAAAATGTATTTTTTTACCAATCTATTGTTTGGCCATTTTTTATATTTTGAAATATATTTTAAAGCATTTATATACATGTTGCATTGGAAGAAAATCTTTTTATGTTACAAACCTGTAATAATAACAGGTTTGAAAATGTTCAAATTATATATATTTTCAAATTTAAAAACATATTCATTAAGATTTACTTTCTACAAAATTTATTTAGCATATCTATGGTTTCAGCAGTAACAACATAAACACGCCGCTGTCGCGGTCCGCACGTAACCTCCGGTAAACTCCGCTAATATAAATAACAACAAAGTTCTTTAAACATAGTTTATTTATATAACAAGCAAACAAAACAACACATAGATTACCTAGGAAACCAAAACATTTGTTATTTTCGACGAGGCATTTGTTCAAGAGATTAGTTTAGCAACTAGTCAGACCATTAAAAAAACGAAACCGGAAGTAAGGTTCGGATCCAGACGTGTATCACGTGCGTCCGATGAAACCGTCTATATTTAAAACATATTTTTTGCAAGAATAATTTTTTACCATGCCTGTCAAAGATATTAACTGCATCCTAATTCACATAACACTTATGTAATGGTGTGTAATATTATTATATAATATAATTATTAATGTTATCATTATTATTAGTAGTACTAGTAGTACACATATGCATAATTCATGATTTTGGTACTTATATGACCCAAACCGAATTAACGTTAATGCATTTTAATATAGGCTACATTTATGTACATATAAGTTTATTATAACATCTATGTAGCTACTGTATACACTAATGTTGTTTAACACTGCTTCCTTATCACCATATTATGTGATAAGACGCCATTTTTATGATGTTGAGATGATGCACTGGTGTTGAAAATACATCAGCAATGAAGTTTGTATAAGAATAGTGATGCAGCTATTTTTAAACATCATTAAATCACTTCAGTCTTTCAGATCACACATCATCTTATATATCATCATCTTGCACACAGAAACTGCCAACTATACCAAAAAGCTTAAAATATCAGTCTTACAACGTAACAAATTAGTAAAACAAGTACTGCATTTATACAAACAGCAATAAATACTTTTCTATTGCTTCCCTACTAAAAAAACACAGCTAAAACCAGCATAAGCTGGTCCAACCCTAAACCGAAGTGAAAATGGTTTAAAAATATTGAGAAACCAATTCGTTTGAAGTTGGGTTGCAATCTTTTCCCGGACTCCGCCCACCAGCCGTACCATATGATGGGAAGTAAAGAGAGATTATTTCGAGGAGGGGAGGAGATTTGCATTTTTGATTAAAGATTATGAGGGCACATGAATTAAAAAATAATCAAGCTTACAGATAAGTCATTTGTAAAATGTTTATATAATAATAATATTACAAAACACAGTTTATCATTTTAATTTCGTGGTGACTTTAAATGTGTTGAAAATTGTAAAACTTTTATTAAGATTATATTATATGGATATTTGACATAATCAAAATTATTAAAAGAAGTGGAATTTATCAACACACCAACAAACTTTATAAAACTGTCAATTTAAACAATTTAGATTTTGTTTTTGTAGACATGCGTAACCTCCCTGTATGTACCTGTTTTAAATTCAATGCAGAACAAAAACAAACTAGACTGGGTGAAGGTGGGATTTAATGCAATATTTCGACATGGTAAAAAAACTGAATACAAAGAATATGAAACACGGCTTAAAGGTGCAGTGTGTAAATTTTAGCGGCATCCAGTGGTGAGGTTGCAAATTGCTCACCTCTCCATTTGAAACGCATAGAGAAGCCATGGTACCTGCCACTGGAAAAACATGTAATTGACGGAAACAACTAAGTAAAAAGAAGTTTGTCCCTTAAGGGCTTCTGTAGAAACATGGCGGCACAAAAGGGCGACTTTCACGTAAGGGGACCCTCTGTGTATGTAGATAAAAACGTCTCATTCTAAGGTAATAAAAACATAAGAGTTCATTGTAAAAGGGTCTTTATACACCCCTGAAAATATAGTTTTGTATATTTCATTTCTGTCAAGAGATCCTTCTAAAAATTACACACTGCACCTTTAAAAGAAACAATAGCAATTTACCTGAATATAACATCCATAGCTTAGAATAATTCTGTCAATACACCGTATCAAGCACTGGTCTCATTGTTTTGTTCATATGGATTATAATTGTCATTATAACACTGTCATTATATGGAAACGTGTTTAACATTATTTAAAGCAGTGGTTCTCAAACTGGGGGGTTGTGAGATGGTGCTAGGGGTCCCGAGTTTTAGATACATTAATTTATCATAAATTCTGTGTAATTAAACCTCATGAAAATAAAGCTACTAACCTACTGCACTACATTTAATTCAAATTATTAGTTTGAGATTCTTTTTGTTTAATGTAAAGGGATGTACTCTACACAAGGGGGTTTGAGAACCACTGAATTAAAACAAGTAACAAAATAATCGCAACACCAGTCAACAGCAGACACAAAATCCTGTTCCATAAAACTGATTTTGTCACTTCCTGAATATTTATTAATCATTTGAAAAACAAACTCCATTTATTATTTAAATCTTAAGCAAGAAAATATCCAGATTTTCCATTAAGCTTGAAGCTCTGCTAGTCCATAGTGAAGAAACTGTGATCTGTCCAGTGTTGGGCTCAAGACATCAGTGACTTTACAAAGACAGAAAAAAATGTAATTCAATATAAAAGTTATACACGATAAATCATAAACACTTACAGTAGCACCAATAAAAATAAAATATTTTAAAGATTGTCTGTATTTGACATTATTTGGATTATGTAGTGATATCTCATAGACTTAAGTTTAGTGTGCGTTAGGTTCAGGTATTGTAAAGGAAACATGAAACACTGTTTGCAACTTGTTTTACTATTCATGAGCGAGACGGTGTATTTAATGTCAAAAACTGAAACATCAGAATGGATCCGGGTGGTTGAAGGAATGACATCAAAAGTAGAGTCACTTCAAAGACAGAGCGAGTTTGATAAAAGATTACAAAAACAATCTTGCACAAGGGTTTCATGTTGACTTTAGGTTCATCAGATCTCAAGGTCGATTGGAAAAAGCATCACGGGACGGACTCCACTCGCCGTGTGTGGTTTATGGGCCACCGTGGATAATTTTAGGGCATTTTTCAGGGGCGATGCAGTGGCCGTTGTGATCAACCAGACCAGCCGGGCACTGGCATCCTGGCACACAGGGTTTAAAGCAATGAGACTCGATCACACCCAGTGGGACGTCTTTATTGAAACAGGTCTTTGGACACGGCGGTCCGCATTCATCAAACACGTAGCCTCTGTCCGTCGGGCAACCGACAGCTGTGAGGATTGCAGAGAATGAGATGCGTTACATCAAAGCTTACGTCTCCTAAAGTTATAGAGGTATAGTCTAATAATGAAACTCACCGCAAAGCATGGGTGATCTCCACTGGATCACGACGCCGGCCTCGCGACACTCGGATGCGTAAGCCTCCAGCACCTCACACAGACATTGGTCCATGTTGGACCCGCAGGCGCACAGGTCATACACACACGAAGCGAAGAACATCTCAGGTGGCACCAACTTATGGCAGCGCTCAAACACGGGAGACTTCAGGACCGCGCAGCGAGCGTTCGCCGTCTTACGGGAAGAGTAACCAGCTTCCTTACACGGGTCAATGTTCCTCACGTCCGAACATTGAAGGTTTGAATGATTTCCGCTGCCAACCTGCGAGGAGAGACCCGTGCACCAGTCAGAAATGAGTTGGGAAAGATTCTACAATTTTATTTAAATATTAAATTTAGGGAAATTATTAGTGTGAAATAGTCAGAAATACATTATCGTAAATTCAGCAAATGGGGTGCTGATATAAAAAAAAATTGTTAGCAACCCCTCAGACAAATGAATAGATCACATGCAAAACCCTCTAAGTACATCTGACATGTTTTTTTGTAAATGTGCATTTTATATCAGACTCCTCAGTATAGGTTTGGTAATTTCTCTTCAATGGCAATGAAAAGGTTATTAGTCAATAATTGAAATGACTTAATATCACAAATGTCACTTTAGTCATTTCATTGTAGTTTAACAAATTTGACTGTCTTAGCTGCAAAACCCTCTAAGTGCATGCAAGCTTTTCTTTAAACAAGACATAGTAAACGACTGCAAAATCACTAAGGATGCAACTAGAAACATTGCAAATAATGAATGTCAAAGTGTAAAAATAAAGAAACTGAACCACAGATAAAAAAATCTTTAAAAATTTTTCTTAAACACTAAATCCAAGAAAAATTCAAGAAAAATTTGCTTACCCCATTGGCAGATTTTTTTGCTTGTTTTATGCACAAAATCACTTAAATTTGATATTTTTGGTCTAAAAACTAGACTTATTTTCTTGGATCGTTTTGCTCATCAAGAAAAAGCATCTTCATTTAAGAATTTTTAGATATTTTTACAAAAAAAAAAAAAAAAAAAAAAACTAATTTTTTTTTCCTTGAAAATAATTTTTTGCAGTGTAATCGCTAATTTCACTACAAAAATAATGACTTACTTAGTAGTTTTGTCTTGTTTTCAGTAAAAACATATAAAATTAATTTAAATTAAGATGTATTTTCTTGATGAGCAAAATGACCTAAGAAAATAAGTCTAGTTTTTAGACAAAAAATATAAATTTAAATTATTAAATTAGTGCTTAAGCAAAAAAATCTGCCAATGGAATAAGAAAAATTTCTTGAATTAAGTGTTTATGAAAAAACAATTTCTTATTTCAAGAAATTTTTTCTTATTCCATTGGCAGATTTTTTGCTTCATTGTTTTAAGCACTAATTTACTTAAAGTTTATATTTTTTTGTCTAAAAACTAGATTTATTTTCCTAGGTCATTTTACTCATCAAGAAAATACATCTTAATTTTAAAATTTTGAGATATTTTTACTGAAAACAAGACAAAAATACTAAGTAAGAAAGTCATTTTTGCAGTGTTCTCATGTTGTAAGCACACTGCAAAAAAGACTTTCAAGAACAATTTTAGTATTTTTGTCTTTTTTTCAGTAGAAATATCTAAAAATTCTTAAATCAAGATGTATTTTCTCGATGAGCAAAATGACCTAAGAAAACAATACTAGTTTTTAGACAAAAAATATACAATTTAAGTGAATTTGTGCTTAAAACAAGCAAAAATATCTGCCAATGGGTTGAGAAATTTTTACTTGAATTAAGTGTTTAAGAAAAAAATAAATCTTATTTAACAATGTTTTTTCTCA
Organism: Misgurnus mizolepis; assembly: GCA_025389145.1. Taxonomy (NCBI): domain Eukaryota; kingdom Metazoa; phylum Chordata; class Actinopteri; order Cypriniformes; family Cobitidae; genus Misgurnus; species Misgurnus mizolepis. Next base: position 31,513,951 of record JAIFKI010000009.1, on the reverse strand, counting down.
CCCCATTGGCAGATAATTTTGCTTGTTTTAAGGACAATTTCACGTAAATTGTATTTTATTTGTCATAATACTAGACTTATTTACTTAGGTCGTTTTGCTCATCAAGAAAAAGCATCTTAATTTAAGAATTTTTAGATATTTCTACTGAAAACAAGACAAAAATACTAAGTAAGAAAGTCATTTTTTGCAGTGTATGTCCCTTCTTATTTTAACAATACATAATTTCTGAGGTTCTTTGTAGTTGTGGAAATTTGTAAAACAATGTATTTTCTGTGTTTTGATGGCTGAATGACCAGAATCCTGATATAAAACAATAGGTTAACAGCGCACGTTCTGGACGTCCATTCCTCACTGCCTTGTTTGGATTCAACATGTTGTCAGGCTGCATAAGGTGTATATCATTATCTCATTTTTGACTGAGGTGGTGTTTAGCAACTTTTGCATATGAACTCTTCAAATATAGAGATGTTTTGAGATGCTGAAATGGCTTCTCGCACCTTCCAGTTGTTTCCAAACGCTACTTCAGATGTGGCGATCTGTCCGTTACGGAGTCTCATGTCATCCTGAGGATAGTTGTTGAAGTTGCCACAGAGGCCACACATGTGCTTCTTATAGGTACCAGGAACACTGACCTCCAAATGAGAGCGACCGTTCCATAACACCTGCGCATAAACCATCACCAAAAGTGTATTTTTACTCAGTAGTCAAGTATCTGTACTTTTATTTTACTACACTGCAAAAAATTATTTAAGAAAAAAAATTCTTAGTATTTTTGTCTTGTTTTCAGTAAAAATATCAAAAAATTCTTAAATTAAGATGCTTTTTCTTGATGAGCAAAACGACCCAAGAAAATAAGTCTAGTTTTTAGACCAAAAATATCACATTTGAGGGATTTTGTGCATAAAACAAGCAAAAAAATCTGCCAATGGGGTAAGCACATTGTTCTTGAAATTTTCTTGAATTTAGTGTTTAAGAAAAATTTTCACAATTTTTTTGCTTACCCCATTGGCAGATTTTTTTGCTTGTTTTATGCACAAAATAATTTAAATGTGATATTTTTGGTCTAGAAACTAGACTTATTTTCTTGAGTCGTGTTGCTCATCAAGAAAAAGCATCTTAATTTAATATTTTTTAGATATTTTACTGAAAACAAGACAAAAATACAAATAATTTTTTTCTTGAAAATAATTTTTTGCAGTGTATATTCTGATGCATAATATTTTACTTCTTACAACACTACATTTAATAAATACAATTGTTTTTACCCTTGAAACTGAAGTACATAAAACTGTACCTTTAGCCCAACATTTGTGTTAAGTAGAATAGTGTTGGTCTTTCGCTCCAGGTAAACATACGGCTCTTTAAGAAACGGCAGGGAGACGGGCTGATAATCAACCTGATCAATGCAATAAAAAAAGAATAATATAGACACATAAACAAAAAAAAATTATAATTATACATTATTATATTTGATTAAGAGGTATACAGCACCTTGACAACCCAATCTTGTAATAGCTGTACCACGACATCACCAATAAACACAGTGACCTCTTTAGTCCACGACACTTCCTTACGACCCCTGTCTTCATTAGACACATGGACACTGGAGGAAAATGGACACACGTGAACGTTCTGCTAAAGTATGTGGTGTAAGCATTGAAAGCACAATACAATGTTTTAAACACCTGAAGTCTCCGCCCTGACAGTCCTGAGCTAACACATATGTACACGTGCCCTGGAAATTCACCATCTTGCCATCAAACGTCCGGTAGTGAGGATCTCCAAACACGATACAGGTGGCCGGACGAGGAATGCAGTGAGGACAACACATTCCAGGAGTGAGAGTTGGAGTTTCATCCTTCAAACACACAAAAATTACACTCTGACATTGACACCTGTACCAATACACATCTCACCCGGCTGTTTGTGTAACTCACCGAGGCGCAGGTCAGCGCAGGGCATCTCTGGGTTTGGCAGTGCACCTCTCCAGACACACAGGTGCAGAGCGTGCACTCATCCACCTCCCAGTGATCATTGTGGTTGTACACACGTCGGTCATACACACACTGCGCGCTGATGTCTATGGAGTAAACCACGGCTGTGACATCCGTGCACTCGTGGCAACATTTCCCAGGGTTCTTTAGCTTAAATGATCCATCTGGACAATCGATTGGAGGACACTCCTGCAGGTCACACTCGATATGGCCTTGCTAAAGCACAAAAATCACATAAATAGGGGTTTAAAATTACACGGATGTGCAAAAATCTTTATTTTTTTTAAAGAAAGACCCAACTCATACATGACATTCGGACACGACTGTCGGAGTTCGCCCCCTAGTGGCAGTCGTACTTAAGTTTCAGTATAATCGTAACATGGGAGAGAAGCTCATTCCAGCACAAAAGGTTTCATTTTAATATTCACCATAGTGGAATAAATAAATGAATGAAAATGAATGAAACAGCTGGGTAACATATATGACAATGTTTTTGTGTATGTCCTCACATTGCAGACGCAGGTGACGCACTCGTTCTCTTTGTCTGTCCATCTCCAGCCGTTTCTTACGCGGGTCTTGTCACCGTCTAACACACACTCTGAAACACACATATATAAATAAATATTTAAAAGCACACATGCTGTTGTAAGAGCAAGCAACGCTAGGTTATTATTTCTGATTGTACCGTCACACACGGGGCAGCAGGAGTCTGGAGAGGTGTGCTGCTCAGACTGAGGACAGCTGAGAGGAGGGCAACCTCGATGAATACACGTCCATGTCAAATCCTGCAAACACATATGCACAGAGAGATACAGCAGATCCGTCCACAGAAACAAGCACAGATTCATAAAACAAATGTGAAACGTCACCTTGCACTGACAGGTAAAACATGGGTCATCTGTGGCCAACACTTCATTACCCAAAAGCGTAGCTGTGCAGTTACTCAAAGGCTCTGAAGACGAGATAAATGTTTCGTTTGAGATAAATAAAAAAAAGATTTATATTAAAGTATCATTCATCATGTATCATTTCACATCTGAAAACATATACTGTAGGGCTGTCAAAAGATTAATCGCAATTAATCATGATTAATCCATACAAAATAAAAGTTTGTGTTTGCATAATATATATTTGTGCACTGTGTGTAATTATTTTGTACATATAAATACACATTTATGTATGTATTTGAGAAACATTTACATGTGTATATATATATTTATCAAGATTTTTATTTATTTTATATATGAATAAATAAAAAGTTATACATAAATAACTTTTTTTATTTATACATATATGTGTGTATTTTTAATAATAACAATAAACAGCTATGCATATGACAAAGACTGCCAATATTTTTTATAAAAAAAGAATGGGTAAATATTACATTTATAATTTATTACTTATTCGTAATAAATAGTTTTTAAGGAATTCAAGGTTTTGATTGTTTTTGATATGTTTTCAATTTCTTTTTATGCATGAACGCCATAATTGGTCACATTATCATTGCGATGCATCGTAAAAACAATTATATTCAACAGCCCTATATACAATCAGCTATATACTGTAAAGCTCCTGTGCAATTAAAAAAAGTTATACATAAATACAAATTTTCTTAAATTTATACATATATGTGTGTATTTATATATACATAATAATTACAAACACATATATATTATGCAAACACAAACTTTTATTTTGTATGGGATTAATCGCCATTACTCTTTTTACAGCCCTAATATCTTTTTTAAGGATTTTTAAATAATTGCATTGTAAAAAAAAACTATTTTAGCAAAAATAAAACACAATAGAAACTAATTTGTAAAAAATGTGTAGGGCTGTCAAAAGATTAATCGCGATTAATCGCATACAAAATAAAAGTTTGTGCTTGCATAACATATTTGTGTGTGTATTGTGTGTAACTATTTTGTATATATAAATACACACATGCATTTAAGAAAAAAATATTTATGTTATTTTTTTATATAATAGAAAATATATAAAAATAAAGAATAATTTATATAATAGAAAATATATAAAAATAAAGAATATATGCATTTGGGTGATTCTGGCGAAATTAGATTTTGATAAAAAAAAGTAAATGCAAAGTAAGAGTATCAAAATAAGAACTACTTTGCCTATGATTTCAAATGACATACAATTTAGTTGTTTTTTCTACATTTAGGGGAAAATTTTCATTACCGCAACGTGTCCATGACTGGATTTGGGTTCATTGACATGGAAATATTTATAATTAAAAATTCTTAAAAAATTAAAAGCTTGAGTGCATGTTATACTGTAAACATTTACATTAAAGAAACATGTGGTATTTGGTGATCATTGGTAAATGTAGAGACAATAATAAGGAATATAAATGTGTCCAACACCAATTTTCTCATACTCCACAACAAAAACAAATAAAAAATTAGTTGGAAGGGACATAATTGACTGTGACACTCAAGATGGCTACCAGGTAAGCAGTTCTTATTCTTTTCTATCCAGATAAAAGTTGAAATTTTGTTGGTCATAGTACCTAGACAACTTTTTAGTTATATATATCATGTTGCGGTTATGATAATTTTTGATAATGATAATCTAAAAAATTGAAATAATTATATAGGAAATATGTTTTAAATCCTCTAAAAATAACGGTTATAGTAAAGTCAGACCTTAATCTTATTTGTGCAAAAAAAAAATTGGCTTCAAGGGATTTTTTAAAATTCTGATGCTGGACACCTTCTAAATCTGGATTTTGTGAGAATCATGCAAGTATGTGTATTTATATATAAAAAATAATTACAAACATTGCACACACATACATTACACCAAAACAAACTTTTGTTTTGTATGCGATTAACCGTGATTAATCTTTTGACAGCCCTAATTTTTTTGATAATAAACTGTACAGTCCAATCTCTCTCTCTCTCTCTCTCTCTCTCTCTCTCTCTCTCTCTAGTTAATACTGACGTGCACAAACAGGACAGCAGGAATCTGGGCTGCTGTACTGTATATAATGTTTGGGACAGTCCACCAGTCTCGGACACTGTTTCCGATAACAGCGCAAGTGCTGCTCTCCATTCGGCGTGACCTACAACACAAACACACAATGAGAAAACACAAACCAACACAGGTGCGCAAACAGCTGTAATGAGCCGTACCTCACAGGTGCAGATCTGACACGGGTCATCTGATGGGTGAAAACTTTCTCCAGGACCGTACACACGGCCTTCAAAGACACAGTCTATCCAAACAATAACACACATGAGGGTATAAGTTAAGAAAGAATGTCAAAATGTCAGGTATTCGTGTGTTTTAAGTTTAAGTGTATAAAGGGAGAGTTGTACCTGCACAAACCGGGCAGCATTCACCCGGTACGGTGATCTGATTCAGACAGGTGGAGATACAGTGGACCTCCGAGCAGGTGGTCACTCCATCCACACACATGCAGGACATGCAGGGTCCACTGGACGCAAACCAGGTGCTGCCTTCAGAGTGCTCAACACCATCATAAAAACAGCCTAAGAGAGAGATTAACAAACAACTTACATGTAAAAAACAAACGATACTCCGGCCTTTAATTATTAGTTATTCTGCAGTTACCTCTGCAACGGGGGCAGCAGGAACCCGGATCGGTAATCTGATGCATGCAGGTCAACTCAGCACATGGAGGTTTTACACAGATCACCTCACCATCCTAAAACACATACATGCAAAAAGATGGCAGCACTACCATTTCAACCAAATGCATGGCTGTAAAAGCAAAATTGTGAGATATCTTACCATACAGGTGCATTTGGAGCAAGGATTAGCGGGTAGGATCATATTTTGCCCCTGCAGATATTCCCGACCATTTTGATAACACCCTGTGGGGTCAAAGCAGGTGCAGATAATATCAGCACACTCATACAAACTCACAGGTAAACCAGCTAACTAAACTCTGGATTAAACCCCAAAGCCTGTAGCAAATTTATTTTGGGATTGCCTACCTGTGCAGGATACACAAATTGCTGCCTTTGAATGTGATCTTATTTAAATTTCTCTGCTTATTCCCATAACAAAACAAAATGGCAGATAAGATAATTTTTTTATCTCAGTTATCTCATTTTTCCTAGACATTAAATGGAGAGTTAATGGAAACTTCAGCTTAAAATCCGATATTAAGGGTCCTATTTTAACGATCTGAAACGCTAGTGCGAAGCGCAACGCGCAAGTGAGTTTGTGGGCGGATTTTGGGCGCTGTTGCTATTTTCCCGGCGTGAGAAATAACTCTTGCGCCGGGCGCAAATCAATAAGGGGTTGGTCTGAAGTAGGTTCATTATTCATAGGTGTGGTTTGGGCGTAACGTCAAATAAACCAATCAGAACGCTATCCAACATTCCCTTTAAACGCAAGGACGCAAGTTCCATGGCGGGTTGCTATTATTATGACGGATTTACCAGGCGCACGCCAGGAGCGGCTCACAGCCGGGGAGACCCACGTTCTTGTAAGAGCAGTCAAAGACAGAGAAGTTATTTTGTATGGGGATAGGAGAAACCCGCCCAAATCAGCGTCGGTTAAACAGGCGTGAGAGGAAATAGCCACAATTGTCTCATCAGCTGGCATCCCCATCGTTGCGCCAAGCGCTACAATGATGTCAGGAGACAGGGGAATCCCAAGCTTGCCAGCATAAATCGGGCACGCCGTGTAACGGGAGGTGGATCTGCCTCAGGACCTGACGCCAGCAGAGGACATCGCTGTGTCCACCCTCACCGCTGAAAGGGTTTGGGGGCTTTGAAATCGGACCCAAGAAACGCAAGCAAGGTCCAACCCCAAAGTACACTTACAAATCAAGTTCATATACATTAAGGTTTCTTGTGAAAACATTTTAATTATTATTTACATAAAATAAACATAATACAGCCACACAACAAACTTATTATTATTAACTTATGAAAATATTTTAATCGTTATTTGCATGAGAATTTTTTAACGCAGCCACACAATAAATAAAAACTATCACCACAATGCTCACCACTATGATTCCCCTATGATTTATGATTTGCAAAAATAACTGTTGCATCTGTGTGGATTAGATGCAAAGTGTGTGCGCGTTGTGCACGCTATACATTATGGTCAAGCATGCGCCCTTAAAATAGCATAATGAACCACGCGCAACGCGCCACTGACTTTAAACTTTTTTTTCTGGTCAGTGGCGCAATTGTTTTTTGAAACTGCAAAATATCATCAGGGATGGTTTGCGCCGCAACACGCCTCCTTTTTTGCGCTGAACCGCCCAGGGAGCGCAAGTTCATTCCCTAGTTTGCCGACGTGCGTTTGTGCGTTTCATATGCTATGGGCGTGTCCGCTGTTTGCAATGAAACCCCGCCCACTCGTGGGAAAGCTGCCATCTCTTTTAAATTTCAAATACCGCTACAACCTGAATGGATGTTTGCAATTGTGTTAGGGGCGGGTCATGCTCGGTGGCTCCAGTGCATCATCACACAGTTTTAGCCCCACCCAAATAATCCTGAACACAGAAATGTGGGAAAACTGTTTAACGGTGTAACTCCACAATTCAGTCTTACAAAGTTCACAGTTTTGTAACGTGTTTCAGCATTTCTAACATTTATAATGCATTTAAAAAAAATGACTTCTCCTACGTCTCAGATATTTCTATGACCCATAAATTTCACAAAAGAAGTTTCAGATGAGATCTCAACATTGTCACAAACTGAGAAAAGATTGGCAAAGTCTGCAATCGATAGTCAATATTATTGAAGATTACAATATGAACTTAACTCAGTGTGATCAATATGCACATTTCTGATTATTTTATACATCTAAATTAACTTAACAGGTCTTTACTCTTAACTCTTTCCTTGCAAAGAGTTTTTACTGCAATCCATATTTCCGCTTTTATCCACTAGTTGGTGCTCTTGCCCAATTTATAAAATACCAAATCATCCACTGATCCAAAAACTTTAAAAACTCAGTGTATGTTTTCATTATTGTTTTAAATCTAATCTTTAACAAAAATTATCTCAGCTTTTTGCTCAACATTTTGTATTTTTGAAGAAACCTACCCATATTTTAGAGGTAATAAAAAGAGAACAAATGAAAATAGGATGCACTGCAAAAAATGACTTTCTTACTTAGTATTTTTGTCTTGTTTTTAGTAGAAATATCTAAAAATTCTTAAATCAAGATGTATTTTCTTGATGAGCAAAATGACCCAAGAAAATTTGTTTAGTTTTTAGACAAAAAATATACAATTTAAGTGAATTTGTGCTTAAAACAAGCAAAATAATGAGTTTACGTTTTTCTTAAACGCTTAATTCAAGAAAAAAAATTCTCATCCCATTGGCAGATATTTTTGCTTGTTTTGGGCACAAATTCACTTAAATTTGATTTTTTTTTGTCTGAAAACTAAACTTATTTTCTTAGGTCATTTTGCTCATCAAGAAAATACATAGATTTTTTAGATATTTGTACTGAAAACAAGACAACAATACTAAGTAAGAAAGTCATTTTTTGCAGTGTGAAACAGGTTTTTTTTTGTTTAAAAGCAGAGGGTTTAATCTTTTATTTGATATATTTGTAAGTTTATATATTTAAAGAAGAACATTTTCTGGAAGGCATTAAACTTTTGTGAAAATCATAAAAAATGCTGGCGCTGTCTGGCAACTTAAAAAAAAAATACTGGCGGGGAAAGAGTTAATTTACAGTATTTTAACAATTGCCTCATTTGTTTATATTTTTTATTTATTGTATGCAATTTCAGGAGAAACATTTGAGTGTAAGTTGAGACACAACCGAGCTGTTAAAGAGCAACATATTCATCAATATGTTTTTCCTCTTGCACTGCAAAAAAATATTTTAAAAAATTCTTAGTATTTTTGTCTGGTTTTCAGTAAAATGTTAAAAAAAATCATTAAATTAAGATGCTTTTTTCTTGATTAGCAAAACGACCCAAGAAAAGAAGTCAAAAATATCAAATTTAAGTGATTTTGTGCATAAAACAAGAAAAACAATCTGCCAATGGGGTAAGCAAAAAAATATTTTTTGTTAAACACTAAATTCCAGAAAAATTCAAGAAAAATGTGACATTTTTGGTCTAAAAACTAGACTTATTTTCTTGGGTCGTTTTGCTAATCAAGAAAAAGCATCTTAATTGAAGAATTTTTAGATATTTTGACTGAAAACAAGACAAAAATACTAAGATTTTTTTTCTTGAAAATAATTTTTTGCAGTGTGGTTGTTTGATTAGTTTGGTACACATACATTCAAACACGAGCACGCACACATATGCTAACCTCTGCACTGTGGTTTTCTGTTACACGTTACTTCCCCGTTCTGAAAAACACAAATACACGTGCGCTTATTTAAAGTTAAACTTCCTTATCAACCCACAGATGTTTCTACTGTTAGGGATCTCACCTGGCACGTGCAGATGGAGCAGTGGTCATTGACGGGGCTGAACGTAGAGTAAGACTCGTACACCTGTCCTTGATATTCACATGTTCCTGTGCACACGGGACAGCATTGACCTGGAGGACGCACTGGCCTACTGCAGCGAACCTCAGGACAGCTTTTGGGATAACAGCGCACATCACCCCTCTGATTGACAAACACATCCCGACACAGAATTAATCCATATGCTATTGCGCACAACCTTCTGTGTTTATGTCAGTGCTAGGATGAGATGGTCTGACGGTATTAGCGTTTATTTGCAGCTGGCCTCCATTTATACCCATCTCGAAATTTGGAGCTGTGAAATAAAATTGTGCAAGTATGTACTTTATGTGTGTGTTTACTTACTGTACATCTGCACTCCTCGCAGGCTGCTGTGAGTGATGTAAACGCCTCACCATCAACATAAACTCTTTCATGATACAGACAGCCTGTGTTAAAAACATACACACAATTTTACAAAGGTCATACACAATATTATTTATACAAAATACAATGCACACAAAATTGCTTAGCGAGTTACATCACCATCACACACTGGACAGCACTGATCTGGCCGGGTGATCGGGTGACTACATCCTGGGTTGTGACACGCCCTCCGATTGCAATTTACTTGACCATTCGTGCAAACGCAAAGCCCACAGCGATCAGCAGGGTCTGAAAACTCCTGACCATTCCGATATTCCAAACCCGCATACCGACAACCTGTAAATGCACACGACACAAATGTCAAATTTCTTTAGAAACACTGCAAAAAATGACTTTCTTACTCAGTATTTTAGTTTTGTTTTCAGTACAAATATTTAGATATTCTTTTTTTTTATTAGCAAAATGACCTAGGAAAATAATTTTAATGGGTTTGTTCTTAAAACAAGCAAGACATTTTTTCTTGAATGAAGTGTAAAAATTTGTAGCCCATTGGCAGATTATTATTATTTGTTTTTGCTTGTTTTAAGCACAAATTTAAGTGCAAATATGCTTTTTGTCTAAAAACTAGACTTATTTTGTAAGGTAAGTTTCCTCATTAAGTAAATGTACACTGCAATTATTTTCAAGAAATAATTTTCTTAGTATTTTTGTCTTGTTTTCAGTAAAAATATCTAAAAATACTTAAATTAAGATGCTTTAAGAAAATTAAGAAAATAAGTCTTACCCCATTGGCAGATTTTTTTGCTTGTTTTATGCACAAAATCACTACATTTGATATTTTTGGTCTAAAAACTAGACTTATTTTCTTGGGTCGTTTTGCTCATCAAGAAAAATAATTAATTAATTAATTAATGTAAATTAATTTAAGAATTTTTAGGTATTTTATTGAAAACAAGACAAAATACTAAGAACATTTTTTCTTGAAAATCATTTTTTGCAGTATTCAATATTAATTCAAATTTTTTTTAGATGAAAACAAGACAAAAATACTAAGTAAGAAAGTAATTTTTGCGGTGAATAAACTCAACAAAAGCTATTATTGAGTTTATACACTGCAAAAAAATTATTTTCAAGAAAAAAATTCTTAGTATTTTTGTCTTGTTTTCAGTAGAAATATCTAAAAATTATTAAATTAAGATGCTTTTTCTTGACGAGCAAAATGACCCCAAGAAAACAAGTCTAGATTTTAGACCAAAAATATCAAATTTGAGTGATTTTGTGAATAAAACAAGCAAAAAAATCTGCCAATGGGGTAAGCAAAAAAATCGTGAACATTTTTCTTAAACACTAAATTCCAGAAAAATTCAAGAAAAATGTGACATTTTTGGTCTAAAAACTAGACTTATTTTCTTGGGTCGTTTTGCTCATCAAGAAAAAGCATCTTAAAGGTGTAGGGGAGGATTTTCTCAAATTTAGGAAAGAACCGCCTGCTCCACTTTAAAAAAAAATGCAATTGGGCAACACTCCTGATTGACAACTAGGAGGACTAATAGTCTTGATAATCCACCCGGAAAAAGAAAATCCTCCGCAATACCTTTAATTTGAGAATTTTTTGATATTTTGACTGAAAACAAGACAAAAATACTAAGATTTTTTTTCTTGAAAATCATTTTTTGCAGTGTGGTTGTTGGATTAGTTTGGTACACATACATTCAAACACGAGCACGCACACATCCTCACATACGCTAACCTCTGCACTGTGGATTTCTGTTACACGTTACTTCCCCGTTCTGAAAAACACAAATACACGTGCGCTTATTTAAAGTTAAACTTCCTTATCAACCCACAGATGTTTCTACTGTTAGGGATCTCACCTGGCACGTGCAGATGGAGCAGTGGTCATTGACGGGGCTGAACGTAGAGTAAGACTCGTACACTTGTCCTTGATATTCACATGTTCCTGTGCACACGGGACAGCATTGACCTGGAGGACGCACCGGCCTACTGCAGCGAACTTCAGGACAGCTTTTGGGATAACAGCGCACATCACCCCTCTGATTGACAAACACATCCCGACACAGAATTAATCCATATGCTATTGCGCACAACCTTCTGTGTTTATGTCAGTGCTAGGATGAGATGGTCTGACGGTATTAGCGTTTATCTGCAGCTGGCCTCCATTTATACCCATCTCGAAATTTGGAGCTGTGAAATAAAATTGTGCAAGTATGTACTTTATGTGTGTGTTTACTTACTGTACATCTGCACTCCTCGCAGGCTGCTGTGAGTGATGTGAACGCCTCACCATCAACATAAACTCTTTCATGATACAGACAGCCTGTGTTAAATACATACACACAATTTTACAAAGGTCATACACAATATTATTTATACAAAATACAATGCACAAAAAATGTCACATCACCATCACACACTGGACAGCACTGATCCGACCGAGTGATGGGATGACTACATCCTGGGTTGTGACAAGGCCTCCGATTGCAATTTACTTGACCATTCGTGCACACGCAAAGCCCACAGCGATCAGCAGGGTCTGAAAACTCCTGACCATTCCGATATTCCAAACCCGCATACCGACAACCTGTAAATGCACACGACACAAATGTCACATTTCTTTAGAAACACTGCAAAAAATGACTTTCTTACTCAGTATTTTAGTTTTGTTTTCAGTACAAATATTTAGATATTCCTTTTTTTATTAGCAAAATGATAAAATACCTAAAAATTCTTAATTTAATTAAAATTAATTAATTAATTAATTATTTTTCTTTATGAGCAAAACGACCAAAGAAAATAAGTCTAGTTTTTAGACCAAAAATATCAAATGTAAGTGATTTTGTGCATAAAACAAGCAAAAAAATCTGCCAATGGGGTAAAACTTATTTTCTTAATTTTCTTAAAGCATCTTAATTTAAGAATATTTTTACTGAAAACAAGACAAAAATACTAAGAAAATTATTTCTTGAAAATAATTGCAGTGTACATTTTCTTAATGAGCAAAATTACCTAACAAAATAAGTCTAGTTTTTAGACAAAAAGCATATTTGCACTTAAATTTGTGCTTAAAACAAGCAAGAACATTTTTCTTGAATGAAGTGTAAAAGTTTGTAGCCCATTGGCAGATTATTATTTGTTTTTGCTTGTTTTATTTTTGGTCTAAAAACTAGACTTATTTTCTTGGGTCGTTTTGCTCATCAAGAAAAATAATTAATTAATTAATTAATTTAAAAAATATTAAGAATTTTTAGGTATTTTTATTGAAAACAAGACAAAATACAAAGAAAATTTTTTCTTGAAAATCATTTTTTGCAGTATTCAATATTAATTCAATTTTTTTTTTATGAAAACAAGACAAAAATACTAAGTAAGAAAGTAATTTTTGCGGTGAATAAACTCAACAAAAGCTATTATTGAGTTTATACACTGCAAAAAAATTATTTTCAAGAAAAAAATTCTTAGTATTTTTGTCTTGTTTTCAGTAAAAATATCTAAAAATTCTTAAATTAAGATGCTTTTTCTTGATGAGCAAAATGACCCAAGAAAATAAGTCTAGTTTTTAGACCAAAAATATCAAATTTGAGTGATTTTGTGCATAAAACAAGCAAAAAAATCTGCCAATGGGGTAAGCAAAAAAATCGTGAACATTTTTCTGAAACACTAAATTCAAGAAAAATTCAAGAAAAATGTGCTTACCCATTGGCAGATTTTTTTTGCTTGTTTTATGTACAAAATCAATTAAATTTGATATTTTTGGTCTAAAAACTAGACTTATTTTCTTGGCTCGTTTTGCTCATCAAGAAAAAACATCTTAATTTAAGATTTTTTAGATATTTTTACTGTAAACAAGACAAAATACTAAGAATTTTTTTCTTGAAAATCATTTTTTGCAGTGTAGAACAGCAGATAAATCAAATAAACATATGCAAGTGTACAAACACACACAGACCATCACATCTTGGGCAACATTGGCCCTGCACAGGAAAGGGGCAGTTGACGGGTAAACAGGGCCTCCTCTCACACCTGACCGTCCCGTCACGACAAACACACGTTGTGCAGGGATCTGATGCATCATTGAACGTGGCACCATTAGCGTGTTCCCTCCCTTCATACAGACAGCCTGCAGAGTCAAAGTAAAAAAAGTGAGTGGAAAAAGAAATTTTATTGAATAAAACTCTTGATAAAAGTATCAAATGTATTTTTGTAGACAAATATAGTTTAAGGCTGGCCACATGTGCGAAGTTTTTAAGCTCGATTTGGCCCTTTGGCGATCGAAAAGGGTATATCGAAATATTACCTGATTAGTGTTTAATTGCAGCCGTTGTTTGAAAAAAAAAACTGCGTTGGAGCCTCTCCGAACCTTAATCGGGTTGCCTCTGACTAGAGATCTTCTTGTGTCCAAAGACTCTACCCGAAATGACCCAAATCACTTTTTACCCGAACCCGAGGTGCATGATATTGCTAATGTTATACCCGACCCATGTCCGAGGCACACCTGAACGCTGCCTACTTCCATACTATATAGTAGGCAAAAATCAGTACATTTTCATTTCAAATACTTATATCACTGACATCAGTGGCCTGGCAAGGATATTGTCATTTAAAAAGTTGAGTTGCAGCCCTCAACTGATGTTTATGTTGTCATGTTGCATATTGGCCACCAGTTGTGTGATTGCAGTACCAGTTTTAGCCACAAGGTTTGTGATTGCAATACCAGTTTTGGCCACAATCCTACATACTGTTCCTTTAATTAATTGGATAAAAAAGCACTGAGCACTGAGACCTGGACTATTCAGCGCAATATGGATAACATCACGGAGTAGCTCACAGCTTTGCAAAGGCAAATGGATCGATTCGGAGACCAAAATGTACTAGGAGAGTAGTCGTGTAAATTGGAATGCGCCTACTCGCCCCAAGACCAAACAATCCCAATCTTATCTGAATCTACCCCAGAAGAGCACTACAATGAGACGCTCTTAGGTGATTCTCACAAAATTAGACTTATAAGGTGTCATGAAACATTTTGATAAAAAAGTAAATGCTATCATAATAAGAAGCATAAAGTTACAAACATTTCTTCATGTAATATTTCATATGACATCACATAAACCAATTTTGTTGTTTTTCCACATTTAAGGGGAAAATTTTCATTACCGCAACGTGTCGATGACTGGATTTGGGTTCTTTGACATGAAAATATTTATAATTAAAAACTCTAAAAAATTAAAAGCTTCAGTGCATGTTATACAATAAATATTTACAGTAAAGAAACATGTGATATTTGGTGATCATTGGTAAATGTAGAGACAATAATAAGGAATATAAATGTGTCCAAGACCAATTTTCTCATCCTCCGCAATCATTGTTTAAGCCATCAATGAACTAACATTTCCAAAGAAAAAATAGTTGGAAGGGACATAATTGACTGTGACACTGAAGATGGCTACCACGTAAGCAGTTTTTATTTTTTCTCTCCAGATAAAAGTTGAAATTTTGTTTGTCATAGCACCTAGACAACTTTTTAGTTCTCATTACCGAAACATGAGTTTGTAAATGCATATATTTAATGTAATATCATGTTGCGGTAATGATCATTTTTGATAATGATAATCTAAAAAAGTGTAAATAATTCTATAGGAAATATTTTTTAAATCCTTTAAAAATAATGGTTATAGTAAATTCAGATATTAATCTTATATGTGCAAAAAAAATTGTCTTCAAGGGCTTTTTAAAAATTCTGATGCTGGACACCTTCTAAATCTGGATTTCGTGAGAATCACCCTCTTGAGTTCCTCCCGTCACTTCCGCAGACACCTGCTGATTGTTGACTCTGTCTGGGACCTGATCAAGGCCGTCTCCGTAGGAATTTGCTGTGTATCGCTGTGACATTCTTGCGGACTTAGGCACCTAGATTTGAGGCCAGGATTTGATTTTCATGCTGTACTGATTATGTGCTCATGTTGCTGAGGTGTTTTTCATGTTCCCACACTGTACTTCCCACAGGAGCATAACAGTTGTTGTTTTTTCCTCCCCTCTCTCATGTTATGCTGTATTTCTTCCTCAATCCCCTGTCTTCCTGTCCCCTCCTTGTCATATTGTATGTATTGTATATATGGACAGGTTTATGGCTAATTTCGCTGGTACCTGTGACCAGTGACAATAAAGGGATACTTCTACTACTACCACTACTACTACCTAATCTAATTCAATACGTAGTGTCACAGTATGCGATTTCAGACACAGGAAGACAGGCAGTCGAGATATTAGTTGAAGTATCTCACCATCACATGTGCGACAGCAGTCCTGAATTATGGGGTGAGAACAAACAGCAGAAGGACAGGGCCTACGTCTGCAGTTCATAATCCCATTGAGGCAAGAGCATGATTGACAGCTGTCAGTGGGATGAGAAAAGTGCTGCATGTGTCTGTAAACCTGTCCGTCAACATTGCAATCAACAGGAGGCGCTGTAAAGGATGAGATGGACACAAACATTCAATACACACAAACAAACAATGTACAAGGGGGAATAATGTTGGATTCATGTTGGAGTTATTGTCATTTCAAATGTTACATTTAAATTTGTAATTTCAATTTTGTGAAATCTGTAATGTTTAAAGGACACAGGCTTCTCTGTCCAGTCTGTTAGGACACAAAGGAGGAAGGCACTCTTTTGTTCATAAAGTGGTGCAATTTTTAAACTCTCAGTCTCAGTCATCTCTGACCCCTTCTTGTTTGCCATGCAATGATTTCCAATTTTAATATATTATACTACTGTATGTAGTAAACATACAAACCTATGATATGTTTATGCTTATTGTGCTTCTATAACTCCATGAGATCTGCCGCCTTGGGTATTTGAATTCTCATCTACTATATGTGACCCTGGACCACAAAACCATAAGTCAAACGGGTATATTTGTAACAATAGCCAAAAATACATTGTATGGGTCAGAGTTATTGATTTTTATGCCAAAAGTCATTAGGATATTCCATAAAGATATTTTGTAAATTTGCTACCTTAAATATATAAAAAAATATTTATCATTAGTAATATGTGTTGCTAAAGACTTCATTTGGACATTTTTTTCCTTTTTTTTGCAAGATATATTCCAGATTTTCAAATAGTTGTATCAAATATTGTCCTACACTGGAAAAGATTTTCAAGAAAACATTTTCTTGGTATTTTTGTCTTGTTTTCAGTAAAAATATCTAAAAATTTTTAAATTAAGATGCTTTTTCTTGATGAGCAAAACGACCGAAGAAAATAATTCTAGTTTTTAAACCAAAAATATCAAATTTAAGTGATTTTGTGCATAAAAGAAGCAAAAAAATCTACCAATGGGGTAAGCAAAAAAATCGTGAAAATTTTTCTTAAACATTAAATTCAAGCAAAAAATGTAAGAAAATTTAGCTTACCCCATTGGCAGATTTTTGTTGCTTGTTTTATGCACAAAATCACTTACATTTGATATTTTTTATCTAAAAACATATTTTCTTAAGTCGTTTTGCTTATCAAGAAAAAGCATCTTAATTTAAGAATTTTTAAATAATATACTAAGAATTTTTTTTCTTGTAAATTTTGACTTTCTTACTTAGTATTTTTGTCTTGTTTTCAGTAAAAATATATATAAAAATCTTAAATCAAGATGTATTTTCTTGATGAGCAAAATGACCTAAGAAAATAAGTTTAGTTTTTAGACAAAAATATAAAATTTAAGCAAATTTGTGCTTAAGACAAGCAAAAAAAAATCTGCCAATGGACTAAGAAAGATTTTCTTGAATTAAGTGTTAATGAAAAAGTTAATTTATTTCAAGAAAAATTTTCTTATTCCATTTGCAGATTTTATTGTTTTAAGCAATAATTTACTTAAAGTTTATATTTTTTTGTCTAAAAACTAAACTTATTAAAAACTTATTTTCCTACTGGATGTCATTTTGCTCATCAAGAAAATACAATAAATGATTAAATGATCAATAAATAATTTTAATTTAAGAATTTTTAGATATTTTTACTGAAAACAAGACAAAAATACTAATTAAGAAAATCATTTTTGCAGTATAAAATATCCCTTAAATTTTTTGAAATTGAGATTTACACTGCAAAAAATTTTTTAAGAAAATATTTTCAGTAGTTTTTTCTTGTTTTCAGTAAAAATATCAAACAATTCTTAAATTAAAATGCTTTTCTTGATGAGCAAAATGACCCAAAAAAATTTGTTTTCAAACCAAAAATATCAAATTTAAGTGATTTTGTGCACAATGGTCCATGGTCACATATGTAAAAAATCCATCCTAGCACGTGACACCTGACATCACATTTTGTTCAATGAATTCACATTTGTTTAAAAGTGTTAATAGCAAAATAAGTAAGTTTTGAGTTTAATGACAGTAATAATGACAGTAACTTTAACATGATGTGACTGCAGCAGAGGATTGACCTGGACACTGAGGGCAGCATTCTCCCGGCTCAACATATGGATCAGCACACTGCACTGGTGGACATCTCTTCATCAGACACTGGACATTACCATTCTACAAACAAAAACAAGCAAACATACGTCCACGATGCATCTGTGACTTTGAACGTCTGTGTGTGCGGGAAAGAGACTCACATTACAATGGCAGGTCCTGCAGTGATCGGTCGGATGTGGAAATTCCATTCCATTCGGATAATCAATACCCGCATAACTGCATCCTATAAGAAGAAACAAGTAATATGTAATAGAAACAAATTAAAGAACATCGAAGAAAAACAAAAGCATGGCAGTTTTTAAAAATAGTTTAGCTGCATGGAGTACCATAGAGTTATTCAAATTTATTTTCTTGTTTAAATAATGTATTATAGTAAGTAGTACTGCATTCCAAACTACAGTATATCATGGACATAGTTTAGGATTGTAGTACATGGATATATATTCAAATTTGTTACTGATAGAATAATGCAAAAAGTAATACTCCAAACTCTGAGACCTCCAATCTCTTACCATTGCAATTGTTTTGACAACAGGTCCCTTGACGAGGATTATTGCAGTTCGGTTGTGGGCACTCGTGACTTCCACATGTCACACGTCCATCAATACAAGCACAGTCCTCACATGGATTTGTGGGATTGGGGAAAATGTCACCATTATTAAAGATTTGGTTATTATATTCACAGCCTAGACAGGGAAGAAAATGAGAGGAGGGAATGCAGTAACTGGTGACACTTTAAAATAAGTTTGTATCAGTAAACATTAGTAAATGCATTAACTAACATGAACAAACAATGAACAAGTTTCAATTCTAGTTAATGTCAATACAGTTATTCATGTTAATTCATGGTGCATTAGTAAATAAAGGGAATATCATCAATAAAGATCAGTAAATGCTGTAGAATAGGGGTCTCCAATGTGGTGCCTGCCACTTTTAAGTACAAATATCTAAAAAATCCTAAATCAAGATGCATTTTCATCATTAGCAAAATGACCTAAAATCAGTCAAAAAAAAAATTGACAAAAAAATAAAACAAGCAAAAAAAGAAACTGCCAATGGGGTAACCAAAAAATCTTGAACTTTTTTCTTAAACACTTAATTAAAATTAATTCTTTCTTTTTCTTTCTTTCTTTTCCTTTAAATGCCATACCAGCTTCTACGGCTATATTTATAGGGAAAATAAAGTGTAATTAAATAAAGTAAGACTAGAAAAGATGTTTAAAATTTAATTTCCTCTAAAAATCTTAGAACTATGTTTGGATTCACAAATTCACTTCAATTTGATATTTTTTGTTTAAAAACTAGACTTGTTTTCTTAGATCATTTTGCTTATCAAGAAAATGCACCTTGATTTAAGAATTTTTATATATTTGTACCAAAAACAAGACAAAAAAGTAATAAGTAAAAAAGTATTTATTTTTGTCCAGTGTAATTGTTAACAAATTCAACCTTATTGTAAAGTGAAACCCAGTTACAACTAATAAATCAATTATATAACCTATTGCTTCAGTCCTGGGAGTTTACAATCAGTTTACATGTCATGGGTCATATATATATTATTAATCCTTTACATGTCAAGTATTTTACATTTGATTTTAAAAACAATTTACATATACAGCACTGAAAATAAGTATTTGACACATCAGCATTTTTATCAGTAAGGGGATTTCTAAGTGGGCAATTAACACAACATTTCCACCAGATGTAGCCATCAAGCCAAATATTGAATTCATACAAAGAAATCAGAACATTTAAGTATACAAGTTGAGTCATAATTAATAAAGTGAAATGACACAGGGAATAAGTATTGAACACATGAAGAAAAGAAGGTGCAAAATGGCATAGAAAGCCAGGAGATCACCTGAAATCTGTCAATACTGAGAGAGAAACCCTGCCCCCTATCAGTACTAATTGATATCAGCTGCTTTAGTCTATTAAAGTATTAAATAAAGTGTGTTAAATACTTATTTCCAGTCATTTCACTTTATTTATTATGACTCAACTTGTATACTTAAATGTTCTGATTTTTTTCTTATGAATTTTAATATTTGGCTTGATGGCTATATCTGGTGGATATTTTGTGTCAATAGCCCACTTAGAAATCCCCTTGATAAAAATGTTGATATGTCAAATACTTATTTTCCCCGCTGTATAACTTGTAAATTGTTAACATTTAGGGCCCTATCTTGCACCCAGCGCAATTGACTTTGTCAGTGACGCATGTATCATTCGTATTTTGCGCCGGCGCACAGCGGGGTTTTTCCCTCCACAGATGCACATCAGCAAACTAGGGAATGAACTTGCGCTCCCTGGGCGGTTCAGCGCAATTAGGAGGCGTGTTGCGGCGCAAACCATCTCTTATGCTATTTTGCAGTTTCAAAAAACAATTGCGCTACTAACCAAAAAAAACTAGTCTAAAGTCAGTGGCGCGTTGCGCGTGGTTCATTATGCTATTTTAAGGGCGCATGCTTGACCATAATGTATAGCGTGCACAACGCGCAAACACTTTGCTTATCTAATCTACACAGATGCAACAGTTATTTTTGCAAATCATAAATTGTTACACTTAAAAATATTAATACACGAGATAAGGGGAATCATAGTGGTGAGCATTGTGGTAATAGTTTTTATTTATTCTCATGCAAATAACGATTAAAATATTTTCATAACTTTGTTGTGTGGCTGTATTACGTTTATTTTATGTAAATAATAGTTAAAATGTTTTCATAAGAAACCTTAATGTATATGAACTTGATTTGTAAGAGTACTTTGGGGTTGGACCTTGCTTGCGTTTCTTGGGTCCGATTTCAAAGCCCCCAAACCCTTTCAGCGGTGAGGGTGGACGCAGCGATGTCCTCTGCTGGCGTCAAGTCCTGAGGCAGATCCACCATGCCCGATTTATGCTGGCAAGCGTGGGATTCCCCCGTACAAGGACGTCGGTCTCCTCGGCTGTGAACCGCTCCTGGCGTGCGCCTGGTAAATCCGTCATAATAATAGCAACCCGCCATGGAACTTGCGCCCTTGCGTTTAAAGGGAATGTTGGCTAGCGTTCTGATTGGTTTATTTGACGTTACGCCCAAACCACACCTATGAATAATGAACCTACTTCAGACCAACCTCTTATTGATTTGCGCCCGGCGCAAGAGTTATTTCTCACGCCGGTAAAATAGCAACAGCGCCCAAGATCCGCCCACAAACTCACTTGCGCGTTGCGCTTCGCACTTGCGTTTCAGATCGTTAAAATAGAGCCCTTAGTCTGAAGTCATGAATGTGAGATGCAAATGTGTACCTGGACAGCGCTGACAGCACTCTCCCGGAGGTGTGTATGGATTTGAACATGAGAGAGCTGGACATCCAGCCACAGCACAATGTACCTGGCCTTGCTACAAACATAAACGCATGTAGTAAGACTACGGCATAGACTTTACAGTACACTTTCAGCAAGTATATCACTTGATATTTGCAAAGTCAAGGAATGACATGTAACGTGTGTGTGTGTGTGTGTGTACCTGACAGGTGCATTGTGCGCAAGGATCCTCTGGATCGGTAAATGTCTGACCGTTTTCATAAATGCGCTGCTTATATTGGCACTGTCTACAAGAATCCCCACAGCACCCCTCTGTCATAAAAATTATCATATTTAAATAAATGGACATTAATTTTTTAGGATTATTATGGGTAATTGGACTGTAAATGTCTGTACAATTTCGTGTTCTACGTCTCACCTGTTGGTCTGTCAGGGTCACACGTCACACGACCCCCTGCACAATAACAATTTCTTCCTCCATCACTCCAAGACGCTCCTTCTTCATACTGAACACCATTCCACTCACATCCTACACAAACACACACGCGGTTAGGCAAACGGGCACACGCACAAACATGCAGACACACACAGACACACATGCACAAAAAGATATACACACACACAAATACTTGACACACACGCGTAGGATTTTTTTGTATTACTGACCAATGTGCATGTCAATTTGATCATTTTTTCTTGTTCCTCTCACCTCTTGGTCTGGTGTTTGGGCAGGGTTGGGGCACGGGATCTGGTCCACAGTTTGTTCCACTGTTGCACGTCACACGACCCTCTGCACAATAACAACTACTTTCTCCATCACTCCATGACGCTCCTTCTTCATACCGAACCCCATTCCACTCACATCCTACACAAACACACAGACAGACAGTTAGGCAAACACGCACCTGGACACACATGCACAAAAAGACACACAAACACAAATACGTGAACACACACATCTATTTAGTATTACTGACCAATGTGAAATGTTTGCCTTGGTCTCACCTGTTTGTCTGTCTTGGCAGGGTGGGGGTGAGGGAACTGGTCCACAGTCTGATTCAGGTTTGCATGTCACATGACCCTCTACACAATAACAACTTCTTCCTCCATCATTCCATGACTCTCCTTCATTATACTGAACACCATTCCACTCACACACTACACAAACAAACAAACACACACAGTTAGGCAAATGAACACACGCACAAACACATAATAAACATATAAAACAACTACATTTATTCAGAATTGTTTTTGTTTTATGAAAAATATTGCTTCTTACGCACTAAAGGAAGACATGAGCTTAGGAAATTACACTGCAAAAAATTATTTTCAATTTTTTTTATTTTTGTCTTGTTTTCAGTAAAAATATCTAAACATTCTTAAATTAAGATGCTTTTTCTTGATGAGCAAAACGACCCAAGAAAATAAGTCTAGTTTTTAGAACAAAAATATTAAATTTAAATAATTTTGTGCATTAAACAAGCAAAAAAATCTGCCAATGGGTTAAGCAAAAAAAAATTTTCTTAAACACTAAATTCAAGAAAAATTCAAGAAAAATGTGCTTACCCAATTGGCAGATATTTTTTTGCTTGTTTTATGCACAAAATTACTTACATTTGATATGTTTTGATAATTTGATAATTTGTACCCCATTGGCAAAATAATAATGCAGTTACAGTAATGTATTAATTTGTGACAAGAGTACCCAACAAACCATAGACACCTAGTGGCCTTTATTGGTAAAACCACTTAATGTGTGACACAAATCTCACTTCTGTAAATGTCTGTAAAACTTTGTGTTCTCCGTCTCACCTGTTGGTCTTTTGCTGCACGTCACCTGACCCCCTGAACAATAACAATTTCTTCCTCCATCACTCCAAGACGCTCCTTCTTCATACTGAACACCATTCCACTCACATCCTACATACACATGCATACATAGACTCAATAATCACTAAAAAAAGATGTCTGTGTCCTGCGTAAGTTAGCAGCGTAAGTATGCATCCCACCTCTACACACCGGGCAGCAGGAATTTGATATTTTTTGAAAATTTTATTTAAAAAAATTACTTATTTTCTTAGGTCATTTTTTATTTTTTTTTGCCATTTTTTGCCTTTATTGATAGACAGTAGCTGTAGGAGACAACAGGAAAGTAGAGGGTGGAGAGAGGGGTATGGGGTCGGCAAAGGACCTCGAGCCGGGATTCGAACTCGGGTCGCCGGAAGTGCGTTTGCACCATATGTCGGAGCGCTGCCCACTACGCCATCGGCTCCGACTTCTTAGGTCATTTTGCTCATCAAGAAAAAACATCTTAATTTAAGAATTTTCAGATATTTTTGCTGTAAACGAAACAAAAATACTAAGAAAATGTTTTCTTGAAAATCATGTTTTGCAGTGTTGGCTGGTGTGCAAAAATATCTCCCAATGGGGTGAGAAAAAAATCTACAAATAAGTTTACGTTTTTCTTAAAAGCTTAATTCAAGAAAAAATTTCTCACCCCATTGGCAGAAATTGTTGCTTGTTTTAAGCACAAATTCACTTAAATTGTATAGTTTTTGCCTAAAAACTGTTTTGCCTAAAAACGAAAGTAATGTGTTTTGAAAAAGTGAAAAGGGTAAATGTTGAGTTCATCCTGAGAAAAAGACACACAACTTATGCTACGTACACACCAAATGCAGGGCATCGCATTACTCGGTCTAGGTTACTTGGGGGATTTAACTTCGTTTCATGCTAATTTTTCACTGAAGTTAAATATTTTCAACTTGGGCGAAGACACGTTTCAGGCAAATAGCGCGTTTTTGCGACAAACGCACGGCCCATATCGCGTCAGTTGCATCGCCCCGCGCGAGGACGCGTCTGATCGCGTCTTTGCATTGACTTTTTTGTAATCTACTCGCGCAAAACGTTGAACTCGCGTTTGGTGTGTATGCCCCATTATAAATGTTAACATGTAGTCTGAAGTCATAAGGTTGTGAATGTAAATTGCGAATGTGTACCTGGACAGCGGGGACAGCACTCTCCCGGAGGTGTGTATGAATTAGAACATGGAGGATCTGCACATCCAGCAACAGCACAAAGTACCTGGCCTTGCTACAAACATAAACACTTAAGTATGTTAGTTATAGCACAGATATTGAGGTACATTTTTAGAAAGGAGTGACTTGAATCACAATTCTGTCTTAAGCAATCAATTGATATTTGCAAAGTAAAGGAATGACGTGTGTGTGTGTACCTGACAGGTGCATTGTGCACAAGGATCCTCTGGATCAGTAAATGTCTGACCGTTTTCATAAATGCGCTGCTTATATTGGCATTGGCCACAAGAATCCCCACAGCACTCTGCCACAAAATGACCATATTAAAATTATTTTAACGTTTCTCTCGAGGTCTAAGCCTCTAGAATACAAATATCAGTGTTTTATAAAATAAATAATGTAGGGAGAGTAAGTGATTGATTTATGATAAGAGTGTGCCTCAAAACATTGATAATCCTGCTAACTGTCACCGTTACGCCAGCGGGACGCCTACAATTCAGTGTTTTGCATATGAATTCTTATCCAATCATGACCAACTATATATTGTTTCAAAGCTCTAAGAGTGTAGTTTTCATTTATCATCATCATCTTGGGAAACAACTGACATAGTGTGAGTCATTTTCTAAAAGATCATGGGCCCATAGGTGGGACCAAATTGTTTTTTTCATATTTATAAAACAAATACCCTAGTCTAAACATAAAAATCTTTACAAACTATATATCTTTGGAAAGCTCTCAGAGATTGTAGTTTTCATATATCATTACTATTTTGGGGATAGAATTACATAGCGAGAGTCCGTTTGTAAAAGGTCATGGGCCCACAGGTAGGCCCAATTTGTTATGACATATTTGTAACAGTAAAACCCTACACTAAACCTAAAAAATCTTGATAGACTATATATCACCAGAAAGCTGTGAATGTAGTTCATATTTCAAGGTCATCCGATGATAGAAATTATGTTTATTGTTACATGACTCCCCCCCCATAGGAATGCACATTAATTGTATATATTTATAACACTATATTCTATTATAAATCACTAAATATATGTCATTGGAAACCGTCTAAGAATGTAGTTTTCATATTTCAAAACCTTTTTGCATAAATGCAGTTACAGTAATGTATTAATTTGTGACAAGAGTATGCAGCAAACCATTGACACCTAGTGGCCTTTGTTGGTAAAACCACTAAAAGTGTGACACAAATATCATTTATTTGTGATTTTAATTTAAAATTTGGATCATTTGGACTTACGGATTCATGTTTACATTATTATTAAATTGTCTTCTTTAAAACAAGACCAAGATTAGGCTTCTAGAGCAAAAAATGTTATATTAATTTAAATGTTTAACAGGTTAAAGTCATTTTTAGGATAATTATGGCTAATTTGTCAGTAAATGTCTGTAAAATGTTGTGTTCTCCGTCTCACCTGTTGGTCTGTCAGGGTCACACGTCACACGACCCCCTGCACAATAACAATTTCTTCCTCCATCACTCCAAGACGCTCCTTCTTCATACTGAACACCATTCCACTCACATCCTACATACACATGCATCCATAGACTCAATAATCACTAAAAAAAGATGTCTGTGTCATGCGTAAATTAGCAGCGTAAGTATGCATCCCACCTCTACACACCGGGCAGCAGGAATTAGGACTGGGCGGCACAGGGTTTTCACAAGTCAACGTAGGACATCTTTCCTGATGGCATCTCACGTTTCCTCCCTACAGCACATGCATACTGTTATTATCTGCCTAATGATGCTCAAACCCTGTGTGATTTTTTTAAGCAGAATAAAAGTATGCAACTCATATAGACTTCTGAAGCCATATGATAGCATTGAACCCAGATCTCAAATGTCATGCATTGTTGAATAAAAAAGCAGCATTCTGCAATTTGCTTTTATTTGTTTCACCTTGCATGTACACTGGAAACAGGGTCCATCCCCAGGCGGCCTGAACTCTCTTCCATCTTCGTAAATCCTTCCTTCATATTCGCACACTGTAAAATTGTAAAACTTAATCCTCACCCTTATCTGTCCAGATCAGAAGTGGTCCGTCGGTCTGTGTGTGTGTGTGTGTTACTTACTGTCACAGGAAGGACAGCACTGGTCACGTGATTTTGCCGGGTGTGTGCATTGTGGAGCCTGACATCCTTTGGAGCCACATGTCACCTGTCCACCCTGCACACACATCACCAAACATATTGCATGTTTACTTTTTAGTATGTTCATGTGAGACTTTGTATCTGTGGCTTGGCCCTTAGGGTTAGAAGCCAAAAAAACACCCTAACACCTGCATACGGACAGGGTATCTGGCACAGGTCAACGACCCATTAACACACTTGCTAATTTTTGAAATCTTGTATATTAGTAAAACCTAAAATAATAGATATAAGCAAATAAAAGTGGAGATGGCAAAATACAAAAAAAAGGAATCTCACCAAACACTGACAAGTGATGCATGGATCCTGTCTGGATACAAATGATTCACCTTCTAGGTACATCTGACCCTCATGTCTGCACTCTTCACACCTGACACCAAAAATATCAATGTAAATATAATGTCAAATGTCAGAAAATAACATTAATAAGTATCTTTAATACCGTGGACAACATTCTCCAGGTCTCTGGATTGGATTATGACACGATGTGGGTGGGCAGGGTTGTTTGATGCAGCGGATATTCCCATTCTGAAAGACAATCAGCAAACATGTCATATTACTTCATTCATTCAATGTCACTATTTAATTATATTAATATAAATATAAGCAGCATTTATGGGGATCAAGACCACAAAAGGCACAAAGGGCACCAATAATGACTGTAGTGGTTTAGGGACCCATACTCAAAAATTAACCTTAAAGGTGGGGTGCATGATCTCTGAAAGCCAATGTTTATATTTAAAATGACTTAAACAAACACACCCCTACCCCAACAGAATCTGGACCTTTTTTTGATACACATGCAACCCAGGCAATGATGTTGGTTAGTAGACACGCCCCTTACTGCTGATTGGCTACAAGTGTGTTTTTGTACTCTGCCCGACTCCCTTTTCCAAAATGTTTTTCAAAAATCATGCACCCCACCTTTAAAGCGATTTAAAAACATGGGTAAAACACTTAAAGGAGAAAAGTAAATTTATTTACTATTTTTGACCAGTAGATGTCACCAAATTTGTATGAGGCGGTCTGGATGTAGTGACAATGACACTTTATTTAGTTGATGCATCATTTAAGGACAGGTTGGTCTATTAAAAAGGTATTACAAACTTTTTGTAAGGAGTGTCTTCAAGGTCAGGGGTTTTTAAACTGGGGTCAGGGGACCCCAGGGGCCTCCATGAGGTCCTAGGGGGTCCCCAGAACATTTCAGAGAGAAATTTTAAAAAAGTAAAAAATATTTATTTGGTTTTATCTCTTGTTTCTTCCTACATTCATATTTGCTTTGTATCTTTCTAGTGTGTTTTCCTTATTAAAGAGTCCCCTTTATCACTGTTTTTAAAGCTGCTGTATGTGCTGCAATATAAATAAATGTGATTTTTTTTTAAATAAATAAACGTCTTCCGGTTTATACATTCAGCTTTAAGCTTAGTGTAACCAATTATCTATTCGTTATACATAAAAATCTGTAAATTGCTATGCACACTCACCTAAAGGATTATTAGGAACACCATACTTATACTGTGTTTGACCCCCTTTCACCTTCAGAACTGCCTTAATTCTACATGGCATTGATTCAACAAGGTGCTGAAAGCATTCTTTAGAAATGTTGGCCTATATTGATAGGATAGCATCTTGCAGTTGATGGAGATTTGTGGGATGCACATCCAGGGCACGAAGCTCCCGTTCCACCACATCCCAAAGATGCTCTCTTGGGTTGAGATCCGGTGACTGTGGGGGCCATTTTAGTACAGTGAACTCATTGTCATGTTCAAGAAACCAATTTGAAATGATTTGAGCTTTGTGATATGGTGCATTATCCTGCTGGAAGTAGCCATCAGAGGATGGGTACATGGTCAGAAACAATGCTCAGGTAGGCTGTGGCATTTAAATGATGCCCAATTGGCACTAAGCGGCCTAAAGTGTGTCAAGAAAACATCCCCCACACCAGGCATTACCACATTGAATTAATGAGAAATTGAACAGGTGTTCTTAATAATCCTTTAGGTGAATGTACATGTATATATAGGGGGTCCCTCAAAAAAGGTTCAAGAAATTTGGACGTCCTTGGCACTATGAAGTTTGAAAACCCCTTTCTAGGTGGTCTATGCAAATTTTGGACCAAAGCTCTATGAGTTTCATAAAGTAGGATTTTCGAAAAAAAATTAAATGGAAGACAGAAAGTATAATCGTATTTTTTTTTACAAATTTGATATCGTAGTTCATGGCATGAATCAACAAAACTAATGATATTAATTATGTGATAATATGATAAACATACATATAATTTTATTAATTTGGTTATATCTTTTGACTCAAACTACCATTCCCTTAAATTTTGGCAGATACTGTACTCTCAAAACAGTGTGCACGGGTGCAAAGCTATAGTTTTTTGGCATGCTCTTTGCCAAATTTGTTGGTGTGATATATGAGAATGGACTGGTCTATGAAAAAGCTTTTAATAACTTTTAATAACTAAAAAGCTTTTAATAACTATAAATGTCTCTAGATGCTACATACCTGTACCAAATTTCCATGCAAATCAGACAAATGCCTTCAGAAAATGAAAGAAAATCATAGGATGTATTTCATAACTTTCCTGCAAGCAGTTCTATGAGCTGCCATAGACTTTTAAAGCGTTAGAAAAAATAGCAAGAAGAAAACGGTTACAATAGGGGACTTTTTGGAGGTTGACCCTATGCAGTATATGTTTTTCGTATGTATGAATTAATCACGTATGAATCAATCAAGTATTATATATCATCACTGGTTCAATGGAAAATCAATGGCTGTCATTCATTATTGTTAAAATAGTTTAAATAAACCATGTAGACAACTTCTGACATACCTCACACCAGCAATCACCTTCACACTGGGGTCCTGGTGGCAGTCTTTCCCCATTCGGGATGTCCCTTCCATTCACATTACAACCTGTGAGAGCCATAGGTGTTACATAATATACTACTTACATAAAGTACTGAGTCTTGTCACATTTTTTTAATTCTGTATTTAAACAAACCATCACAGACTGGACAACAGGTTCCAGGGTGAGGAGAGGCAGGGTTTCTACATGACACCCGACAACTTTCACTGTTACAGAAAACTTCACCCTCCTACAGAGAGAGAAGCAAGAGGAAATGTATACTTTATAAGACACGCAAGACACTATATGGCATAGCTAAATGATTGAAAAACAAGTGATGGCCCACCGTGCATGTACAGGTTCTACAGTGGTCATTTGGGTCCTGCCACTGTGTGCCATGCAGGTGCCACGCATTGTTATGGGAACAACCTTCATGTCACAATCAGACAAAAACATAATCTGATGAAAATGATGAAATGGACAAACAAACTATTAGAAAGAAACATTATGCTTACTTCGACACCTGGGGCAACACTCTCCACCTACAGTCTCCACCAGATTACAGGGAAGTATAGGACAGGGCTCATGGCCACAAACTACATGCCCACCCTACAATCATAACACATACACACATTATCATCATATTTACAAGAAATTAAGTTTTTTATATCGGGAGACCAAATGGCATTTTCATGATGTCTCATGTCATTATTAACATTGCTTAGAAGAAATGAAAAGTAATGACCCAAATGAGACACAGTATAGTTTAGAGAAGGGGTTTTCAAAATTTTTGTTAGCCGATCCTTTTTAAGCAAATATTTCAATAATTTAGTAGCACATTTGCACATTTAACTTAAAAATTAATTCATTAGTTTAATATTTTTTGGGTTTTTATCAGTACTTTTTTACATAGCTATTGCTATTATTGTTCATTATTAAATCTGTTCATCCCATGAGCGGAACACGTGGGTTTACTTAAATATTTTGCATGAAAATTTTATTGCACGACAAACTAAATATTGTTAGAAAGGTGTAATAAGTTTTAAGTAGTTTTTATATTTAAAACCTTTTAGCAGTAATAATAATGCAGTGACAGTAATTTATTAATTTGTGACAAGAGTATGCTGCAAACTGTTGACACCTAGTGGCTGTTGTTGGTAAAACCACTAAAAGTGTAATTTTAATATTTTTGTGATAATTTTATGTATAAAATATATACTTTATTGCATTATTTTTATTTATTACAATAAACGTAAAGTGCTATAACAAAATTTTTTATTTATTTAATATTTTCACTTCCAGTCACTTCCATGAAAAACGTTAAAGTGTCTTCTTTAGAAACATGACCAAGATTTGGCGTCTAGACCAAAAGAATATATATTTTATATTAATTTGAAGGTGTACATAACCTTTTCACCCCTCCACTCAAAAAGGGCTGCGCCAGTGAAGGGTTTAGTGTTGATCAATGGTCAAATGACATTCAAATTAAACAAATAAAATATATATATTTTGCTAGTACATGTTATATTTAGATTATTTTTATTTTAAAATTATTTATTTTATGATTTAATTATAATTATTTTCATCAACTCACGAACCCCTGCAATTCCTTCGCAAACCACAAGGTTCCCATAGTTTGGGAAACCAGAGAGTTATATACAATGTAGCTATAGCTATGCTATGCTATAGCTAGGAAAAATTTGATTTAGGAAAAACATCTTTGAATGCATATGGTATTCTGACTTCGGGGTCGCAGATTTTGTCATTTTGAAACACCATTTGTTGAGATTTCACGATCTGAATCTCTAGAAGAGACACATGAGAGATAACTGGAGTCTTTCTCCCAGGATAACCTTTAGAGGAGACTTCTGCACACATTTCAATTTGCTCTCTATTTAACCTTTTGTCTTAACCCTTATGTGTTGTTGGGGCCATTTTTGGCCATTTTTGCAATTTTTTTGTCTTAATTTGGCCACAACTTTCTCTGTGTTTCAGCAAATGGAATGATTTTTGGTGACAAATCTTATATTTACACATATTTTAAGAAAATGCTTTGAAATTTTTCAAAAACTTAACAATATACCGTGGGCAAATTTACTACCCTTACGTGTTGTTAGCGGCCAAAAAAGGCCACTAAATTAAACTGCTGTAAAAATTTATCGGATGAAATTTTTTTCACATTTTTTTTGCATAAATCTGTTAATCAACCTCAGTACTGATCAAAACTACCAAATGTTTGCAAAAATTCCATGATTTTAACTCTTTCATTGCCAAGTTTATAAGTAGTGTCACTGATTTGGGGAAAAAAAACACACAAAATGACAGATTTTCAATATAAAACGTGACTGTGGACTGGATTTTCTTTTACCTTTTTTACAGTCTTGGGCATGCCAAAGATTGGTAAAAACATTGGCTTTGATGCATTTTTAGTTTTTGTGCAGCATCAGATTAAATTTTTTTCTCCCTCATTTATTGTTTGTGGCCATTTTTTCCCCATTGACTTCCATTATAACAACATTTTTTGATTGCTGAGCCATGACACCTTATTACCATGCATTCTTGATTCTTTGTGCCTTTTCCTTTTGCAAAGAGGTAAAATTTGTCATTTTTACTGTTGATC
Source organism: Misgurnus mizolepis (assembly GCA_025389145.1). Classification (NCBI taxonomy): domain Eukaryota; kingdom Metazoa; phylum Chordata; class Actinopteri; order Cypriniformes; family Cobitidae; genus Misgurnus; species Misgurnus mizolepis. Next base: position 31,481,664 of record JAIFKI010000009.1, on the reverse strand, counting down.
ACCATGTGGCACCATTAACCCTTTAGTAGCCTGTGCAAAAAAACAGAGCATAAATTCTGGTCTGTACATTGAGTTATATGGACTATAAAACCATTGTGTGTGTACGAGTGTGTGTGTGTACGAGTGTGTGTGTGTACGAGTGTGTGTGTGTGTGTGTGTGTGTGTGTGTGTAGGTATAGTGTTAGTATTGAGGAGAGAGCACCTCCCTCGCGCACCAGTTAGTGCTGCACTGGTGAGAGGGATTTAGTCTCCTGTAGCTGTCCCTCTAGACACAAATCCACAGACACCAACAGGCACCAGCAGCTCAGGAGTGAAGAGGGGAACATGCAAGTGGTGTACAGAACCAAAAAAAGAACAGTCAGCATTTGTATCCGTTGTGGTAGACACACTTGCAGAGAGCACCAAGTAATATGCTGCAAGTCCTGCTAAAAAGACTGAACACACACACGTACACATATACACACCAAAAAATTAGTTTGATTGTTTAATTCTCCATCCATCCTCTTCTCTTGCTTCATTGTTCAGTTTATTTGAAGTTGTTTTTGCATTTTGGTTCATGGTTCAAATGTTGTTAATAAATCTGATGAAGAGAAGATTTTTTACAGATTTTTCCACACAGATGCACACACATGCAAGCACGCACGCACGCACGCACGCACGCACACACACACACACACACACACACACACACACACACACACACACACACACACACACACTCTCACTCTCTCTCTCTCTCTCTCTCTCTCTCTAATATGCTGTTATAGTCCATATAACTCAATGTACAATCCAGAATTCAAGCTCTTTTTTTTGCACAGGCTACTAAAGGGTTAATTGTGCCACATGGTGATCAACAGTAAAAATGACAAATTTTACCTCTTTGCAAAAACTAAAACCACAAAGAATCAAAAATGCATGGTAATAAGGTGTCATGGCTCTGCAATCAAAAAATGTTGTTATAATGGAAGTCAATGGGGAAAAAATGGCCACAAACAATAAATGAGGGAGAAAAAATTTTAATTTGATGCTGCACAAAAACTAAAAATGCATCAAAGCCAATGTTTTTACCAATTTTTGGCATGCCCAAGACTGTGAAAAGGGTGAAAAAAAATTCAGTCCACAATCACTTTTTATATTGAAAATCAGTGATTTTGTGTTTTTTTTTTTCTCAAATCAGTGGCATCACTTATGAGCTTGGCAATTAAAGAGTTAAAATCATGAAATTTTTGGAAACATTTGGTAGTTTTGATCAGTTCTGAGGTTGATTAACAGATTTATGCAAAAAAAATTGAAAAAAATATTAATCTGATACATTTTTACAGCCGTTTAATTTAGTGGCCTTTTTTGGCCGCTAACAACACGAAAGGGTAGTGAATTGGAACAAGGCACAAGGGTTAAAAAAAAAAAAAAAACATTTCCTCTGCCAAGAATACGAAGCATGCACATGCATGTTTAGTTTGGCACTTTTCTATTAATATACAGCAGGGCAGATCTCAAGTATGTGACTTACAGTGCAGGAGCATTTCAGACAGGGGTTTGACCGGGGCACAAACACATCTCCGTTCCTATAGCTCTCACCTTCATACTCACATCCTAAAGATTAACCCCAAAAACATCACAATGTTACAATTATGTGGTCATGTATACCATAACTTCATTGTTTTCTTTGAAATATGTAAATACCATACAGTAGTAGATGAATATAAAGAGATCAGATGCAATACCCTCTATATGTTTTCTCGTAAATTAGCTTTTTTTAACCAGACTCTTAATGGATTCTGCCAACAAAGTGGTATTTCTGAGAGGCCTGAGACCAGGATTAAGCGGATTTGAAGTGAAAATATTTAATGAATGTATAATGCATGCCGAGAGCACTCGGTTAATATCATCATCTCATTTTTGACAGAGGTGGCGTTTAGCGGCTTTTGCATCAAAGCTAATCATATGGCATTCGTTCAGTATATGCCATAGTATATAAGATAATAAACATGAAGTGGATGGTATTGCAAAATCAACCCTGACAGGGTGATCAGGACAACAATGTGAAGAGGCTACTTCCAATTATTTACGCACATGACTACTTGCCACACGAGTAATATTGGAAACAAAACATTGATTAGAAATCTTTTGGCAAAGATAGATATTTTGTTGTGTTGAGAAAAGAGATAGTGGAGAGATACGTTAAAGAAACTATCGGGTGCGCATGTGAAACTCTCGTATGTGCATGTGAAACTATTGCGTTTAGTTTCACATGTGCAAGTGAAACTTTTACGTGTTCACGTGAAACTATCGCATGCGCACGTGAAACTTTCGTGTGCTACTGTGAAACTAGCTTGTTTGCACGTGAAACTTTCTCTTTCACGTGTGCACGCAAAACTAAACTGAAACTATCGCATGCACATGTGAAACTTTCGCGTGCTCATGTGAAACTATCATGTGCGCATGTGAAACTACTGCATTTAGTTTCACGTGCGCAAGCGAAACTTTCCCGTGCTCACGTGAAACTATCGCATGCACACATGAAACTTTCGCGTGCTCACGTGAAACTATCATGTGCGCACGTGAAACTATCGGGTGCGCATGTGAAACTACTGCGTTTAGTTTAACGTGCGCAAGTGAAACTTTCCCGTGCTCACGTGAAACTATCGTATGCACACGTGAATCTTTCGCGTACTCACGTGAAACTAAAGTATTTGCACGTGAAACTTTCTCTTTCATGTGTGCACGCCAAGACTAAACTGAAACTATCGCATGCTCACGTGAAACTTTCGCATGCTCACGTGAAACTATCGTGTGCGCATGTGAAACTAATGCGTTTAGTTTAACGTGCGCAAGTGAAACTTTCCCGTGCTCACGTGAAACTATCGCATGCACACATGAAACTTTTGTGTGCTCATGTGAAACTATCGTGTGCGCACGTGAAACTATCGGGTGCGCATGTGAAACTACTGCGTTTAGTTTCACGTGCGCAAGTGAAACTTTCCCGTGCTCAGGTGAAACTATCGTATGCACACGTGAAACTTTCGTGTGCTACTGTGAAACTAGCGTGTTTGCACGTGAAACTTTCTCTTTCATGTGTGCACGCAAAACTAAACTGAAACTATCGCATGCTCACGTGAAACTTTCGCGTGCTCACGTGAAACTATCATGTGCGCATGTGAAACTACTGCGTTTAGTTTAACGTGCGCAAGTGAAACTTTCCCGTGCTCACGTGAAACTATCACATGCAAACATGAAACTTTTGCATGCTCACGTGAAACTATTGATCTATCGATTTAACTTTTAAAAAATTCTGCAAATGATCTAAACTTTAGATTTTTTTTACTCCAATGTCACCTTAGGGGCTTTGGTAGAGATCAGATTCAGAGCGATGATCAAAACATTTTTACTGTTTTTTGAGTCAGTGGATGCTTCAGTGTTTTATAAGTTGTGTAAGGGCACCACCTAGTGGATAGTAGCAGAAATATGGATTGCAGTAAAAACTCGTAATTGGCATGGAGGCGATTAAAGAACTTAGTTTTGTTTATTTTAACAAAAAAGTTACAGATTGCGGCTTTAAACATCAAAGCTTTAAATGTCAAAGCTTTAAATGTCTTAGTAGTCGGATTAGCAGTCAATAATGGCGATAAAGTTGCTAACCTGGGAACGTTGCATGTTCTAGCAGGCCGTGTAATAAATTAAAGTAACATGTTAGTTGTAAGTGTGTGTGAGCGATCGGGTGTGTTGTAGGTACTTGTTAGGCAGTTAGGGCAACATGATTCACGAGGAACAGATATATCAGTGCAAGACGCTGAGCATGTGATCACATCACACTCCACTCGTCCATTCTAAAACACAAAAGAACATCAGAAGCTACAGAGGATGCAAGCAGAGACCAGCAAAAGAGTGAAGATCAAAGATGTTTGTTTTTTTATACCTCACACGTACACTTGGAGCAATCGTCTGGACTGAAGACTTCACCACTATGGTAGATATTACCCTGAAAGCTGCATTCTGTAAATGCAAACACACATATATTGTAATCACGTGGTTATGTATGGTGCTGAAAAAGAGCCCCTATGCAACAATCTCAGATAAGCATCAGAGGAAAGAACAAGTGTGTGTGAGGAAAAAAGATGTATCTACAAACATAATCCTGCCCACATCAGAGATATACAGACCTTATCTACAAAATGAACTCTAAAGTATGTCTGCCACTAAACATAAGAGACAGACATCTGATGTCTGAAAGTCGTAAAGACAATTCAATGCATTCACACTATACATAAAAATGCCTTGAAGATGAGAACATGAAATATTCCCAGTTTGTTGTACACTTTTTTGCCGCATGAATGCTTTTAGATTCCTGCTAGGGCTGTGCGATATTGATCAAAAATTATATCTCTGTGATTTTGGGCTGAATTGCGATGGTTATATTATTTGAAAAATATACAGCTACACAACATGTGACCTGGTTGGAAAGCTTACGTCTGACCTCATTGTGCATTTCTGGCTGAGCATATGTTGCAAAGAAGGAGGGTAATGTCTAGTGACAATATATTGCAGAGGCCAAAATATCGGCTGGTATTTTATTTTTTTTAAAGGTGCAGTGTGTAATTTTTAGAACGATCTCTTGATAGAAATGCAAAATATTATACAAAACTATATTATCAGGGGTGTATAAAGACCTTTTTATAATGAACCGTTATGTTTTTATTACCTTAGAATAAGACGTTTTTATCTACATACACAGAGGGTCCCCTTACGTGGAAGTCGCCATTTTGTGACGCCATGTTTCTACAGAAGCCCTTAATGGACAAACTTTTTTACTAAGTTGTTTTCGACGATGTTGTATTTCCGGTGGTGGCTACCATAGCTTCTCTATGCATTTCAAAATCAAGGGCTGAGCAGTGGACTGAGCCGTTGGTTGCAATACGCAACCTCACCACTAGATGCTGCTAAAATTTACACACTGCACATTTGGCCGATAATATTTTTCAATCAGCCAGTAAAAAATGTAAAGCCAAAGTCTGACAGACAGTAAAATGATCTTTATTCAGTATTGAAGTTTAATGTCAGATATATTATTTTGCACTGATAAAAAGTGTAATATGATCATGTGACCTCATTTGTCTTTTTTTATGATGCACAAGCGTCTTGAAACGCAAATGTATGTATCTGATTCACATACGATTTATTTCCATATATGAATGAGGCCTGAAATCTGTGAATATCAGAATCGGAATTGTGTCACTTGAACCATGCAGTGTAAATGCGGCCTAAGACACAAAGAAAGAATGACACAAACAGCTGCAGATTCTTTTAAGTTTTAAAAACAAGACAAAGTTCAGTTTTGAAAATCTGTAATCCATCTGAAAGAACATGCAGATCCAATTAAACAACTTAAATACACTTTTGTTTTTTCTTTTCCCTGGCTATGGTTTGGGGCCTGTTTACATACAATTATCAAACGCACACAAAGTCAGGCAATAAAGAGATGGGTTTTGAAATGTGTTATATACAGTTATATAAAATACAGTAATTATGAACTCAACACTGACATCACATTGCAATTGCAAGTACTGTAAATGTATGCAAACCTCCAGACACTTTCAACACTCATGCACCCAGACATAAACAAAAACACTCACACCCCACTTTTCAAGTACTTATGGGATTTTAAGGAAAAGCACTGAAATGAAATGGATATCACAATGAGGAAACTCACCATTCATGCGTTCACACTGAACTTGCCCATTGGTGCATAAACACACGGTGCTACTGTCGGGAGACCAACGAGACCCCTCGTCCATCTGACGTCCTTCCCAGACGCACTTACGTTTCACGCATTCACACGACTCCAGGTACTCAACCCGCGCCTGTAGGTTAGCGTTCTACAAACAAACCCATAAACAGATTGAGATAGATTTTACCATGGTAAAAATATCCATGTACTGTGTTACATTGATGAATCAGATCGTAAAACTGTGTTTCTAAAATGGCCATACTGTGGTATTTTTATGGTACCTCAGGACAGTCCCACAAGTACCATTACTAACATCCCAAATTTTTTTCCAAAACATTTATGTGGTACTTCAAAGAATATTATGGTGCTTTCTTACACACTAGCAATGCTCATTAACAATAAGGTATCCACATACCTGCTTCTTTAGCATGTCCAACATGGTGTTAATGCTATGCAAATGGGAATCCAGTTGACCATAAGGCTTGACTGAGTCATTGGGTGTATCTGGGGGGTAACTTAATTCTGCTCCACCTTCATGATGTCCCTGGTCATTCATCATTTCTGAAACTGGTGATATAGCGAGGTCCGTGAGCTCAGCTGGGTCTTGCATGAGGTCTAATATACAAAAACACGTATAAGAAAAACACCCCTGAGATTTTAAACTTTTATCAAACATACACTGCAAAAAAATGATTTTCAAGAAAATATTTTCTTAGTATTTTTGTCTTGTTATCAGTAAAAATATCGTACAATTCTTAAATTAAGATACTTTTTCTTGATGAGCAAAATCACCCAAGAAAATAAGTCTAGTTTTTAGACAAAAATATCAAATTTAAGTGATTTGGGCATAAAACAAGCAAAAAAATCTGCCAATGGGGTAAGCAAATTTGTCTTGAATTTTTCTTGAATTTAGTGTTTAATAAAAATGTTCAAGATTTTTTGCTTACCCCATTGGCAGATTTTTTTTTTGCTTGTTTTATGCACAAAATCACTTAAATTTGATATTTTTTATCTAAAAGCTAGACTTATTTTCTTGGGTCGTTTTTCTCATCGAGAAAAAGCTTCATCATTTAAGACTTTTTAGATATTTTAACTGAAAACAAGACAAAAATACAAAGACATTTTGTACATACATTATTCTTGACATTTCAATTCAGTTTACATTTATTTGTATAGCACTTTTCACAATGCATATACATATAAAGCTGTATTACAGACAATGCATGTTTATGTTAGAAAATAAAGTTGTTTCATAGTATAAATGATGTTTATGAAGTTACAGATAAATAAAGAGTACAACCGGCTTAAACTACGTTTTAATTTAATAAAGCAGTAACATGTATACTAAAATCTGCAACAGGGCTCAAGCAAATGGAACAAACCAAACATGTTGGCATAACAAAAAAAAGAGCAACCGTATCTCATGAATTTCCGTGGTATAGTCATGGAATATTTTGCTAATTTTTCTGTGGCATTGTCACGAATCTCCGATTTTTTCCGTGTCATAGTCACGGATTGGTTACTCAACTGTTTTTCCTATTTTCTTACCATTGTTGCTTCGGTTAAGGGTTAGATTTACATAAAATGACATCCTTACCAAAACCCAACTCTAACCCTAACGCCAGGCGACAATGGTTTAAAATTGAGAAAATATAAAAGAATAAATCAGAAAAAATTGTATAAACCAATACTTAAAGTGACATCCTAACGCAAACACCAAATCTAACCCTAAATCGAAGTGACAATGGTTTTAAAATAGGAAAAAGCAGTTGAGTAACCAATCTGTGACAATGACACTGAAAAAATCGGAGATCCGTGACAATGCAACGGAAAAATTTGCAAAATATTCCGTGACTATACCACGGAATTTTGTGAGATAATGTTGCAAAATAGCTAGCTTCCGTTTTTTAAGATCTAAGATCTTTGTTACAAAAAGTAACTAGTAACTAGACATTTTTGGATGGCATCTTTAATATTATTCTACAAAAATTTTTTACACTACTAGTTACCAGGGAAAGTAATGTTTTATAGTAACTATTTACTAGTAACGAATTACTGCCCAACACTGAGTACTGACATTTTTTGATGGTAGCTTTAATATTATACAAAAATGTGTTACACTACTAGTTATGTTAAGGTAGTAATGTTATTACTTTATTATGTTAAAGTAATATTATTATACTAACTAGTTACTGCCCAACACTGAGTATTATATATCAAATAGTAGACAGTTTCAGATTATAAAAGAGAGTGTGTGTCTGTATTTGATTTATAAAAATAAGTAAACACAAATAGCCCACCTGGGACCTATAAAACAACTTTCCAAAAACACAGAAAATGATGTTCTCATAACCACTATATCCCAAAAGTGTCATGAAAATGATTTGTTAACTGCAATTTAGCAGTAAAGACTGTATGTGTTAAAATGATTAATAATACAGCCAACAGCTGAAAATATGACAATCAAATCCTTATGTGAGTTCACTCTGACCTTTGTATGTTTTGCATACAGGAATATATCTGGATTTTATGTGTGTTATTAAAGGTATTGCGGAGGATTTTCTTTTTCCGGTTGGATCATCAAGACTATTGGTCCTCCTAGTTGTCAATCAGGAGTGTTGCCCAATTGCATTTTTTTTAAAAAGTGGAGAAGGCGGTTCTTAACTAAAATATTGAGAAAATCCTCCGCTACACCTTTAAGGTGATGTTAAAATGTTTTTAGCGATTCATGCCTGTTACATTGTCACAGAACCACGGACGTCTCTTGTAAGCTCTTGTGGAGAGTTCGGCTGTCTGCCAAAGACCCTGAAACAGTAAAAAACACAAAATCAACTGTGTGACCGTAAACTGCTTAAATTTAGAGATGCACCGATTTATCGCCCAACAATCAGTATTGGATGATAAAAGCAATTTTTCACACTATCGGTTTAAAAACAGCCGATTGTCATTGGTGATATATCCTGTCAATTAAAAGAGAACCGGAAAATGCAATGAATTTGAGCTCTGTATATAGAAAATGTTAAAGAAACATAATAGTTTAGTGTTCAATATTAATGTTGTTCGTGTTGGGGGTAACGCATTACAAGTAACATGCATTACGTAATAATATAATTTTTCTCATGTTATGAGTAAAGTAACGCATTACTTTATAAATGTACACATTAATATTTGAGTTACTTTTTCAAAAAAGTAATGCAAGTTACTTTTTTTGTTTAATTAATTCATTAAAAAAATTATGTACTGAATTAAACTAAACGTAGTCACATAATGCACTCTATGTGTACACGCCTGTGTGGGAACAGTTTGAGTTAAAAACTGAGATGGCAGGCCAGAGCTCGACATTTTTTTTGGTGAAATATGCAATTTCTGAATGCAGAACTTTTCAGGCATATAAAACACCTGCAAGGCCTTAAAGAAATCAAGCCACAGCCAAGAAAAAGTAACGCAAAAGTAACTAAAAAGTAACGTAAGCATTACTTTCCACGAAAAGTAACTAAGACATTAAACATTCAGAAAATGTTATCTTTAGAATTTAGTTAATGCAAGTTAATATAACTACCAAACTATCGGAATCAGCATCTGTATCGGCAGATACCAGTCCGAATAATCGGCTTTCGGTATCGGTGGACATTTTTATATCGGTGAAAATCATCTGAACGTAATTGTATTTTATCATCCCATGCATTGCAATATTGTAGCAGTAACTACACAAAAGAAAATGCTGGGTTGTTTTACAAACTATGTTTCTGTAACCTAATGTTTATGTAACATATTGTATTCCAATAGTTAATTGTACTGTCTAATACAAAGCTAACAGAATTAGAAAGCAGATGAAGAACAGAAGAAATGTTTGGCACTGCAGAAAAACAGATTTCTTGTTCGCGTGCTGGATTTGTGTTTGTTTCACTCTTTAAAATTCTGTTTGCGTGTCTGTATCTGTAATGACAAACAGCAACACTTTTAAATGACATTTTTTACTGACCTGATTATATTTATGGTTATTTATGGTTACATTGCTTATGGTTTTATACTTTTTATACTGTATCTTTAAGAATAATCTTGACGATTGAGTCGCAGCTGATAAAAACAAACATGTACAGTATGTGGAGTGGCCCCAAACAATATCTGAATGCTTAAGTCTCACCTAAAATATATGAACGTTGTTGCACTAGATTACAAAATATTAAATCAAGTAGCATTTTTTAAAGAAAGACAGAAACAGGTTTCCTAAACATAACATTACATTTCGATTTATGCATTTGGCAGACGCTTTAAATTCAAAGCCACTTACATTAGTGCATTACAAGGTATACATTTTATCACTATGTGTGTGGATTGAACCCACAACCTTTTGCACTACTTATGCAATGCTCTACACAACATATAGCTTGAATGCACTGAAAATCAATCTGGTAACTGCAATCGCTAAATATGATGTTGGACCAGGTAAAAAAATGCTAAGAAAAAATAAATCGTTTACAAATTGGTTTGATGCTTATTGCAAACGTTTCCATGTGTGGCTAAAGTGGCCAAATACTTTTGGGAGCTCTGTGCAGATTTACACATGTCAATAAACTCACGTTGAATTTGTGGGCCTTGCTTCCTGCGGTGCTGGAAAACGTGACCTGCAGATCATCTGGGAGGTCTAGCGACAGAAGCCCTTTTTTTGATTTGAGCACCACAGCCTCTTGGCATTCCACAAACAGCACCAACTGCCTGGGCTCCACATTTAAAGCCATTCTCACCCAGCCACCATCCGCAAACGGGCTTCTGCCCGGAAACTTCAACAGCTCGGGTAGGAAGCCTTCTGCTGACCTGAACTGCATCAGGAGCCAGTCTTTTCGGGTGTTGGAAATGAGCTTCAGCAGCGGGCGTCCATCTTTCTTCAAGAAGACAGGTGAGGTGAGGGAGATAAGGGTGCCATCTGAGTTATTCTTCTGTCGGCCCACCAGGTGCAAACCCAGCACACCTTGCGAGGTATTACGGAGGTGTTGCACTAAGTCATGTGGTAGCGTGAGATGAGGCGTGCTGGAACGAAAACGCCAGGCGGAGGTCCCTGGGTCACGACCTTTGACCTTGGAGGCAACTTTGTCTGAGTGAGTGGCGTTGAGAGCCTCAAGAAGATTGATTACTGGAAAATAACATTAGTGATCAGTGATATCACATTCCAAGTTGCCATCACAATGTTAAGATGTGTTGCTAGGGTGTTCTTGCAAATGGTTGCAACCATTTGGTTAAAAAAATGGTACTGTCGTGGTTTTCGGCAATGTACTTTAAAGTATAAAGGTTTTTAACATAACATCATGGTATGTAGTGTTGTAAATAAAGCTAAGCTGTTCAACATTGTGAATGAGGTAAGTAAGATAATTGGTAAGACACAGAGACACTTGAATGATCTCTATCGATGTAAAGTCAAAAAAAATGTTTTAGTTGAGGATGTTTCTCACTCCCTACATAATGAGTTATAATTGTTGCCATCGGGAAGACGTTATAGGCAACCACGAGCAATAACGGAAGTTTATCAATCATTTTTTGTTCCAAACGCTGTCAAATTTTTTTATGGTAATGATTGATATGTATTTTATATCTTTTCCTTTTTTTCTTTATTGTTTCTTATGTGTTGTTGTACGATTATAATAGTATTAAGTATTATTAAGTAAAGTAAATGGCTATACTGTGGTAATAATTAAGTACCATAGTATTACCATTTGAACAGGTTGTTCTAGTATATATACCTTGTACACTGTAAAAAATGATTTTCAAGAAATATTTTTCTTAGTATTTTTGTCTTGTTTTCAGTAAAAATATCTAAAAATTCTTAAATTAAGATGCTTTTTCTTGATGAGCAAAACGAAAAAAGAAAATAAGTCTAGTTTTTAGACCAAAAATATCAAATTTATGTGATTTCGTGCAAACAAAACAAGCAAAAAAAAATCTGCCAAAAAAAAGCATCTTAATTTTAGACATTTTTGATATTTTTACTGAAAACAAGACAAAAATACTAAGAATTTTTTTCTTAAAAATCATTTTTGCAGTGCATATATTTAAAGCTATGACATTTATGGAAGCTTACTAGAATGAAGCCGCTAATGTGTGATAAAAATATCTGATAACACTTTAACACACATTTCTTTAAGATGATGCTGTAAAACACCAAGTTTATCTATGTGAAATTATACTGGCAGTACAAAACAGCTGGTTGACTGTTTATAAGCAACTAAAAGAGCAAAGTACAGCAAATACCCTGCGGAGCAATGATGGTGAGTGAGCAAAGTCCATTTAATGACTTCCTTTACTTTGTCAGATCTTTTGCTTTAGTCTTTTAAATCTTGGGGATAACAAACACATGCATGCATACACACACACACACACACACACACACACACGCACACACACACACGGGCGCGCGCGCACACGCACACACACACACACACACACACACACACACACCTCAGGTTCTTTAGTTTGGAATCAGATAGAAGAGATAAGAGCCAGAAACTCAAAAGAGCAGACGGGGACAGAGACATAAACAAAGGTTATGTGATGGTGATCCTTTGAAAACTTACCTGCAGTGTGCAGAAATTTTAAAGATAAAGACTTGAGCTAACTACAGTTAAAAAAAAACATGGTTACTGTAGTTAAACCATGGTAACCACAAAATAATAGTTAAACAATGGTTAGTGAAGTAAAACTTCTTTCGTAACTTCACATCATTTAAAGTATTAAATATATTTAAGTGAGAATTTGCATATTCAAAATGCATTTTCCTTTACACTTTATGAAGTACAAACTTTCAGTGTAGTCTCTCGGTTTATATGCGGCTATTAAACTGAAAATTATAAATAAAAATGAAAACTGAAAAGAATGTTTTAAAATCAATTAAATGAAATGAAATTAAGATTTTGTTATTTTAAGAAGATTTTTTTGCTTTAAAGGTCACTCCTCACTCGTGTCAACAACACACACACGCGCACGCATGCACACACTCTCATCTCTTACCGTCACGCATCAGTTGAATAGCAAAGAGAGCGTTTGATTGACAGATGCATGTATGATTGACAGTTGCGCTCACCTTTCTCATCGGCGCGCGGATGTTTCGCGTCCTGATAGGTTTGAACAGATCCACACAAATTCCCGAGCACAAAAATCGCCAGAAAACCTCCTATAACACACTTAATCTTCATCCTCACAACTCGTTTAGCGTCTCCAGAGAAAAACACTCAAAATTAAAATTTTCATTATTCAGAAGAAAAAACTAAAAAGCAAACAATTGCAAAAATAAAGTTTGTATCGTAAAAATGAAATAAATATTAAAATGCATTCAAAATGCTTTTTTAAATATACAACGAGATGTCCGAAAAAGATCTGGATGAATATGATCTCTCCGTGTGTGACAGCAAGCTTCTAATACGAAACATCTGGACTGCGCCTGAGGAAAACGTTGCCTTGCCTTTCTCCTAACAAAGTAAAAAAGTAGCTAAAACTTTTCGCTTTCTTCGTCCAAAGGGTAAATGTAGACGTCTGAAGTCGTGAGGACATGTCAGGATATCTCTGAGATTGTTGTGTTCATCTGATCCTCCTCCTCACGAGCGAAACACTTCGGACTGAACAGTTCCGGATTTCCGGAGAGCAGCACGAGTGCCAGGACTCCTTAACAAGTAAACGAAACACTTTCATTAACAAATAACTTTGGTAACACATTTACAGTAACTTGTATTTGATGGTCAAATAACCTGTAAATTGACTTACTTTCTAAAATGAACACATATAGCTAAGTTTTGGAATTAATTTTATACATAATTTATTAGACGTTTTATGACATGCATTTTTCGAAAGTTTTGGTTCACTTGAGGTAAATGTTCTTGTAATCGTGAAAATCTTTTGATCTGAATGTTGATGCTTGTTGTTTATGTCTGTCTGTCTAGTTTGAATTTTTTGTAGACAAAATATAATTGTGCCAACATTTAAACAACTGTGGCACTACCATGGTGCCCAATGAACATTAAACTAATAACATGTTGTTGTTTTGTTTTGTTGTTGTTGTTGTTGTTGTTGTTCAGTAGGGTGGAATCAGAGTGCCGGGCTTATAATATTATAAGATCTTTTCTTGAACTTTCTTTACCCCTCAAAATCCATGTGACCTAACTTAATTACATGTAGTCATTTATTTATGTGGGTGTTTGAAAGTGAGATGATCAGAATGTGTTTCAAGTGAAACTTCAAGGGAGAATACCTTTGTCCTAATCTTATTGGGTGAGTAGAGTAATTATTTCCCATCCCTAATCTCTAGCAATATTAATTACACTCTATCAGAGTTTATTGAAGTATAAACGGTTGAGAGAGGAACTGTGGACTACAGTGTCAGTCTGTCTGTCTAGTTTGCTTGCATGTCTGTCTGTCTACTTCGCCTGCCTGCATGCCTGTCTGTCTCACTAGTTTGCCGGTATGTCTGTCTATCTGTCTGTCTAGTTTGCCTGCATGTCTGTCCGTCTAGTTTTTTCTGCATGTCTGTCCATCTAGTTTGCCTGCATGCATGCATGTCTGTCTGTCCGTCTAGTTTGCCTGCATGCATGCATGTCTGTCTGTCCGTCTAGTTTGCCTGCATGCATGCATGCCTGTCTGTCCGTCTAGTTTGCCTGCATGTCTGTCTGTCTTTTGGCTGCATGTCTGTCTGTTTAGTGGCTGCATGTCTGTCTGTCTAGTTTGCCTGAATATCTGTCCGTCTAGTTTGCCTGCATGCCTGTCTGTCCGTCTAATTTACCTGCCTGCATGTCTGTCTGTCTAGTTTGCCTGCATGTCTGTCCGTCTAGTTTGCCTGCATGCCTGTCTGTCCGTCTAATTTACCTGCCTGCATGTCTGTCTGTCTAGTTTGCCTGCATGTCTGTCCGTCTAGTTTACCTGCATGCCTGTCTGTCCATCTAGTTTGCCTGCATGTCTGTCTGTCTTTTGGCTGCATGTCTGTCTGTCTAGTTTGCCTGAATGTCTGTCCGTCTAGTTTGCCTGCATGCCTGTCTGTCCGTCTAATTTATCTGCCAGCATGTCTGTCTGTCTAGTTTGCCTGCATGTCTGTCCGTCTAGTTTACCTGCATGCCTGTCTGTCCATCTAGTTTGCCTGCATGTCTGTCTGTCTTTTGGCTGCATGTCTGTCTGTCTAGTTTGCCTGAATGTCTGTCCGTCTAGTTTGCCTGCATGCCTGTCTGTCCGTCTAATTTATCTGCCAGCATGTCTGTCTGTCTAGTTTGCCTGCATGTCTGTCCGTCTAGTTTGCCTGCATGCCTGTCTGTCCGTCTAATTTACCTGCCTGCATGTCTGTCTGTCTAGTTTGCCTGCATGTCTGTCCGTCTAGTTTGCCTGCATGCCTGTCTGTCCGTCTAATTTACCTGCCTGCATGTCTGTCTGTCTAGTTTGCCTGCATGTCTGTCCGTCTAGTTTACCTGCATGCCTGTCTGTCCATCTAGTTTGCCTGCATGTCTGTCTGTCTTTTGGCTGCATGTCTGTCTGTCTAGTTTGCCTGAATGTCTGTCCGTCTAGTTTGCCTGCATGCCTGTCTGTCCGTCTAATTTATCTGCCAGCATGTCTGTCTGTCTAGTTTGCCTGCATGTCTGTCCGTCTAGTTTACCTGCATGCCTGTCTGTCCATTTAATTTACCTGCCTGTATGTCTGTCTGTCTAGTTTGCCTGTATGTCTGTCCGTCTAGTTTGCCTGCATGCATTTCTGTCCGTCTAGTTTGCCTGCATGTCTGTCCGTCTAATTTACCTGCCTGTATGTTTGTCTGTCTAGTTTGCCTGTATGTCTGTCCGTCTAGTTTGCCTGCATGCATGTCTGTCTGTCTAGTTTGCCTGCATGTCTGTCCGTCTAGTTTTTTTTGCATGTCTGTCTGTCTAGTTTGCCTGCATGCCTGTCTGTCCGTCTAATTTGCATGCATGTCTGTCCGTCTAGTTTGCCCATATGTCTGTCTGTCCGTCTAGTTTGCCCATATGTCTGTCTGTCCATCTAGTTTGCCTGCATTTCTGTCCGTCTTGTTTGCCTGCATGTCTGTCCTTCTAGTTTGCCCATATGTCTGTCCGTCTAGTTTTTTTTGCATGTCTGTCTGTATAGTCTGCCTGTATGTCTGTCCGTCTATTTTGCCCGTATGTCTGTCCATCCGTCTAGTTTGCCCATATGTCTGTCTGTCCATCTAGTTTGCCTGCATGTCTGTCTGTCTAGTTTGCCTGTATGTCTTTCCGTCTAGTTTGCCCGTATGTCTGTCTGTCCATCTAGTTTGCCTGCATGTCTGTCCATCTAGTTTGCCTGCATGTCTGTCCGTCTAGTTTGCCTGCATGTCTGTCTGTTTTTCTATCTAGTTTGCCTGCATGCCTGTCTGCTATGAACAGTAGATAGTTGTTTATTTGTAGGTCCTTTAATTCAATTTTGGTTTATTAATTGACTGTATCCTATTTGTGATGTGTCCACTTATACTTCTGAAACAATACTTTGACCTGTTATTTCACGGCCAGTATAAAGAAGTGGAGCAATGTGTATGATGTGGAGAATGATGTGCTATTTGACTTGTTAAGCTGTTGGCTCATGTATTCAGCTTGGCCCAGATCCAGCAAGTTTTAACACTAAACCCCAGACTAATCCTGTTCTGCAATTGCCCCAGTGCATACGTGCGCTGAGACTCCTAGATGCAAGTCACACACGCAATATCTTTTTCACAATCTTACACACACATTATTTTCGAGTTCAATGGGTTCTGCAATGGCGATAATGTATTTTTGGAGAAAACCCCCACAGCTGGATATCTGATGGGACCTGATGCACCGTTTGATAGGTGGGTAAACATGTTTTAT
Organism: Misgurnus mizolepis; assembly: GCA_025389145.1. Taxonomy (NCBI): domain Eukaryota; kingdom Metazoa; phylum Chordata; class Actinopteri; order Cypriniformes; family Cobitidae; genus Misgurnus; species Misgurnus mizolepis. The sequence continues at coordinate 31,465,107 of JAIFKI010000009.1, read as the reverse complement.
TCCTAATCAAATTCCAATGCAAACAAACAAACAAACGAGTTAAAAATAAACTAGAATATAACAATTATATTGTAAAATATGGTATTCTGCATGTGTATGTACGCAAACTTATGTAATAGTCTTGTATAACTGATGACAAACCAAATAACAACCCTTAATCCACACACAAGTGCCATGTCGTCTTGTGTGTTTTGATCTTGGTAAGCCAATTGTGTGTTTGTGTGTGTACAAGTTTTGCTTTATTTATGTTGATCAAATCTTTGGTCCATATCCTCACAGATATAGTCAAATGTAAAACAAATTGATTCACAAATAGACACATACTGTATATTTGACAAGCCATTTTTTATTTAAAATCTATAATACTGTTAACATGCTTGTGAATTAGTTTGTTTACAAGTTAGAAAGCTTGCTGTTTATTAGTCCCTTGTTTAAAAGATTTACAGCTCTTAAATAAGAGCAGGGCTTTCCCAGAAAGCCCATATTGGGTCATATATTTACAGGTCAAGTGACTCTGGGAATTGAACCTTCATAATGTCATAATAGACATTATTATATGAATTATTATAATTATTAGTTATTAATAACAATAATAACATTTTTGTTTTTTGCCTGACAGCGTAAGAGATGGTTTTGATGTTTTGTCAAGTGCCATCATGGAATATTCTTGTAGTCTGCCACCTGCTGTTTGCATTCAACTGGAACTCTGTTATAGGTATAAATACAAACTAAAAGCATGAAAAACACACATACACTCACATTAACACATACACACATGCATGTCACACATAAAGAAAAAAACAAACAAAAATTTTCACTACAACATGTTTGGCAAGTAAACATATCTAAAAGTAATTTCAACCATAAGAAGCCACGATCCAAGTCAATAAAGAAAACTTTATCAAACGTTATGTGTTGCATATAAGTATCTATGGTTAAAGTCTTTTAATGTACTTTATGACAGCTGGTGAATGTGACGGAGGGCATAGTGAGTTTGTGACAGTCAAAGATCCTGAACCCAAGATCATGTTGGATGTGTTGAATGACAACAAGCCAGAGTTTCTAAAAAGCTCAATACAATATCTGGATCTCAGCGAGGTACAGAAAGTTTAGTATATTGTAGTACAGTCTTTACTATAGTAAACTGTAGTAAATTGTAGTATATTTAAGCAATTGCTACACACTGCAAAAAATGACTTTCTTACTTAGTTTTTTTTGTCTTGTTTTCAGTACAAACATCTAAAAATTCTTAAATTAAGATGCTTTTTCTTGATGAGCAAAATGACCTAAGAAAATAAGTCTAGTTTTTAGACAAAAAATATAAACTTTAAGTAAATTAGTGCTTAAAACAAGCAAAATAATAATAATAATCTGCCAATGGAATAAGAAATATTTTCTTGAAATAAGTTTACTTTTTTCATAAACACTCATTGGCAGATTTTTTTCTTGTTTTAAGCACACATTCGCTTAAATTTTATATTTTTTGTCTAAAAACTAGACTTATTTTCCTAGGTCATTTTGCTTATAAAAAATACAAATTAATTTAAGAATTTTTAGATATTTTTACTGAAAACAAGACAAAAATACTAAGTAAGAACGTCATTTTTTGCAGGGCACCTTGTTCACGGCAAAAAATAATTTTTAAGAAAAACTTTTCTTAGTATTTTTGTCTTGTTTTCATTAAAAATATCAAAAAATTCTTAAATAAAGATGCTTTTTTGATGAGCAAAACTACCCAAAAAATAAGTCTAGTTTTGAGACCAAAAATACCAGCTTTTGTGCATAAAACAAGCAAAAATAAATAAATAATCTGCCAATGGGGTAAGCAAATTTTTCTTGAATTTTTCTCGAATGTAGTGTTTATAAAAAAAAAATCAAGATTTTTTTCCTTACCCCATTGGCAGATTTTTTTGCTTGTTTTATGCACAAAAACACTTACATTTGATATTCTTAGTCTAAAAACTAGACTTATTTTCTTGGGTCGTTTTGCTCATCAAGATAAAGCATCTAAATTTAAGAATGTTATGATATTTTCACTGAAAACAAGACAAAAATACTAAGAATTTTTTTCTTGAAAATCATTTTATGCAGTGTATACTACAGTATTCACTACATGCAGTGATTGATAAATCATAATCAAACTGTAGTATACTGTATTTATTTACTATAAGGTTCAAAAACAGCATTTAGGAATTTTACTACAGTTTACTATAGTAAACTAAAGTGAGACACTAAAATGTGAGATCTAGCTTTATGATAACTTTCATTTTGAATTATTTTCTTTAATTTGTGTTTAGTTGACAGCAGTGAACACTGTAGCATTTACCGTCCAGGCCATGGATGCTGATGGAGACACGCTCACATACATCATTGATGAAACATCAGTAAGTGGATAAAACAACCAAATTATTAAACTACAGAAATATTCTTCTGTTGTGCTTTACCAACCTCATTTCATGTGAATTCGTACGTATGTTACAGGGTAACCCCAACTCTGCCCCTAAACATAACCACACTAGGAAGATAGCTATAGACTTCAGCATCCGGTGTGGATCCCCCCATGAGTTTATTGCTATCTTGAAGGCATATTGTGCAAAATCACAGTAATATGAGATTGTACCAATTGCCATTGTGTTGGTTGTACACAGAATCATTCATAACTATAAGTTATCATGTTAGCAATGTTGAGATTTACACGGTATAATTATCAAATGTATATTCAGGTAAATCTAAAAAAATTGTCTGGTTGCTAAACAACTCTGTTTGCATCACATTGTATAACTTTAATTTAAGATATACAGTAAGATTATTGCTTAAGCAATGCATAATAAACATTACTCCATGCAGGCAGTGTAAAAAGCCTTTTCTACTTCAGACTTGGATTCATTTTTAATCTTTTAGGATGCCTTGATATTGATTCAGATTTATTATAATGACAGAAATTCTTTGTTGGGTACACAATAACAACCAGGTGCGGGCATGTCTTTACATTTCAGCCTGACGCCGGATATTTTCGCGTGGACTTGCCCAACAGCGGCAGAGTGATTCTCCAAAAATCTCTGGATTATGAAAGCAAAACTCAGCTTCGGATAACTCTTTATGCCGTGGTATAAATTTTGTGTTTTCTTTTGTTAAAAATTATGGAATAGTAAAATGCATTACTGGAACGTGCCTGAATGTGCCTAAATGTTTATGTTGGTTTAGGAGTCAAACCACAATACGACAGCAACAATAATAATCAACGTATTGGATGGAGATGACCAATACCCACAATTCCTGCCGTGTATTCTCCTCTCTGCCAATCACAGTAAACGGATTTGTGCCAATCCGCTGTATACTGCCAACATCACAGAGAATGAGCAGGTAAAACTGGTAAAATAAACAACAAATTAAACAAAAGAGGGTACAAAAGCTGTCACTGGGACGGTACCTTTTTAAAAAGTACACCGGGTGCATATTAGTACCTTAGAGGTACTTACTGATACTGGTACATCGTCTCAATGACAGCTTTTGTGTGCAATGTCTGAATCAATCCTGTAAGCATATCTCTTTATGCATTTCATCCTTATCATTTAGGACATTGTTTTGGACTTTTCTCCGGGGCCGATTCAAGCTGCGGATGGTGATAGGGGTATCAGAACAACATTAACATATACCATCCTATCAGGTGTTTATCTTCCCCGACTGAACTTCTGAAAAATAGGTCACATTTTCTCCTCTATTGAAGTTACATGCATGTGTGTGTGTGACTGTGCAGGGGCAGATAATGGGAGATTTGTCATGGACAGTACCTCTGGAGAGGTGAAGTTAACCAGACGCGTGGAAAACCGACTGCTGACCCCGATGCTGAGACTGCGTGTCATGGTATGTCTGACAGTAAAGCATTCAGGGCATGTTGTGTTTTTTCAAATGTGACCCTGGATCACAAAACCAGTCATAAAGGTCAATTTTTTGAAATTGAAATGTATACAGCTGAATAAAAAAGCTTTGATGTATGAGTTTTTAGTAGGACAATATTTGGCCGAGATACAACTATTTGAAAATCTGGAATCTGAGGGTGCAAAAAAAATCTAAATATTGACCAAATATTGCATTTAAAGGATTAGTTCATTTTCTTTAAAAAAAATCCAGATAATTTACTCACCACCATGCCATCCAAAATGTTGATGTCTTTCTTTGTTCAGTCGAGAAGAAATTATGTTTTTTGAGGAAAACATTCCAGGATTTTTCTCACTTTAATGGACTTGAATGGACCCCAACACTTAACAGTTTTAATGTAGTATAAAATTGCAGTTTTAAAGGACTCTTAACGATCTCAAACGAGGCATAAGGGTCTTATCTAGCGAAACGATTGTCATTTTTGACAAAATAAAATAAAAAATATGCACTTTTAAACCACAACTTCCCTTCTTCCTCCAGCTGTGTGACGAGCCAGCGCGACCTCACGTAATTGCGTAATGACGTGGAAAGGTCACGTGTTACATATATGAAACGCACATTTGCGGACCATTTTAAACAATAAACTGAAACAAATACATTAATATTCGTATCATTCGACATACAACAACGTCAGAACGGTCCTCTTTCTCCACACTTGTACACTGGGGCGTAGTTTCGCATGCGTCATCTGTGACCTCTTGACGTGATGACGTATTACATGAGGTTTTGCTGGGGTGTCACACGACAGGAGGAAGACGATAAGTTGTGGTTTAAAAGTGCATATTTTTATTGCCAAAAATGACAATCATTTCGCTAGAAAAGACCCTTATGCCTTGTTTGGGATCGTTTAGAGTCTGTTGAAACTGCATTAAAACTGTTAAGTGTTGGGGTCCATTAAAGTCCATTAAAATTAGAAAATTCCTGGAATGTTTTCCTCAAAAAACATAATTTCTTCTCGACTGAACAAAGAAAGACATCAACATTTTCTATGACATGGTGGTGAGTAAATTATCTGGAATTTTTTTTAAGAAAATGGACTAATCCTTTAAAGTTCTTAGCAACACATATTACTAATGATAAATAATTTATTTTTATTATTTACGCTCGGACATTTGCAAAATAGCTTCATGGAACATGATCTTTACTTTATATCCTAATGATTTTTGTATATATAACCCATACAATATTTTTGTTGGCTATTGCTACAAATATACCCATGCTACTTATGCTGGTTTTGTGGTCCAGGGTCACAAAAAATAAATAATTTTACTATAAAAGAAAGCATCCTTATATTTCTGTTCAGGCAGCTCAGGTGGACGACCCTTTGAAGTATGCAGTAGCCACGGTTCTTGTGAGGGTTCTAGCAGAGAACAGATATCCAGCCCAATTTAATCGTTTAGTGTACCATGGTTTTGTCAGTGAGGACACAAGCCCCGCCTCTCTCGTCATGACGTACGGCAATAAGTTACTCACAATGCAGGCCGTGGATCAGGACTTCGCTGATGTACGTGACTCAACCATACAAACCACATACATGGCATACAACTACACAACACTAACAATCCAGTCTCGACATTGAATTTCAACATCAAAATGGCATTAGTTTATTTTTGCTTAAATTAAGATTGATGTCAGAATCTCAAGTTTGTTTGTGTGTCGGCTAAAGGGCTTCAATCCCAGACTGCAGTACTCTCTAAACTCAGAAAACAGCAGCTCTCGACTGTTTTACATTACACAAGAGGGACTACTCATCGCTAAAACCAACCAGCTACATCTCAACCACAAATACTTCCTGGAGGTATGAGACTGCTGTAATAGGGTTATAATCAGTGCAATACATGTCTGGAATAACTTGAGATAATATTAATGGCCATGTGTGTTGCAGGTTGTAGCCACTGATCTGGAGTCAGGGGACACTGTTAATGCTGCCTTACATGTAGAAGTTCTTCAGAAAGGCCAACCAGGTACCAAACATTGTTGGGTGTAATAAATTACTAATTATAATACAGGTCTGTTGAATGCTTTATTCTGATTGGTTGAGAAATGTTCCACGGGTATGCATTATTTTCCGATAAATGTACACCTGATCTGTCATATGTCACCACCAGAGCAATGTCTGCAGTAACGGCGGTTTGTAACGAATAATTGACAACACGCCGTTAAATTATTCGAAAACAATGCGTGGTAGTGCGACACGATGCGAAGCGGAGTTTGCATTATAGTCAAATAATCCGCTTATACCATAGTTGCTACAAACTTTGCTCTGGTAGTAATTTAAAACATTTGACAGGTCAGGTGTGCATTTATCGAAAAATAAACAACACCCATGGAATATTTCTGAACCAATCAGAATAAAGAATTCAACAGCACCATGGTATAAAAGCAGAAAACTTGACTCTGGTCCTTTAAATTATTCGAAAATAATGCACACCCGCCATGAAAAGACACGACACGAAGCACCTTGAGTGTGCATTATTTTCGAATAATTTTACGGCCTGTCGTCAATTATTCCTTAATTATAACCAACTGTAATTAAATTTACATAATTACACTTTTACACAGAGAAGACTAAGTAATTTAATCAGTTACGCATAATTTGCATTACATTCTGTATTATATTTTCAATTATGTATATAAATAAATAGCAATATGAAGTTTGTGATGGAAATACATTAGAAATGAGTTCATTTTGTGAAATTTATATAAAACAAATTAATTGAAAAGTCTAAGGTTTACAGCTCATAGTTGTAATGTTTAATTTAAGTAAAGCTTTTTTCAGATTTTGAGGGATACTTTTGTCAATCGATGCCACATGCATTCAAGACATTGCAGTTTTTTAATAGCTTTTATTTTATTAAGTCAGGAATTGCGTTCGTTTTTAGTAGTTCATTTTGTTAAAGTGATTGTTCACCCAAAACAAAAAACTTTGTCATTATTCCCTTACCCTTATATTGTTTGAACCTCCAGATGTTTTAGAAAGTGTTGTTTTCTGATTTTCTGGTTACTGGGGAGTGGATTTTTTAAACAGTTTTTTAAAGGTGCCAAAGATTGCATTGTTAAATTGTTCTCTGATATCTACATAGAAGTGCAAAAATTATCCAGAAACATTTTTACATCCATTTACAACCCTACGATTTGCCCTCAGAATGGTCTATTATTACCTTATTTGAAAGGGTCATGAATAATAATGTTGAGCTCTGCTCTGATTGGCTGTTTCACAAAGCAGCTCCTTCAGTAGCTCTGTGTGTAAACAGACCTTATGTTTGAGCCTTTATCAGATGAAGACACATAATTTGAGGAATAATTAAATATTTGGAGATTGTTAATGAACGTTTCTGCATGGTATGTTTGTGTGTTTTTTTATATAGACCTGCAAAGCGTAACTGTAATGTCAATAGTAGAACTTCAGCCTAAACGCTAGCATATAGCATTAACTAGCATATAGCGCTAACTCAGCAGTCACAACGTTTTTAGCATTGTAATGAAATTGAATTAAGTACAAAGGGGACATTTCACAAGACTTTTTAAGATTTCAACAAAGACAGACATTGTGGATAAAATAAATTACATGAGGTTGGGTAAATAATGACAAAGTTTTAGTTTTAGGGTGAACTATCACTTTAAGTATTAGATTATTAATAAATTTATTATTAGTTCCTCAGGGTCCTTTGGGATCGGGGCATCCTGATGGCATTGAGACGGTGGGCAGGGCAGAGGGCTTGGTAGGGTTGTGTCTAATCTTACTGGGCATTACCTTATTCATGCTGGTGCGGTGTATAAGGAGGAGAAGAAAGAGGCGGGATCCTTTAATACACGCCAATGTGGCAGACAGCAAACACCCTAATGTGGTGAGAAAAAACTACATTTATTATTCTACAACTTATATCACAATTAAAGTAAACTAATTATGTACCAATACATGAGAATGTAGATCTGTAAAGCATACAAAATAGAAATCTTTGCTTAATGTTTCAATTTGCCAACATTCTTTGCCCAGACCCTGAAATGGTTTCAGCTGGTAAGTTGTTGTACATCATAACAAAGTCATTTTCAAATTTATGTTTTTGTACAAGTAACATGTCAGTTGTGGTATGAGATTAAATGAGATGGTGGTTTTGTAGTAACCCAGGTGTTTTTGAGTAAAAACCAAATGTATGCTCTTAACAGTTAACAGATGTGTTTGTTAGTAGACACTCCTTATGCAATGTCCCACAAGGATGCTTCATTTTGTAAACCTACCCCTGGTTTCACAGACCAGGCTTAAGGCTAGTCCTAGACTAGACACATGTTTGAGCTGTTTCAACTAAAAATGGCAGATCTTAAAATAAGCCAGTACCAATGATCTTTTTCTAAGCCATGTTTAATAAAGATGCTTAAACATCTTCATTTAACTAATTCCTAGCTTAGCCTTGTCTGTTAAACCAGGCCCTAGTGTATTTGTCCTTTTAGATAATAGAAAAGACCATGTGTGCCAACACCGTTTGATTTATTCGATCAACGAAATACAATCCTAACTCTATTTCTGACCCCAAATGACCCAAAAAATATTGTTCAAAACCCTAGGCACAGCCTCGAGACACTTTGAAATCCTTGAAAGTTTGTGAATCTGGGTGAAAAAATTCAAGACCCTGGGAAGTTTGGGAAAATATACATACATAGATACAGGTGATTGAAAGTGCTTGAATCTATTTCATGCAAGAAGTTTCCTGGAAAAAAAATCTATTTTATTCCCTGTGTAGTGTAGGATAATATCATAAAAAACTTTTTAAGCACACGTGCTAAACTGTTCGCTTTCAATGTTTATATCTTCTGTATGCGAATGTTGATTCATACCAAAATGCTTTTTTGTATAGTTGTGTTTGACACATGAAAACGTCTCGGGTTACGTATGTAACTGTTGTTCCCTGAGAAGGGAACGAGACGCTGCGTCTCCCTTGCCATACTTCCTGCGTCCCTGTAACGCCGTCTTTGGCAATATTTCAAATAGCGATATACTTCCTGGCTCCCGCGTCACCCTGTCTTTGTCGTTAAGCCTCACCATTGGTTGAATTTGATATACACATTCAGACACACTTACCATCGGAGGCGTCCCCAAAGTGTCACCGCAGTGACGCAGCGCGAGTTCCCTCGAAAGGGAACTGTAAAAATGTATCTTAAAAGGTAACACGATGTAACCTTGCTCTCACTTGAAATGTGTCCCCACATAAGTCCTTGAATTTGAGGGTATTGGACCTGGAAAGTCCTTGAAAGGTCCTTGAATTTGAAGTTAACTAAGGTGTGGGAACCCTGAAATCTGTAAGGAATGTAGTAACATGAACAAAAGTAAAAGCTATGGTGTTTTTCTGACAGATGAACCATGGGAGACCAAAGCCTCCAGTGGAGGAGTCGTTTTATCACAACGAGGCTTTCAGCGGGTACGATGGCTCGACTTCACCTTTTTATGGCAAACAAGGCGTCTACACCAAAACAGAGGAACCACCAACATCCACTGTCGACTTGCCACCAGTAACCTTCGATATTCCTTTACTGGATCCAGTAGTTTCTGCCACACGTCCCAATGGAAGGCCAGCAGACAGATCCAGCAGTAAAACGGTGTCCTTTCGGGATTTTGCTGTGGTTCGGGAATGTGAGGAAGAGCAGAATAGAGAAGCAAAAGCATCACTCAAAACTAAAATAGAGGCTTGTACCAATACAGAGGAAGTGGACAACGATTGCATGCATGTAAATACTGATTTAGGTATAGCAGAAGATAAAAGGGTAACCGGATTTGACACAGAATCACAACTTGAGTCAGAGATGCACAGTGTAAAAGTAAAAATAGCCATCAAAGACTATGACCCTGAAGATAAAGTGAATACTTTACAAGTTCATACAAACCCTGAGAAAACAACAAACCAACATATCGCAAATCCGGAGATGCTCAAAACGTTCGTTCCTGAAGAGGAACAAGCAGGAGATTCATATCAGGATGACACAGATACAGAAAAAGATGCCACACAAGCAGACTTTCCAGTTTCATCCCATCCAAAACTCTCGAGTTCTGAAGCAAGGTCAGATGGGATCAGTAAATATGTTGATCATCATATAGATCCTGCATATTCAGCTACAAAGAATTCTATGGAAAAGATAGAAACAGGAATTCAGGAATGATAACGGTCCAAGACTCGCAGATACGCTAAACTAGGCAAAATCGAACAAACATGCATCAAACACGCACAATGAATCTTGATTCCACTCAACGTAATGTGTCAAAGCAAAAACCGACACCACCACAGACTTGAACCAGATAAGATTAAACCCGCATTATGTTAATGAGGACACCCAAATCTAATTTAGATAACGTTAGCATGAAGAGAACCAGCATACAAGTAATCAAAATCTTGTACAACCAACTTGACATGAACATACAGGCAAACATAGATCCTGATTTATACAGTACAGATAGACAGGTATATACATTTAACAAGAGAGATGCGACAAGTGACTCAGTAATGAAAAACAAATTGTACTGAATTAGATTCTCCTGTATAGCTTAGTGGTAGAACATTGCATTAGCATTGCAGAAGGTCTTGGGTTCAAATCCAGTGGCGGCCAGTGACTTCTCTTCTGATGGGTGCGAATTTAAAGCAACACTATGTAGTTTCCATGTAAAAATGACTTACAGCTCCCCCATGTGGTTGAAAAGCGCAACAGTGCCTGGTATCAGACGCTCTTCTGCAGGCAGGGGGAGGGGCGGGGCTGTGTTTCCTACCCTCCACCGCCACTTTCAGAGTGTGCTTGTAGCAGCTAGGAGGCTGCTCAGGTTGCAGCAACAATACAATTTGTCCAGTTAAAAGTTGTTCTATCACTGAAATAATTTTAGAGACGTTATTTAAAGGTAAAAAAAACTACATAGTGTTGCTTTAAAATATGTGTTTCGCATATCATGTCAAAATATCATGCGTCATGTGAACCTATCTGCATCATGCGTCATGTCAAAATATGTGCCTGCTGCACACACATGTCGAAAGGGATTATGACATAAAAAAACGGCCGCTACTGTTCAAATCCAGGGAATAATGCATACTGAAATGTATACCTTGTATTCCACTGTAAAGTCGCTTTGGATAAAAGCATCTGCCAAATGCATTAAAGGTGCATTGCGTAAATTTAAGAATGATCTCTTGACAGAAATGTAATATAATATACATAATAAATATATTATTAGTGGTGTATAAAGACCTTACATAATGAACTGTATTGTTTTGATTATTTTACAATGTGCCGTTTTTATCTACATACACCGCAGGTTCCTTTACATGAAAGTCCCTGTCATGTTTCTACAGTAGCCCTCTACAGAGCACGTTTTGGCCTCAGACGATGACGTGTTTGTCCTACCGTAGCTTCTCTATGCGTTTCGAAAGGCAAGGGTGAGCTGTGGACTGATTTGTTGGTTGCAAGTCACAATCTCACCACTAGATGCTGCCAAAATCTACACAGTGCACCTTTAAAGAGTAACTATAGTACGATTCACGATTTTACATTTCCTTTGGTGTGTAAGAGTGTATTAATACTTGTTAACGATATGCAAAAGGTACAGACCCCAAAGTAAACGATGACGTGAGTTTACTTCCTGGGATTGGTGATGTAGACAAGACCGACATTATCATAATTCCTCCTGCTTTGACTCACAGCCTGTAAATTAACTCCTGTTAGCATTGCATTATAAGCGAATATTTCAAACATGGTAAGGAGCGTCACATTTACAGCTGACGTAAGAGGTATTTGGGCCAATCACAAGGTACAGATTAGCTGGCCAATCAGGGACACAGCGCTTTTCAGATCGATGAGTTTTGTACAAAATCAAAGCGTTAAAGGAAAGCAGTATATCTGGAGCTACAAAAATGTTTGAACCATAAACCACGCAGACATTGTATTATAACAAATACACAAAATAAAATTGTTTTTAAAGGATAAGTCAAATTTCCTAAAAAAATCCAGATAATTTACTCACCACCATCTCATCCAAAATGTTGATGTCTTTTTTTGTTCAGTCGGGAAGAAATTATGTTTTTTGAGGAAAACATTCTAGGATTTTTCTCATTTTAATGGACTTAAATGGACCCCAACACTTAACAGTTTTAATGCAGTTTAAAATGGCAGTTTCAAAGGACTCTAAACGATCCCAAACGAGGCATAATGGTCTCATTTAGCAAAACGATTGTCATTTTTGGCAAGAAAAATAAAAATATATGCACTTTTAAAGAACAACTACGCGTCTTTCTCCGGTCGTGTGACATGCCAGCGAGACCTCACATAATACGTCATCACGTTAAGAGCTTACGGAAAAAGAGGACCGCTCCGACGTTGTTGTATAAGGAATGATACTAATGAATGTCTTTGTGTCAGTTTATTGTTTGAAATGGTCCGCAAATGTGCGTTTCATATATGTAACACGTGACCTTTCGCCTGCGCAATTACGTGAGGTCCGCCGGCTCGTCACAGGACCGGAGGAAGACGAGAAGTCGTGGTTTTAAAGTGCATATTTTTTATTTTTCTTGGCAAAAATGACAATCGTTTCACTAGATAAGACCCAGTGATCCCAAAACATATTTTTACTTGGTCTTGGAATTTTTGTTAACAAGCAATTTACCAATAAATGTAATAAATGAAAATCATATAAAAGTGATCATTTTAACACATTTTATTGAGAACAATATTCTCAGCTACGAGGCAGTTATTTACAATACCTGACCACAGCATACTGAATACATTTAACATTCATTTACAGACAGATAAATACACAAACTATAAACTAAAGTTAAGAAAGAGATTTGTTTTCAGTCATGTACAAACTGCCGGGAAAACAACAACAACAACAAAAAATACATTTGTTAAAGCAGTTTTGTGGTTATGGGCATGAAATGGAAAGAGGCACTTGAGGAAAGGCGACTTTAATTTAATGATTCAGTCCATAAATGACTGCTAAACTTTATACAAGTTTGACTTGTTAAGCAGTAGCAGTATCAAGAATGATGTTTAATTTGCTCTACATGCAGATGCCATATTAATGAGCATCGATCAGAGCTACTGAACTAACTGTGTGCTGACCTTAGATCAGATTGAATCCATTATTGCATTTACACTTAACTGGGTTACAACAGAATAAAAATGCCATTCACAATATTATGCATCATATAGCTTCATTTGGGGATACAAAAATCTACATGAAGTGGTTATAAAACATCTGAAAGTATATTTAGAAAAAAAATTGATATAAATTTATTGTGTCTTTATACAAAGTTATCCTATTATGTGCAAACTTATAACTGCAGAGTTCAAGTCTCTCTAAGCTGCAGTATAACTCAGGTTACACATGCCATAGTGTTGCATTAAATGAGCACAAGTTAATGTATTATAAACCCAGCATGTGCTATTAAATCTGTGACCTGAATAACACAACCATATCAGTGCATTTGAAAACGCATAGTGTAATCCATCGGCTATGAGCGTTAACCTGCAAAAGATACAGCATTCACGGAAAGATGCAGCAAAACTAGATTTGATCAATTCGCTGTATAAAACACATACAAGTTTGTAAACACAGTAATAATTTGTTTCACAACAGTTGCGGTCTGCTTGAAATCATACAATAAATTATTGTCTGTTTTGGATTCTTCAAGTGCAAAGTTTCTGAAATTAAAACTCGTCGTGTCGAGCCAGAGCCTCACCGAAATCTGTCGCCTGGCTCCCGACAAATAAGTCGTATTTGTCCACAATTTCCTGTTTAGTGAGGCGTCCATCCTATCATTTAAAATATAAAAGCAGTTAGACTACAGTTACATATTCATAAAATACTAGCAAAAATGTTCCTGGTTAAACTCTTCTTCATATAATTTAAGGGGGTGCTTTATAATTGCAGATACATTTGGTCAACAAAATCATTTTTTTCAAATGGATATATTTTGATATATTTTAATAATTTGTTACTCGGACAACAGGAAATCATGATTTTCAGCTATACAAGACACTTTATACAGAAAACATAATTTTGCTATGGCCTTTAACATCTTGTGATCCCTGGCCGTGAGTACAAAATTATTAAAATGATTAAAAACACAACCAAACCTGGACACCAAATGTAGCCTACCTGCAATTATATAATCACCCATGTTTTGTTTAGTAACACTTTACAATAAGGTTAACTATTCATTAACATTAGTTAATTGATTTAACCACATTTTTAATCGTTGTTAGTTAATACAAATATAATTGTTTGTTGATGGTAGTTCATTGTTCATTAACTAATGTTAACAAAAACAACTTTTGATTATAAAAGTGTATTAGAAAATGTTAAAATTAACATTAACTAAGATAAAATGTATAAAATAAAAATTATTATATAAAAACCTATATATATATATTTATATTTATATAGGTTTGTAACAACACGAGGGTCAGTAAATAATGACAGAATTTTAATTTTAATCACTTTAAAGAATCTTGTAGACATATTGTAAATTTTTCCCTGTGTTTTCATGTTTAATTTTTCCAACTAAAACAAAGTGAACCTTAATATAAAGTGTTATAATTTTTCAATGACAAATTCCATACTCTGGATGGTAAAAACAACATCTCTATTTCAAAATGTCATTAAGCTTCGCATTTGTTATTGTGAAATAGCAACCTCTAGTGGTGAAAATCCTACATATTGTGCCTTAAAAGGGACACTCCACTTTTTTTTTAAATACTAATTTTCCAGCTCCCCTAGAGTTAAACATTTGATTTTTACCGGTTTGGAATCCGTTCAGCCGATCTCCGGGTTTGGCGCTACCACTTTTAGCATAGCTTAGCTTAATCCATTGAATCTGATTAGACCATTAGCATTGCGCTAAAAAATAACCAAAGAGTTTCGATATTGTACTAAGACTGAAAATTAAAAGTAGAGATTTTCTAGGCCAGTGGTTCTCAAATAGGAGAGCCGCGAGATGGTGCCAGGGGGGCCCTAGTTTTATGACATTTTATAAAACACATTATTTATCATGCATTCTGTGTTATTAAACCTAAAAAAGCAAGGCTACTAACCAACAGCACTACTTTATAATTTAATATTTTTTGTTTAATTAAAAGGTTACATTTTAGAACCGCAGTAGGCGTAGAGATATTACGCACTGGCTGAAAATAGTCCCCTGCCATTGAAAGTTACTAAGGGGACTATTTTCGGCTGCTGCGTAATATCATTGCACCTCCTGCAGCCATGTTACAGCAGCAAAGACCTTGATTATTACGCCAAAATAGAGTACAGTTCCTATAGTTTTAAATAGGAAAAACATCCAAACTCTTTGGTTATTTTTAGCGCGATGCTAAAGGTCTAATCAGATTCAATGGATTATGCTAAGCTATGCTAAAAGTGGTACCGCCAGACCCGGAGATCGGCTGAATGGATTACAAAAAGGTAAAAATCAAATATTTAACTGTGGGGGAGTGTCTCTTTAAAAGTGTGAAAGGGCCAAAAAACCTTTTACATCTAGTATTTATTATATACATTGTAATATATTTGACTAAAGAATTGGCCAAGATGTGGGAGAATAAATGCACATTACCTTGTCGGTATCAGACTCATACAGCAGGTGTTTGGCTTCAGCCTCCGCGTGGTCGTAGTCGGAAGGCAGAATCCAGTCACGGGTCTCATCCTTATCCATACGGCCATCTTTGTTTTTATCCCTGAACTCTGTGAACTGTTCTCTTTCTGTTTTTACCCATTCTGGTTCCGATGAGTCTCCATCTTGACTGTACATATCACCTAAAATACACACACACAGCGAGATAAAAGTTAGACAAAGCAATACTCAGATCTAAAGCAAACAAAACAACTGGATGCTGTCCTCCTCTCTCTCTTAAAACTCTCTGTGTGCATTTTTTACCTACCAATGTATTCATTCAAATCAATGAAACCATCTCCATTTT
Source organism: Misgurnus mizolepis (assembly GCA_025389145.1). Classification (NCBI taxonomy): domain Eukaryota; kingdom Metazoa; phylum Chordata; class Actinopteri; order Cypriniformes; family Cobitidae; genus Misgurnus; species Misgurnus mizolepis. The sequence continues at coordinate 31,449,222 of JAIFKI010000009.1, read as the reverse complement.
TATCAATGTCTTCCATCGTCTCCTACATGTCAAATACAGAATAAAAGAAACATTACAGGTCACATAGCAGATTAAGCAAAAAACTAAAATAAGCTGCATGTCCACATTTACCAACACTACAATCTCCTTCATGTGGTCAAACTCCTCCGGGTGTAGAAATGCTGTAAACTCTTCCTTATTTGCTCTAGCATCCCCATCAACATCAGCCATCTTGAAACGCCGTTCATCTCTGTTCATCATCTGCCTGTAGTTGAAACCATCCTCAGGATCGGCTTCATCTGAACACACACTCAAAACCATTAGCATTAGTCTGCCTATGTATCATATATATCAAATATCATGAGTGATCACGATGCACGCACAGAGGATGGGGCCGTAGGTGGCGTTCTTGTATTCTTCCCAGGTAACGTAAGAGTCTGTGTTAAGATCATGAGCGTGCCACTGCCGGTCCACATCGCCATATATCCAGCGTCTCTGAGCGTGTTTAATCCACTGTTTCATCTCATCAGCGCTCACGAAACCATCGTGGTCAGTATCGATCTTTTCTACAATCATACTGCAGATAGAAAGAGAAAGAATCTTTATTTAATGAGCAGATATTCTGATAAAATCAGGATGCCTTTGGTGGGGCTGTTACGGTTATGACATTTGGCTGATTGCTTAATAAATTGTAACGATTAATTACCTGTTTAGGACTTTGGCAATTATGACGATTAATTGTCTGTTTTATTGCTTTGACATTTAATTCTCATATTTTTGTTTGTTCATGAAATAATTTTCACACATTGTTGTTATTACGTAAAATAAATTTTTTGCAAGGTTTACCTGGCAGTAAGTATTAATACACATAACACATATTTAAAATGTAATTATTTAATGAATATATTGAAATGAAAATTCTGAAAATAAAGCAGTGGTTCTCAAACTTTTTCCACGTGCGGCCCCCTTGTGTACGGTGCATTCCTTCGCGGCCCCCCCAAAGAAAATGTATGACAAAAACTGTTCTAAAATGTAACATTTTAATTAAACAAAACATATTAATTTATACAAAGTAGTGCTGTTGGTTAGTAGCCTTATTTTTTTTAGGTTTAATTACACAGAATTCATGATAAATTAATGTTTTTTATAAAATGTCATAAAACTGGGGCCCCCTGGCACCATCTCACGGCCCCCCTGGGGGCCCCAGACCCCAGTTTGAGAACCACTGCAATAAAGTTCAAAAAAATACCTGAAAATAAAAATGCTATCAAAATAAACGGACTATTCCACAACAGGTCTTAAATGGTAGCCAATCATACTAAGGTCATATTAGTACTGGACCACATGTCTGCAGCAGCTGCAAAAAAAATCAATTCCTTACAGTTCCTTAAGAATAGGATGCTTCACTTCCCTAAATTTGGAATTGCTGTTTTGGAAATGTATGTTTTACTTGGTAGTCAATACTGCTTATCAAAGTTTCTGCATTTCTTTAAATGCTGTTTTCCACTGTATTGAATGGCTTTGCAATGTATCACGTTACTCTGTCAGTTAAAGAGTGCCATCTGATACGGGCTCATTAATACAGGCGCTGCAGCTCCCCCTGGTGTTTTCTAAAGAGATGTGCAATCATTGCGGTGATCTGAAATCATCATGGTGCGGGTCAAACAAAAGCGATGAGATGATAATATATATATTTATATATATATATATATTTATAAGTTTATAGAAAATATAAATATATATATTTCTTGATGAGCAAACGACCCAAGAAAATAAGTCTAGTTTTTAGACCAAAAATATCAAATTTAAGTAATTTTGTGCAAGCAAAAAATCTAAATTAAACACTAAATTCAAGAAAAAAATTGCTTATCCCATTGGCAGATTTTTTTGCTTGTTTTATGCACTAATTCACTTAAATGTGATATTTTTGGTCTAAAAACTAGACTTATTTTCTTGTGTCGTTTTGCTCATCAAGAAAAAGCATCTTAAATTAAGAATTTTTAGATATTTTTTTACTGAAAACAAGACAAAAATACTAAGAATTTTTTTCTTGAAATTTTTTTTTGCAGTGTAAGGTCATCACTGCAAAAAATGATTTTCAAGAAAAAAAATCTTAGTATTTATTTTTCTTGTTTTCAATAAAAATTCTTAAATTAAGATGCTTTTTCTTGATGAGCAAAACGACCCAAGAAAATAAGTCTTGTGTTTAGACCAAAAATATCTAATTTAAGTGATTTTGTGCATAAAACAAGCAAAAAAATCTGCCAATGGGTTAAGCAGATTTTTTCTTGAAATTTTCTTGAATTTAGTGCTTAAGAAAAAAATTCAAGATTTTTTTGCTTACCCCATTTGCAGATTTTTTTGCTTGTGATTTTGTGCATAAAACTTACATTTGATATTTTTGGTCTAAAAACTAGACTTATTTTCTTGGGTCGTTTCTAGGAATGTTTTTTTCTTGAAAATCATTTTTTGCAGTGCATGGTAGTGATGTGCATGTTTTCACCCCAGTCTCTCTTTGCTCTCCTCCGGAGTGAGCTGGTCAAACGTCTTCGCCTCTTCTTGTCCAAGAAAAGCGTCGTGGTCATATTCAAAGTTGTCTTCATCATCGTGTGTTTTGTCACTGAGCGGGATGTCGTGATGGACACGGTCCTTCTTCTCCATGGGTTTGCTGGAAGACTGAAGAACGCAGAGGGCGACAAACAACAACAACGGCCACAGGTCCATCTTCTTATAGACTTTTATATGCTGTAAAACATACAAAACAAATAATAAACACAAATGTTTAGCTTCCTTTATGCACAATGGTTGGACACACTGTGACAGCTCCTAAGGTAATTTAGTCTAAAAACATGAATGAAAAGGTAACTTTCACCTAGTATTATAACATTTCCCTATTCATTTTAAAGACAGTGAACTGTAATACTGGCTTAAAGAAAATGAACTGATACTGGTAATTGAAATGTAAAAATTACATTACATTTCTTAATGCAGGAATGTAAATGAATGTTAAAGAATAGCGTTATATTATCATGGTAAATGTTAAAAATGTCATGTTATGTGTCACCAAACGGAGGTACCGTGTTTTTTGCTAGTATTATGAAGGTTATTATTAAATACATTATATTATCTCATAAATATTAATTAAATGTAAAGAATATACAATTAATGTCCTAAGTATGCAAGCATGAAACATCTCGCCTAATAATGTGCATGCAATTGCTTGTCACACGACATAAATGTAGAATAAAAGTGGAATTAAACTGTAATAACTTATACAATCGCAATAAATATGTGAATATTTTATTTGTATTGCAACTTTACCTACCGACTTTTCTATCGTTTCACGCCGCCCGGTTTGTTGCAAATACTCCGGATGTTAAACTACAGTTCCTCCAGCTCAACTGACCAATTAGAGAGCAGATAGAGCTCTGACGCGGCCCTGCTGACGTGACCAGTGCTGCATCGTTATTGGTCCACTTCAGGTCAAACGTGTTTATGTCATTGGTTTAGAACTGCCACGTCCGCAAGGCACGTTCTTTCTAAACGTTTCAAGTACAATTTCTTATTTTACTGTTGTGAATGGCAAAACAAGATTTAAGTACAATTGCGACGGATTCAAAAAATATATATATAACTTTTTTCAGTAATACCACTCATGCATAATGTTACCTCTGCTGCATATGTATCATTATTTTCTCTTCCCTTATTTTATTTGTGAAAATTTACATGGATAATTTATGTGATTGTATTCCTGTAATAGTTATATTTGTTCATTCTGTTTTGTTTTTATTTAAATTCTTCATATTAATTCTTTTAACATTTATTTTTGTAGAAATTTTAGGATATCAATGAAGGTTTTTTTTGTTTTTGTTCAGATCAACCAGAAAAATAATAATTTTCTAATTTTATGTTAAATCTTATGACATAGATTATTTAAGTTATGGCAGAATTTTTGTATATTGACTTTTAGTTATTGTACTCTTAATCAGAGGCGGACACTACTTGAGTATTTTATTAAACTTTTCCAAGGATTTATCAGAGTGTTTGTCTTGGGAAAAATTTTACTTTACTAAAAAATGTTCACTACATTCTGAAGCATAGAATCATACTGTGCATTTCTTTAATATTGCATATTAAAATTAATTTAATACCTAATTATAAAAATTGTGTACTTTAAAAAAAACTAGATGTTTAATATACTTAAATATTAAATATAAACCAAAAATTTGAAATTATGAAATGTAATAGAGTAAAAATTATGATAATATGCTTTGGAATGTATGTTTTCCAAAGAAAAACACTGATAAAATACAAATACTTAAAAATTTACTTTTATGTAGTGACCGCCTCTGCTCTAAATGCACAAAAAATTAAGTTATACAATTATTTTGCTAAAGAGGTAAACATTAATTAAAAAGAAAATTTTGGAAACTGCTATCTGCTTTTTTATGTATTATTTTGTTTCAATTTTTATTTTATTTCTGTAAACCTGTACATTTAAAAATGTGCGGATATCTATTTATCTTGCTTGCTTTAAAAAGCTTCAATAAAAATGCAAGGTTTATACTAAAGTATATACAATTTACCAAATCTTTTTTTATTCAGATCGCTTAGGCTATTAAATGCATATTTTCAGCTTTTGAATAACTTTCTTTTTGCTTTAAAAAACAAATAAGATGAGGTACATACAGATGATACATGGCATTTCTATAATATATTTGAATACACCACACAAATATTGTCAGACCATTTTATAGAGCTGTTTACACTTTCTGAACGCATTATGCAATTAGAAATTATTAAGGCAGATACGTGAGTCAGTTCCCCTTGAGTTCATAAGTATATAAATCATCACATGGACATATGAAACCATTTTGTATTATTTGATGAAAATGACAAGCATGATATTGAGTCATTTTAGGGTTAGGGAAACTGAATAAATAAGCTATCCATTGATGTACAGTTTGTTAGGATAGGACAATATTTGGCCAAAATACAACTATTGGAAAATCTGGAATCTGGGGGGACAAATAAAACTTAAGAAAATCACCTTTAAAGTTGACCTAATTAAGTCCTTAGCAACACATATTATTAATGATAAATACATTTTGATTTATTTATGGTAGGAAATTTACAAAATATCTTAAAGGAAATTGATATTTTCTTAATATCCTAATTATTTTTGGAATAATAATAATAAGAAGAAATAAAATAATTGCTAATTTTGATCCATACAATGTACTGATAATAACTACCATTACTTTTTTGGTAAAATACTTTCTATTTTTAAACCATAATTTATTTATTTCTCAGAAAAGTTTAACTCTTGACGTAACCAATGGTGTAATTATTGTGTAATTACATTTGGTGATGCTAGTGCCAAAGAAATGACACGCTTTAACTTTCACTTCAAAATATATGAACTTGTTTTAGAGCAGATGAGATAAATGTCACGGGAACAAAAAAACAAAACAAACCTCAGATTAAAACACTTTATAGTAGGAATATACAAAATACAGTTTCAAATTCTGCACACTTCAGCAGAAAATTGAAAAACGCTGACACAGCGAGTTTTCACCACCAGCAATTCCAACGATTATGAAACTGTCCTCTCACAGCCGTCTTGCCTGTATGTTTCCTCTCGATTTCCATTTCCCTTTCGGTAGTATGTTTCGATTATGTCACCACACAGAGTTTTTAATATGTGTCAAGTGGCTTGTGGCTGTGACTCCGTCGGTGGACCGGCAAAGGTTGGAACTTCTTTTCTGGGAGTCAGGGATGCGAAAAGCGTGTCCAATATTCCCAACACCTGTAGCAATTCCTGGTGAAGCTCTGATTCCCGACCCAACACCTCCATGAGACGCTGCAGCAACCGCTCGACAACAGGTGACTGTGGAATAACCTGCTCATACAGATCTACACAAACAAAAACACTTGATAAGGACACGAGAATGACTTCTCTTTTTGTAAGCGGAAATGAACTTCTTCAAATGTATTTGCCCATGTGTACATGTGATAATGTGAAACTCACCAAGAAGCATATCTCCGACAACAACCAGCTGACGAGAGAATCGTGGGTCAGTGATGTGTCTGTGACAAACAAATACAACATTTAACCTTTCGCCCACGTGCATGCATCATCTATGATGAGAAATAATAGCTGATTGTTTACAGAACAACGTTTCAACTGCACTGTCAAAAAAATTGACTTAAGTAGTGGTCCCAATACCATTTATATACATTTGGTATCTTTAACCACATACATGGACATCACATATTTTGTTGTTTGCACCATAATACTTAATTCTGTTTTACACAAACGTGGACATTCAATTACACTGCTTCATGTTAAAAGAAAAATATTTGGTTTTTATATTTATTGGTTTAGCTGAAATAAATCAGAAAATAAAAAAAGACAAACCAAAGCTCGGGTCTTATGAGGTTAAGGTCCTAACATGAACTCTTTAGCTGCAAATGTGTACTTTCTGAAAGGGTGCTGTCCCAGTGACCATTAACATTAACTTGTATCATTTTTCTCACAGTTTATCAAGGTTGTAAATAGGAATGTTTAGTAAAGCAGTGAAAATGTCCTTTATTACCAAAAACCTCATGAATCATATATATATTATGTTTCAATAACCAGATTTACAGAAACTAGTCCAAATCTCACCATGATCACGGTTAAAGCTTGTCAGGTGGTTTGAACTTTAAATCTGGGTTATTTTCAGATTGCGTGACCCTGATTCGATTTGACCGCTTCATCACAATCTGAATATTTCTTAAAACTTGTCTGTTGTTTTATTCATTCCAAGAAATCTAGTTTTGTAACAAGGATTTTGTGATCTTCATTTATACCAAGGAATGAAGAAAACCCAGATCTCCAGTATCATAGAAGATGAAACTCAACTATTTCTGAACTTTTTCCATAAGTATCAACCATACAAAAATGTGTGTTTACATAAAAATATGTATAAATACACACATACATCTATATATTTTTATGCATGTTTATATACATGTTTATATTTATATATCATCTATATTATTCATAAATACAAATTTTTATTATATAGATATATATATTATAATTATACGTGTGTGCGTGTGTGTATTTATACATAATTATTACACACTAGGGATACATAACGATTAATCACGATTAATCTATAGCAGAATAAAAGTTTTTGTTTACATCATATATATGTGTGTGAACTGTGTATAATAACTTTGTATAGATAAATGCACACACATGCATGTATATATATATTTCAGAAATGTTTACATGTGTATATACACATTTGTATATTTATGTATAATTTATAGGGATGCACCGATAGGATTTTTTTGGGCCGATACCGATTTAAACAGACAACTTCTGGCCGATACCGATATATACAATACTATACAGTTGGTCTATTAGCTAGTTTATTTCTGCATCAAATTATTTTTACTGAACATGGATTGGATCTAATTAACATTCAACTGACCAACATAATAAGAGAGGCACAAATTAAGCTAAAACAAATATAATAAGACAGCATGACAACCTTCAAAGGTGGTTTTTGCAATTCAGCATTAATTTTATTAACAACATTAACTCATTTTTTTTTTTTACATATAATGGATTACTTTATGCAGTTAATTAATAAACAATCGGTATCGGCCTCTCGTGCTATTGCCGATGGTTTCAAATTCATCAAAAATCGGCCGATAAATATCGGCGGCCGATACATCGGTGCATCACTAATAATTTATATTATATATAAATACTTAATATATAAATATATATTTTTCTTAAAATTATACATGCATGTGTACATATTTATATATACATAATTATTATACACAGTTTCCACACATATATGCTGTAAACAAAAACTTCTTTATGCAAAAGATTTGTTGTTACTTATCATTATGCAACCCTAATCTGAAATGTGATAAAAGCATCATAGTTTGATTTGAGTCATTGATTTCTGTGGCTTTACTTACTCAGTCAATATTAAAGATATCAAGGTTATATTTCACAGAATGTTCTTTATATTAAAAAACAATAAGCCAGCAGAAAATAACTTTAGGTTGGCTTTTATAGACTGAGTCACAAATCTCTTTTGATTGGGCTGTAATGTATCTGACATGTTGTTGTCACACAAGGTCTTCATAATGGCTAATAATAACTACAGGTTTAAATAGTATTTTCTAGTCAAGATGTTAAGGTATATGCTTAGGCCGAATTGACTGTACAGTATAAACATACCCTGAGAAATATTTACAAGAGTGAAAGTAGGACAACCACCTCTGTGGTCGCTTGCATAAACATAGCCGCTACAACCTCATTCACACGGCACTTTGGTCCTAGAAAATTTTAGTAAAGCTTCTGTGTAAATGTTCTGGGATCGTTCCCGTAAAGCGGACCTAGTAACATTCACGAAAGTATTCTGTGTGAATCTGAGAGAATTCACCAGCAAGACAGAAAAGCGCATCATGCGCTCCTTATGACCTTGTCATAAACACACATGCATGTGCGTGGTTTCTAAAGAGAGAAATCACAGATACTTCGCAAACTTCAGACACTGGAATGAACCGAAAATCAAACAATCCTAAAAAAAATCCTGGACGAATTTTCTGTAATCTCTGTGTGAAAAGGGCTTAAGTTAAGATGAGGGCTGTGTCCAAATAACCACACTTGTGGTCTTTGACCACTTGACTACTTACATGACGTACTTCCTGTATTTTGCCCAAGTGTTCTAGTGGGCGTGAAGATCCCAAGCGTGCATGTAAAAATTATTCACCCGATGGGACACACTTAGGGCCCTATCTTGCACCCAGCGCAATTGACTTTGTCAGTGACGCATGTATCATTCGTATTTTGCACCGGCGCACAGCAGGTTTTTCCCTCCACAGACGCACGTCGGCAAACTAGGGAATGAACTTGAGCTCCCTGGGCGGTTCAGCGCAGAAAAGGAGGCGTGTTGCGGCGCAAACCATCCCTGATGCTATTTTGCAATTTCAAAAAACAATTGCGCCACTGACCAGAAAAAAAACTAGTCTAAAGTCAGTGGCGTGTTACGCGTTGTTCATTATGCTATTTTAAGGGCGCATGCTTGACCATAATGTATAGCGTGCACAACGCGCACACACTTTGCTTTTCTAATCTACACAGATGCAACAGTTATTTTGCAAATCATAAATTGTTACAATAAAAAATATTAATACACGAGATAGGGGAAATCATAGTGGTGAGCATTGTGGTGATAGTTTTTATTTATTGTGTGGCTGCGTTAAAAACTTCTCATGCAAATAACGATTAAAATATTTTCATAAGTTTGTTGTGTGGCTGTATAACGTTTATTTTATGTAAATAATAATTAAAATGTTTTCATAAGAAACCTTAATGTATATGAACTTGATTTGTAAGTGTACTTTGGGGGTTGGACCTTGCTTGCGTTTCTTGGGTCCGATTTCAAAGCCCCCAAACCCTTTCAGCGGTGAGGGTGGACGCAGCGATGTCCTCTGCTGGCGTCAGGTCCTGAGGCAGATCCACCTCCCGTTACACAGCGTGCCCGATTTATGCTGGCAAGCTTGGGATTCCCCCGTCTCCCGACATCATTGTAGCGCTTGCGGCGCAACGATGGGGATGCCAGCTGATGAGACTGTGGCTATTTCCTCTCACGCCTGTTTAACCTACGCTGATTTGGGCGGGTTTCTCCTATCCCCATACAAAACAACTTCTCTGTCTTTGACTGTTCTTACAAGAACGTCGGTCTCCTCGGCTGTAATCCGCTCCTGGCGTGCGCCTGGTAAATCCGTCATAATAATAGCAACCCGCCATGGAACTTGCGCCCTTGCGTTTAAAGGGAATGTTGGATGACGTTCTGATTGGTTTATTTGACGTTACGCTCAAACCACACCTATGAATAATGAACCTACTTCAGACCAACCCCTTATTGATTTGCGCCTGGTGCAAGAGTTATTTCTCACGCCGGGAAAATAGCAACAGCGCCCAAGATCCGCCCACAAACTCACTTGTGCACTGCGCTTTGTACTTGCGTTTCAGATCGATAAAATAGGGCCCTTAGTGTTAAAATGTCAATCTAGGTAGTGGCAGCAATTTGCACCAAAACATATTTTAAGTAGCCTAAATAAAAACAAATATATATTTTTAAGGTTTTCTTTAAACAAAATGAACAAAAAATCTCTCTGAAATGAACATTTGCTAAACTTAAAAGATTATCTACACTTATCTGAAACAGAAGCAGAATTCTTTGCTCATGTAAAAAACTCTTAATTTTGTGCATGTAGCTTTATTAAAGTTTATTGTTTATGTAGTAGTCCCTAAATAAACTACACCATTAATGTTGTTTAAATGTTAGAAAAGCAGTTACAGATGTTTTACAAAATACATAACAATGTGTGCACCAATGATACACGCTTTACTACCAAAATATGTAAAATCCATTTATTAAGTCTCCACGACATCTCGCGAGTTTTGGGCAAAAGTCTCACGATTTAAATCCTGAACATGATGCATGACGGGATACGCTTAGTCTTGAATACCGCTTCGAAGTGGTATTCGAGAAGTGTGGGTTTAGGGTGCGTTAAGGGCACTGCACTTTGCCAGTTTTAAGACATGGGACAGTCTTGTGCACTTACTTCCTGTCTTGCATGCGCTTTCCAGGGGCCAAGGCCGCAAGTGCGGTTATTTGGATGTAGCCTAATTTTTTTTTTCAAATTTGAGCCGTCAAATTCGCGTGTGCTGCGTGTAGTTGGTCGCTTGAACACCCGCTTAATTCTCGCGTGAAATTCTAGTCATTGAGACATTCATGGAGGGGCATCTGCGACTCTGCTCGCTTTCTGTAATCACGCCACTACTAAAGCAAGTTCCTGATTGGCTAATGCGGCGTGTTTTTCCGCCAAAGTTCAAATTTTTCAACTTGCGCGTTTCCCGCGGCTACCATGCTAAACACCTCATTCGCGCCGCGAGACCTCCAGACGTGCATCAACAAATCTTTACATTACATCACAAAGTATGTGTGTTCCCTGGGTTCAAACCCATGGCCTTTTGCACTGCTAATGCAATACTCTACCACTGAGCTATACCGGAGTTAAAAAAAGTCATGAACAGTCCTGAAGAGTGAATGAGATGACTAACTTATAAGACAAGTCTAAGTAGTTTACGCCACTTGTTTAACATCCTTACAGTGCTGCACGAGTGTTACATACTTGAGAAGGAAGTTGAGGATTTTGGCTAAGCTTTCTTCATCTCGTCCCGCGAGGGCGTTCTTCAGAGTTCCTCTGCGGCTGAGCTCCATGATTACCGCTACGGGCACCTCTGGTTTAGTGCTACGAGTCCACGTCTGCATGCAAAAACACGCACAAATATTTACTGATGTCTGCATCTGACTGATTAAATCATGTTGGCATCACTGGCAAAAAGCATGCTTGTTTACCTGCAGGGCTGCGTCCAGGGCTTTAGAAACTTCAAAACTTTTCAGTAGTTTGTCGTGTTTCTGCAGATGCTGTTTTACTGGTTTACTGACCAGGAAATCGTCCTAAATAAGACATGAGAGGACGTAAGGTAACAAATGCAGAATAAATGTGAATGTAACTAAAAATAATCCGAAGAGAAAAATACCTGTTTAGGTGTGAAGTTCTTCCCCTTTACAAACACCCGGTATGCTGGGCCTCGTCGCCTTCGACCAATCAGTGTCTCTTTTACATCTTTGTGTTTCCTGTGTCTGACGCTCAAAACGCCATTGGTCATCCCGACAGCAATGACTTCATCATCAGGCTAAATGAAAAGCACAACACATTAATAATGTAAAATATTTTTAAAACAGAATTTGTTTTTGATTATACTAATGCTGTGTTATTGTACTAAACATACCGCAACAGCCAGGCTGAGGATAGATGCTGAAGAGTCGAAATTATGTACGACCTTATAGGAAGAGTTATACACTTTCACATGCCTACAAGAAAAAACACAAAGTGAAAACATATCAGCATGATGTTTTAATAACAAGAACCTGCTTCTTAAAGGCTCAATATGTAAGATGTTTGCATTCAAATATACAAATAGAAGTAGCACTATGCTATATATATATATTTTGTTCACATGTACTTACATTATCCAAAAATGTTTTTAACAATGTTTGAATTTAAATCTTTGGTTTCTGTGTATTTGATTCAAAAGCAATACTTGGATGTCAGATGCCAATAGATCCGAAGTAGTACTTATCATGCTGGAAATGTTAACATGCACAAAATTTTGTCAATCCGACTGAATTTAATATGATTGAAGGTAACGACAACACGGTTTACATGCACCCTAAACATTGCAATCTAATAAAAATGTTTGTGTACATGTACACTCAATATAATCCGAACTGAACATCTGCGCATGCACACAGCCAAGGTTGCCAGATTCGCGTATCAAAACAATCCTAATGGACATTCAAAACTATCCCAAAATATTCCCAATGACTATTCACAGCCCAAACACCAATAACTAATCAATACAATTATTTCATCTTTCACCAGCAGGAAAAAACAACAATTGGTGAAACAGTAAGCCAAAACTAAACTCGAAAAAGCAGAGGACTTGGCAACGCCACGGACAACATCTCCCATCGAGTTCATGCTTTATCTCTAAATAAAAGTCAAAGCTGACAATTTTCGAAAGGCACAACAGTATTTTATTGCTTTATGTAGCCTAATGTTAGAAAGTACACATGAATACAGCGTGTGACCCCATTCATTTACCTTAATAATGCATGTTGCCATTGCATGTTTCTGTGACAAAAATAATGTGATGTACTCATTACTACACACAGACACATCCAGCTTACCTGTCCAAGGATCCTGTGATTAACCTGTTGTGTGTTGAGCTCAGACACGCGCACGTAACGGTTTTGTGATGATTCTTAAGAGAAACGAGCTGTTGGCCACCTTTCAAAAGGTCCCAGATTTTCACATAGCGCCCTCCTGTAACACAAAACGCAATCATTTTAGCATAACTAAATTATTTAAAATCTTACACATACGGTTTTGATGTTTTTTACCTGTTGAAACTAGCAGGGCCTCCGAAGGGTAAAGCAGCACACACTCCACAGGATGACCGTGATTCATGCTCATCACACTTCCACCTGACCGCATGTCAAATAATTTCACTGTGTGATCATACGAACCTGCGAGAGAGACTATCAGTCAGGACAACCATCATAAAGTGATGCAGAAATAACTGTTATGAGCCAGATGATGGAAATGAACTCTAACTGGTAATAATCGGTCGGGCATAGGAGTGAGGTGCAATACAAAGTCGTCCGAAAGGGTACGGTTATGTTACCTGTGACAAACATCTCTGGGTTGAGTTTGCTTGGAAAAGCTGTTCTGATGTAGTCTGTGTGTTCGGTGAAAGAGCTGAGCTCCGTGGCACTGGCAACATCCCACGAACGACAGGACAGATCATCGGATCCTGACACCACACGAAACCCATCTGACAGGAATGAGGTTGCATGTACCGCCCTGAATGAGGGAAAGATGTCCGACATGAGAAACTTATTTTTAAAAAGTCCACTTTGGTCATGCAATCATTTTCTTGATCTTGGCAATACAAGAGTTTGTCATGAAACTAAAAAACAGCTTGTTTTGTAATTTTACAGCTTATTGTTCACCAAGCTAGATTCGCTTGTTCATAAGTTGCTTAAACAGGTAGTTTAAACTTGTCATCTATTCTAGACGGCTGCATTTAATCTAAACTTTTAAAAGATGAACATCTATTTCATAAAAGCTTGTCTGTTTATTACGTCCTAACATCTGATAACCCATCTGTTGTTCAAACAATCAAAGCTTAAAGGAGTAGTCCACTTTATAGATGGGGCCCATTGACTTACCATAGTATTTTTTTCCTACTATAAAAAGTCAATAGACCCCATCTTTAAAGTGGACTACTCCTTTAAACTGCAAAGAGCCTCCAGTTAAAAACATCTGAAGAAATTAAATACTTTTTTTAGGTATGACATGAACAAAATGTTTTATGTTCAAACTTTTACATTTTCATTTAGCCAGAACAAACGCAGCAGATGTATTACTCATTCTGATGATATTTTTCAGATACAAAAAAATGATTTTCAAGAAAAAAATGTCTTAGTATGTTTGTCTTGTTTTCAGTAAAAATATCTAAAAATTCTTAAATTAAGATGCTTTTTCTTGATGAGCAAAACGACCCAAGAAAATAAGTCTAGTTTTTAGACCAAAAATATCAAATTTAAGTGATTTTGTGCATAAAACAAGTAAAAAATTCTGCAAAATTTTTCTTAAACACTAAATTCAAGAAAATTTCAAGAAAAATGTGCTTAACCTATTGGCAGATTTTTTTGCTTGTTTTATGCACAAAATCACTTACATTTGATATTTGTGGTCTAAAAACTAGACTTATTTTCTTGGGTCGTTTTGCTCATCAAGAAAAAGCATCTTAATTTAAGAATTTTTACTGAAAACAAGAAAAAAAAATATTAATTTTAAGATTTTTTTTCTTGAAAATCATTTTTTGCAGTGATGACCTTACACTGCAAAAAATTATTTTCAAGAAAAAAATTCTTAGTATTTTTGTCTTGTTTTCAGTAAAAATATCAAAAATTCTAAAAATTAAGATGCCTTTTCTTGATAAGAAAAACGACCAAAGAAAATAAGTCTAGTTTTTAGACCAAAAATTCAAGAAACATTTGCTTACCCCATTGGCAGATTTTTTTGCTTGTTTTATGCAAAAAATCCCTCAAATTTGATATTTTTGGTCTAAAAACTAGACTTATTTTCTTGGGTCGTTTTGCTCATCAAGAAAAAGCATCTTAATTTGTAGAATTGAAGTGTCATGCCGATGTATAAAGACATATGCGCTATGATGTAGTGATCACAGACATAAAATTCATCCATGCCGAGTAAGAGAGTGAAGCACAATGCACGTACAGAAAAATATTCCCAAAAAATGTGCAATATTATATTTTAAACCGAGGTGGCAATAGAGAATCAAAAGTTTACATTGCTGTTTTCACTTAAATATTTCAAGGTGGTCATACTTGGAGTGTCCTTTGAACTGCCTAAGAGCCACTCGGCCGCTGACGTCAAACAGTCGAATGAGCCCCTCTTCACTTCCGGCCACCAACAGCTTGCCGTCGCCTCTGAAACTCCCTCCATACGCTGTATCCCGAAAACGTGTGAAGCTCCGTATGGGCTCCTGGGAGTGAGGTCCATATACCTGAATCTAACACAATACATCATGACATTAGCACACTACAGATGAGATTGTTCACGAGACTGGTGAAGCAACATTATGTCTTCCAATTCACACACAAACTACTAATATATTTGAAGAGTTCAGATGCAAAATCCTTTAAGTGTGTCTGATATGTTTCCTGGAAATTGGCATTTTTTATGGATTCTGCAATCAAACCAGTATTTCTGAATAGGCCTAAGACAGAGATTTAGCAGATTTGAAGCGAAAGTATTTGATAAACATACCAAATGTGGCGTTTAGCAACTCTTCATATCTTTAAATGTATGTTTTGAAAGCGTGATAGAGAAGAAGACTCACTCTGGTTGATGCTGTGACTGCATAATTGTGAGGTTGGAGAGGAGAGAAGTCGATTTTTGTGATGGCACCAAACTCTTTAATATTCACTGCAGCCTGAAAGATTAAAAAGTCGGACATTAAACATCACAACTCTGTATACAAACACCGGGAGCAATGTACAGAAGTGTAACATGATTAACTTTATTTAAAACTAATTTATTCCGGTTTTATTCACATTAACTAAGAAACTGAACATTTGTAGGCTAACTTACTTGAAAAAAACATTTGCCAACCAGGACTATTTAAATAAAGTGTGAAAAGTTTCTTTATTTTACATTTTAATAACAACACAGTAAAAACATTGCAGTTTGCCATTCAAACCTTATAATTTTTCCAGTATAGCGTATCCTCTGTCACTTTTTCTCCTAGTTTGGGATACGTCTGAATTTTAGTGGGTTTGAATGAAGCCATCTCAGAGATGAGCTCTGCCTCCCAATTGACAGTTCGTTCACCCTGAGCACCTGCAAAACATTGTTTTAATCATCTTCTTATTTATGTACGACAGTCGATTTACCCAACTGCATTAAAAACGTGAACTTAGATCTGCAAATATCACAAACACAACATTGCTAAACTTTATAAGCGAGTAGCCCGCTGCACATGCAGTTCTAAAATCATTACACGATAAGTACGAGTACACAGTAATAACGTTATATCAATCTAAAACGATTTGTATAAATTATATCTCACCTTATTGTGGACCTCAAAATATTCTGACAGACGTTTGGTTTCTCTTTAGATTAAAAGCTTGAAAACGAGCTAAAATCACGTTGTTTCTACAGACACATGGAGGCCGCCATTGTTTGACGTCACACTTCCGGCTTTCAACAAACTTTATTTAACATTCAGAAGCTGCATTCCAAGAGCGATACGACTGATGGTAAATCTCTTCCGTTTTTAAAGGTGCGTCTCAAATCGCATACTATTCATCATTTTGTAGTATTAATTGTGCAAGTAACGTGTTCACATTTAAACTTCCAACACGTAAAATTGCATTTCAAGTAGCATACTGGTTAGACGTAATGTTACTTTACAAACTCCGTAGAAAGTTTTTTTTTAGTATTTACATTTTTAAATCGATCGATATTAACTTAGACAGTTCCTGGCTGTAACAACATTTACCCGTACAAATGACACTTTTTGGTCCCGTTTTAATGCATTTCCGCCTTTTTGTATGCAAACTAAGGTTTTATGCAGAATTCTTAAAAATACCGTATGTAATGTAAGTGCATAATAAGTAACTATAATTAAATTACTTAAATTTGTGGAAATATGTATATATATAGCCTACCTCATTTTTTTTTTAGTAAAGAAAGTTAATTATTTACTTTAAAGTAAACTAATAATTTTAGTTAATGCTATATACATAAGTTTGCTTAAATATAATACAAATGTGTGTATGACATAAAGACAAACTTAATTATTCCACCCAAATTTGTATGTAGTCGAAAAACCCTCCCATATTTGCTTCAAATTGCAGGTAGGGGCTAGAAGGGATACAGCTGCGGCCAAAATCTCGCGTTTCATCCTACACCAAACCCAACATTTCACGAGATGTATGCATTAACTGTATCCCCTCTAGCCAAAACCTTCACAAGATGCTTCGACTTAATGCGTTACTGCAAGAACCGCCATGTCTATGACATCAAAGGACCGCGAGAGCGATTCAAGAAATTATGCTGAGGAGTTTAGTTTCAACCGCTCTCGCGGTACTGTGATGTCATCCGCCTAGCGGAATTTGCTGCGCGCCTCAAGTCGAACACACCATAGAACGCTGAACCTAATGTGATTACAGACTATGTACACACCCACCAGTTGGGTTTAATATTAACCCCAAAATTTTCATGTTTAACCCAACCAACCCAACCATAACAATCCAGCATTTTTATAGTGTGATATTTAGGTTAAGGAAAATAGGAATTAAATGATGGCAAGATTTTGAAAGTTTCTTACATTTCTTTCAATAAATCACTATTAAACTCTTAAAAAGTGATACAAAGGGTTCTTCACAGTGATGCCACAATCATTTTTTGTTCCACAAATAAGTCAAAGGTTCTTTAAAGAATCAATGTTTTCTTGCCTCAAAGTCTAAAAAAAACTATTTCTACAAATAGCCTAATCTTTTGGAAAATTTCTAATGTTGTTCCTCACCAAAAATAAATAAATAAATTAGAAACTATAGGAACAGGTAAACAATTTTAGACTGTAAAAAATGCTGGTAGCATCTAAAAAAAATTTCAACTTAAATTTTCTCCCTTTAAAGCAACACTATGTAGTTTCCATGTAAAAATGACTTACAGCTCCCCCATGTGGTTGAAAAGTGCAACAGTGCCTGGTATCAGACACTCTTCTGCAGGCAGGGGGAGGGGCGGGGCTGTGTTTCCTACCCTCCACCACCACTTTCAGAGTATGCTTGTAGCAGCTAGGAGGCTGCTCAGGTTGCAGCAACAGTACAATTTGTCCGGTTAAAAGTTGTTCTGTCACTGAAATAATTTTAGAGACATTATTTAAAGGTAAAAAAACTACATAGTGTTGCTTTAAGTTGAAAAAGATCCAACTTATTCTCTTTTCATCGTATAGCATTATGTTTGTATTAGGAAAATAGATAGGGTAATTCTGAAGCATTTGCAAATAAACTTTTCGTCAACTTTTAATACAATGAAGATTCATATTTTTATTGTGTTATTGATTTATTTATCTAGGGTTCAATTCTAATCTTTTTTAAATCTCACATAAAAAATGGTTGTCAATAGCAATATATCTGAAACAATTATTTTAAATACAGGAGCCCCATAAGACCAATTTGATCACAGGTAAGTTTTCCTTTATAGGCTACTACCAAGTTTAAAATTAAAAATAAGATGTTTAGTTCAAATATTTTTTTTAAAGCAGAGAGGACTCTTAAAAAGCATATAAAAGTCCTTTATAAGTTCACCCAAAAATGAAAATTCTATCATCATTTACTCACTCTCATGTTGTTTCAAACCTGTAAACATTTCTTTGTTCGGATGAACACAAAGGAAGATATTTTGGGCAATGTGTGTAACCAAACTGTTCATGAGCCCCATTCTCTTCCATAGTGTTTTTTTTCCTACTATGGAAGGGAACTTTCCCTTTAATGTGAGTAAGACAAAAGAACTGGTAATGGTTAGAGACAGACAGATACAGTTAAATTATAAGCTGTAAAACTTTGAGTATTAATAATACAGTAGGCTCAGGCTGTCTAGGATCGTAAATAAGTACAATAAGATATAAGGCAAAACATCTGAATGACATTTGTAAAGTTAAGTTTAAGGCTTTAGCATGTCTTGAGTTTTAACTGTTGCCATAAAGGAGACGTTATAGGCAACCACTATCAATGAAGAATCTTTTGTGCCTTATGCTGAAATCTTAAATAATTTCGTATTTGTTATGTAATTGTTTTATATTTTGTAAATGTTAAAAACAGAAATAATTTTCCACAACATGAAAAACTAACTAACTTTCGTGAAATAGAAAGGTTTTGCAGATGTAAAGGTTCAGTATGGAACCATACAAAAATGTAAAAATCTTTTTTATTTTCTTTTTAATTAGGGATGCATCGATACCGATACTGGTATCGGCCTCGATACCACATTTTCTAAAGTACTCGTACTCGTTAAAAGTCCCCCGATACCTGGAATCGATACCACGGTTTGAGAAATGTCTATGTTTGAGCGGCGTGTAAGGGGTTAATGCCTCGTGTTGTCCAAAGAGGCAGAGTTTACAACAAACTGGAAAACAAGTCCTTTGTTTTTTTGTTAAATTATATGACTAAAGCTGTTACCTGTAAATTTAAATCATGTTTTTTTTATTAAGTACTCGGTATCGGTATCGGCAAGTACTGAAATGCAAGTACTCGTACTTGTATTCCAAAAAAGTGGTATCGGTGCATCCCTATTTTTAATAAATTCACATGCATTTAATGAAAAACTATATTAAGAAATGATATATGTGGGTCAATCCAAGTCAGGAATAATGTGTTTTGAGTTGTTTTAATTAAAGCCTAGTTAAATTAAGATGTTTAAGCATCTTTTAGGAACATTCCTTAGTAAAATATGTTACTGGTGTGTATCTTCAGACAAATCAATGGCACTGGCATATTTTAAAGAGTACCTATTGTCTGATTCACGCTTTTATATTTCCTTTGTTGTTTAAGTGTGTATTAGTACATGTTAACTAGGGGTGGGACGGTTGTCATGACCACCGCACCACCGCGGTGGTGCAATGCCACCGCAGTGGTGAAGTGCCACCGGCGGTTGTGTGACGTCACATATCAGGTGAATGATTAAACAAAATAATAAGTAAAAATTGCAGGTTTTTTTACACGTGAAAAAATAATAACAAAAGTTGTACAGTAATTTAAAGCCTAAGATACAAATTTATAACATTGTTTTATGTTAATACACAAATCTCCGCTACATTACCATGTATGGCGTTTCCACTAAACTGGTGGATTTTAGCACAACTCAGCACGTTGGTGTTTAGCCATGTCACTGTGTTGTGCGTCTGCTTTAGTTTCTTTTGGTCTCCAGTGACAGTGATACATACACATCACGTTTGTCTTTTGTTGTGAAATAAAAATTTTACCAGGTTAAAGTCGCGCGAATCAAGAAGCGCATTTAGTGAAACTTTATTTTCTTTCACCATTTAAACCACCCTAACCCCCCCATGGACCCCACCACCGCAACACCGGCGGTTGCTGTTGATGGTTCCACCGCGGTGGTAAAAATTTGCCACCGTCACAGCCCTAATGTTAACTAGTATATGCTATGCAAAAGGTACAAGCCCCAAAGTAAACGAGGACACGCGTTATCGTCCAATGTAAATCTCTTTTCTTGGACTACAACAAACACACGGATTGTAGGCAACAGTTTACTTCCTGGGATTGGTGATGTTGACAAGGAATCATAATTCCTCCCGCTTCGGACTCACAGCCTGTAAGTTAACGACAGTAAGCATTGCATTATGTGCGAATCTTTCAAACATGGTAAGGAGCGTCACATTTCCTGCTGATGTCAGAGGTATTCAGGCCAATCACAACGTACAGATTAGCTGGCTAATCAGAGACACAGAGCTTTTCAAATCTGTGCGTTTCAGGAAGATAGTGAAATCTGGAGCTACAAAAATGTACAGTATGTGGAAAATAATGTGTTTTTTAAAACACAAACCACGCAAACACAATGTATTATACCAAATACACAAAATAACTTTAAGAAACAGCTCAACCATGTACATCTAAGACTATAGCCTTAAGCCTTGTCTGTGAAACCGGGAGAAATTATTAGCCAAGTTATTAGCTTCATGTTTTTTATTTCATATAGGGACATTCATTGCAATTGCACCCTTTCACTTCCTGGTTAATCCACCTGACGTTTGCAACTAATTCACATTGAGCAAGCTTCTGCTTGGATGTCGGTATAAACTTTTGCCTTTGATACCAAGTTCATAAATATATGTTTTTATTACTAGTAAAAGATGTTTAATTAAAAAGCACGTGTACCAGTTTACCCATTACATTAAAGTAATTAAATTTTTTCAGTATTTCAGAGAAATCTTAAATCTTTTCCTTCAGCCATAAGGATCACTTGGGGATCCCTCTGAATGATGTACAAAACACTAATAAAAATCCCATGATTGTGGTTGTACGATCCTGACATATGGAAAAATACAAATAGTTGCACGGACAGACGTTTTCATTTATCCCAACAGCTACTGATATTTGTAAAATATAAGTTGATGTTTTAAACATAAAATAATGCCAACGTATTTAAAAAAGAAACTGTTCTGATAAATGTAAACTTTTCCATAGAATAAAGTGACACATTTCATAATTGTATCAAGTAATATTTAAAGTAAATAACACCCCAGAGGCGCATTATGCAAGTTATGTCACTGACCCATATAAACGAGAAGTGATGGCATTAGTTGGTCAGTATGGGGACAGTTTGAAATTAGGTGTTTTTCATGGGTATGATAAAAAGGATAGGTGGAGGGACTGGCCAACTGTCTCTTTCTAGAAATTAACATAGGCTATTTGGCTTTCCAGGATATGTGCCCCAAAGCAACATGAAACAGAAAACTTCATATAGCCAAATTAGTCAAAAGGGCAGAAGTACCTTCAGTATGTGATCAGTTTTCGATTGGTGCTTTCAAAACGTGATCACACGTATATGACAGAGTTGCGGTCAGTCTTCTTCTAAAGGTAGAAAGTTATTTGAAGTTGTCGAAACTAGACTACTAATCTCTCCCAAATTAGCCTTCTGTGTAATTTTATCAATTAGTGATAGTGTGCAGTGAAGTGTCAAGGCGGACACATGCATCATTTTCATAGTAACACACTTGAGACTTGACCAAATGTCAAAGCTTGGCAACCAAATTTTATTTACACCTAATAGGAAGTGTTGTATCTGTAGTGTGAAAGGGGTCTGCCCAAATGATGTCAGCCACAAACAAAAATGCAAAAATTTTATGCTACGCTACAATGCTTTCTCTTTCAATGTACTCATTTTCACATGCACAACTTCACCAAATAGTCACACACACACACAAAAAAATGAAATGTGTTAAGTTTCCCAGCTTGGGGTGTAAAGGTCCTACATCATTTGCAAAGCAAAGTTGGTGTAGAGGAACTGGCATGACCACAGATAACAGTCAGAGCTCTTATCATTTTTAACCACCTCGGGTTTGGTTTCCGTCACACATTTATTTAAAGTCGATGTGAGATAAAAAAATAAATTCAAATCGGAAGACTACTGTACTGTACAAGTGAGTGACCACTGTGTGTAAGAAGAAAAACCTAATAAGCACTTTTCCAAATTATATGGAAGTAAATATGAACACTACCAGGTATTTGGCATTTTGCAGAACTGCATGTGACACAAAGACAGTATTTAAGCCCAAGTGAATCACCTCCTTCTTTGTCATCATCTCACTTCCTTGTTTCTGTCATTCGTAGTGTGCATATTTAAATCGTTGTTAAAGGTCTGGTTACCTTCTGACTGATATGACTCAAGAAAGAATTTCTTATCTTTATTCTTTTAACTTCCTAGTCTTCATAGAGACCACATAAAAATAAACAATATAAAGATAACAAGGTGCATTATGACAAAAAATAAAGCTGTTTTAACAAAGTCATTCACCCAACGAGAATATTACATGAACATATTTTTAAGAAAATGGGCCCAACAACATTTATATATATATTTATTAGAAACACCATCCTAATACTGTGTTTGACCCCCTTTCACCTTCAGAACTGCCTTAATTCTACGTGGCATTGATTCAACAAGGTGCTGAAAGCATTCTTTGGAAATGTTGTCCCATACTGATAGGATAGCATCTTGCAGTTGATGGAGATTTGTGGGATGCACATCCAGGGCACGAAGCTCCCGTTCCACCACATCCCAAAGATGCTCTATTGGGTTGAGATCTGGTGACTGTGGGGGCCATTTTAGTACAGTGAACTCATTGTCATGTTCAAGAAACCAATTTGAAAGGATTCAAGCTTTGTGACATGGTGCATTATCCTGCTGGAAGAAGCCATCAGAGGATGGGTACATGGTGGTCAAAAGGGGATGGACATGGTCAGAAACAATGCTCAGGTAGGCTGTGGCATTTAAACGATGCCCAATTGGCACCAAGGGGCCTAAAGTGTGCCAAGAAAACATCCCCCACACCATTACACCACCACCACCAGTCTGCACAGTGGTAACAAGGCATGATGGATCCATGTTCTCATTCTGTTTACGCCAAATTCTACCATCTGAATGTCTCAACAGAAATCGAGACTCATCAGACCAGGCAACATTTTTCCAGTCTTCAACTGTCCAATTTTGGTGAGCTCGTGCAAATTGTAGCCTCTTTTTCCTATTTGAAGTGGAGATGAGTGGTAACCCGGTGGGGTCTTCTGCTGTTGTAGCCCATCCGCCTCAAGGTTGTGCATGTTGTGGCTTCACAAATGCTTTGCTGCATACCTCGGTTGTAACGAGTGGTTATTTCAGTCAAAGTTGCTATTCTATCAGCTTGAATCAGTCGGCCCATTCTCCTCTGACCTCTAGCATCAACAAGGCATTTTCACCCACAGGACTGCCGCATACTGGATGTTTTTCCCTTTTCAAACAATTCTTTGTTAACCCTAGAAATGGTTGTGCGTGAAAATCCCAGTAACTGAGCCGATTGTGAAATACTCAGACCGGCCCGTCTGGCACCAACAACCATGTTACGCTCAAAATAGCTAAAATCACCTTTCTTTCCCATTCTGACATTAAGTTTGGAGTTCAGGAGATTGTCTTGACCAGGATCACACACCTAAATGCATTGAAGTAACTGCCATGTGATTGGTTGATTAGATAATTGCATTAATGAGAAATTGAACAGGTGTTCCTAATAAATCCTTTAGGTGAGTGTGTGTGTGTGTCTATATATATATATATATATATATAGATAGATAGATAGATAGATAGATAGATAGATAGATAGATAGATAGATAGATAGATAGATAGATAGATAGATAGATAGATAGATAGATAGATAGATAGATAGATAGATAGATAGATATTTTGACCCCAACTCTAGGTTGAAGATAACTTAACATTTTGTGTAGATGTATGTACTTTTAATTTGCTTAATGTATGGAAAATTTAAACCAGTGGTTGGGTCTGTCTATATTACACCAAACCTATAATTGTCTTTACTGTGCTGTAAAATAACTTTCACTCTAAAAATGCTGGGTTTTTTCAACCCACAATTGGGTAAAATATGGATAAACCCAGCCGCT
This sequence comes from Misgurnus mizolepis, assembly GCA_025389145.1. NCBI lineage: Eukaryota > Metazoa > Chordata > Actinopteri > Cypriniformes > Cobitidae > Misgurnus > Misgurnus mizolepis. The sequence goes on along the minus strand of JAIFKI010000009.1, from coordinate 31,424,820 downwards.
GGATTTAAATTCACCTATAAAATAGTTCAACCAAAATGCTGGATAGTTGTCAAATATGAAAATTTTCTAAAAATTGTGGGGTTTGTTCATGTTTTACCCAACCATGCTGTTTTTTCCAGCAGGGATTCAGGGTATTAAGCTATTTCTTGTAACTGTTCATTTAAAATATGTATAGAAATGTAACCAGTCCTACTCGCACCTGCTGGCACCACACTGGTCTGGCACGAGAGTAAATAATTAAATTATCTTTTAAATTGTGAAATTGTCTTTATTTTAAGCTGTTTATACCGGGATAATCATGGGGGATACATTTCGGGATAAAAAATAATTAATCAGAGGCAGGGATAGAAAAACCAGAGGGGGATAATCCCCCCCCATCCCCCCAGCAAATCGCACCCTGAGTATAAGTGCAACTCAGTCCTGTATGGGGGTAAGAAACATCAGGCTTGTAACAAGTCTCATGGCCGGCAGGTTGCGACTGTGGTGCCTTTGAGCAAGACACCTTAACCCCAATTGCCCCCGGGCACTGAAGGCATAGCTGCCCACTGCTCCGGGTGTGTGTGTGTTCATAACTTGCAGTGTGTTTTACTCGCTGCGATAGGTTAAGTGCAGAGGTCACATTTTGATTATGCATTGCATACTTGACAAGCATGTCACACTTTCATAAGGGCTTTGAAATCATTTTATCCTTATACTGTATATTTAAGGATGTCATAAAAAGTCTGGTCATGCACACTTGCATTTTTACAACACTGATGCATGGTGCACTTCCCCAAATTCGTATAATTTCTGGACTTACATGTGCAATAAAATCTCCGCAATATAGAAGCTCAGCTCACTTACAAATCTATGAATAAACCACAACTTGTGTTACTATCACAGAGATTCACTTAATCAATCTCAAATCATCACTTTCACTGTTGCTCACTGGTGGAATGATCACCGAAACCTTATTCAAACCGCTGACTTCCTTGCAATCTCTTCACAAGCACTTAACCGAATCATGTTAATGAAGTAATACTACAAAGGCATGAAAATCATTTGAATATGTCTCAAAGACATGGCTGTTGCATTTTACATTTGCATTACATATGCGCTGTCCTTCATTGTATATTAGCCTATATTAATAGTGCAGTACAGTACACTCTTAAAAATAAAGGATCATTTAGGCTGAATTGTTTCCAAATAAAAAGAAAATGGTTCTTTTGAAACGGTTCTTATGACTAAATGGTTATTTGAGTAACGCAAAATTATTTGTCTATGTCATTGCTGTGAAAATCTTTAAGGCATCTTAATATTTAAGTGTGTAAGAATCATTTTGCTTTGACACAATCTTTAGTTTCACCAATCAGCCCTTGGTAAATACGAGCAAAAAAAGCTTGGAAAATAAATCTACATTGTTTCTCCATTTTGTCTTTTATTTTAAAAATGCACACAAAATACGATGTTTCATTGATGCAAAATAAATGAAAGTGTGTTTGTGTGTGTGTGTGTGGGGGGGTTACATCATAATTTGTTTTGTTAACGATTATATTTCTTGAGGATCCTCAGGAAAAATAACCTTGAACAGAAGCTGCTGGAGTCTTTTTACCGGTCAACCATAGAAAGTGTAATCACTTTTTGCATTACAGTTTGGTATGCGGGATGTTCTGCGGCGAATAGGAAGGCACTGCAGAGGATCATAGTCACAGCCCAAAAAATCGTATGCTGTCACCTGCCCTCCCTGGAGGAGCTTGCCAATTCCCGCTGTGTCAATAGAACCAAATCTATACTCAAGGACATCCTGCTCTTCACTTGTGTAATCTGCTCCCCTCCGGCAGGCGCTACAGGTCATTGACAGCACGAACTAGCAGACTAACCAATAGTTTTTCCCCTAGGCTATACGCTCTGTGTATAAACAATTATCTTGTGCCAAAGGGCCTTATTCTACCACAACTCACCCCCTATCGTAACCTATTGCACTTTGTACAATTAGAAGCCTTTGTAATGATGGTTGCTGCTATTCTATATTTATGTGACTGGGAGGGAGCGAGTACGAGTTTGTGTTGTTTGGGAGGGATTGTTGATTTTGTTGTCTGTTAGATAATTTATTTATTTATATTTATTATCTATTTTCTTTTATTTATTTATATATGTATATTTTTTATAATTATTATTATCTTTTAAGTACGAAGCTAGAGAGTGGCACTTGTTTTAATACACTGTATTTTTACAATGACAATAAACTTGAAACTTGAGGTGATCTTAGATTATTCATCCATAAAGAATTTCTTCAGACCCTTCATGTGTTGCTGATCTCTCATCTTCAGTCATTTTCAGTCATAATATCTTGAAAAAAGATTTAACCACAACCCATAAGATTTCTAGTTGAGCAAGTCAGGTTTTGACTTTTTTATCTTTTGGTATTTGATATATAATCCATGACGTGTATCTGAATAAGATGTCCAGGACCTCTGGTATAAAAGTTGGTTCATTTAACTGTATTTAACTGTAGATATTGAGTAGTTTTAATTCCTGTGTGTTCCTGCTGCCAAAAAAACTAGTTTTCAACAATTTAAAGTTTTAGTATATATACTAAATATATATTTGCATAAGAGCAGATGATTTCTTAAACTCAAACAACTTGTGGTGATGGTGATGCTATTTTCCTTAATTTTTTTTTTACTTTCTGACCCCAAAACTGATTTTTGAAGTTATCCACCCTGTAATCCTTGGAAAGTCTTTGGCCACTCAAATTATTCTCCTTGCTGAGCATTAAGACAATGTAGACACATTTGAGACATCTCCGGTCGATTAAAACTATTGAAATGTTTAACTATTTCCTTAAAAACACTTTTTATATTGTTTAGCTCAACATTTTTTTTTGCTGCACATCAGAAGTCTTTGGTTTTACTCATGAAGGGGATTTGGTCTTTGTGTTACTTTATATTTATTCTCCTGTGAAACTGGAAGTTATGACTGGACATCATCTTGTTTCTAGTCACCTTGGTGTGCTAAGAAATGTTAATATTAATGGGAATATACTTCAGAGATATTTTACTCATAAACTTTCTGGGGGACAATAATTGTATTAACATTTATTTCAAAGTTCACCCCCTCCCCCCACACACACTTTCAATTGTTTTACTTCAATGAACCATGGTATTTTTGTGACTTTTTTTATTGAAGCTCAAAATGAGAAACATTGTAGATTTATTTTCACAGCTTTCTTTGCTCATATTAACCAAGGGGGCTTATATTTTTGTTCACATTTATACCTTATATTAGAAGAAGAAAAGTCCTTAGAAAAGTAAAAAACACGGGAGTGATGATGACAGAGAGAGAGAGAAAGAGAGAGAGAGAGTGAGAGAGAGAGAGAGAGAAAGAGAGAGAGAGAGAGAGAGAGAGAGAGAGCGCGTGCCAATCTCTGGCATTAGTAGTGAATAACCACACGCGTAGGCTATTTACTAATAATTTTTGCACTTGGGAGGGGAAATCTTTTCTAGAAATTACAGCCCACAGGAGTGAGTGGGTGCTCATGGATAAGAGCAGCACGCACCCTTGAAATATCGCTGAGATCTCATCAAGCGCACTTTATTTCTGCGCATAATCTGACGCACAACGGAGCGCATCACAAATAAGGTAAGATATGCATTAGGCTACTTTGTTCTCTCGTTTACTAATAAAAGCAAACCAAGACATTTATTGAAACTTGATCAAATTTATTATAATAACAATTTCAAAAGTATGTAGACTTAAAAAGAATATAAGGATATATTGTTTCCATATATAGTTTGATTAGTAAAATTGCTATTTACACATTAATAATAAATACAACTTATAATTGAAAAAATGGTAAATTCATACTTTTCTATTGTTTTTATTTACTTTACATATACTGACTTTACATAATTTTATTGACATTTATTTACTTTACATACATTTTTATTATAATTTTTTTAAATAAATGATTTAGACTAATATATTTTGTTTTTTTTTACCAGATGGGTTTGTTGGTGAGATTCGTTCTTCTCTTCAGTTTGTTCATCATACGGATGTCTGCGCTTAATGTTTTCCCTGAGAAATGTAAGAATATCGATTAAATCCTCCTGCATACATGAGTACACAGACACTTGACTGATGGGAACTTCTGTTTAACTCCGACTAGTTTAATATTAAGCTTACTTTAATAATAACTACAAATTAATCTTTACCCAAACGACTTTATTGCATTAAGTCATTATTTACACAGTAGTTCAGTTTAATTTTAAATGATTTAATGCTGGGTTATTTTCTGCAGTGGGTTAAAAAGGGACGAACCCAGTCGATGGGTTAAATTAACCAGAAAATGTTAATATTTTACTCAACAAGGTGTTAAAAATAACCCTGCAATTTTTTAGAGTTTAGCATTTTAATTTTGACCACGATGAATTTTCTCATATTCTTATCTATTTTTTTATTCCTTAACGCAGTCGTCCTTGGTGAGGAACACGACAACATTACGCTTGATTGTAAAACGAATAAAAAGAGTGTCACGTGGAAACTACAGGATTCATTCGGCTACATGGAAGAACTGGATTCACCCTATGAAAAACCCAATGGTACGAAACTGATCGTATACGACCTGCGAGAAGACCAAACTGGGAATTACACCTGTTGGAGTGACGAAGGTGTTGAAGATTACACCTATCTTCTACTGGACAAGTCTAAAGAACCTGCAGGTAGGAATAAATTATGCTAAACATTATGCTAAAACCAGCCTAAAGAAGTTTAGTTGGTCTGGCTACTGCTCAGCTGGTTTTACCTACAACACATTTAAAACCATCCTGCTAAATAACGAGATTGGAATACTTAAACTTGCCAACCAGTTTAGTATATTTGTGCGGTGCAAATAAAACGTGTTTTTGGATAAATACACACAAAAAATTGCTGGGTTGTCTTAAGCCCACCGGTCAAAAGTGGAAAAACCCAGCCGTTGGGTTAAAAATGTTGACGTTTCGACCCAATGCTGGTGAAAATAACGCAGCATTTAAAGAGTACAACTTTATTTGGTGCTGGAACAAACATTCCAGCAGATTTTAAGCTCATGTTTTCTTATAACCTAATATTTCCTCTTCATTTTATGAATAGGTTAATGTTATGGATTTGGTTTAGCGTCATGGAAAATGCGCAACCGTGTCTTATTCATGCCACTACGCAATATCACATGAACACATTACGCATGTCTGCCCATAGCCGCTCCATCAGATGCCTAAATGCGATCTATATGTTCTGTTCAACTTCAACCCCATCAGGCTCAGATGTAGTTTTGTCTTTCTTTACAGGTCTCAATATAAATTGCACAGCCGAAACTTTTTCCTGCGCCAAAAACCTGAAGTGCTCGTGGAGCGCATCCGATTACACAGCTTTCAGACTACGCAACATGCGGTATGAGAAACTGAAACACCCACACGTATTAAGTTGATTTTAAACTGTGATTCATGTAAGAATGTTGTATTTGTATGTAGTGACGGTGGCAGCTGGGTGTCACAGTCTGTGGATGGGGTATTTTATGTGCCACACTCCACAAATTCTTTTTCGGAGGAGTCTGAGCGCCTGCTGATAACAGGAGAAGCGGTTTCATCATGCTGCTATAAAAAAACCGAGAACAGCTTCTTCTTGCGTGAGATTGGTGAGTATGTTTGTTAAACTTGCCAGTTTCTCACGATCCTATTGTGTTGTAGCTCAGCTGGTAACTTGAGGTTATGGGTTCAGCACTAGGGGCACACGTCCTGATTAAAAATTAATTGAAAGCACTGCAAGTAGCTTTGGATAGATGCGTTTGCCAAATGCGTAAATGCTGTTGTTGGAAAATTGTACGAACGGTTGAGGTGAGAAATGAACAATTATTGAATTTAGTTTTTTAAATAAAATGTTTTGACTGCTTTAGCAATATAGAGAACAGAAACTTTGAAAGGGTCCTCTTTGGTTCCCCAAAGTTGAAAGTTTCTTACCTTTTTATAGTCTGAACAACTTTTTTCCACTTAAAAGAAATGTTCTGCTTCTGTAGATGTTAATGAACCTTAATTTTTATGTAATTTATGTAACACTTTACAATAAGATTGTATTTGTTAACAAGTAGTTAATGCATTAGCATGAACTAACAATTTTATCAGCATTTGTGTTCATTGGGTATCGAACCCATAACCTTGTGCGCCATTCTCTACCAATTGAGCAATGTAAACACTTAAGTCATCTTGTCACTGACTGCATGTCATCGATTTGTTTTTGCTAGTTAAACCCGCTGGTCCGAACATTTCCAAATGTTTTCAAAGAAAAAAAAAAGACACAATGGAAGTGGAAGTGGAGGTGAAGCCTCCCTCGACGTGGCCGCAGCCGCACAGTTTCTTTCCTCTGACGCATCAGATTGAGTACGAGATGCGCGACGACGGGAAGGTAAAATTATGTAAATTCGTTTACATTTTCATAGTATTTTTGTTTGAACAACTAGCAGCTCTGTCTGCGGTAAACAACGAAAGAAGTTTCATTTCAAGATCCTCATTTATTCATTTCTGACTTTCTATGCGTCTCTCTCAGGTGAAGACTCATCAATGGAATGGGCCAACGGTTGAAGTTCAGGGGGTCGTCACAAAATTGAGAGTACGCTGCAGAGACCCGCTGGTCCTCTCTCAATGGAGCGAATGGACACCATGGAAAAATGTAACCCACTGATTCAAATCTATTTATGTTTCTCTTGTCCTAACTCTATTATGAACCTATTTATTTAATTATTATTTATATTTATTTATTTATTTATTTATTTTTGTATGATCATGTGACATGACTTCATGTTTGCATGATATAAATGTTTTTCTATCCTATTAAAGTAACTTTGATGGTCATCGCAATTATATCTGTCTCTCTGTCTCTTGATTTTGCTCACATTATTCATGTTACACTAAATGTTGCATAAATGTTGGTTTATTTGAGCAAATATGGTGACCCCAAAAGGTATTTAGGTACACCGTACTAATGTTATTGCATTAAAAAGCAAAATAACATTTTAAATGGCAACTGCAAACAAATGATGCTAGCTAGATCTAAATATGTTTTTATTGTAATGACTCCAAATGTGATATTTTAGTGGAAGTATATAGTCTCATATGTTTTATTTAAATTTTAAGTTAAAATTTAAAGTTAGTTTAAAAGGAAAGTTCACCCTAAAATAAAAATGATATCATTATTTACTCAACCTCATATAATTTGAACCCCCAATGTCTTTCCTTGTTCTTCAGAATTCAAACTTAGATTTTCCAAAAGTGTTGTTTTGGGGTTTTTTTTGGTTACTATGGGAGTGCATGGTGACTTGTCAAGAACTAAAATATGATGTGTTAATTTTTTACACACTGTTTGTGTGATGCCATTTAACACATGTGTCATTTCGTGTTAAAATAAACGAAAGGGACAACACAAGTTGTGTTAAAAATAACACAAAAAATATTAAACGAACAGAGAATGTGTTGTTTTTAACACGTCTGTTTTTAGAGTGCAAAAGTCTGAAATAATTTTACTCGACCGGTGCCCTATATATTTTAAATGTCCTAAAGGCATACTGAAGGATTTGGTGAAAAAAAATCAAACTAAAATATACATTTTATTATTTGATTAAAGTCTTGACCTATTTCTCCCTTTCAATGAACATTCTCTGTGTCCGTACTGTTGTTTTAGGATGTTTACTTTAAAATAATCTGCAATAACAGCGATATCCACAGCAAAAAAGTAGAAGGAGTAAATGTTTTTAAGACACTTAAAGTATATATGACACACACGAGTCGAGAGATATTTATTTAACACGTTGGGGTTCTTCCAAACTTGAAGAGGCGGTTATCATTCACTCCCATAGTAACCAGAAAACCCAAAACAACACTTCTGCATTTGGGTTCTGAAGAACAAAGAAGGACATTGGGGGTTCAAATGACAAAGTCTTTAAGACTACTTGTAAAAACTGACACCCAAATAATGGTGTCCTTTTGGGGCCGTTGTACTTGAGAGAGAGAGAGAGATGCTTGAGTCCAAATATCATTTGTGTGTTTACAAGAGTGCAAATGATTGTTTGTTCTCCATAGGTATCAACACGAAGGAAAGCATACCAAGACAAAGAACAGAAAAAACAACAGAGAAAAAAACAACAGAGAAAAAACAACAAAGAAAAAAACAACAGAGAAAAAAACAACAGAGGAAAAAAACAGAAAAAGAACTAAGAAATCATCTAACCTGGACTGGTTTCTAAATGTTTAACTATATTGTATTAAAAGATCATCTTGACTGATGAGCTAAGACCAGTTTTAAAACTTTGAATCAACAGCAGAGGGCAGCAGTGAGTAATGGAGAAATGCTGCCTCATATATGATGCTTTTTGCATAGTTTTCCCATTAGGAAGTTTTAATAGTATTATCAGTTTGGTGTGAAGCTACGATGACAGTACACTATATGATAAAGTGTAATAAAAATATATTAAAAATATTTTCCCAAAACAAATCTTTATTTTGAATCTCTAATTTTCACTATCCTCTTTAACTTGCGTGTCCTTAACTGGCTCTTGCTCTCCTCCAATCTCATCTATTACGGCAGCGTCATGTTCTGTTTGCAGCAGGTTTTGGTTTTGATTGGTAGGATTTGCCGCGACAAACAGCCAATGATTATTATCCTGCTCGGCCTTATGGGAGTCCAAAAAAGTGTGAGCGGTGAGCTCATATTCTTTACCAAATGGAGTCCTATACACAAACACAAATAAATAAACACCTTTGTTTTAACTGACAGATAATAATAATAATAATAATACATTTTATTTGTAATGTGCTTTTCTCACACCCAAAGATAACATTAGACTGTATAAACTTTATATATTACTTTCTGTTCAGGATTAAATTTGTAAGGAAATGGTTCATGCAACTGAAACGTATGTACCTAATTTGCATCATTTTGCATTGCTGGGTAATGTGAAATGTAAATTCTTAAATAAAAGTGCTACAAAAGTGATGCCATAGAAATGCACGTTACCTAAAATCTAGTTTATCACAAATAGCACAAGCCTGAAACATTTAGGTAAAGTAAGTAAACACTTTTATTTTTATTTCCCGTAAACAAGATTTTGTCACTATTTATGCACCCATTTAAACTCTGTCATCCATACATACAAAAGAAAACATATTCATTAATTTATTATGTTATTTACCTATCAGTGTTATTAGGGCTGTTTATCAGCAAGAATATCACCATGCGACAAGTATCATGATACGGGTTGCGATGCAATATGTTTTGAATACATTGCAGTGCTTTAAACCGAGGCAATATATTGGCATATTTCCTATTTTAGGAATATAATAGGATATCATTTTAGGAAAGGTGTCATTGTGAACACACGATCATATGCAAATCTTAGCAAAAAAAATTGTGACGTACCCCTACTCTAGTTCTTCCTGTCACTAGGGGTGGGCGATAAACAGTTAGGTATGGTAACCGGTAGAAATGTATCAACCGGTAGAGATTTTGGACTATCATCTCTTTCAAGGTTTGTACACGTATTTAAGCACCAAAGTTTTACAACAAGTGATTCCAAGCCATTGAAACACAAACAACAGTGCTTAATGCGTGTGATGTTTCTGTGTGAGAGAAACGCGCATGCCATGCATCTTGTATGATTAAAAACATATATATCGATATTGCATTTTTGAGAATTGATACAGTGTTGCCAAACAAAATATCACAATACTCACATGTACTGTAACAATATATCCGTACACCCCTAAATGTTAAAATGCTAAAACCTGTTTCAACGCCCGATTATATCATGCATGACACATGAATTTGGGTAAACATATTTACCTGTAGCTTGCTCACTTAAACTGAGTAATTGTGGTATTGATTTACAATTTAAAAAATATATACATCTTACCACAGGATGTAATTGCCCAGTGCAGCCAAGCATTGATTGGTTTTACGGTGGGAAATCAAAACCTTGCTGTTCACCTGCAAAAACAGTATCCATTATACATCAGATGTACACAATGTCATCAATTATTCATGCTGTTTTCAGTGTACGCAAGCTGATGCGTAAGAACGTCTTCTTAATGTTTGAAAATGACAGACATTACATATGAAAGATATGTTATACCTGCACAGGATATCCCTCGTTTTCCAATCTTTCTTGAGGGTCCAAATACATCATTCTCCACCAGCACAGAAAATCAAGGGTCTCTACTAAGCTCACCTCCTGTAGTCGAGACTTCTTAGCACACTTCTGAAATGTCCTGTGGTCACTGGCAAGGTAGAGCTGTGGAGTCATGCAGATTAATAATAATAATATATTTTATTTGTAAAGCACTTTTCATAGTTAAAAACAATCCAAAAGTGCTACAGCGGACATTCCCAAACTGTGGTCCGCGGACCACTAGTGGTCCGTGAGGGTACTGCAGGTGGTCCGTGTAAAGGCAAAAGAAAATTTAAAATAATATATATATTTAAGAATATCTATATAAAGAATATTGATATAATAATATTGATATCATTTTTTAATTAAATTGTCATTTTTCAATTGTTCGAAATAAAGAATTCATTAATTAAAGGAACAGTATGTAAGAAATGTATATCAATTAATCATTAAATGGCCCTGAAATGTCACTAGACATTAAGAAATAATTTTCATTTCAAATACTTATATCACTGACAACAGTGGTATAACCAGGATATTATCATTGAAAAAGTGGAGTTGCAGCCCTCAACTGATGTTTATGTTGTCGTTTTGTATATTGGCCACCAGCTGTGTGATTGCAGTACCAGCTTTAGCCACATGTTTTGTGATTGCAATACCAGTTTTGGCCACAATCCTACATACTGTTCCTTTAATTAATTCATAGCCTTTATAGTCAATTTATATGAAACAAAATTTTTATAAATGGAATGAATAAGGCCTGTTATTTTTTTAATTTCCAGTTAGTTTCTTGAGCTCTTTATATGAGGTGGTCCGCGAAAATTTTTGATTACAAATAGTGGTCCACACACACAGCAAGTTTGAAAACCCCTGTGCTACAGAGTATACACAAAGTTAAAAACATAAGTATAAACGATAGAAAAGATAAAAATGTTAGCAAACAGTAAAAAATGCTTGATTAAAAAGAAAGGTTTTCAGTTCTTTCTTAAAAGAATCCATGGCTTGGGGAGCCCTTAGGTTGTCTGGAAGGGAATTCCAAAGACGTGGCGCAGCTGAGCAGAAGGCTCGATCTCCCATAGTGCGAAGCTTACATCTGTTGGGTTGAAGAAGGGCTTTGTTTCCAGAGCGGAGGTAGCGTGAAGAGTTTTGTGTAGTGAGTAGTTCCTTTAAGTAGGGGGGTGCGTTTCCGTAGATGCATTGATGGGTAAGTAGGATGATTTTATAATTGATCCTGTATGATACAGGGAGCCAGTGGAGTGAGTGAAGTATGGGTGTGATATGATTTTCTTATCCTCATTAGGATTCTGGCAGCACTTTTTTGAAGTTTTTGAAGGCTTTTGCCAGGAATCCCATAGAGGAGAGCGTTGCCGTAATCCAGCCTCGAAGATACAAAAGCAAGGAAAAGTTTTTCAGCATCTGCCAGACCAAGTGTGGGACGGAGTTTAGCAATGTTCCTAAGGTGATAGAATGCGGTCTTACACAAGTGTTTTATGTGGGCATCAAATTTGAGTTGAGCATCAAATCTTACGCCCAGATTGGTGACTGTCGATGATAGTGGAATGTTTTGACCAGAGAATGTAATATGGGTTATATTTGATGACTGAACCTGATGTGGTGTACCGACTAAAATAGCTTCTGTTTTGGAGCTATTTAGCTGTAGAAAATTAGTCTTCATCCATGCCTCAATCTCCTCAAGGCAGGAACTCAGTGATGGCTTTAGATGAATTATGGTTGGTCTTTATATATAGCTGAGTGTCATCGGCATAACAATGAAAAGATATTCCATGCCTGTTGATGATGTGGCCAAGGGGAAGAGTATAGATGGTGAACAGGATTGGTCCAAGAACCGACCCTTGAGGAACACCGCATGTGACTGTGTGCGTTTGAGATTTTACATCTCCCAAGGAGACATACTCTGTTCTTCCAGACAGGTAGGACTGGAACCAGCCTAGAGCAGTGTCAGAAAGTTGAATAGTGTGGTGAAGGCACTGAAGGAGGATATTGTGATCAACCGTGTCAAACGCTGCAGATAGATCCAGTAGGATAAGTAGCGATCAAAGCTGTTTCTGAACTGTGGGCAGAACGGAAACCCGACTGAAATTTTTCAAAAAGGAGATTTGATATTAGGTGATCCTGTATTTGGGCGGCAACAACTTTTTCTAGAACTTTGGACAGGAATGGTAAGTTGGAAATGGGCCTGTAGTTTTCGAGAGCTTCAGGGTCTAAAGTAGGCTTTTTTAGAAGTGGTTTAATGACAGCAGTTTTGAGAGCCGATGGAACATGACCAGTGTGTAGAGAAAGGTTGATGACTTTGGTTATTAGGGGACTAAGAAAACTGATGTGTGTTTTCACCAGAGCTGTAGGAAAAGGATCCAGTGTACAGGTGGAAGCTTTCATCCTGCCGACGATGTCCTCAACTTGTTGCTTAGAGATTTCAGAAAAATAACAGAGAGGCTGGAAAATCCCAGACTGTGGGTCAGCAGTAGGGACAGACAGAGCAGGGGAGATGGAGAGGAGAAAGCGGATGGTGTCAACTTTTTTCCTGAAATAAGTGATAAAGCTGTTGCATTTCTCTTCTGATGTGTCACTGTATAAAGCAGTTTGTGGCTTGATGAGATTATTTATGGTAGAGAAAAGCTGCTTGGAGTTTCCCGATGATATTTGAGTAGAACTGTGTCCGTGCTTTTTTTAATGATCTTGAGTAAGCCTTTTGATGTTCTTGATAGGCTATTTTGTGAACAGTACGCCGCTCAAGAACACGCCCAGCTGTTTTCATTTTCCGTTCTGAAGTGAACCAGGGTGATGTACGTGAGAAAGTGACTGTTCATGTTTTTACAGGTGCATGGAAGTCCAAAATACTGCTCAGAGTGTTGTTATAAAAATCCACTGATTCATTTACTGATGTAAAATTTGCTGATGGGATTTGGAGGAGGTCCAAAGCCATAGTGTCAGTGTTGATATTTCTTATGTTTCTTGTGTGTTGGGACGTCAACATGCTGTTTGAGATTTAGACTGTCCAATAGCTGTAGAAAATCAACTGCTGGATGACAGGAGGGGGTGTCAACATGAATGTTCAAATCTCCAAGTATGACAATATTTTCAGATGTAGTACAGAAGGAGGTGAGAAATTCATTTATCTCTGAGATAAAAGCTGGATTTTGCTTAGGAGGCCGATAAATAATAAGAATAGTCATATTGAAGGGTGGTTTACATCTGAAAGCAAGGCATTCAAAGGTGGACAGCGTAGACAACGGGGTGAGTTTTAAGTCACTGCGGTGTAATACTGCTAGGCGACCACCACGACCAGAGTGGCGGGCTTTTTCCAAGTATTGATAACCAGGAGGACATGCTTCATTTAATGTAAAATATCCCTCTGGCCGATGCCAGGTCTCAGTAAGACACATGATATCAATATTCCTGTCCAATATGTGCCTGTGTATAAGACAAGATTTATTTGAGAGAGACTGTGTGTTAAACAGTACTATTTTGATGTTTGATGGAGTGGTGTACTGTAAAGAACGAAGTAGACTGAAAACCACTCCACGTTTTATATTCCGCTCCGTACTGACAGGTCTATTTATTCCACGTAGAGAGGCGTTCTGATGACGTAGATGCCGTGCGACAGTGTGCTCGGTTGACCAGAGAGTTGGAATGGAGTCACCAGACTGAGAGAAAACAAACTTTCTGCGGCAGCTTCTATGGATGTAGCGGGGTCTGTTTTGAAGTTTCAGTTGTTTAATGGCTGAGATTGCTGTTTAATGGACTGCTGTTATTTCTCAAATTAAGCAGTTGCGGGATGGAGTATTTCAGCGTCATGTCGCTTTAGCGAGGAGACCCGAAAATTCTGTCCAGCCTGTCGGCAAGTGGCTACTCGCCAGCCGAGGAGATGCCACCCTGTCCAACGGGGACCAACTTAGCAGTGAAGTATTGTTCGTTTTGACGATATTTGGCACAGATGTCGACGAGCAACATCAAAACCACAGGGTCAGCAAACAGTAGTAAAACTCAGATGAAACGGCTCAAAACAAAGTAAAAGCCAACGTTGCACGAGGAAGATTGGCAGCAACATCAGGTACGACACAAAAATCCATAAATCCAAATACTCCAATCAGAAGGACATTTCTTAAGACGTTTTCTAAAGGGAGAAGCGGCAACAGATAGTGCCAGCGTCCTCTCCCTCCGGCAAGAAATGCTAATTGCATTCTGAGGTTAAATGGTAAGACCACACACACACATTTAAAAACAGTACACTTTATAAACATTTAACATTCTTGCTTACCTCTCCGGCAAAGCCTGCTGTAGTTCTAAGAGCGAAATTTTGATCATATCTGACCACCTCTCCATCTGAAGTCCCATCAACACTAAAAACAGACCACAGGTGATGATGCAGATCTGCATATGTATGTGCTTATGTGTTTGTGTCTTTACCTTGTGATGACAAAGGCGTTTCTGACACAGGGGTCCATAATGTGGGCTCCACCAACTTGAAGGGGCCCTAAAAGATGGGGATTTGTTTGCGAATGTGAATCAATATTGCTGCTGTCGGCAATGATGCTGAGGACACAGGGTCTGCGCGGGTCAAGCTGTCCACCTCCAGGGTTCACCAGAATGACTGTGTCTCCAAAGTGCAAAAAGCCATCCACCGACACTGATAAGCTAACCTACGAAACAAAGTAGTCAGCCTCACGTACAGCGGTTCTTAATAGATTTATTTTACATGTATGCACTAAGCAGATGCTTTTAGCCAAAGTGACTTAGTGCATTCAAGCTATACATTTGCCATCACTACGACTGCTTTCTGGGAATCAAACACACGACCTTTGCACTGTTAATAAAATGCTCTTGCAATGGAGCTACACAAACACTGTTTTACTACTACAGTTAAAATATATGCATTTAAATTTATATGCTTATTATCCAAAGGGACTTATGCTGCGTACACACCAAACGCGAAGCATCGTGTTCCTCGCTCTAGATTACTCGTGGGATTTAACTTCTTGTTATGTGAATTTTTTGCTTGAGTTGATTATTTTAACTGTGGGTTTACACCAGACGTGAATTCAACAATTTGCGAGAGTAGATAACATACAAAAGTCAATGCAAAAAAGCGATCAAACGTGTCCTTGAGTGGGGCGATGCGAATGATGCGATATAGGCGGCGCGTTTGCCGCGAAAACACGCGCTACTCGCCTCAAATGCGTTCAACTCGAGCGGAAAATAAACATCACACGAAGTTAAATCCCGCGAGTAATCTAGAGCGAGTAACGCTACGCCCCGTGTCTGGTGTGTACGTAGCATAAGCATTTGAGGCGAATAGCGCGTGTTTTCACAGCGGTCGCATTCAATTCGCGTCATTCACATCGCCCTGCGTGAGTTTGCGTCTATTTGTGTCTTTGCATTGACTTTATGCTACGTACACACCACACACGATTCATCACGTTACTCGCTCTAGATTACTTGCGGGATGTAACTTCTTGTCATGCAAATTTTTCAATGTTGAATATTTCCAACTTGGGCGAAGACGCGTTTGAGGCGAATAGCGTGTGTTTTCGCTGGAAACGCGCAGCCTATATCGCGTCATTCGCATAGCGCCCCTCGAGGACACGTCTGATCGTGTCTTTGCATTGACTTTGTATGTAATCTACTCGCAGGTAAAATACTGTGAACCCACAGTTAAAATAATCAACTCAAGCGAAAAATTCACATGACACGAAGTTAAATCCCACAAGTAATCTAGAGCGAGGGATGCGATGCTTCGCATTTGGTATGTATCTAGCATAAAGTCAATGCAAAGACGCAAATAGACGCAAACTTGGGCTGGGCGATGTGAATGAAGCAAATTGAGTGGCGCGATTGCCGTGAAAACACATGCTATCCGCCTCAAACGCTTTTGCTACATACACACCAGACGCGGGGCATCGCGTTACTTGCGCAAATCGTTGAACTCACATCTGGTGTGAACCCATGTAGTCTACTCGCGCAAATCTTAAATTCACGTTTGGTGTGTACGCCCTATTATTCAAGGTATACATCCCTGGGGATCAAACCCACAACCTTTGCTCTTGCAATGTACCCACTGAGCAACAGAAACATTTGTTTTACAAAAAAAAAAGATCTGTAGTGGGAAAGAAAGGTTTCTTTTGAGTACACCAAAAATTATTTGGTATAGAATTTTTATTTTTAAGACTGTAGTTAGTACTGTTTAATTATTGATAAACCAATAGTGAAATCACATTGACAGCAGTTGGCTAAAACAAAACAAAAAAATAAATAAATAAAAAGTAAAAGCTAGTTCTGGGAAAGTTTTAGCTTTCTTTGGGTGATGATGGTTGTGCTATGCATTGCATGTACTTTATTTACTAAATATAACACGTAAAGTCTTCGTTTTAAGTTTTGTTCTTACTGGTTGCATGATGTTTTGTCTCAAAGCTCCTTCCTTCTGGACGGTGAGTTCACCCCTCTCTTTCTGAAGAATAAACTCCTTTAGAGTTTCCTGTAAACACACTTCTCATTAATTCACATGTATTGTTTGGCTTCAAACTAAGAGCCGTCAAAACATTCAAACCTCTCGTAAAGTCACGTCTTCTTTCCAGTTCCCCACACGGACACGAGGATTGTAGGTTCGAACATGAGTCATTTCGATGCTCTTTGTAAAGTTCGCTCCACTGCTCTGAATGAAAATGTTCCTATGAATGTGAACTATACGCGTTTACCTCAGGCAAAGAAAGTAACGGTTGCCACGGAGACGGCGAACTGCGCATCTCTACTGCGCAAAGGTTTGTTGTTGCCTTGTGTCCATGGTAACGAGTTCGATTCCTTATGCGCATATGCAGTTCAAAACATGAATAGGTTCACGAATAAAATAATAGTTAATTAATTAAAACAAAAACAAAAATAATAATAATTAAAGGTTTGAAGTGATAAAAATGAGCAAAAAATATGAAAGCAATTAACTTTAGCTTACAATGTTATTTATTTATTTGACAAGTTTTCTGGAAATTTTCTCGGTGAGCTCAACAACATTTTGACACAAATATATTAAACATAAAACATATTTCAAAAAATGCCTATTGCCTACTTTTATATAAGGCCCAACATACATGCAATTGGGGTCATAAACTTATACATCTTGCAGAATCTAGAAGTAAGAGGAATTCTAAAAAAAAATACAAATAATAAGAAAAAATATATTAAAAATAAACATTACAAAAATAAACATGTGTTATGGAAGTTTTTGAGAGACAACATAGTTTGAACTCCTGTGAATTAAAATGCAATAATACCCAACAAATGGAGAAGGGACGGCTCTTCAAAAAACAAAAATATTTATTTACATTTTCGTATGCAACACAAATTTATATAAACTAGTCAACATTTGAAGTGGTTCACAACCTTTCATAAATACTTTCATACCCGTTTTTTTCCTAGGACAACTTTTTTGATGTAATTCAAAAGTTGACGTGTGTATGTAACATGATGAAGTATTTAAAATATAACATTAGTCCATTTAAAAAGACCCTATAAATAATCCCTCAAACAGCTGTCAATAGCAAACAAAAAATTATATTTATATATTTAATTTTAACTTTAATTTTACGCTGTATATTTATAACAACCAAGTGTCATCAACCAGTCAATAGTTTATTACAACTGAATCCCTTTGTACTGATGGTGTCACTAAAAATGTAAACTATGGGACATTCTTTATGATTTAAGTTGCATTTTCCAATGTATTTGTGTATATTTGTTTGTATTTTTTGTTGTAGGTCAGAAGAACGGACTGAATGTTGAATAGAAAAAGGAAGATGATATTTGTATTTTTTATTGCCTTTTTAAGTAAAAACACTTAGTGACACCACAATTGGTAGTTGACCAAACTACCTGTAGTTTTATTTCATAGCTAGTAGTCAACATTAAGATACTTGATCCCATTTAGAGCACTAATAATCTGGATTTGGTTATCTGGTTGATCCAATGCAATTTTACAAAAGTAAAATGGATAACACGATCCTGGATACCAAAACAAGAGATTTTCTCAAATCTGGATCATTTTGAATGAAATATTTTGAATAACTGGGCCCAGATTATGAGAATTTAACCTGGATTTCACAGATATATTACTTAATAATTATTTGAATACCATTAGCCAGTTTAGCTAAAATGTACCCAAACTTTTTATCAGAAATGTATGTTAGATAATCTAACAGTCATGATTCTTTCAGGGAGACTCTATGTGCTACATTTACAATTAATTACAGTTTCTAATTAAATTAGAGCACAATTTACAGAATCAATGGCATAAACATGACAGCTTTAGCTTAATAAATCTTCCAGTATTGGCTGATATGAAGCAAAATGGCTTTGAGAATATGTGTGCAGAGTAGAGGAAAAAGCCAGAGGAGATTTTCGCTAAACTACATTAGAAGGAAGTCTCATTTGGATTTAAGAGAGTATGTGTGTGTGTAAGTGTGGTTAAGTGCTTTTACGTCAATAACGGAACTGACAGATCATAAATAGATAATAAATGTTTATAAGAGCTGTGCACTGAAATATTAAAACTCCAATGGGATGCGCAGCAAACAATCGTGTGTTGATATTATAAGAGTATTGAATCAAATATAAACATTATCATTGTCACAATCTGACTACTACTTATGTACCCGTCATGTACCTTTTTTTACTGTTAAAATACAAAACACACAAAGTCTAAATGATTAAACAAAACCAGCTTTATGATGACAATATAAGAGGCATAGATAGATACATTCAATCATATACATATATACCAAGAAAATAAACTATTACAATAATCTGTGGAAAATGAATCAGGGTGATTCTGATTTGGTTCCAACAGGCCAGCAGGTGCTAACTTTTATAAAAGAAAAAACTTAAAAGCAAAAAAAAACATTACAATAGACAAAACATTCATTTAAATCTTCCCTTTAATGTATATTGTATAATTTGTGTTAAAATACTTCTATCATAGTTTAAGTGAAATAACTTTGACTCCTCCAAAAAGTTTAAACACTGTAACTTGGCACTTTCAAAATATTCTGTTCGTTTCTTTCGTCATACAGTAGCAAGATTGTCTCCAATAGCATGAATTTGGGCAGGACTATTATCTGGCTAATGGACACTTGTTTTTGCAATGCAATTTAGTAATGCTCATGGCACAAAAAATACACCCCTCATCATTAAAACTGGGCATCTTATAAAAATGTTGTTTACTTTGAAGTATTTAGCGATTATTTTTTTGAAACGTGTGCAAATTTTGTCAAAAAACAAACCCTAGAAAACTCAGAAAGGCCCAAAAAGACAGAAAAGGGTTTAGTAAAAAATATGTTGGAAGACATGAGTTTATTTGTGTATAATACTGACTGTAACAGTACACAACAGTATAATTTCTTTCTTTCAAAGTCTTTTGTGAGTTTTTTTATAAAAAATATTTTTTTACACAAAATCTTGCTATGTAGTGACTTAAGTCTTAGTGGTGGCAAAGATATTGGATATAACAAGATTGAGCACTGCTATAAACATGAATAGGGGACAATGCAACGTTCAATATAGCTGTTCTGGCGACGGATGTCCCGCCTTCCAGTTAAAAGAACCAATCACCCGCGTGCATGCGCCATAGCTGAAACGACCTCATTTTTTAAGCGCATTATGAGCTTAAGCAAAAGTTACTGTCGGGTTTAATTGTTGGTCAGAACTATAACAGATTTTTAGCATATGATATCTGTTTTTATTTATTTAAGTAGTTGCATGACTAAATTAAAGTATTACTTCTTAAAAAAAAATCCTAAAGATTTACTCACCCCCATGTCATCCAAAATGTTGATGTCTTTCTTTGTTCAGTCGAGACGAAATTAAGTTTTTTAAGAAAACAGTCCAGGATTTTTCTCAACTTAATAGACTTTATTGAACACCGACAGTTTACGGTTTCAAAGAAGATTCAAAGGACTCTAAACGATCCCAAACAAGGCAGAAGGGTCTTATCTAGAAAAACTATTGTCATTTTCGGGCAAGAAAAATAAAACAAATGTACTTTCATACCACATTTTCCGATCATGCAACAACCGTGTGACACGCCAGCGCGACCTTATGTTCACGTAACGCATCATCACGTCAAAACGTCCCCCATGACGAATGTGAAACAACTGCTCCAGTATTTACAAGTGTGAAGAAAGAGGACCGTTTCGAGGTTGTTGTGTGGAATGATACTAATGTCTTTATGTCAGATTATTGGTTAAAATAGTGCATTTCACATATGTAACACATGACCTTTTGACGTGATTATGTAATTACATGAGGTCGCCCTGGCGCGTCACACGGCTAGTGCAAGATGAGAAGTTGTGGTTCAAATGGTGCATATTTTTTATTTATCGTTTTGCTAGATAAGACCCTTACGGCGCATTCACACGGGGCGTGCACATTAAATAGCGCGAGCTTCGTCAGTTAGCGTCTACTTCAAAATGCAAAATATACGTTAGCAGCCAATGTTAATCGTTAATGATTTGGGACAAATATGATGTTATTTAATGTTAAACTATGTGAGTGGCTCTGTGTGGCGCAACGGGGATTTGAGCAACTTCCTGATTCACAGCTGGGCGGTGCGGACAGGCGCCACCTGGCGGCGCCGGTGTGCGTATACTCATAGAAAACAATGTGTTCGATTTTTTTAGAACGGCCCCTACAGTGGCCGCTACACATGCCCCGTTCTTCCATAAACGTAATTGGCTGGCTCTGCCTAGGTTATTTGCATAAGGCAATCTGATTGGCTAACGCACGCGTTGCCGCTTGAAAAGTTGAGAAATGTTCAACTTCTGCCGCGAGCAACGGCACTGACGCTGCGCCGACGGATCTACAATTCAGTTCGGCAATGCATGACATCACCCATTAAAAGTGAATGGGAAGCGTTAACGCTGACACCCCGTGTGTATGCGCCGTTATGCGGCGTTCACACCAGCTGTGGTAGAGGCATCAAGTGCAAGTGATTTCAATGTTAAGTCAATGTAAAGACGCGTTGACGCGCGTCTGGAGGTCTTGCGGCGTGAATGAGGTGTTTAGTGCGGCACAGTAGACGCAATTCCACCTCATTCATGCAAACTAAACACGCAAATGAGGCGGAATCGCATGTACCGCGCTGCACTAAATGCCTCATTCGCCCTTCGAGACCTTCAGACCTCCAGCGAATTGAGCGTTGCCGCAGGAAACGCGTGATTTGAAAAATTTGGCAAAAAACGTGCCGCGTTAACCAATCAGGAGCTTGCTCTAGTAATGACGTGATTACAGGAAGCGAGCGTAGTCGGAGAAACCCATCCCATGACACGAACCCACAGTAATGCCTCGGCTGGGATCGTTTAGAGCCCTTTAAAGCTGCGTTGAAACTGCAATTTTAAACTGAACTGTAAGCTGTTGGGGTCCAATAAAGTCTATTAAATTGAGAAAAATCCTGGAATTTTTTTCTTAAACTTAATTTCTTCTCGACTGAACAAGGAAAGACATCAACATTTTGGATGACATGGGGGTGAGTAAATTTTCAGGATTTTTTTTAGGAAAGTGGATTAATCCTTTAACTGCCGGAGGTGTTAAAAACATGGCCGCCTAGTGGCACACTGGTGGTTGTGGTTAGCAGGTAGCTATGCCAGTGTTTCCCAAACAACAGTGCACATTTTAGTGGATTCAGGTGAGTTTAAATAGGAAGAATTGGAAAATGTGTAGTGTTGGTGTTGGTAAACACTGTGTTATGCAGTTGTTAGGGTGTTGCTGATGGTTACCGAAGCCTTGCTATGCTTAAATGTTAATTTTTGGGTGATTGCTAGAGCACTGCTAGATGTAGTATAGTTGTAGATGGTTGCTAGGTTTAAACGAATGTAGTCTATATGCTCATTAATCATATACATCAGACAGAGAAGTAGGACTGGGAAAGCTTCAAGCTCGATAGAAAGAACAAACCTCCTGTTTCTCTCCCCACCCTCTACCTCTGTCCCATCACAGCCCATTAAATGTTTAGTGCTGTTGTTCAGCAAATTGAAAATGTGTGCCGTATCGATCCACCACTATACATCCATTCTGAATCTCTGGAGGGTGATTTACTTTTCTTTTAAGCTTCAGTGAGGGAAACCAGTGAGAATGTTATGCTCTGTCAAATTATCATAATCGGGGTAGTGTTCCCCACCAATGCAGGTCATTTACAAAGACAGGGAAAAACCCACACCTCAGCATATTCTACATAGTCAAAAGTTACACCGAGCAATCCTGAAGAGGCAGGTACAAGGAAATTCGCCTCTAGCAATGGATTTGAGAGAGAGAGAGAGAGAGAGCGAGAGAGAGAGAGAGAGAGAGAGAGAAAAGAGAGAAATGCCTTTGTGCGAGTGAGACCTTTCCCGTTTCAGCTTTCAACAATATTACATTAGACTAATGGGATCTCCCCAACAGCATCAACAAAGGCATACAGGAACAACCTAACTACAAACAGCCGAATCAGCTTTAAAACTGTGGATTAAAGTCTGCTAACATTCAAAACATCAACATTCTAACTAAACCCCATGAAAAAAATGGGGAAAGCCCATGGGAAGTTTTGGTAATATATATATTATTTATCATGTTTTTCATCGGGTGCAATCTGTTGATTTCGATTAATTACGAAATCATGCTTCAGTTTAGCCTTAAATTTTTTTTACGTGCCAACACTTTTTGCAAGTATGCAAACACATACGAACGTCCTGCCAAGTGCACGTTTTGAACATACTACAGTAGATACATTCTAGTATTGCAGTGATGGTAACAGTCAACCTTTCGTCACTGAAAGAGTTTGCATTCATATACATTCATATATATGCATGCGACTGAATGTACATTACACAGTGCTGACAGGAATGACGATGATGAGAATGAGGAGGACGGTGGCAGTGATGCTGAGGGCGGCGATGCGAAGCGCCTGACTCCTATTGCAACGGGTATAAGATTGTGACCGCCGGATGAGCCTATCGGAGGCCGGCGTGTAGATCTCATCTGTCCAAAACTCCAAAGACTCAGGGGCCTGCAAAATATATACAGACAGTGAGAAAGGATCAAAGTGGCTAAATGCATTATTTACAATTATTTTTAATGTACTGTCTCAGTGTCTAGGATACATGAAACCCCAATGATGTACTGTACTGTATGTGCAAAAGTTAGGTAGCTTTCAATTGTAGCTATACACTGCAAAAAATTATTTTCAAGAAAAAAACACTTATTAGTATTTTTGTCTTGTTTTCAGTAAAAAATATCTAAAAAATCTGCCAATGGGGTAAGCAAAAAAATCTTGAACATTTTTCTTAAACACTAAATTCAAGAAAAATTTGCTTACCCTGTTGGCAGATTTTTTGCTTGTTTTATGCACAAAATCACTTAAATTTGACATTTTTGGTCTAAAAACTAGACTTATTTTTTTTTAGGTCATTTTGCTCATCAAGAAAAAGCATCTTCATTTAATTTTTTTTTAGATATTTTTACTGAAAACAAGACAAAAATAAGAATTTTTTTCTTGAAAATAATTTTTTGCAGTGTATGATATAAAATTTTGGACTACAACATAATGTGCGATATAAAAAAAGTGATTCTGTCTGTGAAATCCAGGCTGAAGTCTTATAATCGTATTATGTAATTTGGGCATCAATGTTTGATTACACATTGGTCTAAATCTTTGACATAACCTTATTCAATAAATATTCAAGATATCAAGGTTATATTTTCACAAAATGGTCTTTACATTATATAGGATGATTTTATAAAAAACAGTATATCACAAAAATGACAGGATTTTTAGCTGGGTTTTCACAGACTGGGTCACAAATACCCTCAAAAGTTTAGGCTATATGATACTCCACGCATACAGCCTTTCCCAAGCAAAAGTGTCTTAGAAATTGTAAATCAATATATTGTTTTATGTGAATGAGTAGGCCGAATGATTTTGACATCATTTTGAAGAAAAAACTCGAGACTACTAGATCCTGTTTTAAAAAGTCTTGGGAAAACATATTTAGAATGAGTTTTGTGGATTTATATCAGTGACATAAACATTTTTCTCTCAAAAATACAAACATGTACATACATGTTGATTATATGATATTGTAGCCCAGTTTGTGATGAACACAGTGTTATGAGACTTTTGCCATTAATATGTTTTTAAGCAACTGAAAAAAACACAAATGTCAGTGCATGTCAAAACTTCCCCAGGGCCCTAAAAACCCCTTAGACCCCAGAGGGTTAATGTTAAAGGGGACATTTACAAGACTTTTTTAAGATGTCAAATAAATCTTTGGTGTCCCCAGAGGGTACATATGTGAAGTTTTAGCTCAAAATATTATATAAATAATTTATTATCGCATGTTAAAATTGCCACTTTTTGGGTGTGTCACTTAACATGCAAATGAGCTGATCTCTGCACTAAATTGCAGTGCCATGGTTGGATAGTGCAGATTAAGGGGCGGTATTATCCCCTTCTGACATCACAAGGGGAGCCAAATTTCAATGACCTATTTATTCACATGTGTGTGGAGAATGGTTTACCAAAACTAAGTTACTGGGATGATCTTATTCACATTTTCTAGGTTGATAAAAGCACTGGGGACCCAATTATAGCACTTAAACATGGAAAAAGTCAGATTTTCATGGTATGTCCCTTTAAGTAAGACTTTTTAACTAGTATAGAGGCTTGGGATCTTCCAAAATAAAACATAAAAATAGAAAATTCATCATAATGCATTTTGTAATTCAATGCATAGCACAATTCAAATCTGTATATATCACAGATTTGTGGGAATTTTGAATGAAGATTTACAAAATTTGGGATTTATTCATAAAGTTATATTACAAAGTTTGTACTTTTTAGTCTATAATACATGATGAGTTGTTACCTTAAGGTCCAAAGGTGTTAAGTCTGATGGGTTCCAGGTGACTTTGGGGCGATCCGTTGAACTGGCTTTACTGCTCTGAAGAGAAGTCCGCCGTGAGGACATGTGTGATTCGGGTGGCATGAGGTGGAAGCTCATTACTTCTTGCACTACAGGGGCTTCTTTCTTATATACAGCACCCAACTGATCTGACTGAGAAAACAAAACAAGCTTTTTACCAAACCAAAGACACACTACATTCAGTATACAGATCACGAAATGTTGTAGAAGTTGCTTTCTTTCTTTTCTTTTAAACGTCATGCCAGCTTCTAAGGCTATATTTATGGCAAAAATAAAGTTTAATTATAGAAAATAAGATTAGTAAAGATGTTTAAAATTCATATAATTTAAAAATCGTAAAACTATATTTGGATTAACTTGATTAAAAACTTTTCGAAAGTATCAACAGATAAAGGTTTCTCACAGGGACAGAGATAATACAATCTAGTAGAATATGGTAAATGGAGAATACGTTTTGAAAAAAATCAACATTTTGGAGGATTTTCTTCTGAGAGTAAAAATTGATGTGATTTTTTAACTCTCAAATGGCCCTTGGGAGCGTCTATATGACCCCAAATTTAGGAAATTTCATTTTCAATAATACACATAATATTTATCACTTTTTTGTTTACTTCTCATCTATACAATAAAACTGTGTTTTGAGAGATTTAAGTACTTTTGTACCCATTTTCCACAAAAATCATCAACTACACCATTAGTTTGCATATGAAATAGAGATTGTTTATGAAAAAAATGACTTAAATGATTATCTAAATTTAATTTAAATTGTTTCTGGATATTGATCTAGGTGTTAGGTGTAGAATTCCACCTTTTGCTGGTTAGAAATAAACCTAAAGGAATTACCGTTTAAGAAAGAAATAGTTTTGACCAGCAGAGGGCCTTAGAAAGCCATTCATTTTACTGGATATGGCCAACTGCTCACATCACTACTTTAGTGATACATTTTGTGAATTTATTTTGTCACACATTTTTCAATCTCTGAGATGAAGGTAACCACTTTTTTTAAAGGAAAACACCACAATTTTTTAATATTGTACTATGTTCTTACCTTAACTTAGACAAATTAATACATACCTATCTTTTTTCAGTGCGTGCACTTTTAATCTTTGTACAGCGCTTTGTGAATGTGTTAGCATTTAGCCTAGCCCCATTCATTCCTATGGCTCCAAACAGGGATGAATTCAGAAGCCACCAAACACTTCCATGTTTTCCCTATTTAATGAGTAGTTACACGAGTAAGTATGGTGGCACAAAATAAAACGTTTGTTTGGAGCCATAGGAATGAATGGGGCTAGGCTAAATGCTAGCACATTTAGGAAATGCTGTACAAAGATTTAGTGTACACATTGAAAAAAGATACGTATGTATTAATTTATCTAAGTTGAGACAAGAACATAGTAAAATATTGAAAAACAGGGGTGTTTTCCTTTAACTAACGAAATGTCGACTGGGGTCATATAGACCCCCAGGACCAACTGAGGGTTAATGTCAAACCATAATCAGGATAAAAATTTTACCTGCCATCAACATTTCAAAGAGTGTCATGTGTGCTTTACATTTACATTTGTGACCCTGGACCACAAAACCAGTTATGAGGGTCAATTTTTGAAAATGAGATTTATACATCACCTGAACATTAATCTAAGGGTGCAAAAAATCTAAATATTGAGAAATGGCCTTTAACGTTGTCCAGTAAAACATATCACTAATGATAAATATTTTTTATATATCTACGGTAGAAAACGTACAAAATATCTCCATGGAACATCCTCTTTACATAATATCCTAATGATTGTTGGCATAAAAATCAATAATATTGACCCATATGATGTATTGTTTGCTATTGCTACAATATACCTGTGTGACTTATGGCTGGTTTTGTGGTCCAGGGTCACATTTATGCACGCTTTTATCAGATTTCTTTGCTTCTATTACAGATGTTAACATGACAATGTCACAAATTTGTTTCGATTTGATTGATGACCATTTGCTAACATCTGGCATTTTGGCCCAAACCCTGCCTTTAAAAAAAATCATTCTGATTGACATTTCTGAATAGGGCTGTCAATAAAGACATCCTCCCTCGAGTATTACGGTGCTATCTGTGAGTGTCACAGAAAAGGGTGTGATTTCACAAGACACCAATATCAGTGACACCTGTCAGGAATGCATATTATTAGAAAAAAAGTTAATTTAAATGAATGTGCATCACAATTTAAACAATGACTTAATAATTGTCCTGCATATCTGTCATTTTCTAATTGTTTATAAACAAAATGAATACGTGACCCAGTCTGTGAAAATATAACCTTGATATCTTTAATCTTTAAAGATTAAAAATAAACTTTAATGCTTCAAATCTCATCATTAGATTATAAAACTTTAGCCTGGATTTCACAGACAGGCTCACAAATTATATACATGTGTCTTGTGTAAATTGTTATATGCAATTTCTAATGTTATAGTTTGATGTTACCTTAGTCAGCTGAATTTGTGGCTCTTTGGTGAAGCTGATGCTCCAGTCTCTGTGAGCTTCAGAGCCGCTGCTTTCCGTGTGAGGTTTGGAGGGTCTGCGTACAAACAGGCGTCTGCGTTTGGCCGCAGCCTCATTGGACGCATCCGTCCCCGCGTTGATCCTGGGAGAGCCCTGCGACTGTATGCTGACGTGTGGTGAGGGATGTAAGCTGACCTGTGGTGAGGGGTGTATGCTGACCTGTGGTGTACCCATTTGATTGGGGTGCAGGCATATTATCTGCTCGCGCTGCTCCAGTCGGTCTAGCGTGGACAGCACGAGTGCAAGCTGTTCACGCAACTCTGCTATCGGCTCCAGGTGTTGCTCCAGGTCTGAGACCCTTTGGAGCAGTCTGCCCACGCCCCATCTCACGCCCTCCTCAGGTGCTTCCATGGAGTGAAACAACCTCCGTAGTTTTCCCAAACGTTCACGCCTCTCTGGCAGACCGGCTCCGCCCCCATCTTGGGCCCCTCCACCCGTGGCCCCCGGCAGAACCGCCATGGAGCCGCACATGCTGATGTCATCAAGGAAACGGAAGATAGCACTGATGTCGTCATCGCCGATTTCGGGGTTATCGATGGAGAGTCTTTCGCTAAGCATTAAACTACGCAAGGAACGCCGATCCGTAGGTTCCGTTTGGGTGCCCACGTTAGACACGCCATCCCCTGTCGGTGACCAATCATACCATGCGTCCAAGCTCATGCCGCTCAAGCGCTTGAAGGTGTCCCGAACCGAGTTTACGATGCGAGGGTCGAAGCCAGGAATGTCTAAGCTGGAGCCGTCAAAGCTGAGTTTAAAAACTCCTGGTTTTCTTAATCCGGATTTTTCTAATACGGAACGCTCCGACTTGGGCTTTTGCAAGCCAGAGGTTTCTTGTTCAGGTCTTTCATCTGCAGTCCTGCTATCGATGTCCAGACTATGGCTCTTGACTTGGAGAGCTGGGGTCTGATGCTTTTCGACGGAGAGTGTAGGCCCGAAGTAAGTAGATGTTTGAAGTTCATCCAAACTCTCATGCCTTGTCTGATGCCAGTGAACCGGATCGGGACTGTACGGGTTCGGAGCATCAGAGAATGACGCATTGTCCGTGTGCGAATCTGATTCACTTGGATGTTTCGAAGAATCGAATGACTTGGTTGCATACGAATGATCATGCAGACGTTGCATGGGTGATGCTGGGTCCGGATACGGGTTCTTTTGAGTAAGGTCCTCACCATCCACTTGCGGTCCATCCGGGCTTTGCTCTGATTGGCTGACATATTCCACGGAGATGAGCGGTAACAATTTGTGTCCCTCTTTGAAGGCGCTCCTCTTCTGAGAGACGGAACGAAGGTTTCGGTCTTCCTGATCACCCGGTGTTTCCACAGAGAGCGTATCCTGCATGCTGCCTTGGTCGTGCATGTATAAGTGAGGGTAAGCAAGCAGTTCAGAGGCGGTCCGTGTGTGTGAAGCCTCCGTGTTAAGTCTGATGGCATCACAAGGGAGGTTCTCATATTTACAGTCCTGAGAGGCGGTCCCTCCTCCTGTGACGGGCAAGGCGGCCGGCCAGTCATAGCGCACGAATCCCTTCCCACAGACCTGACAGGGTATCACAGACTGCAAGGTCTGCGTGTATGTAGGAGTCATGCGTGTTTGCATGTGGAGGTTAAACAGAGACACAACATCCGCAGCAGCCGAGAGCCGGTTGCTGCAGGGCGGGTGCAGGCGCTCCCTAAACAGGGTGGCCGGGAAGCAGGGATCTCTACAGGCGGTGGAATACAGAAGAGTCCGTATCTCTAAAAGTGATTGCAAACTGAAACGTCCACTTAGATACACGCAGACATCAGCGTACGACACGCTCCCACCGCAGCCACCCAACACCTCCAGTATCTCCAACAGCTCCAGAGGGTCCTCAGGATTTTCAGCCATGGATGCAGCAGATATGAGCTTTAGTCTTGCAAACAAACATGCATTTAGGTCTGTCCTCCGTTCTCCTTGTCCTTATAGCTCGCAGCATGCACATGCAGCTTTGTAGAAAAGGGAACAGAGCGGTGAAATCAGGTCAGTCAGGCGTCCAAATAAATGAATTCTGCATTAACTTAATAAAAAAAACCTTTGCATAGTTTAAACAGTTTGTACGGTCTAACATGCAATAAAACCAGCAGTTACCTTTATCCATTGGTGAGAATGAAGATACTGACTGGTGACCTTATTCAAAGCCTTAATATAGCCACTGATGGGTGCACGTATGAAAAGCACAAAATCCAGAGAAGGAGACTGCTGGTTACGCTGTTACCCGAGTCAAAGCATCAGTCAGTGGTCGGTCAGCGGACAACCCAGTGCGAGATACAGTAAAGCAGGTCGGTTTGGGATCTCCAGGGATGCCTCATCTTTCCTCAGCCCATCAAAAGCACACAGCACGTGAGAAACAGCATTAAGTGCTTTCACTTCACGTGTGAGAGAAGCTTTAGCTGGCATGTTTGGTGAGATGCAGTGATGTAAGCATAACATTAGGTAGAATGCATAACAATACACATAAAAGACAAATCAATGCACAAAACAAAGAATTATTTTTACCTACATAAAGGCGTTTTCTCTAAACTATTTAGTTTGTAATTACTAAATACAACATTTGGTCAGAAAGGGACGAGATCAGCTGTTGGGTTAAATTAACCCAGAAAATGTTTATATTTGACCTAACAATGGGTTAAAACAGGGGTCTCCAATGTGGTGCCCGCGGTCACCCGCACAGAGTCTGTTAGGTGCCCCCAAAGCACATTATATTATTATACATCTCAATTGTAATACTTATTTTTTAAATATTTTTTGTATTAGCTTGGCTTGGTTCACGTATGTTAACATTTTAAACAATACTAAAACATAACAACAAGTAAAACAAAAAAGTTTTGAGTAGACTATATCAAAAAGTAGCCCTCCAGATCCAGATTATCCATTGTGGTACCCCTTGCCCACAAAAAGGTTGGAGACCCCTGGGTTAAAACAACCCAGCTTGTTGTGTTTGTCTCTTTTTGACACAACAATGGTGTATTACACTGCAAAAAATGACTTTCTTACTTGGTATTTTTGTCTTGTTTTTAATAGAAATATCAAAAAATTCTTAAATTAAGGTGTTTTTTCTTGCGACCTAAGTAAATAAGTCTAGTTTTAAGACAAATAATATACAATTTAAGTGAAATTGTCCTTAAAACAAGCAAAATGATCTGCCAATGGGGTGTGAAAAAAAATTGTGAAATAAGATTTCTTTTTTCTTAAACACTTAATTCAAGTAAAAATTTCTCACCCCATTGGCAGATATTTTTGCTTGTTTTAAGCATAAATTCACTTAAATTGTATATTTTTTTTGTCTAAAAACTAGTATTATTTTCTTTCTGTCATTTTGCTCATCAAGAAAATACATCTTGATTTAAGAATTTTTAGATATTTTTATTGAAAACAAGACAAAAAAACTAAGTCTTTATTTGCAGTGTAAAAGAAAAGAGCAACAAAAATTAAAAGAAAAAAATTTAAGAAATAGAAATAAATAAATTAGAAATAATATAACCAATAAAAATTCATAATATAGAAAAGCAGAAATTCTAAATAGTTACATTGGCCTCTCCTTATAGCATATATTTATATATATAGGCAAATCCCAATAATAAAAACTAGCTAATAATAAAGATTTAACACATAAGCAAAACTGGACAGCACAAGGATATTGATGTTTAAGGTGAGACAATACTTCCCATATTGAACAAGAAAGAAAACTTGTAATACTTTAAAAAAGGTTGAATTAGAAAATGCATTAGCCAACAATAAGTCAACAACATTATTAATCTTAGTTCATGTTATTTTCAGTGTTTTGTAATACATTTGTAAAAGCAAAAGTTGTATCTGTTAGTTAATGCACAATGGACTAACATAAACAATTGCATTGGCATTAACTAACATTAAAAAAAGATTAATAAATGCTGAAAAACTATTTTGCTCATTGTAAATTCGTGTTAACCAATACATTTAAGGGAGGTTTCCCGGACAGGGAATAGGATATATCCTAGGCTAAAATAAATTTAAGAGCTGACATAATTTAAAATACATCCCTCAAAATGCACACAAGTAATGTTTTTAGTAAGGCATGTTTGTTAAAACTAGTTATTTTTCCTAATTAAACTAAGGCCTAGTCCTGGCTTAAGATAATCTCTGTCCGGGAAACCACCATTGTAAAGTGTATGCCGGAAAATGAAATTTGAAAAAACATTAAAACTTCAATATCAAGTAAAACAAAGCATATGACAATCATCATCACTGTAATGGAGACTCACCTATGCCATCTGATGTAGGACAGACTGTCCCAAATCAAATTTAAACTCAGAAAGTGGAAAACTCACTAAAAAGATCCCTAACATCTAACACATGGCGTACCTGAAACTGCATCTGTTTGCAAAGAGTGATAGATAATTGACTTTTATAGAGACACACATTCACTCCCTCCATCTCCTCATTTTAAATGTGTATATATTATATATCCTTTTAAAACTGTCCGATAACTCATCCACTTTAGACATCACAGTCTGAACTATTAAGACTCATTAAAGTCCTTTCTCCATCTCTAATTAATGACCATCTGAAATACTACATTATGCATTGTCATCATTAGTCAAATGGATTTTATAAAGTTTGTTATGAAGTTTTAAACTTGTTGTTTAAAATATTATATTATTAACACTAGGGGGCAACAAAGGCCACAATATGAAATCAAAACCATTACATTATATTACAAGAATGTACATATAAATGTATTGTAAATGACAATAACATGGTACACTCTTAGAAAAAAGGTACAAAAGTTGTACATTTTCAAGAAGTACACTTTAACTAAAAGATGCATATCGGTACCTAAATGGTACATATTAGGACTTTTCTTTAAAGGTATTGTTCAAGGGACACCTTTTTTAATTTTAAGAGTGAACTTTAAGGGCCGGTTTCACGGACAGAGTTTGGATTAATCCATGACTAGGCCTTAGTTATATTAGAACATTTATGTAGTTTTTACAAATAAATCTTACCAAAAACAATACTGGTCTTGAGATAAAACAATGGCATTGATATAGGTTTAGATATGGCAGTGCAAGATGTTTTTAAATGAAGGCAGCTTAAACATGCATTTTAGTCTGGGACTAAGTGTGAAATCTGAGATCCAAAAATGGAAATGTAATTTTTTTCACATTAACCATTTAAAGAAGTAGTCCACTTTATAGATGGGGCCCATTGACTTCCCATAGTATTTTTTTTCCTACTATTAAAAGTCAATGGACCCCATCTTTAAAGTGGACTACTCCTTTAACTGATGTTTACTGTAACAAAAAGCATGTATAGTTAATCAGGAAAATTCATTATAAAGTAAATCAAATATTTAGGATTCTGCATGTCACTAAACAAAACACACAGGTCCCATAAATAACTCGGGTCAGATTTACTTCCACTGAAGCACAAAAAGTTCCTTTTGAAACGATCTCAGATTAAGATCACATGGATCATCGGGTTTTGCACAACCTGAGTCAAATCCCATGCTGAAATTTAAACAAAAGCAGGAAATGACAAATACTAATTATAATACAAAACATATTTTAGGTGCAACTTTTGACTTAAATTGTTATATAATGTCTTACAATATGATTATGAAAAATTGCCTCTGTTTACAGCAGTCATTGAAGAATTGTGTTTGGTAGTTTTATAAAAAGATTTTCAGCTTTGATCTTTTTTACAATGCACAATAAAGTAAGGTCAGGATATACCTTATGCTAGACCTTGTTTTAAATCCAAAGCTAATGAAAGTTTTAAGGTATTTGTTAAAATTACAGTACAGGAAATGTTTTGATGGGTGCGCCTCTGTGTTCTTTCCAAGATCTCTTTGATGGCCGAATATGTTTGGGTTTGTTGGTGAGTCATAGTGTTAGTTATTATGCACATAAACAAACATAAATTTGACAGCGTGTGTGAGTGTTTGAGAAACAGGAAAAAAACATTTGCATGAAATCAGTGGTAAAAGAAACCGGTAGCAAATAATCGTCTCAACCCCGCCTCTCTAAAGCAGCAGGGTCACATTATGAAATGACCATGAGTCATCATCACTGTGGGAAACTTTGTGCATCAACTTCCCTTCAAATGCCTTTACACCCTGTCAGAAAAATTGGTTGAAAAATGGTCCCAAGCAGTCACAGGGATGGTATTTAGGTATAGATATGTACACATTTGGTATCAGAATGTACCTTTTAGGTACTTAAAACACATTTGAGGTACCAATATGAACTCTTTGGCATCCATATGCACCTCTGAGGCACTGATATGAACTGTTTGGTCCCCATACGCACCTCTAGGGCACCATTATGAACTATTTGGCATCCATATGCACCTCTGAGGCACCATTATGAACTATTTGACACCCATATGCACCTCTGAGGCACCAATATGAACTATTTGGTACCCATATGCACCAATATGAACTCTTTGGTACCGGTGCCTCTGAGGCACCAATATGAATTTTTGAAACCCGTGTGTTCCTCTGAGGCACCAATATGTTCTCTTTGGTACCGGTGCCTCTGAGGCACCAATATGAACTATTTGGTACCCATATGCACCAATATGAACTCTTTGGTACCGGTGCCTCTGAGGCACCAATATGAATTTTTGAAACCCGTGTGTTCCTCTGAGGCACCAATATGTTATCTTTGGTACCGGTGCCTCTGAGGCACCAATATGAACTATTTGGTACCCATATGCACCAATATGAACTCTTTGGTACCGGTGCCTCTGAGGCACCAATATGAATTTTTGAAACCCGTGTGTTCCTCTGAGGTTTCAATATGTTCTCTTTGGTACCGGTGCCTCTGAGGCACCAATATGAACTATTTGGTACCCATATGCACCAATATGAACTCTTTGGTACCGGTGCCTCTGAGGCACCAATATGAATTTTTGAAACCTGTGTGTACCTCTGAGGCACCAATATGAACTATTTGGTACCCATAAGCAGCTGTGAGGCACCGATATGAACTATTTGGTACCCATATGCACCTCTGAGGCACCAATATGAACTATTTGGTATTCATATGCACCTCTGAGGTACCAATATGAACTATTTGGTACCCATATGCACCTCTGAGGCACCAATATGAATTTTTGAAACCCGTGTGTACCTCTGAGGCACCAATAGGAACTATTTGGTACCCATAAGCAGCTCTGAGGCACCGATATGAACTATTTGGTACCCATATGCACCTCTGAGGCTCCAATATGTTATCTTTGGTAGCGGTGCCTCTGAGGCACCAATATGAATTTTTGAAACCCTTGTGTACCTCTGAAGCACCAATATGAACTACTTGGTACCCATATGCACCTCTGAGGCACCAATATGAAGTCTTTGGTACCCATGTACACCTCTGAGGCACCAATATGAACTATTTGGTACCCGTGTGCACCTCTGAGGTATCAATATGAACTTTTTGATACCCAAATGCACCTCTGAAGCACCAATATGAACTATTTGGGACCCATGTGTACCTCTGAGGCATCAATATAAATTTTGTGTACCCATGTGTACCTCTGAGGCACCAATATGAACTGTTTGGTACCCATATGTACCTCTGAGGTACCAATATGAACTATTTAGATGCAAATTTGTACTTTTTTAAGTGGTATTACCCTCGGTATTAAGTCGGACTCTTAACAAAAGCCTGTTAAAGGAAACACTGATCACCATTAAAAACAAGTCACACACATTTCACAGAAATATATAAACAGCTGCCACATGAATAATGTTGAATTTGGCTTTATTGAAGCCGTATGCACCGATGTTTGTAAATCAAATCAACCCTATACACAAATCCGAAAACCATTAGAAAAGTTCATAACAATTCATTCCAAGCAATACTGCAAATACAACAAAGCAAACAATGGTTATTCTGTAAAATCTACTATGAGCGATAAAAAAATATAAAAAAATACTCGAAAGGCCTTATTGAATGCGTTTGAAACGCTAAACCAATTCTGTGGTCTCATTTATCACAATTGTACACTGTCACAGAGCTGCCTGAACTAAGATAAAGAGTGAATTCCCATCGTAAAGTGTAGAGATTGTGTGCTTGCCGCTGATCTACCTAACTGATGAGGTCATGTTCACGACAGTGCTTTGGGACAGACATCATGCAACACAAATACACTGGCGACGACACCCTCACACAATCTCACGGGTTTTTCGGATGGCACAGCACAGCAACATGCTGAAGATCATGCCAAAGATCTGTGGAGATAAAGAGAACGTTATTTCAATAAAACGTACATCACATCCTTTATGACACCTCATGTACGTGCATTTAAAGGTGCAGTACGTAATTTATGTGCCATTAGCAGCACTTAACAGACCTGGACAATTTATCATTGTTGTCAAAGATGTTTTCAAAACATTCCCTGACTTCCATTGTTCGGAGAACGGGAAGTCTTGCATGAATCTCTCGCCATTAACCCATTAACTGCACTAATGTTGTGTCAGGCTGCTTAAACAGTGTTGACGAAATCTCTTCAGTGTGTGAACAATGACTGCGTCTCAGCTTATTATAGAAAGATGTTTTCATGCATTTACATGCAAATCAATAAATTGGCTATACAGAAGACCAAATAGATTTTAAGTTTTCTTGAAAGCAGTGATATCACCGCTTATAGTCTGTATAGTCATTCAAAAAGCTGGGGGAAAATGTCAAAAACTATACTGTTGTGTCTCTTTTCAGCTGCATGCATCGAGAGGAGACTTTTTTGCGTTACTTTACGCTTACTTCGACTTTCATCTTTTATACGCAGATACATGCACATATGAACTGCGAGAAAGCAAGTTAAGGAATTTATGTAACAGCAAATTTGAGAAATGGGCTAAAATCTACCCATGTCAATCAGATTTCGCTTTAGCCGTTTAAGGAGGGGTTCATACTTTGCATCTTTTGCGCATGCAAACACATTATTTTAAATATAGATGTGTGCCAAGCGTACTCAAATATGGAGCAACGCATGTCGGCGCCACAGCAAGTTGAAAAATTTTTAACTTTACAGAATGTTGCGTCGGAAAAACGCTCTGGAAAGAAGGAGGAAGTTGCGCAGTTGTGTTTTCTGCGCAATGTGAACCGCCCCCAAGATCTTTCCCCAATAAAAGAAAACGGTTTTACGCATTTACATGACCTTACACGTTATCAGTTTATTAAAGTCTGTGTAAAGTCATTTTAGAGAATTGTTTATAAAAACACATTATAAATGTTAGTAATGTATTACTGAAACACGTTACAAAGACTGTCAACTATGTAGTACTGAATTGTGGAGTTACACCGTAAAACATTTTTCTGTGTTTTTTTTTTGGGTGGGGCTAAAATGAGCGGGGCTCAATGATGCACTGGAGTCACCAAGCATGGCTCCGCCCATAGCACAATCATGAGTATCCAACTAGGTAGTAGCCGTATTTGAAAATTGAGAGCGATGGCAGCCTTCACGAGGGTGGGCGTGGTTTCAGAAGACCCACCCCCAGCGATTGAGAGCAGAGAGTCATGCCTGTTTTGTAAGATTTTGATAACTAATTTTATTTATTTGGTGTTTTCTAATCTTTTAATTTTGGCTGGGTGGTAATAAATATCACATTTTTCAATAAATTTACAAACTGAGAACACATTTAATATCAGACTTTAAGCATTATACGAGTAAGACACACTTATTAATTTAAACAGGTTGCTTAAAGTAAGCCACTAAGTAAACTATTGAACTAAAATGAGAAGTATTTCGGCATTACAAAATCACACTCAAACATTTTAGCCTCTTACTTCCATGGGCAGTTTTCAGGACTATGCCTTAGTTATATAAAAGGACATTTAAGTACTTTTATAAATATACCTTACATAAAACAATACCGGTATGCATCATGAGACAAAACAATAGCACTGATATATGTTAGGATATGTCAGTACGAGGTGTTATTAAATGAAGGCAGCCCAAACATGCATTTTAGTCTGGGACTAGGATAAGCCAGGGAACCGCCCCACAGTGTTTTAACAAAATGTTATAAACTATCAAGACAAATCATTTACCATAATCACTGCAATGCCAATTCCAACACCTCCGATGATGTGTAGCTTGGAGTTAAAGACTTCTTCAATGGCATCAGGGCAGCTCTAAACAAACACAGACAACATCTTAGATCAGTACAAGCAAAATTAATCTGTGCTTTACTTTCAGTGTACAGAAATAAAGCAGCTGATCCTGGAATCTGGATTTAGCACTGCAACATTTCACCATCTGTTTGATCTATCTTTAGGGCAAGGTGCCTGAAAAAACAAGTATCTTACCCTCAGCAAACTACGCAAAAAGAACATTCTTGATTTTCACAACAGTTACTCCTGCCAGCTGAAGGTCAAGTATGAGCTAACAAGCCGAGCTCTTTCAACCGAGCTGTGCACAGACTTTAACCGGTGAGAAAGATTTTCTGCTGGAAATCACTCGAAAACCATGCTGGCTTATTTTTACTATAATCTATACAAATATCAAGATATCAAAAAATATCAATCTATACCAGTGGTTCTCAAACTGGGGGCCGCGAGATGGTCTCAGGGGGGGGCAGTTTTATGACATTTTATAAAATAAATTAATTTATCATGAATTCTGTGCAATTAAACCTAAAAAAAAATACTACTACTAACCAACAGCACTACTTCGTATTATTTAATATGTTTTGTTTCATCAAAAAGTGAGTTTTAAAACAGTTTCTTTTCATAAATTTTCTTTGGGGGGACGCAAAGGAATGTGCCATACACAAGGGGGACCGCATGCTAAAAATCATGCATGCATTATGGTTCTATGCAAAAAGTTTTTTGGGAGACATACAGTACTTTGTAGGAATTCTGGGAATTAAAATGCACAAACCAGAAGCAATAATACCCAATAAATAAAGAACGTTTGGCTCCAGTGGCGGCTGGTGACTTCCCTTCTGAGGGGCACGAATTAAAAATATGTGTTCGTTGCATCATGTGAACCATGTGCACCATGCGTCTTGTCAAAATACCTGCCTGCTGCACACGCGTGGAAAGAGTTTATGATCACGTTCACAAAATACTCGCAAGACACTAACCTAAGACTAAACTCTGATTACACACCAGATTAAGTGAGCATCTGGCAAATGTGAGCATCACTTTATTATAAACCCTTTAGACATGTAGGCACTTATTTTGACAAGAAGCATGATGCACGTGATTCACATGACACGCCGAACACACATTTTGTCATGACGAGCCACACACATGACGGGCTAAATATATGTTGTGACGAGCTTTGCATCATGGCCCCTCAAAAAAGAAGCCACCGGCCACCACTGGATCGCTCTTTAAGGAGCATTCAACATTTATTTTTAATTTAATTTTTTATGCGTATTTAAGAGGGAAAAAAACGTTATGGATGTAACAATTCTGAAATTTGCACTTACTTAACTATAGAAAAAAAATGCTTTTAAAAACTGTAACCATAACTTTGCATGGGTAGATAAACCACCAAATCTGAGATTTCAGTGCGGTTAAACTTTGGGTAAATACTTCACTTACCATGATAAGGTTGACTTTTGCATGAAATTGCCCAGATGCAACCTATGAGTTGTTTTAGGCCAGAATGCTGGGTTGTTTTAACCCATGGTAGGGTCAAAAATAGACATTTTTGGGGTTTACTTTAACCCAGGGGTTCCTAAACTTTTAATTTCGCAACCCACTCAGTAATCATCTATTTTAGGACCCACCAGAATATTTTAATAATTTTAAAATTTTAATAGAAATATGCAGAAAAATATACATTTGTTGTCTTTTAATAGAAAGTACTTCCTATTTTTCCTTACATTTTTTGGTAACATATGCTTTAAAATATCGGTCTTCATGTTCATCAGAATAAATAAATTTATAAAGGTTTGTAACAACATGAGAGTAAGTAAATGTTGACAGATTTTTCATTTTGGGGTGAAATATCCCTTTAAACTGTTTTTGTGTCATTCACTACAACATTCAAGAAACTTTTCATGACCCATCTTATTATACTGTATACTGTATTATACTTTGTGACCCAACTATAGGTTAAAATAGCCCAGGTACAATCCATGAGTGATCTTTGATTCAAGTATTTTGTGTTTAGTAGCACATTTTCTAGATATATTATTTAAGATAGACTTTTGTGATTTATTCATTTTTTATCTAGACATTTATGCATAGTTTTATTTTTGTATTGTTCACCTACAGGTTGAGTAAACGATGTATCAGTAAATCAGCAATGTATATATATATAATGATCTTTAAAGACTCTCACCTTCGTAATGAGTACATCAAGCCCCTCTTTTTTGGGGCAGGTGTCATCAGCAATCGTCATAGTTCTTGAAGGGCCACAGCAGTTCAGCTGAGGAGGAAAGATATAAGTATCTCAATAACAATGAGTTATGAATCATTTGTGTGTAATTCATGTACCGTCTCATATTTATGTTATCTATTAATATTATAAAAAGGGATTTATGAAAAGAGAAAGCAATGATTGAGAGAGGAAAAAAGCAAGATCTTACTCCATGCTGGATAACACGAAGCGTCTCTCTTAGCGCGTCCTGTTTAGTGTTGTTGTAGTTGTCATATGTCTCTTTGTAGAAAGCGGTTATTTCATCAATAACCTGTAGGCAGATATATTAAAATTGATCAGGAAAATCGATCATAGTTTTTTGTCTGTATATGCATGCCATGCACATTTAATGCTCACCTTGGTCTGGTTGGAAAAGCCCCAAATTCCAGCAGCCACTTCAACTGCAAATATGACCAAGAGAAAGAAGAAGAACTACAGGAAAAACAAAGAAAAACAGTAAAACGCCTATAATGAGAAGTATTTAAGAAGAGAACACAAGGTCACGCGCGTAACGTAAGACTTACTACTCCCAGCATGCATGGGGACTCCTGGATGGCTCCACAACATCCAAAAAACCCCACTACCATCATCAAAGCGCCAGCGGCAATGAGAATGTAAACCCCTACAAACAAATACACACAAAACTTTAGTTATAATGCACAAAACCACTGCAGATGCATTAAAACGTAAATTAATGACTACTGACCGGTGTAAAAGACATAAGGAGAGTTTTCATAATAAAAAAAGCTTTTAGTCTTGGGATCCAACCTCAGCCAAATTCCAACAGCCAGGACACCTGTACCTGCAATCTACAGAAACACATAAATGACATTCAGTATAGTACAGCATTGTGCATAAGACAAGACACACACTGAAAAAAATGATTCATTCAATTTAATCAATTTTTTTAGGGTAAGTGGTTGCAATCAATTTATTTAGCTGGGTTGAGCTA
This sequence comes from Misgurnus mizolepis, assembly GCA_025389145.1. Classification (NCBI taxonomy): domain Eukaryota; kingdom Metazoa; phylum Chordata; class Actinopteri; order Cypriniformes; family Cobitidae; genus Misgurnus; species Misgurnus mizolepis. Next base: position 31,383,811 of record JAIFKI010000009.1, on the reverse strand, counting down.
GGTTTATACCATAGTATTTACTATAGTAAATTTCACAACAACTTTTACATGTCATCAGTGACCCAGAATGAACTATGCAAGAATCATGACGACTGCCCCTATAGGTTGAAATTAGTATTACATATTAGATATTTTTTTAATTAATGATAATATTTAACATCTTTCTATATTTTTTTCTTTCTAATAAATTTTTGTAGTTGAAAGACAAATGTCAAGTTTTCTAGTCGAGGTGACCTTTAAAAAAGCACTTGTGTGTGTTATCTGAGAGATGACATGGGAGTACAGAAATACATCTGTGTTGTATTTGATTTATTTTCTTATCTTTTTGTTCTTTGCTAGTTTTTATATATTTAGTTTATTTGTTATCTATGTATTCATTTATTATTTCCCATTATTCAATTGTTTTCATTACTGACATAAAATTTTTCACTGTCTGGATTTACACTGCAAAAATATTGTATTTTGGTTTTGTTTTCAGTAAAAAAATATCTAAAAATTCTTAAATTAAGATACCATTTCTTGATGAGCAACACAACCCAAGAAATTAGTCTAGTTTTTAGACCAAAAATATCAGATTTAGGTGTTTTTTTTGCATAAAACAAGCAAAAAAAATCTGCCAATGGGGTAATACATTTTTTCTTGAATTTTTCTTGAATTTAGTGTTTAAGAAAAAAATGTAAGATTTTTTGCTTACCCCACTGGCAGATTTTTTTGCTTGCTTTATGCACAAAATCACTTAAATTTGATATTTTTGGTCTAAAAACTAGACTTATTTTCTTGGGTCGTTTTGCTCATAAAGAAAAAGCATCCTAATATAACAATATTTAAATATTTTTACTAAAAACAAGACAAAAATACTAAGAATTTTTTTCTTGAAAATCATTTTTTGATCTGCTTAATCTGTTTATTCACATGAATTCAGAAAGACCATCAAGAATGCAATTATCAAAATAAACCAAATTTATTTTATTGTACATCACTTCATCTGCCTGCTGCTTCTTATCAAACAATCTCTGTATGTAAATTGTGATGTCAACTTGCATTTTTCCACTGATATAAGAAAGATCTGGGGGCGTATTACAGAAACTTTCTATCTTAGGTCTTAACTTAAGATATGATGTGTTAAGTTAAGATTTTTCACAAATTCATATTACAGAAGCAAATCTTAAATTGAATTAGGATTCTCATCTTATTTCACCAAATCTTATCTCATCTCTAGTTAGGAAATCCCAAATCGCTTAATCATGTTCGGCTATCAACTGTCATGTCTGTTACCAAGCAACCAGCAATGCGTGAGCTGCTGCTACAGTAAACAAAAGAATTGTCCTTTTAATTTTAATGGGCCAGAAAAATACATTTTATTAAATTCATAGTAATCCTAGTCTGTGTTTTTTGTATTAGTGTTTTAGCACATCATCTATCAGTTACCATTCAATTTAAACATTTAGCAAATGTGACTTACAAAAATTAAAAAAAACTATTGTTCCTAAGTGCTAGGATACTACTGTACATTTCAACATTTGATAGAGACATGACAAGAAATAGATGCTGAGTCAAGTGTGTACTGTATTCACTATAATCCCATCAAGTGTTCACGGATAAGATAACTGTTTTTTAATAATGAGGGATGGCAGAAATTGAAAGAAACATTGTGATTATGTGAATGTGTGAAGGTAAAAAACATTCAAAGAGTAATCCAAAAACAAACATTGATGTTATTCATCCTCCACTTTGTTAAAAATGTAATGTCATTCTCCCGCAGCTCTATCATAATGTGATTGTTTCAGCTGGCTATCATTAAAGTTTTAAGTTAGGACACCTGTGAGGTTACCCTAAAGTTAAGACCGTTTTTAGGATGTTTTATCAAGTTATGATGCTTCTGTAATACCACTTTCCTATCTGCAGTTAAGATAAGATAATGCATTTAGGAACATCATTCTGTAATACCTTTTGTCTTAAATGAGGTCCTAACTGAAATTACCATGGTTACCAAACAGTTAAGATAAGATTTTAAAGTTAGGACTTTTCTGTAATACGCCCCCTGATGTACTTCATCTAAACCTTGGATTGTGCTGTATCTGATAACGCCTAATACAGCAGTGTTTTCATCTGATCTAAAAATTTATACAAATTTGCACTACTTGAGAAACTGGCAAAAACAAAATTGGCACATAATCTTGGGTAAGAAATATTACAGATCTGTTATGTGATGCCGATACATCAAATGTCTAATTTTATCACTCATGCAAGGTATAAACTGACCTGATCACATGGAAAAACTCAATTATTTATCATTTATAAAAGGGGTTTTCAAACATTTTGTTGGCCAAACCCCCTTGACCTAAATTATTTGATAGAAGTAGTGCTGCCTTACGATTAGTCTTGACTAATCGTTTGCAGAATAAAAGTTTTTGTTTACATAATATATGTGTGTGTACGGTGTATAATAATTATGTATATATAAATACACACATATACATGTATAATTTTAAGAAAAAATATATTTATATAATAAATATTTATATATAATATAAATTATATATAAATATAAACATGTATATACATATGCAAATGTTTCTTAATTATATATGCGCGCGCGCGCGTGTGTGTGTGTGTGTGTGTGTGTGTGTGTGTGTGTGTGTGTGTGTGTGTGTGTGTGTGTGTGCGTTAGAGCCCGACCGAATACCGTTTTGAAGGCCGATACCGATACAAATGTTTGATTGTTTTCAAATCCGATATTCCGATATATCGGCCGATATTTTTTTGTTTCCGAAACGCGCAACAAAACATAAACAGATTTCCCTAACATTAGTTATTTTTAGTTATTTATGAGTTTTAACTAAAATAATATGATAATGCATTTTAAAAAGAAACTTGTTTCTTTTATTGTCTCTACCCGACTCTGGCTGGTTCAGCAGGTTGCAGGATGTGTGACACCAGTGTTGCCAACAGGGAGGTTGTAGAGTGCCCTCTGGTGGACAAACTATACAACGGCAACAATCATGACATGGTTGAAGGCTGTTTTTTATATTCATTTATCGGCCATTATGAATGCAGATACCGATTTGGAAAAATGCCTACAGTTTGGAAAATGCCTAATATCGCCCTGCCGATATATCGGTCGCGCTCTAGTGTGTGTGTGTGTGTATTTATACATAATTATTATACACAACAGTACACCCACATATATTATGTAAACAAAAACTTTTATTCTGTAAACGATTAGTCAGGACTAATCGTGAGGCAGCACTAGCTGTTAGTAGGCCTACTCTAAAAAATTTTAGGCAAATATTTATATTTTAATCACTTTATAGGACATCTGCATGTTTCACTTCAAAACAATTTTTATTTTTTATTTTTAAGTATTTATCAGTAGTATTTTACATCATTATTGTGATAAGGTGTGCATTATTTTTGAATAAACGCACAACCAAACTGACAAATGTCTTTAAAAAAAAAATCACCAGAGCAATGTCTGTTGTAATCGTGGTATAAGCAGAATAATCACATTGACTTCTTCGAAAATAATGCACACTCCATCGTGCCGCATTACCACCTCGGGTCTGCATTGTTTTTGTAATAATTCAATGGCCTGTCATCAATTATTCTTTACTTAATGGACCTTTATCTGGTCATTTTCTTTTATTGGTACATAAAACATATCTGATTATATCATAAAATGTGCTGTGTATTGGTCACATAACTTGTAGATCAAACAAATAAATATTTTTCGGTAGTAGTTGTTAACATTTTTTATTATAAAATTAATCATTAACATTTTACGATTTAATTTAATTATTCATTTTTTTCATCACCTCACAAACCTCTCCAATTCCCTTGCAAAAAACCCTGAGTTATAAAAATTCATTGTTGCACTTAAATTTTTAAGTTTATTAAATTTGAAATTAAAATTGTAACTTTCTTAAACTGTTGAAAGTTGAAAGTAATTGTAAATTCAAGTTTATTAAACTTAAAAATGTAAGCGCAACAAGGATTATTTTACAGTACAGTGTTAAAAACGGAAGCATGTAACTCGAGATTAAACACCCATCGGGTTTGGCCTAAAATGACTACAGCTCAACGATATCATACTAGCTCAGTCTGTTCAAGGGCATCCAGTTCAAGTACTAACTTTTTAAGTTCATGTACAGTACAAAAACCACAAACACACAGATATCACACTGACCACTCATATTACAGCACTTGATTAAACATCAGCTCTTTTTAGCAGCCTATCACACCACGTGCCAACAACACACACCCTTATCATATGTGACTTTTTTTTCCACCCACGCACTGTTGGCTAACCTGAATGTAATTGTTTATACATCTACAGTTAATAGGGTTCATGTCCTGCTTTTGATTTATTTACACTGACCCAGTTTTTTCATTTGAGCGTCGAAGAGAAACATTTGTAAATCCAGTTAAACCACAACCACAGCTCACACTGTATGCTATGAAAACACAACTATCATCACAAATAAATATTGATTTATCACACAATGACATACAAGTATGAAGATATACTGTACTGTACGTACCCAGAGCAGAAGGTTCAAGATAAACAGTAAATATTTGACACATTTTGAACATCCTTCAACTCCCATGTTCGTACTGTCCAAGTTACTTTCGCTTTCAGGAAAAACAAAGTGTGTTAGCAAACCTCTGCGTGTTTACAGCTGTGGGTGTAAAAAATGTGCCTGTACAAGCAAAACTATACCAGTATGTAAAACTATCATAAACTTTGATCATAAAGATATTATTTGTCTGTTGGACGCTTCCTCTCTTTATTCAAATAGAAAGAGAAAGAGTTTTTGACTTGCACGATCTTTTGTTTTTGTCAGTGGGAGGGGCTTAATGCAGGTGATGAGTAATGTCAGGGGCTGCATGTCCATACAGGTTGTGTATCTGTAGCTCAATTGTTAAAGCAAAGTGTTAGCAATGAACACAGAGATACAATTTATAGTTTACATGCAATGCACATCACTTTGGATTAAAGCGTGTGGCAAATAAACACCTACACATTTAAATGTGAGGCAGGTGACTCCCCACTGGATTCAGATCAGTTCAGTCTTGTTTCTAAGTTTAGACACACATGGACCTTATAATGAAATATCATGGGATATCCCGTATTTTATAAACTAATACTAATTTTGTACTCACTTAAAGAAATAGATTGCATGTTGCCCATTACTTCAACGACAATTATGAACCTTTATAATATAGAGGGGACCGGGGTTGAGTCCAATTGGATAAAAACTGGTGTTGGATAGCAGTGCAGGTTTAAAATAACCAATTCAAAACATAAATCAGGCTTTAACTTATAAATTATCATAATAAATCCAACTGAAGGTTTACATTGTAACAACTGCTCCTTTACAAAGTCCGTGTGACAACTAACCCCGGTCTCTTCTATATTATATAGGTTCTTAAAAGTCTTTAGTTTACTAATAAAATAAACCTGCACAGAGAAATGAATCAAATATATAGAAATATACAAAACTTGTTCTATCTATACTGAATCACAAATGGTTGTTTGATGCCAACTTCACTCCTTCATGTGCATCTTAGCTTTAGGATGAAAGTTGATGATCAGCTTCATGGTACCAAAAAAGCCTGACCACATAATCCAAAACTAATCCTTTGCCCCTGAGTTTGTTTAACCATGTTAAGAGAAAGGGTTTTCCCAATTTAATTACTAAAACAAGACATGTTCTTGGCAGAGACTACAAAAGACATTTGTCCCTAAAAGCATGCCATGCAAACAATATATTGACGCTAAATGCAAATTAGCCTGCATCATCTTTTCCACTTCTTTTATCTTTAATATTTCCTCAGAAACAGGACATGCCAAGATCTCAAAACAACAGACTAATATGCTGTTTAGTCTCCACCCAGACAGGAAAGCAGTTGGAGTCAAGAGCTTGTAAGAGCTGTCAATTAATCCAGGAACAATGTTTAAGAGCAAAATTAAATATAACCCACCACAGATACTATCTATAATACTTCATTCCTCACAATAAATGCAGTTTAAACGCAGTGAGCTTGTTCATGGGATTACCATGCTCTATAAATAGTCTGGCAGATTAAAGACAATCTAGGACGTGTACTCGCATAAACCCACTAAGTTAGACACACAAACAAACACACACACACACACACACACACACACACACACACACACACACGCATTACAGAACCAAAAGTATACACTTCCCCTAAGCATTATAGGACCAAAAGTATACACTTCACCAGAGCATAATAGGACCGAAAGTATACTCTTCCCCTGAGCATTACAGGACCAAAGTATACACTTCAACTGAGCATTACAGGAACCGAAAGTATACACTTCACCCAAGCATTACACATTACAGGACCAAAGTATACTCTTCCCCTGAGCATAATAGGACCGAAAGAATACTCTTCCCCTGAGCATTACAGGACCAAAGTATACACTTCACCCGAGCATTACAGGACCAACGTATACAATTCACCGGAGCATAATAGGACCGAAAGAATACTCTTCCCCTGAGCATTACAGGACCAAAGTATACACTTCAACTGAGCATTACAGGACCGAAAGTATACACTTCACCCAAGCATTACACATTACAGGACCAAAGTATACACTTCACCTGAGCATTACAGGACCAAAGTATACACTTCACCTGAGCATAATAGGACCGAAAGAATACTCTTCCCCTGAGCATTACAGGACCAAAGTATACACTTCACCACAGCATTATAGGGCCGAAAGAATACTCTTCCCCTGAGCATTACAGAACCAAAGTATACACTTCACCTGAGCATTACAGGTTCAAAAGTATACACTTCACCAGAGCATTACAGGACCAAAGTATACAACTCACCACAGCATAGGGCCAAAGTATACACTTCACCCAAGCATTACAGGCCCAAAGTATACGCTTCACACAAGCATTACAGGCCCAAAGTATACGCTTCCCCCGAGCAGTACAGGCCCAAAGTATACGCTTCCTCCGAGCATTACCGGACCAAAAGTATACGCTTCCCCCGAGCATTACAGGACCAAAGTATACGCTTCCCCCAAGCATTACAGGACCAAAGTATACGCTTCCCCCGAGCAATACAGGACCAAAGTATACGCTTCCCCCGAGCAATACAGGACCGAAAGTATACGGTTACCCTGAGCATTACAGGACCAAAGTATACGCTTCCTCCTAGCATTACAGGACCTAAAGTATATGCTTCAACTGAGCATTACAGGACCGAAAGTATACACTTCAACTGAGCATTACAGGACCAAAGTATACGCTTCCTCCGAGCATTACAGGACCAAAGTATACACTTCACCCAAGCATTACAGGACCAAAGTATACGCTTCCTCCGAGCATTACAGGACCAAAGTATACACTTCACCCAAGCATTACAGGACCAAAGTATACACTTCACCAGAGCATTACAGGACCAAAGTATACACTTCACCAGAGCATTACAGGACCAAAGTATACGCTTCCTCCGAGCATTACCGGACCAAAGTAAACACTTCACCCAAGCATTACAGGACCAAAGTATACACTTCACCAGAGCATTACAGGACCAAAGTATACACTTCCTCCGAGCATTACAGGACCTAAAGTATATGCTTCAACCGAGCATTACAGGACCGAAAGTATACACTTCAACTGAGCATTACAGGACCAAAGTATACGCTTCCTCCGAGCATTACAGGACCAAAGTATACACTTCACCCAAGCATTACAGGACCAAAGTATACGCTTCCTCCGAGCATTACAGGACCAAAGTATACACTTCACCCGAGCATTACAGGACCAAAGTATACACTTCACCCAAGCATTACAGGACCAAAGTATACACTTCACCAGAGCATTACAGGACCAAAGTATACACTTCCTCCGAGCATTACAGGACCAAAGTATACACTTCACCCAAGCATTACAGGACCAAAGTATACACTTCACCCGAGCATTACAGGACCAAAGTATACACTTCACCAGAGCATTACAGGACCAAAGTATACGCTTCCTCCGAGCATTACAGGACCAAAGTATACACTTCACCCAAGCATTACAGGACCAAAGTATACACTTCACCAGAGCATTACAGGACCAAAGTATACACTTCCTCCGAGCATTACAGGACCAAAGTATACGCTTCCCCCGAGCAGTACAGGCCCAAAGTATACGCTTCCTCCGAGCATTACCGGACCAAAAGTATACGCTTCCCCCAAGCATTACAGGACCGAAAGTATACTCTTCCCCTGAGCATTACAGGACCAAAGTATACGCTTCCCCCGAGCAATACAGGACCGAAAGTATACGGTTACCCTGAGCATTACAGGACCAAAGTATACGCTTCACCCGAGCATTACAGGACCTAAAGTGTACGCTTCACCCGAGCATTACATGACCGAAAGTATATACTTCAACTGAGCATTACAGGACCGAAAGTATACACTTCACCCAAGCATTACACATTACAGGACAAAAGTATACACTTCACCTGAGCATAATAGGACCGAAAGAATACTCTTCCCCTGAGCATTACAGGACCAAAGTATACACTTCAACTGAGCATTACAGGACCGAAAGTGTACACTTCACCCAAGCATTACACATTACAGGACCAAAGTATACACTTCACCCAAGCATTACAGGACCAAAGTATACGCTTCCTCCGAGCATTACAGGACCAAAGTATACACTTCACCCAAGCATTACAGGACCAAAGTATACACTTCACCAGAGCATTACAGGACCAAAGTATACACTTCACCAGAGCATTACAGGACCAAAGTATACGCTTCCTCCGAGCATTACCGGACCAAAGTAAACACTTCACCCAAGCATTACAGGACCAAAGTATACACTTCACCAGAGCATTACAGGACCAAAGTATACACTTCCTCCGAGCATTACAGGACCTAAAGTATATGCTTCAACCGAGCATTACAGGACCGAAAGTATACACTTCAACTGAGCATTACAGGACCAAAGTATACGCTTCCTCCGAGCATTACAGGACCAAAGTATACACTTCACCCAAGCATTACAGGACCAAAGTATACGCTTCCTCCGAGCATTACAGGACCAAAGTATACACTTCACCCGAGCATTACAGGACCAAAGTATACACTTCACCCAAGCATTACAGGACCAAAGTATACACTTCACCAGAGCATTACAGGACCAAAGTATACACTTCCTCCGAGCATTACAGGACCAAAGTATACACTTCACCCAAGCATTACAGGACCAAAGTATACACTTCACCAGAGCATTACAGGACCAAAGTATACACTTCACCCGAGCATTACAGGACCAAAGTATACACTTCACCAGAGCATTACAGGACCAAAGTATACACTTCACCAGAGCATTACAGGACCAAAGTATACGCTTCCTCCGAGCATTACAGGACCAAAGTATACACTTCACCCAAGCATTACAGGACCAAAGTATACACTTCACCAGAGCATTACAGGACCAAAGTATACACTTCCTCCGAGCATTACAGGACCAAAGTATACGCTTCCCCCGAGCAGTACAGGCCCAAAGTATACGCTTCCTCCGAGCATTACCGGACCAAAAGTATACGCTTCCCCCAAGCATTACAGGACCGAAAGTATACTCTTCCCCTGAGCATTACAGGACCAAAGTATACGCTTCCCCCGAGCAATACAGGACCGAAAGTATACGGTTACCCTGAGCATTACAGGACCAAAGTATACGCTTCACCCGAGCATTACAGGACCTAAAGTGTACGCTTCACCCGAGCATTACATGACCGAAAGTATATACTTCAACTGAGCATTACAGGACCGAAAGTATACACTTCACCCAAGCATTACACATTACAGGACAAAAGTATACACTTCACCTGAGCATAATAGGACCGAAAGAATACTCTTCCCCTGAGCATTACAGGACCAAAGTATACACTTCAACTGAGCATTACAGGACCGAAAGTGTACACTTCACCCAAGCATTACACATTACAGGACCAAAGTATACACTTCACCTGAGCATAATAGGACCGAAAGAATACTCTTCCCCTGAGCATTACAGGACCAAAGTATACACTTCACCCGAGCATTACAGGACCAACGTATACAATTCACCGGAGCATAATAGGACCGAAAGAATACTCTTCCCCTGTGCATTACAGGACCAAAGTATACACTTCACCTGAGCATTACAGGACCAAAGTATACACTTCACCTGGGGCCTCATTTATAAAACTTTGCGTAGGATTTGCGTCAGAAGTGGCGTACGGATAAAACATAGGACGAGCGTACGCACAGAAATAATCGGATTTATAAAACCGTGCGCACGCACATCCTACGCTTTTGTCCCTTAATAAATCACAATCAATTCTAAATGTAGCGCAGCTTTTGCGGCTTCATGACACGCCCATAGTTGTCCGTAAATAGTCCGTGAAACGCCCACAATTTAATATGCATTGATTGCGAAATCATGGCAAACACAGAGAGGAAATAAAAAAAACGTAACTTCACTCAATGTGAAGTAGAAGTTATCGTTGGCGAGGTGGAAAAGAGGAGAAAAATGTTGTTTGGAGGGCACAGTGTGGGCATTACTAATGCCAAAAAAGGCACTTGAGTGGCAAACGGTGGCAGACTCCGTAAATGCTGTAGCCTCACAACCTCGGACCGTGGCCGAAATAAAGAAATGGTCGGACATCAAAGTCGAGGCACAAAAACGTCTAGCACTCCATCGCCAGAGTGTGTCTGCCACGGGTTGGGGAAAGGGGACATTGTTTAGCGCAAATGTAATTTCTTGTTGCTTTCTGAATGGTTTAGACATACGCCATGCATTGTTTTATCAAAAATAAAACACAGTAAAGGCATATGCATGAATACCATAATTCCATAGATTATGAAGATATGGTTTACTATGAAAACAACTTTCCCCAGTGGACAATTAATACATCTATCTATTTATTTATCTATCTATCTATATATCTCCTTAATTATCTATCTATCTGTCTATGTAATTGCATCTATATCTGCTCCGCCAGAATATCAGTTTTGTACATTATTTCGTTCTGTGAACTATATTCTTTATGAGGATGAATTGCACAACATGCCAATATTATTGCAGAACATATTTCACTTTTCTTTTAGCAAATATATATGTGTGCATTTGAATTTCTGTTGTAATTTTCGATTTCTTTATTTTTTGGTTTCACTGCTGATCGATCAAACGGGTGTTCGTGTAAGGCTGTTAATTGTAAGACTTTTGCTTTGTGAAGTCTTCATGTTATTTATGAGAGGCACTGTTGTCACTTTCACGTGTTTCTTCCATCTGCCGACTGTGTCGCCATTTCTCATTTCACCCGTTTTTGTGCGTACGCCTGGGTCAGAGCTTGCGTGACGGACAGCACATTTTCCCGTCAAGTTTGCTTTTTATAAATAACAACTATTGCGTAGAGAGTGGCGTACGCCTTCTTTTGTGCGTACGCAACGTTTATAAATGAGGCCCCAGAGCATTACAGGACCGAAAGTATACACTTCCCCTGAGCATTACAGGACCGAAAGTATACACTTCCCCTGAGCATTACAGGACCAAAGTATACACTTCACCACAGCATTATAGGGCCGAAAGAATACTCTTCCCCTGAGCATTACAGGACCAAAGTAAACACTTCACCACAGCATTATAGGGCCAAAGTATTCGCTTCCCCCGAGCAGTACAGGCCCAAAGTATACGCTTCCCCCGAGCAGTACAGGCCCAAAGTATACGCTTCCTCCGAGCATTACAGGACCAAAAGTATACGCTTCCCCCAAGCAGTACAGGCCCAAAGTATACGCTTCCCCCGAGCAGTACAGGACCAAAGTATACGCTTCCCCGAGCATTGCAGGACCGAAAGTATATGGTTACCCCGAGCATTACAGGACCAAAGTATACGCTTCCCCCAAGCATTACAGGACCGAAAGTATACTCTTCCCCTGAGCATTACAGGACCAAAGTATACGCTTCCCCCGAGCAATACAGGACCGAAAGTATACGGTTACCCTGAGCATTACTGGACCAAAGTATACGCTTCACCCGAGCATTACAGGACCTAAAGTGTACGCTTCACCCGAGCATTACATGACCGAAAGTATATACTTCAACTGAGCATTACAGGACCGAAAGTATACACTTCACCCAAGCATTACACATTACAGGACAAAAGTATACACTTCACCTGAGCATAATAGGACCGAAAGAATAATCTTACCCTGAGCATTACAGGACCAAAGTATACGCTTCCCCCGAGCAATACAGGACCGAAAGTATACGGTTACCCTGAGCATTACAGGACCAAAGTATACGCTTCACCCGAGCATTACAGGACCTAAAGTGTACGCTTCACCCGAGCATTACATGACCGAAAGTATATACTTCAACTGAGCATTACAGGACCGAAAGTATACACTTCACCCAAGCATTATAGGATCAAAGTATATACTTCACCTGAGCATAATAGGACCGAAAGTATACTCTTCCCCTGAGCATTACAGGACCAAAGTATACACTTCATCTGAGCATTACAGGACTGAAAGTATACACTTCACCTAAGCATTACACATTACAGGATCAAAGTATACACTTCACCTGAGCATAATAGGACCGAAAGTATACTCTTCCACTGAGCATTACAGGACCAAAGTATACATTTCAACTGAGCATTACAGGACCGAAAGTATACACTTCACCCAAGCATTACACATTACAGGACCAAAGTATACACTTCACCTGAGCATAATAGGACCGAAAGAATACTCTTCCCCTGAGCATTACAGGACCAAAGTATACACTTCAACTGAGCATTACAGGACCGAAAGTATACACTTCACCCAAGCATTACAGGACCAAAGTATACACTTCACCTGATCATAATAGGACCGAAAGTATACTCTTCCCCTGAGCATTACAGGACCAAAGTATACACTTCATCTGAGCATTACAGGACTGAAAGTATACACTTCACCTAAGCATTACACATTACAGGACCAAAGTATACACTTCACCTGAGCATAATAGGACCGAAAGTATACTCTTCCCCTGAGCATTACAGGACCAAAGTATACACTTCAACTGAGCATTACAGGACCGAAAGTATACACTTCACCCAAGCATTATAGGATCAAAGTATACACTTCACCTGAGCATAATAGGACCGAAAGAATACTCTTCCCCTGAGCATTACAGGACCAAAGTATACACTTCAACTGAGCATTACAGGACCGAAAGTATACACTTCACCCAAGCATTACACATTACAGGATCAAAGTATACACTTCACCTGAGCATAATAGGACCGAAAGTATACTCTTCCACTGAGCATTACAGGACCAAAGTATACATTTCAACTGAGCATTACAGGACCGAAAGTATACACTTCACCCAAGCATTACACATTACAGGACCAAAGTATACACTTCACCTGAGCATAATAGGACCGAAAGAATACTCTTCCCCTGAGCATTACAGGACCAAAGTATACACTTCAACTGAGCATTACAGGACCGAAAGTATACACTTCACCCAAGCATTACAGGACCAAAGTATACACTTCACCTGAGCATAATAGGACCGAAAGTATACTCTTCCCCTGAGCATTACAGGACCAAAGTATACACTTCATCTGAGCATTACAGGACCGAAAGTATACACTTCACCTAAGCATTACACATTACAGGACCAAAGTATACACTTCACCTGAGCATAATAGGACCGAAAGTATACTCTTCCCCTGAGCATTACAGGACCAAAGTATACACTTCATCTGAGCATAATAGGACCGAAAGTATACTCTTCCCCTGAGCATTACAGGACCAAAGTATACACTTCATCTGAGCATTACAGGACCAAAAGTATACACTTCACCCAAGCATTACACATTACAGGACCAAAGTATACACTTCACCTGAGCATAATAGGACCGAAAGTATACTCTTCCCCTGAGCATTACAGGACCAAAGTATACACTTCATCTGAGCATAATAGGACCGAAAGTATACTCTTCCCCTGAGCATTACAGGACCAAAGTATACATTTCAACTGAGCATTACAGGACCAAAAGTATACACTTCACCCAAGCATTACACATTACAGGACCAAAGTATACACTTCACCTGAGCATAATAGGACCGAAAGAATACTCTTCCCCTGAGCATTACAGGACCAAAGTATACACTTCAACTGAGCATTACAGGACCGAAAGTATACACTTCACCCAAGCATTACAGGACCAAAGTATACACTTCACCTGAGCATAATAGGACCGAAAGTATACTCTTCCCCTGAGCATTACAGGACCAAAGTATACACTTCAACTGAGCATTACAGGACCAAAGTATACACTTCACCTAAGCATTACACATTACAGGACCAAAGTATACACTTCACCTGAGCATAATAGGACCGAAAGTATACTCTTCCCCTGAGCATTACAGGACCAAAGTATACACTTCATCTGAGCATTACAGGACCAAAAGTATACACTTCACCCAAGCATTACACATTACAGGACCAAAGTATACACTTCACCTGAGCATAATAGGACCAAACGTATACTCTTCCCCTGAATACAGAACTGAAAATATACAATGTGACTGAACATCAAACTTACAGCATATGTATTCCTAGTATAGCACATGAATACAACAAATACATTAACAAACTACATTAACAAACCATGCACAGATCACACAGCCTTTTGTATAAACTGCAAAAAAATTAAAAGTACCGTAGTATGTTATTATGAACATAATGATGCCAAACGATTCGTGAATCAGTTCAAATGAGTCTCTCAAAAAAACCGGCTAAAACACAGTGAGCGAACAGCTGACACAAATACAAACATGTGATTCAAAATTCAATGCTTGTCTCGATACAAACAAACACACACACACACACACACACACACACACACACACACACACACACACACACACACACACACACACACACACACACAATGTGACTCACGCACGCACAGTGATGTTTACTGTAACTGCTCGATCTCAATCATTAAAGCAACACTATGTAGTTTTTTTACCTTTAAATAATGTCTCTAAAATTATTTCAGTGATAGAACAACTTTTAACTGGACAAGTTGTACTGTTGCTGCAACCTGAGCAACCTCCTAGCTGCTACAAGCACACTCTGAAGGTGGCGGTGGAGGGTAGAGCACACAGCCCCGCCCCTCCCCCTGCCTGCAGAAGAGTGTCTGATACCAGGCACTGTTGCGCTTTTCAACCACATGGGGAGCTGTAAGTCATTTTTACATGGAAACTACATAGTGTTGCTTTAAGTTAAATCGGAACCAAAGCATTTAAATGAGGTCAACCACACGATTGCAAGATATTCTGGTTGCATATGGCTTTACACAGACGACTTAAACTCGCTCATGATAATAAAGCATCCAGACTCAAATCGCCACGGAACCCGTTTGCACCTGCATTTCATCGATGGGGGAAAAGCGCGTGCTGTAGTAAAATAACACAAACACATACTCACCCAAAATATGAAATTGAAGACAAACATCAAATACTTGACGCACGTCTCTCCTCCAGTCAACGCCGCCATCAGTTTATACTCAAACAAAAGCACCGGTAATGAAGAAAACCACGGGAGAGTGTGAGTTCCCTCCTCGTCTCGCTTGCGGCTGGCGCGTGAGCTGCTGAGACCTTATGTATGAGCGCGCTTACGCCGAGCACGAGTAAACTCACAAGAGACTCACGCTCATTTTCATTCACTTACTGTAGCTTTCTTTAATTAAACGCATAAAACATCGTTTGTTAAATACGTTTACCAAAACTTGCAGCCTGTTGTTTATTGAAAGTTTAGACGGACCCGGGCATAAATTTGTTTATTTGCATTTTGAGGTAAAATTCTTATGTTTGTTTTGTGCGTGTATCGTATTTTATTGTGAAATCTCTCAGGTCACTTGAGATGACGCCATGGCCGAATGACGTCATCCTAGTCAGTGCAGAGCCCAGAGGTTTATGCTAGAGGCGATTCGTTTATATTTCACATTTGCTTGTAATCCTCAGTCCATTCAATCTAAATCTCAGAGATAGCTAAGGTGCAGTATTATTGTCCAATATGATTAAGCATTTAAAGCACAAGTAGATTTCTCAGACATACAATACCTCGACAGTCTGGTGTCACAGACAGTGTCCATGACTGTGTATTGTCTTATAATCAAAATTGCATTGATAATATGATAATATGCAATGATTTTTTTTCAAAGATAATTGTTACATCACTGAATGAAATGAATAATTGAATATTTTTAAAGGGAAGCGTCTGTACACAAATACTGAATGCAGTTTAAATGTAATATCAAAAATAAACAGTTTACAGATATTTTTGAGTAAATATGTGCATGCATGTTTACCTAGTAATGTTTAACTAGTAACTTGCGCAGGTCAGTTTTGAAACTGTCCCAAGTGTAGTAAAATGTGTCATTGAGGAGACATTTTAGGCGTGTTTGCCCATAGTACGCATGATAAAGCTTTAAAGGGGACATATCACGAAAATCTGACTTTTTCCATGTTTAAGTGCTAATGGAGTCCCCTACACTGCAAAAAATAATTTTCAAGAAAAAAAGTCTTAGTATTTTTGGTCTTGTTTTCAGTAAAAATATCTGAAAATTCTTTAATTAAGATGCTTTTTCTTGATGAGCAAAACAACCTAAGAAAATAAGTCTAGTTTTTAGACTAAAAATATCAAATTTAAGTGATTTTGTGCATAAAACTAGCAAAAAAATCTGCCATTGGGGAAAGCAAATTTTTCATGAATTTAGTGTTTAAGAAAAATGTTCAAAGATTTTTTGCTCACCCATTGTCAGATTGTTTTTTGCTTGTTTTATGCACAAATCACTTAAATTTGATATTTTTGGTCTGAAAACTAGACTTTAATTTTTTTTTTAAAAAATCATTTTTTTGCAGTGTATACTCTTAGAAAGGTATATATGTAATGTAACACATTATAAGTAATTTTAACACATTATGTGTCATTTTGTGTTAAAATATAACACAAGTTGTGTTAAAAGTAACACAAAATGTGTTGTTTCAATAATAAAACAGAGATGTGTGGATTCTGGGACAACACATTTAGTGACCCAGAATCAACACTAATGTGTTGTTTTTAACACATTCGTTCTAAGCAAGCGTGCCGCACAAGCCCTGAAAAGTGAAGCCAAAATGTCTCAATCGCCCCCCAGTGACTGGTCCCAGTATAGGTCATAAAGCCCGCCTCCCCCATGTTATTCCATGGGACTTGAGACCAACAAAAAAAATTAATTACCCTTCAATGATCTTTTTTCCGAAGCTGGTTTTTATCATTTACTGTAGTTTTTATCACGCTGATGTAAATTCGAATGTTTGTTTTTAAAATTAGTTTGTGTTTAGTTAGTTATTTAATGATATAAAAACGGTGGTGTCACGTCATGATTGACAGCTGTGATATCGTGTGATATGCGCATTCTGCGAGAACGAGGGCGGGGTCTTGATTTCGCGGCTTTACTTCCTACTCACTACTGCGCAGGACTGGTCCCGAAATCGCTACTGCGCAGACTCAAGACCCAAGATGTCAGCGCCATATCGGGACTCTGGCGGCTTCACTTTTCACCAATGGAAGAGAGCGAACAGGCGTCGTCCATCTTTTTTTACAGTCTATGGTTCTAAGAGTGTAGTGCTTCTATCAACCTAGAAAATGTGAAAAAGATCAACTGAGTACCTTAGTTTTGGTAAACCATTCTCTGCAAAAATAGGTAATTGAAATGTGCCCCCCCCTGTGATGTCAGAAGGGGATCTTATTATTATAACAATCCCACCCCTTAATCTGCAACTATCCAATCACAGCACTGCCATTTATGGCAGAGAGAGAGAGAGAATAATTGACTGCACAATTGAGTTTCAATTTAAAGAAACACCATTATGGTGATCAGTGTTTGCATTTCATCAGCTCATTTGCATTTAAAAGGACACACCCATAAACGGCACATTTTGGCTCACACCTACAAAGTGGCAATTTTAACATGCTGTTATTAATTATCTGTGGGGTATTTTGAGCTAATACTTCACATACGTATACTGGGGATATAAAGATTTATTTTACATCTTAAAAAAGTCTTGTGAGATGTCCCCTTTAAAATGTTTGTGTGTGTGTGTGTGTGTGTGCGTGCGTGCGTGCGTGCGTGCGTGTGTGTGCGTGCGTGCATGTAAATGCTATTTGTTCTTTCTACTTCTGCAAAAACCACAACTATGAAAAAACATCAAACGTCTGTTTGTGAGAAACAAAGAGGTATACACACAGGATATGAACTTCATGTTCTTCATTCAGTAAGCTAAGGGGTCAATACAGTAGAAAGAGAACGATGAAAAATGAATGTACTTCATGTGAAAATGTTCCCCAGAGGTTTCTCCAACAGTCAGTCAGTTCATGGAAAGATGTTGAATGACGCTTGTGCATATATGCCGCGGTTTGTGTGTACGTGTGTGTGCTGTTTGGCTTGGCACTCAAATCCACTGTTGGTTTGTCTTATCTGTCTTCACTACCAGGCTAAATCCTTCAGGTCCTCTAATGCCCAGACTTCCTTCTATTGTCTGCTCTTAATGATTTTAAGAAGCGGAAATCACACCATCCCTCCCTCTCTTTTCCTATTATAAATGTTTCTATCCTTGAAGACCAGGTTCCAGTCATGCCAAAACTGTGAGACGTTGGAGAACGCAAACCTTCAAAGATTATCCGAGAACCTGTCGCTGCAGAGCCTACAGGTTGGCAGAGGTCAGCTGTGTTTTAAAGGTGTGGCTTTTTTAAATTATTCATGAAGTTTTGGATTTAAAGCTGTGCATTTTGTTGTTATGCTTTGCAATATATTATGCAATATGTGTACATTTATTTCTACGTATTAGTTTTTTAAAAAGATAATAGTTTCTGTTGGATTTGTCACCGTAGTGCTCTTATGTTTATGCTAAAAATGTAAATGGTCTTTTAAGCTCACAAATATTTGCTGTCTATGTGGAAACTTTTAACTTTTTGACAGAGAGTTCCTTTGTTTCTCACTTCCAGCTTTTAAACTTTTGCCTCTTTAAATAAAAAGCATGCAGAAACATTGCATTTCGCTGTGTTATCCACATGCTCTCGCTCTCTAACACTGCAATGCATTCATTCTCAACTAGATTTGTAAATGTCTGAAGAAAAGAAAGTTTTTCTTGCCACTTTTCAATGATGCTATATGGCATTGTGGATTTTGGACAGGCCATTGCTATGCAGTTGCCTAGCTCTCCTGAAGGCATTTTAATGCATTGTATCTAGGTGGTTGCTAGGGTGTTCTGCATTGTTGCTAGGGGGTTGCTTAAAAATTAGTTTGAATGGTTAAACACGACTTATTTTAAAAAAATCATCTATATTTTCTTGATCAGATGGAAGTGTGCAGATGGAAAGGATGCAGCAGAATTTTGTGGGTTTTCATCTTGCATTTCTCAGGTTAAATTTGTTCATTTTGTGTGTGCTTTCGTACATTAATATACAGTATGCCTTTCTCTGGGATGGTTTAAACACTTCAAATAAACGTTTTTCTTGCATGCATGTGCTCTGTAGGTTTTGTATCCGTGGAAGGGTCTGGTCGCTGTAGTCTCTTTAGCCGGCAGCATATACACACATTTGACGGTGTGATTTATGAGTTCCCTGGAGACTGCAGCTACATGCTGGCTGGAGACTGCCAACAAAGAAGCTTCTCTATACTGGGTAAGTGCCAGTCACCCACAGAGGTATATACATGAGTAAAACAAATGGTTAATGGAATTGGCAGCCACATTTTCTCAAGTGACTTATACTACAATTGAGAATACAATGTTATCTGTCTGTGTGTGCCCTGGATATCGGACCCAGGACTTGGGCATTCTTTGCGATGCTGTACCAGATGAACTACAGCGAGACGAGGAATAGTAAAGTCTGTACAATGCCAACATGATAAATGTTTTCCCGTGTGTGCTTGTGTTTATGTTAAGGTGATTTTTCTCATGGGAAAAGGAAAGGAGTGACTGTGTTTCTTGGAGAAGTTTTTGAGCTTCACCTCTCTGTTGATGGAACATTGTCACAAGGAGCAGAAAGGTACATGATCATAAAAATATCCTAAAGGAAAGCCAATAAAATTGATATAAATGAATAAAATGATAAACAATGATAAAAGGATCAAATCGTGCTGGACAAATTGAATGCTTAGAATTATTCTGAAAAAAAAACTTAAAAAGAAAAAGTTGACTTAACTTAAAATTTCAAGGCAACTTGTTTCACAGCTTTTTTGAGTTTACTCAACTTTGGGGCTAGATAGTTCACCTAACTCAATTTACTGAGTAATATCACATGTGTCAAGTCAACTTGATCCAACAAGATTGAACCAACCAACTTAAAATGATTAAAGTCGCCATCCAATCAAAATGTACAATTCTTATTTTTATATACAGTATAGTAGTGTTTATTATAAATGACGTATCGGTGCACTTCATTATTTTTGTTTTAATTCATGTGCCCTTATAATATTTAACTCTTTCCCCGCCATTGACGAGATATCTCGTCAATTAAGAGAAAACGCTTCCCCGCCAATGACGAGATTTTCCGTCTTTCCGCAATACCACTATTATCCACCAGGTGCATCCACCTTCCGCAACTTTTTAAACCCGGAAGTATTGCCCTATGGCAAGCTGCTGCATGTCCGTGTCTGTTTTAAAGATCGCTCTGAATGGGATCTCTATGAAAAGTCCGTCACAAAAATGGAATTATCTCTGCTTTTTGCTCAAAATATGGTGTTTTTGCAAAAACCTACCCATATTCAAAAGCTGATTGCAAAAGAACCACTAAAGGTAGGATGAAACGTTTTTTTTTTTTTTGTTTGAAAGCAGAGGGTCTGTTCTTTCATTTGGTATATTGTATGTTTATATATTTAAAGAAGAACATTTTCTGGAAGGCATTAAACTTTGGTGAAAATCATGAAAAACGCTGGCGCTGGCTGGCAACTTTTTTTAAAAACGCTGGCGGTGAAAGAGTTAATAGAAAAATATCTCCTCCCCTCCTCGAAATGATCTCTCTACACACTGTAAAAAAATGCAGCAAGAAGTTAAAACAACTTGGTTTTGCAAGTCAATTCAACCTACTATTTGAACTTTCGGATTAAACAAAGTTGACATAACTTATAAATTCAAGTTGAAATAGTTTAACTTATTTTTTTAATTTTTAATTTTTTTACAATTGCGCGAGGGTGAGGCTATCGGAAACTTTTTTCTACATAAACTGTAAAAAGTGGGTTCAACTTAAAAAGTTGCTTTAATTGGAAACACCTAAAAAAGTAAGTGTTTTCAACTTACATTTTTTACCTTATGTAAAACTAAAGTGAACTTTTAAAGGGGACATTTCACAAGACTTTTTTAAGATGTCAAATACATTTTTGGTGTCCCCAGAGTACGTATGTGAAGTTTTAGCTCATATACCATATTGATAATTTATTATAGCATGTTAAAATTGACACTTTGTAAATGTAAGCAAAAATGTGCTGTTTTTGGGTGTGTCTTTTAAAATGCAAATGAGCTGATCTCTGCACTAAATGGCGGTGCCGTGGATGGATAGTGCAGGCGGTATTATCCCCTTTTGACATCACAAGGGGAGCCAAATTTAATGACCTATTTTTTCACATGCTTGCAGAGAATGGTTTACCAAAACTAAGTTATTGGGTTGTTCTAGGTTGATAACATTTTCTAGGTTGATAGAAGCACTGGGGACCCAAATATAGCACTTAAACATGGAAACAGTCAGATTTTCATGATATGTTCACTTTAAGTTATAAAAAAGCATACCAATTACTGGTTACCAACTGAAGTTGATCCAACTTTTCACTTTTACAGTGTGTGAAAAGATCACAGTGATTAACGTGAGGCAATGCAAGTAAAACAGCTTTTTAAATGAGGGCTCCACTTCCAACGAACCAATCAGTTTTTGATGTAAAAAATGCAGCATTTTTGTTAAATATATTTTATGCTAGTTTAACTTAAAAATTTAAGTTACACAATTTCAAATTTTTTATAAGTTATGTCAATTATTCACAGGTCAAAACTTAAAATAGTATGTTGAACTGACTTGCAAAACCAAGTTATTTATACTTCATGCTGCATTTTTACAGTGTGAACGAAATCAAGTCCTGTCCTACATTTTTTTCCTCATTTTTAAAGCCATTTCACTTGTATATATGTTACAATAAGGAAAAGAAGGCAATTCCGACTTGTTTTATGGCGACTTTAAGCAACAAACAAATTTAGAGTTTACTGAGCTAGGAACTTAACTCCACTAAACTCATAAGAATAAGTTTGGATTTAACTTTCTTATTTTTTCTATATTAAATACTCACATTCTACTTAAGAAAAACCTAAACATTGGTCAAATAAATGATAAAAAAGTTAGTTGAATTACGTATAAACAATACGGATGTGTGTGTTTTCCAGGCTTCCATTGCCGTATGCGTCAAGCTCTGTATTCGCAGGGTTTGAGCTGGGATATGTTCGGTTATGGAGCGAAGAATTCGGATTCTCAATTCGTATAGATTCCTCGCATAACATACAACTCACCCTTGCCAAACAACACAGCAATCACACATGCGGCCTGTGCGGCAACTACAATTATTTGGTGGAGGACGATTTCACTGCACAAGAAGGTGAGACACAAACATGTAACTCTCATTCATTCAGATTTAGTGTTAAAGGCAGCACGAACAGGATGCGGAAAAACATGAGCTGGGGAAGTAGGTGGCGTCAATGTTCATCCAGAAGACAAAACATTAGAAATGTCTTTAAATGGTCTTTGTTTAGGAGCTTGTCTTTGTGTTTGAAGTATATTAAAGGGCTGTCATCGCTCACTATAACAGTTTTTTGTAGTTGCTGGGTACACTTGAGTACTACATAAGTCCAACATAGGAAAAGCCTGTAGGTCCACACACAGTGGTAAAATAGGACTACACTGTAAAAAATATTACAAGTCATTTAAGTCTTGACTATGAGTTGCTGTTACTTATAAAATAAAGTTGAATTAGTTAAACTTATTTCAACTTTATTTTATAAGTCATGGCAGCTCATCACAAGTCAAGATAAAAAAAAAAAAGTTAAAATGACTTTTCAACTAAAACTAAAAGTTGATTATACTTAAAAATTTAAATGCACCTTTTCTACAGTGTATACACTGCAAAAAATTATTTTCAAGAAAAAAAATTCTTAGTATTTTTGTCTTGTTTTCAGTAAAATTATCTAAAAAATTCTTAAATTAAGATGCTTTTTCTTGATGAGCAAAACGACCTATGAAAATGAGTCTAGTTTTTAGACCAAAAATATTAAATGTAAGTGATTTTGTGCATAAAACAAGCAAAAAAATCTGCAAATGGGGTAAGCTAATTTTTCTTGAATTTAGTGTTAGATTTAGTGTAAGATTTTTTAGCTTACCCCATTGGCAGATTTTTTTTGCTTGTTTTACAAAATCACTTAAATTTGATATTTTTGTTCTAAAAACTAGACTTATTATTTTGGGTCATTTTGCTCATCAAGAAAAAGCCTCTTAATTTAAGAATTTTTTGATATTTTTAGAAATTTTTACTGACAAAAATACTAAGATTTTTTTTTCTTGAAAATCATTTTTTGCAGTGTATAGTCATACGTTTGTATGTCAGGTCTAACAAGAAAAAGTTTGTGTCATTTTTAGCATTTTGTGTCCCAAATCAAGAAATGAATAAATTTGGCACAAATGCAACATTAAATTAAATAATACTATGGACTTCAAGACTCTTTGATTCTCAATAATCACAAAAAAAATTATGCAAACTTATTGTTTCCTCTTTACTAAGTTTTTTTTGGATCAAATATGTCCCAAACATGTTCTTAAAAGGCTTCATGATAGTCCATGCAATCCATAATATATGGGAGGGCTGCAAAATGATTAATTAGTCGCGATTAATCGTCTTATAAATACTGTTAATGGGATGACATATGTGACCCTGTCTGTTAAATCCAGTCTAAATTTCAATCTAAATTATAAGGAGCAAAGTTTGATTTCACATTGATTTCAATCTTTGACATGACCTTACTCAGTCAATATATTTATCAAAGAATGTACTTTATATTAGTTAGGATGATTTTATGTAGAAAAATTTACTTAAGATGGGTTTGGGTTATATATGGTTAAATGATACATGTATATTTTTAGGTTTCGTGACAGATGACCCATATAACTTTGCAAACTCTTGGGTGATGAATGGAGCAGAGGAACCCTGTAAACGTGTGACTCCTCCATCACAGAGCTGCAACAGCACCGGAGAATCTGTTAAAGTCAGACATTCACCTTGTTACTATCTAATCTATGCGTCTTATAATACAGATGTTGGGTATATTATTGAGAATTTGTGTTTTAGGATCTGATGTCACAGTGTGAAGCCATGAGCAGCTCCACCCTCTTCCTGCGTTGTGGGCACCTTGTTAATGCGGCTCCATTCGTGTCTGTATGCGAGTCTGATGTATGTCACTGTGGGACGGGTGATGGGTGTGTTTGCCAGGCCATGTTAGAATACGCCCGCACCTGTGCCAGTCGAGGCGTGACCCTGTCTAACTGGCATGTACAGAACCGGTGCTGTAAGTAACACACACACACACATATACTGTAAACTCTTAGGACACCAGCAGCTTTGTTGTTTTAGTGAAGCTTTAATCGAAAACCATATTTATGTTGATCTATATTAAAGCAGTCTCATTAAACCTGTTGTTTTGAGGTCATATTGATAAAGCCCTACCAATTTACAGTCCTGCATTATCATAGTTTCCTCCCTCAGTGAGTTGTACTCTGTTCAGTAGATACTATTTTCTCAGACTGTATTAATCTTTTTTTCAAGAAAAAAGTAAATTACAATAACTTATTGCTAAGTAACTAGTTACACCCAACAGTGCCTAAGACTGTTGTATAAGTATGTACTGTATATGTCATGTAGATCTGATATTTGCATACACAGTGAGGAAAATAAGTATTTGAACACCCTGCTATTTTGCAAGTTCTCCCCCTTAGAAATCATGGAGGTGTCTGAAATTGTCATCGTAGGTGCATGTCCACTGTGAGAGACATAAACAAAAAAAAAGATTTTTTAACTATTTATTTTTATGATACAGCTGCAAATAAGTATTTGAACACCTGTCTATCAGCTAGAATTCTGTCCCTCAAAGACCTGTTAGTCTGCCTTTAAAATGTCCACCTCCACTCCATTTATTATCCTAAATTAGATGCACCTGTTTGAGATTGTGAGCTACAAAAAGAAATCTATCTACCCCATACAATCAGGAAGAATCCAACTACTAACATGGCCAAGACCAAAGGGCTGTCCAAAGACACTAGAGACCAAATTTAACACCTCTACAAGCCTGGAAAGGGCTACAGGGAAATTGTCATGCAGCTTGGTGAAAAAAGGTCCACTGTTGAAGCAATCATTAGAAAACGGAATGATCAATGATCAATGATCCTAAGAAAGGTGAGAAATCAGCCCAGAACTACACGGGAGGAGCTGGTCAATGACCTGAAAAGAGCTGGGACCACCTTTACCAAGGTTACTGTTGGTAATACAATAAGACGTCATGGTTTGAAATCATGCATGGCACGGAAGGTTCCCCTGCTTAAACCAGCACATGTCCAGGCCCGTCTTAAGTTTGCCAATGACCATTTGGATGATCCAGAGGAGTCATGGGAGAGAGTCATGTGGTCAGATGAGACCAAAATATAACTTTTTGGTCATAATTCCACTAAAACTGTTTGGAGGAAGAAGAATGATAAGTACCATCCCAAGAACACCATCCCTACTGTGAAGCATGGGGGTGGTAGCATCATGCTTTGGGGGTGTTTTTTCTGTACATGTATTAAGGAGAGGAAGACCGGGGCCTTGAAGATGGGTCGAGGCTGGGTCTTCCAACATGACAATGACCCGAAGCATACAGCCAGGATAACCAAGGAGTGGCTCTGTAAGAAGCATATCAAGGTTCTGGCGTGGCCTAGTCAGTCTCCAGACCTAAACCCAACAGAGAATCTTTGGAGGTAGCTCAAACTCCGTGTTTCTCAGCGAAAGGCCAGAAACCTGACTGATCTAGAGAAGATCTGTGTGGAGGAGTGTTCCAAAATCCCTCCTGCAGTGTGTGCAAACCTGGTGAAAACTACAGGAAACGTTTGACCTCTGTAATTGCAAACAAAGGCTACTGTACCAAATATTAACATTGACTTTCTCAGGTGTTCAAATACTTATTTGCAGCAGAATCATACAAATCATACATTGTGATTTCTGGATTTTTTTAGATTATATCTCTCAAAGTGGACAATGCACCTACGATTACAATTTCAGACACCTTCATGATTTCTAAGTGGGAGAAATTGCAAAATAGCAGGGTGTTCAAATACTTATACTCACTCTATGTTTATATGTCTGTATGTGATCAGCTCTTAAGTGTCCTGTTGGCATGGAGTACAGTGACTGCACCCCGACCTGTTCTGCTTCTTGTCAGAGTCTGAACATTAAGGAAGTTTGCAAGGAAGAATGTGTTGATGGCTGCAACTGCCCAGGTGGGAGTGAAATGCTTTATATACCTGTAGGTTGTTGAAGTGTACATTTGGCAGATGCTTTTATCCAAAGTGACTTGTAGTCAAGGCCAGAGATCGAGTGTCGAGTCCCATCCAGCTTTTTTTGGATTAGGCCTTGACTTGGACTTAAGACTTGATCTCTGGACTTGATCTTGAGTTGCGCTCATCTACAGCACTAATATATGTTCAGGCAATACGTTTTATCAGTTTATATGTCAAGTCAAACCCATGATCTTTTGCACTGCTAACACAATATCCCACCAATTGAGATACACGAACACTACAAGAGTACTTACAAGTAAATGTGTTTGTGTCAGTGGGTAAGGTGTTGGATGGAGATCGCTGTGTTGATGTCTCTCAGTGCTCCTGTACGCACGCAGGACGGCGCTATCCTCCCGGTTCCTCTATCGCACAGGACTGCAACACATGGTAGAATACACAAACATTTACATTACATTGCATTCAGACATATATGACCTAAACCTGCTGCTATATCAATAAACATTCCCCTTACATAAAACTTATCTTTCTCAGTGTGTGTCGCCATGGATCATGGGAATGCACCAATGAAGAATGTCCTGGTAAACATATATGTTTATATCTTTAGTTTATGTAGGTCATGTCAACAAGAAAATACAGAAAACACTTTACAATAAGGTTGTATTAGTTAACATTAGTAAATGAATTAGCTAACATTAATTAATTATTTGTTTTCTAAAACAATCTTTCATCGGTCCTCTCTCTATCTGTAGGGGAGTGTATGGTGACAGGACAGTCCCATTATAAGACCTTTGACAATAAGTTCTTCACCTTCAGTGGTATTTGTCAGTATCTTTTGGCTAAGGACTGTACAAGCAACTCATTTTCAGCCATCATCGAGACTGCACAGGTCAGAAATCTACCCTGGAGTAAATATTATTGTGGGGTTCGTGATTATGAACGAGTTTTCCTGTTTAAAGTGTGCGGATGACCAAGATGCCATCTGCACGCGATCAGTTATCCTGAGGTTTTACGATCTGGCCAATCAGACGATTCGCCTCAAGCATGGGGGTGTGGTCTCTGTGGATGGAATGGATGTACAAACACCTCTAATAAACGGTGAATTAAATTATCAATAAAAAATTTTAATGGAGATTTTGGTATAATTCTTCGGATACTGAAATCACTTTTTTAAGCTCTTCAGGAGACTTGAGATCTCATGAGAAAAGAGACAGAAAAAATAGACAGAAATTATATTAAGTGATTTTTAATTGTCTACAAGGATAAGCTACAAAAAGTAGGCTATGGAGTTGTACAAAACAGACTGTGTAACTGTGTGCATGTGTGCAGGTGCACTAAGAGTCCACAATACAGTGATGTCATCCGTGAGACTGAGTTATGGACATGATCTTCATCTTGACTGGGATGGTAGGGGTCGTGTTTTGCTCAGGGTGAGTTGGGGTGATATTCAGGGTGAATATATTCTCACCATGAATATAGCAATAGATGCTGGAATGGTGTTATAATAATACTCACTTTTGCTTTAACAAAAAGTACACCCATCATTAAAGTAAACGACTCTAGTGGGTAAAAATATCTAAAATACATTTGTGAGAGAAAGCAATATTCTGAGCTCACAGTATTTAGTTATTGATACATGTACAGTATTACTGTAAACAACATAAAGATCAGCGTGGTAAATTCAAATATGACAGCATGTTGATAATGTCAAATCTCAGTGGTTCTTACGTTTTTGTGACTGTTTTCATATATGTGACTCTGGATCACAGTCTTCAGTCGCATGGGTATATTTAGCCAACAATTGCCCATTGTATGGGTCAAAATTATTGTTTTTATCCCAAAAATCATTAGGATATTGGGGCGGTTTCCCGGACAGGGATTAGACTAGTCCTAGACTAAAATAAATGTAAGAGCTGTCCAAACTGAAAACAACTTGCACTGACATATCTTAAAATACATCAGTGCCCTTTGTTTAGTTTCAAAATGCACACAAGTAATGTTTTTAATAAGGCATATTTGTTAAAACTAGTTATATTTCAAAATTAAACTAAGGCCTAGTCCTGGTTTAAGATAATCCGTGTCCGGGAAATGACCCCATTAAGTAAAGATCATGTTCCATGAAGATATTTTGTAAATTTCCTACAGTATACTGCAAGAAATGATTTTTTAAGAAAAAAAATCTTAGTATTTTTGTCTTGTTTTCAGTAGAAATATCTAAAAATTCTTAAATTAAGGTGCTTTTTCTTGATGAGCAAAACGAACCAAGAAAGTCTAGTTTTTAGACCAAAAATATCAAATTTAAGTGATTTTGTGCTTAAAACAAGCAAAAAAATCTGCCAATGGGGTAAGCAAATTGTTCTTGAATTTTTCTTGAATTTAGTGTTTAAGAAAATGTTCAAGATTTTTTTGCTTACCGCCATTTGCTTGTTTTATGCACAAAATCACTTACATTTGATATTTTTGGTCTAAAAACTAAACTTATCTTCTTGGGTCGTTTTGCTCATCAAGAAAAAGCATCTTAATTTAAGAATTTTTAGATATTTTTTACTGAAAACATGACAAAATACTAAGAATTTTTTTCTTGAAAATTGTGTAAATATATCAAAACTGTATTTATTATTAGTAATATGTGTTGCTTAGGACTGCTTTAAAGGCAATTTTCTCAATATTTTTATTTTTTCAATATTAAAATCAATCTTATGATTTTCAAATAGTTCTATGTCGGACAAATATTGTCTTTCATAAATCACTGGAAAGCCTATTTATTCATAAAAAAGACCCTGCTGACAGATTTTGTGGTCCAGTGTCATGTATTTCGTAATGAGACATCCAAGAACCACTGAGATTCAAGATTACGGACGTGCTCACATATTTGAATGTACCGTGCTGACTTTATTATAAAATTGTTTGTGTTCAACCAAAGAAAGAAGATCTTATACATTTGAGATGGTACGAGGGAGAGAAAATTATGAGATAATTTTCATAGTTTCATATTCGAGTGAACTGTTGCTTTTTCATTTCCTTATACTACAGTAGATGAAAAAATGTGTACACTCTTAAAAATAAATGTGCTTTATGATGCTATAGAAGAGAACCAATTTTAGCTGAATGGTTCCATAAAGAACCTTTAACATCTGAGGAACCTTTCTGGTACTTTGTAGTGTTAAAAAAAATCTTAAGATTATAAAAATGTCTGAAAGAAATGGTTCTTGTAAGAACCTCTGACTAAATCTATCAGGAACCAAATGGTTCTTCGATAGCATCATTGCGAAGAACCTTTCAAGCACCTAATAGTGCAAAAAGTGCATTACAGCTGTCTGTGAAACACAACCCGGGATATAAATACAGTATAATATTTCTGCAGGCTTAATATGGGAGCATATGTGTGTGTGTGTTTACAGCTAAGCCCTGCCTATGCTGGGAAAACCTGTGGTCTGTGCGGTAACTATAATGGTAACCAAGGAGACGACTTCTTAACGGTGGGTGGGCTGGTGGAGACGCGCGTCGAAGGATTTGGTAACGCATGGAAGATGAACCCAGAGTGTGAAAATATTCAGATACAACCGTCTGATCCCTGTATCTCAAACCCTAAGAGAGGTATATACACACATGCTGTTACACAAAGCAGCATGCAAATGTCATTTTTAATAACATTTTAAACTTTGTAATGTCTGAATACCTTCAGTTGATATCATGAATAACTGATGTATGATATCATCATTTAAAAACACCAATGTACACTAGATGGCAACAAACACCATTAAGTGAAAGCTTGATGATTTTTGCCTGTGTGTGTTTGTGTTTGTAGTGCGTTTTGCAGAAGAGGCCTGCTCAGTTCTGCTCTCAGTAAAGTTTGAACCCTGTCATTACGAAGTGAACCCCGATCCATATTTGAAGAACTGTCGCTATGATGTCTGCACCTGCGCAGACGGGCAGGAGTGTCTGTGTGATGCTGTGCGCAGTTACGCAGCCGCCTGCACGGCCAAGGGAGTGTTGATCAACTGGAGGGGTCATGGATACTGTGGTATAAGAAATGTTCACTTTTGTTCGCTTCTGTTGTTTACTCTTATAAATAAATGTATTACAAATCATTCTTCACTGCCATGTTCTTTGGTTTAAATTTAGTCAAAGTTTTATGATTATTGTTTAAAATTGTGCATGATTGTGGTTGAACAGATTTGACGTGTCCGGATGACCAGGTGTACGAGGCGTGTGGAAATGTGTGTAATCAGACCTGTAGGTCTTTATCCCTGCCTGACAGCGACTGTCGTGGGTTGTGTGATGAAGGCTGTTTCTGCCCAAGAGGACTCTTCCTCAGTGATGCGGGAGAATGTGTGCCTGCTGACCTCTGCTCATGCCACTATAATGGAGAAATCTTTGAGCCCAACGACATGATTGGTGATCATCACTCCATCTGGTAAAATAAACAAAAACAAACCACAAAGAAACAGTATTTTACTATACAGAGAGGAACAGTTATAGTTAAAATGAGCATGCACTGCAAAAAATTATTTTCTTACTTAGTATTTTTGTCTTGTTTTTAGTACAAATATCTAAAAATTCTAAAATCAAGATGCATTTTCTTGATGAACAAAATTACCTAAAAAATACACTGCAAAAAAATGATTTTCAAGAAAAAAAATTCTTAGTATTTTTGTCTTGTTTTCTGTAAAAATATCTAAACATTCTTAAGATGCTTTTTTTTGATGAGCAAAACGACCCAAGAAAATAAGTCTAGTTTTAGACCAAAAATATCAAATTTAAGTGATTTTGTGCATAAAACAAGCAACAAAAATCTGCCAATGGGGGAAGCAATTTTTTTTAGAATTTTTCTTGAATTTAGTGTTTAAGAAAAATGTTCAAGATTTTTTGCTTACCCCATTGGCAGATTTTTTTGCTTGTTTTATGAACAAAATCACTTACATTTGATATTTTTGGTCTAAAAACTAGACTAGACAAGCAAAAATATCTGCCAATGGGGTGAGAAAAAAAAATCTAAAAATAAAATTTCTTTTTTCTTAAACACTTAATTTGTTTTAAACACAGATTCACTTAAATTGTATAGTTTTGTCATTTTGCTCATCAAGAAAATTCATCTTGATTTAAGAATTTTTAGATATTTCTACTGAAAACAAGACAAAAATACTAAGTAAGAAAATCATTTTTTGCAGTGTGTCCGGGAAACAACCCAATGGACCCTATTTTAACGATCGAATCGCATTGTCCGCGAAATCCACAATCATCCAAAACAACTGACAGTTTTCATTTAAATTCTGTAACGTCGTACAAATTCATACGAATGAGCCTACTCGTAAAATACGTACAAATTTTCGTGATATCAGGCTGGAGAACCACTGTTTGAGTGTGACATGGTGTAAATAACTACGATAAATGTGTCTATTTCTTTTTGTATGTTTGTAGTGTGTGTGAGAATGGATCCATGCATTGCAGTTCTAGTCAAGCCGCTGGATCGACCCTATCAGAACTGTTCTTTGACGATCATCCACTTTCACGAGGTTTTCACATCACCCGATAAAACACAATCACACTGGTATGCTCAGAGAAATACAGTACAGTACATGTCATGAATTGTTTGTCTGCGTCTGTGCTCATATTTGTGCCTGTAGAGCGGCGCTCTATCTCTTGCCCTCCTCCGCTACAGCGGTTCGAGTGTAGCAGTGTAAGGGATACTGGGATAGAGTGTGCCAAAACCTGCCAGAACCTGGATCTGGAGTGCGTCAGCTCGGGATGTGTGTCTGGATGCATGTGTCCATCTGGAATGGTAAGTGTGTGTGTGTGTTTCTGTAGTTTCTTTCGAAGAGCATTGTGCTAGACGTGCAAATATCATGGGTTCGAACCCCAGGAACACAGATACTGATAAACTATATACTTTTCACTTTGGATAAAAGCATCTGCCAAATGCATAAATGTAAATGAATGTGTAAATAATTATGTTATAATTTATTGCTTAAAGGCAGGGTGCATGATTTTTGAAGAAATCGGGCCGAGTACCAAAACACACTTAGATTAGCCAATCAGCAGTAAGGGGCGTGTCTACTAACCGACAGTGTTGCCTGGGATGAGTATGTGTGGGGCGGGTCTATCAAAAGAAGGTTCAGATTCTATTGGGGTAGGGGGGTGTTTGTTTAGGTGATTTCAAATATCAACACTGGCTTTCAGAGATCATGCACCCCGCCTTTAAAGGGATAGTTCGGCAAAAAAAAATTGCCCCATGATTTACTCACCCTCAAGCCATCCGAGATACATATATCGATAACAATCGAGTTATATTGGAAAATGTCATGGCTTTTCCAAGCTTTATAATGGCAGCTACAGGGAACAAAGTTTTCAATCCCCAAAAAGTGCATCCATCCTTCTTAGCCTTCTGAGGGTAATTGATGCGATTTTGTAAGAAAAAAATCCATATTTAAAAATGTATAAACTATAATAACTAGCTTCCGTTAGCGGCCAATCACAAAGTAATAAAAAAAATGCAGATCTATCCCTTTAAGAAATTAAAGTAGTTGTTATAACTAAAGGTTAAAGGAACAGTATGTAGGATTGTGGCCAAAACTGGTATTGCAATCACAAAACGTGTGGCTAAAACTGGTACTGCAATCACACAGCTGGTGGCCAATATACCAAACGACAACATAAACATCAGTTGAGGGCTGCAACTCCACTTTTTAAATGACAATATCCTGGCCAGACCGCTGTTGTGAGTG
Organism: Misgurnus mizolepis; assembly: GCA_025389145.1. Lineage (NCBI taxonomy): Eukaryota > Metazoa > Chordata > Actinopteri > Cypriniformes > Cobitidae > Misgurnus > Misgurnus mizolepis. Next base: position 31,350,429 of record JAIFKI010000009.1, on the reverse strand, counting down.
ATATAAGTATTTGAAATGAAAATTATTTCTTAATGTCTAGTGACATTTCAGGGCCATTTAATGATTAATTGATATAAATTTCTTACATACTGTTCCTTTAACTATTAAATCATACTTAGCTGATCTTAGTTGGCAACAAACAAATACAGGAAAACATGTAATTTAACAGATGCTTTTCAAAGTTATTTAAAAGTTATTTGCAGTTATTTGAAACTTAAACAACAGAAATAATGTTTCCAGGTTCGACACAGAAGAGAATGCATCCCACTAGACCAGTGTCCTTGTTTCCATAACAACCGCCCCTATGCCTCAGGACAGAGCATTAATGTGGATTGTAACACCTGGTAAATAAGCCAATCACATCTCTTCTGCTGACTGACACTGGTATAATGAACACAGATCATGACAAATGCCGAGTTTCTCAATATATTTTGTTATTTTACAGCGTTTGTGAGGGGCGTCAGTGGAAATGTACGCAGCGTGTGTGTGACGGTGTGTGTCGGGCAATAGGAGAGTCGCACTACATCAGTTTTGATGGACTGAAGTTCTCGTTTCCTGGACCCTGTCAATACGTACTTGCTCAGGTATGTAGACAATATTCTCTCTCTCTCTCTGTTTTTTCCTATTCTGTTTTTTCCCTATGTTAACACTAGTTTTTTCTCTTCGAGTAGGATTATTGTAATGGATTGGAGGGCACGTTCAGGGTTCTAGTGGAGAACTCCGCCTGTGGGATTGCAGGTTACCGCTGCAGTAAATCCATCACAGTGTTTTACAAGGGAGGCTTAATTGTCATGGAAAACAAAGAGGTAACATACGCTGATAGTCTTCTATTTAATCTACCATATTGTCCCGAATATTTTTTTATGGATATGCCTCTCAATAAAAATGTCGTCTTATATTCGAGCTTTAGACTATTACAAACCGTACACCTGCGAAAATGCGGTAGGTGCCCCCAAATACCCATAAACAAGTTCACCTGGACTGAAGAAACCTGATAAACTACTGTTAATGAAATATTATAAGGCTACATGTTTTTTCACAATGAGGCATGTTGTCATTAAATCCAGATGGACTGCAGGTTATATAAAGTGCTGTATGCCATATGAAAAGTATTGAAGAATGTGAGGAACCAAACTGGTCCTCTTTGACATATGAAAATATTTTTTTTTAATCAAAGCATTTTCTTTATAAAAGACAAGAGTTGGTCTTCAAAAAGTATTTTCTTCAATAGGTACACTTTGAAAAGGGGGGCGGGTCGTCTTTTATGCGGGACAATACAGTAATATAAAGCATATAATATAATAATATACTACAAAGTAGCACTCTACAGTAAAGAGATTTCAAGGCCTGATGATGTACTGGATCTGCTACTTGACTTATTGTTACAGCGCTGTGCTGTCTTTAAGCGTGGGTTGCACGATAAAGGATTAAATATAGAGTTAAGAGCTAATCCAGGATTTGTTGATTCAGGTTTTATTTCGGTTTATTTTAACAAATCAGTGATTCATCTGTGACCGGTAATTAAATAACAACAGTGGCTATGATCAGAACAAAATATTGAGTCTATGACTTAGTGAATACCGCATGGCATGTGCACTGTAAAACCTAAACGTTAACTTAACTCAAACATTTAAGTAAACCGGTTGCATTAGTTTTAAAACACATACATTTGAGTACTGTGAACTTAAACAAATTGAGTCATATGCAGTTATGAACTTATATTTAAATTCCCACTACTTAAATATAAGTGCATAATTGCACATGACTCAAGTTCACAGTACTTAATTTTATGTGTTTTAAAACTTAAATGGTCTAATGCAACCGGTTAACTTAAATGGTTTGAGTTAAGTTAACTGTTAGGTTTTACAGTGTGTCTGTTTTGCAGAGTGCTTTAACAATAAAAACAAAACATGTTTCATAAAATAGTATGCAACATTGTGGCATGCTCTGTTGCATACTGCATATTTTGGCAAATGTGGTAGGTCATTATGCACATGCTATTTTTTTAACATTATTCACAACCTATTTACAAATATTTTTCAGTAGATAGGCAGGTAGTGTTTTATTCCAAACAATATAAAGCAACAATATACCCAATATTACTACCTTTCTAAATGACAATCAAAAATGCATGGTCATCGGTATATTAAAGCAACACCAAAGAGTTTTTTTTACCTTAAAATAACGTTTCCAAAAAAGTTTCAGTGGTTCATCCACTCTAAACAGGGTGAATGGCACTTTCACATTCGCTTTGCAGCCCTCTATCGGCCAAAACCGCACTAAAGAAGTTTCCAACCGTCGGGTAGTGGTCCTGTAGTCCGAGTGAATACTACAAAAACTTGCTTTACTGCAGACCTACAATCCAATCAGAGCCAGCTATGCCTCAGTATTTATGACAGTGGGTAATGGACAATTACGCTTCTAACCTGTAGGGGGAGCAAAGAGCCAAAACTCTTTGGTGTTGCTTTAAGCTTATGTATGTAAAGAAATATATGAAACATATAAAAAGTTAACCATATAAGGTAAAAAAAAGAAAATGAAACAACCTGATCAGACAACCTGGAAACAATTCACAAGGCTTACAGTATCTATTGTATCAACCTGTTTATTATATAAACTATTTGTTGCAATATTGCAGAATATTAATAGAGAAAATAAAAATGCTAATAAATGAATATGTGAAGAGCTTGGTTCCCAAACAAGATAATATTTTAAAACTTTATTTTTTAGATTTTTCAAAAATCAAGTTTTTTGATTGTGCATTCCAATTAATATCAATCAAACTGCAGTTGGTTTGTTTTGATTTAAGCCTTCATAACAAAAAAATACAGCTAAGTAGTTCAATAAAACACAATAAAATAACATAATAATAACAGACTGATCTCATGGAAAGTCGTGTTATAGTCACGAAAAATTGATTAATTTATTTGTGTCCATGGCACAAAATTCAGCTTTTTTCGTGTCATTTTATGTATTGTTTTCTCATCTGTTTTTCTATTTTCTTACTATTGTCGCTTGTGGTTGGGGTTAGAATCACTTTTTGTTACATTTTTAGACATCCTAACCCAAACTTTAACCACAACTCCAGGCGTGAATAGTTTAAAGGTGACATAGAATGATTGAACGGGGTATTTATCCTTGTTCTGTGATGTGACATGTAGACAAAAAATATTTTGTTTGGGTCTGTAATGCCTTAGAAGCTTCCTAAAAACCTCTCTCAGATAGCTCTATTAGGGTGGGGGATTTTAAACAAGTGGTTTTGCACCTATTTGGCTCCCCCTACTGGCTTAACTTGCAATCTCATTACTGATTGGCTGACTTTGCTGCCACTCAAAAAATGTAGCCAATTATTTTAAAGTGGAGGGGCAGTGAGATGCCTGTGATGTCATAAGCATCAGTTTTTCAGATTGGGCCGTTTTCTGGCTGACATTTCTAAAAGAGGAATTACTATGAGACTGAGATGTTTAGCATGTCTAGCACTTTTTGTATGTTTGTGAATGCGGATAGACTACAATTATTCAACAAAGACAAGGTCAAAATGGTTTTTCATTCTCTGTCACCTTTAAAAGCTGAAGAAAAACATGTAGAAACCAATACATAATAGTACATCCTAACCCAAACCCCAAATCTAACCCCAACCCCAAGCAACAATTATTTAAAAATAGGAAAAAACAATGAGAAAACAAAAGGTAAAATGACACGGAAAAAAAAGTCGTGCCACGGACACAAAAAACTATTTATAGAAATTCGTGTGAGTGACACGAAAAAGACAATCGTGCTAAAGGCACGAAAAAAGCTAAATTTTGTGACTATAACATCACTTTCCTTAAGATCATGTTGCATAATAAACATGTTTTGACAAAAATTTAAAAACAGAGTTTTCTCGTTTCGGAACCAAACTCTTCATGTTTTCATTGGACTTCATGGGCCGCTTGCAAACGGATTGAAATATGGCATCACAATATCGCGGGAGATCAACACGACCAGATGAACTGTGTGCTTTCTAATCATAGGATGCTTTGATTTAATAAGCTGTTCAGAGGAAACCAAATGGGTGCGTTAACATTCACGTGCTATCTGTCACAGTTCAAGAGATGCAACACATTTAACATATTGTTTATCAATCATATACCTTGCATACTTTAATGCTTATTTTATTTATAATGTGTTGAACATGTCTTTTTGCTAAATGTCCTGATTTAAATATATAACATCACCATATTGACGTTTCCTATCTGGCTAGCATGATAGGTTGTTGATCCTATAAGATGGTATTGGGACATCAGTTAGAATATACTAGAACAGCACCAATTATTAGTAAAATTATGTTTATGAGTTTGTATTTGAGGTACTACATACTGTATATATTAATAAATATATTTCTTTTAGACATGTTAAATGACGTTGGTATTAACAGGTGAGAATGAAGAGGCCGGTGTTAAAAGAGACAGAAGTTGAGATTGTGCGCTCTGGACAGTATTACATCGTCCTGCTGGGAAAGCACATCTCTCTTACCTGGGACACGGGAACCCGAATAACACTACAGATCAACGGAGAGTACAGGGTAACACACAGATATTAGTTTAATTGACTAACACATATTGTAGACAGTTTAATAAAAAGAAAATGTATACAAGGTAACTGTAATTGAATGTAACCCTAAAATAATTTTTTTTTATGAATTTGTTTTACAGTCACAGTTAAAAGTGACATTAAGAATGAGTACTGTGTAAACTATTTTTATGTGTGTTTAAGGGTAAAGTCTGTGGCCTTTGTGGAAATTTTGACGGCAGTCAGAATAATGATCTGATGAGCAGTAGTAACCAGATGGAAATGAACTTTGCTGACTTTGGAAATTCCTGGAAAGTCCAACCTAGCTGTGCTGATGCAGTTCAGGTGAGCGTGTGCTAAAATGATCGCTGTTGCTAAAAATATAGAATTTAAAGGGACACTACACTTTTTTAGAAAATATGCTCATTTTCCAGCTCCCTTAGAGTTAAATATATGATTTTTACCATTTTGGAATCCATTCAGCTGATCTCCGGGTCTGGCGGTAGCATTTTTTAGCTTAGCTTAGCATAATCCATTGAATCTGATTAGACCATTAGCATGGCGCTAAAAAATAGCCAAAGAGTTTTGATATTTTTCCTATTTAAAACTTGACTCTTCTGTAGTTACATCAAGTATTAAGACTGACAGAAAATTAAAAGTTGCGATTTTCTAGGCTGATATGGCTAGGAACTATACTCTTATTCTGGCGTAATAATCAATGACTTTGCTGATGTAACATGGCTGCAGCAGACGTAGTGATATTACGCAGAACCTGAAGATAGTCCTCTGCTACTGAAAGTAACAAGGGGACTATTTTCGGGCAGTGCGTAATATCATTGCGCCTCCTGCAGCCATGTTACAGCAGCAAAGTGCTTGATTATTACGCCAGAACGAGAGTATAGTTCCTAGCCATATCGGCCTAGAAAATCGCAACTTTAAAATTTCTGTGTGTAAAAATATCGAAACTCTTTGGTATTTTTTTTATCGCAATGGACTAATCAGATTCAATGGATTGTGCTAAGCTGCTAAAAGTAGTAGCGCCTGACCCAGAGATCAGCTGAATTACTCCAAAACGGTGAAAATCAAATGTTTAACTCTAGGAGGCTGTTTACACTTGGCATTAACATGCGTTTTCGTCGATCGGATCACAAGTGGACGACGTTAATGCCAGGTGTAAACGGTGTTCAAAACGTTTTGAATGCGTCCACTTTCGACCACTTTCAACCACATCCAGAGGTAGTCGAAACCACTTTCGATCGGATCGTTTTGGAGCTGCGGAACGAAATGTGGTTGAATGTGTTCGAACAGCCACACGCGACCGCCTTCTCTCCACCTATTTATCTAATCTGAGGTATTAAACACAAGTTTTACGTCTTTTTTGACTTCTGGCGTGAACATAAGGTGAACAGCGCTATTTTTAGCCTTTCATTGATAAAACTAATGCGGGTGTTCTCCGTAGTTTTGTTTTGAAAGCATAAAAGCATAAAAGTTGCGCGATCCTATTTCATCAATTGCGCTGAAAATTCAAAGAAAGCTCTTACATTTACACGTACAAAACTCTGTGCAGCATGTTTACTTGCTAAACAAGCAGTGCACTCCGACATAATATTAGTTTGCGTCCATATAAACTCATTATTTCTCCCGCTCGCGTTTGAATGACAGTAGAGAGACTCGCCCACCGTCTCACGGACCACCCCCTCACAGTATTCAGGACAGAAGTGGTCGAAAGTGGACAAAAGAGACGGATTTAAATACCAGGTGTAAACGTAATGTGTCTCTCTCGTCCACTTGTGATCCGATCGATGAAAACACATCTTAACACCAAGTGTAAACAGCCCTAGGAACTAGAAAATGAGCAAATTTTCAAAAAAAGGTGGAGTGTCCCTTTTAGGAGCATTACAGTAGTGTCTGCTATTCAATGCATTTTCATTCTGTGAGATTGATTACTTTTGAAAAGCTGATTTGGATGTCAATGTCCAGGTACCATCTCAATGCAGCACAGACATGGTGAAGTTGGTGACAGTGGAGCAGTCCTGTCGTGTGCTCACCAGCACCCCCTTCAGGGAGTGTAATAGTGTGGTTTGTAAACTTTAAATTAAAATTTTCAGAAAAGCCCTTCATGCTCTTTTTTTATAGTCTAAATCTCATTCTTTGTCATTGTCAGGTGGACCCTGAACCGTACTGGGACATTTGTACTCATGACACATGCTCGTGTGCGTCTGTCGGAGATTGTGCGTGTTACTGTAATGCCATTGCTGCGTATGCACACGAGTGTGCTCAGAAGGGAGTGGTGGTGAACTGGAGATCCAACGACTTGTGCCGTGAGTTACACTTTCAGGAAACACTAAGTCGAATAGCGGTATTGCAATTCGAAAGCTTGAAATTTTGAAAGCGAGGACTCAGTCTTTGAAGGCCATAGCCAACAAAATCCACTAGACTGTAAAAAGTGAAGGTTGGATCTACTTAAAAAATACTATAAAAGTTGAAGAAATCTATTTTTTGAGGGTCCGAAGTATTTTTTCTAAGTTAATCCAACTTTCCCCTTTACAATGTAGGGGAACTGAAATGAGTTGGTCTAGCCTATGGAGGCTGCATTTGAATTTCGAATTGGGATGGCCTTACCAGCCTTTAGTCGTGCCGCTGTGACGCAAACGGTCTTTAAATGCAGCCATCGGAGGATGCAGCTTACAAATTGGGATGGAGATTTTTTTGTGCTGTGTCAGCACCGTGGTTGGATAGTGCAGATAAAGGGGTGGTATTATTATAATAAGATCCCCTTCTGACATCACAAGGGGCGCCAAATTTAATGACCTATTTTTCACATGTTTGCAGAGAATGGTTTACTAAAACTAACTTACTGAGTTGTTCTTTTTTACATTTACAAGGTTGATAGAAGCACTGGCGACTCAGTTATAGCATTTAAACATCTGATTATGGTGATATGTCCCCTTTAAATATTAAATCCATATGACTGTATTCCAAATTCTCTAAATCCATAGCTTTGGGTGAGGAACAAACACAAATTCCTTAAATAAAAGTGTCTAAATAACTGCTTTCTTGCTTACGTACAGCACTAAGCTGTGAGGAGTTAAATAAGGACGCAGGAGTGAAGTGCGAGTGGAAATATAACGCCTGTGGTAGCGCTTGTCCCAAAACCTGTCAGCACCCTGAACCTTTGAACTGTCCCGTGACATGTGTGGAGGGATGCCATGCCGTCTGCCCACCAGGTAGCTATTCAGGAATTCACACATACTTGAAAATACTTCACAGACTTCTCTCTCACATTATTTCACAACTGTGGTCTGCTTCAATGCCTTCAGGACAAATTTTGGATGAGGTGCTAAAGAAGTGTGTGGAACCATCGCAGTGTCAGGACTGTATGCACGCTGGAGAGAGAATTTCCCATGGAAAAAAGTTTGTGCTGAACCACGATGATCCACATCTCTGCCAGATATGGTACGGTAAATTATGTGTGGGATAGGTCACCCAAAAATGAAAATGGTTGCTTAGCTAGGGGACCCCCATAATCTTCGAACACTGCCTAAAATGTGTCTTTGTGTTTAAATGTGTTTTAGCCACTGTGAGAGCAACACAATGACATGTGATCCATGTCCCGATGATACTTCCTCCACGCTATCACCGACCACTATCTTCAACACTCCGACACCCCTCCCGCTGTCCACGGCAATACCGGAGGACGCCTGTGACAGGGCGATGGATCTGGCCTTCTTAGTGGATGGATCATCTGCTATAAGTGAGGAAGACTTTGACTTAATCAAACTCTTCATCCTAAGGGTCGTGGAACGGTTCCGCATGGGTTCCGCTCACACTCGTGCCACAGTTCTGCTCTTCCACTCCGGTGTGAAGAGTTACGATATGCAGGTGCAGAAGTGGATTTTTAAGAATATGGTGCGTGGGTTGCATTACAGTGGTGGGGATGTGGCGTTCATGGATGAGGCCATAAAATACCTGGCGGTCTACATCTATGACAAGAACAAGCGTGTGCACGCGGGGCGCGTTGCAATCTTGCTGACGGCGAGTACTAATCCTCGGCCCATGCGCAGCACTCAGCGGCTGCTGCGTAAGAAAGACATAACCATCCTCACGGTCGCCCTCGGACCTGACGTCAGTATGGCACAGGTCAATGAGATCACAAAAGCGACGCCCAGCAGTCGCGCATTTGTGGTCAGCGGTGCGGCGGAGCTCGACGATCGTGCTCTGGACATCACCGACTACCTTTGCACCTTGGGGTTGGACCCAGAAACCCCAAAGAAACCCACTCCTGTGGCTAGTACCACAACTAAACCAGCAACCTTAACAACTACTACAACCTCTAAACCCAACGTTGCCACAGTTCCCCCAACCGCTGCTATTCTCTATTCTGGAACCACACTTTTTCCAACTACAGTAACAACAACCGAGGTTGTCTTCTTGTTGGAAAGCTCTAACTCAATGGGCGAGGAAAACTTTAATAAAACTCGTGATGCGCTGGTGGATGTCATTGCTTCACTTGATGACAAAGAGGTGGAGAATCTTCGAATTACAGTGATGCAGTACTCTCTCACTGTTACCGTGGTGATCAACCGCATGGAAATGTGGCACAGGGAGCAGGTGCTGCGTAGAATGCGACAGTTACGCTGGACGAGTGGGGAAGAAGTCAACACGGGTCACGCCATTCAATCTGTATACGAATCTGTCTCAACGGAGACGCCCAGTCGTTCACCGGACCAGTTGGTTTTTCTTATAACCCAGAGTCCACCTACCGACGTGATTCGGCGCCCTCAGAGTTCCACCCATAGGAAATTGTATCCGATTGGGATTGGCCAACATATTCAATACGAGGACCTCGCGCTGCTGAGTTTTCCGGAGGAACCTATCATGATGAAAAACCCATCGGACATTAGGAGATTGGGTCCCATGCTGATTAATATCAGTAGAACAATTAATCGCCGTCTGGTGCCCACACTTCCACCGAGAGCAACACTGCCCCCTTCAGGTCAGATACTAGATCACTGCTTTATCCTCTGTTCCACATTCATTGCAATTTTTCCCTTAAAATTATCTATCTTACACTGCCGTACCTTGGTAACAGTTACAATTATATACTATTATATAATCACCCATGTGTGTTTATTCAGTGCCGTGCTCTAAACCCATGGATCTGTTGTTCCTGCTGAGAGCCTCTTCTGATAACCAGTTTGAAGACCTGAAAACATTTGTGAAAACTTTTATAAGAAGCACACCTATCGGTAAGTCATCTGAACGAATGCCTCCGTGTGTACGCCGTATAATGGCTCCTTGTGATGAGGATTAATGTGCGTTTTTAGGTCGTAACGAGACACAAGTTGCGGTGATTGTGTATGGAGCGAAATCAGCCATGGGGATCTCCTGGAGAGATGAGCAGAATAAAGACAACCTCATCAAGCTGCTAGATAATTTACACGGCGAATCAGACAACGCATCCAGACTGGGTAAACATGCGACACAGCAGGCGCAGTGCAGCTTGACAGTTTAAATGTATGCCACTTGTACATCTGTGCGTTCTTTCCTTTTTCTCTGCAGGAGCTGCTCTGCGATTGGCCGTGCAGACTGCCGTTTCATCCACCAGCGGGGGACGGATGGGCATCCCTAAAGCCGTGGTTATGATAGTGACTGACAGGTCAATAGATTCGGTGCATGAGCCTGCAAATGAGGCTCTGACTGCCGGTAGGTAATTTTGTGGTGGCCAAAATTATTAGATTACCTGACAGATCTGTTTATATTAACCTTTTTTGCTTCCAAAACATGATATTTTATAATGATGGTTGAATAGTCCCATTGATTACTTTTAATAGCAGGGGAATATTTTCAGGCGCTACGTAATATCACTACGTCTGCTGCAGCCATGTTACGGCAGCAAAGTCCTTGATTATTACGCCAGAATGAGAGTATAGTTCCTAGCCATATCTGCCTAGAAAATCACAACTTTTAATTTTCTGTCGGTTTTAGTACACAATGTAACTACAGAAGAGTCCAGTTTTAAATAAGAAAAATATTGAAACTTTTTGGTTATTTTTGAGCGCGATGCTAATGGTCTAATCAGATTCAATGGATTATGCTAAAAGTGGTACCGCCAGACCCGGAGATCAGCTGAATGGATTCCAAAACGGAAAAAATCTAATATTTAACTCTAGGGGAGCTGGAAAATGAGCATTTTTGTTTTTTTTAAATGGAGTTTCCCTTTAATAAAGCCACATACCTTGTAGATATCAGAGAACAATTTATCGATATTTCAATGCATTTTTGGCACCTTTAATATTTGGTATGTCCACATTGCAGCACATCAGTCTGGCAGTGTGTCAATATATTTCCTTAGATCTTCCTTAGTAATGTTATCCCATGCTTTCTGCAACTCAAGCCAAAAACTTTCCTTTAAATGTACAAGTGAAGTTTATTTAATTTTTTTCGATGGGGTTGAGGTCCAGACCAGTAAGGAAAAAGGCCTAAATCTTTTTATAATGGCTCTTTGTATAGTTTATAGAGAATAATGATGACTTTGTACTGCAGATACAGTGGTGGCCATCATATGTAGATTTGCATGTGTATGTTTCATACAGGTGTATCTGTGTTTCCTATTGGACTGGGTCAACAGTATGACCAAACTGAGCTGAGCGTGCTCGCTGGCCCACATTCTCAGAACAACATTATCCGTCTCAGAAGCACAGAGTACCTGCTTGCTATGGTTGTGCTGGACCAATCATTCACAGATAAACTCTGCAGGGGTGAGACATAGACACACACAGACAACAATACAAGTGCATGCTGTTTCAGCAATTTCATGATAATGAAGATACTGATGATTATAATAACAATGGTGATGATCATGATTATGATGGTGATGGTAATGTCCCTTAGCTGGTCCACCGGGAGTGTGTGTGGATGATGAAGGAAATGAACGGAAGGTGAGCTGAGCATAAGTTGATGCAGAATTCCCATAAACTTCCCAGAATTCCATCAAACTTCACCTAAAGCCAACTTTCAATTTATCAGCTTCTAATTTTCTACAATGCAAAAAATGATTTTCTTACTTAGTATTTTTGTCTTGTTTTCAGTAAAAATATCTAACAATTCTTAAATTAAGATCTATTTTCTTGATGAGCAAAATGATCTAGGAAAATTAGTCTAGTTTTTAGACAAAAAATATAAAATGTAAGTCAATAATGCAGGGATAGTTCACCTTAAAATGAAAATTCTGTCATCATTTACTCATCCTCATGTTGTTGTAAACCTGTATGAATTTCTTTTTTCTGATGAACACGAAAGAAGATATTTTGAGAAATGATAATAAACACACAGCAGATAGTGACCATTGACGTCTACAGTAGGAATAAAAAAATATGATGGAATTTAATGGGTAACGTAAACTGTGTGCTTACCATCATTTCTCAAAATATTTTCTTCATCATTTATCACAATACTTCCACAATATTTTTTTCTTACTATGGAAGTTAATGGTTACAATCAGCTGTGTGCTTACCACACTGCAAAAAATTAATTTCAGAAAAAAATTATTAGTGTTTTTGTCTTGTTTTCAGTAAAAATATCTAAAAATTCTTTAAAAAAAAACAAGCAAAAAAAATCTGCCAATGGGGTAAGCAAAAAAATCTAGAAAATTTTTCTTAAACACTAAATTCCAGAAAAATTCCAGAAAAATGTGCTTACCCCATTGGCAGATTTTTTTGCTTGTTTTATGCACAAAATCACTTAAATTTTATATTTTTGGTGTAAAAACTAGACTTATTTTCTTTGGTCTTTTTTTCTCATCAAGAAAATGCATTTTAATTTAAGAATTTTTAGATATTTTTACTGAAAACAAGACAAAAATACTAAGAAAATATTTTTTTGAAAATCTTTCAAGAAATTCTGCTGTGTGTTTACCATCATTTTTTAAAATATCTTCTTTTGTGTTCATCAGAAAAAAAGAAATTCATACAGGTTTATAAAAACATGAGGATAAGAAAATGTTTTCAGATGAACTATCCCTTTAAAACAAGCAAAAAAATCTGCCAATGGAATAAGAACATTTTAAAAGTCAAATTCTTTCATAAACACTTAAATCAAGAGCATTTTTCTTATTCAATTGGCAGATTTTTTTGCATGTTTTAAGCAAAAATTCGCTTACATTTTATATTTTTTTGTCTAAAAAATATTTTCCTAGGTCATTTTGCTCATCAAGAAAATAAATTTTAAGTAAGAAAGTCATTTTTTTTAGTGTACTGAACCATCAAACAATCTCAGTTCCTTCATCACTAGGCCTTGGGGTCCATAACCTCAGATACGGCTTTCTGTGCAACTAACTTCATCCTTCACCAAAAACTCACCGCTCAATAACAATATACTATTAAATCTAAGACCATAAACAAACTATATTCTACAACACGTTTCAGTGCCTCATGCAGACTAATGCTGCGTACACACCAAATGCGAAGCATCTCGTTCCTCGCTCTAGATTACTAGCGGGATTTAACTTTGTGTCATGCAAATTTTTTTCTTAAGTTGAATATAAGTTTGATGTGTATAGCACATGTTTTTACAGCAATCCCACTGCCCACTTTGCATCATTCGCATCGCCTTGCGCAAGTTCGCGTCTATTCGCATCTTTGCATTGAATTTAATAGCGCAAATCGTTGAATTCGTGTTTGGTGTGTACGCCCCTTAACAGGTCTCTTGTTTGTATTTCTGCACTATTTTGATATTTGCCAATCTCTGTCCGTCAGCCCGGTGAGGTGTGGATGTTGTCCGACAGATGTCACTCAGTGCTATGCAACCCATCAGGAACAGTAACGCTGCAAAGCCATCGAGTCAACTGCGAGAAGATGGAGCGTCCCGTCTGCAAAAACAACCTCCAGCCCCTCCGGCTAAACCACACCTGCGGATGTACCTGGGCCTGCCCCTGTATGAACAAACCCCCCTCACAACACCTGGTGGTCTCATGGATTGCACAGATGTGCACAAACCCCTTTTGAATAGCTTGTAGACTGATTTTAACTCTTTCACCGCCAGCGTTTTTTAAAAAAGTTGCCAGCCAGCGCCAGCGTTTTTCATGATTTTCACCAAAGTTTAATGCCTTCCAGAAAATGTTCTTCTTTAAATATATAAACATACAATATACCAAAGAACAGACCCTCTGCTTTCAAAAAAAAAAAACGTTTCATCCTACCTTCAGTGGTTCTTTTGAAATCAGCTTTTGAATATGGGTAGGTTTCTGCAAAAACACCACATTTTGAGCAAAAAGCAGAGATAATTCCATTTTTGTGACGGACTTTTCATAGAGATCCCATTCAGAGCGATCTTTAAAACAGACACGGACATGCAGCCGCTTGCCATAGGGCAATACTTCCGGGTTTAAAAAGTTGCGGAAGGGCGCCACCTGGTGGATAATAGCGGCATTGCGAAAAGACGGAAAATCTCGTCATTGGCGGGGAAGCGTTTTCTCTTAATTGACGAGATATCTCGTCAATGGCGGGGAAAGAGTTAATTGGAGAGACACACACAGGGCACAATTTTAATTGAATGCACACATGCAGTGCCACACATACTGTTACTTATTTGAGAGCGTTAAGCAAAATTACTATTTACCCCCAATACTGTAAAATACACAAACACGTCTTGCACATTCAAGACTTTTCAAAGTGTCAACTTTACTGTCATTTTTCAGGCACCTGCATGGGCAGCTCATCCAGTCATGTCGTGTCGTTTTCGGGTGCAGCTCTAAAGCTGAAATCTGCTTGCTCCTATTTGCTGCTTCGTTCGGGAGGGGCGGAGCTAGTGCTGCATACGTCTGCCTGTCAAAGCTCACCCAATCAGATCTGCATGAAGAGCTTGGAGCTGCGGGAGGGTGGCATGACTGTGATGCTACAGGATGACATGAAGGTAGTTGAAGAAGAACGCATGTGTGTATATATGAATAACTTTCATCGTACAGTAAGGTAACACATTATCTGTATTTCAGGTGTTAGTGGATGGGGTGGATACTGCGGTCCCCTTCAGAACAGGAGAAATAACTGTGACACAGATTGGTGCAATTCTGCACCAATTGAGTTCAGAGCAACACGGTTTCACACTTACATTCACTCCACACAGCAACGAGTTCATGGTCAATATGGACATCACTATGGAAAGCAACACCACGGGCTTGTGTGGTAAATACAGTTGAGCGTAACAAATTCTGAATCCATAAGAGAGTTTTAGTTTAATATTTGTGTTTAACTCTTTCCCCGCCATTGACGAGATATCTCGTCAATCAAGAGAAAACGCTTCCCCGCCAATAACGAGTTTTTCCATATTTTCGCAATACCGCTATTATCCACCAGGTGGCGCCAACTTCCGCAACTTTTTAAACCCGGAAGTATTGCCCTATGGCAAGCTGCTGCATGTCCGTGTCTTTTTTAAAGATCGCTCTGAATGGGATCTCTATGAAAAGTCCGTCACAAAAATGGAATTATCTCTGCTTTTTGCTCAAAATGTGGTGTTTTTGCAGAAACCTACCCATATTCAAAAGCTGATTACAAAAGAACCACTGAAGGTAGGATGAAACGTTTTTTTTTTTTTTTTTGAAAGCAGAGGGTCTGTTCTTTGGTATATTGTATGTTTATATATTTAAAGAAGAACATTTTCTGGAAGGCATTAAACTTTTGTGAAAATCATGAAAAACGCTGGCGCTGGCTGGCAACTTTTTTTTTAAACGCTGGCAGTGAAAGAGTTAACATATGAAGAGTTCAGATGCAAAACTTTTCCTTATTTTCACAAAAAGTAAGTTCAATGGTCTTTTACTGCAAGTACACTGCAAAAAATGATTTTCAAGAGAAAAAATTCTTAGTATTTTTGTCTTGTTTCCAGTAAAAATATCTAAAAATTCTTAAATTAAGATGCTTTTTCTTTATGAGCAAAACGACCCGAGAAAAGTTTTTAGACCAAAAATATCAAATTTAAGTTATTTTGTGCGTAAAACAAGCAAAAAAAATCTGCCAATGGGGTAAGCAAAAAAATCTTGACAATTTTTGTCTTGAATTTAGGATTTAAGAAAATTTTTCAAGATTTTAAACACCATTGGCAGATTTTGGCAAAAATACTAAGAAATTGTTTTCTTGAAAATCAATTTTTTGCAGTGTATATGGAAAAATCTCCACATCTATAAAAGTCTCCAGTCACTCTTCACTGTCCTTTCTGAATAAAGGTAAAAGGCTTAAACAATCCGTCAGTATATATTCAGTAAACCTCTTTTAACCAAGTAAAAACTCTTGCAGCTCGACAACTTTTCACAAAAGTTTTATAAAATGCCTTCCAGGAAAAAATCTATAAATATATAAACATACAAAAATTTATACAATTTATCAAATGAAAGAACAGACACTCTGCTTTCAAAAAAATCAAATAAATTGAGCAAAAAGCTGAAATAATTGCATTTTTGTAAAGGAATTTTGTTAGAGATCAGACTCATAACGACTATCAAAACATACACAGAGTTTAAAATTAATAAAAATTTTTGGTGCTTCAGTTTTTATAAATTGGGCCATCTAGTGGATAATAGCAGAATTACAGATCATCGTATAAAGTTGTCAGGCAAGCGTCATTGGCAGGGAAATGTTTTCTCTTAATTGAAGAGTTAACTCGTTATATTTTTGATGGAGGTGGCGTTTAGCGGCTTTTCTGAGCTCTTTATATATATATATATATATATATATATATATATATATATATATATATATATATATATATATATATATATGTATATGTATATATATATATATATATATATATATATATATATATATATGTAAATATATTAAGGGTAGATAATTCTCTGTATGTCTCTCTTTTGTCTTTCTCTTAGGTTCATGTTCTGACGATCAGTCGGGTCTGGTTCTGTCTGACGGCAGTGTGACCACAGACCCTGAGGCATATCTGAAGGGATGGGCTCTGGGCGAGTGTGTTGCCATTCACGAGGTCACATCATGTGCTGCAGGTGTGACGATGGGCTGTGATGTGTTAAGTTCAGAGGTGTTCAGTCGCTGTCACTCGCTGGTGCCGCCCCAAGACTACATTCAGATCTGTCGAAATGTGGCCTGCCAGCCTAACGCCTTGTGTGACCTCATCTCAGCATACAGCAGCATGTGCAGACAACTAGGAGCGTGTGTGGACTGGAGATCGCCCACCCTTTGTCGTAAGTTGTCGTGAGTCATAAAACAAAGTGTGAAGTCTGCAGGTCTCAGGTCAGTAGCTAGGCGGTGTGAGGTGATAGCACTTATTGTGTCCGAGAAAGAGTTGGACTCACGGGTTTATATAGGAAGTCAAACTAACTTTAAAGGACCAGTATGTAGGATTGTGGCCAAAACTGGTATTGCAATCACAAAACTTGTGGCTAAAACTGGTACTGCAATCACACAACTGGTGGCCAATACACAAAATGACAACATAAACATCAGTTGAGGGCTGCAACTGCACTTTTTAAATGACAATATCCTGGCCAGACCATTGTTGTGAGTGATATAAGTATTTGAAATGAAAATGATTTCTTAATGTCTAGTGACATATCAGGACCATTTTATGATTCATTGATATAAATTTCTTACATACTGTTCCTTTAAGATTAGTTTGTCCTTGATTCATCATTTATTGTTCCAAACCTATATTGTATTTTGTGGTGAACGCATTGGGAAGAATGTTAAGAATGAATCCGAATTTTTTTAGATGACTCGCTTACGTCATCTCGTATCTAATATCTGCATTTACACTAAACACTTGGCAAAACAATTTAAGGTAGACATACTGACCTTAAATCACAGAGGAAGGAACATGTCACGAAATGCAATGGACGCTGACAAAATGATTATACAAGATTACAGAGCTTTATTTCTGTAACAAGACATAAAACTTCAACATTACTCCACTAAGTGGAGCCGTTGTCCTACATTGCGCTGCTAAAAAGAGTCATGTGAACACAGGTGGTGTCCACCTGAGTTGACGTCAGTTACCATCATTGCATTTTCAATGACGCACGACACGTCTTGACATGGAAATATCCGAGCTGTCCGCTTACATTGCCGAGGCGAATGCATGTATCTGATTCATATCCGTCTTATTTCCACATATAAATAAGGCCTGAAACCAATCAGAGAATAGGGATGCACCGATACCACTTTTTTGGAATACGAGTAAGAGTACGAGTACTTGCATTTCAGTACTTACCGATACCGAGTACTTAATAAAAAAAAACATGATTTAAATTTACAGGTAACAGCTTTAGTCATATAATTTAACAAAAAAACAAAGGACTAGTTTTTCCAGTTTGTTTAAACTCTGCCTCTTTGGACAACACAAGAGGCATTAACCCCTTACACACCGCTCAAACATAGACATTTCTCAGGCCGTGGTATCGATTCCAGGTATCGGGGGACTTTGAATGAGTACTTTAGAAAATGTGATATCGAGGCCGATACCCGATATCAGTATCGGTGCATCTCTATCAGAGAATATCGGAATCTATGCACTTTTTCCTGCTTACACGTCCGTGGGTCATATCCGATTTGTGCCACATGATAGAAAAAAAACGGAAATTCAGTCACTTCAAACAGGTAGTGTAAATGCGGCCTTAGTGGTGGGCAGCATCAGTCACCATTCACTGTTACTGTATTGAAAAGCTGCAATAAAGTCAATAGGGATTTGGAACAACATACTGTAAAGTTGTGTGAATGATAAAATGACAGAATTCCTCATTTTGGGAAACATATTCCTTCCAGCGTTAAAATGAATGTTCATGTAAAAGATATACATTGATTTACCAAATCTTAACCCCAGGTATGAGCAATACTTGCTTAGTTTCATGCCTTACCAAACATCACTAATAAAACTTAAAGCGTAACTAAACCCCTGGTCAGAGCCTGACTCCACCCACTGGCAATATTTGAAAAATGCAAGAAAAGTGGGCAGATCCCAACAGAGATAGAGGGGATGAACTAAGCTCGTACCAAGTGTGTGGTGAGATCGTAACAAGGGCGTGGTGATCTTGAACCTGCTTACGTCATGAGTCATTTTTTGGACCCAACATCCAATAAGAAAATTCAACTGCAGTAGCCACCGTTCAACCTGAAGAGGGCAGCACTCAATCGTTTTTACACCATATATTGTAGTTTTGAAACACTTTATATCCAAATGTTAAAAAACTTACTTAAATCAATGAACAGCACCAATAAACCATCATTCTTACAGATCAGTAACTAAAAAAAGTTGGATTAGGGTTTAGTTACTCTTTAAGCTAAATCTCATAAACCAACCAAGCTTAGATAGATAAAATCAGGGTCCACCCTACTAATGCAACCCTACTAGCCTTCTAACTAGGGATGCTTAACGATTAATCGCGATTAATCTAATAAAAGTTTTTGTTTACATGATATATGTGTGTGAACTGTATATAATACATTTGTATAAATAAATGCAGACACATGCATTTATATATTTAAGAAATGTTTTCATGTGTATATACATTTGTATATTTATGTATAATGTATATTATATATAAATATAAATACCTAATATATACATATATTTTTTTCTTAAAATTATACATGCATGTGTGCATATTTATATATACATAATTATTATACACAGTTTACACACATATATGATGTAAACAAAGACTTTTATTCTGCTATAGATTAATCGTTAAGCATCCCTACTTCTAACCCTGCATGGCCTTGCATATTGTGCATTTCGAAATGGTTTGCAATAACTAAATGTTTTTATTATTTTAAAGTTATGTAAAGTCAAAGTGCATGTTTGTGCTATGATGTAAATCAGATTACTTGTGGAAATTACACAAAAAATTTAAGTAAACTTACAAAATAAAAGTAAATAATATTTACAAATTACAATTAATCTAAACTTAAATAGGAAATACCATGAAATATAAACTTTTAAGTACACTTTATACTAAAACTACTGTTTTACCTTAAGTAGTGTTTTCTATTTATTTTTGTTCACAAGTCACAGAAACAGACAGTGTGACTCATGTGTAAGTGTGAAGAAACTGAGCTCAGCGCTGGCATTGACTTCACACAGTTATTGTTTATATGATAAAGCAACACACATCCGACCTACAGCTTAAGCATACACACTAGACTTCTAAACAATGGTAACCACAAAACTAAAAAATAGCAAACTTTTCTAAATCTCTAACATGAATGTTTAACACTATTGAGTATTTCTCTTTACTGAAAACCACATTAAATATCACTTAATTAATTTTTAAAAAATGCTCTCATAATGCAGGCTCATGCAAAGCATGCTGAGAAATGGAAATATTTCTAAACCAATCGTTAAACCGAAGTAAATTTGCTTTTGCTAGACTCTTTTTTTTAGCTTAACTGGCAGAATGAATACCATAAACCTCATCACAACCACCAAAAGCTTTTTACATTAATTTGTTCAAATGAGGCTGCGGTATTAAAAATGACTCTGTTTGGAAGTTATAAATACAATTTTTGAGTTAGCTAAGTTCTTTTACTCATTTTATTTGACTTTGTGCAACTCAAAACGGTGAAATCATTGAACACACACAAAACTTTTGAGTTAAATTTTTACTGTAGGTATATTTTAATAGTTTAAATGGATTTTACAAACTTGCATATAGCTTTTTTTCTTCAATTTTGCATTTTATGCTAAATTAGTTTTTTCACCCAAATTTACTTGAATTTTATGTTTTGCATTCATATGACACTAAAAATGATTCTGCAGAAAAATGTCAAATAATTGAATTGTGTTTTGTGCAGCCATGCAATGCTCAGAACCGCTGGAATATGCCGCATGTCGTACGGGATGTTTGGAGGAGTGTTCCTCCAAACAGGGACAGTTTTATCCTGGAGACACCATTGTAATGGGTGATACTGTGATTAAGGCTAATGGATCACAGTGCTTGTCCACACCAACTGAGGGCTGTTTCTGCCCTGAAGGCTTGCTGTTAATGGGTGGTAAATGTGTCAGCGAAGAGGTCTGCAGTCAGTGTGTGGACCACCACGGGAAAACTCACAAGGTAACACACTTATAAAATTAAGATTTAATGCACATTTTAAAATGGTTAGTTTTACAATATCCTATTATTATATACGCACACATGTGAACGCACATCAGTTCTAATATTCAATTATTAGTCGTTAATAAATGCACCAAGCTGATATTGATTTTACCTTTTATTCATTCAGCTGACACTTTTATCCAAAGCGACTTACAAAGAGAGAGCATTTAAGAGCAAGATTTGTAATGACATAGATAATTTTTATATATTTGAGGCCGCTAACGTAAAAAATGAGAATGATATTAACCAGATGCTCTTGGCAGGTATTATACGTTTATCATTTTTTTATCATAGCCTCAGACCATTTCGAAACACCCCTTTGTTGGCAGAAAATGTCTAATAAAAATGCAATGTACAAAAACATGTCATATGCATGCATTTTTTTCTTGGTTTCAGTAAATATATCTAAAAATTCTTAAATAAGATGCTTTTTCTTGATTAGCAAAACAACCCAAGAAAATAAGTCTAGTTTTTAGACCAAAAATATCAAATTGAAGTGATTTTGTGCATAAAACAAGCAAAAACATCTGACAGTGGGGTAAGCAAAAAAATCTTGAAAATATTTCTTAAACACTTAATTCAAGAACAATTCAAGAAAAAATTGCTTACCCCATTGGCAGATTTTTTGCTTGTTTAATGCACAAAATCAATTAAATTTGATATTTTTGGTCTAAAAACTAGACTTATTTTTTAATTTAAGAATTTTTAGATATTTTTACTGAAAACAAGACAAAAATACTAAGATTTTTTTTTCTTGAAAATATTTTTTTTTGCAGTGTATAAAAATATTTATTTCTTTTGCCACCATTTTATAAAAGCAATAAGAAACAAGAGGCCATATACCTGGACGTATATAACAATTACAAATGTTCAAACCTGCACGGGTAACACATTGAGCTATCAACCAATGTGCCAATGAACAACACACTAAACCCTTTGTTGCTTCAGGGGCCAACCTACATACACATTGAACATGCAGTATTTGCAGTCATGTAAAAGTAATTTTTTTGGTTGCATGGTTATAAATAAAGATTTTATTTAATTCCATTCAATGCATAACAGTCCTTTGTCATATGTGTGTATGTGTGTTTCAGTTTATGGAGAGCTGGAATCCTAAGGACAACCCTTGTCTGCTGTGTGTGTGTCTCGATCAACAGCGTATCAACTGCACGGCTCTCCCCTGCACCAATGCTAAAGGTGAAGTCACAAAACACACGCAAATCCTCTCGCTTTCTGCCGCATGCGCAGCGCGATAATCAGCTTCATTTCATTGAAGTGGCTTTTCAGTGTGTGTTGTCATGGTAACCGTTGCTGTGCTACAGCTCCAGAGTGCGGACAATGCGAGGTTCTCCGGGAGAAGATGGAATCCAAGTGTTGTCCTGAATATGAGTGCGGTGAGCTAAATACATGGAACACATTGTATCCAACCACAAAAATGATGCATGTAAAATACACCCCTGTATATATTCACATATAACGTAGTATACATCGTCTGCAGTGCTTGTTATTCTAAATCCAAGCCATCGCAAGAATGGATAGACAGAGCCAGATCAATAGATGGATGGCTTGTGAGTAATTACCCTAAATTAGCCGCCAAACCAAATCAACACTATGTGGGAAATTATTATACAATCAATACAATTAATTTCCTGTAGCTCAAATGGTAGGTCATGACTCTTGTCCCTATCAATCAATGTCAAGGTCATGGGTTTGATTCCAAGAATACATGGTTTGGTAAAATGAATATATTTACAGCAGAAGCTTTTATCCAAAGCAACTAACAAAAGTGAGGAAAACAACAAAGTGGTTTAGCCTTGGAGGAAATAATATGAGTGCTATTTATTAGTTATTATATACACACCTGTCAGACACAGTTTGCACAGTACAAAGTGCATATACAATATCCACTCAGTGCAAGTCAAGTCAAATTTATTTCTTGTGAAATTAGACTTATGAGATGTCATGAAACATTTTGATAAAAAAAGTAAATGCAAAGTTAGAGCATCAAAATAAGAAGCATACAGTTACAAGCATCTCTTCATGTACTATTTTGCACATGATTTCAAATGACATCATACAAACGAATTTTGTTGTTTTTTTAACATTTAAGGGGAACATTTTCATTACCGCAACGTGTCCATCACTGGATTTAGGTTCTTTGACATGGAAATATTTATAATTAAAAAATCTAACAAATAAAAAGCTTCAGTACATGTTATACTATAAACATTTACAGTAAAGAAAGATGTGGTATTTCCTTATAATAATAAGGAATATAAGTGTGTCAAAGAAAAAGAAAAATTCTATTTAGTTTGTCATAGTACCTAGACAACTTTTTAGTTCTCATTTCCAAAACATGAGTTTGTAAATGCATATATTTAATGTAATATCATGTTGCGGTAATGATAATTTTTTATAATGATAATTTAAAAAATGTAAATAATTCTATAGGAAATATGTTTTAAATCCTCTAAAAATAATGGTTATAGTAAGTTCAGACCTTAATCTTATATGTGCAAAAAAAATTGGGTTCAAGGTTTTTTTTATTCTGATGCTGGACTTTCGTGAGAATCACCCAGCAGTGTAAAAAGCATAGAGAAATTATAGCAACAATGCAAACTAATACATAAATGTATTTTACAGCACCGGTACACATATATGCTAAGGTACGATAGTGGCCTGATGGTAATATATGTGACTCTGGACCCCAAAACCAGTCATAAGTGGCACGTGTATATTCGTAGCAATAGCCAACAATACATTGTATGGGTCAAAAAAATTATCGATTTTTATGCCAAAAATCTTTAGGATATTGATGTTCCATGAAGATATTTTTTAATTTCCTGGGGTGAATATATAAAAAAATTATCATTAGTAATATCTGTTGCCAAGGACTTCATTTGGACAACTTTAAAGGGATTTTCTCAATATTTCGATTTTTTGCACCCTCAGATTCCAGATTATTTTGTTTTATCTCTGCCAAATATTGTCCTATCCTAACAAACCATACATCAATGGAACGCTTATTTATTCAGCATTAAGATGATGTATAAATCTCAATATAAAAAAAAGGAACCCTTATGACTAGTTTTCTGTTTTTGTTTGCAGTATGTGACACAGTCAACTGTAAGATACCAGATCCTCCTACGTGTGCTCACGGGCTCAGTGTCGTTCTCACAAACCCTGGAGAATGTCTACCAGTTTACCAGTGTGGTGAGCATTTGCATATTACCTTACACTGTATGCAGATATACATGTATTTTTTATTGCACATGGTTTTAATGTATGCGCTTTCATTCTCTCAGTGTGCAGAAAGGATCTTTGCCCTACGATGGTCAAACCCTCCTGCCCTGCGTACAAGAGACTCTCGATTAAACAAACCGAGTGCTGCGATTCGTACGAATGCGTTTGCGATTGTCAGAGCGTTACCCGCACATGCCCACCAGGTTATATCACTAAAACCACTGCCAATGACTGTGACTGCGTAGAGGTCACCTGCGCACCTGATAAGGTTGGCACGATCACCTGCTCTTTTTGTGTGTTCCTGCATGTATGTTTATTATTTGACATTGGCAGTTCTACGTGCTGACGATCGTACATCCGATCAGCGTGCGTTCGATCAGCGTGCGTCCGACTGTTTATATTTATAACCTACTGTGTGTGTTGTTTGTCTGTAGGTGTGTGTGGTGGACGCAGTGGTGTATCAGGTGGGCAGCCGGTGGGAAGAAAAGTGCAAAACATGTTCCTGCACGGAGCAGACAGACAGACAGACGGGTCTGCACGTCGCACAGTGTGTGGACCCGGTTTGCAACCAGATTTGTCCTCTAGTAGGTCAAGCAGTCAGGTTTGATTTAAATTTAATGGTTTGGTTGAGGTGTTTCTTTGTTTATGGATCATTATTGTGTTCACAGGGAACCACGTACTCGCATTCAGATAGCGAATGCTGTGGTCACTGCCGCCCATCCAGTTGTGTTGAAGGAGGTCGTATGAGACAGGCAAGTGGGTGATTCTCACGAAATCCGTTTCCAGCATCAGAATTTTTAAAAGCCAATTTTTTTGCATATATAAGATTAAGGTCTGAACTTACAATGACCATTATTTTTAAAGGATTTAAAACATATTTCCTATAAAATTATTTACATTTTTTAGATTATCATTATAAAAAATTATCATTACCGCAACATGATATTACATTAAATATATGCATTTACAAACTCATGTTTCGGTAATGAGAACTAAAAAGATGTCTAGGTACAATGCTAAACAAAATTTCAACTTTTATCTGGAGAGAAAAAATAAGAACTGCTTACCTGGTAGCCATCTTGAGTGTCACAGTCAATTATGTCCCTTCCAACTATTTTTTTTTTTTTTTTGAAAATTTTTGTTCCTTGAGGGTTAAACAATGATTAAAAATTGTTGCGGAGGATGATAATTTTTTTTCTTGGAGACATTTATATTCCTTATTATTGTCTCTACATTTACCAATGATCACCAAATACCACATGTTTCTTTACTGTAAATGTTTATAGTATAACATGCACTGAAGCTTATTGATTTTTTAGATTTTTTAATTATTAAAATTTCCATGTCAAAGAACCCAAATCCAGTCATTATGGACACGTTGTGGTAATGACAATTTTCCACTTAAATGTGGAAAAAACAACAAAATTGGTTTGTATGGTGTCATTTGAAACCATGTGCAAAATAGTACAGGAAGAGATGTTTGTAACTGTATGCTTCTTATTTTGATAGCATTTACTTTTTTTTCAATATGTTTCATGACACCACATAAGTCTAATTTCACGAGAATTACCCAAGTGTATTGTATTGTTTTCCTGGACTTGTGACCATGTCTGTGAAATCAAATGATCAAATTATGAGATTAGAAACAGCAAAGTTTGATTTTCATGTATATTTTGTATGTCCATACAGATTGGAGATCAGTGGCTGTCTCCACACGACAGTTGTGTGTGGAGTGAATGTGTCCAGGTGAACGAGGAGGTGTTTATTCAGCACACAAACGTGTCTTGTAAACTTATGGACGCGCCAACCTGTCCATTGGGCACGGAGCTCCAATGCAACACTGTAGATGGTTGCTGCCCAAGCTGTCACTGCGGTACACGCAGAGTCTCTCGCATACACACACACACGGCTCATTTATTGCTCTCTTTATGATGTTTCTTTAAACATGTGCATGTTTTAATCTCTTTGCAGTTCAAATGGATGCCTGCGTACTGAACCAAACTCTTATTGCGGTATGAATGTCGAGTTAACATACAGAATACTAATGCGCGGACATTTTGGTGCATAACAGATTGACTTAGGGGTGTCTAACTGTGTGTGTGTGTAGGCTGGAGAACGATTGATGGTGGATGTGTGCACAAACTGCGAGTGTATGAGAGATAAGAAGAGTTATCGGCTCTCTTGCAGGAAGATGAGCTGCTCTCCCTGCTCAGAGGTAAAACCCTCACCGGGATGATTATTAAAGGGACAGATCACCCGAAAATGAAAATCCGCTATTGTTGGCGCAACCTCGTGTCGTGCCAAATCCATATGACTTTTACAACTTTTTTTATACAATCCATGATTCGACAGCCTATTACAAGCTCAATAAGAAAACAAAAACACAATATGTTTAAGGCAGAGCTACACTTAAAATAAATCCTGTGTGCTCCTTTCATCGTGCTTTTATGGTGCTTGAGAGCCTATGATCACTATATGCCTTTGGAGAAAAGGGCCATTAAAGGAGACATTTCACAAGACTTTTAAGATAAAAAATAAATCTCCCTTGAATACGTATGTTAAGTTCTAGCTCAAAATACCATGTAGATAATTTATTATAACATGTTAAAATTGTCTCTTTGTAGGTGTGAGCAAAATTGTGCCGTTTTGGGTGTGTCCTTTAAAATGCAAATGAGTTGATCTCTGCACTAAAATGGCAGTGCGGTGGTTGGATAGTGCAGATTAAGGGTCGGTATATCCCCTTCTGACATCACTAGGGGAGCCAAATTTCAACATTTTTCACATGCTTGCAGAGAATGATTTACCTAAACTAAGTTACTGGGTTGATCTTTTTCACTTTTTCTAGGTTGACAGAAGCACTGGGTCCCAATTATAGCACTTAAACATGAAAAAAGTCCCCTGATATGTCCCCTTTAACATCGTCTTCTGTGTGTCATAGACATGAATGCAAAACAATAATATGTTAATAACCATAAAATGTCAATTTTTTGGTGATCTGTTCCTTTAAGGACTGTGTATAAAGAAATAGTCATGTACATAAATGTCTGTGTATTTATGTGTTATAGGGTTATACACTTGAGCCGATACCGGATGCTTGTTGCGGCCGCTGCGTACCAACCGCATGCAGCATCCGTTATCCTGGTGGACAGATGAAAACGCTGAAAGTAATAAACATGAGCACAAACAAACACACATGTCCCGCCTAAGGCTCTTATAATGTTGCTTGAAATAAGCCATAAGGCTGTCAGTATTAACTAGTATGATCCTCATTGTGTGTGTCTGTGTGTGTGTTCAGGCGAATGAAACCCTTACAGATGGCTGCTCAAAATATACATGTAGTGTGAATAGGAAAGGAGAACTGGTGTTGGAGACTCTGGTCACAGCCTGCCCTCCTTTAGATCGCAGTCGCTGTGTGGAGAACGGGGTACGTACTTACTTAAAGAGCAACTATGGTCCGATTCACGATTTTACATTTTCTTTGGTGTGTAAGTGTGTATTAGTACATGTTAACGATATGCAAAAGGTACAAACTAGGGATGCACCGATACCAATACTGGTATCGGGTATCGGCCTCGATACCACATTTTCTAAAGTACTCGTACTCGTTAAAAGTCCCCCGATACCTGAAATCGATACCACGGTCTGAGAAATGTCTATGTTTGAGCGGCGTGTAAGGGGTTAATGCCTCTTGTGTTGTCCAAAGAGGCAGATTTTACAACAAACTGGAAAACTAATCCTTTGTTTTTTTGTTAATTTATATGACTAAAGCTGTTACCTGTAAATTTAAATTATGTTTTTTTTATTAAGTACTCGGTATCGGTATCGGCAAGTACTGAAATGCAAGTACTCGTACTCGTACTCGTATTCCAAAAAAGTGGTATCGGTGCATCCCTAGTACAAACCCCAAAATAAACGATGACACGAGTTATCGTCTGCAATGTAAATCTCTTTTCTTGGAGTACAACAAACACACAGATTGTACGCAACAGTTTACTTCCTGGGATTGGTGATGTAGACAAGACCGACATTATCATAATTCATCCCGTTTTGTACTCACAGCCTAAAAGTTAACTCCTGATAGCATTGTATTGTGAGCGAATCTTTCAAACATGGTGAAAAGCGTTACATTTCCAGCTGACGTCAGAGGTATTCAGGGCAATCACAACGTACAGATTAGCTGGCCAATCAGGGACACAGAGCTTTTCAAATCCGTGCATTTCAGGAAGAGACTAAAATGTACGTTATGTGGAAAATAATGCGTTTTTTAACCATAAACCACGCAAACACATTGTATTATACCAAATACACAAAGAATGCTGTTTTTTAGTAATAGGTACACTTTAAATTTAAATTCATGCACATGGCAAGCGACTTACAGTCTTCAAGTTTCTAACCATTAGCTGCGTTCCTATTAAAGTTTTGTGCTAAACTTTAGCGTTATTTTGTAAATGTTGACAAAAAACTATTGCGAAATGATACTGTTATTAATCGATGTTATTCGACTAAAACTAAAACGCAATTTTGTTGTCTCGTGATAAATAGTTCTAAAAACCATTGCGACAGGTGTTTTCAACTTCATACAGCGCCGCGCAGACCAACATGGGAATGACGTCAAAATACGGCGAGACTTGAAAGCATAGAGCAGTCGACTCCCGAATCGCTCTCGAGGTATCATGCGCTTGACGATTCTTGTGACGCCACATGAAGTCGAACACACCTCTTCTCCTCCGAACAAATATACCACGCCATATTAAACTCTTTCCCCGCCATTGACGAGTTATCTCGTCAATGACGAGAAAACATTTGTATGAAAAAAAACCGTGTTCCTGATGAGTTTAAGGGTAATCTGTAATACCGCGACTATCCCGACTCGAGATAATCTACCCACACTACCCAATTTATAAAAAATGAAGCAAAATATTTATTAATTATGCACTGCATTCATTTTTTGATAATTGTTCGGAATCTAATGTCTGAACAAAATTCCTTCACAAAAATGCAATTATTTCAGCTTTTTGCTAAAAAAATATATTTGAAGAAATACCCACATTTACAGTATAGTGTTTATATATAGTGTTTATATTTATAGTGTTTATAGAGTAATAGTGTTTATAGAGTTTATAGAGAAAAAATATAGATAGGTTGATACTTTTTTCCCGTTTTGTTTGTTTGTTTATTGTTTGTTTGAAAGCAAATGGGCTGTTCTTTCATTTATTTTATTTATATATTTTTAGAAGAAAATTTTCCTTAACTTTTGTAAAAATCACAAAAAAATGCTTGAAGACAACTTTTCAAAAAAAGCCTGGCGGGGAATGAGTTAAAGAATGAACATGTGACTTGTACGCATGTCAGGTGACCTGTTTCCATTGCAGTTTTGCAATAAATTACTATTTTGAATTGCTGAAAAACCACCTCACCCGAACATAAAAACCTTTTTGCGAAATATGGGCGTTTATGCAAAATTGCAGTGTTTTCATTGACCGCAATTTGAAAACGCTATTGTAATTTGGAGGGTAATGAGCCATGTTTCCATCGCCATGATTTTATGGACATTTTGAAGTATCGCATAAGAAACGAGTGATGATAATGGCAAATTTCAAATAAAAATCCCTTAATTCACAAAAAGTTTTTACGCTCGTTTGAGATATTTTTTTGACTTATGTGATAAAAAGTAAATGTGAATAATGGGAGATAGATAAATTCAGACGTAGTGAACATTAAACCCACGGGACTGATCGTCTAGCTGTTTCTGCTGAAGTTGTCTTTACCATATATGGGTCTCGACGTCATCTTAATGCCCTTGCTGCTAGTACCTGCATCAAAAATGCTGCATTCCTTCTTTTGTGCACAGCATTTAGTTTGGCAATTACAAGCTGAACTGCCTATACATTTATAACCTGCCAAATTATTAATAAATGCAGTCTTGTCTCCATTTTCTAAGCGTGCCTTGATTTATTTACTGTACTACTAATTACTAGGTAACTCTCAAACAACTTGATGCACCTAATCTGCATTTGTTTGTTTATCTTTCATTGCGAATTTAAAAGATTCGCTTCAGGTTTGGATGGAAACCCAGCTGTGGAAATGCAGCTACTATGTGTTTATCTGATCTGTTCATTCATAGTTCAAATTCAAACTATTGTGTGTCTTTCTTATAGGGTCAAATCCGTCAGATTAGAGACACCTGCTGTGAGATGTGTAAGAGCACACAAACCACACTCAATCATGCTGTTAAGATGAACAAACTCCATCCTGGCAGTCTAAACCTGACTATACTTTCATGTGTTTAGGTGCGGAGCCAGAATGCAGGAGGCGTGTGGGTCTCTTGAATTACATCAGAGTAGATGACTGCCAATCAGAAGAGAAGATAGAGCTCACTTACTGCGAGGTGAGAGGATGCATTGATTTTCTTGCCCACAAAAGTGAAAGAAATATTGTTCACCTATGATGTAGAAGTTTAACTGACTATCTTTCTTTTTTAAACCCACCACACAGGGGAAGTGTGATAGCAAGTCTATGTATTCTCTGGACAAGCACAATGTGGAAACGGAGTGTGCGTGTTGTTCGGCTACCGGCACCGTGCCTATTAACGTTTCCCTGCGCTGTGCTAACGGCACACGGACGCGCCACCAGGTCCTCGCCGTCACCGGATGTGACTGTATGTCACGCAGCTGTCCTACAGACTGAGCACACACACACAAGCTGATAAAACTTACATCAACCTGATAAACTGCTACAATACTTTTTTTATATATGCATCTTCAGCAGGTATAGCAATCGATTAAAAAGCACTTTACTCAACATTTCTGTTTATATAAACAAAACATATTTCATACACTTAATCGGTATGTTGCAGATGCCGTCCATTGGACTGTTTTTCTATGCAAGTATATTCAAGAACAAAATAATGTGTGTTTGTAGTTTATGGGTGTTTCACTACAATAAAGAAAAAGCTTCATGAAGTACTCGGCTTGGACCACTCGATGGTGCTGTAGATACTTGAACTGATTTGTGTGAGTGGTGATGTGTGTGGAGAATATTAATCAATCATTTAGCTGTGAAGGGTGTTAAGGGAGACAAATCATCAAATCTAAATCAAATGTGGCACGTTTAAAGACTTAACCACAATCTGCTCAGGCAAATGTTATTGCTCGGAATTAAATATTATGTTGTAGTCACAAGACATTTATTTTGAGATATCTGATATTTCTAGGCTTATCATGCTGTTTATGATCACTGGTGTAACCTCAACATGGCAAATATACTACTTCAAAAACTAAATGATATAAAAACAATCATAATTTGTTACACGATAATGAAACCGATTTGAAACTTAATTTAAGATGGCATCAGATTTACAATAACTGTAGAGACTTCTGTAATTCAGAATTTTGCAAAAACCCAATTGACCCGTTACAATGTCTTTAATAGTTCAATTCAAATCAATTTTATTTATATACTCACTTTTCACAACTGTTAATTGTTTCAGAGCTGCTTTCCATGAATAGATGCAGGAGAAAACACAGAAAAATTGATGGACAACATAAGCAGCAGAATACAGCGGCAAAGATTAATTTTGAATGTTTTGTTAATTGTAATTGCATTTTTTTCCTCCTATAAACTACACAAATCTCTAAGAAGAGTTAATTGCCATTGGTTTATATTCTTCTGTTGGTAGGATTTTGGTGATACTTAATGCCAAAATGGCTAAAATATTTTTAATTTTCTCAGATATCATCTTTAAATGATTTAGTGTATTGATAAAAACTCACTGTGACTGGACAGATGGTGGTTATTTGGTAATGTTGTTTAGTGTTTATTTAAGTGCTAAAATAAAAATAATTATTAGCCTACATTCACACTGCAAGCAAAAGTGGCCAAAATGTGACCCATATGCAGGATGTGATTTGCTGGTGAGCATGGGGGGAATAAACCCCTTTTGTCTTTATATCCCTGCCTCTGACGAATATTTTTTTATCCCCAGTGGCGACAAAATTTATTTCCCCAATTGAAACTAATGGTCATCAAATGGCCATATAAACGGCCTTAAATAAAAATAATTTAATGTAAGTAAAAACGCTTTCACAAAATAATGTAAACAACAGTAAAATCAGGAATGGAGTATTAGTGTCACCGCTTCTGTTCCTAGGACAATAGGTGACAGTTCGTCTAGATCAGGGGTGCCCAACCCTGCTCCTGGAGGGCTACCGTCCTGCAGACTTCAGTTCCAACCCAACTCCAACACACCTGTCTGTAATTATCAAGCAACCCTGAACACCTTTAGCTGCTTCAGCTGTGTTTGATTGGGGTTGGAGCTAAAATCTTCAGGACGGTAGCCCTCCAGGAACAGGGTTGGACCCCCGTCCATGCCCGTATTTTCCGATATGCCAAGCACCGATAGTCTATTTCAGTGTAAAATTAGTTAAATAATAAATGAAAAGGATTTATTGTTATATTGAGAGTATGTTGTATATTGCATTTCTTTCTATTGAATATTATGATTAAAAACAAGTGTTTTTGCATGCCTGGAACCAAGCATAAGGAAGGAATGCATTCTGGCATGTACAGTTCAGGTTTTTAATTGTTTTATTAAGTTCCTATAACGGAGGCCATCTAGTCAATGAAAGCTGTGCTGTAAAAGGAAACCTTTATCCATGACCTCAAGAATTGCTCTACACCCAGACATTAGAGCTCATGGCCTTTGGCCTCCTTTTTGGGAGCGCCCTGCTCCCGGACCAAACTGGTTAGAGTCCCGCTCAGGGCGGGTGCGAGTAGGACATTTTTAGACACATTTTATTTTAACATTTGCAAGAAATATTTATAACAGTTTGCTGTTTTATAACAGTTTTATTTATAACAGTCTGATTTTGCATAGGGCCACTTTCATATGTGGTGCTAAATCGGATCCATATCTGATAAATTATATCAGACTTCATTCTGAACGCCTATTTCGCATTTCATCCAACCTTTACGTCAATTGTGACAGGCGTCACAATTCTGTGCTGGAGGAAGTGAAAGGATGACATTAGGTCGTCACTTCAGAGCCAGATACAGTTTACACAACAGTGCACAAAAATGCTGGGGGCAGTACCCAAAAAGGTCCTAATAGAATAGCTACATATTTGTATACATTTGTATACCAATACCTTTGAGGAACCAATATGAACTCTTAAGGTCCAAAAATGTACTTTTTGAAAGAGTACGGCCTCCAGCTGGAGTATCTGATCTTTTTTGCTGACAGTGTATGATTCACAGTTTTGACCTACAGCCTTTGCCCTCTATGACCCTCTAGAAACGTACCCTTTTTTAATAATATTGTGTCAGTTATTTAAGTTAGGAGCTATTGAGGGGCATTGCTTCATGTATTTATGAATCTATCGCATGTTTGCTCTCCAACAATAAGACTTTTGAATATAGTCTGCAGTAGAGCAGTTTGCGCGCTCGCGCGCAAGTGAGTGATACCCGCTGTGTGTGTGGGGGTGTCGGCTGTCACCCGTCTCGGGTGCACGCGCGTTGTGTCGGACTCTCGCTGGAAGTTTGTAAGTCTCGAGCGCACCACGGAATTAACGGCAGCGGTACGAGCGCATTAAGCTGCGCGGGACCGCGAGCGGATTGTCCACTATGTACCGTGAACGTTAACATGGCACTGAACAGGTCGACCACGACGGGTGAGTAGCCTAATGACATTCCTGATAATGTTGTGTGCGCGTGTTATTCCTCCAAAAGTGAAAAGCTTTATCTGCGCCCCTTGTTCAATTGCTATAGCGTGAAATTGGCTTGTTGCATTTTATCTTACTATTATTCACACATTTTATTATCTAGCTGTTGCGCACACGTGATTTATACAATCTCTGCGTCGGATGTCATGTAAACTGTACATTTTTGAATGGCTGCAAACTGTCTTTACGTTAATTGTAATGAAATCATTGAGGCGCGCGCCATTATTTGCCCCTTTAGACGGACCGTGGCACTTTAACACTCGTTTGTACTATTAAGCAATATTATAAGTAAGTGTTTTAGAAATGTCTTTTTTTAGAAAACAACAACATGTGCTCCGTTTGTCGACGATTTGCTCGAGGGGGGTTTGTTATAATTAGCTGGGGCAATAAGCTGGGGCTATTTCAAGTGCCATCCGACGATACGCGTAAAACATGTTACTTAATGTTCAATATATCGAAAGCAATGTAGTCTTGTAGAATTGGTGAGAGAGTAATTGAAAATGATTCGAAGGAATAAAGCATTGGGAAGTAAATGCACAAATAGACTGTGATGCATGCTTTGGTCAGATGGTGTTAAATGCGCTTAGAGTCATGAATCCCTGTGTTTGTTTACCTGGGGGCATGAGGCATATTGAAGTGACGCTTCAGTCAGGTGGGGTGTATATTTAAATAGACTAGAGGTGTACGTGCCCCTGTGTTTGACAGGTTTTAATTATGTCGCTGTCCACGGTGCTGAACGAAACGGAATGATGTTTTCTGTACTTTTAAATGGAATCTCTCTCTCTCTCTCTCTCTTTCTTTTTTCTCTCACTGTCTGTCTGTCTGTCTGTCTCTGACACACACACTGTCACACATTGTCACTCCTCTTTAATAGAGAACTGGAACGGGGCTCCAGAGCGCACGCGCGTCTCCGGCGTAAGGAGCGAGTCCTTTTCAATGCAAAGTGAGAAACTCCGCTGTCTTGCCCGTGAAATATCTGAACTTGGCCAGCAGGGCACTCCCAGCAACGGGCATGAAGCCAATGACATTGCCGAAGACACGGTGCGTGAAATCACTTTCAAGAGTTATTATGGAGTATTTACCCAATTACCAGAGAAACCCTTAGGCAGGGGTTTTCAACCTTTACAGACCAAATGACTCTCCCAGGGCCACTTAATACAAAAATCAATTGTTACATGGTGAAACTTACATGAAAATATGATGTGGCTAGCATTTATATTCAAATTGTCATCAAGCCATCAATATACACTGATTTTGCCAAGTGTCCATGCAGGATTAGTAAAAAAGAGAAGTGCAGTTTTTTTGTGTGTAGATAATTATATGTAAAAGTTATCATTAGATTGCATAATGTATTTATCAGCATCTTGATATTGACATTACTATTGGTCATCAAAAAATGCATATTGGTTGAGTTGTATAATGCCAAGAAACCTTAAAAGAAACGTCTTAATCAGCAGTTTAGAAACCACAAAGGAAAAACCACAACAGTATAATAAGTAATTTTACTTGACCGCCAAGAAGCAGCAAAGTCAACAAATCTATTAATGTAAGATAATACATTATGTTAACCAAAATCATGGGTCTGTCAGTTAAGTGCTTGCTCAGAATTGCAATAAATCAAGAATACGGCCTTAGGAGACATTCAATTTCTTTGAAGTGTGTGACCCAGATCTTCAATTGCCATGTAAAAGAGAGGAATATTCAATTATCTGTCTTTTGCCGTGTAAAGCAGCAACCATGGCATGTTGTCTGCATCAGTATTTCCTAAACTCTTTGCCTTTTATACATCAATAGCCCCAACACTAGGTCTCAATGACCCTTTTATTGCATATACAGTATATAATAAATGCCTGTTTGTGTTTTAGGAAGAACCAGGACCTGGGCCAGGAGGAGGGCTGTGTTTTGCTGACGGACGGAGAAGAGTGGACTATGTACTTGTCTATCACTGCAAGAGACGACAGTCACAACATCGACCCTCTGTTGTTTCTAATGGTAACGTGCCATCTCAAAGCCCCACCCCCTCACGCAGGAGTACAAAAGAGGATATTACAGAAGCAGTGCTGGAGGCGGGCTTAGGGACGGGAACTGATGATGGACTGAAAGATAAAATCAGGGAGGAATTTGAGAGAGGACTTCAAGAAGAAGGCTTGGAGATTGAACGCGACAAAGAGGTGTGTGTGCTGTGAATAAAATATTTCCCTACTGTATACTGCACAGTGTACACTAAAATATTGCTTACTACTTAAAAAAAACCCAGAAAGAATTATGCACCATTTCAAGCCCCAGTTTTCCATATGGTTTTCTTATTATCTAATTATCACATGACATTACATGAGTGATAAACCATTTTTTTTTTTAGTTACTTTAGTGTATTTCCTGGCAAAAACATGTTCATGTCATTTTCACAAGTCTTGAATACTCAAAGATGAGTGCAGTATAACAAAATCAAAGCAATGAAAAGATTCTCAAGGTGACCTTGGAACGTAAGAGACCCAGTTTAGCTGAAGCTAAAGCCCTCCCACACTAACAAAAGTCCATCTGGATTGGGTTCTCATTTTCAATAAATGCAGTTAATTCTAAAGAAAAGTTAACACCTTCCATAAAGCCATGTTTTGTTTTCTTGTAAAACCACATCAGTAGCCACTGGCAAGATTTTTGCGACAGACAGCACTGTGGTTGTCAGACGAAATCATTGGTTCTGCCTGCATCATGGGTTTATTTAAAGCAAGAACAGCTTAGTATTTTTGAATAGGAAAAGATTGGATGAGTCGTGCAGTTTTGCAACAAAAAAGGCTCGTATCGTGTCCTCATAAATCCAGATATCATTTGAATTTTTCTGCAGTCAAGAACAACTTAAGAAAATGCATCTTTCAGTTCCTATGCTGAATGGTGGTATGAGTGAATTTCACATAAAATTGTACATTTAATAAAAATTAATATAAAAATAAAAAAATTAAGCTTCTTTGTAAGATATGTTTTGGATTGTAATGTTATCATGACCAATTAAATGCAGTATTAAAAATCCTCACTGTAAAAGTTTCTTGATGTATTTAAATCTTTAAGTATAATCAACTTGAATTTACAATTAATTTCTTGACTAGTGAGGACTGAGGAGTTGCTATAAATTATAAAAATTAAGCTAATTCAACTTTATTTTTTATAATTTATATCAACTTCTCACTAGTCAAGAAAGTTTTAATTAATTGTAAATTCAAGTTGATTAAACTAAAAAATTTAAGGGGCGGTTTCCCAGACAGGGCTTATCCTTGTCCCAGACTAAAATGCATTATTGAGTTGCCTTAATTTCAAAACACCTTGCACTGACATATTTTAACTTACATCAGTACCATTGTTTTGTCTCAAAATGCACAAGTAAGTTTTGTAAGGTTTGTTTGCAAAAATCCGGAGCCCCTAAGGGGACAAGGAGCAAAAATTAAATAAAGTTTAAAGTGCGCACGCGATAGTTTCTATCGCGTGTGCACTTGAAACTTTTGCTTTCACGTGCGCACCTGATAGTTTCATGTGCACACGCAAGGGTTTCACGTGAGCACGCCAAACTAAACTTTAAAAAAAAATCTGCACATGAAGGTTTCGTGTGAGCACATGAAAGTTTAACGTGAGCACATGAAACTAAACTTTAGATTTTTTTACTCCAATGTCACCTTAGGTATAAAAACTACTTTAATGTCGTGAGTAAGGGATAATGTAGAGGCAGCCGGAGCGGAGGGTCTTGTATCACACTGAAGGGGCTTATTTCCCGATAACTACCGGCTGCCTCTACATTATCCCGCTTATTACACGGCTACTTGTCACATAAGAAAAAAAACCGGACATGAATATGAATTTGAAACATTTTATTGGCATATTTGTTTTAAAGTAACATTTTTATCCTTCCGCGAAACTTTGCACAGATGCATAAAATGATCGTAATACCTTATTAAGATCCTCTGCTTCATACTTTTTTTCTCTTTTAGCCAGTGAGAAGTTTTAATGCCCATTCTGTATTTTTTTGTGTGTTGGCTTCGTAGCTGTCATGCTCTATTTTGACAAGTTCAGTCTCAGTAAGCTGTCTGTGTCTTGTCGTGGTTGTCCAGTGTTTGTCACAAGATGGCGCCAAACAGTAATCTTTATTGATCTTTATTGGCGCGGGGCGATTTTACTCGTACAAGTAGTAGCGGCTATGCGTTATTACTTTGGAGCGGTTATTATTTGAAAAGAACGAACCTGCAAATGTCTCCACTGACCAATCAGAATCAAGCATTCCAGAGAGCCGTGTAATAAAATAAGGTTAATGTCCTAAAATAATAATTAAGGCTTAACAAGGAATTTGACACAATGACTTTTAGTAATATTTAACTTATAAATTAAAAAGTTTGCCTTAGAAATAACCTTAGTAGTTTAATATAGTATAAAAATACAATCAGAATGAATGCCTACAATTGCTTAAATTCATTACATTGTCACAATGCAAAATCCTTATCAATGTAAAAAATATTTGCTGCCTTAAAATTTTTAGCTGAATCAATGCAGATTTAGAAGTCATTTTAACTTACTATTATTTATCTTGACTAGAGATGAGTTGTTATAACTTATAAAATATAGTTGAAAGAAGTCCACTTAATTTTTTAAGTTGTACCAACTCATCTTTTGTCAACATAAATAATAAGGATGGGCACGAGTACTCGATTGCTCGAGTACTCGAACGCAACATCGACAATCAATCACAAAAAGGATGATCGTGTGGGTTTATTTATTTGTGGTAATTGCGGAATTTGGATGTCTGGTTAGCGTTATAAGCACCTGTGATAGTAAAGACTTGGTGTGTGTTCGATGTATGACACCATGCATGATTAAAAAACAAACAAATAAGTCTGTTTCCTACGCACACCCGCGCCACGCAACTCGCCGATCCGCGCAACGCAGTCAGGTGCAAAATGTACAGCGCCGTCCAAGTTCAATGCGTTATTATCTCATATTTAAACAGCAAATGTCAAGAAATAGCAGAAACCCATACGAACATAACATACACATCAGTTTGTGTTTATCAACCCTTTAGTTTCACCTCATCACGCAGATATTCCTGTTACAGGTTTCTGTTAAAAACATTTAATTCATTAATAATCTAGTATGTGTTCTTTTTTCTGTCATAGTGTCTTCAAAATTAAGTTTTATTTGAGTGTTTTTAATAAAAATATTTTAATTTTCACAATGATGCATACACCCCACCCCTTTGATTGCCCCGCCCCCAGTTAATCCAGTACTCATTTTTTTAGACCTATGGATTAATCGAAATGAAAAAATGACATACATGCCCATCCCTAATAAATAAAAGTAAGTTTACATGACTTGTAAATTGATTTGAGTTGATTCAACTCAAAAAAGGCAGCAGATATTTTTTTACAGTGTCATTTTCTTGAGTATAATTTTTTATTTGGGGGCTTTGTTGGATGAAATATAACAGATTTTCAGCATGTGGATTGTGATTTCCACACACAGCTTTTATGAAAGATCTTATGTTTTTTTTCTAAGCAGGAAAGAAAATGTTATACTGCTATTGCTTTACTAGTACATGAGTAAATGAATTTTAAACTTCAAAGACATTGTCCCTATGTATTTGACTGAATTGCACTAAATTGTGGTGTTTTTAAATTAAAGACAGATGAGGAACATATCTAATGATGTAAATAGAAATGTGTGGATGTTTGGTACTATTATACTGGTGTGGATTAAATTTGAGGGCTGCTGTCTGCAGGCAAAAGAAAGATTACGGTTGATCCTCATAACCAGGGGTGTTTGTGTGTCACTCTTCCACACTAAATAAGACTACTTTAGCACTGTTACAGCTGCTTGGTGTGTGTGTGTGTGTGTGTGTGTGTGTGTGTGTGTGTGTGTGTTTGTACTTTTGATTGTATTAATCAAGACAACTAAATCACCTGGAAATAGATTGTTCAGATCCTTCCTGTAAATTGCAAACTGTATTATGGTGCTTTGATTTATGGCCTCTCTCTTATCTCTGTCTTTCTCTCTTTCTATCTTTTTGTTGATCTCTTTCTCAAGGTGAGAACAGTCAGGTTTACCCGCCTGCACGTTCCCTGGTCTGTTCTCAGTCGTGAAGCAGAACTTCTAAAGATCAGAGTCCCGACTAAAAAGGTGCGTTTTATCTTTTCTTAAGTCTCTTTTTCCGCAATCAAATTAAAAGATATGTCAGACCCATGGTGGGTTGGGTGGGTTTGGGGAACAGATAAAAACGGACGTTAGTTTTGCAATTCTGTTTGGTGATAAGAGGGATGCAGAAATGACAAGAAATCCAAACTCGCCCAAACTCTGGCAACTGGCACAGCCCATTAGTGTCATGTTTTGGTGTTAAGAGCTTTGGCCCATCATGGCCTTTGTAAGTGCACTCATTTGAGCAGTAGTGATGCCAAAAGTCAATTCCTAAATGAGATCTGATTACAAGGCGATTACTTGGAAATTGTTTTTGAATTCATACAGTAACAGATTCATTTTGTTTTCACATAAGTTGAGCAACATCCTGAATGATTTGTCTCTTGAGCATGGGAGTTGTATTGAATTATATAATCTGATAATGGTGGATTAGCTATTGAGACATACAGACCCACATCTTACATGTGCTTCCGATTGCACTCAAAACAAGATATGTCATGTGTCACATTTGTCCGACCCTGGCTTGAACCTCAGTGTGTCTCTTCTCACTAAAGCTTTGGATATAAATGGATTAATGTCTGTTTAATTTCAGTTGCTCTGTGGTTGTTTTCCAGACGTATCGGTTGAAAGAAAAAACGGGGCTCGGGGGGATTATAAGCTCATTTTGGGCAAAGATCAATCAGCCGTTCCAGCCAGACGTAGCGGAT
This sequence comes from Misgurnus mizolepis, assembly GCA_025389145.1. Classification (NCBI taxonomy): domain Eukaryota; kingdom Metazoa; phylum Chordata; class Actinopteri; order Cypriniformes; family Cobitidae; genus Misgurnus; species Misgurnus mizolepis. Next base: position 31,309,936 of record JAIFKI010000009.1, on the reverse strand, counting down.
CCCCAAAACCCACGCATTCGTGTCCTATCGCAACCGTTCAGAAGAGACAAGCTACATCTGTGAGTGCCAGACTATTACTGTATGACAACACAATTATCAAGCCAAATCTTTTGCCTAACTGGTTTGCTGGTTTTGCAGATTTGATATAAAGTCCAAAAGCGGCTTGTTCAGCAATGCAATAAGAGGTCGAATTGTGAGTACTACTTATAATTCAATAAATCTTGTTTACACACATCAATAAATATATAGCAAACACAAATAGTTCAAATAGATTTTACTTCTATATTAAATTAAGTAATCTTGGATGATTTTGTAAGATAAGAAATTGCATTCTGCGTTATTCTTCGCTTAGTATGCTGTATGCATTTGACCATAAATATATCACCAAGGCTGCAATGTAGTAATTTTCTTAAAAGCCTTCGACGTCAAGAGCACACTTATGTGCTAAAAGGCTGTCTTTTCTTGGCTGCTTTAATGTGCATGTCATTATGCTTTGATTTTTTCTGTCGTGTCTGTTGCTTTTGCAGGTTTATGAAATTCTAAGGCGGACAGCTTGTACACAGTCCTGTCAAACAATGGGTATGTATTTGAGAATGCAAATCCATCAAACTGTACAGCTGTCACGGCACGTGACTGGAGAGAGACGATGAGCAAACTAAAATGTGAATAAACTTTAATAATCCTAAAACAAACATGACCTGCTATAATCACACATAACATTAATGAGATCAGACAACAACTGAACAAAGGCAAGGGTATGTATACACAATGACTAATGATAACTAAACAAACAGGTGAGGATGATAATCAAACAAATGGGGAACGTGTGAGGACAATAAACACAGGAGCAAGACTATGACATCTGTACATTTTTATTGAACTGTTATCTTTTTATATTTGAGTAAATTCTCTCTATTCATCGCTTTCTCAGGTATTCCATCATTGTTAGCTAAAGGGGTCTATGATGCTGCCTTCCCTCTACATGATGTAAGTTTTGAATTTAAACCTGCATGAGTGATGATAATAATGGAAATGCTAAATGTTGTAAATAGAGAATAAATGTACAGTATGATTTGATTTGTTTCTCATTATCACAGGGAGACTTTGACAGCTCACAAGATAAAGATCATCGCAATGACAGACAGGTGAGTACTGTACTCTTTGTGTCACATGATCACAATCGTTTATTCGATTTATAAAGCTTCTTCATTAGAGAAACACTCACCTAAAGGATTATTAGGAACACCTGTTCAATTGTTTTCATTAATGCAATGGTGTAATGGTTTGGGGGATGTTTTCTTGGCACACTTTAGGCCCCTTAGTGCCAATTGGGCATCGTTTAAATGCCACGGCCTACCTGAGCATTGTTTCTGAACATGTTCATCCCTTTATGACCACCATGTACCCATCCTCTGATGGCTACTTCCAGCAGGATAATGCACCATGTCACAAAGCTTGAATTATTTCAAATTGGTTTCTTGAACATGACAATGAGTTCACTGTACTAAAATGGCCCCAACAGTCACCAAATCTCAACCCAATAGAGCATCTTTGAGATGTGGTGGAACGGGAGCTTCGTGCCCTGGATGGGCATCCCACAAATCTCTATCAACTGCAAGATGCTATCCTATCAATATGGGACAACATTTCTAAAGAATGCTTTCAGCACCTTGTTGAATCAATGCCATGTAGAATTAAGGCAGTTCAGAAGGCGAAAGGGGGTCAAACACAGTATTAGTATGGTGTTCCTAATAATCCTTTAGGTGAGCGTATGTGTATCTGTGTATAAAGAAAAACTGATGGGTAAATGAGTGTTATATGTTTGCATTGCAGATGTTGCATGAGGAGTGGGCCAATTATGGCGTTTTCTTCAAATACCAACCAATGGACCTTATCAGGTCTCTTACATCTTCTTTTGAAACAATGCAACATTATAAAAAACACGTTCCCCGGTTTCACAGACACAGCTTAAGGCTAGTCCTAGACTAAGACAGATTTTTGAGCTTAACTGAAGATAACTTGCACTGACGGATCTTAAAATATGCCAATGCCATTTCTCAATACACACGCCAGTAACGTGCTTTTTATAAGGCATGTTTATAAAAAATGCTTAAACATCTTAATTTAACTAAGGCCTAGTCCTGGATTTATCTAAGCCTTGTCTGTGAAACCAGGCCTATAACTGTATAAAAGATTTGTATAAAATAATATTATGTAATTGTTTATTTTTACCATTTCAAATGTGTGTCTACTTTGTAACCCGTTTACATGTGTTAAACAGGAAGTACTTTGGGGAAAAAATTGGCTTGTATTTTGCCTGGTTGGGTGTTTACACACAGCTGCTGATTCCAGCCTCGGTTTTAGGAGTCGCAGTATTTCTCTATGGCTGCTTTACCGTAGACACCAATGTGCCCAGGTAAACACATACACACACATAACCCACACACTTGGTTGTTTTAACCCACAAACCGCATAGTTGGGTTAATTTAAACCCTAATGCTAGGTTATTTCAACTCATAGTTGGGTAACAACAACCCAGCAAAGGGTTATTTATAACCCAACAGTTGAAGTTGTCCATATTTAACCCAACTATGAGTTAAAATATCCCACCCTATTATTTTTAGAGTGTGTACGCTAAAGTATTGAAGAAATTTCACAGGCACAATGGTGTTATATTAAGATTAGGGCTGTCAAAAGATTAATTGCATATTTAATTTATATATAATTTAAAATATATAAATAAATGTATGTATGTGTATATGTATATGTAAATGTATCTTAAATACATACATGCATATGTGCACACACAAATATAATATAAATAAATATATTAAGCAAAAACAAACTTTTATTTTGTATGCGATTAATTGCGATTAATCTTTTTAACAGCCCTAAGTACTGATATTCGTAAATATGTTAGTTCTACTCCGTGTAATCAAATCAGTACACACTGAAACAAATATATCCACAAATATGTATATTTAACTATGGAAACTATTAAAATATTAACTATTTCAATTCCATACAGTTCTTAAAGGGATACATTACCCAAAAACGAATACAACAGTCCTGTGGAAGATTTTCAATTCAAAACTATATTTGTGTGTACATTATTGCGTGAACATAGTATTTAGATTTAAGAGTGGTTTGCTAGTAGAAAGATGCGAGGTTGTTTTGTAAGAATACTTTTTATGTATGTTAACCAGCATAGCACAGCCTATACATATCCATAGGTCTCTGTTACAAGAATGCAATGTATGCAGGTATGTGAAGGCTAGCATAGCCTATACATAGTTTCTAAGAGTGCAATGTATGGCTGTAATATAAAGGCCAACTCCGCCCATACATGGTTACAAATTGTGCAACATATTGTAGGCAAGGTCTGAATGTATACATAGGAAGAAAATCCAAATATGGGTAACTGAGACTACTACAGTTAAAAAATGTTTAGGTTGACATATGCAAGAATGAAGAAACAACAGCTGTTGAACATTAAACATGTTTAAAAGTAGCATATAGCAATGGATAGATAGATAGATAGATAGATAGATAGATAGATAGATAGATAGATAGATAGATAGATAGATAGATAGATAGATAGATATTCCATATAATTTTAAATATATTCTAAATATATTCTAAGATATAGTACACATATTCTACGATAAAATACACAGTGATACACACAATGCATATATTGTTAATACATTTTCGCATATAATATGACCAATATTTATAAATATAGTATTGCATATAAACACATATATTATATTCATGTGCAATATATTGAAAGCAGCAATCATTTGTATATTTTGCAATATACTGCAATATATAACATGACTAAAGAATATATGTAACAGCAACAGGTTTAAACAACATGAGGATTAGTAAATGCGACATAATTTAAATTTTTTAAAGAACTATCCCTTTAATATATAATTTAGATCTAGAAGTCTCATTACGAACCAGTTTTCCTTAAGTGGATGTTCAGGCACAGAAAATAATTGAAAAAGCTAATTGTATATTTATGGTTTCTCTCTCTTTCTTTTAGTCAAGAGATGTGTGACGAGCGTCTTAATTTCACCATGTGTCCGCTGTGTGATCGTGTGTGTGATTACTGGCAGCTCAGCAGTATCTGCAGTACGGCGCGTGTCAGCTATCTCTTTGACAATCACGCTACTGTCGCCTTTGCCATTTTTATGTCCCTATGGGGTATGAACAATATTAATAGAGTCTTTGATGATAATCAATGAATACAACAATACATTAATTGCATTTATGATTAATATGGTGGTATATTATGAACGTAAGTCTAAATGTTCATGTAATAATTGTGTGTGGGTGTGTTTAGCGGCAGTGTTTCTAGAACATTGGAAGAGGAAACAGCGTTGTTTACAACACAGCTGGGATCTGACAGGCATGGAAGACGAAAAGGTAAGAACAGTGCGAAATCTTTCAGAATTGAAAAGCATGATCAAACGCTATCTCACAACTCCTCTAATTAGGCCTGTCGCCATTACATAATCACCTGATCATGATTATTTTATCTGTGCATTTTAATCATTTATTAAAACTGCTGTCAGATGCACACTGCAAACTCAAAGGTCTTCCTTTATGTGAAATAAAAGCAAACAAAGTTTCTTTCCCAGAGACGTTTAATTCTTTTTTCTTTTAAAGTCGCCAGCCAGCGCCAGCATTTTTTATGATTTGCACAAAAGTTTAATGCCTTTCAGAAATTTTTCTATACATTTATAAACATACAATATATCAAATGAAAGAAAAGACCCTCTGCTTCCAAACAAACCAAAAAGTGCTCTCTTTATTTTTATTTTATTTTTATCAAATCTCAAATGTGGCTACATTTCTTCAAAAATACAAAATTTTAAGCAAAAAAGCTGAGATAATTGCATTTTGTAAAGGACTTTTTATAGTGATCAGATTCAGTTTTATTGTTTTGAATCAGTGGGTGCTTAATGCATGGTTCACACCAGACGCGGTAGATGCGGCAAGCGGGAGTGATTTACATGTTATGCAAAGACACAATTAGGCAACATGCAACGCGAATGGCACGCTGCAATGGAACGGGAATTGAATGCAAGGCACGAATGGTGTGTTCCGCGCGAATTGAACGTTTGCCACGGGAAACACGCCAGTTGAAAAATCTGAACTTTGGTGGATTTTTCTGCCGCGTTAACCAATCTGGACATTGCTGTAGTAGTGACGTGATTAAAGGAAGGAGTCTCAGCGGAGTCGCAGAAGCCCCTCCCATGACGCTTATTCTGTGTGAATGTCTCGAATGACTAGAATTTCACGCGCGAATGCACCATGATTAAGTGTTTTATAAGTTGGGTAAGACTGCCACCTAGTGGATAACAGCAGAAATATAGATTGCGGTAGAAACTCACCACTGGCAAGAAAAAGTGTTTTTAATTGACGAGATAACTCGTAAATGATAGGGACAGAGTTAATAGAACGTCTCACAGGAATAAATCTGAGATAAAAAAAATTACTCTATAGACTATAACATACTCGCTATGGCACTGTGAACTCATTACTGTCCCTGCTGCTATGATCTAAACCAAGAGATAAATCATGACGTTATTAATATTAATTAAGGCAAATATAGGTTTTGTATCAAGGCTCACTCACAATACATCCCTCTGAATACAAAAATACAATGCTCCAGGAACATTTTGCTGCATCTTTTGATGGAATGTCCACTAAAGGCGTTTGGTCTCAGTTTTATTAAAAGTTACGAAGAAGACCCGCTTGTCTTTGTTAAGTACACTATAAAAAAATCCTCCTTTCACTTACATTTTTAAGTTTAATCAACATGAATTTTTAATCAATTGATTTTAACTTTCTTGACTAGTGATGAGTTGCTTGCTATAAATTTTAAAGTGCACCTATTTCATTGCTAAAAACAACGTTATTTTGTGTATTTGGTATAATACAATGTGTTCACATGGTTTATGGTTAAAAAAACACATTCTTTTCTACATACCCTAAATTGTTTTAGCTCCAGATTTCACTCTCTTCCTGAAACGCACATAATTAAAAAGCTCTCTGTCCCTGATTGGCCAGCTAATCTATACCTTGTGATTGGCCTGAATACTGTCAGCAGGAAATGTGAAGCTCCTTACCATGTTTAAAAGATTCAGTTGCTAACAGGTGTTAACTTACAGGCTGTGAGTCTGAAGCGGGAGGAATTATGATAACGTTGGTCTTGTCAACATCACCAATCCTAGGTAGTAAACTATTGCCTACAATCCATATGTTTTTTGTAGTTCAAGAAAAGAGATTTACGATGGAGGAGATAACTCGCATCATAGTTACTTTGCGGTTTGTAGCTTTGCATATTGTTAACATGAACTAATACCCACTTACACACACCAAAGGAAATGTAAAAATGTGAATCGGACAATAGGTGCTCTTTAATAAGAAGTTGCTTTATATATTTATATTAATTGTAATTTTAAATTTAAGTGCAACAAGGATATTTCACAGTGTAGATTTGTTCTGTTATTTATACTTATTTATAGTCATATGTGCGCAAATGCGTGGCATGCCTTAGCAAGTAAAGCTTTCCTTGCAGTTTAATTTTAATAAAGCACACCAGACTAAAACATACAAATGCATTTTGATAATTCATTAAGTCGCCACTTTTGTAAGTCGCCACAATGGTTCCTGTAAACAACAAGTTCTTGACATACCGAATATAATCAATCCTGACAGTAACGACATCAGACGTTTATCCGCCACAGTCACACAAGCATGAACTGAAAAATATACGGCAATAAACTATTATCTGCTTGGTTACCTTAAATGAACCCTCATAATAAAAAACATAACATCAGGCTCATATCTAATGAGGAGATTAGGAGCATCAAAGTTAGATTTTTTTGTCATTAATTTTAATCTTTGACATGACCTTACTCAGTCAATATTAAATATATCAAGATTATGTTTTCACAGAATGTGCTTTACATTATATAAGATGGGTTTTTGTTTTTTATTGAAAACAGTATATCACAAAAACATTACTTATATTCACATGCAAGGTTTATAGTATTGTTTAGCCTCTCTGGGTCACTGTTATAAGTGCCTAGGCAAAAAAATCAAAAAAATAGTTTAAAACCATACAAAAACATAGAATAGACATTTATTAGAAAATAGCACAAGCTTACGAATATAGTAGACGACAACAGTTGCAAAGTTCAAAAATGTCTGTAATTTCAAGGATGCGAGTAAAAGGTCAAATTAAACAGCATATTTATTGGTGTAAACACAGTAAATATGTGACTCATTCATGTTTTTCTTTGCTTTGATGCTGACCAATAGGACAGATCTGAGGTACATGATCAGTATCTCTCCCCCATCTCTCTCTTTCTCTCTCTCTCTCTCTCTCTGTGACACAAATAAACCCACACCATATTTCTTTTCTGTCACTTGCTATTCCCCCTCCCTTGTTCTCTATCTGTTTTTCTTGTTTGTGGTTTTCTGAACAGCGGGGTAGTAAATATTGCATCTGAATCCATGATGACGATGTTTGAAGAATCAGCCTTTAATTCATAACATGAGGAGAGCTTTACAGTGGATTAATTTTGTAATAACCTGTGTGCCAACAAATCCTTTATCATGATTGTATACCATTAACCCCAAAGCCGTAATCCTGACCACAATGTACTTGCCAGATTATCTTTTTTGTGAAGTTACTTGAAACACATTTTGCATCGTAAATAGTATTGCATATAAATGCGTTCTCTTTCTACCCAGAGAAAGTAATAAATGTGTTCAAATCTCAAAGGTTTAATGGTTCTCAATAAACTTGCCATTTTGCCTCAAGAAACGAAGCACTTGATTTTAAGCAGAAGCAAGATAATTATTTCCATTTGTGAATCCAGTTACTATGGAGATGGTTTCGCTTGTGTATAATCTAGTGTGTATATATGTGTGTGTGTGACTTGTTTGTGCTTTCTGAGATCAATGTAGACACAGATTACAGCACTTAATGTGTGTGTACTGCATGTGTGCAAGTGTCTGAAGAGAATACTGAACTAAAATGATAAATATCTATACCTCAGAATGAGCTACGGCCGGCATATGAAGACTTTCTTCTTAAGAAGCAACAGAAGAAAGCAAAGAATAAGAAGAAGGATGAGGTATAGTAAATCACACTCTTGTTTATCTAATCCTGTCAATCATACCCCAAGACTACAGTTTATAAGCAGCTTTATGACTGTGGGCACCAAATGTAACTCTGATATGAAAAATCCCACATGAATCAACCACATATTATGGCCCTCATTCAATTTTGCATGGCCCGGTGCAAAAACCTTTGGGTGGGTCCAATTAAGTAAGGAATAATTGACGACTGGCCATTGAATTATTAGAAAAATAATGCACACCCGAGGTGGTGATGTGTCTACGACACGAAGCGTTATTTTTCAATAATTCAACAGCCCGGAGTCAATTATTCTGGTTATACTACAGTTACCAGACCTCAAGACATTGATCAAATTATATATTTAAAGGGATTCGTCCCTTTTTTGTACTTAAATCTCTATTGTGAGTAGGACTATTTCTTCCGCGTCTCATTTAACGGGTCTTTTGCTTGATCCAAAACGTAATTTTAAAGCTGGCAATGGAGGCTTGAGCCGTTGATAGCATTCTAATGCAGTTATTAATGAAGTTATTAGAAAGAGAGCGAAAGCGACAGAGACAGAGCGAGAAAGAAAGAAAGAGAGATTGTATGAACGAGGCTACCTCTGTGCGTCTCTAAACAGCGCTGTTATTGCCTCGGAAAATCGTCTGTCAATTTGTTTTTGTTAGTCCTTTATTACAGTTAACTATGCGAAGTGATATGGAACTGTAATGCGGTCAAGAGAGCTGCCTGGAACTACGTTCGCCGTGCTTTCCCAGAAAATAATTGCAAACCTCAGAACGTTCATCAGCCAATCAGATTCAAGCGTTCAACTGATCCGTAGTATAGTAGGCTATACTCTATCGGTTCCCCACTCCCATAAGCCTTTTACAGGGCCCAGGGCAACGTTTTTGGTTGTTCCCTCTGGATGGTACACTGAAAAAAACTGCAGTTGGCTGCACATGATTGAATTAAGTTTTGTTAAAATTATAATTTTTTTCAAAAGTTGTTGAATCTACGTAATAGATTTAACGGTATTGGTCTCGGCCAATCACGAACATAACAAATCGGTAATCGTTATCGGCTGCAAAAATCCTGATCGGAGCATCCCGATCAATTATGTACACCAGTTCAACACAACTGAATCTTGTTTTCTTAAAACAAATTAATGTTAATTAAGGTTAATTTCATTTTAAGAATTCATCTGAATTCGTCTTTATCAAATGTTAAGTTGACTAATTTAATTTTACAGTGCATACACATTTTCCAGCCGGATCTCACAAGAATTCTTACGTATTTCACGAGTTGGCTAATTCATATGAATCTGTGAATTTAAGTGAATCGTACAAAAACATACAATTATCATTAAAAAGCCCACTCCAAACCCAAACGTCAGGGCTGAGTGCAAATAGTTCAAAATGTACGAATGTGTTTGCACGAATTCATACCAATTAGTCACCTCGTAAAACACGGCATGAGATAGCTTTGAATTTTCACCGCTAGAGTTCATAATAAAAAATAAAAAATGGCAACTTGATGATACCTCTGGCAACTGAAAATCAGTGCGTCTGGACTTAAAATTTATGTTGTTACCCATAAACCCATTATTATCGTTATGTAGTAATGTGTGTCAACATAGTTGCTAGATAAAAACAATAATAGCGAGTTGCATGCTGCGCTATAATACTACTTCTGCATGTGGCACAGCGCAGATTGATCGGCTTATGACATCATGTGAAAGCAAATTGATAGTAATACTGTTACTATGATGTCATACGGCGGTCTGTGCAGCGCTGCATGAAGTCGAACACATCTATAATTTCTACAACAGTAAAAACGGAAACCATGTACAGTACAGTCAGTGACACCAATGCAAGTACATGTGAACAAAATATATAACACAGGTCTAGTAGAATTTAGATATTTTTATTGCAAAAATGCAATAAAGAATAGCTATAAAGAACCTAAGGTTATGTTAAAGGTTCTTAAAGGGACACTACACTTTTTTTGAAAATGGGCTAATTTTCCAGCTCCCCTAGAGTTAAACATTTGATTTTACCGTTTTGGAATCCATTTAGCCGATCTCCGGGTCTGGCGCTACCACTTTTAGCATAGCTTAGCATAATCCATTGAATCTGATTAGACCATTAGCATCACGCTCAAAAACAACCAAAGAGTTTCGATATTTTTCCTATTTAAAACTTGACTCTTCTGTAGTTACGTGTACTAAGATTGACAGAAAATAAAAAGTTGTGATTTTCTAGGCCAATATAGCTAGGAACTATACTCGCATTCTGGCGTAATGATCAAGGACTTGCTGCCGTAAGTAGTTATATAGGACCACCTCTCGTCAAACTTTTATGACCCCCTCCCCCACCCGGTGACAGTTGCTATCTGACAGGTCGTTTTTATGACCCTTTGACAGGGGGGCGGGACCATCAATCAAAATCTGGACAAGTTGTCAACTTTAGACAGAAAGTATTTAATGGTTTTATTGCCGGTCATTTAGAGTGATTGTTTTTCCTGAGTGTGTTTTATGTTAAGCGTATGGTGTCATGTTTAATGACGGCGCGTGTTTCGACATTTACTGTTTATTGACATTTGATGTCAGATCTCAACCATCCTCCCACCTTTGCTCGCCCCGTGCGCTTCTCAATACTGACTTTCACACCGCGGGTGTGTTGTTGAATCTAAAGTTTTGCAACAGCATAAGTTTATTTAAAGGCAATCACTAATCATATATATATATATATATATTAGATGTACCATGCTACGCTTAAAGCCGATGTTTTCTATCGAGCTATAGTTTCTGATCAGACACAAAGTCTGAACTAAATAAAATTTTAAACGGTTCACGAAGTCCGGGAATCTTTTCATGACCTGGTCTACAGTTTCACGCGTATTAAAGATCCGGCGGTGTCTGACAAAGCGTCGGGTGATTGTTCATATCTGTCATTTAAAATAAAGTTAATAAATGTAATTCTGTCCACTATGGCAAAATAGGAATTTATTTTAGATTTAGACAAATCATGAACAATGCTACGATTAAAACATTTGTTTGTAACATCACAAGTTATTTAATGAAATATTCCGTATACGTGTATAGTTTAAGCAATGATCTGAGCCATAACCTTCGGAGCCGGCAATACTACAATCTTTAGACGAAAGTCTAAACTAAATACAATTTTAAACGATTCATGAGTTCCGTGAATCTTTTCATAACCTGCACTATAGTTTCACGCGTATTAAAGATCCGGCGGTGCCTGACAAAGCGCAGGGTGAGCGTTCATATCTGCCATTTTAAAATAATGTTAATAAATGTAATTCTGACCACTATGGCAAAATAGGATTTTATTTTAGATTTAGGGGAATCTTTAACCAGGTCTCTGATTAAGACATGTGTATATGTGCACAGAAGGTGACAGAGAAACTTATATATGACGTTAATAAACTTTTAAATGTTTTTAAGACGTATTCACCCCATTTTGGGGTTTATTTTTAATTAAAGGCTTCTTAAAACATGTGTGAAAATGTGTATATTATACAAAGAGTCTTATATTGTCTGCTCTGACAAAAATAAAGTATTTTTTAGGTTTAGGGGAATTGACAGCGTGTGTCTTATAAATACAACTTGATAATACGTTTGTTTTGTAAAGAGACTTCTTTAAAGTCACGCAAGAATAAAATATTTTAGTTGTAACTGGTTAAACTTAAAGCCGATATTTTCTATCGAACTAGTCTATTTTCTGTACAGACACAAAGTTTTCTGATGCTGATATTATGTCAGTGTGTGTTTGTGTGGGGGTCGTGTGATGTAATCTTTGCAAAGTTTATGACCGAACCTTTATTGGGGAGCGACAAGAGATCCCCCGGAATCAGTTTGGATCGAGCAGAGCTGTTATACTCAAGTCTATTGGTATGTATGTGTTTCGCTGTGTTCGTTCCAGTATTTTGTCTGATTTATTTAAAAACTAAAAATTCGATCTCTGGTATTGCAGCGAAATTGTCTAAACTGGTATTAACTATTCCTGGTAAATCGCGGAGAAGAGTGCCCTGAACAAAAAAGTCAGACCGAGACTAGAACCTCCCGCAGCGTAACACGGAAATCTTGGAACAAAAGAGACGCCGACTGGCTCGTGTTGTCCGGTGTGTTTTTATTTAATCCTGTTACAATAGATTTAAACAAACTGGTTTGGTTTAATATTTTCTAATAACATGTGTTATCTGTTTTAAAGGTTTGGATATCAGAGGCAAAGCGAACGTTGTGTGTACTATTGCAAAATATATAGCGGATCTCCACGGTACGTTTATCTTGCATAAGAAAATTGTTTTATTTAGATATTTGTCCTAATAACTTGTTTTTATCTGTTTACAGGTTAGGATACAGACCACAACGCTTTGGACGTATCTTTAAAAAAGATTAAAATCAGAGACTTTTTGGATTTGTCTGGGGACATTTTAAACATTTTGTGGCAAATTGGATTTAAAACATTCCGGATACTGGATACCTAGTTTGATTTGTCCACAGAGCTTGTTTAAGACGTTTTCACCACATTTTAGGGGTTATTTTTAATTAAAGGCTTCTTAAAACATGTGTGAAAATGTGTATATTATACAATGAGTCTTATATTGTCTGCTCTGACAAAAATAAATTATTATTTTAGATTTTAGATCAATTGACTGTGTGTGTTTTATGTCAAGCGTATGCTGTTATGTTTAATGACGGCTCGTGTGACAGCTTGTGTTTAGGCATTTGATGTCAGATATCACACTTCCTCCATCCTTATTCACAATCCCATGCATTCTTTCACAGGGGTGCGTGTTGTAAAGCGACTAAAGATTTCTAAAACTCAACGTTGGTAAAATAATTACCCATTACGGTGTCAAAAAAGTAAATGTTTATTTTAGATTTAGACAAATCATGAACAATGCTACGATTAAAACTTTTGTTTGTAACATCACAAGTTATTTAATTAAATATTCCGTATACGTGTATAGTTTAAGCAATGACCTGAGCCACATCCTTCGGCGCCATCAATACTACAATATTTAGACGATAGTCTAAACTAAATAAAATTTTAAACGGTTTCAGGAACTCCGTGAATCTTTTCATAACCTGCTCTATAGTTTCACGCGTATTAAAGATCCGGCGGTGCCTGACAAAGCGCAGGGTGTGTGTTCATATATACCTTTTTAAATTAACCTTAATAAAATGTAATTCTGTCCACTATGGCAAAATAGTGGGGTTATTTTAGATTTATGGGATTCTTTAACCAAGGCTCTGATTAAGACATATGTATACGTGCACCGATGGTGACAGAGAACTTATGTATGCCGTTAATAAGCTTTTTAAAATGTTTTTAAGACGTCTTCAACTCATTTAGGGGTTTATTTTTAATTAAACGCTTCTTAAAACATGTGTGAATATGTGTATATTATACAAAGAGTCTTATATGGTCTGCTCTGACAAAAATAAATTATTATTTTAGATTTTAGGACAAATGACTGCGTCTATCTTATAAAAACAACTTGATATATACGTTTGTTTTGTCAATAGACTTCTTTAAAATCACGCAAGAATAAAATATTTTAGTTGTAACTGGTTAAACTTAAATGTACTATTATCTATTTAACTATAAGTTATATTCTCTGATCAGATATTTTTCTGTTTCTGATGCTGGTCTTATAACAGTGTGTGTGAGATGATGGCTGTTCACAGCAGGTGATGGGTTGTAAACTAGGGTCTTTTTAAAACTGTAGTGGTAAAAATGTAATAGCACACTGACAAAATAAAGCATTTGGTTGTAACAAATTATTTAATGAAATATTCAGTATGTGTATAGCGATGAACGGTGTCAAAATCACCGGGGTCCCAACAATACTATAGTCTTTAGACTAAAGGGTATTTATTTTAATATAAATAAAATCTTAATCTTTTCGTGCACAATATTCTGATCACGCCATTAGATTGTGTACCAGCGTTTACAATAGAGAACATACACGGATGAGTGTTCATATACACCGTTAAGAAACTTTTTTTAAACGATTAAAGACATTTTCAAATCATCTTCTGGGGTTTGTTTTAAATTAATGACATCTTAAAACCAACTGGGAATATGTGTTTATTACACAATAAAATGTAATTCTGTCAGCATTTCTAGTTTAGAACGCCTCTGATTTAAACATGCGGGTTTAAAATGAAACGGCCATGTGACTTTTATGACTATTTGATCTTAATTTTTTGTTTTAACATCCAAAAGTTTTTTATACACATTCCATAATTAAACATCTAGGTGTGTATGAGTAAGTTTATATCTAATGTCACACGAGCAGCACCAAATCGCGATTGTGTCTCTGTGTGTGCATCCAGGCTGTTTATGTGGGGGCGTGTTTATGAGCCCGTGTCTTTGCAAGGTGTGTGTGCGTGTGTGTGTGTGTGTGTGTGTGTGTGTGTGTGTGTGTGTGTGTGTGTGTGTGTGTGTGTGTGTTTGCATGGGGGTCTATGATGTCTCTGTTTGTTACTAAAGTTTTGATATTAAGTCTGTGTCCTCATTGACAATAAGTAAGGGTTTTTAGATGTAGGCTTCATTACACAGATACTGATTAAATCATGTTATCCATTATTTGCGATTTAAAGAAACTTAAAAGGTTTAAGACATTTTATCTCACATTGTGGTGTTGTTTTTTAATTAATGTAACCTTAAACCCCTCTGTTATCCATTTAGGGAACAATAAAATGTTAGCAAATATTATTTATCAAAGTTGACGATGTTATAAGCCAGGATGTCACTAACGTGACAACAAACATTTATTTAAAGACAAAACATTTTAACAAAATTGCCATGGCTTACAGAGACACACTAGACTTAATAATAAAAATAAAAATATACTATTCGAACATACTAACCTGATATTAGGTTAGATTAGGTTTAAGGTCAATCAGAGTCTTTAGCTTTACAACTTACAGCACAAAACCTACCTATGGTTTGTTAATGATGTTGCTAGGTTCGCGTATTTTTGCTGAAACAAATTTTTCTTTTCAAACTTAGTTAGGATACACATGTTTGTCGCCTCAAACACCTGATCAAAGTTTTTTCTTAGCTAGCTACAACTAATGTCTGAGATTTTGTAAATTCATCAGATGTTTCTTACTTGTGTATTTTCTTAAACAAACTATTCTTTTCAATCTTAGACAGTCTTCATAAGCTTGTCTTTCGATAAGTTGTTCATAGTTTTTCTTCGCTAGTGTCAACTCATGTCTGAGATTTGTAAATTTCATCAGATGTTCTTACATGTGTATTTTCTAAAACAAATTTATGCTTTTCAAACTTAGGTAGTCATCATACTTTTGTCTTTCGATAAGTTGTTCATAGTTTTTTATGTGGTAGTGTCAACTTATGTCTGAGATTTTGTAAATTCATCAGATGTTTCTTACGTGTATATTTTCTCAAACAAACATTTTTTGTTTTTCAAACATAGTTAGGATACACACTTTTGTCGCCTCAAACACTTGATCAAAGTTTTTTCTTCGTTAGTGTCAACTAATGTCTGAGATTTTGTAAATTCATCAGATGTTTCTTACTTGTGTATTTTCTTAAACAAACTTTTCTTTACAATCTTAGACAGTCTTCATACGTTTGTCTTTCGATAAGTTGTTCATAGTTTTTCTTCGATAGTGTCAACTCATGTCTGAGATTTGTAAATTTCATCATATGTTCTTACATGTGTATTTTCTGAAACAAATTTATGCTTTTCAAACTTAGGTAGTCATCATACCTTTGTCTCTACATACATTTGTTCAAAGTTTCTTGTAGCTAGTGTCAACTGATGTCTGAGATTTTGTAAATTCAACAGATGGTCTTACGTGTGTATTTCTTAAACAAACATGTTGCTGTTCAAACTTAGGCAGAGGTCATACGTTTGTCTTTTCATAAGTTGTTAATAGTTTTTATTTGTTAGTGTCAACTAATGACAGAGATTTTGTAAACTCATCAGATTCAAACAAAACTCATTCATTTCTGTAGTTTATGTAACACCTTGTCAAACTCTTAAAGGTAGTACTAACTGTTTAAAACAACAATGCAAAGTATTTTAGATTTACTTGATAAATCTTTTACATCAAAACAAACTAGGATAGCAATATGTTTGAATCTGTAACAGGTGATATCACCAATAGCGTGTTGTACATAACAAAGTCTGTAAAATAATAAAGATTGATTAGGTTTTTATTTAGTAAACCTTTTAACATAAAGTGTAGAGTCTTTTGTATGTAACAACAAAGATGCGATGAAACAACGCAAAACAAGAGAGGATGCTTTGTTAAAACACATATAAATTAAGATGCATACATCTACAAATGGGGCAATGTTTGAAATAATTTGGCCGTATAGCCTCTAAATTCGGGACCAATAGATTAAAGACATTGCCCCATTTGTAGATGTATGCATCTTAATTTATATGTGTTTTAACAAAGCATCCTCTCTTGTTTTGCGTTGTTTCATCGCATCTTTGTTGTTACATACAAAAGACTCTACACTTTATGTTAAAAGGTTTACTAAATAAAAACCTAATCAATCTTTATTATTTTACAGACTTTGTTATGTACAACACGCTATTGGTGATATCACCTGTTACAGATTCAAACATATTGCTATCCTAGTTTGTTTTGATGTAAAAGATTTATCAAGTAAATCTAAAATACTTTGCATTGTTGTTTTAAACAGTTAGTACTACCTTTAAGAGTTTGACAAGGTGTTACATAAACTACAGAAATGAATGAGTTTTGTTTGAATCTGATGAGTTTACAAAATCTCTGTCATTAGTTGACACTAACAAATAAAAACTATTAACAACTTATGAAAAGACAAACGTATGACCTCTGCCTAAGTTTGAACAGCAACATGTTTGTTTAAGAAATACACACGTAAGACCATCTGTTGAATTTACAAAATCTCAGACATCAGTTGACACTAGCTACAAGAAACTTTGAACAAATGTATGTAGAGACAAAGGTATGATGACTACCTAAGTTTGAAAAGCATAAATTTGTTTCAGAAAATACACATGTAAGAACATATGATGAAATTTACAAATCTCAGACATGAGTTGACACTATCGAAGAAAAACTATGAACAACTTATCGAAAGACAAACGTATGAAGACTGTCTAAGATTGTAAAGAAAAGTTTGTTTAAGAAAATACACAAGTAAGAAACATCTGATGAATTTACAAAATCTCAGACATTAGTTGACACTAACGAAGAAAAAACTTTGATCAAGTGTTTGAGGCGACAAAAGTGTGTATCCTAACTATGTTTGAAAAACAAAAAATGTTTGTTTGAGAAAATATACACGTAAGAAACATCTGATGAATTTACAAAATCTCAGACATAAGTTGACACTACCACATAAAAAACTATGAACAACTTATCGAAAGACAAAAGTATGATGACTACCTAAGTTTGAAAAGCATAAATTTGTTTTAGAAAATACACATGTAAGAACATCTGATGAAATTTACAAATCTCAGACATGAGTTGACACTAGCGAAGAAAAACTATGAACAACTTATCGAAAGACAAGCTTATGAAGACTGTCTAAGATTGAAAAGAATAGTTTGTTTAAGAAAATACACAAGTAAGAAACATCTGATGAATTTACAAAATCTCAGACATTAGTTGTAGCTAGCTAAGAAAAAACTTTGATCAGGTGTTTGAGGCGACAAACATGTGTATCCTAACTAAGTTTGAAAAGAAAAATTTGTTTCAGCAAAAATACGCGAACCTAGCAACATCATTAACAAACCATAGGTAGGTTTTGTGCTGTAAGTTGTAAAGCTAAAGACTCTGATTGACCTTAAACCTAATCTAACCTAATATCAGGTTAGGATGTTCGAATAGTATATTTTTATTTTTATTATTAAGTCTAGTGTGTCTCTGTAAGCCATGGCAATTTTGTTAAAATGTTTTGTCTTTAAATAAATGTTTGTTGTCACGTTAGTGACATCCTGGCTTATAACATCGTCAACTTTGATAAATAATATTTGCTAACATTTTATTGTTCCCTAAATGGATAACAGAGGGGTTTAAGGTTACATTAATTAAAAAACAACACCACAATGTGAGATAAAATGTCTTAAACCTTTTAAGTTTCTTTAAATCGCAAATAATGGATAACATGATTTAATCAGTATCTGTGTAATGAAGCCTACATCTAAAAACCCTTACTTATTGTCAATGAGGACACAGACTTAATATCAAAACTTTAGTAACAAACAGAGACATCATAGACCCCCATGCAAACACACACACACACACACACACACACACACACACACACACACACACACACACACACACACACGCACACACACCTTGCAAAGACACGGGCTCATAAACACGCCCCCACATAAACAGCCTGGATGCACACACAGAGACACAATCGCGATTTGGTGCTGCTCGTGTGACATTAGATATAAACTTACTCATACACACCTAGATGTTTAATTATGGAATGTGTATAAAAAACTTTTGGATGTTAAAACAAAAAATTAAGATCAAATAGTCATAAAAGTCACATGGCCGTTTCATTTTAAACCCGCATGTTTAAATCAGAGGCGTTCTAAACTAGAAATGCTGACAGAATTACATTTTATTGTGTAATAAACACATATTCCCAGTTGGTTTTAAGATGTCATTAATTTAAAACAAACCCCAGAAGATGATTTGAAAATGTCTTTAATCGTTTAAAAAAAGTTTCTTAACGGTGTATATGAACACTCATCCGTGTATGTTCTCTATTGTAAACGCTGGTACACAATCTAATGGCGTGATCAGAATATTGTGCACGAAAAGATTAAGATTTTATTTATATTAAAATAAATACCCTTTAGTCTAAAGACTATAGTATTGTTGGGACCCCGGTGATTTTGACACCGTTCATCGCTATACACATACTGAATATTTCATTAAATAATTTGTTACAACCAAATGCTTTATTTTGTCAGTGTGCTATTACATTTTTACCACTACAGTTTTAAAAAGACCCTAGTTTACAACCCATCACCTGCTGTGAACAGCCATCATCTCACACACACTGTTATAAGACCAGCATCAGAAACAGAAAAATATCTGATCAGAGAATATAACTTATAGTTAAATAGATAATAGTACATTTAAGTTTAACCAGTTACAACTAAAATATTTTATTCTTGCGTGATTTTAAAGAAGTCTATTGACAAAACAAACGTATATATCAAGTTGTTTTTATAAGATAGACGCAGTCATTTGTCCTAAAATCTAAAATAATAATTTATTTTTGTCAGAGCAGACCATATAAGACTCTTTGTATAATATACACATATTCACACATGTTTTAAGAAGCGTTTAATTAAAAATAAACCCCTAAATGAGTTGAAGACGTCTTAAAAACATTTTAAAAAGCTTATTAACGGCATACATAAGTTCTCTGTCACCATCGGTGCACGTATACATATGTCTTAATCAGAGCCTTGGTTAAAGAATCCCATAAATCTAAAATAACCCCACTATTTTGCCATAGTGGACAGAATTACATTTTATTAAGGTTAATTTAAAAAGGTATATATGAACACACACCCTGCGCTTTGTCAGGCACCGCCGGATCTTTAATACGCGTGAAACTATAGAGCAGGTTATGAAAAGATTCACGGAGTTCCTGAAACCGTTTAAAATTTTATTTAGTTTAGACTATCGTCTAAATATTGTAGTATTGATGGCGCCGAAGGATGTGGCTCAGGTCATTGCTTAAACTATACACGTATACGGAATATTTAATTAAATAACTTGTGATGTTACAAACAAAAGTTTTAATCGTAGCATTGTTCATGATTTGTCTAAATCTAAAATAAACATTTACTTTTTTGACACCGTAATGGGTAATTATTTTACCAACGTTGAGTTTTAGAAATCTTTAGTCGCTTTACAACACGCACCCCTGTGAAAGAATGCATGGGATTGTGAATAAGGATGGAGGAAGTGTGATATCTGACATCAAATGCCTAAACACAAGCTGTCACACGAGCCGTCATTAAACATAACAGCATACGCTTGACATAAAACACACACAGTCAATTGATCTAAAATCTAAAATAATAATTTATTTTTGTCAGAGCAGACAATATAAGACTCATTGTATAATATACACATTTTCACACATGTTTTAAGAAGCCTTTAATTAAAAATAACCCCTAAAATGTGGTGAAAACGTCTTAAACAAGCTCTGTGGACAAATCAAACTAGGTATCCAGTATCCGGAATGTTTTAAATCCAATTTGCCACAAAATGTTTAAAATGTCCCCAGACAAATCCAAAAAGTCTCTGATTTTAATCTTTTTTAAAGATACGTCCAAAGCGTTGTGGTCTGTATCCTAACCTGTAAACAGATAAAAACAAGTTATTAGGACAAATATCTAAATAAAACAATTTTCTTATGCAAGATAAACGTACCGTGGAGATCCGCTATATATTTTGCAATAGTACACACAACGTTCGCTTTGCCTCTGATATCCAAACCTTTAAAACAGATAACACATGTTATTAGAAAATATTAAACCAAACCAGTTTGTTTAAATCTATTGTAACAGGATTAAATAAAAACACACCGGACAACACGAGCCAGTCGGCGTCTCTTTTGTTCCAAGATTTCCGTGTTACGCTGCGGGAGGTTCTAGTCTCGGTCTGACTTTTTTGTTCAGGGCACTCTTCTCCGCGATTTACCAGGAATAGTTAATACCAGTTTAGACAATTTCGCTGCAATACCAGAGATCGAATTTTTAGTTTTTAAATAAATCAGACAAAATACTGGAACGAACACAGCGAAACACATACATACCAATAGACTTGAGTATAACAGCTCTGCTCGATCCAAACTGATTCCGGGGGATCTCTTGTCGCTCCCCAATAAAGGTTCGGTCATAAACTTTGCAAAGATTACATCACACGACCCCCACACAAACACACACTGACATAATATCAGCATCAGAAAACTTTGTGTCTGTACAGAAAATAGACTAGTTCGATAGAAAATATCGGCTTTAAGTTTAACCAGTTACAACTAAAATATTTTATTCTTGCGTGACTTTAAAGAAGTCTCTTTACAAAACAAACGTATTATCAAGTTGTATTTATAAGACACACGCTGTCAATTCCCCTAAACCTAAAAAATACTTTATTTTTGTCAGAGCAGACAATATAAGACTCTTTGTATAATATACACATTTTCACACATGTTTTAAGAAGCCTTTAATTAAAAATAAACCCCAAAATGGGGTGAATACGTCTTAAAAACATTTAAAAGTTTATTAACGTCATATATAAGTTTCTCTGTCACCTTCTGTGCACATATACACATGTCTTAATCAGAGACCTGGTTAAAGATTCCCCTAAATCTAAAATAAAATCCTATTTTGCCATAGTGGTCAGAATTACATTTATTAACATTATTTTAAAATGGCAGATATGAACGCTCACCCTGCGCTTTGTCAGGCACCGCCGGATCTTTAATACGCGTGAAACTATAGTGCAGGTTATGAAAAGATTCACGGAACTCATGAATCGTTTAAAATTGTATTTAGTTTAGACTTTCGTCTAAAGATTGTAGTATTGCCGGCTCCGAAGGTTATGGCTCAGATCATTGCTTAAACTATACACGTATACGGAATATTTCATTAAATAACTTGTGATGTTACAAACAAATGTTTTAATCGTAGCATTGTTCATGATTTGTCTAAATCTAAAATAAATTCCTATTTTGCCATAGTGGACAGAATTACATTTATTAACTTTATTTTAAATGACAGATATGAACAATCACCCGACGCTTTGTCAGACACCGCCGGATCTTTAATACGCGTGAAACTGTAGACCAGGTCATGAAAAGATTCCCGGACTTCGTGAACCGTTTAAAATTTTATTTAGTTCAGACTTTGTGTCTGATCAGAAACTATAGCTCGATAGAAAACATCGGCTTTAAGCGTAGCATGGTACATCTAATATATATATATATATATATGATTAGTGATTGCCTTTAAATAAACTTATGCTGTTGCAAAACTTTAGATTCAACAACACACCCGCGGTGTGAAAGTCAGTATTGAGAAGCGCACGGGGCGAGCAAAGGTGGGAGGATGGTTGAGATCTGACATCAAATGTCAATAAACAGTAAATGTCGAAACACGCGCCGTCATTAAACATGACACCATACGCTTAACATAAAACACACTCAGGAAAAACAATCACTCTAAATGACCGGCAATAAAACCATTAAATACTTTCTGTCTAAAGTTGACAACTTGTCCAGATTTTGATTGATGGTCCCGCCCCCCTGTCAAAGGGTCATAAAAACGACCTGTCAGATAGCAACTGTCACCGGGTGGGGGAGGGGGTCATAAAAGTTTGACGAGAGGTGGTCCTATATAACTACTGCCGTAACATGGCTGCAGCAGGCGCAATGATATTACGCAGTGCCTGAAAATAGTCCCTTTAATGCAACCATACAGCTTGAAAAATAAACTTCTAGGGACCTTTATTTTTAATAATGTAGTTTCCCCACTAGTATAAATACTATATATATTACCAGAATTATATTTGATTACTGTCCCATTGTATGATGTTATTTAACTTGTATTGCATAAAAACTTAGCTAGAATACCTGGAAGAGATTTCAGTTTGGTTTCAGGTAGAAAATAACAGAAACAATGTGCGTGTCGGGCTTTTAATCTCTGCTCTGTGTCACAGCCGGATACAGGAACAGATGACAAAGGAAGAGAGAAGCTCCTGTCGGCAAAAGGAGGGCAGTTGCCGGTGAGAAGGGAGGGGCATGATGTGAGAATTTACTGTGAATCTGTCTATGACAGAGAGAGTTAGCTACTAGCTAATCAACTTAATTTATTTCTCGTCTGTCAGTCAGGGAGGGGTCAATGAACTAACCTCCGCCAGACCCCACCTGCTCCCACTGTGCCTCTTCCCCATCCTATCTTTTTTCACAAGCTCTCTCTCTCATCTTTTTTGTTCATTCTGACAATTTAATTTATTAGATAACAGATCGCATGAATTGCATGCCCTTCAATGTCTTTTCTATCCTTATTTCCCATCTGAAATGAGCAGTTCGGTTGCAGTTTCACTTGATGTGATTTTGTGGATTTTTGTTACTGTCATCATGCCCTTGTGCACCGTGTCAGACCTCCGCTGCACACACGCAACACACGCACACGCTCAAACACTAGCTCTCGCGTACACACTTGCTACACACGCCACTGAAAGCAGATTACCTCTCTGGGTATTCCACACTAGATTATGCAGGATTAGAGCCAGAGCTGGATTAAAACACGCAAGTTAGAGTGGTGTCCTTCCTCTAATCAAAGACACATGTTCACCTGAGAGTTTGTATGCTTTTAATTCACATCTCATGTGTAGAGGGGTTCGGGATCAGGCTGTTCATTAACCTCAGCCTGCACTTTGACTAAATAACTCTCACATAAATAAACATTTTGTTCCAAAGCTATTTTCTGTAAGTAACTCCTAGTGTGTCAAAATGTGGTGACTGCTTTGAAAAATGCATACTTGCTGTCTTTCAGAGTAACATTATTTACTTCTTGTGAGATTTACAGCACATTGCAGTGCTGCTCATTCACTTCAGCGTGCACTTTAATTAAATCACTCTCACTTACTTAAATAACTACTTTTTAACTCTTTCCCCGCCAGCATTTTTTTTTTAAGTTGCCAGCCAGCGCCATCATTTTTTATGATTTTCACAAAACGTTAATGCCTTCCAGAAAATGTTCTTCTTTAAATATATACACATACAATATATCAAATGAAACAACAGAAAAAAAAGTTTCATCCTACCTATTTGTTCTCCTTTTATCACCTCTCAAATATGGGTAGGTTTCTTCAAAAATATCAAATTTTATATGAGATAATTGCGTTTTTTAAAGACTTTTGATAAAGATCAGATTCAGAGTGATCCCCAAAACATACATGGAGTTTGAACAGTTTGCCCTAAGGGAATACTTCCTGGTTTTATAAGTTGGTTAAGAGTGCCACCTGGTGAATAATAGCGGTATTACGGATTGCCGGAAAACTTGTTATTGGCAGGGAAGCGTTTTTTTCTTAATTGACAAGTAAATTTGAAAATGGCAAGGAAAGAGTTAACATCAGCATTGCCCACTCAAGCCCTATGTATACAGTAGTCATGCATAAGCTCTATGCCGTAGCTACGCCGTAGGTTATCCGTAGCCTGTGCATAGCTCTGCGTAGCCTGACATGCACCTCGCAAAATTTTTTACAGCGTGGACCGCAAGCGCTGTGATTGGTCCACCAGAACCCCTCCCGTCAGGTAAAAAAATCTGCGTCATAGGTATTTACGTTTGTGACGGTGAAAACAAAGATGAGCCAAGTTGAGGAGTGATTTAACTCAAACTGCAACAAAAGTCGCTGTTTATTTACTTCCATCACTGCTGGTCTTCTCAAATCATACATAACAAGTTGCTGTTTCTTTTTCGTTTTTGGGTTAACTTGCAAAGCTTCTTCTTCTTTGACGATCACGTGGCTACTGTGGTTACACGCGTGGATACTGCCTACCAGCGGTCTGCACGTGTGTTTGCACGTCGACGCGGACGGCGATGCAAAATTATAAATAAAAACCTACAGCGTTGTGGCTATGCCGTAGGACCTACGCACAACAATAACGAGCCCTTAACATTTACATTTATTCGTTTAGCAGACTTTTTTTCAAAGCGGCTTAGAAATGAGGAAGCATTCAACACTACTTTTTGGATATTTACAGTGTGTTAAAATATGCTTTGTTAATGAACAGTGCACATTTGTTGCTGTTTACATATTTTAAGTGAACACTTTTTAACTTGTCAGATGTTGGTATTGTATACTGTAGGGATGCACCAAACATTCGGCAACCAAATTATAAAGCATGCACGCCTCTCACTGGCTGCTGTTTGATCATATCATCAAAAACATTATTGTTCAATAAAATGTATTTTTTCCATGTCGTCCTAATACAATTTTTTTGCTGTTATTGGCCGAAAAGTAGCCAAACATCCCTGTAGCAGTTTAAACAACCATATTTTTTATCAAATGAAATAGTATGTCAAACTTTTTACTTCACATAATGACATAATAATCTTTTGGTTCATAGCACATTTTAATTTTTTATTTATTTATTTTTTGCATGTAAGAATCCTACATTTTACATCACATTTATGAATTTGACAGAGGCTTTAATCCAGAGTGATTTACAGTGCATTCCAGCTTTTATATATTCAGTGTGTTCCTTGGGGATCCTTGGATTTAACCCATGACCTTTCTTTTGCTAATGCAATGCTCTACAGTACAGGAAAACAACTATAGATTGGAGATTTAGTGCGACCCCTGTTGTGTAACATAAATTGTAGCCTATATTGAAAATGTAGATTGTCAAATACTGTAGACAAATTATAGATGTATTATGTATACACTAGACTAGGCCATTATATCAATAATTAGCGTTTGTATTGTTTATTAGTAGCAGTGTACTTTATGGTGACATTAGGTAACATCATTTTGTTGTTTTTGTTGTAGTTTGTGTCCGCGTCTCTGTCATGGAAGGATCGCCTGCCTGGGTTCTGCATGAACATATCCTCCATCCTTCTTATGGTGAGAACCTTTAACCTACAGTAATGAGAACTTAATGTTTGTTTCTTTATGTTGTGTTTAAACTCCTGTTTGTCATCCTGTCAGATTGGGGTCACATTTTCTGCCGTCTCTGGAGTGATTCTGTACCGAATCATCGTTTTCGCTGTCATGTCAATGAACCCTGACCATGAAGCCAAGGCCAATGTGCGTGTAACCGTGACAACCACAGCTGTCATCATCAACTTGCTGGTGGTATTGGTACTGGATGAGATCTATGGAGCCATAGCAGCCTGGATTACTGAGCTTGGTGTGTGTGTTTCTTAAAAAAACTAAGAACATACTGTATGACAATGTATTCTTGTTAAAAGTCTGACTGTAAGCTTAGATGCAATAATAATGATGACTGAATGTGACTTTAATGTTATATTTCCAGAGATTCCAAAGACAGAATCAACATTTGAGGAACATGTGATCTTAAAAGCTTTTTTACTGAAGAGCATGAATGCATTTGCACCTGTTTTCTATGTGGCATTCTTTAAGGGCAGGTAAGATGACAAATCATACGCATTCAAACAAATGTTACCTGATGTGTTGCTTTTACTTGGATTAATAGAAGCTATATGAGCTCTTTATGTCCAGTGTGTTGAGATAATTCGCAATCTTGCTTAGTGCTTTCTGTAGTGTGGTGTGTTGATGTGTGGTCATGTAGTGAGTATTTGTTTACATGTATATCATAGTTTTGTGTCTATCCTGTATATTGTTGTGGATGTTATATATGTTGTGTTTGTCTATATTTAATATTACTTCATAGTAAGCATTTGTATTGCTATTATTTTTTGTGAACATAATAATATATAGCACAACATGAGAAAAACGTAAACTCAGCCAGTGCCAGCATTTTTCATGATGTTCACAAAAGTTTAATGCCTTCCAGAAAATGTTCTTTATAAAATATCTAAACATACAATATATCAAATGAAAGAACAGACCCCCCCCCCCCAAAAAAAACCGTATCCTACCTTCACTAGTTCTCTTTTTATCACCTCTCAAATATGGGTAGGTTTCTTCAAAAACACAAAATTTTGAGCAAAAAGAATAGATAATTGCATTTTTGTGAAGGACTTTTGATAGGGAAACGCTTCCCTGCCAATGACAAGTTTTTCCGGCAATCCATGTTTCCGCTATTATCCACCAGATGGCGCTCTTACCTAACTTATAAAGCCTGTAAGCAACCCCTTATAGGTCAAACAATTCAAACTACTTGTATGTTTTGATCATCGCTCTGAATCCGATCTCTATCAAAAGTCCTTCACAAAACTGCATTTTTTTTGCTCAAAATTGTTTGTTTTTGAAGAAACCTACGCATATTTTTGCTGTAAAGAACAAAGGCAGGATGAAAGGTTTTTTTTTTGAAAGCAGAGGGTCTGTTTTTTTATTGGTTATGTTTTATGTTTATATATTTTAAGAAGAACATTTTCTGGAAGGCATTAAACATCACGTGTAACGAGAACATTAACAAAAACTCTTTTGTCATGACAGACACAAATGACAAAGGCAGGTGGAAATAAATGTAAATCAGGTTAACCCTATAGTGCTTGACAAGGTCATTCATGTTTACATTGAGCCATTTGTAACTTTTGTAAAAATCATTAAAAATGCTGGCGCTGCAACTTAAAAAAAAAAAAACGCTGGCGGGGAAAGAGTTACATATGCTGACTTTTTTGTCTATATACGTGACAGTTAAGTTCTGCATTTTATTTTACGTACCTATTTTATAAGGTAGGTAATTCGTACAAATTAATGTTAATCTCATTCAAATGTTATAGTGCAATTAACTTTTGCTATGACGTTGGTGTTAGGGGTGGGGCTTTATTCGTGCTTTTTTGGAAAATTTCTGTATTATTCACATGAAATCATACAAAATCACCACCATTTAAAAATAGGTACATTTTTCCAGTAAGATTTGCATTTCTACCTTGCCACCAAAATTTGAGAGTATGCCACTGAATTTTACATCCAGTCACACATGTGCGACCAGTAAATTTGACCTTTTTTCTGATGTGACAGTGAATTTGAAACAGCACATTGTACTTTTTGCATCTATCTTCAAAGTATGTATAAGTAATACAGTGGAAATTTGTAGAAATGTGATTATTTGGTTTAGTGCTGCCACTAACGACTAATTTTCTAACGACTAATCTTTCGACTAATTTTTCGAATAGTCGACTATTCTAAACGACTAATAAAAAAAACTCAAGTGTTTGTTATTTCATTGTGTCCATTTTATTTTGAACCCACCGGTGTCATAAACAATATGAATAACTTAAATGTTACCAAATAAAAAATTACAATGTAAACAATATAAATAATAATAAAAACTTCCAGTGCAAAGTAGATGCTTAACAGAAATATGAAATGTTTCACTTCTACTCTTTGATCTTATATTGCATTTTAACACAACTGAATGCTATTTTACATATTATCTGTTCTGTTGTAGCCTATAAAATAGTGACTAAACATGACCCATCACCTCGTTTTTATCCAACCAGCTGTTTCTTTAACTGCTGCTAAAATCCTAATTTAGATATGCAAAAATCACCATACATATACATTGTAGCTTTACTGCTGTTGCTCTTCTCATAATTGTTGTTGTGTTTTGAGCCATTTCTTGATTTTAAATGCGAGTGATATAGCGCAGACAATTCGGTGCAAATTCAGAAATACAAGAGAATATACACTGTTGTTGTTACAGAACACGGCATACAGCATCATAGGGAGGGAGAAAGCTCGCACACAGACTCACACTACTGCTAATCTTTCTTCAAGTCATGTTAACTCGATCAGTCGTCTTTGTCAGAGACATCTGTGAATGTTGACGTTTACGCAAAAAAGAAAGTACATTAAAAACACTGTCACCTTTTCACTGTCACGTACTGTAAGAGAGAGGCGCGCGCGGTCGAGGCGCTGCAAGCAACATGAGTGATAGAGAGAGAGAGAGAGAGAGAGAGAGAGAGAGAGAGAGACGCGCAACAATGAATTGAGCCGTTTAAAATAGTAAAATAAAAATGTAAATGGGAATCATGAAAAATCTATTTGTTGCGTCCAGTGTTGATTCCGTGGCGGAATCACGAGCAAACAGCTTTAACATCCAAAGACAGAGTCATTGTACTTCTCAAAAGAGTTAATAAAACAGTACTAGCTCGCCGTTTCATTAATAATCATATAACAGTTACTTACGTTGTCCTATTCTCTGTGGGTGTATCGTCAGTAACTCCCGAGTGTTTTCGTTTGAGATGCTCGTGCATTGTCGTTGTGCTCCCGTGATAAGCCAGCGACGTTTGGCACGGTGTAACAGACCACTCTTTTATCACAACTTGGCTTAAAATACTTTCATACTTCGGAAGCTTTCCGACTCATAATTCCATAGACTCACCTGCCACCGCCAATTTTTCAAAATTAAAGCAGTGAAGGCAGGGGAGAGGGAAGAAAGATGATAGCGTAGCAGATTAACCAGCAGGGCGCGCACAGCGCACAGACTGGTGTGGAGGTGAATTACATTGAGCCATTTGAGACATGAGACAGAATTACAGTGGGCCGTTTGAGACGGAAAAAAATAAATATGCGACTCCTCGACTAAAAAAATTGCCGTCGACAAATTTTCATCGTCGATTACGTCGACTACGTCGACTATTCGCGGCAGCACTAATTTGGTTAGCATGTTGATTTACGGTGTGTGCCCCTAAATTTTTTAGTTGCGCCCCTAAAATTTTCAGTTGGGGGCCACTGTACTCCTAGTAAAAAAAGTTAGTCTGGAGCCCTGTAATAACTCTTTCCCTGCCACTGATGAGTTAACTTGGCAATTAAGAGAAAACGCTTCCCTGCAAATGACGAGTATTTCCGGCAATTCGTAAAACCACTGTTATCCAACTTCCGCAACTTATAAAACCCTGAAGTATCGCCCTATGACAAACAGTTGTATGTCCGTGTATGTTTTGAGGATCGCGCTGAATCTGATCTCTATTAAAAGTCCTTCACAAAAAGTGTTTTTGAAGAAACCTACCCATATTTGAGAGGTGATAAAAAGAGAACAAATAAAGGTTTGAAAAACCTTCTTATTTGAGATTTAACATGCAAATTTACAGTTTCAAATTATAATTCAAAACTGCAAACTTTTATGTTTTGTGTCTATTTTTAGTGTCGTGTCTTACTATACACTTTCAGAAAAAAAATGGTCCCAGGTCTTCACTGGGGCGGTACCCTTAAAAAGGTCCCAGTACAGATATGTATAGATTTGGTACCAACATGTACTTCTGTGGTACTAATATGACCTCAGGTGCAAAGGTGTACTTTTTGAAAGGGTACCACCCCAGTGATTTTTTTTGACCAAAAAAGATGTTTCCTATAATCTTTCTAAGTGGCTTTGGATAAAACCATCTGCTAAATGCCTAATATAAATAAAAATAACACATGCGCTGCTGTGGTAGATGGTGACATGTCCAATGTCGAATTGCTGATTTTTTCGTTTACCATCATTTAGATTTAGAAAATAGTTGTGTTATCAATATGTGTAAAAAAATCCATCATAACTCTGTTCTGCCGACTTAGGTTTGCTGGTCGTCCGGGTGATTATGTTTATGTCTTTAAGGATTTCCGAATGGAGGAGGTAATACTTAAAGCAATAATACAGTTTGTCTTTAGCGTGTAAGCTTGGTTTAACTACTTGTTTGCGTATGTGCGTCTGTTTTGTTGCAGTGTTCTCCGGGTGGATGTCTTATTGAAGTGTGTATTCAGCTGGGCATCATTATGCTGGGGAAGCAGCTTATACAGAATAATGTGTTCGAAATTGCCATTCCGTAAGTGTTGGACATGCATACATACACACACATCCCCCCTAATAACCCCTAGACTAATTTTCTTTGATTTTAAAATCTATCTCTATTCACCTTGATGAAGCCCCTAATTTGCTTTTTAAATTAACTTTTAATACACAACACAGAAAATAAGAGCACAGGGAGAGATGGAAGAAGTATTATTTTTTCCTAATGTTTGTTTGAATTGTAACTCCTGAGCTGACATTAAATTTATACAGGAAACTGAAGAAGATGTATCGCATATATAAAGAGGAGAAAGAGGGAGCGGCAGATGAGGAGGACAAAGATTCAAAGCGAGAACCACAGCGCTGGGATATGGATTACGACCTGGAGCCTTATGAGGGGTTGAGCCCAGAATATATGGAGATGGGTAAGTACACTGTCAGAAAAATGGTCCCAAGCTGTCACGACGACACCCTTTAAATGGGTCCTAATATGTACAATTATCATCCATAAACGACAATCGATGGAGCATTGCATTAGCACGCAAAGGTCATGGTCAATCTTAGGGATCACACATACTTACAAAATGTATAACTTAAATGCTCTGTAAGTCACTTTGGATGCATTCCATATGTGTAAATGTAGCTGTATAAGATATGCACGACACAAACATCTATGAAGACACCAAGTGTCCTACAACACAGACCAGTTTGGACCAGATAGTGCAGAGCAATTTGTACCTCGCTTGGCAAATTGGTATGCACTGCAGTTGGTCATTATTTGGTCACGACGCTGCACGGTTCACTAGGCTTAGCATGGTCCCTCTGCAGCAGTGATGCGTTTTGGTCTATTTTTTGGAGGAGGGTCACAGGGATTACCAAGAAAAAATAAAAATGGCTTTGTGTCAAGAAGGCTACCAACCCCGCTCAATACACACCGTTGTTTTATAGCTTTCTAATAGATGTGACCTATAATGACTTTGAGGAAATGGGTTTGATCCGGGATATCCCTAATATATGTATGTGTGTTTGCTTGTCTGCAGTTATTCAGTATGGATTTGTTACGCTCTTCGTGGCTTCCTTCCCGCTGGCACCGGTCTTTGCTCTGCTTAATAACGTCATTGAAATCCGTCTTGATGCGGCAAAATTTGTCTCAGAAATACGTCGACCTGACGCTGTCAGTGCCAAAGAGATTGGTATGAAATGAAGCATAAATATATTGATTTACTCGTAGTTACATTTATGTTTTATCTTAGCTGTCATTTGCTTTTCTTTCCATTCCCAGGCATATGGTACAACATCTTGAGTGGAATCAGCAAGTTTGCAGTCATTACAAATGTAAGTGTTAAAAGTGGGATAATGGGGGGAATTCGCCAAGATTGATTTGCACCCACTAATGACAATGTTCATTTGCATTCACTGTCTTAAAATGAATTATCCAATACTCGTAAGTGTGCAATCTGTGTTGATAATGAATACAGTTTGCATGGGACATTGGGTGCGGTGGTTTTGAATGACAGGTAGTGGAAAATGCAGAAGGACACTGTACTGTGTGTATTTATTTAATACATGGTGAAATTGATGGTTTGTTAGAAAGATGCAAGATATTTGCATGGAAATACTGTGTGCACATTCACAAAAAAATGTAAGGTTTTATGCTTTTCTCTCTCTCTCTTTCACCTCAAGGCATTTGTGATCTCCTTTACATCAGAGTTTATTCCTCGGATGGTATATCAGTATTTGTACAGTGAGACGGGCACCATGCATGGTTTTACCAACCATACACTGGCTTATTTTAACACAAGCAACTTTAAACCCGGGACCGCGCCGCATGAAACAAACTTTGATCGCCAACTCCGCATTTGCAGGTAAATACAAGTACAAATGCATACAAACATACTCATACAAATACTTAGATTTCCAAAAAAACAGTCATAAGAAGCACTGGTATATTTGAAGCTATAGCCAATATTGTTTGGGTTAAAATTATCTAATTTTTATGCAAAAAATATTATGATATTAAGTAAAGATCTTGTTCTATGAAGATATTTTGTGAGTTTCCTACCGTAAGTATATCAAAAATATATCATATTTATTATATTTAAAACATTTATGATACATTTATTCATCATTAGTAGTATGTTTTGCTTATGACTTCATTTGGACAACTTTAAAGGCAACCTCAGATTCCAGACTGTCAAATTGTTTTATCTCAGCAAAACATTGGTTCCCCAACCCTTTCAGTTTAAGTATAAATCTCAATTTCAAAAAAATTACCCTCATGACTGGTTCTGTGTTGCAGGGTCACATTTTCTACACTACTAATCCTTTTTCTCATAGGTACAAAGACTATCGAGATCCCCCTTGGTCTCCGGAGTCTTATCAACTCTCAAAGCAATACTGGTCTGTGCTTGCTGCACGCCTGGCGTTTGTGATTTTTTTCCAGGTCAGTTTTTTACTTCGTTAGCTATAACACTTATACTTTACAGCGAAAACCGGCAATGCACATTTAAAGTGCACAACCAGGGGCATTGTTTCTAGAGGGGATGAAGGGAGGATACCCCCAAATAATCAAAACTAAAAATAATAATCATATCAACTAATATACAATGATGAATGAAACATGTAGGGGCAGTTTCCCAGACAGGGTTTAGATGAATTCAGGACTAGGCCTTAGTTATATTAAGACATTTAACGTTTTATCTCGTCAATTAAACGCTTCCCTGTTTTTACGGCAATCCATATTTCCGCTATTATCCAATACGTGGCGATCTTACCCAACCTATAAAACACTGAAGTATCAACGGTTTTAAAAACAGTAAAAACTTAGTAAAAAAAATGCTGGTGGGGAAAGAGTTAAATAGTTTATACAAACATTTCTTACAAAAAATAATATTCGTGTGCATCTTGAGGCATCTTGAAACAATGGCACTGATATATGTTAAGATATGTCAGTGCAAGATGTTTTTAAGTTAAGGAAGCTCAAACATGCATTTTAGTCTGGGACTAAGATAAGCCCTGTCCAGGAAACGAAATGTATGCCCTTCACAGTATTTTAAAGCAACGTTTAGGCCCTGTTTACACGAGAACACTCGAGGGTGAAAACGTAAAAATATTTTATCGGTTGTGCCTTTCGTTTACACGGCAACTGCGTTTTTTGAGCTTAAAAATGCAAAAAATGAAAACAACCTCCAGAGTAGAAATGTTAAAAACGCTCTAACGTCACATTCCCGTCTAAAGGGTAAAAACGCAAAAGTCTGCTCGCTGTGGTCATCGTCGCATACGCATTTAAGTCACAGGCATGCGCCAGTTCAGGAAAATAACAACAAACATGTTGGATTATTTCCATACTTTGGACGTTCAAGTTGCCATAGCAGCTCTGATAAATATACAGAGTCTTTCCAGCAGTTGTACGAAATATTCACGCTAGTATTATTGATCAGAGAAGGCGCATTAATTACCTCTATCAAATTGTTGATTCACCAATTCGTCGGAGGCAAACCAGGCGGCTTTGGGCGAGACCTGGGAGAACAAGGAAGAAGGTTGTACGCAGGCGCGTGGACTTGGTGTTGTTGTGTGTCAGTGCTTCACATTGTCACCTAGCCGCCTGAAGTGTATACTACATCGAATATCACACACTTTTGCGTCACCATATGCACGCAGATTTCCACTCCAAAGCGCTTGTATAAACGCAGAATAAAAAGTGATAACGCAATGATACTTTTATAATTATAATTATAATTGTTAAACTTCACGCATGATAGCATGAGACTGGTGATGTAAGATGTTTGCTTTTGTCTATTTTTTGTGATTTAGAACTTGGCCATGTTCCTCAGTATGCTGGTGGCATGGTTGATCCCAGACGTGCCTCACTCTTTGAAGGAACAGCTGAAGTTAGAGAATGCACTCCTGTTAGATCTTCTGCTAACTGAGGAGATGGACAAGAAGTCGACTGCCAACATTGATACAGCTGTCAAAGGTTCAAATGAGGAACCACCAGATGAGCCACCTGTTTGCAGTGGGGTAGTAATAAGCCAATCAGATGAAGAACTAAAAGAGCTTCAGGTGCCCAACAGAGAGGAGCCAAAGAAACCACACACAGAGCAACCTATAGCGTCCACCAGTGATCATCATAATGATAACCCTCCATCTACCCACGACGCTCTCAATGCAGCTGAAGAATCCCAGACAGAAATACCTTGTAATGAAACTACAACTGCAGATCTTCGATCAGAATGTCTAAACTATCCAAAAACAGCCTCGCTATCCCGTTACCAAGAGTTTGACTTGAATGGACCTTTACCCCGAGACCCAAGTACCAAGTCTAAGAGCCGTTGCCGAACCCTCCCTTCAAGGCAAAGAGAATCTGAAGAGGTTACAATTACTCAACCCAAGCACTCCACCACATACACACATTTTGACCAGAAGGTTCCTCCATCTCTCGGTGAGCCCGTCTCTAAAATCGAACCCTCTGGGAGCCAAACATCTGTGCCGATGCATAGTGAACTAGCATCATTGCCCTGCCCACCATCAAAACCAGAGCTCACAAGCAGCCATTTAACATCACCTCCTCATCCATTATCCAGAACAGAGCTTGCAGGTGACCTTTCAAAAGTCTTGCCACGTCCACCTTCTAAACCAGAGCTTGTGGGCATCCCGTCAACAGGATTACCAAGGCCTCCCTCCAAACCAGAGCTGATGGGAAGCGCGATGAAAGGACTTGCATCCCATGATCCAGGCTCCAAAGCCAAGGGGCGATGTCAGACTCTTCCTCCGAAATACAGAGGCTCTGAGACTGCAGTGGTGACACCAGCCAGACCAAGCCACTCCATCACCTTCACACATCTCAATGAACAGATTCCCCCTACACCCAGCGATCTCAAGCGTAATCCTCCCGTATGAGTGTGACAAGTGGAGAAACGCTCCACGTCTTTAGCACCTTGCATCCAACACTATCAGTGCCAGGCAACCCATGCCATCAATTTGATGACTGAATTGAGATGGCTTGGTAAAGGTTCTTACTAATCCTTGCAGGGGAACCTCTTTGCATGAAATCATTATCTTAACACTTTATGGGCGGATCATACGCAGCCAGGTTTATCCTGTGCATGTTATGTCATTTGTCTGGAGCCACGTGACTCTCAAATATTGTCTTATACTGTGACTTGCCATTCTGTGTTTCAAACACAAATACCTGTACAGACACACACACACACACATACACCAAATCTCATTAAACTAACCTCTTGAACCAGAACGGAGAGAGGGTTGGGAATGTGGGCCAAAGGGCTTTGCAGTCCATAAGATTTATTACTCAGCAAGTAGAAGCTTCATTTTGTGGTGTTGTTCGCTCATGCATTTTGCTCTGTGTATAATAATACGTCACCTTCAAAATCAAAAAAAGGTTGTTTGTGAAATTGTCTGATGTCTTCGGTGGCAACAAATATGTTCGTGTCTCATCCACATGGCAAGTTAGCATGTATGTTGCTGATTAGCAAGCTCATTACATAAAAAGTTGTTGATGTTGTTTAAGTGGATTCATACGACATGCAAAGCCAATTACTTATTGATACGTGAACATTAGTTGCTTACAATTCTGATGAAGGCCATACTGTAGTATTTTACATTATGCTAGTACAACTTAAGTTGATGAATAGCATGTTATATTCACTGTGAATACTTTTCCAGAGATTATGATATAGACCCAACCATTTATAAATCTCCACCATCCACACTAATGAAGAACAAAAAAGATACAAACTGGGCATGTACATACTGAACAGATTTAAAAATGACACATCCATACATGCAAAACGAGTCATTAAAGCCACAATAAGTAGGATTTTCGCCACTAGTGGTCGCTACTGACAATAACAAAGGCGAAGCTTAACCGTGGGTTCACACCAGCCGCGTTTCTAGTTATCTAGTTATTCACACGGAAATTCGCGTCATGGGAGGAGCTTTCTGTAATTACATTACTAGTAGAGCAAACTCCTGATTGGTTAATGCAGCATGCTTTTCCAACAAAGTTCAAATTTTTCAACTCCCGCGTTTCCCGCGGCAGCGCTCAATTCCGCAAACTAGACGCGTGTAGCGCGGTAGACGTGATTCCGTCTCATTCGCGCCGCGAGACCTCCAGACGTATGTCAACGCATCTTTACATTGACTTAACATTGAAATTACTCACGCTTGACGCCTCTACCACGGCTGGTCTGAACGCAGCATAATGATTTTATGAAGGAGAGTGGAATGAGACCATCATGGATGTGGTAATGAATGAATGTTTTTACCTTTACATTTGATCACATTATTGTATGCCATTGTAGTAAATTAGCTGCAAGGCACAACAGTTTTTTAAGTTTTTTTACAACAGAATTTATCAAAGTTTCTTGGGAACTTTTGGGATAATGTAAGTACGCAACTCCATGAAATATATTCAATTCAATTTTATTTATATAACGCTTTTTTAAGTTTAATTGTTTCAAAGCAGCTTTACATTAATAGATGCAGGAGAAAACACGGAAAAAAGTATGGACAACATAAGCAGCATAATAAAGCGGCTAAGATTAAACCGTACTAGCAAGCATAGTAATAATGTAACGTATTGAAGAGGATGCTAAGTTAAGCCAATGTCAGCTGACGCCTCAGGAGTTGAAAAAAACGCTAGGAGAAAAAACCTCCTGGATTCAAATATATATCACATTATGCAAGTGGTTTTAGATATTTTATTACAAAAATCTTACATATTGTGGCTTTAATATTTTTAGTCCACTTTCCTGGAGATAAAACACTGGACATTTTTAATCTGTACAGTCTGCAATAACTTTTAGAAATACACAAAAATTTTGATGACCACTGAGCTAACACACGTTAACTAGCCACAAAATTCAAATGATGGCATATGGGGTCTTTTAGCACTTGGTGACAACCAGTTTTAGCTGCTGTGTGTACATGACCACACAGTGGTGTATTTGTATTTTACATGTGTGGCACATGTGTATGATGTGCATTGTGCTCCCAGGGATTAATCACAGTTACAGTACAAATGAGCATGTATGATATTCACTTCCATGTTATTTCTGGAGGTCTTGAGAAACATTTACCACTATTTTGATAATATAATAAAAACATGATTTCTATTCATAATAAAAATATAAAGAAGAAGTCTCTGCTTGTTACCTTTAGCTTCTTGCAGTTGGTTATTATTGAAATGATTCTGTACATTCTATACTGTTGATTGCCACTAGATGGAGACAGATAGAGACCCTCACCTGAAAAACAGAGACAGGACTGGTTAGACATTGGCTTAAGGCTTTTATCCAAAGCGACTTATAGTGCATTATAAGGTATACATTTTTTTATCGGTATGCATGGGTTCAACCCAATGATTTATTGAAATGCTAACACAATGCTTGACTATTGAGCTATACAGGAGCTCCTACAGGAGGTAACTGCTGAAAGTCATGCATGGACCAGTGTGATGTGCCACAAACTCCTTTCATTTTTACACTTGGTATATACAACTGCAATGCAAAAAACTGTAATCTGAACAGGAATAATATAGAATAGGTAGATGATTTATACATAATTAAATACAAAATTATTTATTAACATAATTTGTATTAATTCTAATGAATCTACCAGGAATGTATAAAATTAAGTATTAAATCAGGTCCTGGTGGAACTGAAGTATTTTTGCAATTTTATTTAATTAAAGTCTGCATATTGTATTTGAAAATGTTTCTGCTGTGTTACTGGATGAAATCCTACAGGGGGAGCTGTTGCAGTTTATGTCCTGAAGGATTTTACAAATGATGTAAAATTATGTTGATATAATATAAGTAGTACTGCAAAACATACTTTAGCATTTCATGTAGTAAATTTTTTATATAAGTAGTACTGTAAAACGTATTTTAGCATTTCATGTAGTAATGTTTTTTTAACATATGAATCTGAAGTCAAAATAAGAAATTATTGTTCCTATAGCTCAAAGAGCTCATTACTCTGTGTTCAATCTCCACACTGCAAAAATGTTAGTATTTTTGTCTTGTTTTCAGTAAAAATATAAAAAATTCTTAAATTAAGATGCTTTTTTCTTAATGAGCAAAACGACCCAAGAAAATAAGTCTAGTTTTTAGATCAAAAATATCAAATTTAAATGATTTTGTGCATAAAACAAGCAAAAAATCTGCCAATGGGGTAAGCTAAAAAATCTTGAAAATTT
Organism: Misgurnus mizolepis; assembly: GCA_025389145.1. Taxonomy (NCBI): domain Eukaryota; kingdom Metazoa; phylum Chordata; class Actinopteri; order Cypriniformes; family Cobitidae; genus Misgurnus; species Misgurnus mizolepis. The sequence continues at coordinate 31,271,091 of JAIFKI010000009.1, read as the reverse complement.
TTCTTAAACACTAAATTCAAGAAAAATTCAAGGAAAATTTGCTTACCCCATTGGCAGATTTTTTTGCTTGTTTTATGCACAAAATCACTAAAATTTGACATTTTGTCAAAAAAAATTTTTCTTACATATTATTTTTTGTCTTGTTTTCAGTTAAAAAAATAAAGTAAAAAATTCTTAAATCAAGATGCATTTTCTTGGTGAACAAAATTAAGAAAAGTTTTTAGACAAAAAAAATGAATTTTAAATTTTAAAACGAGCAAAACAATCTGGGGTAAGAAAAAAAATTCTGAATAAGTTAACTTTTTTCTTAAACACAACAAAAATTTTCTTTTTTACCCCATTGGCAGATTGTTTGCTTTAAGCACAAATTCACTTAAATTTGAATTTTTTTGTCTAAAAACTAGACTTATTTTCTTCATCTTGATTTCAGAAGTCATTTTTTGCAGTGCAGGTAATTCAAACAGAGATATCTTTATACTGGTTTATTCACCTGGTGAGTTATTAACCTGTTAAGGGCAGGCAATATTTCAAGGTTCATTTGCTTTTTTGCTCTCTCTCTCTCTCTCTCTCTCTCTCTCTCTTATATACCTGAGGTGACTCAGGCCCCTCCCATATATTCCATTCTCTGCCCCCCTTGCACGACACACATAGGCACAGTCGAGCGTTTCAATGAGCTCTTTGTAGGGGGTTGAGGTATGTAGTGAAAGTCTGCGTGTGTTTGGGTTTTTTTCACCAGCAGCTAGTGCAAGAACTTTGGAAGTTTTTAAAGGTGTACTTGTGAACCAAATTACAAAGACAATATAAACAGAAGACAGAAGTGTTCAAAGCACAAATCTGCTTGTGTTTGGACTGAAAACGAGAGAGAAGGTATGAATGTTTCTGTTTCTTGTGTTTTTCTCTGTTGGCCTTTGCAGCATTGTGTCCGTCATGGTAACAATAAACCGTTGTTATTCACCATAGGAATTTATAGTGTAACTTGAGCTTCAATGCTTTTCCTTGCAATTCTTAAATTATTTGATGAAAGTTTTTTGCATTTTCTGTGTTATAGATTTAAATATTGTTCTTTTGAGCAGTCTCTAGACTCTACTATCAACCAGGTTAGTTGGGCTGACAATAGACCTAAATGACCTCATGTGTAACTCTGGGTCTGTACTGTAGTTGGATACTCTCATCGAGACTCACTGGGTAACACAGAAGTGCTCTAACTGGCTTTATTTTAGGGTTGTTCCAACATGTTTTAAACTCTTTCACACAGGCGTTCACAAATACTGCGTGTAACTGTTTGTTGCAGTGTTTCCACATCAATTATCTTTTACTAATATAACCTCTCCACCCACAAATATTTCTCACACTGTCAGATAAATCAATCACAGGTTGGGCAAACACATGGGTGAGAGATGTTTGACTTTGCCGCTGGGTTTGAATTAAATTTCTGAACAGAAACTAAAAAAAGTAAAGTTTGATGTGAGGCTGCTTAAAACATTGTTAAAAGTGTAAACATGCTGTTGTGGCCTTACCTGTATCTATTTCAAATGAGCCTTAAAAAAATCTTGTATTGGTATAATTTAATGAATGTATTCACGACTCAGTCAAAAAGTGTTTTGACTTAATAAAACTCTAAGTTAAAACTAGTTTGTTATATGACAAAACATTGTTTTACAATGAACAAATAATGGAAAAATAACTGAAGTATCTACTTTGAATTTTCCTTATTACCCAAACCAGGGTTTATTTCATTAGCAGGTTTTACTTGTTAAATAAAATGTGGAGCAATGATATTATTCACTTTTACTTTTATCTATCTTTCTAGAAATGTTTTTTAGGATTATACTGACATATAATCCAGTAAAAAACTGTAAATTTAAATTTTACTTCTCAGTAAAATAATAGACATTAAACATGCATTTGCTTGCATACAAGGAAGTGCTGCTGGCCTAAAGGTACATTGTTTGTGATTGTGTGTTTTCTTAGGGCAATGCTAAGTGAATGGTTTTGGTGGGATCGGCTTTGGTTACCAAGGCCTGTGACATGGGCGGACCTACAAGATGGAGAGGGGTGTGTCTATGCCCGTGTGTCCCACCTGTACGTCACTATACCTGTAGCAGTACTGCTGCTAGGGCTAAGAGCATTATATGAAAGGTACACAGATACATACCACAAAAAACTACAGTGGCATTACCATGGTATTATTTGATGTACTTGTAAATAAATATCATGAATATGTTAATCATTCAATACTCTGAATGATTACACACACTCCTGGACGATATGAGCCCAAGCCAATTCCAAAAAAACGTTAAAACGTAATGTCACTATAAAAACGTTATCATATTTGCAATGTGGAAAAGTACCCTAAAATACACTTTATTTAAAAACACGTATGTACTATTTTCATCCATTAGTCTTTAGTACTTCTTAAGATAAGAACATCTAAGCGTACTCAACTATTTTGAGACTATATTTATTTCAATACACTAAAAATTAATTTAAATATTACTGGTATTTATACTCTTTTCAAGTGCACTAAGGTACAATTTAAGTAGTATTATACTATTAATTAGTATATTTGTAGTGTATAACTTTTATTGGAGATGCACCGATATAAAATTTTCCAACAATTCTAGCCGAATATTCAGAATGATATCTGCCAATATCGATGCCGATAGTTTGGTGGATATATTATTAACTTGCAATAACTATATTTTGAAGATTACATTTTTTGAATGTTAATTATTCATATAATGACCATTAATATTGAACATTTAACTAATGATGTTTCTTTACATTTTCTATACACTTTTCAAATTCATTGCATTTTCCTGTTCTCTTTTATATATCACCCATGACTTTCTGCTCTTTCGGCTGAAAGTCAATAGTGAAAAATTGCTTTTATCGACCGATACCAATTATCAGCGGATATATTGATGCATCTCTAGCTTTCATACTATTATTTAGCACAAACATAACAATGCCCTAAATATAACCTGTTGGTACACTCTAAAAATGGCTGGGTTATTTTTGAGCCACAATGGGTAATGCTGGGTTTAAAATAACCCAATGTTGGGTTGTTATTATGCAACCATGGGGTATAATAACCCAGCTGTTGGGTCAATTTTAACCCAAGGGTGTGTTCAGTCCAATATTTATACATTATGGGACAAATTTAACCCAGCCATTTTTAGAGGGTACTTACGTATATTTTAGTAGTCCATATAGTTTAGTTTTACCTGGGTGACCCTATAGGTGACTACTTGTTTTACTGGCCCTCTTGTTCACCAGACTGATCGCTATGCCACTCGCTAATGCCCTTGGGGTTAAAGACAAAGTTCGCTTGAGAGCGTCGCACAACCCAGTGATGGAAAAATACTTCAACACACACTCGAAACATCCAACACAGGTAACCCGCATAACACACATACTGTAGAGGACTGATTAGATATTAAGTAATTCCTCACCAGACAGCATTTTTTGTGATTTTCACATAAGTTTCACAAAATTCCATCCAGGATTTTTTTTTTTCTTAAAAAATATACAAAAACATCAAATGAAAAAACAGACCCTCTGCTTTCAAACAAACAAAACGGGAAAAAAACATTTCATCCTATCTATATTTTTTTCTCTGCTTATAAACTTTTAAATATTGGTATTTCTCTATTAACATAATTTTTTAGCAAAAAGCTGAAATAATTGCTTTTTCGTGAAGGAATTTTGTTAGAGATCAGATTCAGAACAATTATCAAGACATACATGGAGTGTAAAATTAATAAATAATTTTTTGCTTCATTTTTTTATAAATTGGGTGAGCCATCTAAAATAATCGCGGTATTACAGATAACCATAAAAACTCATCAGGAACACGTTTATCATGCAAATGTTTTCTCTTAATTGACGAGATAACTCGTCAATGGCGGGGAAAGTGTTAAAACATATTGATTCTGTAAAAAAGCTTATTTTTAGGATAGTTGAGTTTTTGACATTTTCATGGCATTCAAGCACTCATATTCACATAAGTGTTATTTAAAAAAACATTTATCGGATTGTTATTTATGCTTATTTTACAAAACATTGTGTGCAGGAAAGATAAATCTCATGACTGTTTCACAGTATACAGTAAATAAAATGCTTTAGATTCTCTTTAGATTAATACTGACCTTTTTGTGCACTTTTTAGTGTTTTTGTATTTATCTATTTATTTAGGAAGATATAAAAGGTATTTGTAAGAAGTCTGGCTGGTCGGAAAGGCAGGTGGAACGCTGGTTCCGCAGAAGGAGGAACCAAGACAGACCTGGATTACAGAAGAAATTTAAAGAAGCCAGGTATATTAACTACAAATTTACTGCAAATGCATTCATACCACATTGCCATTTCAATAACAAGAATGTCTCATTTTTGTAGTTGGCGGTTTGCTTTTTATCTGCTATCTACTTTTGGAGGAGTGCTGGCTCTATATGATGTAAGTCTTCTTTTTTGTGTCTTATTTTCAGACCAAGACTTTATTTGAACCTCTACGTAACCTCCAAACAGCCAAGTATGTGTAAGGGTGTGTTGAAGCATATGGAGAGGTTCTCAGGAGAGACCTTGAATCAGCATGTTTTTATGAGACATGCCTGAGGGGGAATTAGTAACATTTTCCCGTGAACACCCCTCGCTGTACCAGATCTACTAGCAGGAACAATAACAGGCATGAACAGGCTCCCCTAGTACACACACATAACGTATAGCTGTTTGCTAAAAAAAACAGCAACTATATAGGTTGTTGCTGACACTATTGTTATAATGTAATTAATGCATTAATAATTAACATGTGAATTGTATTGTTTTGTGCAATAGAAACCTTGGTTTTATGACCTACGAGAAGTGTGGGCAGAATTTCCAAAACAAGTAAGTGTCACATTTACATTTAAGCAACTTACAGTGCATTCAATCTATATGTTTATTTTATAAGTTTGCGTGCTTCTTGGGATCAAACCCATGACCTTTGTGTTGCTAATGCAATGCTCTATCAACTAAACAAGGGCAATAATAAGATTTATATTTAGATTTTAATACTTATTATAATTATCAACTTTAGCAAAGTTCTCGTTGTGGTTTGGTTGTAGTGCATGTGCGTGTTGTAGAGCATTTGTTTGTAAAAGGGTGAAAAGCAAAATAAACATTTGCAAGTTTCAAATATTTGAAGCACTGGGAGGGTTTGTTTGTTTTGTATGCGTTTCTATATGTGTATGTGTATGTCTACAGTCACTGCTGGATTCTCAGTACTGGTATTACATCATTGAGATGAGTTTTTATGGATCTTTATTAATCAATGTGGCTGCAGATGTGAAACGTAAGGTAAGAATGAGCTGCTGTACAGTACTGCTATACATATTGCTTACAGCTGCTGTTATTTATGAGATAAGATCACAAACACACTATAGTAGCTAACCTATTAATGTCATGAATCGATATTACTTTATAATGACAACGTAGTTGAATGCTCCATTCTGATTGGTTGACAAACATTTTAAAGGGATAGTTCGGCCAAAAATGATATTAAACCCATGATTTACTCACCCCCAAGCTGTCCAAGTTGCATATGTCCATCGTTTTTCAGACAAACACATTTTCGGATATTTTAGAAAATATTTTAGATCTTTTAGTTGATTAAATGTAATGTTACAGGGTCCACGACCTTCAAGTCCAAAAAAAGTGTGTCCATCCTTCACAAATTAAATCCAAACGGCTCCAGGATGATAAACAAAGGTCTTCTGAGGGTAATCCGTGCGGTGTTGTTGTAGAAATATCCATATTTAAAACTTTATTAACGTAAATAAATACCTTCCAGTAGCGCCGCCATCTTAGTCGCGTCCGCGTTCAGGATGAGAGCTTACGCAGCCTACGGAGGCTACTCTGCTGCTGCTCTGTGCCCCCGCACTCCGAACTCACTAAGAAAAGTGCGTACACTACGCTAATACTCTCTCCTGAATACAGAGGAGTCGAAGATGGCGGCGCTACCGGAAGGTATTTATTTACGTTAATAAAGTTTTAAATATGGATATTTCTACAACACCACCGCGCGGATTACCCTCAGAAGACCTTTGTTTATCATCCTGGAGCTGTTTGGATTTAATTTGTGAAGGATGGACTCACTTTTTTGGACTTGAAGGTCGTGGACCCCGTAACATTACATTTAATCTACTGAAAGATCTAAAACATTTTCTAAAATATGCAAAAATGTGTTTGTCTGAAAAACGATGGACATATGCTACTCGGACAGCTTGGGGGTGAGTAAATCATGGGTTTATATATCATTTTTGGCTGAACTATCCCTTTAAGGGTGTGCATTATTTTTAAGTAAAAGCAGTTCCAGGTTTTATATCACTACGCCCAGTTTAACTAATATATCAGATTTATTACGTTTTAACAAATAAAGCATAAATATATGTGTGGAGGCAAAATAATAAATTAAAAATAATAGTTAAATAATAAAAAAGAAGAAAATGAAACAATAATTGTCTGTTTTGTTTTTGCTTAATTCCTGATGATATATAAAAAGTAATTCATAAATACTGAAGAAAAATGTGTTTATAAATACTGATAGTCTCTCTCTCTGCCTTTCTATCTATCTATCTATCTATCTATCTATCTTTAGGACTTTAAGGAGCAGTTGGTCCATCACTGGGCAACTTTAACTCTGCTGTCCTTCTCATGGTGTGCCAACTACATCAGAATTGGGACACTGGTCATGCTCGTGCATGACACATCTGATGTCTTAATGGAGGTGAAGACAAGATACATTACAGTTTTTCATTTAACAGAAGTTTTTATCCAAAGTAACTTGCAATTTTTTTACAAAAGAATTAACATTTTGTCTAAGGAGCCAGCAGAGCGAAGTCTACTTACGTTAACTATACAAAGAATAGATCTCAAACATCTCTTAAAATGAGATTAGCAAAGACACAGTAGGCTACCAATGTCTGCGATATTCTGTGACTTTTATCAACAATAGAATTTTTCACAAAACACAAAAAGTTTTAATTGATCAAAGGCACAAATCTATTTCAAACATGAACTGTACCGACATTAACCGTTTGTATTCATAACGCGAGCTCCAAAGAAACGCACGCGCCCTCTCTGACTAAACATGGTAACAAACAGTGGGTTAACCGTCACCTTTGGTATAGTTAAAGCCAAAGGTCTCGTGTACACAAATATAACAATTTCTAAACAACTTACCTTATGTTGATACTGATGTCAAAGACAAAGCTTTGAGTTTGGTTTCTGACTGAACGCTGTTTGACTGACACGCGAGGCAGTAGGCACGAGGCTGCCAGTTCAAAAAAACGTTAATTATATAAAATACTGGTTTGTCATTTCAAAGTAGTAAAAATACAATCTAAAACTTTCTTTTTAGCAAGAATTTATTTAATTTAATTTCAATGTATTTTAAAGTAGTAAAAATACAATGTGAAACAATTTCCCTTAAAGGGGACAGTTCACCCAAAAATGAAAATTCTGTCATCATTTTCGCATCACGTTGTTGTAAATCTATATGAATTCATTTTTTTCTGATAAACACAAAAGGAGATATTTTGGTATTGATGGTAAGCACACAGCTGATTGTAAACATTGACTTCCATAGTAGGAAAACAAATACGATGGAATTCAATGGGTACCGTCAACTGCTAACCATCATTTTTCAAAATATCTTTTTCATCATTTATCACAATATTTCCATCTTTGTTTTTGTACTGTGGAAGTCACTGGATTTAAATTCATACAGATTTGGAACAACAAAAGGGATCAGAAAATGATGACATAATTTTTATTTTTGGGTGAACTATCCCTTCAACCCCCCAGGAGAAACAATGTATTTATATATCATTTAATGGTTACACTTTACAATAAGGTTCATTAGTTAACATTAGTTAATGTATTACCTAACATGAACAAACCACGAGCAATACATTTGTTACAGTATTTATTAATCTTTGTTAAGCTTTTAATTGTTTGTTCATGTTAGTTCACCGGTCATTTACTAACGTTAACAAGAATTTAATAAACTATTAGTAATTTTTTTAATTAACTAATGAACCTTATTGTAAAGTGTTACCAATGTAATATTATATTTTCTTACACTAGAACCCCATTCACACAGACCTTTGGTCCCAGAAAATACCCCTAAAATTGCCAGACAAGCGTCTGTGTGAACACAAACTCGTCCCGTTAATCTTCTGGGATCGTTGCCGGAAAGAGGACCTAGTCAGATACACGGAAAACCCTCTGTGTGAACAAGAAGCCGAAAGAATGCCATGGGCGTGTCGTAGTGAGGTTACAACAAAAGTTTTGGTGGAGAGGGCAGGACTTTCAACAGGTCACATGTCTTTCCGCGACCATCAGATGCCGGGTAATCATGGCAGTGTGAATGAAAAAAAAATCTAAGGATCCCGGAAAAATCCAGGATGCCTTTCCTGTGTATTTTACAGAATGTCTGTGTGAAAAGGGCTTTAGTGTATGTCAACAATTTTTCAGATTTATTTCTATTTCTAATTTTAAATGAAGCATCTAAAAAAATCAGTGAAAGATCCTCTGAACAATGCAGTGTCCCTTTAAAATGACTTCTTGTTTCTTTTTATATCAGTCTGCTAAGATGTTCAACTATGCTGGATGGGAGACTACATGCAACAGTATCTTTGTAGTTTTCGCTGTAGTTTTTATGATAACCAGACTTATCATCTTTCCTTTCTGGTAAGTTTGTGACAGGGGTAAATGTGTGGTAGACTTTAATTAGAGAGTTTTCTTCTTTACAGTCTGTTAAATTTGTGTCTGTGTTGTATAAAAAGGCTGATTCACTGTACGTGGGTTTATCCTCTGGACCAGTTTGAACCCTTTTTCGGCTATTATTTCTTTAATGTAATGCTGGTGGTCCTGCTGCTGTTGCATGTGTTCTGGGCCTCCTTGATTCTTCGCATGGTCAAAAAGTTCCTTTTCGGAAAAGTAAGTGCCTTGGAATTTATGATGTTCAATAAATCATAAAATTTGTTAGTAAGCATAAAGACCTCAATATAAATGCATCAATATAAAATTTAATTGGTCATTAAAATGCCATGAAATCTATTTCTGTCTCTTTAGCTAAAGGGTGATGAGAGAAGTGATGAGGAAGAGGATGAGGAGGAGTCTGAGGAAGAGCACGCATGCAATCATACTAATGGATCTGTGAAAGGACTGTCTAACGGTCATTGACACATAGTGAGACGTTTTATACATACAGTACATACACAATTAACCTTTTAATGCCATGCATGCATTAATGTCCATATTGGACACATGATTAAACTGTGAATTTTCTTTTTTGCATAGCCTTTCATCTTAAGGTGTAAATATGTACAAATGTTGTTGTCATTCAATAAAATCCACAAATCAAACAATTTCTCAAACTTCAAGGGACGCTTTGAAATTCATGTGTACACAAAAACGAAATAAATACATTTTTACATATTTAGCATGTTAAAAACATGGCAGTATTTTAAATTATCTGTTTTAGGCTTTCATATGGGGTTTACTACAGTCAGCATTGTAGGAATTCCTATATCCAGATTCTACATAGTAGCCCAATCTGTAATTGTATTCAAACATCATGCTTTGGATTGTACTTGTAATATTAAAAACGATAAGCAAGAAATGAATGTAACAAACACTCAGATACTCCACACGGCTCTTAGATTGTTAATGTATTCTTCATCATCAAGGATTTCAATACTTAGACCCTCGTAATAGTCTTCAAACTCTGCGTAGGACACACTCTTGCCGATCTGTCCGACTTGCTCTATGAAGGTCAGGAAGTCAGGAACTGGATTCGCTTCTGTGAACATTATGACATAACAATGATTATACAAACATCAGTCATCCATGTGGTCCGTACAATGATCTTGCTTTTTGTGCATGTGGCACACGTAGGTAAACGGAAATAAGATTCAATGTTTATTATTAGTTAGCATGATAAAATCTCATGAAATAAAAATGAATTATACTTTTACAGCATTAACACATGCTAACGAAATGAACTTAATGGTAAGTGCATATCAGAAGTTTATCTTTAAATGAACACTACAAATGAACACTACATACATATCACACATTTTGGAATGTCATGAAATATCAATAAATACTGCACAACTCCTACTGCCTATGAAAAAGAAACGATTAATGATTGTCTCACCACGTGTTGTGTATGTATCTCGTTTTCCTCTATAGAATTTTTCAATGTCACTCAGCACTATGGAGCCAGTTTTATTTGGGTCAAGCTTTACATAAACCTAAAAAAACACATTGAGATGCATACATTCAAAACAGCTGCAAATGCACAGAAGAGCAGTGCAATAAACTCACAGAGCTCAATGGCGTCCTCTGGAGGACAAAAGCTGTTAAATGTGTCTGTCACCTTCAGCAAGACAGCTTTTCTATTCTCGGTCATCTCCCCAGTAACGGCACGCATCACATCGGCGGGGTGCACCCGCCCCTCCACACGCCGACTCACAATCCTCCACACCGCCTCGAAGTCCTGACACATACAGCACACACAAACATATTTGCTCAGCACGCTCTTATCATGCTTGATGTTTTGTACAAACCGATGGATAGATGAGAGACAGACTGTCAGACAGACAGAGACCGATATTTAGACACACACACACACACACACACACACACACACACACACACACACACACACACACACACACACACACACACACACACACACACACACACACACACACACACACACATATATAGACAGACAGAGTGACACAAATATGACAGATAGGCAGGCAGACATACACGTACGTAGGTAGGTAGGTGGGTAGGTGGATGGATGGATGGACGGACGGATGGACACGTGGATGTATGGACACGTGGATGTATGGACAGACAGGTGGATGGAAAGATAGACAGACAGACAGACAGACAGACAGACAGACAGACAGATAGATAGATAGACAGACAGGCAGACAGACATAGATAGTCAGACACAGACAGACATAGATAGACAGACACATAGATAGATATACAGACAGATAGATAGATAGATAGATAGATAGATAGGCAGGCAGATAGACATATAGATAGTTAGACACAGATAGATCGACAGGCAAACAGACTGAAACATAGATAGAAAAACACACAGACAGACAGGCAGACAGACAAACACATAAATAGTTAGACACAGATAGATGGACAGACAAACGGACAAAAAAAACATACAGACAGACACATAGATAGAAAGACACACAGACAGACAGTCAGGCAGATAGACACATAGATAGACGCATAGACAGACAGATAGACAGATATGCAGGCAGATAGACACATTGATAGTTAGAGGAACAGATGGAAAGACAAACAGACAGACAAACAGATAGACAGACAGGTAGAGAGACACATAGATAGTTAGACACAGACATACATACAGACAGACATACAAACAGAAAGACAAACACATAGATAGATAGACAGACAGACAGACAGACAGATATGCAGGCAGATAAACACATATATAGTTAGACACAGATAGATGGACAGACACACAGATAGACAAACAGACAGACAGACAAACACAAAGATAGACAGACAGACAGACAGACAGACAGACAGACATATAGATAGACAGACATATAGATAGATAGACACATAGATAGACAGACAGACAGACAGACAGACAGACAGACAGACAGACAGACAGACAGACAGACAGACAGACAGACAGACAGACAGACAGACAGATAGATAGATAGATAGACACAGACAGACAGACAGACACATAGATAGATAGATATACAGACAGACAGATTAATAGATAGGCAGGCAGATAGACACATAGATAGTTAGACACAGATAGATGGACAGGCAAACAGACAGACACATAGATAGAAAAACAAACAGACAGACAGGCAGAGACACATAGATAGTTAGACACAGAGAAATGGACAGACAAACGGACAGAAAAACAAACAGACAGACACATAAATAGAAAGACACACAGACAGACAGGCAGGCAGATAGACACATAGATAGACGCATAGACAGACAGACAGATATGCAGGCAGATAGACACATTGATAGTTAGAGGAACAGATGGAAAGACAAACAGACAGACAAACAGACAGACATACAGACAGACAGACACATAGATAGAAAGACAGACAGATAGACAGGCAGGCAGGCAGAGAGACACATAGATAGTTAGACACAGACATACAGACAGACAGACAGATATGCAGGCAGATAAACACATAGATAGTTATACACAGATAGATAGACAGACAGACAGACAGACAGACTAATGACCAATTGAATGATTACTGTCGTTATAGATTTTGTTCTCTGTACCTGTTGAGTTAGACACAGGTGGTCCATGAGAGATTTTCTGAGCAAATCTTTTTGAGGAACACGATCACCCTTCAGATCCAAGTTCTGCAGATGTCTCCCTAGATTGATTAGGGTTTGGACCGCACGTCCCCTCAGCTTATCACGCACCACATCTGCAAAACATCCACCAATCAGAGCCCTGAATGATTCTGGAACGTTTTTCATTTAGCCCTCAAGGCTCCACAGTAAGTTAAAGGTCAAATGTCAACGTACAAACGGCTTAGAATGTTTTTACAGTTCTTCACACATTAAACAAGAATAAATAAAGTATTTTAACACACTGTAGAAGAAAACCACAAACTTCATCTTAATAACAGGAGTGCTTTCTGTGAGTTTTGTTTCATGGGATTCAAAACCAATGGTGGAAATGGCAGAGATTTACTGGGGAGACCGGGGACGAATTTAATATTTTTAAACCACTTTATATTTACATATGAAATTTGCATACTGCTTAAAGGCTATTACATGGAGAAAAGTTGGAAACCTTTACATTTCAATCTGGATCTCCACAGCCTACTGCCATAGTTTGTCTTTACGATCCTAAATTGGCTGATCATTTTAAACTTGTATAATAACATCAAAGAGGTGCTACAGAGTTGAGGTCAATGAGGACTTTACACTCGCCTGCTTTTAAAAGCATCAGTGCCCACCGGCATCCTCCGGTTTCCCAACAACTATGTAAATGAAACCCACAATAAAAAGTAGGACAGCACCCTGAGCGAGGGCGAGTGTGTTATGTATTAACCTTGGATTGCCTTCAGGGTTTTTCTTTCACTGATTTCCTCTTCAGAGAGATGAAATAGGCTTTCCCCATCCTGGGCTCTGTACAAAAGAAACACTGAGTACTTGCACTCGCTTACACACTCAACGCTTGTTGTGTGTGTTAGTGGTGTACGTACAGCAGGCGTCTCTTGGCAGTCTCATCCACATCAGTAACTTTGAGGGAGACGCGCGGCTGCTCTCTCAGGCTGTGGGGGAAGTGTGGGCCGTCTGTACAGAAGTGAAGCTCGGCACCCTGGGTGATGTAGGCAGGGTGTTAATGAATTAATATTAGTTTGTGTGTTTTTGCGTTGGTGTGTGTGACAGATGATGAGTGTATTGAACCTGTGAGATGTCCTGCAGGCTGTACGGTCTCCCTCTGTTCAAATACACACCACGAGCGATAAAGGGCAGCGCGTTCCATCTGAAAATATGTTTAACATTTATCAACATTTTCAAAAAACATAGCTGTAAACATGAAAAGGGAAATTATTTGTGTGTGTGTGTGTGTATGCGTGTGTCGTATTTGTATACTCTACGTTTGTGTATTTGTATGCATGCAAAATGACAGACTGACCTGTTTTTACCAAAATTTCTGTACTCGTACACCGTCAGTGTTTGGTCGCATGTGAAAAAGAAACCAATCAGCTCTCGACACGCTTCGCGTCCACATCTGTATACCAAACACACGTGCCATAAATAATAAAGCATGAATAAATAACTGAATAGGATACAATTGCATAGTAGCTGAACCTACCTTGACAAAATCCTGGCATGAAAGCGAAGCTTGTTGGACAGGAGGTTCTCTGTTAAAGATGCCTGGGTTTTTACCCTAAAGACACAAAACTATTATAGTTTTCTTATTTTCAACACAGCAAAGAGTTTAAAAGGGACAAAGCCAATTTAACCTATGCTAGGTTGGGTCAAATATAAACAATTTGGGGCAGTTTCCCGTAAAGGGATCACCTTTGTTCCAGCCTATAATGCATATTTGAGCTGCCTTAATAGGCTTTATGCCCAGCTGCACTACTTCCTGAACTTCAGCCAGCTCCTTGTTTCCTGTCTGCCATTATTGGCCAAACTGATTAATCCAGGTGTGTCTGATTATTGTTGTTGAGACTACTGAGGTCAGGCACATCTGGATTAATCAGTTTGTCCAATAATGGCAGACAGGAAACAAGGAGCTGGCTGAAGTTCAGGAAGTAGTGCAGCTGGGCATAAAGCCCATTTAAAAAAAAACCTTGCACTGATATACCTTAACATACACTGAAAAAAATGATTCATTGAATTTAATCAATTTTTTTAAGGTAAGTGGTTGCAATCAATTTATTTAAGCTACATTTAAACAAAAGTTTTATATTTCATTTTACGTTACTAATCTTTTTTGTTTAAATGTAGCTTAAATAAATTGATTGCAACCACTTACCTTAAAAAAATTGATTAAATTCAATGAATCATTTTTTTCAGTGTATATCAGTGCCATTATTTTGTCTCAAGGCCCAGACCAACATTGTTCTTTGTAAGGTATGTTTGTAAAAACTACTTAAATGTCCTAATATTAATAAGGCCTAGTCCGGGATTCATTTAAACCCTGTTTGGAAAACCACCCCTTAATGGTTTAATTTAACCCAACGACTGAGTTTGTCTCTTTTTGACCCAATGCTGGGTTGAAAATAAAAAACATGAAGTTGTGTTATAGTCACGCAAAATTTGATTAATTTATTTGTGTCCATGGCACGAAATTCAGCGTTTTTACATTGAGCACGAATGTCTTTTTTGTGAGACGAATTTCTATAATAGTTTCTCATGTCCGTGGCACAACTTTCTTTTTGTGTCATTTCATGTATAGTTGTATTTCTCTTTTTTTCCCTCCTATTTTTAAATCATTGTCGCTTGGGTTTAGATTTTATGTATTGGCTTCTGAATGTTTTTCTTCCGCTTTTAAAATGTTCTCGCCTGCTGTTAGGGTTTAGGTTAGGATGACTAAAAATGTAACAGAAAGTGATTCTAACCCCAAGCGACAATGGTAAGAAAATAGGAAAAAACTATGAAAAAACAATACATAAATTGAAACGAAAAGAAAGTCGTGCAACCCACACGAAAAACTATTTATAGAAATTTGTGCTTAAGGTACAAAAAATCTGAATTTCGTGCCATGGACACAA
Source organism: Misgurnus mizolepis (assembly GCA_025389145.1). Taxonomy (NCBI): domain Eukaryota; kingdom Metazoa; phylum Chordata; class Actinopteri; order Cypriniformes; family Cobitidae; genus Misgurnus; species Misgurnus mizolepis. The sequence continues at coordinate 31,255,762 of JAIFKI010000009.1, read as the reverse complement.
ATAAATTGCATGACTATAACACGACTTTCCGTGAGATCAGTCTCAAAAAATAACCCAGCATTTTTTAGTGTATAAAATTTTTTAATCCTCTGTTTCCCCCAAAACAGATTTTGTCTCTAATGATTGATGAACTTGGTAAGCTGAAATTGACTTTGTACAGCACTTCTCGTGTTATTGCTTTCCGCTTTGCTGTTTTTCTTTGCTTTTTGCTTTTTTAAAGCGTAAATGTAATTTTTAGCCACTCTGATTATGAATAAAAAAACAAAATAAACAGGCTACATCCTCCAGTGTAGTGGGGATTTAACCACTATGACCTTCTCAAAATCAGTTAGTATGAGACAGAGGAAGAGAGAGTTTCATATATGAGTCATGTATGTGGGTTGGCTTTACTTAGTGTGATGAAGAGGTCTGATGTAGCGTGGTGGGACGCTCGTGGGACTGACAGACACAGCATTCTGTTCCGGATCGCTAATGACAGCCCTGCGTGAACATTAAACAACTTTCACCATGTTATTACTCACCAAAGACAGAGACACAGACAGAGAAAGAGATACCGACCTCGACAGCTGATCCACCATAACCTGCTCAATTACTGCCTGTAGTTTCCTCTCCTCTGTAAGCTCCTCCTACACACAAATAAATCAGCCAATTAGAAGTACAGCATGACAATGCCTGTGTCCCAATTTACATGCTATCCATACTAAATAGTATTCAAAATTAGAATGGGTATGTCTCATATCGTATTATGTTAAAATGAGTATACATACATTAAAGTTCCTGGATGGTCTACTGTTTTAGTTTAAAATTTGATGTGACACTCAAATGGCTGATATTTCCCACAACTCACCGCGAGACGAGAGGGCGGAGTTTAGTTGCACCACAAAGAATTAACAAATGAATTAAAAGATGTGTCACTGAATTAATAAATTAAACTACAGATTAAACAAATAATGAATAAAAAAATGCTTAAATGCAAAGATGAGTTGTATTTTGATGTTTGTGTAAAGACCATTGATCTGTTTCGCGTTAGTATGTCCGAGTGTATACATACTCTTTTGTTCTGCACTCAAAAGTATGTACTTTCCCAACACAAAAACAGTACATACCAGGGCATTATATAATAAGACGGGCAAACTGGCAAACATCTGGAAATTGAGACAAAGTTAAGACTTGGGCCAATCATCAAAGAAGTCCAAAAGTGAACTCACTGCATCTTTCATCTTGCTGTTGGATTGTGCAGCGTTGGATGGGTTGTGGCTGGGTTGTGCTGTGTTTTTAAAGGTGAAGTCGGGAGAATTCAGGTTTGATTTGTCGTTGTACAGCGGACTTCGCTGTGTCTGAACCCTGCTACTCAGCTGTAGTGGTTCCTCATTGTCAGATCCCGCAGATACAGGATTTTTTGCATCCTTTTTCATTTCAAAACACTGGAATGAAAACACAAGATCTGTTAAACACGTATAGAGGTGTTTATCTATGGTAATCGAACAGTCATAGCATGGGGTAACACTTTATTTCGATAGTCCACTTTAGACATTTTACTAATTATAAGTAACTTTGCAACTACTTATCAACTACCAATCTTTAGAGAATTAGTAAACTGTCTGCTTAATATCTACTAACACTTTATTAGGATGATATCTCAACAGACATTCAACTGTCTATAAGCATCTTTGCAGGTGCATGTCAACTTATTCCACTAACCCAAACCTCTTCCCTAACCCCAACCATTACAGTCTACTAATACCCTAATGACAGTTAGTTGACGTATAGTTGCAAATTATTGAAAGTTAGTTGACATGTAGTTGCAAAGTTATTTATAGTTAGTAGCATGTCTAAAGTGGACTATCAAAATAAAGTGTAACCTAGCATGGTAGTGCATGTGATCACAGTGATCTCAGTACTTCCACTTGGGTGATTCTCGCAAAATTAGACTCATGAGGTGTCATGAAACATTTTGATAAAAAAGTAAATGCAAAGTAAAAGCATCAAAATAAGAAGCATACAGTTACAATCATCACGTCATGTACTATTTTGCGCATGATTTCAAATGTCATCATACAAACCAATTTTGTTTTGTTTTTTTCACATTTAAGGTGACAATTTTCATTACCGCAACGTGTCCATGACTGGACTTGGGTTCTTTGACATGGAAATATTTAAAAACCTTCAGGGCATGTTATAATTTTCTCATTCTCCGCAACAATTTTCAATCATTGTTTAAGCCCTCAAGGAACTAACATTTACAAAAAAAAAATTGTTGGAAGGGACATAATTGACTCAAGATGGCTACCAGGTAAGCAGTTCTTATTTTTTCTCTTCAGATAAAAGTTGAAATTTTGTTTCTCATAGTACCTAAGACAACTTTTTAGTTTTCATTAACGAAACATGGGTTTGATTGCATATATTTAATGAAATATCATGTTGCGGTAATTATAATTTTTGATAATCATAATCTAAAAAATGTAAATAATTTTATAGGAAGTATTTTTTTTTTAATATTAGTTATAGTAAGTTCAGACCTCAATCTTACATGTGCAAAAAAAATGGCTTCAATGGCTTTTCAAAAAAAATCTGATGCTGGACACCTTCTGTCTGCATTTCGTGAGAATCACCCACTTTCCTCTCTGATTTTTACTGTGCTTTAGTTTACACTACTAGCAACAGCACAGAAATAAAAAAGAAAACATTTGAAATGGGTACCTGATTTGAGTTTGTGGGAGGAGGAGAGCCCCAGCTAAAGCCTGACAGATCTCCAGATATCTTCATAACAGCATCCTTGGGAATTTTAGCAAGATGCTGCCAAAAATGACAACAACAGGAGTGAAATCTATCCTCCTTTCCTTAAGTTACATTAAATTCTGAATATTTATATAATAAAGTAAAATCAGACTGAAACTAACTTTATTGTGATCGTACAAGCACAATGAAATTGCACATGTGTGTCAGCATCCATCAGTGCATTATTAAAAATAAGTAAAATCCACACATTTACAGGAAGAATAAACATTATATACAGTACAAGTACAGAAAAAAAGACCTGTCAGGTACAGCCTACTTTCTTTCTATCAGGTCATGTCTTCCCACCTCTTCCGCTGTGTCTTGCAGTGTCTCTAACTTCAGCATTGGGACGCTGGGACAGGAATTAACATTAATAATTAACATTATGTGTTTTTTTTTAAATATAAATTCATCTTTTTCCTGCATCTTTTTATATTGATTTAAACTTACTCTGCTGGCCTCGGCCCGCGATCTGCTCCAGTATTTTTGGGCTTCAGAAAACAATATAACGTTACACACCAATGAAAAAAAACACCTGCCATGGACTATTCGTGATAAAGTTTTATTAGAGTGCTTGCTTACCTTTTGCATACTTTGTTGTAAAGGCTTGTTATTTGCTCTCATGATTAAAGAACTGTACACAATTTATAAATATGTATTTAGCAGTTCTAAAGACGACTTTTACTTCCGCCTTCTGTTGCTACGGTGATGAAAATAAACACACGTTATCAGAAGAAGCCATGACTTCTGGGTAATGCAGTCAGAAATGCTTGACGTGAATTTCCGATCCAATTAAATATAATTTATTTTTCTTTCTGCTAAGATATTTATGATGATGATTATGGTGAATAATAAAACATACAAAAATGTATTCATTATACATAGGCCTAAATGTGAAAATTAAACCGTTTGAACCTAAACCTAAACCTTTTATTTAGGCCTAAAATAAAGCCAAATCCTATAAATGGCAAAAATCCTATTAGCCCACTTCATGATTTTTTTTTTTAATTACTTACATATTACCCATATGTCAAAAAAATATGTTTTTAAATTTATAAATATATTTCAAAATATACAAAAAATTGCCTTAAAATATATTTGCGGAAATATTTGGAATATGTTTTAAAAATATATATTTTTCAACCACTATATTTTTGGCCATTTAAAAAAAAAAATAATATATATATATATATATATATATATATATATATATATATGTATATATATATATTTCAAGGAAAAATTTTCACGTCGTATTGAAAAAAAAACTTTGTTTATGTTACACAAACTTGTAAACATAACAGAAAATTTTTTATAATTTTTTACTTCAAAAATATACTTTATACAATTTGATTGTATTTAGCATATATTTAAAATATATTTAAGCCAAGAATACATTTCTTTCCATATGGGTTGTTAAATAAAAAATTTATTAGCTTGCCCTTTAAATACATTTTGAAATCTGCTTAGTTTTAACAGTCATATCAACATATATTTTCAAAATCAAAAATATATTTAGCATATATATTTAAAAATATATTTTAGCCAGAAAATGTCAATGCCAATGCTAAATATATTTAAAAAGTGCTAAATCTGCACTATGTTCTTCTTTTCTTTCATAAATTGTGAATTTTTTTAAGCTCACGATTTATTTGACTTCGGCGCGAGGTAAGTGTGTGCGCGTGAGAGATGAAGACAAAGAGCCACGCGTATCGTCTTTTTCGTGACATGGTGGGTGGTTCTGTTTAAGTCCTTTAAAAAGACCCTGTTCGGAGAATCACACGGAGAGAGGGAACGTACGGGAGTGGGCAAATCCACGGAACCATGACGCACAGGTCAGCGTATCTTCTCCAATGATGCTTTATTGAGTCATTTATCCAGAGGAAACCAGTGCTGCTCGAGTCAGTCTCTGCCATGGACTCTCTCAGCTGTCTTGTCTTACGGATATCGGTTCTTCTGTACGGCACCTGCGGGGTTCTGGCGCTCATACCGGGAATATCCGAACCGGAGTTCATCCGCAGGTGCGTGCTGGCGCATAATGCGCACCGCTCGCGCGCCTCTCCAACTACGGCCAGTTTGCGCTCAGTGGTAAGACAGCTGCTCTCGTGTATCTTGTGCAATGCTTGAGTTATTTTTTTGCATTTATATGTGTACTGTACGTGCTTATTTTTTTGCGCACTTTTGTTTAGACAACTCGATCTGTTCTAGATCGTTCTCATCTTTTGTTGTGTATGCATGCAAAAGAGTAACTCATAGTTTCACTAAATAATTAATCATGGTAAATTTGGTTATTTCATGCTCTTTAAATATATGTAGGTCTATCTATACAATACAGATTCACTATGGTGTACAGTACATCTCCCTTTGTTATGTGTCAGAATGCTTCAGATAAACAGATACAATAATTCACTCTGGTTGTCATGGTAATAGAGAGAGCTTTTGTATGATGTGTTTTTCAGAGAAGCAAGTAATGGTTCCCTATTGTGTCTGCGCTTTTGTGGATTGGGGGTTTAAAATAAACTACAGGTTATATCTACATTTATTCATGTAGCAGATGTTGTTATCCAAAGGGACATCCAAGTGTCCTTTTTTGTTTTGGTTGTAACAAGTCAACCTAAAATAAAAAGCAGTGCTTGAATCTTTGTTTTTGTCATGTTCATTTTCAAGTTTAAAGTAAAAATTGAAATGACATGTTCATCGATTAGATTAACACTGGTGTTTGTGTGTATCCACAGTCATGGGACAAAGAATTGGCCAAAGGAGCCAGGGATCGAGCGAGACACTGCAAGGCCTCTCATGGACCCTCCATGCCACATTTCGGACACCCGCTGTTCGGGTGGATGGGGGAGAACATCTGGTTGGGTGTCCCATTTTCCGCCTTCTCCGTGGAGAACGCCGTACAGAGATGGAACAATGAAAGAGCTTATTCACTTAAAAATAACAACTGCTCAAGACTGTGCGGCCACTACGGACAGGTGTGTGTTTCACCCTTTAAACCCGTTTGTGATTTAATGTTTGCGACATAAACTCATCTTACAAAACTTATATAAGCTTGATATATTTAATATTGACTGGTAAGATCAGTTCAGAGGCTGAATTTAAAGACGTGATGTTCCTCCTGATACCATAATTGGATTATGAGACTTTTGTCTGGATTTCACAAACGGGTCTCTATATGAAATTTTTTGAAAATGCTTTCTTTCACCTTCGCTCATTGATCTTGTGTGCATTTGTTTTGCTTTAGTTAATGTGGTCCACAAGCTTCAAGATGGGCTGTGCTGTTAACGTGTGCACTAAAGGAATTGAAAACTTCTCCACACACCCAGAATCCACCATTTTCGTCTGTAACTACGGCGATACGTAAGTTAGACTTTCAATAAAATCTATGTCAATAGGAACCATTGCTGTTGTAGAAGAGACAAATATTTTTAGCAGATTGCATGTGTTATTATAAAATAGTTCAGAAAAATTGTCAAAAAATGGCCCCTAGCTGTCAACGGGGTGGTACCCTTTCAAAAAGTTCACCTTTGCACCTAAAGAGTTCATATTAATAGATCAAAGGTACATATTGGTACTAAATGTATACATATATGTACTTAAATGGACATACACTCACCTAAAGGATTATTAGGAACACCTGTTTAATTTCTCATTAATGCAATGGTGTAATGGTGTGGGGGATGTTTTCTTGGCACGTTTTAGGCCCCTTAGTGCCAATTGGGCATCATTTAAATGCCACGGCCTACCTGAGCATTGTTTCTGACCATGTCCATCCCTTTATGACCACCATGTACCCATCCTCTGATGGCTACTTCCAGCAGGATAATGCACCATGTCACAAAGCTTGAATTATTTCAAATTGGTTTCTTGAACATGACAATGAGTTCACTGTACTAAAAGGGCCCCCACAATCACCAGATCTCAACCCAATAGAGCATCTTTGGTGGAACGGGACTTTTTTAAAGGGTACTGCTCTAGTGACATCTTGGGACCATTTTTTATCCGAAAGTGTAGTTATGATTTATGTCTGCGTACAGTAACATAGTTAATCAACATTTTTCATTGCAGGGGACATGTCCATGGAGTGACTCCGTATATATCAGGTGTGGCGTGCAGCGGATGTGGGTCAGAGATCTGTCGAAACAACGTCTGCAGTAAGAATAGTCACATATTTTTTATATATCTTTTATACAGCAATGTTACAATGCAAACCCTTTGACACAATGTATCTCTTCACAGGACATGATTGGTTCCCTGGGTGGGACTATGGCCCAACCTCTTCAGCTCAACGTATTTCTTATTGGCTAATATATGTTGGACTTTGTTTACAGGGAGTTTGCTGGCTACTTGACTTTTATGCAACACATTAATGTCATTCTGTGCAGCTGTTTAATATAACGTCTGAGGCTTAACTCATTAATTCTTGGCACTGAAATTAGCACTGACTTAAAAGATATAATGTGAAGATATTTCTCTATAGCAAGTTTATATAAACAGAGTTTCCTCACTGTGTACCACATTTTGTTTCAGTACACAGGTAGCTCTACAAATGCATTACTTACTTATTTAATAAATCGTTCATGTAAGTATAAATGTGATAGTTGAATAAACTTTAATATTTTATACTCATATTTGCTGTCTTCTGCGTGATTTATTTGCAATGTAGTTATGTTACAACCTCTCAGTACTATGAAGTGTGAACAATTTAAGTGTTGTGTTTTCATATACATATGATCACAACGTAGTCACGACACATCAGTGATGATTTTATAGTTGCCATGGAAACGGTTGTACGTATAGCACAATGTAGGCCGTGAGTGAGAAGAGTTATGAGTCATGAGGTATGAATTATATTTTGAAGTGGTTGTTTATTTTTCTGAGTAATCAATTAAATCTCCTGCATTTTAGCATGAGTAATGTCTCAGTCAAGGGTTTTAGCCAAAAGACAAATCTTTTTTAAAGTTTGGTCACGCGTGTGTAGTCTTTGGGTGCATTAGTCATCTCCCCTTTTCAGTAGGGGATCGATCAGGGAGTCATTTTTAGGGCTGTGTCAGTCACTAAATCATTTCAGTGCATTGAAACATTTGAAGAGCTCAGATGCAAAACCCTACATAAAATGATTTTCTTACTTAGTATTTTTGCCTTGTTTTCAGTAGAAATAGAAACTTTAAAAAATAAGTCTAGTTTTTAGACCAAAAATATACAATTTAGGTGAATTTGGCTTAAAACAAAGCAAAAATTTCTGTCAATGGGGTGAGAAAAAAATCTTGAAATAAGATTTATTTTTTCTTAAACACTTTAGCAAAATTTTCTAACAAAAATACTAAGTTAAAAAGTCATTTTTTGCAGTGTATGTGCTTCTGACATGTTTTCTTGAAAATTATTCTTTTTTTATCAGGCTTTTATGATTTTACACGACAAAAAAATGATTTTCAAGAAAATAATCTTAGTATTTTTGTCTTGTTTTCAGTAAAAATATCTAACATTTTTTAAATGAAGATGCTTTTTCTTGATGAGCAAAACGAACCAAGAAAATAAGTTTTTTAGACATAACATATCAAATTTAAGCGAATTTGTGCTAAAAACAAGCTAAAAAATCTGCCAATGGAAAAATAAATTTTTTGCTGAATTTTTCTTGTACACTGCAAAAAATTATTTTCAAGAAAAAAATTCTTAGTATTTTTGTATTGTTTTCAGTAAAATATAAAAAAAATCTTAAATTAAGATGCTTTTTCTTGATGAGCAAAATGACCCAAGAAAATAAGTCTAGTTTTTAGACCAAAAATATCAAATTTAAGTGATTTTGTGCATAAAACAAGCAAAAAAATCTGCCAATGGGGTAAGCAAAAAAATCTGCCAATGGGGTAAGCAAAAAAATCTGCCAATGGGGTAAGCTTGAATTTGGTGTCAAGATTTTTTGCTGACCCCATTGGCAGATTTTTTTTGCTTGTTTTATGCACAAAATCACTTAAATTTGATATTTTAGGAAAAGCATCTTAATTTAAGAATTTTTTGATATTTTTACTTAAAACAAGACACAAATACAAAAATATTGCAGTGTATTTCTTACAAAATGTTTTTGTATATAGTAGGGAAGTATTTATAGTATGATTTAACCCTTAACCTATTAAACATCATTACATTGGTGTGAGTGTCAAACCATAACTAACAGCATTGCCACTGCCAGTGATGGTGTGGATTCACGTTGGTGACTTCATCGCTGGCTCCGCCTCTAAACTGTTATATGACAGATGCTTTACCAACACAGTGATTGTGAACAAAGAGTATCATCTTGGTAAGATCAACATCAATCCTATAAGTGTTTCAGTGTAGCTGCATGTGTATTCTGATTTAATCAGTAAACTGTTGTGATCTATTTTAGGATGCATTCGAGTTGTTAGTCACAGGCAAAGATCCTGAAAGCTCTGCAGCTGGGAATTATGGGGTTCCAGACCAGCAGGCAGCATTGCTGTGGGTCCAAGAAAACAGTGCTACTTTTGGAGGAGATTCAAATATGGTACTTAGGGGTGTGGGAGTGAAGAAATGATGAATCTAGTTACTGTATATAAATCTCTGTGTGTAGGTGACCCTGTTTGGCGACAGCGCTGGAGCTCAGTCAGTGTCTCTCCATCTCATGATGCAAAGCAGCAAGTTATTACAGTTTTTCTCAGTCGCTTTGGAGCATTTCTCAGATCAGAAATTATTTTTTTAAAACACTTTATTCAACGTCCACATCATCAAGTCAGTTGTGCACAACATAAAAACAAATTCTCATTGTTTTGGACAAACTGATAATGCTTTTGGTACAATCATGCAGATGATTATGTACAATTGTCTGCTGTTTGCTACATTTCAATTGCTTATGTCATTTTCATTAAAAATACATTATACTGGTTTCTGTTGAATAGTCTTACACCTCAAAACATCAAAGCTTTGTAAATGTGAAATGAATTGATAAATCGCTCTCAAATGAATCTTGAAATTTTTAGTTAAAGAAAATTCAACATTTCTTAAAGTGTACAGTGAACCTTTCTAATTTATTATTATAATATTATTTAAAAATAATTTGTTCTGTAAAATATTATTTTTTTCTAAATCACAATGTATGTTATAAAGATTAAAATGTGAATTTGTCCACCCTTTTTACAACAGAAAATACTGACACATAATTGTAGGTATATTGACAACATGGCTCAACAATTTGATGGGATTGACATGTTCCCTAATGTAAAAAAATATTTTTGAGAGATAAACTAAGTTTTTATGAACTTGCAATTATATAACTTTTGAACAAAATGTAATAATTTTCCTTTTTTGTAGTTTCTTATCTACTTTCATGTACTTTCACCACCATACCTTTGAGTTCATATCAGTACTTCACAGGTACTCAAATCAGGTACAAAAAGTGTTGTTTTAGTACAAATATCAAAATATTCTTACATAGCATATTCTTGATGAGCAAAATGACCCAAGAAAATACGTTTAGTTTTTAGAAGAAAAAAAAAATCAAATTTAAGTGAATTTGTGTTTAAAACAAGCAAACAAACAAACAAACAAAATCTGCCAATGGGGTAAGCAAAAATTCTTAAAACTTTTCTTAAACACTTAATTAAAAAAATAGTGAAAAATTTGGTTACCCCTTTGGCAGTTATTTTTGCTTGTTTTATGCACAAAATCACTTAAATTTGATATTTTTGGTCTAAAAACTTGAGGTCGTTGGGTCGTTTTGCTCATCAAGAAAAAGCATCTTAATTTAAGAGTTTTTAGTATTTTTGTCTTGTTTTCAGTAAAAATATCTAAGATTTTTTTTTCTTGAAAATAATTTTTTGCAGTGTAGAATTAGATATCATGATTTCATTTTAGTACATCTAATTCTACACTGCAAAAAATGATTTTCAAGAAAATAATTCTTAGTATTTTTGTCTTGCTTTCAGTAAAACTATCTAAAAATTCTTAAATTAAGATGCTTTTTCTTGATGAGCAAAACGACCCAAAGAAAATAAGTCTAGTTTTTAGACAAAAAATATCAAATTTAAGTGATTTTGTGCATAAAAAAAAAAATCTGCCAATGGGGTAAGCAAAAAAATCTTGAACTTTTTTCTAAAACACTAAATTCAAGAAAAATTTGCTTACCCCATTGGCAGATGTTTTTGCTTGTTTTATGAACAAAAATTACTTAAATTTGATATTTTTGGTCTAGAAACTAGACTTATTTTCTTTGGGGGGTTTTGCTCATCAAGAAAAAGCATCTTAATTTAAGAATTTTTAGATATTTTTACTGAAAACAAGACAAACATACTAAGAACATTTTTTCTTGAAAATCATTTTTTGCAGTGAAATCAAATTACTTCAGGTCTTCAGTCTCCTTAAAAAGAGTTTAAGTGTTTAGTGCCAAGAGAGGTCAACACTAAATACTGAGTTTTTCCTGAAGTAGACATTTTGTTTTGAAAATTGTGTGTTTTTTGTGACATTATATGAACATATTTCTTGTATTTTCTGTTTGCATGTTAATAAAGAAAGTGAAAAAATATATATGGATGCATTGCTGAAACAACAAAGCTGGTGACGGCAGCATACAAATGCATCAAATAACAAAATATCAAAACGTAGCATTTATTAAAAAAAACCCACCAAAAACAAAGAATAAAGAACATAAAGAAATTAAGTTTTCAAATAACAATACAACACATATTCTTCTGAAGAATAAAATATTTAGAAACTTGTTGTTTTAATATTCTAATATTTTAGGGTGACTGCATGTGAAATCTACATGTAGCAGGTGAGTACAGTTCATGAGATAAAGTAGCTCATATTTTCTGTGTGATTAGATTCTGAATGATGAAGATTTTATTGGACTCCCTCATCGTCATCATCATCATCCTCAGAGAGTGCAGGAGTATTAGAGAAAACTGGAGGGCGGGTGTGTAGAATTGCGCCTATACGTAAAAGTCTGTTTAAACATTGCAACACAGAAACAACCAGCTGCTGTTTACTACTGACTGACTCTAAATTCACTGGAAGTGTTAAACTGAACCCAACCCCAAACTTTGACCGTCCATCCAAAACTTCCACTGACCCTTGCACTTCGGTTCCTCGCTTGAGATCATTTAAGAGATGTGTCTGGACGTCCATGAAGCGTCTGCGTGAGTACAAAGTTCTGGGCACACACAGTAAAGCATCTGCCAACAGTCTACAGCTTTCTGAGTCACCACGGTTACGGCCATTCGACAGGAAGTGATGTAACAAGAACTCAAACGTGCCGCCAACAGGAAGCACTCCACCAGTTCTTATAACTCTATCCCATAAGTCCCGAGATGAAAGAAAGGTTTGTGATTGGCCAGAAACTGCATCATTAGGGTCTTCCTGTACATCTGTGTTTTCTCTTTGTGCATAAGTTTCAGAATCTGTGTATTGGTTTACAGGTTTAGTCTGACAGAGATGTTGCAGCAGTGTGAACACGCCTTGACTCACACACACAACCTGGTCAAGAATTCCCGGCGTGGGTCCGCACAAAACAAGTGTGTGGGTTTGAAGCGAAGTTCCCAGACAAGCATACCGGTGTCCACCCAGATGGACACGGCTACAGGAGTTCAGCATCAGGAGGTGTTGAAGTGGCAGATGAGGGAGAGTCTCTGTTGTGCTCATGTGGCAAAGCAAGTCCAGCCGGGCCGAATCGACACACTCCAACAGAGCAACGTTGTTTAGCCGGGCCCATTGCATCACAACTTTTGGCTGCTTTACAGATGATAGCAACACATGCACTTGTAAGTGCAAAATGCTCACTAACCTCTTTTCCAGGACTCGATCTACACATGGCAGCCAGTCACGTTGAACGCACAGAAATGTATTGTTGCTAGCCTCAATATGGGGAGAGCCGAGACTCTCATATATTACGAGAGCTTTCGCTGATCCTTTCGGTTCTGTCCACACCGACCAATCACGAGTCACAACCAGGCCTTCGATCACCTCTGAACAGCCAACAGAAAGTCCCGAAACTGTTGTATGCAAAAGCGAGAAATGCGAATGGAGGAATGTGATTGTTTTTACAGCGTCTTGACCTTGGGTCACTTTGTGGTAAAATTCACACAGAACACGTTTCAGTATGTCAGCCTGGCCAATCCCCAATCGTCCAGCAACATACCCGCCAACTAACAAATCAAGGACGCTGCTGTCCTGTTTGCAACTATGGCGAATGCAATGCAATGAGGCATATGGGACAATTTTGTGTGTTATGACATCATCCAATTCCTGACAGCTGAACGCCAGCAGTCGATGAGCCAGATTTTGGAGGTAAGGGGCATTAGAGGGTCTAATGCGATGGATGTGTGCAAAATCCTGAATTCCTCGCAGCAACGCGGCCAGCAGGAGAATAAATGACTTTGTGCCATCCGCAGTCACTCCAGCATGTGCACCAACACAATCCAACACCATCCTAAAAGACAATGTGCACAACAAATATGAAAACCCTGGACCAAAAAACTAAGTCGCATGGTTATATTTGTAGTAATAGCCCACAATACATTGTATGGGTCAAATTTTTCTATTTTTCAATCAAAAATCATTAGGATATTAAGTAAAGATCATATTGCAAGAAGGTATTAGATAAATTTCCTACTGTAAATATGTCAAAAAATTATTTTAGTGAAGGGACTAATGGCTATGGACTTCATTTGGACAACTATCCACCTTTTTCTCGAACGCGGAAGGACGTGATGTGACGTATTTTGTTTCCTGTGCGAGACTTCCGGTTCAACAGCCAGCCGGTAGAAACAGTGAAGTGGGAGCACGCATAAAACGTGATTTAAACAGTTTACTAACTTACACCTGCCATGTATGAACCAGTGTGAGGACGAAATTAAGAAGTGGCTTGATATATGAAGATAGATTCAATAATTTCGTGTTGTTGATCGGAGGTGACGGGTCTTCAATGCGGAAATATAAAAGCACAGAGACATATCAGTATCTTGAAAATCAGTCGAGAATTTGTACATGGAATTTACCAAGACTTCGTGTTTTTAACTTTTCAGGGGCTGGTTTAAATGTCACAACTGTCCCTCTGGTGTGAGGTTTTTTTTGAACAGCTATTTATTTTTAATGGACTTGTTTATATGGCGACATGTCAAGCTTCAAGCGGTCCGACACAGTCAGCAGTATCTTTCTCATTCAACACATTTTAAGTTATTTGAACAAACCATAATAAACATATTAAACTACTACATGTATTGAGTATTGTTTTCATTGTAATGAAAATATTATTACATCGCTTCTTACGCACTAGGTGAAGACATGAGCTTATGAAATTATTTGCTTACTTTTTAAAGTATTTACTTTTTCATTTAAAACATAACAAACGTACAAACACATTACGAACTATTATAAACATTAACTAAGCAGATTATGTCGTATATATTCGGTACTGTAATTGCATTTTTGTAATAATATATAGTAGCAGAATAAATAAAACCAGCATATTTTTATAAGCATAATATTAGTTGTTTTTAATCAATTATTGTATTTATTGTTTACTAGCAGTTTCTATGAAAGGTTTTACTGGATGGATTTGTAAATACAGTGAGTGCATGTGCGCCACACTTTCGGCTCTTGTGCATGGGGTTAAAACAAATGTTTTGTACTGTAGAGATTTACTGCGTTTGTATTAGCTATTATGGCAACCCCTAACTGCACAAATTATGTCGGTCTTCCTGGATTTCATAATAAACATTAAACAGCCAGTCAAAACGGCACACTTGTGTCCTTCGCAATAGACTACCATTAGCTTTAGTGACTCACCAGAAGTCATATACAGAAAAGCTCAAAGATGGCGGCGCCCACATTTACGTCAAGAAACGGGTGGATACAGGTGATTTTCATAATATTTTGATTTTTTTTGCACCCTCACAGATTCCAGATTTTGAAATAATTGTATCTCAACCACTTATTTTCGTATAAATGGAAAGCTTTTATATTCAGCTTTCAGATGACGTATACATTTCAAAATGACCCTTATGTTTTTGTGGTCCAGGCATGAGCACTAAAGTTTTAATTAAATCTTTGACATGACCTTACTCAGTCAATATTAAAGATATCCAAGGTTATATTTTTACAGAATGTCCTTTACATTATGAAGGTTTAAGATATGTAGAAACCAGTAAATCACTAAAATGACTTTAGGGTTTTCACAGGTAGTGTCACTTGATTATAGAACAATCAATATACATCATAATATAATATACCTGGCCATTGGATGCTCCAGGTGCAGCATGTTGAGAATTCGCTGTCCATGTCTAGTGATGATTATTTCTCCTGTTTCACGTGTGAACAGCACACTTCCACCATCAGGACCGAGACACCGGCGTACCACACACTCCAAAACCCCAACCACGTTGAGAGAGAGCTGAAGAGATACACACTCCTCCTGCATCTACACACACACACACACACACACACACACACACACACACACACACACACACACACACACACACACACACACACACACACACGCACACACAATAATTTAGGTCAAAATCAAACCAGTACACACACACCTGCAGACAAATGTTAGTTTTGAAGAGGTTTGACAAGATGCCTTGAAACAAGCGAGTCATTGTTATTCGTCATGTTTTTATAATAATACGGATAGAAATACAAACGAAAAAGAAAAACAATTTATTGAACTCAACTAAACCAAAACAAACCCCCAAGTGCATATGAATAATATACTGGCGTGTCGTGAATCATGATAAAATCAAAACAGGACTTTAAATAAGATGTAAGTGTGCAGTATATACATAAACAAGCATTTAACTATGAAATCATCTTAAATAATGTTATTATGAGAATAATACCTTCAAATCTGTTAAACATCATTGAGCTTCATGCAGTATCATAGCGACGCTCTTCTTCTGCCATTAACAACGCGCGTGTCCCATTATACTGAGCTCAATATACTGACATCTAGCGGACAGATGCTGAATGTGTCAAAAAATGAATTGTTTTAAATGTGTTAAATATTTAACTATTTGTTGATATTTGTTAAAAGGGGTCCAAAAATATATAAAAATATTATATTAAATTAATATCTACATATATTATAATTAATATCTACATATATTATAATTAATATCTACATATATTATAATTAATATCTACATATATTATAATTAATATCTACATATATTATAATTAATATCTACATATATTATAATTAATATCTACATATATTATAATTAATATCTACACATATTATAATTAATATCTACACATATTATAATTAATATCTACACATATTATAATTAATATCTACACATATTATAATTAATATCTACACATATTATAATTAATATCTACACATATTATAATTAATATCTACACATATTATAATTAATATCTACACATATTATAATTAATATCTACACATATTATAATTAATATATACACATTATAAATATAAACATTTAAAATACAATATATTTGACACAAATATGTGACTACATTGATATATTAAAAACCTAAAAATTAAATCTTGAACTTGTTATAAAATTGCTAAAGCATGACAGTTATTATCAGTAGGAACTGACAACTTTACTCAGTGAATTACTTATAATTAAATAAAAACCTTGCCTAATAATAATACATCACCCTATTTTTCAAAATGTACCTGGACAACCTGCTTTATGTCAGTGTCCACCTGGCTCCACCCACTGTTTTTTGCCAATTGGATAGTTTCTCTCTCTCTCTCTCTCTCTCTCTCTCTCTCTCTCTCTCTCGATGAGTTACATTCACTTAATACATTCAATATATTTTCTTTCTTTTTGTGAAAGAGACTCGCCAAGACGGACTAGACATTACCTAAGTCCTTACTTCTTTTTGTCTACTTTTCTGTTTGACTAATGTGTATCATCTTTTTTATATTTTACCTACTGTAAAACGAAATAAACTCTTTTCCTCTAAGTGCACTTCTTAAATCAGAGCTGCAGGTAAGTGTTTATCACTCTTAATTTAAGTGTGTGTTTGTGTGGATTTCCTTAAAATCATTTACTGTTTCTTTAAAGCCATGCCTTTACTTTTAAGCTTATATCTAAATAAAAAATGTTTACGGTGCATGGAAGTGTTGTGTTATTTGAACAAGTCAAAGGAATACTTCTATATGAATGTTATTATGTATTTTAATAGTAGAAAGATTTGTTTGATAATATATTTATTGCTGTAGCATGTTTATTTGTATTCGTACTGAATATTCATGTATAAGTTCGTGTCAGCAGTATTTCTCATGGGTATTAATGTCACTGGCTCTCTGTGTCTCATTTCACTGTAAATAGAGAAAAAAATCAATAAGCTCCTACTCAGCATTTCTTAAAATAATCCCAAGGTTAAAGAGCATCATGTCATCTGCATGAACTGAATATAAACCTATCTGTACCTTTACCTTATATTGTAACTACAATACATCAGCACTGTCAGAAGAAATCTGACAGCTATAGGGATCATTTTTTGACTATTTTTTTGACCATGTACCTGCTGCTATAAGGTGCATACAACTATGAAATCTATTTAGATTAACATTTTTAATTTGTGTTCAGAATCCTCAGAATGCCTGATGGCAAGTGGGACACTCTACTGGCTGGTCCAATCTCATCCATATCACCCACCCAAAGTCAAAATGGACCGCAGGCACCCGGGCCCACGATTTCTTCACCCACTGCAGTTCTTCCACAGACTACAGGCACAAATAGTTCTTTCCCAAGCATTAGAAACAAGTTTCTGAATGAGCTCCATAAACTCCAATGTGAGTATGAATTATCTTACAACCATATTTACATGCACACACACCTGCTTTTCTGCTATAATCTCTTTTCTATGTGTGCCGTTTCAGTACCTTCCTGGGCTCCGGTGACACTCGGCTTTCTCGTGGTCTTTCTCATTATAAGCTGCAGTCTCTGTGTCTGCAGAAAGTTCATATTTAAGAAGAAAAAAGAAAAGGGTGGAAAAGAGAAAAGTGAAAAAAACACAATCAACATGGAGAATGTAAAAGATGAGGGGTTAAAACAGGTACAAACCGCATGAGTCTAGAAAGGTCTTGTTTCTTCAACTTTTATCAATGTTTCCTCTATTTTAGAGCAATAACTAGACAAACTCATTTTTTGGGAATTGTGAATGAACACCAAATTTGGAAGCCTGTCACTTTGAATTAAGTTAAGATCGGTGTGTCAAGAAAACAGGGGTGTGTATTTTGACTGACAGAAGTGTTTTAATTTACTTAGATTGCTCAGTCAAACCATTTGCTGTAGCCCCCTGGATATAGACCAGATTTTACGTAAGGAATAAACGGGCCATTGAATTATAAAAAAAATAATGCACATCCAAGGTAAATAATTCAAAGGACCGGAGTCAATTATTCCTCTTATACCACAAACATTGCTCTGGTGCCTATTTTTAAGACATTTGACAAGTTAGGTGTGCGGTTATCGAAAAATAATGCATACCCGTGTAACATTATTCAACCAATCAGTATACAGCATTTAACAGACCCATGGTATAATAATTATTAAAAATATATGAAATGATTATATATTCTTAGGCTGTTCATCCTGGCACTGAATCTGACCCCCAGAAAGAAGACACAGAGTCTAAACCAGCTGCAAAACTTGGAAAACTGCTGTATACCCTTGACTACAACTTTACTGAAAGTGCGGTATGAACACAAATCGGTGGAAATCCACTTCAAATTAAAGGTGCATTGTGTAACTTTTAGAAGGATCTCTTGACAGAAATGCAATATAATATACATAACTAAATGATCAGTGGTGTATAAAGACTTTACATAATGAACTGTATTGTTTTAATTAACTTAACATGAGCCATTTTTATCTAAATACACCACGGGCCCTCTTACATGGAAGTCGGCTTCATGTTTCTACAGTAGCCTTAAACGGACGACAAACTGCTCTAGTTTTGTCACTACGTTGTTTCAGACAATGACATGTTTGTCCGGTGGCGGCTACCGTAGCTTCTCTATGCATTTCAAAAGGGAGGGGTGAGCTGTTGACTGGTTGCAATGTACAGTCTCACCACTAGATGCTGCTAAAAACCTACACACAACACCTTTAAACATACAAAAATAATTTATATAAGAATAGAAGAAATTGTTTCTAATTGCTCCTTTTTAGTTGATTGTAGGTGTGATTCAGGCCGAAAGTCTTGCTGCTATGGATATGAGTGGCACTTCAGATCCATATGTGAAGGTTTACCTCCTTCCAGACAAGAAGAAGAAGTTTGAAACTAAAGTTCACCGTAAAACGCTTGATCCGATTTTCAACGAACATTTTACATTTAAGGTAACATGTAAGGTAACACCTTTTTTCCCCAAAAATATAATTCTCCGTTTATATTTTATTTGACCCAACAATAGGTTAAAACAACCCAGCATAAGAAAAATTGCAACCTAAAGAGTTAAGTTCATCCCTATTTGACCCAACGATTGGTGGTTGAAAATAACCCAGCATTTTTTTGTTTTGTGCACACTCTAAAAAATGCTGGGTTATTTTCAACCCAGCATTGGGTCAAAACAGATGAGCCAAGCAGCTGGATTGAAATTAACTGCGGGAATGTTTATATTTGACCCAAGACTGGATTATAATAACCCAGCATTTTGGGATGAAACATCCCAGCATGGGTTAAATTGAAAATAACTCAACATTTTTTATTGTGTAAAATCACAAACAATGTTTTCAAGATCCAGAAAGCAACATTAAAGTCCTTGTGAGTAAACAATTTTGAGACCAACATAGAGATCACAGCATATAAATTCACATGAATTTGGCACAAGAACAATAATGCATTTTTTTATTTGCATTATTAGATATTGTAATTGTTTTGAATTGATCATGAATCAGTGGTTTGCCAATCAAATCTATTGCAAAATCTTGTAATTAGTGTCAGTGTACTAAATCAGTTGTAAGTCACTTATCAGATTATGACACCTTACAGGTTCCTTATCCAGAGCTCGGTGGAAAGACGTTGGTCATGACCGTCTATGACTTTGACCGCTTCTCCAAACATGATGCTATTGGTGACGTGAGGTTGCAGATGAATAAGGTGGACTTCAGTTATCTGACGGAGGAGTGGAGAGATCTGCAGAAAGCTGAGAAAGAGGAGGTAAGAGAGATTGAAAGTTAGAGTAATGATAAGATGCCAGGAGTCTACATGATGCCTAAGACCACGCTAAACCTGCTTTAAAGACCATGCTACCAACTATGTTAGATTATGTTTGCCTTGTCAAGGTTGTTTAAAGAAATAGTTAAACCCAATATAAAAATCGCCCAATTTTTTACTTAGGCCATCTTACATGTCTTTTTTGAGCCAAATACAGTTGGAGTTATATTAAATAATATCCTGGCTCTTTTCAGCTTTATAATGGCATTAAATTGTGCCCCAATTTATGTACCAAAATGTGCCCTATTCACGCATCAAAAAGACAAAGCGATGGGGTTTTGTAAGGAAACATATATATTTCATGCTTTATAAACTTTGGCCAGGCTGACCTTTGACTCAACATTACAAAAAGTCATTTGTAAACACATTTAAAAACTGCATGGATTAGTTTTTGATTGATGGATGTGCTTTTCAGAGCTTTAAAAATGGGGCACCATCCAATGCAATTATAATGAGCCAAAATATTATTAAATATAACTCTGTGTTTGGGTGAAAGAAAAACTTGAGGGTTAATAAATTTTTTTGCACTCAAAGGTTTTGTTTTTGAGCCATTTGTTTGTTAAAATAATAAGAGACCTGTTATTGTCGACTCAACAGCATGAACGGTTGGGTGATATCTGCTTGTCGCTGCGTTACGTCCCCACCGCAGGAAAACTCACTGTTGTTGTTTTGGAGGCCAAAAATCTCAAGAAAATGGATGTGGGAGGTCTATCAGGTAAATATCCATAGGCACACATGTACATTGTATCACAGGTGTGAAATTCCTATTTTTAAAGTTTATATTTTTTCACCCGTCTGTTCAACAGACCCCTATGTAAAAATTCACCTGACACAGAACGGTAAGAGATTGAAGAAGAAGAAAACTACCATTAAGAAAAACACACTGAATCCATATTACAACGAATCCTTTAGCTTTGAAGTTTCGTCTGAGCAAATTCAGGTAAAGTTTTATTTTTATCACGAGTGGCATTTGTGTTTAAAGGGGACATATCATGAAAATCTGACTTTTTAAGTGCTATAAATGGAGTCCCAGTGCTTCTATCAACCTAAAAAAATGTGAAAAAGATCAACCCAGTAACTTAGTTTTGGTAAACCATCCATTCTCGGCAGGGATGTGGAAAAGATAGGTCATTGAAATTTGGCTCCCCTTGTGATGTCAGAAGGGGAAAATACCGCCCCTTAATCTGCACTATCCAACCACGACATTTAGTGCAGATATCAGCTCATTTGCATTTTAAAGGACACACTCAAAATGGCACATTTTTGCTCACACCTACTATGTGAAAATTTTAACATGTTATAATAAATCATCTATATGGTATTTTGAGCTAGAATTTCACATATGTACTCGGGGGACACCAAAGATTTATTCAACATCATAAAAAAGTCTTGTGAAACGTCCCTTTAAGTCTAAAAATGATCACATTGACCGTTCCTGACCAGCATTTTGTCTTGTAGAAAGTGCAGGTTGTGGTGACGGTGTTGGACTATGACAAAATAGGAAAAAACGATGCCATTGGAAAAATTTACATCGGACTGAACAGCACAGGAACTGAGCAACGCCACTGGGCGGATATGTTGGCCAATCCAAGAAGACCCATCGCCCAATGGCACGCACTTAAACCTGAGGAAGATGTAAATGCTGAACTGTCAAAGAAATGAGCTATAAATGAGCATTTGGTAATGCAATTTTTATTTATTTATGTTATTTGTATGTTACATAAAAGGTTACGAATAAATTAATATTCAATATCTCATGAGGCACAGCATGTGCACATTGTAAAGATACAAAACTAATGGATGTCTATAAAGTAAATGCTGTAATAAAAGAAAGCTCAATGCAATGTGTTTAAAGTTTTCAAAGAAAGACAGAATCATTCTTTTAACAAACATCAAAAACAAAACTTTTGAATAAATAAATTACAAATGCAAACACACACACGTTCAAAGGCTGAATTGTTCACATTCCAGTAGTGGATCTGTATATTCATCAGTTTCCTAAACACACAGAGGACAGATATTGCATTCACTATACCGTATATTAATGCATTTATAACAGTATTTTATATCCTGAAATGTGATGTACAAGTGTAATGTTGTACCTGCATCACTCTGCTGTAATCTTGTCTGTAGGGGGCGCTGTAGCACCTCAGACCTCTCCAAACAAGAAAAAGTGTGTATATGGTTGCAAGCATACACTGAAGGATGAACATAACACAGCTGCCCTTCATCACATACACACCTATAAGCTGAGAGAGAGAGAGAGAGAGAGAGCGAGAGAGCGAGAGAGAGAGAGAGAGAGAGAGAGCAAGAGAGAGAGAGCGAGAGAGAGAGAGAGAGAGAGCAAGAGAGAGAGAGAGAGAGCAAGAGAGAGAGAGAGAGAGCAAGAGAGAGAGAGAGAGAGCAAGAGAGAGAGAGAGAGAGCAAGAGAGAGAGAGAGAGAGCGAGAGAGAGCGCGAGAGAGAGAGAGAGCGAGCGAGAGAGAGAGCAAGAGAGCGAGCGAGAGAGCGAGAGAGAGCAAGCGAGAGCGAGAGCGAGCGAGCGAGAGAGAGAGCGAGAGAGAAAATATCGATGTCTTTGTAAATACACTGACAAAGAAACAATAACAAATCATAGCACATTTAAATTTTTTTGTTTGTAAGGCACTTTCATTCAAGCATTTTAATATGCATTTAAGATTTACACACGCGCACACACACACGCACACACCTGCTGAGTGGTGGCTTTTGCAAGTGCTGTGGACTTTACAATGAAGGTGATGAATGAAGAAGCTCCAAAAAGAAGACCGAAGACATTCAGAACCGTCAGTGAGATGACCTAACAATACAACAAACACCAAACCCTTTTTGAACACAGATAAATGTCTACATGTCATTTCAGTAGATAAAAAAATATTAAAGGTGCAGTGTGTAAATTTCAGCAGCATCTAGTGGTGAGGTTGCGAATTGCAACCAACGGCTCAGTCCACTGCCCACCCCTCGCTTTTGAAACACATAGAGAAGCTACGGTGGCCGCCACCGGACAAACATGTCATCGCCGGAGACAACTTGGTAAAAAAAAATGTGTCCGTTAAGGGCTTCTGTAGAAAAATGGCAGCACAAAATGGCGACTTCCAAGTAAGGTGACCCTCGTTTATGTAGATAAAAACGTCTCGTTCTAAGGTAATAAACACATAATGGTTCATTATGAAAGGTCTTTTTACACTCCTGATAATATAGTTTTGTATATTATTTTGCATTTATGTCAAGAGATCCTTCTAAAAATTACACACTGCACCTTTAAACAAAGTGGCACAAAAAAAATAATAATTTAGGGAACGATAACCAGAGCATAATTTTCAAGCATACATTTCACAACAGTAAGTTTGTTTAGTTTTAAGTGAAAGGTTTACAAAGATATCAGGGACCTCTGGAGATAGATAAAGTAAAAATGCAACAACAATTACGCATATTTTATTTTTCTAAACTTGAAGGACATCAGAGAATACTCACTTTGACTTTTTTGGGTTTTCTCTTGACCTCGATTGCAAGTGAGCCAGTGGCAACATACTGTGAGAGGACATAGATACATATAAGAGACATCTAGAT
The DNA here is from genome assembly GCA_025389145.1 of Misgurnus mizolepis. Lineage (NCBI taxonomy): Eukaryota > Metazoa > Chordata > Actinopteri > Cypriniformes > Cobitidae > Misgurnus > Misgurnus mizolepis. The sequence continues at coordinate 31,232,183 of JAIFKI010000009.1, read as the reverse complement.
GTTAAAGATGCCAAAGAATGCATTGAAATAATCTTTTAAATTGTTCTCTGATATCTATATAGAAGGTATGTGGCTTTATTAAGTGCAAAAAATATCCAGAGACAGTTTTACATGTTCATTACAACCCTAGGATTTGTCTTTACAGTGAAATTGTCTATTATTATCTTATTTGAAAGGGTCATGAATAATAATTTTGAGCTCTGCTCTGATTGGCTGTTTAACAGAGCAGCTCATTTCAGTAGCTCTGTGTTTGTGTTAACAGACCTTATGAGTCTGTATCAGACAAAGATACGAAATTTGAGGAATAATTAATTGTTTGAAGATTGTTAATGGACATTTATGAGTGTTGAGTTTGTGTTTTTTCAGTATGGACCTGCAAAACGTAACTGTAAGGTCAATAGTAAAACTTCAGCCTAGACGCTAGAATATAGCGCTAAATCAGCAGCCATTACAACTTTGTATTAGCATTGTAACAACATTGTAATTAATTTAAAGTTGGGGCGTACATCTTGACTGTAACATCACAGTCGGTGTTATGTTGAGATTGGCCTGTTTTCCAGTGGTCTTTTGCATGGGCAAGGTTTATAAGGAGGAGGAAACAATCGTGTTTGAGGCTCATGATATGTCATTACCATATATTATTACTCTATGCCTGGGTAAATACAGTTTTACATTCAATGTCAGTTAATAATAAACTGTGTTGTTAAGAAATGAACGTTTCCATTTAAGAAATAAATTTAACCCAGAATAAAGTAACTGGAGAACTTACAAGCAGACCACACCAGATTGGTGCTGTCATCGACACGGAGCAGCTGAAAGTCAAACACGTATAAGAAATGGTGGAGAGAATACAGGAGACGGCACTAAAAATCTGAACAACCTGCAAGAGACACACACACACACACACACACACACACACACACACACACACACACACACAATTATGTTAATAAAGTATACACATGTGTATATACCTGTATATGTTTTTTTGGCATATAGTACACACTCTACTGTGTGAAACAATATGCATTATATGCTAATCTATAAAAAATTCTGGGTTAAAGGAAAACACCACAGTTTTTCAATATTTTACTATGTTCTAACCTCAACTTAGATGAATTAATACATCACTATCTTTGTTCAATGCGTGCACTTAATCTTTGTACAGCGCGCCGTGAATGTGTTAGCATTTAGCCTAGCCCTATTCATTCCTTAGGATCCAAACAGGGATACATTTAGAAGACACCAAACACTTCAGTTTTCCCTATTTAAAGACTGTTGCATGAGTAGTTACACAAGTAAGTATGATGGCACACATAAAATGTTGTGATTTTTAAACAGATAAAAATGAGAACTATATTGTATGGGGAAAGAGCACTTAGTTTGCAGCACTTCAACCTCGGGTGCAGTAATATTGACGGAAGTTTGAGCGAGAGGGGGAGGAGTCAGGAGTGATGATGTTACTGTGCGCTGAGGTCAAAGTTCTGCAAACTAAGTGCTCTTACTCCATACAATAAAGTTCTCATTTTTTCTCTGCCCTAAAAATTGCCACATTTTATTTTCGAAAAGTTATGTATAGAACATAGAAAAAGAGCATAGTAAAATATTAAAAAACTGGTGTTTTCCTTTAATTTAACCCACCCATATGAAAATGAACTATAGTTTTTATAGGAAAATTGTAGTAACCATGGTTAACTAGCTTTTAAAAATTTTGTGGTAACCATGTTTATTTGTTTATAACTGTTGGTCCCTTTTTGAGAGCATTTTTAAGAGTGTACAGTTGGGTTAAATTAACTCAGAAAATGTTTATATTTGACCCAACGATGCATTAAAACAACCTGGCATAGCTTAAATTTTAACCCTAAGGGTTGGGTTAGTGCTTTTGGGTCAAATCCAACTCAGCATAATCTATGATGATGGTTAAACTAGTTTTAACTTCTTACCCCAGCTAAAAGGAGGCGTGTGTTGACCACTGTTCCAAACCAGCGGATCAGTCTGGCTTCCTTAAGCTCGACAGGTGTGGAAACTGCAGCAGGAAGTGGGCGGGACTGAGGGCGGTCCTTAAAAAACACCTGATACAGCCCTTCCTGAAACATGTTCTGAGTCATCTGAGGATAAAATGGTGACATCACAATAACCATTGCAGAGGATTGATTAGTTATATATGCCACGATTGGGTTCAAAACGAAGTCAAAAACATTTGAAACGAATGATGTTTCCTGCAACTTTAGGAACAGGTTTGAGTCTTCACTACAGTTTGTGTCAAAAAATTAAAGAAAATGGTATCAGATGATTGATTTGTATTCCCAGTAAGCTTTACATAATGTCACTTCTTTGCTCACATTTTTAAGATTTTTATTTGCAAAATCATGTGGAGGACACAATTATTGCAATTAAAATGATTTAAACTTAAATGTAATAGTTTTCAAAAATGACTACAATTGAATAAAGTCATGTAACATCAGTGACACATATTTACAGAAAGCCACATACATATATCAGTATAGATTACATTTACAGTCACTAACATTTTAACACAACTCTGTGAGCATACAATAAATATATCTCTCACCTCTGGTAATCCTGACATCAAATATGAAACAATCCTTCAAAACAGTCCCAGACCAACACAGGATTCAACAAACATTTAAACATATAGATCAACTTTTAAAGCAGAATTTGTTATCATAAAATATAGGGTCAAAGCTCATATGTTAACTCCTTATTCAAGACCTGCCAAATAGGGAGAGTCCTGATGTGTGACTGTTCAGGAACTGGACAAAGGTTGTTTTAGTTACACTGCTTTATAATTAAGAAAGCTGTGTGTGTGTGTGTGTGTGTGTGTATATGTGATGTATACAGTACCATTCAGCCGATCTCTGGATCTGGCGGTATCACTTTTTGCATTGCTTAACATAATTGATTGAATCTGATTAGATTATTAGCATCACGCTAAAAATATTTTCCTTCAATATTTTTCCTATTTAAAACTTGACTCTTCTGTAGGTACATTGTGTACTAAGAGCAACTGAAAATTTATTTTGCAGCACCTGAAAATAGTCCCCTTGGTAACTTTCAATAGCATGGGGACTATTTTCGGGCACTGTGTAATATCATTGCGCCTCCTGCACCCATGTTAGGCAGCAATGTCCTTAATTAATACACCAGAATAAGACTATTGTTCCTACTCATATCTGGCTAGAAAATTGCAACGTTTAATTTTCCGTCGGTCTTAGTACACGATGTAACTACAGAAAGGTCAAGTTTTAAATAGAAAAATTATCAGAACTCTTTGGTTATTTTTAGCACGATGCTAATGGTCTAATCAGATTCAATGGATTATGCTAAGCTATGCTAAAAGTGGCAGCGCCAGACCCGGAGATCGGCTGAATGGATTCCAAAACGGTAAAAATGTTTAACTATAGGGGAGCTGGAAAATTAGCATTTAAAAAAAAAAGTGGAGTGGAGTGGCCCTTTAAAAGGTACACATTGTACTATTCACAAACAAAACAATACATAAATGGGATGTCCAATCAAAACAGTATACTATAAAAAATGAAAGTTTTATCTACTTAAGAAATGTATTTCAACTGGTACACCTAAAAAAATGTAAGCTTTTTCAACTTAAAGTAAAAAAGTCTGTCTGTAAAAATGTGTACTTTTTTAGGTGTTACCAATTAAAGCAGGGGTCACCAAACTTTTTTTTCTGGGGGCCACATTATCGTTCCTGAATGTGATGGGGGGCCGGGGTCAGCTATATAACATAGCATCGTATGACCCAGACCAAAATGACCACCAGCAGGCCTCATTGTGTAGTAGAGATTACTAGCCTGGCACAGCCAAAGTCCCCATCATTAAACGGCTTTCCATGGGTAGCTAGTAGGTAAGCTACCTTATAGCTAGCTCGGACAGCAGCCTGGTTTACCTGAGTTTGGCAAAGGAATACATTCTTTTGTGCAGCCAGCCGGGTTTCGTGATGACGACACAGATTATATTCTTTGAAAACTGCCACACTTTTTTTACATATAATACAAACTGCACGGTCCTTACACTGAACAAAAAATAATGCTCCACTCCCCTTTTTTTAAAAACTCTGCACTCTCTTATCAACTTTTTGTTTAATGCTAGCCATTTTGCTGTCCTGAACACTGCCAGTTCTGGACAGTGATCTGCACGTGCGTTGTCTGTTACTGCTTGATCACAAGCATGTCGGGTGACAAAAATGTGGCAAATATAGTTAATTTTATAACTAAATATAAAATAAAATTGCCTCATAGGACCGGTTCAAGTAGTGGGGGGCAGAGGGGCTGGGGGGCCAGTCAAAGGGGGGTGGCGGGCCTGAGTCGGCCCGCGGGCCTTAGTTTGGTGACCCAACAATTAAATAAAATACTTTTAATTACAATTAAAGTTAATCCAACGTTCACTTTTTACAGTGTATATATACAAAACACATGGTTTAATAAATATTTAATCTACATCATAACACAAACTTCAGCACTGACACAAATGACACAAGACATGAGATTTGAACTAATAAACAAAAACAAATACCGAAATAATTCAAAATATGAATATCATTGGCAAAATAAAACAAATCTAAACATATATGTAACCAGAGTTGTATAGTACTTAAGTAATTTTACTTTCTACATAAAAGTAAATTTTCAATTATTCATATTTTATTAGTGTTTTTCTTCGGAAAACATACATTCCAAAACATATTATCGTAATTTTTACTCCACTACATTTCATAATTTCAAGTTTTTGGTTTACATTTAATATTTAAGTACGTAAAACATCTAGTAATTTTTTGTACTTTTACTTAAGTAAAAATTATTTTCGTACTTTTACTCAAGAAAGTAAAAGTGCACAATTTTTTATGTAATTCGGCATTAAATCAATTTTAATATGCGATATAAAAGGAATACACAGTATGATTCTATGCTTTAGAATGGTGTGAACATTTTTTAGTAAAGAAAAGTACATTTTTTCCCTACATAAACACTTTGATAAAGCACAGATGCTTGGAAAATGTAACTAAAATACTTAAGTATTATACACCTCTACCAATTATGTTCTTTAAGGATGTAATGTAATCTAGTGAGACATAATAAATATAATGTAGGAATCCGTTTGCAATAAAAAAGTGAGATTTTTACACTTTATCTTGTTTATTATAGGAAGCAATGTGAAATCAAACTTTGATGCCCTAATATCATCATTAGATTATCAGATTTCAACCTGGATTTCACAGACAACACATATTTTCTTATATTTGCTGCTTTTCAGTTCTGAGAAACAGACCCTTATAACTATTTTTCAGTAGAGATATTAAATTTTTTTCTTTAAGATAACGTTTACATAACCAAGAACTCTAATCTACAAAGTCCCATTAACTTTGAAAGAAAAACCTTTGTGATAGAAATTTTATAGAGAAGAAAGCAAAGATGCCTAGTGTCAAACACTGAGATTATTGTATCGAAATTAGTTTCAAATATATTGCAAAACTTGCATCTGAAATAATTTCATGTCCCACGTTTCTATTTTCAGAGGGATTATACTGAAGATCATATTATAGTGAAGATCATACACTGTGCTTCCAGGACGTGTGTTACTCATCATCACCTCCTGCATACATGTCAGCCAGTTTTATGAATGGAGAGCCCCAGTACTTCAGCGGTTGATAATCCTGACTGTCATCACTGCTGGAGGACTGAAGAGAGCTGAGAGATCCACAGCTCGAACCCTCACCCTCATAACCGAACACCAGCAAAGAGTCACGCGGTGCCAAAGAGTGATCAAGAGTGCCTGCCGTACATAGACTCTACAGAAACACACATTGCAACATATTAAACATAGATGTGTAGCACCTTACAACTGTGGTAAATCACATATTTAAAAGTACACTTGTAACATGGTAATGATATCACGCAGTGCCCGAAAATAGTCCCCTGCTATTGAAAGTAACCAAGGGGACTATTTTCAGGCAGTGCATAATATCACTACGCCTGCTGCCGACATGTTACGGCAGCAAAGTCCTTGATTATTACGCCAGAATGAGAGTATAGTTCACAGCCATATCTGCCTAGAAAATCACAACTTTTAATTTTCCGTCGGTTTTAGTACACGATGTAACTACAGAAGAGTCAAGTTTTAAAAAGGAAAAATATCAAAACTCTTTGGTTATTTTTTGTGTGATGCTAAAGGTCTAATTAGATTTAATGGTTTATGCTAAGCTATGCTAAAAGTGGTACAGCCAGACCCGGAGATCGGCTGAATGGATTCCAAAACGGTAAAAATCAAATGTTAAAATCTAGGGGAGCTTAAAAATTATTTTCAAAAAAAGTGGAATGTCCCTTTAAAGAGTACTGCTCCAGTGACAGGTGAGGTACATATTTTGACTTTTTTTTTTTAACGGTGCACTAATGTGTTTAGCGGACCCTGGTAAACCACAGGGCCAAGGTAATGTTGAATACTCATACAGTACAATACATACATTATTAATGAAGTTTCCAATATCTTTACTCTCCTCACGATATTGTCGACAGAAGACGTGGGGGGGTTCCTCCGGTATGCTGTGTAACAGGCTCATATCGTAGTCCTGTAACACACGCACACAGGTTTGTTTTACTACGTATGTAAAGGCAGTAGATTTGTATCCCAAAGCATATTCATGTACACATACACATAATCTGAGTACAATGACTTAATACCAAACAAACGTAAACAGCATCAATTGAAGATGATCACCTGGTCTTCTTCCCCCCCTCCTTCCTCATTGTAATATAAAATATTGTCCCTGTCTTCTTCTTTCTGAATAAAAAATGTTTGCTTCTTTCCTCTCTTTCTTCTTAAAAGAAGTAGAAGCAACAATAGCAGCACTGAAGAAAGAATAAAGAAGTTTCATTATAATATTGTATATAATTATATATATGGTATATCCGTAATGTGTAAATATAAGTGTAACCCAGCCTGTGAAATCCCAGCTAACATTCATTTATTGTGATTTACTGTTTTCTACAAAAATATAATCTTGATATCTTTAATTTCAAACTTTGATGCTCCTGATCTCAACATTAGATTATGAGTCTTAAGCCTAGATAGGTTGTTTATGGTGAAAGAAGTTGTTTGCTTACAAAGAAGACAAAAGATGACCGCCAAAACATAGATCAAGACGGGTGGGATGTAAGCAGCGCGCACGCCGGCGAGGCACATGACATCATCACCTTTACAATCACACATCTCTACCATGAGAGAGCTGTCCTGAGTTAACATCTGGGAGTCATAGACACGCAGCATCAGGTGGTACTCGCCAACATCCAGATGTTTGAGAGGATTCAGCCACACAACATCACCTGTTAAAAGAGATCCTCTGCGTTTATAAAACTTGAACAAAACTCACAGTGCTGGTGATTGTAAGTGATTATTGTACCGGTTGGACTGCTGGAGTTTCTGATGATGGTCCAGTTGTTTTGAAACTCATTATTTAGTTCGACTGTGAATGGGATGCTGTTTTCTGGCCCATCTCGGTCTGTAATGGTCAGTTGGACGGGCACTGGTTCTGTTGCACACATCTGGACTCTGCGCTGGTTCAGCACTGGGGCGTTATCATTTACATCTGACAGCTCGATTATTAATGTGCCTGTACTTGAGGCTGGTTCATCGTCTACAGAAAACAAAATAGAAGAAATAGACTGTGTCAGAATACATGTTCGGTTTAAAAGTGCAGTGTGTAATTTTTAGAAAGATCTCTTGACAGAAATGCAAAATAATATACAAACCTATATTATCAGGGGTGTATAAAGACCTTTTTATAATGAACCGTTATGTTTTTATTACCTTAGAATGAGACGCTTTATCTACATACACTAGGGGTCCCTTACATGTAAGTCACCATTTTGTGCCGCCATGTTTCTACAGAAACCCTTAACGGACAAACTTTTTTAATAAGTTTTACTAAGCCGACCAAGACATGTTTTCCCAGGGCGGCTACCGTAGCTTCTTTGTGAGTTTCAAAAGTGAGGGGTGAGCAGTGGACTGAGCCGTTGGTTGCAATTCGCAACCTCACCACGAGATGCCGCTAAAATGTACACACTGCACCTTTAAAGTAACTGCTCAAAAAATTACATAATAATCATCATAGACAGATAGACAGACAGGCAGAGGAATGATAGACAGAAAGAAAAAAGATAGACAGACAGACAATAATAGATGGACAGATAGATAACAATAGACAGACAGACAGAAATAGAAAGAAAGATAGAAAACAATAGATAGATGGACAGCCAGCCAACAATAGATAGACAGACAGAAAGACAAAAAAACATTTGACAGACAGTTAGACAAACGATAGAGATGGATAGGTAGACAGAAAGAGAAATGATAGACAGACAGGCAAAAAGAAAAAAGATAGACAGACAGGCAAAAAGAAAAAAGATAGACAGGCAGACAGATAGAAAACAATAGACAGGCAGACAGACAGACAACAATAGATGGACAGATAGCAGACAGATAGAAAACAATAGATAGATAGATAGACAGACAGACAGACAGACAGACAACAATAGACAGACAGACAACAATAGACAGACAGACAAAAATAGATAGACAGACAGACAGATAGAAAACAATAGATAGATAGACAGACAGACAGACAGACAGACAGACAGACAGACAACAATAGACAGACAGACAGACAACAATAGACAGACAGAAAACGATAGATAGAAAGACAGATAGAGAACAATAGATAGAAAGACAGATGGAGAACGACAGATAGAAATACAGATAGAGAACGATAGATAGAAAGACAGATAGAGAACGATAGATAGATAGATAGATAGATAGACAAACAGACAGACAGACAGACAGACAAGAGACAAACAGAAATAGATAAACAGACACAGACACAGACGGACGGACGGACGGACAGAAAACAATAGACAGACAGACAAAAATAGATAGACAGACAGACAGAAATAATTAGACAGACAAACATAAATAGATAGACAGACAGACACAGACGGACGGACAGACAGAAAACAATAGACAGACAGACAAAAATAGATAGACAGACAATCAGAAATAGTTAGACAGACACAGACAACAATAGACAAACAGACAGACAGACAGACAGACAGACAACAATAGAGAGATAGATAGAAAACAATAGACAGACAGACAGACAGATAGATAGAAAACAATAGACAGACAGACAGACAACAATAGAGATACAAAAATAGATAGATAGACAGACAGACAGAGAGATAGATAGATATAGACAGACAGACAGACAACAATAGACAGATAAATAGAAAACAATAGACAGAGAGACAGACAGACAGACAGACAGACAGACAGACAACAATAGAGATACAGAAATAGATAGATAGACAGACAGACTGATAGATATAGACAGACAGACAACAAAAAACAGACAGACAGACAACAATAGAGATACAGAAATAGACAGACAGATAGAAAACAATAGACAGAGAGACAGACAGACAACAATAGAGATACAGAAATAGACAGACAGACAGACAGACAGACAGACAGACATAGACAGACAGGCAACAATAGACAGATAGATAGAAAACAATAGACAGAGAGACAGACAGACAGATAGAAAACAACAGACAGACAGACAGACATAAATAGATAGACAACAATAGATAGACAGACAGACAGAAAACAATAAACAGACAGACAACAATAGATGGACAGATAGATAGCAGACAGACAGACAGAAAAACAACAGACAGACAGCCATAAATAGATAGACACCCAACAATAGATAGATAGATAGACAGACAATACATAGATAGACAGACGGTCAGGCAGACAGAAAAATGATAGACAGACAGAAATCAAAAGATGGACAGACAGAGAGAAAAATTATAAACAGACAGACAGGCAGAAAAATAATATACAGAGAGACAACCAGGCAGAAAAATTATAGACATACAGACAGAAAAAAATTGACAGAGAGAAAACAATAGATAGACAGGCAGACATAAACAGTAGATGGACAGACAAAAAAAAAACAATAGACAGACAGACAGACAAAAAACAATAGATAGACAGACAGAATAGGTAAACGATAAAGGTAGATTGATAGAAAGAAAAATTATAGATAGATAGGTAGACAGACAGACAGATAAAAAACAATAGATAGACCGACTACATGATTTACCGTTGTCATTTGCCTCTATTAAAACAGTGTACTCTTCATCCCTTATGAACGAGGCCTCTCTGTCCAATGAGCTTTTGACTTTGATGTGTCCAGTATCTTCTGTGATCTCCAACCAGTTAGCAAAGTCTCTCAGCAACTTATATCTGAAATCAGAAGATATTCAAACACACAATGGTGTCTATAAAAACTAATACAGTGCCACAAAACGGATCTGGACATCTAGGCCACGCTTAATGTATGAATGTCATAACATTAAATAATTTATGAAACACAAAGTTTAAAGGGAACGAATGGCAGTTGTAGTTACTGAGCTTGTAAACTTGTGTGAACTTAAGGCGAAACTGACTTAAAAAAAATGCATTTGACTATCAAATGACAGCTGTTAAGTTATTTCTGAGAAAAAGGTAAACATCATTTGTTTTACAAATGTTACTTATTTGGTATTCATACACTTTAAGTGTAGATTTAGTAACCACATAATTGTGTGCACGCATGTACTGTATCTGTAAGACCTTATGTTCTGCGGTCTAGATGTGTCTGGGTCCTTGGCTGTGTATTTAGTGATGGTGCTACCCACAGCGAGGTCTTCAGGCACAGTGACCCGCTTCTCTGCGGGCTCAAAGACGGGCGCCTCGTTTCTGTCCTGCACCAAGATGGTGACAGTGGCAGTTGAGGTGACTACAGGAACCACAAATGGAACGGTGTTCACCACCTCCACCAGCAAAACGAAAGTATTGTGCTGCTCAAAGTCCACACCCTAAACACAAACATTTAAATGTAGACATTTTCATAGATTTTTTATAATACAAGTTCTTTTTTTAAAGAATATTTTACTTTTATTGTTGTGATGGTTCCCTCCATCTTATTGTGACTGGTGCTTATGTTGAAGAATCCTTCCTCATTGCCCTGGATGATGGAAAACTTCACCATTGAGTTTGTGGTTAGTGGTTCATCTTTATCTGTGACGGCCAACCTTGTGACGATTTCCCCCGCTTCATTTTCTTGCACCGTACTTTCATACTGCCAACGCACACGCAAACACAGATTTATGCCTAATTGACACCTGCATCCTAATCTTCGACAGATTGTAGGAAAAATTTTAACTTACTGTTTTTTGGCTAAATTTAGGGGCGTGATCATTGCTATCGGTGACCCGGATGATAACCATACAAGTGGTGGAGAGGCCGTCTCCTTCCATATCTGCTGCCTCCACATCCAGTTTATATATAGGATGAGTCTGTTTATTAAACAGATTTTTAAACATGCTTATTACATGGCTCATTGGAATGCTTGATTTTGATTGGCCAGTTTGTTATTCTGAGATAACAACCACTCAAAACTAATAACACACGATAACATGGATGCTGCAAATCAATTTGACAGGTACAGTTTAATATTACACAAAAATTTAATATAAATGGGTTTGTGACAAAAACGGTTTGGCAAGATGAGAAATTCAAAAATCTTTTTAAAATTTTGCACAATTTTTATGAAGGTTAAGACTGAATGGACCTGAAAATGTCAAATGGTGTAACCGCCAATTGCGCTAAAGAATGAGAAATAATAAATATTTTATCCACCGTGATGGCATGCACCATGAACATGAAAAAAATATTTTTAAAATATAATTTTATAAGTTATTTCTAAATGTAAATTTTAATGCAATTTTGTAATATTTGTCCTGACATATGCTGAAAACAGCTCAGTTTTCTAAATAGTCTTTGACAAATGATGTTAGTTAGTTGAAGTTTATTTTCTCCAGTTATTCAAACATAACAACATACACAAACAAAAGTTTTAAAGTACAGCAATGACTGAAGGGGTTTAGGCTGAATTGAAATACTTATTGATGCCTAACCTCATGTACAACCACTTTTAAATACCCAACATGTGGCAACAAACAGAAAACAGCAAAGTAAAAACAGATATGAGAATATTACGTAAATTATGTAAAAATTTATGTAAAAAAAAAAATCATTATAGACGGTTTCATCGGACACACGTGATACACGTCTGGATCCGAACCTTACTTCCGGTTTCGTTTTTTTAATGGTCTGACTAGTTGCTAAACTGATCTCTTGAACAAATGCCTCGTCGAAAATAACAAATATTTTGGTTTCCTAGGTAATCATTGTGTTGTTTTGTTTGCTTGTTATATAAATAAACTTTGTTTAAAGAACTATGTTGTTATTTATTATTAGCGGAGTTTACCGTAAGTTACGTGCGGACAGCGACAGCGGCTTGTTTATGTTGTTACTGCCGAAACGGTCTATACACTTAACTAGATGATAATATATTATTCCACATTTTTTATGAATATATTTATATTTTCCTTTAAAAAATTAAGAGAGTTAAAATTTCAAAATAAATTTGCACACTTCAAAAAATTATTTTCAAGAAAAAAATTTAGTATTTTTGTCTTGTTTTTAGTAAAAATATCTAAAAATTCTTACATTAAGATGCTTTTTCTTAATGAGCAAAACGACCCAAGAAAATAAGTCTAGTTTTAACAAAAAATATAAAATTTAAGTAATTTTGTGCATAAAACAAGCAACAAAAATCTGCCAATGGGATAAGCAAAAAATCGTGAAAATTTTTCTTAAACACTAAATTTAAGAAAAATTCAAGAAAAATGTGCATACCCCATTGGCAGATTTTTTGCTTGCTTTGTTAAAAATTAGCAAATAAAATATTTCAAATCAATATTTATTGCTCCTTACCTTACTTATTATGGTAAATAGCTGTGTATTAAGCGGGATAATGTACAGCCGGCCTGTTCTTACCGTGAAATAAACAGAGGTGTAAAGTACTTGAGTAATTTTACTTGATTACTGTACTTAAGTATTATTTTTGGGGATTTTTACTTTACTTGAGTACAATTTAAAATCAGTACTTTTACTTTTACTTAATTACATTTTTTAAGAAAAAAAAGTACTTTTTACTCCTTACAATTTTATTTACAGTCAGAAAGTACTTATTTTTTAGAGATCACTTTATTCTATTTTCCCTTACTCTTACCAAACCAATTGAATTGTGCTGACGGCCAGTTTAATTTAAATGTTATTTATTTTCCTTGGCCGAGATACAGTGTGCCACTGCCTGAAATTCATACGGTCGTAGCTCAGGCACCTTAAGTCCGGGGTGTTTGCCCTTCGGGTCCCTTATCCTACTTGAGAGGGCCTTTTCAACGAGCTAACCCCCTACTCTCTAACTCTTTCTGTGGCCGATGGTCTCCTGAATTTCAAAAGTCCGTGGCTCGGTCGCTTTAAGTCCTAGGCATTCGCCCTTGCTGACACTTTCTCTCCAACACTGAGCCGCAGTGTGCTGTAGTGTTACACTGTCCCTCGTAAAAGCAGCAAATGGTATCACACCCTTATCCTGAGAGGGCCTTTCCAACGAGCCAACCCTGACGCTCTAACCCTTTCCCCGGCTGAGATACAGCGGTCATTCCCCTGATTTTCCCACGACCGTAGCTTGGATGCCTTTGGGTCGCTTATACCCGAGGGGACTTAAGGTGCTCGAGCTACAGCCGTGGAAAAAATCAGGGAAAGGACCATGGTATCTCGGACGGGGAAAGGGCTAGAGACTCGTGGGTGGCTTGTTGGAAAGGCCCTCTTGGGTAGGATAAGGGACCTGAAGGGCGAACGCCCTGGACGTAAGGTGCCTGAGCTAAGGCCAAGGAAAAATCCGGGAAGGGTTGACCATATCTCGGCCCGAGAAAGGGCTAGAGATTCGCGACTGGCCCGTCGGATGAAGATTTTTTCTCTTCTTTGAAACCGACAACACATTAAGCCAGCAAAGAGTTGGATGGATATCTGGCCTGAGTTTCAGACACTAGGAAGTCTCTGCTCACATTCACTGCTATTTGCAGCCTCTCTATCAAGACTAAGACCTTGTTCACGCTGTCCGTCCAAATCTGATCTTGTTGCATGTCTGACTTGACAGACCCACTGTCCACATTGTGTATCACAACTGTTTAGATCCGATCTGTGCGTCCTGTAGGGTTTTGCAATTTTCTGCATTATCTGTTTCTATGGCAATGACGTCACACTGGCACAACAATCGTGTTTACATTTTACGTGACGCAACAGCATGACGTAACCGAAAAGCTACAAAAATAGAGCGGTCAGACTTAAATTTATTTCTGGAAATGTGATTTGAAAAGTATTTCAAACCACCTCTGGATATAGCTTGAAACAGAAAAGAAAAAACAGATTTCATGTGGTTTTTAGCCGTTCACACGTTCTAAATGTGATTGGGTTCCAATCGAATATGCACCAAAATCAGATTTGGAGTGACAGTGTGAACAAGAACTACTACAACTCTTTCTGCACTGACTGTCTGTGAGATGCTTGATACTCAATTTTGAAAATCAGCTTCTGCTTTAGTTAAATTCGAGGTTTCAAAACTTTGAGTAGCATGTTGCATACTGAAATTAGGTCGTTTTATAGTTGAAATACAATTAAATACAAACAGTTGTAAAGCAGGATAAAACCTTGTATGTGGTGCATTCACTTCATGTTTTTAGAGATTAAAAGCTTAAACAAGAATCTCTAGTTTAAATTTTTCCTGTTACTTTTACTTTTTTAATACTCAAGTACAATTTTAATGTGGTACTTTTTACTTTTACTCAAGTATGATTCTGGCCAGATACTTTTACTTTTAATTGAGTAAAATTTACACTCAGTACTTGTACTTTCACTTGAGTAACATTTTTGAGTACTTTTTAATAAACCCCTTCAGTGTGATACAAGACCCTTTGCTTAGCGGCTTATTTTTGCGAAAACAACTGGCTACCTATACATTATCCCTTATATATTTAAATCCATCTTACTTTAGCCAATGTGAGATGTGATATCAGTGATGTCATCAGACCAATACAAAATCTCTGGGAGCTCACTGCTTCGCAAGTATTTGTCCACATGAGGTGTGTCAACCAAAAGCACCAATCGAATGATTCAGAAGAGCCCAAACTATTACTTTAATGCCATTTTCCCATAGTGTTCGGACTCCTCTGAATCATCTTTTCCGATCAGGCCAATGCATCCACGTACCAATGTATTTGAGTTTAGTACCTCTCTGTCCAAAATGCCAACAGAGGCTACACGAATGACTCCGGTGGTAGGGTCAATGTAGAAGGCGTCACCGCTGGGTTCCTGTCCCACCAGTTTATAATGCACAATGCCATTTTTAGTTTTTGGATCATCCAGGTCCTCTGCTGTCACTTGTATGACAGACACATCTGTAAAACATTAACAAATTAACTGTAGTAATTTACCTCTGGGAATACTAAAATATTCGTGGTTTGATTTTAAAAGATTTGTCACATCTTACTTTCCTTCGATCTTTCTGGTGCCTCTCCTCGAAAAGGATTTTGGGTACAGACAGGTTTGTGATCATTTTGGTCAATAACATTGATGATGATTTCGGCAGGTTTTTCAGTGTAGTTATCACTCTTTGCCCAACCATGAATTGTGATCTACTCCATACACAAACACACAATACATTTATCAACAAAACCCAAAAATGTATACTAACTTTGAACAGGTTTTATTGAAGATCCATGACAGATAACTCACAATGTACTGTTGAGTTTCCTCTCTGTCCAGTTGATTTGTGACAGACAACATGCCTGAATATTTGTCCACTGTGAAAAGACCTACGGGTGGCTGGTCGGCTCCAGGGCCTGTGATTTTATAAATCATTTTCTTTATATCAGCTTCGGTAGACTTCATCTGTAAAGCACAAAAAAAAAAAGATAAAGTTCCCCTCCAAAAAAAAACATGAGATCATTTTTTGCTCATTGCTTGAGTCACTATTTACTTTCATTGTATAGTGGAGCGGCTAAGTGATATAATCGTTCAGTTTATGATTTCTTGAAATTTCATGATGGAGTCCATTTTTCAAGATGGCCGACACCTTAGTGGAGCAGTTAAGTGATATAGTGGTTTATTTGGTGATACAAGCATAAAAATTGGCATGAGCAGCCTCTGATAGTCACTAGACAATAAGCCACCCACAGCTACTTGAAATTTCAAGATGGCGGCCTTTTTTCAAGATGGTGAATGTTGACTATCAGTATCCAACATTCTGTCCATTTAAAAATTCAGTATTTCATGAAATGTTAAGAGAATATAAAGGTTATAGGTAGAGAAAAACAGATCACCTGCATCACTTCCTTTGGAAAAGGACCTTTTTCATTTTCTGGAATGTTGATGTGTGGAATGACCCATTCCCTCTTTCTCCTGATCATGCCGACCGATGCTTTTGGGAAGACCTTCACAATGGGAACACCTTGGGGCTCTTGAGTTGTTGCATTCTGAATGACAGATTTGATTTGTACAATAAATACTTTTAAGGAATTGAGTGCCGCAGGGATAATGTATTTTTGTTAAGAAAAACCCGGAAACAAGTTAGCATTTTAGCACTTATTTTTCCATTGTCCCAAAGTAAATGTTTTTTTTTTTTATGGGGTTTTGGTTAAATGCCTTAAATAAGATTTTGTGTTAAAGGGACAATAAGTAGGATTTACCCCCATCTAGTGGTGAAATTGTATTTTGCATTCAAACGAATAGTGCTCTCTAGCACCTCGCTTTTCCAAATGCGTGTTGCAACTACGGTAGCCATTATGTAATCACTGATCTCTTTGTCCGTTGCAGCTGGTTCACGTGTTCTAAATGAAAATGCATTGTGGAAATGCGGTGGTAGGCTAGTGCTTTTTGTCCCTCTCTGCCATTAAAGTTTATCAGTATGGCAGACCGACATGGAAGCCTCCTTGGAAGAAATTTTTCTTTGGTGTCCCCACCAAAGTTTGTGAAGTTTTAGCACAAAATACCCCAGACGTAATGTTAAAATTGCCACTGTGTAGGTGTGAGCAAAAATGTGTTGTTTGTGGGTGTGTCCTTTAAAATGCAAATAAGCTGATGAAATGCAAACACTGATCGCCATTGATGAAATTGAAACTCAGTTGTGCTGTCAATTATTTTCTCTCTCTCTCTCTCTGCACTAAATGGCAGTGCTGTGGTTAGATTGTGTAGATTAAGGGGCAGTATTATTATAATAAGATCCCCCTCTGACATCACAAGGGGAGCCAAATTTCAATAACCTATTTTTGCACATGCTTGCAGAGATTGGTTTACCAAAACTAAGTAACTGGGTTATCACATTTTCTAGAAGCACTGGAGACCCAATTATAGCACTTAGAAGTCAGATTTTCATGATATATCCCTTTAAAGTGTCATTAAAAGGGTGGCTACATGGGACTATAGACTTTGTCTGGGACTTTAAATGTCATCACACATAAAAACCTCAAAAACAATGCAACAAGGACACAATTTCCAACAAACATTCATCCACGTATTTACTTGTCAGGATTTTTTTATGTGTTTAATAAAGTTTAAGAGAGGTGTTGGAAGCTTGGTGGTGATAATGTTGATTTCAAGAGACTGTTGTGTAGCTTAAAGGAATAGTCTACTCATTTTCAATATTAAAATATGTTATTACCTTAACTAAGAACTGTTGAATCATCCCTCTGTCATCTGTGTGTGTGCACGTTAGCGCTGGAGCGCGCTGCGACGCTACGATAGCATTTAGCTTAGCCCCATTCATTCAATGGTACCATTTAGAGATAAAGTTAGAAGTGACCAAACACATCAATGTTTTTCCTATTTAAGACGAGTAGTTATACGAGCAAGTTTGGTGGTACAAAATAAAACATAGCGCTTTTCTAAGCGGATTTAAAAGAGGAACTATATTGTATGGCGTAATAGCACTTTTGGGAGTACTTCGACTCGCCTGAAAAGTCCGCTCCCCTTCTCCCTCATAGATATGTATATAAAGGCTAGATGGCTCGTCCGCGCTGATGGCCAATTGAGTGGAACGTCCGCATTTTGGCGGCCATCTTAGGACAGGGCGCTCGCTCACTCGTAGCATTGAGTTTTAATGATGCAGGTACTTTTAAATGACCATAACTTGCTTAATTTTTTACCGATTTTCAAACGGATTGGTTTGTTATAAACGTCAAAGATGTACCTATGACACTGAATACGTATACTAAAAATAAATAAAAAATTCATGAAACATGTTAAAGCATCCAGAATTATAGCCACGTTAATAACGTTTGTAAAAAACCAAACCGTTTGTAAATCCGTCAAGAATTCAGCAAGTTACGAGCATTTTAGTTGGCGTATGTCACTCACCTTCCGTCCACAGCAGCAGGGAGCAGCACTATGGCAGCACTGACCTAAGATGGCCGCCAAGTGACGACACAGCTGACTCCGCCTTGAGCCATCTAGCCTTTATATACATATCTATGTTCTCCCTCTCATAATGGGAGAGGGAGGGTGTTACTGCGCCGAGTCGAAGTACTGCCAAAAGAGCTATTACGCCATAAAATATAGTTCCTCTTTTAAATCCGCTTAGAAAAGCGCTATGTTTTATTTTGTACCACCAAACTTGCTCGTATAACTACTCGTCTTAAATAGGAAAAACGTTGATGTGTTTGGTCACTTCTAACTTTATCTCTAAATGGTACCATTGAATGAATGGGGCTAAGCTAAATGCTATCGTAGCGTCGCAGCGCGCTCCAGCGCTTACGTGCCCACACACAGATGACAGAGGGATGATTCAACAGTTCTTAGTTAAGGTAATAACATAGTTTAATATTGAAAATGAGTAGACTATTCCTTTAAGGTTGGCTTTTAATTTCTAGGATTTTAAAATTCATCAAAGTTGTGTTCATCTGTGAAGATTATCTTGTTGGACCAAACGTCTGTCATTAGCTTTTTGTTGCGATAATCCATAAGTCTATGGGAAAAATGAATCGCCTTTTTGGTGAGGGTACCAGTGTCCCGCTAACTTTAGTGTTGGCCTACAAAAATACCCAGATACAAAAATATCCCTGCTGCACTCTATTCTGCACGAACATACACACAAACTGTATTTGTCAGGCATGTGCACACGTGCACACACTGGTATTTTTTCATTATCCAATTAAAAAAAGTTTTACCTGTTCAGTGACTGTGACATACTGAGGTGTGTTCTCTGCCTGGAGCATGAAAATCTCCTGTTTAAAGTTGTACGTAAATTTTTATAAGTGCAGATCACTCAAATAAAATCATGTTATACAAAAACAGACTTTAATGCATCAAATAAAATTTAGGGAGGAACAAAATTAATTTACATAACTTAGAAAAAAATGCATATCTTTTTTGGTCTACACAACACACTCATTTCATATCAGTCTGTACACTGCAGACAAAAAATGTCAAAAATGGTCCCTAGATGTCACGGGGCAGTATCCTTTAAAAAGATTCTTAAATTTACCATTTAGGAACAGATACAGTCAGCGCAATAAATATTGGGACAAAGGCACATTTTGTGTTATTTTACCTGTTTACCAAATTTTATTCCAGTTACAGTCATATAATGATTATTGGCTTAAAGTGCACACTCTCAGCATTATTTAGAGGGCAATTACATCCAAATTGTCTGAAGGGTTTAGGAATAACAGCCATAGATGTGTTTTTCTTTATCATGGAGAGAATATCGCGATCATCCACCATTGTTATCTTTGGCCTCTTTAAAAAGGGGGAGTTACATATTAAGCAGTTGTAATTCCTAAACCCTTCACCCAATTTGGGTGTGAATACCTTTTAAGTAAAGCTGAGAGCGTGCACTTTTATATTCATTATATGACTGTAACTGGAATAAATGTTGGTAAACAGCTAAAATAACACAACATGTACCTTTGAGTAAATAATGTGGTACCAATATGACTTTATAGGTGCAAATGTGTACTTTTTTGACAGGGCACCGCCCCAGTGACAGCAAGGGACCATATTTTTGACAGTGTAATAATTATAATTAGATTACCAGGGAACAATGTAGACCTCGAATGCACTGCAAGTAACTTTGGATAAAAGTGTCTGCCAAATGCACATAATTAACATATTGCAATGATGATACATTACTTGCAAGATATTTAAAGATATATTTTGTGTTCATGATCTGCTATCCAGACTCTCAAAACTGTCAAAAGCAATAACATGAAAAAGAAACATTAAAAAGCACTTACCAGTATCATAAGACAGATGAAACTCAGATGACTGTATTCCCTCATTCTTCCATTGATAATACTAACTAATAACTAATAAGAGGAGAAACACATTCTGTATATCATCCTTTCTCTTGTCAGTAGTAACTACTGTGAGGGCTGAACTCATAAACTAAAGTGCAGAGCAGATCATTTGCATGCTTATGGGAAGGTGTTAAAAGACAAGCATAACAGAACAATGAACTTAATGACAGGTAGAATAACACTATTGTTTACGTTAATGCTTAAAACATAAGGTAACACATGTAGGCGACACCGATCCAGTTGTTTTGAATATTATTAGTGGTTAAGTACTCTTAGCAGTACATATAAAAGTATTGTCTTTTATTTTATATACACAGAAAGTGACAAACTAGCTCTACTTTACAATAACAATATTTGACCACTATCATATGCCTCAGCTTGGGGGTGAATGGATAGACAAAGGACAGCTACAGTACAGTTTTCATTGGAAATGAAAGCTCATTAAAAATGATATTTTGAAGATGCTCCACATAAAATAAACAACATTAGAACATCGCTGCCCATATGGCAGATACAGCGGGGAAAATAAGTATTTGACACATCACCATTTTTGATCAGTTAGGGATTTTTTTTCTAAGTGGGACACAAAATTTCCACCAGATGTACCCATCAAGCCAAATAAATCAGAACATTTAAGTATACAAGTTGAGTCATAATAAATAAAGTGAAAATGTCAAATACTTATTTTCTCCGCTGTATGTGGCCTCATAGTTCAGCACATACATACACATTTAATTTAAATGTAACTAGTTTAACATGCATAAACCAGCATGTCTGTGCTACTTTTGAAAAAATAATAAAATAAAGTTGAATAACATTAGCCTGATCTATTGTTATAAATGGCAATGAGCTTTATAAATTAATTGGAAAAAAGAAAATAACAAAAACACGCAAGCCTTAATAGCCATATTTATTTTATAGTACCTTTACCAGGAGTATAACACAGCAATAGAATATGAGAGCCTTGGGAAAAACACATATATGGGACAAACACAGCACATAACAAAGTGTCTGGAGAGATGGGAAACACTTATGAAGTATGAAGAAAAACAAATATAAATCTAATGAAGCCTCCAATAAAGCTCCTCCAATAGGTTGCACGATCATGCATCCCTCTCCAATACACACACAGAAAAATAAATGATATGCACGGTTAACTACTACAGTATATGGAAATTAAAGCTATAAAGCTCTGTAGTGTTTTTTGGCACATTCCAGATTCTCATCCAAGAACCCCAGATTACAATCATATCCAAGTTTGAACCAACAGTAAAACACATTATCACGTGACAACACTGTTGGTCAAAACTGCCTCCCAATGAAAGTGTACTCCGCAAATATAATGCATGGCTAGGTACTCCCAAAATCCTTTCTGCTTAAAGTATATAATTATCAATACTCATGGAGAGATATGAAATCCTTCTCCCAAAATGACTAAGCAATACTATATATGACATATTTCCTGTACTGTATATACAAATTAAAACGATATTCCCTTCTAGATAAAGTCAGCAGTATAAAGTGTTCCCAAAGTAAATGAAAAGTAATAAAAATAACACATTTTAGCCTAGTAGTGCTTTTCTAATCATGAAGTAAACTATTCATTTAACCCTTACACACGAGAATAAGTTTAAACAAATCCTCGTTTCAAAATTATTGCATTAATGCAATACCTTCACGTAATCACAGTGAAATAATAAATGTCTGAAAAAGGCGGATAAATGAACATTCAAAACAGCCCCTTAACAGAATAACTTCGTAAACATGCAAATCTAGTCAGCCTACATGGCTTATCTTTCAACATCTTACCTTAACGCATCATTAAAGTGTCATTAATAGTTGTAATGTAAAAACTGGTTTACTATTTTGCATGAAGATATGAAATGATAAGTAATATCAAACCAAAAATCTAATCTAGTGTCTAATAAAGTAATACAAGGACGTTCAATCATTCATCTAGAAAGCCGCTGTCCTGCAGAGTTTAGCATTTACCCAAATCAAGCATATCTGCCTGTAATTTTAAAGGTCAATATGGAGACTTACATGCATTGAAAATACATCAAAAAGTGTCCCATTTATCTGAATTCATCCTTATTTATCTTGTTCTGGTATATTTGATTAGGATTGTAGCTAAAACAAATGACAGTGCATTACTAGGAGCAGCACTATAGTAGAAAATGCATATACTGTATATTTACCAAATCATCTTAATAAAGCAGATTATGATGCATTATTAAAACAACAAGCTTAATAGAGAATAAAAGAGCATTATCGGCCTACTCCTCAGTTTATTCTCGTAAGATCTTCATATTAGAAAGTGCCACGTATGATCTATTCTGATCTACTTTCTTAGTGTTAGTAATTGTAAGGCATTTAGGTTTGTGTGGTTTTACAGTATGCTCTCACGAGAGGTCCCGCTGTTGCAGGACGTGCTGGCCCGGTTGTCATTAGAAACAGGTTTCCTGTTCCAGGTTTGAAAGTCCAGTATGGTTTGACTCAGTTTCTCCATCCAGTCTGCCCTTTCTTCTCGCGTGTCTGCTGAAAACCAGCATCTGCAAAAGATCATTGATGCAAATTAAATTAAAAACTTTGAATGCAGTGCAAATAGTACAAATGTTACAACTGTTACATACATTAGCACGGAGCATTTAAAAGGGTTAGTTCACTGAAAATGAAATTTTTGTCATCATTTACTCATCCTTAAGTGTACATTTCTTTGTTCTGCTTAATGCGAGTTAAGATATTATGAGAAATGGGGCACCATTCACTTCCATAGTATTTTCTTTTACTATGAAAGTCAATGGTGTCCCAGATCTGCTTGGTTGAATCATTCCTCAAAAAATCTTCCTTTGTATTGATTTTTTTGTGAACTATCCCTTTAAACACAGAACATTTGGTTAGCACCACAATACATGTTTATATCGATACATGTGCGGGCCAGTTACTCTGAACAGTGGAAGATGTACACTCACGTAAAGGATTAGTAGGAACAGCATACTAATACTGTGTTTGACCCCCTTCCGCCTTCAGAACTGCCTTAATTCTGCATGGCATTGATTCAACAAGGTGCTGAAAGCATTCTTTAGAAATGTTGGCCCATATTGATAGGATAGCATCTTGCAGTTGATAGAGATTTGTGAGATGCACATCCAGGGCACGAAGCTCCCATTCCACCCAATCCCAAAGATGCCCTATTGGGTTGAGATCTGGTGACTGTGGGGGCCATTTTAGAACAGTGAACTCATTGTCATGTTCAAGAAACCAATTTGAAATGATTCGAGCTTTGTGACATGGTGCATTATCCTGCTGGAAGTAGCCATCAGAGGATGGGTACATGGTCAGAAACAATGCTCAGGTAGGCCGTGGCATTTAAACAACGCCCAATTGGCACTAAGGGGCCTAAAGTGTGCAAAGTAAACATCCCATACACCATTAAACCATTAATGAGAAATTGAACAGGTGTTCCTAATAATCCTTTAGGTGAGTGTACAGTATGCTTTCTTAACATTTAACTCTGAATGCCTCCAAGTAAACACATGGATGAATTACTTCTTTAAGGTCTGGTTCTCCTGCTGCTCCTCAGCAATTGTTTCAACCAATTCAAATGTGTGTGGCCGTGCACAACATTCCCTCTCCACGGGCCTGACACTGTTGAAGCCAAAGAGAGAGATACTGCCATCTGATGGCTAGATAAAAAACAATAGTGAGCACAAAGGTTGGTTGATATGTACACATGCTATTCTGTGCAATGATGTAAGCTTATTAGTTTTGTGAAATTCTAGTGAGAACGCACCTTGTCCCCCATCTCATTAGGATGGTTCCAGTACAGCAAGTGTCCTCCCTCAAGACAAAAGTACAACCTTTGCCAGGCTCCGAAACCACTTACATCCTCAAACATGGTCTACAAAAGCACACAAAACATATTACTGAACAAACACCATAAAACCACATACACAGGTTTGGTTTATTATGTGACACCGGCTTTAAAGATAAGAATTTTTAATAACTGCTTTGCAAATGTATTTCCCCAACATGTAATTGCTATTTGCCTATATACAAATGAAAGCAAGATCACAGTAATCGGTGACACCAATAAAACCAGATAAACGAGGAATGAGTCACAAAGGCACAAAGACATAATGCGCACAAACAGCAACCCACCAAAAACCCCTGGTGCTGGACGTTGGAGTGGCCTTCACTGTGCAGCCTCAGATAGATGTGTCCCTCCAAAGGAGAAAGAAAGGGAACCTACACCAAACAACAAACGGGTCAGATTCATGGATTATAATGTCATACAATACAATTTCAAGGACTGATTTCCTTTATCCAAGATCAAAGCATTGCTACAAAAATGTCTCTGTTAAAATTTCCAATTATTTTTCATGACTTATTTTCAGGGTTCCCACACCTTAGTTAACTTCAAATTCAAGGACCTTTCAAGGACTTTCCAGGTCCAACACCCTCAAATTCAAGGACTAAATGTGGGGACACATTTCAAATGAGAGCAAGGTTACATCGTGTTACCTTTTAAGATACATTGTTACAATTGTCTTTCAAGGGGAACTCGCGCTGCGTCACTGCAGTGACACTTTGGGGACGCATCCAGGGGTAAGTGCGTTTGAATGTGTATATCAAATTCAACCAATGGTGAGGCTTAACGACAAAGACAGGGTGACGCGGGAGCCAGGAAGTATATCACTATCTGAAATATTGCCAAAGACGGCGTTACAGGGACGCAGGAAGTATGGCAAGGGAGACGCAGCGTCTCGTTCCCTTCTTAGGGAACAACAATTACATAGAGACGTTTTCATGTGTCAAACACAACTATTCAAAAAAGCATTTTGGTATGAATCAACATTCGCATACAGAAGATATAAGCATTTAAAGCGAACAGTTTAGCGCGTGTGCTTAAAAAGTCTAAAATTTTTATGATATTATCCTACACTACACAGGGAATAATACAGATTTTTTTCCAGAAAACTTCTTGCATAAAATAGATTCAAGCACTTTCAATGTATCTATGTATGTATATTTTCAAAAACTTTCCTGGGCCTTGAATTTTTTCTCCCAGATTCAAAACGGTCAAGGATTTCAAGAATGCGTGGGAACCCTGTAATTTCCATAACGTTTCCCAGACTTAAAAGTACAAAAAAAGACATAATAATTACAGCTGTAAACCTCAATAAATACTAAATTAATGAATAACAAACAATACACAGTGTACAAAGCCCACTAAACCACAGAGAGAAAGAGTGACACCTTTTCCTGAAACTCATCGCCAAGGAGTCGTCTGATTTTGCCTTCAAATTTCATCTGAGTGGAGAAAAATAGAAGAGAAGGACAGATACCCAATTATATCCCACCACAGTGCAAACACAAAACAGACACCCATTGTACTCTTAGCCAACTGATGTGTAGATGTTCAGGACTGAACGTTTTACTAAATTAACTTAAGATAATAAGTGCTCAAATTTTTGACAGTGTATTAACTAAAGAAAGTGTTTATGAATAAGAGGTGAGGAAAGTACATGCACACTCACACACATTTACTTAAATATCCAAAAGGGCCATCTACCTATATTGCTTAACCTTTATATACAGCTAATTATAATCACAAGGGCTGCACGATATTGGTGGAAATTGGTATTGTGGTTTATCTATTTATTTTCTTTTGCCTGCGCTGTATATACCGATATAATAAATACTAGATGCTTTACCAGATGGCTCTGTTTGAGAGGAATAAACTTTGGCCTTGCATTTCTTGAATAGCTCTGAGATTGCAACTTAAGGAAAATATTTGTGATAGTGATAGTATTACATACTTCTCGTAAAGCGAACAGATCATGTTATAAAAACCTTCTTAGAAACATCTTATACAAAGTGAAATGTTATTAGATCTGGAATTTTTCTTTGCCATTTGAAACCATGTAGGTATAGTGTAACACTGAACAAAATCATCTAAAATAGTTTTCCTTAAAAAACAAAACAAAACAAAAACTACTCCAATAGTCACATCGCAATGCTTAAAAAAATATGTTGTGCAGCCCTAGTACGCACCAATACCCACTATAGCTGCATCCAAATACCCACACTTTCCCTTAACCCACACTTCGGAGCGGTATTCAAGGCTAAGCGTATCCCATCATGCATCACGTTCTGGATGTAAACCGTGAAACTTTTGCCAGAACCTTGCAAATGAAAAGTTTCAGCGATTTCACGCAAGTTAATAAATGGATATTATTTGGTAGTAAAATGGAAACTGTTGCACATATTGTTATGTATTTTGCAAAACATCTGCAACTGCTTTTATCACATAATTAAAACCAACATTAATTGTGTCGTTTCTTCAGGGGCTACTGAATAAACAATAAACTTTAATAAAGCTGCATGCACAAAATTAAGAGATTTTTTACAGGTGCAAAGAATTCTACTTCTGAAAGTTTCAGATAAGTGTAGATAATCTTTAAGTTCAGCAAATGTTCATTTCAGAGTGTTTTATGTGTTTATTTTATTTAAAGAAAAACTTACAAATATATATTTTAAGTACCCTAATTAAAAATTAAAAACACACTTTGGTGCAAATTGCTGCCTCTACCTCAATTGACATTTTGTTAAGTGTGTCCCTTTGGGCGAATAATTCTACATGCATACTTGGGATCTTCACGCTCACTACAACAAAATACAGGAAACACGTCATGTAAGTAGTCAAGTGCAAACAAAGACCGCAATTGTGGGTATTTGAATTCAACCTCAATCTTACTTCTCTTCCTAACTGATATGACCCCAGTTTCTCAGCATCAATACCTTATCCAGAGGAAACTTGCTCTGTCCCAGTGAATTTAGTGTGACTTTGTGAGAGCCCACTAATTTAAAGTTACTGGAGCGTTGGAGGCTCAGGCCAGGTAAAGTAGTAGCTATAATGAAGAAGAGAGAAACATATTGAGAGGACCAACCAATGGCTGACTTATTAAACAGATCCATTAGATATACTAAAAATACTTACGTGTTACACTCTGGCTGGATTTCTAAAAAGAGACAAAGGAGAAAAAACATGGTTGATTAACACTGAATACTTAATTTTTTCCACAAATGTAAAATTAATGTACACAAAATGAAATAAAAACATACTGTGATGCTGTGGAGTATCTTCTTGGGTGTGACCTAAAGACCGAAATACTTTTTTATAAATGATAAGCGAGCAAAGACTGATGTTTCAAAATGTCAAAATGTACATACCCTTGACTTTGTTGAGCTGCGAAACTGCTGAGTGTTAATGCTGCAGGTATTACTCTGAGTATTAGACTACAATACAGAGAAATACAAAAATATTTAATAACACCACAGACAAGCGACATCTAGTTATGAACCTACCAGTTAGAAAACAAAGTATTGTTAAAGTATTGACGTTTCTGGTCAACTGTACCTACCAAACTGTACACCTCGACATCAATCTCAAAATTGGAACGAATGTCTTGTCTAGGAAGAAAACAATAAAATCTGAGTAAATTATTATACTAAAACTATACTCTCACAATAAAAGTTCCAAGAAAGTACAAAAGTTGGGGTGGTACGCTTTCAAAAAGTACACTTTTGTACGTAAAGGTGCATATTGGTACCTTAGAGGTACATACTGGTTTCCAAAAGGAACGTATTTGTACAAAAATGGTACATATTAGGTACCAACCAAGTAACAACTTGAAAATTTTAATATATTATTATATTAAACCCCCCCCCCAAAAAAGGTTAAGGGTATGTTGAGCATCAGCATAACTGTGCGTTCACACCAGACGCGGAAGACGCGGCAAGCGCAAGTGATTTACATGTTAAGTCAATGCAAAGACGCAAATAGGCATCCTGCGGCGTGGTAAGGGCGAATGGCGCAGAAGGCGCGTTCTACGCGAATGAAGCGTTGCCGAGGGAAACGCGCAAGATTAAAAACCTGAACTTTGGTGGATATTCGCGCCCCGTTAACCAATCAGGAGCTTGCTCTAGCAGTGACATGACTACAGGAAGTGAGCGGAGTCACAGAAGCCCCTCCCATGACGTATTTCCGCATGAATGACTTATTTCACGTGCGAATGAAGCAAGTAAACTCACATGTTCAAGCATCCATCTACACGTGATTAGCACGTTTTTGCCGCCTCTACCACGTCTGGTGTAAATGCACAGTAAGAAAACAACATATTGTTTGGACTCACAGTGTGATAGAGGTGGGAAAGGTGATGGTATCTCCGTTCTGGGCATCTGCGGCTGTTGCCAATGGTGTGGCCACGATGTTACATGCTCCATAACGAATCAGAACAAAGAAGTAGTGTGTTGGGCGACCTTAACAAAGATAAAAAGTCATTCAAATTGTGCTTTGAAGATTACTTGGCTGATATCATTACAATAAGTACTCTTTAATGCAGTATGTACCTGTACGACCAGAGCACACAAACTCCACTTTGAGAGGCAGCTGAATGCTGCTGATGCTAACGGTGCCCCTGCAGGGCTGGAGAGGCGCTTTATGGGAGCCTGGCTCTCCAGACCCACCCTCTCTCAACCTGCTGACCTCCGCCAGTAAGGCTGCCCGCTTCTCACCTGCATACAGTAGGTAAGAGTATGAAATCGGCACATGTAGTCTCAAAGTGACATCAAACTTTGTATGGGTTCTAGCAGACTTACAAGAAACGAGAAGAAGTTTCTCAGCCTCGGCCTCCTGCTGCGAACCCTTCCCATGTTCCTCATCACTGCAACAGCCTAGAGCCTGAAGCGTCTGCGTGATGACCGTATGCAACTTGGCTGCCTCCTCATTTAAAGCCTTAATATACCAAATACAATCTCTTACAATCCTAGCCTGCACGTATTTTGTTAAATGTACCCTGTATAAAGATCTTGCTAAAAGCACACATCCAAAACTTATTAAGACTAGCCACCAAATAAAATTTTTAAAGTCCATAAGATTTTTTTTATCATCTGAACGTTGAATAATGAGCTTTACATTGATCTATGTTAGGACAGGACAATAGTTTGCCAAAATAAAACTATTTGAAAATCTGGTATCTGAGTGTGCAAAAATGTGAAATATTGAGAAAAATCACCTTTATTTGTCCAAATGAAGTCTTTAGCAACTGCATTGACTCACAAAATAAAGTTTTGAAGTTTTGATATACAGTATTTACAAACTATCTTTAATATCCTAATGTTTTTTGGCATCACAGAAAAATCGATAATTTTGACCCAAGCAATGTATTGTTGGCTATTGCTACACATATACCTGTGAGACTTAAGACTGGTTATGTGGTCCAGGGTCACATCTAAACACTTCATTACAAACCTTAATTCTTTCTTTGATGTTGATGGATTCCTTTGGGCTTATTTTCTCATGAACCTGCTTCTGAACCCCAGTGGTCATGTTTGAGGGAGGGTGGATCTTTCTCTGTAAGCGGTAGGCGTCAATGCTGTCAATCATAAAATAACTACTGTCATAAATTATGGCATGAGTTTTAATAAAAAAACAACTAAAATGTTTATTATTAACATCACATACCGTAAAATACTATGAATTACCACCAGTTTTAAACATTATCAATACAGTAATACAAAATGAGAACAAGCATTTAAAAAAAAATATCTCAAGTAATTTTGAGGGAGGTGCACCTGTACAGAGGTGGAACCGGGTCAGTTGTGTGGAGAGCGTCTTCATCAGGCGAGACCGGTGGGACTGAAGGCTCATTCGCGGGGATTTCAATCTTCTGTAGCAATATTTAAAAACTGTGATGAGTGTTCATTTATTTAAGATGAAACATTACAAACAAATATATATACTGTATATCTCCAACTGTTCAGAGTAACTGAACCGTGCATGCATCAATATAAACTTTTATATTTGAATTTGAGATCTTCCCAAGAGAAACATCTAGATGTAAAACATTGCCTGGGGTTTCGTTTCATTTCATATGCAAAAAAAAGCTAAATTATGAAAACAACAGACAAGTTATTAACATTAATACATGAACACACACTACTAGTGTTTATCTTATTTACTACTGTTAAGAAAAAATTCTCAAAGCCTTTCCTATAAACGATTTCTATCCATTTAATTTTTTTCTTGTAGTTTTTTTCTGTTTCTACTTTTCTGCTTCTGTACTTCTACTCTACATAATAGAACTTCTCTAAATTTTAAAGGGAACATATGAAATTATGACTTTTTCTATGTGCAAGTGCTATAATTGGGTCTTCTAACAGTGCTTCTATCAACCTAGAAAATGTGAAAAAATAGCTCATTGAAATGTTTGCTCCCCTTGTGATGTCAGAAGGGGATCTTATAATAATACCACCCCTTAATTGCACTTGCATATTAACTTAATCAAACGTAGATATGTATAAAGGCTAGATGTGTTATGGCGGAGTCTCTAACGTCATCACCTGGTGCCCATCTTGCAACAGGCAGCTCGCTCACTCGTAGCATTGTGTTTAATGGTGCAGGTACTTTTAAATGACCATAACTTGCTCAATTTTCTACCAATTTTCAAACAGTTTGGTTTCTTACAAACGTTATAAATTTTTTTAGTCTAAATATGCAGTTCCATAGGTCCATCTTTGAGATGTATAACAAACCCTACCGTTTGAAAATCGGTAGAAAATTAAGCAAGTTATGGTCATTTAAAAGTACCTGCACCATTAAAACTCAATGCTACGAGTGAGCGAGCTGCCTGTGGTAAGATGGCCGCCAAATGTGGTCGTTCCACTCAATTGGCCAGCAGCGCGGGCGAGACATCTAGCCTTTATACATATCTATGCTATCCAACACCTCCAAAGTGGCAATTTTAACATGTTTCAATAAATTATCTAAATGGTACTTTAAGCTAAAAATTCACATACATACTCTGGGGACACCAAAGACATATTTTACATCTTAAAAAAAAGCACTGGCTGCCCTGCCAACGACACTATAGAAAAGAGTAGCGGAAGATCTGACGCTCAAATGCATTCTCTGGAATCCTTTTCTGCCCTTTGATTGGTTGCCCCCGAACCACATCCACTTTGACGCTCTCAACAGTAGTGGTGTCTATGCACAGTTAGGGGGCGTGTACACCAAAGCATTAAAAAGGATAGTTTGGCCAAAAATGATATTAAACCCATGATTTACTCACCCCCAAGCTGTCCGAGTTGAATATGTCCATCATTTTTCAGACAAACACATTTTCGGATATTTTAGAAAATGTTTTAGATCTTTCAGTTGATTAAATGTAATGTTACGGGGTCCACCCATAGTCCACGACCTTCAAGTCCAAAAAAAGTGCGTCCATCCTTCACAAATTAAATCCAAACGGCTCCAGGATGATAAACAAAGGTCTTCTGAGGGTAATCCGCGCGGTGTTGTTGTAGAAATATCCATATTTAAAACTTTATTAACGTAAATAAATACCTTCCTGTAGCGCCGCCATCTTAGTCGCGTCCGCATTCAGGATGAGAGCTTACGCAGCCTACGGAGGCTACTCTGCTGCTGCTCTGTGCCCCCGCCCTCCGAATTTGTCATACGTCACTAAGAAAAGTGCGTACACTACGCTAATACTCTCTCCTGAATACAGAGGAGTCTAAGATGGCGGCCCTACAGGAAGGTATTTATTTCCGTTAATAAAGTTTTAAATATGGATATTTCTACAACACCACCGCGCGGATTACCCTCAGAAGACCTTTGTTTATCATCCTGGAGCCGTTTGGATTTAATTTGTGAAGGATGAACGCACTTTTTTTGGACTTGAAGGTCGTGGACTATGGGTGGACCCCATAACATTACATTTAATCAACTGAAAGATCTAAAATATTTTCTAAAATATCTGAAATGTGTTTGTCTGAAAAACGATGGACATATGCAACTCGGACAGCTTGGGGGTGAGAAAATCATGTGTTTAATATCATTTTTGGCCGAACTATCCCTTTAAACCCAGCTGAAAACACCAGGCGGACACCGACTGCCAGCTTTTTTTTTCAGCTGAGTGCTTTGGTTGCTATGATATTTCTGCTTTGTTTATTAGTCATTGAACGATGGACCGGTTGGTTGTTGTGACACAGTGGAGTGTCACAACTCCACTATGATTGGACGGCTGAGTGAGAAGGGACATTGATGAGCTTCAGCG
Source organism: Misgurnus mizolepis (assembly GCA_025389145.1). Classification (NCBI taxonomy): domain Eukaryota; kingdom Metazoa; phylum Chordata; class Actinopteri; order Cypriniformes; family Cobitidae; genus Misgurnus; species Misgurnus mizolepis. The sequence continues at coordinate 31,199,728 of JAIFKI010000009.1, read as the reverse complement.
CAGACAAAACCCGCCAGTCGTTGGCGTTTTTGAAAAGCGTGGCGCTTCAGTTGAAAACAATTGAAAACATACGGTGGCGTAAACGCTTTGGTGTGCACGGTACCTTATGATAAATTGCAATGTTTATCATTTGTAAGTCGCTTTGGATAAAAGCTGTCACAAAATGAAAATGTATTGTCATATTAATACCATTGGTGTGACAACAGCCTCCACAGATTTGCTCAGAGGAGAGAGGATACAGCTGGGCGGCAGGGTCAGAAAGTCATCTTCCGCACTCATGGAGGTGCTCTGTATGTTCTGCTCCATCTTTCCATTACCAGGCTGGAGCTTCACTTCAACCATCTTTATGTTCTGCTCCATCTCTCCATCACCACCATCACCAGGCTGGGGCTTCTCTTCAACCATCGTAGAACTGCCATCAGGAGTTTCTTCAATCTCCTCACATATCTCACTATGGTCTTCAGAGGACAGACTTAATTCGACTGTGTCTTCATCTTCCCTCTCAGATCCTGATGAATTTCTATTATTCTTCTCTTCTTCCTCTTCATTTTTTTCATATTCTTCCTCTTCCTTCTTTACATCTTCTTCCTCTTCATTCTTTTCATCTTCTTCATCTGCATGTTGCAAGACATCCTCAAACATCTTGTCAATCAGAGCAGAAGTGCTCATTGTTGAAGGATCTAAAATTGAGATCAGTTTCAAACGTATTTATTATCGGGGTCCAAATGCTTACATTAAAGGATCATTCCACTTTTTTTAACACAAAGTTATATCCTGTGAGTAATCTTGAGCGAGGAATGCGATGCTTCGCATTTGGTGCGTTTGCAGCATCTTGAATGACATGGGGGTGAGTAACTTATCAGATTTTTTTAAAGTGGAATATTCCTTTAAAAAAATTATTTCAAAATAAAATTGTGACCCTTAAAAACATTTGTTGACATCCAACTACTATATGGTTATGTTAAATCCAAAATATTTCAAAAAGCACATTCACCTGCAGATGAACTAAGTTCAAAGTGGGGAATCTCCTCAGTACATGGTGTCGTTGTGTTCAGACTTCCCTCCAACACCTGACGGTCAACCTCACAGGAGCTGAATTCTGATTCCTTGAGCTCTTCCTGTTTAACAAATCAAAATAAAATTTGACTAGTTTCTTTCTCCAAAAAAAGCCATAATTCTTCCTAAGTGAATGGGTCTGTGCAAATTAAATCCCGTTTGAAGTCAAGTCCCAGTGATCACAAGCAAATTTAAGGTGAACCTTGAAGCAAACGGTGGAAAGACAACAGAGACCACATATATATACACTTCAACAAATTGCCTAAATGCTCACACTCCCGGGCTGTAACGAAGGCCATTGGAGATTTCGAGTTTTCCTAAGCATCCAGGGTGAGGAGGTCGCTGGCGAGCCCCTCTGAGAAGATGGGGATACTTTGCATTTGATCTACTAAAGCTCTAAATTGCTCAAAAACAAAGACATCTCATTGTGGTAACCTTTATAAACTCTTAACCTGATTGGCTCACCTCAGTGAGAGATGAATCAGACAGACTTCTCTTCAACCACATGTTCTCTGACACGGGCTGAACCTTTAAGGTACGTAACTCATCCACGCGAGCCTGCACAAGAGACACTGTTATTTTACTCAAAATAACCACAATATGTTTTTACTAAAAAGCAGCTGTGATAGGGTCAGGGTGATTCTTGAGAAATTAAACTTATGAGGTGTCATGAAACATTTTGATAAAAAAAGTAAGAGTATCAAAATAAAAAGCATACAGTTACAAACATCTCTTCATGTACTATTTTGCACATGATTTCAAATGACATCATACAAACCAATTTTGTTATTTTTTCCACATTTAAAGGGAAAAATGTCATTACCGAAACGTGTCCATGACTGGATTTACGTTCTTTGACATGGAAAAAAGCTTCAGTGCATGTTATACTATAAACATTTACAATAAGGAAACATGTGTTATTGGTGATCATTGGTAAATGTAAAGACAATAATAAGGAACGTAAATGTGTCCAAGACCAATTTTCTCATCCTCCGCAACAATTATCAATCATTGTTTAAGCCCTCAAGGAACTAACATTTAAAAAAAAAAATAGATGGAAGGCACATAATTGACTGTGACACTCAAGATGGCTACCAGGTAAGCGGTTCTTATTTTTTCTCTCCAGATAAAAGTTGAAATTTTGTTTGTCATAGCACCTAGACAACTTTTTAGTTTTTAGTTCTCATTACCGAAACATGAGTTTGTAAATGCATATATTTAATGTAACATCATGTTGTGGTAATGATAATTTTTTGATAATGATAATCTAAAAAATGTAAATAATTCTATAGGAAATATTTTTTAAATCCTCTACAAATAGTGGTTATAGTAAGTTCAGACATTAATCTTATATGTGCAAAAAAATGGCATCAAGGGCTTTTTAAAAATTCTGATGCTAAGTCTGGATTTCGTGAGAATCACCCAATAGGATCTAAAGAAATATACCTGGCGGATACGGGAGGCCTCTTTACTGCTGGGTGTAACTGCGGTGTTAAGCCGCTCTTGGATGCCATGCACAAATCTAGAAAGATTGCGCCCGCTCGGAGTGGAGCGACTTGGACTGTTCAGGGGTGTTGGAGGTTTAAAGCGCTGTTGGCGGGAGCTAAACTCTCCCTCACCTTTTGGAAAAATGCACAGGTTTAGAAACGGCTCCTCATTTAATAAGCATCATTTTTTTAACGAATTATAAATTAAAAGTAGCAGCTGACCGATATGACAGATATCTGTGGCTATAGAGCGAGTGGAGGCCTCAGATCCAGGGTCAGACAAGCAGCGCTGGATCAGACCAGTTCCACCTGGACAGACAAAAACAAGAAATGCTAAAGGGTGCAAATAGGGTTAAATATTTTAGAGGGCATGGCAAAGCATGTGTACAATTCAAAGAAATTATAAATAAAGCATTAAAATTGTGTATGTTTGAAGTTTGACATAAAGTGGGACCTGAATTGTCACTATCTCGTCTCTGGCTAAGCTGTTGGACCCTGGACCTTATGGAGACTATGGCTGGTGTGTCCGGTTTCACTTCCAGCTCTGCCAATCTCAAGCGGGTCCTGGCGGGGGATTTTGTAGGGTCCAGGTTCTCTTCTCCTGTTGCTAACCGCCTTTTCTTTAACACATTTTCCAGTTCTGGAAAAAAGCCATAGCTCATGTCATAACATAATTCCTCTTTGAGAAGAACCATGAGTCAACAATGACACTGCAATAAATCTCTGAGAATGATAACATCTAGGCATAACTGGATTTTGAGGCACAACCCTATATTATAAGCTGGCTGGCAGGTGACAGGTGAGAGCCTACCAGTAGAAGCTGAGGCGTTTTCCTCCAGTGGATCTCTCGGTCTCTTCTGATTTTCCATCTTTTCATAAATCTTTTCACCTGAAAGACAGAAAACTGAAAAAATGCTTAAAGTTTATATTTTACATCATCTTCAATGAAAAACTAGGCTTAGTATTTGTTTACATACAGTAATATAAAACGTACATGCTACGCCCTGTTATTCACAAACCTGTGTGAAATACAAACGACAGCCTAAATATCATTCATTTCTATTTTAATAAAATATCAAGTATGGTTTTATGATATATATATATATATATATAATATAAGACTGCTGATCAAAATAACTGCTGTTATTGGGTTTATAAACACATCGCGACATCGTGAGGCCAAAGTGCAGCTAACTAGCAATAAGAGGCGAACAAAACCACGAAATCTAACCTTGTCCCGAAGACAAAAAAGGTGAAAACCATAACATATGTAAACAAATAACTTTTATCGTTTGATCCTAAAATAAGTTTAATCTTACCTTAGTAAAATAACCGTGTGAACGTTTGTGCAGTTTTCAAACGTCTCTGCCTGTCAACACCGCTCGAGAGTTTGAATTTCCGCGGGCGCTACGCGCATGCGCAAATCAGTACCTCAAGTCAGCGCTGAGGGCCCTCTAGTGGTCTGATGGCGATATATGATGATTTTTTTTGAATAGTTTATTTACTAAACACTTGCGCAGATTACAAATTACATTGATGTGTTAAAAGTCATTAGATGTATTAAGTTAAATTGAGAACTTAAGTGTAACCCAACGTATTAAGAAACCAAAGTAGGCTAAACCACGACCACATACTAAATCTGCTTTATAATAATCACTATAAATAAGATTTAAATAAGCTCTCAGGCTACTGCTTCCTATGTTTTATAACTAAAAATGTTAAACTAGAATGTAAAAAAATATGTACTTGTAGATCCCTTTTAATGTGTTTTGCATAAATTTTATGATGCATGTCATATGATTTGCAATGGCTTCCTCTTAAAGGGACAGTTCACCCAAAAATGAAAATTCTGTAATCATTTACTCACCCTCCTGTTATTACAAACCTGTATAAATTTCTATGTTTTGATTAACCCTATTCAGAAGTAAATGGGGCTCATGATCGGTTTGGTTACAAACATTCTTCAAAATATCTTCCTCAATGTTCATCAGAACAAAGAAATTTATACAGGTTTGTAACAATATAAACGTGGGAAAATTATTACAGAATTTTCGTTTTTGTGTGAACTATCCCTTTAAGGAATCTAGTACAAAATCAACACGTCTTAACACCGTAAATCTGATTTAAAGAGTTTTTCTTCACGAAAAAAAAAAACATTGGCATACAGTATCAACAAGATCATCTGGATAAAACATTTTAATAGCCAGAGGTTGAATATAGACCACAGAACAAGATAGGAAATTAATGTTACAACAGAAAAGACACTCTCTTGTGACATTGTAACAAATAACAGATTAGCAAACAAGTTTATATATTTACACAATTCTTTAAAAAAGTTTTTTATATTTTGTTACTTCAAAATCTCTACCAAAAGTGTAACTAGTGCTAAAACCTTCCATAAAACTGGCTCTATGACCTTTACACTTTGCAACTATTTAGTTTAACCATTGACAAGCATTATTGTGGTCCTATGACACAACCTGAATCTCTACAAAGTGCAAAAGCAAAACATCTTCATTGTAAAAGCCACAAAAAAGCCCATTTAAATTTATCAAACAGACAAGGACACAAAAAAAGGCTAAAGCAAAGAGTCATGTGTACTGGAATGATTGTAAACTTCAGACTACACAATAACTGATTATATAATGCATAATTTAAAAAAAAATGTGTAATGAAACAAAAATGCATAGTAGAAATCAAGTGTTAAAATAACTGAATGTTCATGATTCTACCTTTATGAAACATACAGCACACTCAAATGACCACATCCCCGAACTGGTCCTTCACAAACAATATAAAGTAGTACAGTGATAGCTAAGGCATTACGCACAATTATTATACTTTGTTTTCAAAGCAGTCAAAACATATAAAGTTTTATAAATGTACACTGTCATCACAGACATTAAAAGATTATGTATAAGGACGCAAAACAAACAAGAACATGAACTGGTTTGGTCAACTAGACACATTTACACACATACAGATCTATATTTACCTTCACATTCTGTGACCTTGGACATTGATAGTGAATCTAGTTGCTTGTATTCACTTTCTCCAAAACACAAGGCTAGCATATGCAAGCACTGGATGAAACTGCTACTAAGAGTTAAATAAACACATTATAAAATCTTCACAGCATTCTTGAAACACAATGTCTTGCCTACAACTGAAAAAGTTGCCTTGAATTATTTATTATGAGATGTTTTGTTAAAGTTTGGGTTAAGGTAAATCACTGTGACGGTGATGTCATCACGGTACATGCGTGCCAGGTCACTCGGCAGTGCCAACATGGTTGCCAACCTCTCTTGGTCCATCTCTCCATAGTCGTTTGTGCCCAGCGCATGGCGAATCAAGTGTGTGGCTGCGTTCAGATCCAGTGCCGGTGTTGCCATGGCCTGTCGGCGCAGCAACAGCTGGTGCATTTGCCCCAGGTTAAGCTGGCTGGCTGAGATCGGTGCCTGCAGGTGAATACCTGTTAGGTGTTCGGCCACAAGTCTTACAGCCTCCTCGTTGTTTATTTCATCCCAAAGACCATCTGAGGCCAAGATCAGAAACCTGTCCTGTGGTCTCAGGCGATGGTAGGTAACCTCTGGTGTGGCCTCTAAGTAAGGTGGAGTAAGATAATTAGGTGGGGCATACTGATAAAGGTTAAGCGCTTCTGAATCCGAATCTCCGCTGTCCAGCACACTTTGCTGTAGCTCGCGACTCCACTTAAAGCGAACATCTCCAAATGCACGTAGTGGCATCAAGACCCCGAGCAGCCTGTCGTCCACGATCACGGTTTGCCGCTCACTAGTCGGGTGCTGGGACCAAACCCGCTCCAATTCGGCTGTATTGGTGGCGTTGTGGTCCTGCGTGAGTGGTAGTGCACTCCAGCTCCCGTCATCCTCTTGGACTCCCAATATTGCACGGCAGTCTCCTGCATTTGCAACGTGCACACCTTCTGGCCCTATGTGTGCCACACAGGCAGTGCAACCGGCGAAGGCGGCCTGGATTGCTGTGTTGCGCATCAGATCATTTGCCAGGGGCACCTGCGCCTCAAGGGAAAGATCAGTGTCCAGACGCTGGAATGCATGGCTGAGAGCATCTGCAGGGCTCATGCCACCACCGTGTTCTTCACTCGCTAGAAGCTCCTGCCAGTAAACACGCAAATGATTGACATAGAGAGCGGCAGACTCTCGGTAGTTGTAGTCATTACGATGTTTGTACCATTGCAGAATAGGCGGCACCGGTCTTACTGTCTCCATGGCCGCCTCCAGATCCTCCAAGACGGATTCGGACATCATCGCCACAGAAATGTAATATGGCAGCCGTTCGCTGACTGCCTGAGCACACGCATGACCGCCATGTCCGTCAAACACACCGAAGAGCATGCCGCGGGCCTGCAGGCAACTGGCACTACTGCGGCGATCTTCCAGTGGAGTATTGGCGGCAAGCTGGTTACTCTCAAACCTCAGGACAGGACTGGGACCACCACGGCCATCAAACTCTGGAATTTGAACAGATTGTTCATTGGCACACAGGACAGCATCAATCTGGAGCCGGTTTAGGGGGAAGTCCAGTGTGGTTTCTCCCTCCTGTCCGGTTCTACCACGACGGGAGGAGACGCCACGAGTATGAGAGGGAAACAGGAAGGCTTTACACATTGGTATGGGTAAAACATGGCTGTTGGCAAAGGAACTGGACAGTTGCCTTCTACCAGAGTGAAAGAAAAGTCTTGAACAAAGATAACCAGACATTACTGTCTGGATGCAGTGACGTAGTGAAGTAGTCTACAACTCCCGCATCTGTAAAAATACAATGTGAAATGACAATATTTAGTAACGTTATAATAGAATCATGTCATATCATGTTAAAGAAGGTTGCCATCAAAAACCTTCACGATCTATTTAAACCATACGTACAGATTTAGTTTAGTTTGCACTGTAGCATATGCAACACGATGTCTTTCACAAATTTGTAAGGGTGATAAAGTCCAAATCATGTAAACATTCATGCAGAATATTGATTTACTTTGCTAGCTAGCTTCACTGGAGGTTCGGTTCAAAAATCATCAACAAATTTTGGATTTATTGTGTTTTAGAAAGTTATATAAAAAACAGTGTCTTACTTTATGCCAAACTATTTCACTCAGAAAATCGAAAGAACCGCAAAAGTAGAAATAAATGCCTACTCGAGACACAAACCTGTCACTGAGCGCTGTATGCTCTTCTTCTGCAGTCCACTTTCCTCGCGGGAGCCTGCAAACAAGCAGTCGACAGCGCCCCCTACACTTCCGCATGCTGTTTGATCGAACAGTGACATCAAAATACCGCGAGAGCGATTCAAAAGCTGTTCTTTTAAATTGCTCTCGCGGTATTTTGATTTCACACAAAATATGTACAAAACTGTATTGTAAATGTTGTATTTGTATTGCATAAAATAATTACATTTAAAATATATACATATTAGCACAAATATGCAAAAATAAATTAGAAAATATAAGCTTTTTATTTTGTTTTGTTATTATTTTTTATTAAAACAAAAGCGCAGAGACGTTGACATAGCGTGTTACGTCATTGATTGCTTCAGGTGATTGAAAAGAGCGGGAGTTTTAACTTTTTCGGTTTGGTTGAAATCAGTCGTTAAAGTTGCTGACTGAAGTCTAAACCCACAGCATCCTTAACTAAAACAGGTTTGGGTTGTGAAAATGATGTCTGAAAACTGTCACAGATTCACAGGTAAATAAATATTGTGGAGATTTGTACAGTGAAATGTTTACTCATAGTGAATTTACCATAATTTAATAGCGTTTTGTGATCTTGTTGTAGGGCACGGAGATATTGTGAGTCCAATATTGGAAAGCATGTTTTGAAAAACAAAATGGAAGGTCAACATCACATTATAAACACAAGAAATAGTTCAATATCTAGATGTTAACACTGTTATCTATTAAGAATAGTCATTACATAATATATAACATCATTCTGATGTAGTTTAATGTAATGAACTTTAATGATAAAAATGTGAGTGCTTTGGTTAAAGTATGCATACATAATTGTAAATGTGTATATATTGAAATATAAATGTATATTCATACGTTTAATGTACACAAATACTGCATTATGTAGTGTTTGTTGGAAGCTTTGATAGAAAGTTCAAAAAGCATTACTTTTTCCGGTAAAATGCTTTGCTCTTGTTTTCATTAACATGTACATATATGCATTTGGCAGATGCTTTAATGCAAAGCAACTTACAGTACATTACAACGTACACATTTTTATTAGTATGTGTATTGTCTGGGGTTGGAACCCATGACCTTTTTGTACCTCATTTTCTTCCAACTGAGCTACATAACATTTATATTTAGGCAGACATTTAAAACATTAACATGCAATTTCTTTACGATTGTAATATATATTTTTTTTAAGTGCATATTTTAATTTCTATGTTTACATTTCAGCTGCCAAGACAGATTTGCGTCTTTTACTGGAGTGTCTGAAATACCAGATGAAATGGCCGGACTCGCAGAAACAAGCTCTCCTCACCATCCTCTCTATTTGTCAACAAAACGGTCTGCATATAAACATACTCGCACACTCACTCATAATAGGTCTAATTTTAATGATGCTTTTCCATGCACACATTTAAAGCTTTAAAGTTTAGTTTTCCTTGTCTCTGTGTAGCAGGTCAATATGTGGAGTTCTTTAGTGAGATTGGAGGGATTTCATTCATCTATAATCTGTCAAAGTCTAGCTCATACTCTGAAGTTAAACAGACGGCTCTCTTTACACTTGCATCCGTTGCCGAATCACATGGTGTGTGTGTTTTTATAGTTAGTTTTGATAAAATGATATCTACTTGCATATACTGTGTGATTTGATTATAAACACATTCTCTCTGTCTGCAGAAAGCTGTAAGCAGACTCTTTGCCGGGAAGAGACTTTTCGTGATTTGGCAAATCATTTGGAACAGGAAATACCTCTGACACACAAACGGGTTGCGGTGTACATGCTGGGTGTATTGGTTGCCAACAACAGTAAGCTTCATCATTAACCTTATGCGAGGATTCCTGTTGCTGTATTGGTTTTGTTGAATCCGGAGATGAAACATTTAGTCAAATCTTGTAACCAGCTGTTCACTGAAGTACCAAGCAGTGTGTAGACAAAAAAATATGTGTATGTCTACCCTATATTTAGTATCTTTGTATGTTTTGTATTCCAGGATGTGGCCAGACTTTTGCTAAGACATCGAGGTGTATTGAAGTTTTGCTCAGTTTGTTCAGGTACACACACATTTAAGTACAACGCATATGAATCCCTAGCATGGGTTTTGGCACGTGTGGTGCTGTAACACATTTACAGGTAACACCAGTAAGGAGGGAATGTCTTGAGATGTAACAGTATGTGAATAAAGAAAATGTGACCCTGTCTGTGAAAATCCAGGCTAAAGTCTCATAATCCATGAGATTGGGAGCATCAAAGTTTGATTTTAAACATTGATTTCACTTTCTTATGTTATGTTTAATGTGGCATTACTAAATTAAAGATACCAAGGTTATAGTTTCACTGAATCTTCTTGACATTATATAGGATGCTATATATCACAATAGAAATGACTTTAGCTGGGTTTTCACAGATGAATGAGTCACAAATAATGATAATGGTACTCTTACCAGCAGCAGCAAAACAGCGGAAATTAAAGTCCAGTGGCTGTACATTCTCCAAGACTGTGCCCTGGATAAATGGAAACATTCACAAACAAACTATAATATGTTCCATGTTTTGGAAGGAGAGGAAAGATTTAAAACACTTTGATGTTTATAAATAAAAAATATGCAAGAAATATTGGGGTATAAAGTCCATAAATTGGTGCTCATTGAATGCTGGATTTTTTTAATTTAAACTTTAAACACCAAGGCATTTGAAATGATAATTTAGAAGATTAAAAGGCTTATTCTCACATGGCTTTACATAAAAAACAATTAACGGGTACATCACAAGTCTTTACCAGGGTGTCAGATTTCTTCCTGATGTTTAGTTTAAAAGGGTTATATTACACACTTTTTATTAAAGGGGACATATCATGAAAATAATTTTTCCATGTTTAAGTGCTATATTTGGGTCCCCTGCACTAGAGGTCTTCTCGGGTCCAAAGAAATGTACCCGACCCGAATTACTTTATACCCGAACCCGACGCATACATAATAAAAAAAAAGAAAGACCCGACCCGAGAAAATTAGACCTGAGTCCGATCCGAACTAGTGGCAATCTTTTTAACCCGAATGTAAATGGCACTGACGTGTGTGTGTTCTGTAGACTTGCGCAGCAGTCAGACAGAAAGAAACTCTGGTGGCCTCGCAACCAATTTGGCGAGCTGCTCCATTTGTTTTACTTTGTTATCTGACGACGACACCTAGGTAACCTCTAAAATGTACATTTAAAATTGACTGACATGTCTGTCTCAATGAAAATTAACCTACTGCCAGTCACACAATGTCGCAAGCGCTCTTGGCAAACAGATGAGAGGTTTAAAAAGGACATTGATGCACACACGCGAGGGAGTTCGGGTCTTCTCGGGTCCGTTTGGCAAAAACATATTCCTTTTAAATTACCCGAGACCCAATGCCGCTATTATTATTCCCGACCCGTGTCCGAGGCACACGTGAAACTTTTAGACCCGAACTCGATCGGGTCTCTGGTCGGACCTCTGGTTTTCAGATCTAAGTGGACCCGTGAAGACCTCTGCCCTGCACTTCTATCAACCTTGAAAATGTGATCAACCCAGTCACTTTGTTTTGTTAAACTTTTGTGAAAAAATAGGTCATTGAAATTTAGCTCCCCTTGTGATGTCAGAAGGGGATCTTATTATAATAATACCACCTCTTTATCTGCACTATCCAACCACAATAATTGGGACCCAAGGATAGCACTTAAACATGGAAAGTCAGATTTTTACGCTGTGACCCCTTTTAAGTAAATCAAAGAACTGTATATATCTGTGACTCATACAAAACATCTGTAAACTCGCTTGAATACTTCCCTGCTGCCCGACAGAACCAAATGTCTGTTTATTCTCGCTTTCTTTTATGCCACTTTTCAGGCATTTTCCAGTGCCCAATGACTCTTATGAGCAGCTGCAGTTTTGGGTTGCTGTGTCTAGTGCTCTCTGTAGCTCGGTTAACAACCCTCAGAATGGTAAGAAATACATTAGTGCTCTTTACAGTGGAGTGTCTCCATATAGACAATCAGATATCTTGAACAGTTGTTTAGACAAACATTTATACTTGTGCTTTTATAATGGTTTTGGACATGACTCCTCAGATTTTTTAGCTTGTTTTTTATAACATTGGTATTCCTGTACGTTATTTGGTAGAGAATTGCATTGGCAAAAGTTGTGGGTTTGACTTCCAGGAAACATGCATACTGATAAAAAAAGTATTGCTCAAATGCTCTTACTTTAGATAAATATATTCACAGTCATGCTTATTTAAATTCTTGGCAGATGCATTTAAAAATATGCATTTTCTACCACAATCCTCTATTGTATTTGTCTGTTTCAGAAGAGAACCAGAATGTCTGTTCGCGTGTCTTTCCTATGGTGAAAACCTGGCTGCAGGAAGTGGAGTTACCCCGAGCAGAACTGGCACAGCCTATATGCTCATTTATTGGCATGACGGTGGCAAACAACTGTATGCTGATGTGCTTTGTGCTCAAAATCACATACATAAAGGCACATCTTTTTTAAACTGTGTGTTTCTTAGCTTCTGCTCAGGAGTATTTTGTGTCTGCGGGAGGCCTGGATTCACTCTCTAACACACTTAATAAAGTTTTACCTCAGTCGGCTCAAAGCATGGCTGCTTGCAAGATGGCCACAGTGATTATTAAAACACTGTCTGCTTGCATCTCCAACAATGGTAAGATACACGTGCACATACACGCACCCTGACGGGAATGCAATGGGTTGTTTCAGAGTCTCTATTTCTCTCTATCTCCCAGAGATGTTGGTTTCTTCTCTATCAAACTTGAGGGTTATTCCAGGGATGTTGTGTCTGTTGTCCAATCCAAACCTCGACCCTCAAGACCAGATTGCTGTGGTGGTGACGATTGGTCAGCTCACAGATGCTTGTGGTAAGTGCCTGTAACAGATTGAGGCATACTGTCATAACCTCCAATCATATGAAATTCAGTCGGTTTGACACAATTTTGTGCATGTAAACATATATTGACTGTCTAACCCTAACTTGCAGTGGAGCATCAGTTTCAGTTGTTGCTGGCTGGAGGTCTCGCTCTGATGATCTCTCTGCTCACTGAATCCCCTGATGAAGAGGTCAGGAGAGCAGCTATGTTTGTATTGCACACCTGCAAGAGAATTAGTAAGTTACACATCTAAATCTTTTCACGTGTACACACTGTACGGTAACAGTATGCTGTGGTATTTGGCCGCAATTATATATTGGTCATGATCTTTATATTAGAATTGACATTTACAGTTATTATGTGAATTTTTTTTTTTTTTTGTAAATTAAAGGCGGGGTGCGCGATCTCTCAAAGCCAATGTTGACTTTTGAAATCACCTAAACAAACACTCCCCACACATACACAACCCAGGCAACAATGTTTGTAGACATGCCCCTTACTGCTGACTCGCTACAAGTGTGTTTATGGTACTCTGCCGACTCCATTTTCCAAAGCGTTTCTCAAATATCATGCATGAAAACTTTAATGGTTTTCAACATAAATCATCCTAGATCATGTAAAGAACATTCTGTTGAAATAGGGCTGATTAAATAGTCATCTCATCGCGATTGTTTCAGATCACCGCAATGATTGCATATCTCTTTAAAAAACACAAGGGGGAGCTGCAGTGCCTGTATAAACGAGAAAGTATCAGATGGCGCTCCTTAACAGACATGTGGTCCTGTACTAATATATCATAAGTAGGATTGGCTACTATTTAAGGCCTGTTCTGGTATAGTCAGTTTAGTTTTATTGCATTTTTATTTTTAGTTATTTTTCAGACACTTAGATATTGTGTTTATTTCTTATGAAGAGTTTTCAGGTTTTGAAAGAAATTTTCATTAAATAATTACTTTTAAATGTGTTGTGTATTCATATTTACTGCCAGGTAAACCTTGCAAAAGATTTAATTTAACAATTTAAAAAAACATTTAAAATATTTGAAAAAAAAAAAATTCATAAACAAACAAAAAATGTATGAAAATTTAATGTAAAAGCAATAAAACAGACAATTAATCATAAAATTCATTAGGCAATTAACCACCAGCCAAATTTCATAATTGTGACAGCCCTATGGTGAAATATAACCTTGATATCTTTAATATTGACCGAGTAAGGTCATGTCAAAGATTGAAGTCAATGTGAAATCAAACCTTGATGCTCCTCCTCATTATGAGACTTGAGCTTGGATTTCACAAACAGGGTCACATACTGTAGATGCAAACCCCTCCAAGTGTGTCTGACATGTTTTCTTGTAAATGAGAATTTTATTTATGAGACTCTTAATGGATTCTGCCAACAAACTGCTGCTAATATGTACAAGTATAATATGTGCCAAGCATTTGGTAGATACCGGTATTCTCGTTTTTGGTGGAGGTGGTGTTTAGAGACTTTGCATCGGAGCTCCTCATGTCTCTTTTATGAGTTTGCAACCTTCACATGGCAGGGCTCGCAAAATTTTTAAATCCCTGGTAGCCCTTCGGGCAGGCACTCTTTCATTTTTGGTAGCCCGAAAAGAATACAAGTAGCCCGAATAAAAAATACACTGTTTAATGTAGAATATTGATAATTCCTGGATTTCCATGTAAGCCAACTATTTCTGCCCATCCCCAGCTAACAATTTGGTTCCCAAAACGTTCCCCTAACATTAGTTTTTGGTTTCTAGAATGTTATTTTCCAAGGTTTTTGTTTAATAGCAAGGAATGTTTTCTTAAAGAAAATTAATATTCCCTAATGTTATTTTTAGGTTATTTTAACGTTTCCCTAACGTTAGAATAATTGAATTGTTATATTACTGAAATATTATATGAATGTATTATAACACAGGTTATTTTTAATATAATTTAATATAATAAAATACCTCAACACATCACACACTGTATTTAGATAACATAGTATTTTATCAAACATATAAACAACCAGTGATTTTAACAATATAGAAGACTTAAAACAGATATTTATTAAAAAGGAATAAACATTTAATTCCCTTTAGGTTAACAGATCTTACCATAGCTGTTTATTTTCGCTAGAATAATGTTAGACTCTAAAAAACGAAATGACAAATAAACATTCTATTCGCTTTAGGTAAACGTAATATCTTACCACTGCTGTTTAGTCACCTATCAAAAGCTTCTAACTTCATATTCTCTTAATAGCGTAGACGTGTCAAATTGATCGGAAATCACTCAAACATATTTTCCTTCTCACATATTTAAGTTACTAACTGAAGAAAGAAAGAAAACAGTTTCACTTATAACGTGAGGATAATGACTGACAAGAGGACGTCGAAATACATACAATATAATTACCTAACTAAATCTGAGACAAAGCAAAAACATTAAAATATTATTTCCTCCCCAAGATAGCCCGACAGGAATTCACAATAGCCCCGGGACGTCGGGCTAGCGATTTTGCGAGCCCTGCATGGCATTTAAAACCTGGTGTAGGAAAGGCACATTTTTGTCTTTATTGCAGTGGTGATGAAGTGGGATTTTCTTCAGGTTTATATCATTCTCACACTGAGCTTCTGTTAACGAATCAAGTTATATACACAAGATGTAGAATAGGACATTCAAAAATGACACACCAATTTTTACTCTCAGGAGAAAACCATCCAAAATGTCCATCTTGTCAGAATCCATTGTCCATTAAACACATCCTTTTAGACTGTATTACATTTACCCCTGTGAGAAACCGTTTTTAATCAGGTGAGCCCAAGCATGGTTTTAAGATTTCTAGAGGAAATACATTTTAAACATCTTTTTTAATCTTCCTTTGATTTAATTATACTTTATTCTCGCCATGAATATAGCCTTTGAAGCTGGTATGGCGTTAAAAAGGAAAGCAAGAAAGAAAGCTTCTGTTAACACGCTGTTGTGTTGAGTCTAAGTCTGAATCTGACAGAGGAGGTGGTAGGGCAGGCTGACCTGTATTTTTTCTCTCACAGCTGAATCAATGTGTGGAGACATGTCTTCAAAGGTTGAAGAGGAGTGTGATATGGAGAAACACAGGCAGTCAGCTGCTGAAATCCTTCAGAGAATACAGCAGCTAGAGGAAAAGGTGGAAATGTGTGCTGTGTTGTGTTGCAATTCATTTCATATTAAAATGTGTGTGAGCCAAAAGATTTACGCCATTTAGTTCTTTTGGCATCGGAGGATTTCAGCCTTTTTTACATTTACAAAATTTCTTAAAGGGATAGTTCACCGAACAATAGAAATTCTGTCATTTACTCATCCTCAACTTGTTCTATACATATATAGTGGTGATGTATATGAAATGCACACACTTACCCAAAGGATTATTAGGAACACTTGTTTAATTTCTCAATGCAATTATCTAATCAACCAGCAGGATAATGCACAATGTTACAAAGCTCAGATCATTTCGAATTGGTTTCTTGAACATGACAGTGAGTTCACTGTACTAAAATGGCACCCACATCACCAATAGAGCATCTTTGGGATGTGGTGGAATGGGAGCTTCGTGCCCTGGATGTGCATCCCACAAATTTCCATCAACCGCAAGAAGCTATCCTACCAATGTGGGCCAACATTTCTAAAGAATGCTTTCAGCACCTTGCTTTTCAGCACCTGATTGTGCTTGGTTACAAACATTCTTTAAAATTTGTCTTCAGCAGAACCAAAAAATGTATACTTGAACAAAATGAAAAAACAAATGTGCTGAAGGCTTGAATACATTTCCTCTGTTTATTTTTAAACTTGATCGCTTTTATTGTTTTTTACAATAAGATTGGTGTGAAACAGCTGGAGAGGGACGGTGAAAGCCAGCGGAGTGAACCGAAGTCGACTTCATCCGTGGAATTTAATGAGGAATGGTGGTGCGGCTCTGTGAAGCGGAAGGTCAAAGGTTATCATCAAGCATGTCAGGTCAGGTGCACACGCAACCCCTGCAAGAAATCTGGACCAACCAATCACAAATCAAAGACCATGGGTGCTTTTCAAATGCAAGGTTGCGTCCCATAGCCCAGTCCTTCTGAGGCTTTGAGTTTAGAGTTCTCCTCACAGTAAACGAATGAGGCGGTCTATTAAGTGTCCATTGGAACGTCATACCGGTTCCTGCCCCCATGGTCATGGCATGAAAACTTTTTAAAGAGAAGTTAAATATAATGCAATGTATCACAACAAAAAATATTACAACTTTCCCTTAATGCAGTACAGTGAATGGGAATCATGTATCAACAGTTTGTGGTCTCCCAGTTCTTTACAACTTGGGCAATTTAAAGTAATGTGATTTTAATTACGACAATAATATGTTTTTGTCTTATACTTCATACTGAAATTGGGTGAACATCCTTCAGATTCAGATGTCCTGTGATGATGCTTAATGACTTGGCAGCCATCATGGGACGCAGCCTTTGGTTTGAGAAGCACCCAAGAGAGCTTGGTGATGATCATGTGTCAGGCCAAATTAACAAAGTACAAACATGTAAACATTGAGCATTCCACGTTATTTTAGAACTGATAAGTATTAGCTAGTTAGTTTTGATACATCTACCTAATCAGAAATATTACTGGACTACACAAACTGTGTATGTGTTTGTGTTTCCGTGAGTAGCAGGGTGTGCGGAAAGCTTTATTTAAGACATCTGAGCCGTGTTTGAGTCCAATCCAAGTCCCTGTCTTCCAAGGCACTTGCTGGGAAAAGGGCAAAAAGAGGGAACAGATGACCGAGACTGAGAGCTCATCCCAAATGAGCAATGACTGGAAGATAAGGAGACAGAAGGATGTGGAGCAAAGGAAATTAAAATCTGAAAGAGTAGTGAAGAAATTGAAGATGAGCACAGCCTTCACAAATCCACACTCGGAAGATAATTGTGATGAACCTCTTAAAAGCTGCGGTGTGCCAACAGGGGGCGGCAGAGATACAGAAGGGTAAACGACCATTACTTTGCTATCACTTTATGTTTGTACTGTAATCTCTTAAAGAAATATTCCACTTTTATAAAAAAAATCTTCGGCCAAGATTTTTAAGAAATTAAGTTTTATGAAGAAAACATTCCAGGATTTTTCCATATAGTTAAGAGGACCTCAATTTAGCCATGTGACACGTCAGCGTGACCCTACGTATTATGCAATCATGCTGAAAGGTCACGCATGACATATGCGAAACTACCGCTCCAGTGTTTACAAGTGTGGAGAAAGAGGACCGTTCCGATTACGTGGAATGATACTAATTAATGTCTTTGTGTCAGTTTATTGTCTAAAATGGTCTGCAACTGTGCGTTTTACACATGTAACACATGACCCTTCGATGGATTACGTCATACGGTTGCATTAGCATGTCACATGGCTAGTGCAAGACGAGAAGTTGTGGTTTAAAAGTACTTTTTGGCAAAAATCGTTTCGCTAGTTAAGACCATTATGGCTCAAGTGGGATTGTTTAGAGCTCTTTGAAACTGCAATTTCAAAACTATATGGAGAAAAATCCTGTAATGTTTCCTCAAAAAACTTAATTTCTTCTTGACTAAACAAGAAATCTATAAACATTTTTTGAAAGTGGAATATTCCTTTAAGTTACACTTGTGTTACTGTGGGTTCACACCAGACGCGAGTTAAACAATTTGCGCGAGTAGATTACATACAAAGTCAATGCAAAGACGCGATCAGAGGCGTGGGGGCGATGCAAATAACTCTATATTGGTAGCGCGTTTGCCACGAATACACGCGCTATTCGCCTCAAACGCAAAAGTTGAAAATATTCAACTCGAGCGAAAGATTTGCATGACATGAAGTTAAATCCCGCGAGTAATCTAGAGCGAGTAACGCGATGCCCGCGTTTTGTGTGTACCAATCATAAGTGTAATTGCGTCATTCGCGTGTGAAATTCCAGTCATCGAGACATTCCTGTGGAAATTCGCATCACGGGAGGAGCTTCTACGACTCTGCTCACTTCCTGTAATCACGTCACTACTAGAGCAAGCTCCTGATTGGTTAATGCGTCACGTTTTTCCACCAAAGTTCATTTTTCAACTTGTGCGTTTTTTGTGGCAATGCTCAATTTGCGTCATTCACGTGAACTAGATGCGCGAATGAGGCGGAATCGCATCTGCCGTGCTAAACGCCTCATTCGCGTCGCAAGACCTCGAGACGTGCTTCAACGCGTCTTCACATTGACTTAACATTGAAATCACTCGCGCTTGATGCCTCTACGGCGGCTAGTGTGAACACAGCATAACACTGTAAAAATTACATGGTACACTTAATAAACTTGAAATTACAATTAATTTAAACTTTCTTTCTTTACTAGTGATGAGTTACTATAAATTATAAAAATAAAGTTAAAATAACTTGAGCTAATTTAAGTGCAACAAGGATTTTTTTACAGTGTAAAGTTTTTTTTATTTTTTATTTTTTTGCCCAGGTTTACATAAGAACATTTAAATAAAGCAAACTGGTGTTGCCCACATCAAAGCCGATGCCATATTGCTGGGAAGTTTGCTGGAGCACTGCTATGTGGTTGCTAAAATGATGTTTTGATTTGTTAATAAACATTCAGATTGATACCTTCCGAAGTCTGACTGCATAAGAAAAGCTATCTCTTCAGTATGCATTACGGTCTGAGCTGTTCATTAAAATCCTTAACCCTACATGTATAATTAAACTAACAACTAGTGATTTCTGCTTTAGCAAGCACTAGTTGTTCACATTTGATGTCAATGGCTTTTCAAGACCAAATTTTTTTCCCTCTCTGGGAGTGACATTTTTTCCTTTTATTTTTTCTTGGTTTTCAGCCCAGATATTTTCAGACAGCCTCATCCCAGAAAGAGAAACCAGTTCAGACAGACTCTCTCAGATGGTAAAAAATGCTCTTAAAGTGCTAAGTCACAAAAAATCTTTTCTTTCTCAGGGCTTTAACACCCAGTCATCTGATGATAAAAGTGTATAAAGGCTCAGACTGTGGATTTCTGTATTTTTTATCAGATGAGATCTCTCTGTGCTCCGAGCTATTGGACAAAGAAATTAAGAGGTTTCTGAAGCCACTACCTGCCTCTGTATCCAGCAGCTTACGCTGTGCAGGTGTGTGCCTATAAACACACACATTTATTACTGTTTACTTTATTGGTCTCATACACACAACTCATTTCATTTTACCACATTTTTTAGGTTGTGTAAAACTAATGCACGAGGTGGACAGTCGTACATTTGTTACCATAATGCGTAGCTGCAGACATCAGTGTGATTTTCACCTGGTCCTTCAGGAGGCTGAAGATCGATACAGGAGAAGACAGCAGTTAAAGAGACCTAGTCACACCCAAACACGTGCTTACATCAGTACACCGAGAGAGAAGACTGAGAGCAGCGCTAGGGGCAGAAGCAAGCTGAGTTACAGAGACACTCCACAGAGTTTTTGGAAAAGAAACGGTTTGTTCCACCTTAGTTATTTGTCATCTAAACTTTTAGGAAGTTACCGTGATAGAGAGAGGCTTGGAGAACTAAACACACCCTCATCACAGTGCTTGGAAATTACAAAAATTAATGGCAAAGTTTTATGTTATATAAGCATCTTCTGTTGAGAAATGTGTTAGTTCTTTCTATTTCTTATAAATACGTCCTAGTTGCATATTATATTTATTATTTAATATTCAGGATTATAAATGTGACCCTGGACCACAAAACCATAAGTAGCACAGGTATATTTGTAGCAATAGTCAACAAAACACTGTATGGGTCAAAAAATAGGACCGTAATGGTAAATCGCATTTCCCATTAAAAAGACCTGTCTAAAATCGATTCTGAATCACAAAGGCTGCGATCCTATGTTTCATGTGCAGCTTGTGCGTGTACTATGCCGTTTTGGTTAGTAAGAAGTCCTTATCAATTTAAAATTATTATGAGTCGGAGTTGTTTATAACGTGCATTTACAACAGCAACACTCGTTAAACACAATCATTCAAAATATTCTTCTATCATGAAAATACCTGAAACAATCTGAAGAACGCCGATACAAATATTCTTCTAGAGACGTTTCCTGGAATTGCGTTTTGTAATGATACTTCTTCTGTGGCACAATTGGAGTTTCTGCACGAGAGCGCCCTCTGGCTTTTGGATGTGGTGGCATTTCACCGTAATTCATTCAAATTCATTTATTGAGAAAATGTGCATTTGCACGATTAATCGTTATAGCTAGGGCTGGGCAAAAAAAATCTATTTTTCGATTAATCTTTTTTTTTACGTGATCGATTCTCAAAGAGCAGAATAACTTTTTTCCATATTTATTTCCGCAAACATTAACGTTAATCTTGCATTCAATCTAATTACTAGTCGTCTTCACTAGATGTCACCCTTTTTTTGCCTTGTGCAATGTTACCTAGGAGCGAGAGGCGAGCCTGTCATTCATTCATTCAGTGCCAAAAATTGCAGTTTTAGGTGCTTCATCGAAATTGAACTGCTGTTCACTGTTCTTTTTTATTAATATAGTATTTGTATTACATCCATATTCATTGAGTTGAATCGAGAATAGAGTATGAAAACCGATCAGAGAACCGGAATCGAAAATTGAATCAAGTATTGAAATCGAATCAGTTTGATAGCGTGTGAATCGAATCGATCTGGAACATCTGAATCGATACCCAGCTCTAGTTACAGCCCTATCAATTTTTTAAATGCAAAAAAATTAAAATATAGAGAAAATCGCATTTAAAGTTGTCCAAATGAAGTCCTTACTGTGTGAGAGGCGGCAAAACGTGCTATTTGCGAGTAGTTGGATGCTTGAACATTTTGAGTTTGCTCGCTTCATTCACGTGTAAAATTTTTGTCATTCAAAACATTTACACGTCATGGGAGGGTCTTCTGCGATTCCCTTCGCTTCCTGCAATCATGTTACTTCTAGAGCAAGCTCCTGATTGGTTAACATGGCGCAAATATCCGCCAAAGTTCTGATTTTTCAACTCAAGTGTTTTCCACGACAACGCTCAATTCGCGCTGCCACGCCATCCACTCTACGCATTCTGCGCCATTTGTGCCATGCCGCAGGATGCCTATTCGTGTCTTTGCATTGACTTTACATGTAAATCACTCGTGCTTGCCGCCTCTTCCGCGTATGGTGTGAACGCACGGTTAACAACAAATTACTAACGATAAATACATTTTTGAATACATATTTATGGTAGGAAATTACAATATATTTTCATCAAACATGATCTTTACTTAATATCCTAATGATTTTTTGAATAAATAGACTAATTTTGGCCCATACAATGTATTGTTGGCTATATCTACAAATATAACCATGTGACTTATGAGTGCTTTTGTGGTCCAAGGTCACATTCTTTGATTGATACCGTATGTCTTCACATGCTATTTTATTATTCTTTAATATTATGTACATTACTTTTTTGCCGTTTAATTAAAGTTTTTCTTTCCAGTTTTCAGTCTAACACCCCTGAAAAGGCCATGTGAAACCAATGGTAAGAGAAGTTTTATTTTCCTATTTGCAGAATCTTTCTTAAAGTGATGGAGATGACAGTGGGTTTTCGAGGAAAGGGTGCAAACCTTCATAACATCTTTGCCACTATAAACATCAGCAAACCACCCCATAAGCTTGACAAATGTTGCGTGTGCATGCAAGAAGTCGGGTTATAATAATGAATAAGTTTCTGCTGTTTCGTAACATAAGACCTCTTAATTCTTTCCACTTTGGTTAGTGCTGTTTAGATGTCTTTCCATCTTCGCGTTTACTTTTTCCCCTGTGTGCTGTATTTTTTGTCTCGGTCTCGTTCTGTTCCATCCATTGGCGAGTCGTGATGTCTGACTGCTGTTCGGTTGTTTCTCCATCCAAAAACCTCAAGACCTACTTGCAAAACTTTTACCGTCACTGTACATTTATTATTTAACCAGTGACCTTTTAGGGTAGTAATATAAACCAATAACACCATACTGTAGCTGTACTTGATGTTCTTTTAACTTTTAAACTGTATGTATAGCTGTTCATTTGGGTGCATAAGGTACATTTTGCTAGTGGGCGTTGATGTCTCAAAGCATAAAAATGCTGAGTAGAACATGCAAGTGATTAGAGGACACAGATAGAAAGGGTTTAGGACAAATGAGTGTGTGTATGTGAGAGAGAAATCTGGAACATTGAATGTATGTGCAGGGAAGATGGGAACTGGTTTATGGATCTCTGTAAGTTCAGACATCCTCTGGTCATTAAACCGTTACTATTGAGACCTAGTCTGATGTATATCCCAGAACATGAACAGGACACGATCAGTGTGTTCCTTTGGAATCAAACCAAGAAATGTTGAGCTGCTAGCATAAGGCTCTGCCAACTTAGAAACAATTAATTTAACATTCATGATTGTGACTGTGCTCACAGACACCAACAAAGCGTTTAGTTCCTTTATTAGATTTTTTGAAGGGCTATTTAGATGAAATATTAGTTAAAGGTGCCTTGTGTAACTTTTATATTGCATTTCTGTCAAAAAACTTATACATAACTCTATTATCAGTGGCGTATAAAGACCTTACAAAATGAACCTTATTTTTTATTATCTTAAAATTGCATGTTTTTATCTACATACACTGCAGGTCCCCATTTTGTGCCGCCATGTTTCTACTGTAGCCCTGAATGGACAAACTGCTCTTCGTGTGATTCGGCACGAAGTTGTCTTAGAACCCCAAGGCAACATCTAGTGTATATATCTATGGTCTAAGCATGTGTCAAAATCACCGCCATCTTGGAACAGGGGTCTTGTCATAGGAAGTAGCTAGGTAATGCTACTATCTCCGCCTGTACTTCGAATTCATGGACGATGACGGACTTTTGTGCTGCGTACGGATGTTAGGCCTACTAGCAGCACTGTGCATTACATTTAGAAAAAGTTGATTTTCTTAAAATCAAATCTTTATATTTTTTCTGGACTCCATGCTTGATACATGTCTGGCCATTGGAACGAAAAAAATTAGAAAATCGCATTCATGACGATTTATGGTGATTTTATTTGCCTACAATGACGCTGAGGCAGGGCTCCCCTGTTTCAAGATGGCGGCTCCATTTGACCTATTCGTTCCAATGAACTGCCATAGCCAAGGCAACATCAAGTGTACATATCAATGGTCTTAGACAATGGCTGTTTCTCAACTTGCGTCCTTGTGTCCTCGCTCTACGTCATCGTTAACAGTCGAAGTTCAATTCCAATTCTCAAGAACATAAGTACAGAGGACACATGAAAATACCCGGATGAGTTCTTGATATCGAGGATGCATTGAGTGCAAACTTGCGAGTTGAAATCTGGGGAGGTCACGTGACCAGCAGGAAGATCGCACACATCTCAATTCTCACAAGTGCGTTCTGTGTTCTCGCAACCTTCTGAGTTCGTTCTTCCAAGGTCGCCTGGCAAGACCAGTCTCCACGAGAACGCAAGTCCGTTGTGTTCTTATAATTGAGAAACAGCCAATGACATGTTTGTCCTGTGGCAGCTACCGTAGCTTCGCGTTTCGAAATGGAGTGGTGAGGTGTGGATTGAGTTGATTACTCACAATCTCACCACTAGCTCAAATAGGAATGTCATCTATCGATACTGATAGTTTTGTTTAACTCCTTGTTTCAAATTGTGTCATGAAATTCTAGTAGTGCGGATCGTACAAACTGCGACTCTGTTGTCATTGTTGCGCAATTCAAAATAATAACAAAGCATGAGTTCTGATGTGTTTTTTCACCTCTTGATAAAAGTCATCATGAAACTAAATAGAGTTTTTGAGGAAATGTATAATTACTTTTTATAAATTATTTTTTTATAAATTTATATTATTTTTTTTATAAATTACTTGTCTGTGAGCTTTATTGTTGTTGTTATTTTTCTTATTCATGTACCCTCACTGTCTTCAATCAAAAACACTTTCCTCTAAACAACCTCTCTTTACTTCCTGTCACAAGAAATGGTTTATGGAAAAGATTGCACCAATTAGCAACATGACCCAACTTAGAACCATCCAATCAGTTCTCGTTGGACTAAATCAAGTCCCCCCTACCTTTTTCTCATAAGCCTTTCACTTGGATATACGCCATGACAGTTAAAATACAAGACAGTCGCTACTTCCGTTTCATGACAACTTTAAACAATCGGCAGGTGTCCTAAAGTGGGACAAATTGCTTTTATCCGCCGATGCAGATTATAGGCTGATTCATTGGTACATCCCTAATCGTACCATGCACCATTCTGAATTGTTATACTTTAAGGAGACCGTTTTAGTCTTAGTTTTAATTGATTTTTGTTTTTAACTAAATTACAGATTGCAGCTTTAAATGCATTTAATTTAATGTGCTTGTTTCTTTTTACATTCTTTTTATTTTTTTCACAGGCTCAAACAACAAAGAGAGATTAGTTCGCAGAAATCTTGAGAAATCATTTGATAAATGTCTCCCCAAAAATGTACGGTATTATTCGTATTGGTAGTAAAAACAAGAATGCATTTTACCATGTCACACTTGAACATTTTAGATGCGACAGTCATGATGACTGGATTTTTTTTGTTACAATATTATGTTTTATGAAAAGCAGACAGTTCATACTCACTTTGTGTGCTTATACACATAATGCCTTTTGTGTTTGCGTATGAATTTGTAAACATTTTTTTTGTTAGTCCTTCTCAGGTAGGCAGAGGGACAGGAAGAATTGGTCTGCTGATGAACTGCTCTACCTCAATGAGGGTGTAAAGAGGTTTGGTCACTCCTGGAACTCCATCCTGTGGGCATATCCATTCCTGCCCGGACGCACCAATGTAGACTTGGCCCAGAAATACCAACGCATGCAGGTATGACATGTCAAAAAAACAGTGGAATAGTCATAGTGATAAATATGAATCATTCATAAATTTAGATCATATATCTGAAAGCTGCAGAGAATGTGCATACTGTATATATTGCATTACTATACCCCAACAATCTGCATTGTCGTAAAATGATAATGGTTTCAGATGTGATTGTTACCATTTACTATAATAATGTAATGAGGTCTTAGAGGGAAAATGTAATGGTCATGTTAATATATTCAAATATGACTGAGATGTTTAAAGGGACACTCCACTTTTATTCTGTGGGTGTTTCTTCAGGATTCAGACTAAATGTCAAGCCTGACATTGCTCATTGAAGAAGGGATCCTCACTTAACCAATGTATAGAGGATAAATATAATTGCAGTGTCCCCGGGTCTATGTTAGATCTGGCCTCTATCACAGATTGTATTCTTGTTTACGGTTTCATTTTCCCAACAAAATCCTAATTCTGTTTTCTTTCACTGACAGAAAGCTAAAGCTCAAGGTTTGGATCGATCGGATGCAGGAAACCTTTAACTTCAAAAATATCATTTTTTTTTGCAAGATTTCAGATTTTTGGCATCAAACCTGTATGCATTTATCATTTTTTCATTCTATTTAATATTTATTTGAGGAGTGATTACAAATTTAATATATACAGTATATTAATATTTATGTTTTTGCATTGTGTAGTTTTGCCATAAAAACAAAATGATGTGTTAGAATATACTAATTTCTTGCACTATAGAAAAAAGACTGTTATATTTTCCTTATAATTTTCCAAATATATGCATGAGACCAAAAATTGATTTGTGTGTGTGTGTGTGTGTGTGTGTGTGTGTGTGTGTGTGTGTGTGTGTGTGTGTGTGTGTGTGTGTGTGTATATATATACACATCTTATAAAAAAGAAATGCCCAAGTACCCATTTCATCTCAAATCATTACATGGAAAACAAGCAATGGCATTTCCTTGAGATTCCAGTAAGAGAACGGCTTAATATTTCATCATAAACTTCACTATATTTACATGCGGTTCAAAATACTCAATGGTCAGATGTTTATGTAAAGTTGAAGTTTCCTAGGATAGGAGCCAAAAAGCTGACCTCAAAAAAGATCTAAGTGTCCCACGAGACCTCTTCTCTGTGGAAAGAATGCTGTCCTTCCCCCAGGAGTTGGTCTGAGAAATCTTTGACATGCGTGTGTGTGTGAGAAAGAGATTGTGTAGGATAGCATGCACCACAAAACAAGAAACTGGAAATTCTTGAAGTATTCGAACTTCCCTCATCCTTTGTCAGAATGTGTGTGTGTGTGGATAGTTTACACACATTAGCCCACGTGTTGCATTTTGGCTCTGCTTTAAAATATTTCCAACAACAGTGGCAATGTAGTAACGACTACAGTGATTGCCGATGGCACTCTGTTTGATCTTTTTTAAAGAAAAACCTTTGAAGGGATAGAAATAAAAATAAGTCGTGCTTTTGTTGGTTTTTGTGTTTTAAAATGTATTTCTTTAAAGGTGCATTGTGTAACTTTTAGAAGGATCTCTTGACAAAAATGCAATATAATAAGGGTGATTCTCACAAAATCCAGACTTGGGTGTCCAGAATCAGATTTATTTTAAAAGCCTTTGAAGCCATTTTATTTTTGCACATATAAGGTTAAGGTCTGAAATTACTATAACCATTATTTTTAGAGATTTAAAAAATATTTCCTATAGAATTAAAAATTTTTAGATTATCATGTCAAAAATTAGAATTACAGCAAAATATTACGTTAAATATATGCATTTACAAACTCATGTTTCGGTAATGAGAACTAAAAAGTTGTCTAGGTGCTATGACGAACAAAATTTTAACTTTTATCTGGAGAGAAAAAAATAAGAACTGCTTACCTGGTAGCCATCTTGAGTGTCACAGTCAATTATGTCCCTTCCAACATTTTTTTTTTGTTTGTTCAAGTTCCTTGAGGGTTTAAACAATGATTGAAAATTGTTGCGGAGGATGAGGAAATTGGTCTTGGACACATTTATATTCCTTATTATTGTCTCTACATTTATCAATGATCACCAAATACCACATGTTTCTTTACTGTAAATGTTTATAGTATAACATGCACTGATGCTTTATTTTTTAATTATAAATATTTCCATGTCAAAGAACCCAAATCCAGTCATGGACACGTTGCGGTAATGAACATTTTCCTTTTAAATGTGGAAAAAACAACAAAATTGGTTTGTATGATGTCATTTAAAATCCATGTGCAAAATAGTATAGGAAGAGATGCTTGTAACTGGATGCTTCTTATTTTGATACTCTGCATGTACTTTTTTTCATCAAAATGTTTCATGACATATAACTACATTATCAGTGCTGGCCTTAAATAATGAACTGTATTGTTTTTATTATCTTAGAATAATATATCTACATATATCTATACATATATCTATATATCTAGTTTTTATCTACATACACCATGGGGTGTCCTTACATGGTCCTTTAATGCATGGTGCATGATCTCTGAAAGCCAATGATGATATTTGAAATCACCTAAACAAACACACCCCTACCCCAATAGAATATGGACCTTCTTTTGATAGACCCGTCCCATACATACCCCTTACTGCTGATTGGCTACAAGTGTGTTTTGGTACTCGGCCCGATTTCCCTTTTCCAAAGTGTTTTTCAAAAATCATGCACCCCGCCTTTAATGTTTTTGTAGTAAAAGACAAGAGAATACTGATCAATGTACTGTAGAATGCTGTTGTTGTGTGTAACAGTCTTTATTTACTTTAGTACAATCATTGTTTTAATGTTCATTCATATCCACCTTCTCCTCTGGGAAACTGAGCAAATCTTCAAACCAAGGTGGATGAAGGTAAAACATTAATAAGAAGCATTTCCATGTATAACTGTAAGTGTAGTTGTTACATTAGTAATGTTAGGCATCTGTGGTGACTTGATTTTATTTTGTAGCGTACAGCTTTCACAATATTTAACAAAAAAAAATGTTTTATTATTCTCATTACCTATAAAATGCTGCTGTTTTTTTGTTATAGGTGGGTTAGTGGTTTACCAAGTCAACTGCTTCACATGCCTCTTGTCCCAACGTGACTGGGAGATCCGAGTTTGGGACCGTGGATTCATAGGTCAGTTTACAGTCCAGAAAGTCCCCTGAAGGAGTCGCCACCTTTTCCAAACCTTCCAACAAATCCTGGTTTTCTTCCACCACCTGATTGGTTACGGCTTCACTCTCCAATTTGACCTCTGCTTCTTGAGGTTTCAGCAGATCATCCAAAAGGGTGGATTCAGACAGGAGGGGAACGGGGTCAGATCCACCAAAAGATTCAGGTGTAGACTCTTGGATTTGCTTGGGTTCTTGTTCCTTTCTGTTCAGGCTGACAGCGGCCAATGCAGACTCCACTGCTGTAATACCTTTGTTTACAACATCTTCCACCGGTGCAGCAATCTGTTCGGTGACACTGTTGACTGTTTCCTCTACAGCTTGTGTAATGCTCTCCAGGAAACTTGTGGAGGAGTCAGGCTGTGCATCTTCCACAGGCTTGGTCTCTTCAGTAGTACTTTCTAGAAGTTCATCCTCAAAAGATGTCTGTTCTGCGGTCACAGGTGAGCCCTCGCCTGCATCATTCTGCTCCACAGGGGGACCTGTTGTCTCTGTTGCCGTGCCCCCGTTACTCTTCTTTCGACTGAGCCGTGCTCCCATTCTGCCCCTTAACGAAATGCAAAACGGCTATTACATCCAGCACACACAGATATAATCGTTTATTAATGTATAAGACATGCTGGACAAGACATGAACACTCAAATAATGGGTCAAAAATGGTCCCTAATTGTCATTGGGGTGGTACCCTTTCAAAAAGTACAACTTTGCACCCAAAGAGTTCAAATTAGTACCTTGAAAGTACATATAGGTACTAGGGATGCTAAACAATTAATCGCGATTAATCGTTAGCAGAATAAAAGTTTTTGTTTACATCACATATGTGTGTAAACTGTGTATAATAAATATGTATATATATAAATATGAACACATGTATAATTTTAAGAAAAAATGTATATATTAAGTATTTATATATATATATAAATATAAATTATACATAAATATACAAATTTATAAACATGTAAACATTTCTAAAACCTATACATGCATGTGTGTACATTTATTTATACAAAGTTATTATACACAGTTCACACACATATATGATGTAAACAAAAACTTTTATTCTGCTAACGATTAATCGCGATTAATCGTTAAGCATCCCTAATAGGTACCAAATATCAACATATTTGTACTTAAATGGTACGTTTTTAAAGGATACTACCGCGGGGACAGCTTTTTAACAGTGCAGACGTAAAGCTCAAAACTAACCAATCAGATCACATGCTTGGAGACCCTATAGTCCAGCGTACTGTAAAATACACCACAGTAGTTCTGGCTTGTCTACATGTTGATTGTAAGACTGGAATGTGAAGTCTTTAATACACAGTAGACAAAAGTTGTCATCGGGCCAAGCCCTGAGATTTTAAGAGGTCCTTGTTGTTGATGGCCTCGGACTATGAGCTGGACGGGAAATATTTCAACAGCTTTATTTGCTGGGGGACAGCTGGTTTTGATCTGGGCTTTATACTCACAGGGGCGGTTTCCCGGACAGAGCGTATCCTAGTCCCAGACTAAAATGCATGTTTGAGCTGCCTTAATTTAAAAACACCTTGTACTGATGTCTTAACATATAACAGTGCCACTGTTTGGACACACCTGTATTGTTTTTGCAAGGTTTGTTTGTAAAAACCTACTTAAAGGGGATCATGAAAATCTGACTTTTTCTATGTTTAGATGCTATAATTGGGTCCCTAGTGCTTTTTATCAACCTAGAAAATGTGAAAAAGAACAACCCAGTAACTTAGTTTTGGTAAACTATACTTTGCAAGCATGTGAAAAAAATAGGTAATTGAAATTTGGCTCCCCTTGTGATGTCAGAAGGGGATAATACCACCCTTAATCTGCACTATCCAACCATGACACCTTTAGTTTAGAGATTTGCTTTTAAAAGGATACACGCAAAACGGCACAACGCTATAATAAATTATCTGTGGGGTATTTTGAGCTAGAACTTCATGTACGTACTCTGGGGACACCAAAGATTTATTTGACATCTTAAAAAAGTCCCCTTTAATGTCCTAATATATCTAAGATGGATTAATCTAAACTCTCTCTGAAAAAATGCCCCAAAAATTGTTATCTCTTGAGAAATAAACTTTGAGCAAAAAAGTAAAGTAACCTCAAAAGTAACCAGAACCTCTTGTTCACTTGTGTTGTCATTTGGCAGGTGGGAAAGAGCCAAAAAACAGAAACTAATGGGTATAATAAACAATATCTGTCTGTTTTATAGACCACTTGAATAACAAATTAACAATACAAAGTATTCATAGATATAAAGCTGTAACGTTCCTGTGCAGCATCATCAAAGTACAGAGATTGATGGTGACTTTATACTAAAAGCTTATAAAATCTATTACATTTGAATATTATATAATATAAATTTGTGACCCTGTCTGCGAAACCCAGGTTAAAGTTTCATAAACTGATTCTGAGAT
This sequence comes from Misgurnus mizolepis, assembly GCA_025389145.1. Lineage (NCBI taxonomy): Eukaryota > Metazoa > Chordata > Actinopteri > Cypriniformes > Cobitidae > Misgurnus > Misgurnus mizolepis. The sequence continues at coordinate 31,168,585 of JAIFKI010000009.1, read as the reverse complement.
TAGGAGCGTCAATTGATTTCAATCTTTAACATGATTTTACTTACTCTATATTAAAGATATCAAGGTTATATCTTCACAGTATGTTTTTTACAATTTAGGATGATTTTTTGTAGAAAAAGTAAATCACAAATAAATGCTTTAGCTGAGTTTCAGACTTTTGTATATGACAAGGAAACTTCTCACAATATTTTTTCAGGAAATATACATCAAAAGTATTAAATTAAGGTAAATACATTGTAAAATTATACGTTATACTTTAAGTCAAGTAGTCAACCACACATTCCCTCAGATAAGTGTCCTGGCACATCACTTTCAAATAGACTAAAAATCACAATTTTCTAAGTATTAAGTCCTGAAATATAACACTGGAGTTGAACTCGTTTCATTAGGCTAATTTCTACTGACGTGGCACCAAAGAGAAAAAAGAGCAGCTCTACTGAGAGCATCAACAAACTGTATGACCCCAAACCACAGCATCCTCTTACATTTTTAATATTACTGAGCCAAAAAGTTTATTACTAAACCAAAAAGATCGCAATATCTCCATGCCTGGCAATGTAAAAGTGTGAACTAACCTTATTAAATGATGTTTAAGAGCGGAAACGCGGGCAGATGCGCGAGCAGAGATGAAGAGACTGACTGCGCAAACAGAGGACAACTCCAATATAGTGATGTACTGTACAGTTTGGGTTATGTATCGTTCTTGTGAGTCGATTCATTTGAATGATTCGCAAAGAACTTTTGAGAGGAAAAAGAATTTGGGACTTTTACGTAACAGCCTGATATTTTTCGCAAGATCAGTATCAAAAATATTTAGAGACACTTAGTTCTAAAACAACGATAACAGCATAAATAAATGATTGAACTGCAAATGACTCTAAGAACATTTGAGCGACGATTCAAGAAACGACTCTTTCGAATCAGTTTGTTAACGCAAACGGCCAGAATGAACTGATTCGTTTAGTCTTCCAAGACTGACCCGCTCCATTCGTTCTCCACGGGTTTGTTGGAAATGTTCGTGTTCTCCAAACAGCCTCCTCCCTGTTCAGACTGTAAACGATTACATTTTAAACGTGATACTTAATGGTTAAAGTGGGTAATTTTTTGGCAGTTTGACTCCTCAAATGGTTCAATGAAGCACAGTGTCGCAGTTTTACGATTTTTACATGACATTTAGTGTTTTCTAATGTACTGTTATGAAGTACAGATTATTTGCTGGTTCTACAATATAACTGTCATTATTTATTTATTAAGTTTTAAACGGGGTGGTTGTTGTTGTTGTTGTTGTTTATTTTAAATTTATACACACGAACACCAAAACGAGATTTTTTTTAAAGAATCTTTACACAGATCATTTCGTCATCTTGTCCACTGGGTGGAGACAGAGCTTTGGATGTTCAGTCCTAAATGTAAAGTAGATTGTTTTCAGCTCATCACATCTATGCTTTCCCTTTTGATCTGACTTATGCTTTATCCCTAAACACTTTCTGAGGCATTATGGAGCACAACCTAAAAAGAATGACTTTTTATTATGTTAAAACCATTTTGACTTTTTGTCTGGCTTTAGCTCGTGTCTGTGAATATGTGCAGTCTTGTGTTTTTGCTGTAGATGATAGCAGCTGGTGTTTGTAACAGTAATTGTACAGCTGTAGCAGTAATTTGCAAAGCCACAAGAACTATCAGCTTGTGTGATGAGTGTGAAGCTGTTATCGCTCTTAAGACTCTTAAGATTTTACTTCAATTTCCATGCTGTTGTTTTGGAGGGAGATTTTGGTACAGAAAGTAAATACCCTGGGATGATTAGAAACATCTGTGCTGGGAGGAGAATTAGTAGCAAGTGAATTTAATTTCCAGCTCAGAAATGTGAGTTGCTTCCTTTTCATGTGTTTTTTTGT